>OW386288.2:121204412-122522537 GCA_936432065.2 Rutpela maculata
TATTTAACTTGTCTATTAAGTGTTGTTCATTTCCTGACATTTGGAAATACTCCAAAGTCTGTCCGGTATACAAAAAGTGTGGAAAAAATAATATAAGAAACTTTCGACCGATAACATCTGTAATTTTGGTAAAGCTTTCGAAATATTACTACATAATTCAATTTACCCACATGTTAAAAACATAATTTCCATGCAACAACGTGGATTTATGAAGGGCCGCTCTACTACCACTAATCTCATTTGTGCTACGCAATACATATCTGAATCCATCGACATGCAAGTTCAAACAGACGTAATTACTTCGACTTTACGAAAGCCTTCGATAGGCTCAACCACAACTTACTTATTACAAAACTCTCTAGTTTTGGCATTTCAGATCAGCTCATATCTTTTTTTAAATCATATTTAACTGAACGACAACAATACGTCGTGTAAAATGGCTTTAAGTCCTCTATGTCTCAACCTCAGGTGTTTCCCAGGGGTCCGTTCTTGGGCCGCTGCTTTTTAATATTTTTATCAACGACACAGGTAATACCCTAGGAGTTCACTTTTTAATGTATGCGGACGATATAAAACTTTTACATAGAATCACTGATCTGAATGACTGCATCACATTGCAAAATACCGTTTCTAATCTTAGTTCTTGGTATGTTAAAAACAAACTTTCATGAAATGTGAAATAGTGTAATATTATGTCGTTTTCAAATAGAGATTCTATGATTACTTACGATTACGCGCTAAACAACGAACAATTAATGCGACCGGCTACGTTCAAAGACCTTGGTGTAATTTTCGACAAAAAACTAACTTTAATGACCACATTGATACGTTAATATGTGACGTAAATAAGACATTTGGTTTTATCATACATAACTGCCGCGATTCCTCAAATATTGCAACGCTAAAATTACTATATTTTTCATTTCTGAGATCTTGTTTGGCAGCCCTGCTATAATATTCACATCTCAAAAATTCTTAAATATCTTCACTTTAAATCTCATACATATCCACCTATTGGCTTTCCGCAAAGAGATTTGAAATGTTTTCCATGTGCAGCCTAAGTGATAGACGTAACAACTACGCCATTAACTTCTTAAAGAAAGCAATTCATCATGAAATTGATTGCTGCGAGATCCTCCATAAATTAAATTTTCACACTCCAAGAGTGAATTCGCGATATCACCAAACTTTTTATCTGCCTAGAACCCGGACTAACGTCTTACAATACTATTAAAATAAATAAAATAAAATATTGGTATTGGGAATTTGAATAATCTGTGGAATTATTATATTTTGGAGAAATTCCAGATATCTTAGTTCAGTTATATTTTCGCCAAATATTATTCGACCTATGATATGGTCGTCCAGTGCGCCTAACCAAACTTTGAAGCCAAACCGCTCCCGAAACCGCCCCTGCCTCATAATCAGGATTTTCAATTGCCCAATATCGAACGTTGTTCCGATTAAATAACCCAAGGTTTGTAAATCTCAGAAGCTTTTGAAATGTACTTCTACCGACGGATACTACCGTGCGTGTAATTTCCCATTAGGCATGTACATTCACGTAGCGCGAGAGATTTGACAACACCGTCAGCCGTAAATTCGTCCGTCGATGGAGCATTCCAGCTCTGTTATTTCATTTCAGCCAGCTGGCACGCGCGATGTTGTAATTCTTCTCCCCATGCCTAGCCCGCGACTACACACACGGTATAAATATCGTGAGCACAGAGAATAATCAATATTGAAGTCCTAGAATAAGACAAACATGTAATGATAGGAGAAAGACATGAGATATTGAGACTGATCATAAAGGGAAAATTCAGGGGAATAAATCTGTCGGAAGACGTCAACATTTCTGTTTGAAGGATATAAGAAGGTGGTTTGGATATACTAGGACCATGTTAGCCATTTAGATCTCCAACCTTCGTCAGGAAAAGATGGATTCAGAAGAAGAAGAAATTAAAGTGTCACCAAAAGAGTCCTTAAATTTTCACACACCTACAAATTTTAACTTTATTTCGTATCGACAACCAAAACCACTTATTTGCATTGTTTTGGTCCCAGCTACGTCTAACATAGTCATAAAAAAAATTTGTTGGCTCTAAAAATTGTAATAACTGACCTGACTCACATATTATGGTATAATTTTAATAAAAAAAGCAATTAATTACATCATGAGAAAAAATATTTGCCATTTTGATATATATTTCAAATACATGTTATTTATAGACTATATATTTAATTAGGATATAAGCCCTTTAATCAGAAAATTAATTATTCTTCTTGCGCTTCTTAGCCCGTCTCTTATAAGTTACTTTTGGAGCATCTCTTATACATGTCCAACAGTAGTCTGCCAACATCGTAGAAGTCCATTTGCCCTGATATCTTTTTTCCATATTTTGAATATCCTGGTGGAATCTCTCTCCATGCTCATCACTTACTGCACCACAGTTTTCTGGGAAGTAATCTAGGTGTGAATGTAGAAAGTGGACTTTTAATGACATATTGCATCCTAATTTCTGGTAGCAAGAAAGAAGATTTCCAACAAGGTCTCTATAGTTTTTTGCTCTTTTGTTACCGAGAAAGTGTGTTGCTACCATTTTAAAGGAATTCCAAGCACCTTTTTCATTACCTTATAGAATGTCAAATTCAGAATCTTTGAAAAGGTTCTTGATTTGAGGACCCACAAAAATTCCCTCTTTAATTTTCGCATTACTAAGTTTCTTTTGTAATGTTCTAATCGCGCTGTACTGCCCCACTCACAAAGAAAACAGCAATATTTGGTATACCCTTGCTGCATACCAACTAAGATAGCTATCACTTTTAAGTCTGCACAAATCTGCCACTTATACTTGTTATATTCTATAGTTTGTAGCAATACATTCATGTTACTGTAGTTTCCCTCCTTGTGGACAGCTTGGGCGATTGGAATTGATGGCAATTTATTTCCATTGTCGAGTAACAGCTTGTAGACTAAGTTTCGAGGCGTCAATAAAAATTCTCCAGTCACTAGGATCATGGGGAATGTGTGGAAACTTTAACATTTTCTTGTAGTAAATTCCATTGTTTTAATCGAGATGCCAAAAGCTCCTCTTTTGCCTTGGACAGATCAAGGTCTCTTATAAGATCACTTAATTCGCGTTAATTAATTTTGTGGTTCACCACCGGACACTTCGGCAGAGAAATCGGGATCTTGTGATGTTGATGGCTGGACTAAGTCGTCATCTACATTATCATCAAATTCTTCGTCAGAATCAAGGCTGTATTCTTGAGGTGGATTAGGAATAGTTAGTTCATCACTATGGAGAACCGGGCGAATGGCTGATGGTAAATTAGGGTATTGTATTACCATTCTTTTTTCTTGTTAATACCCTATCTAATAGCTGTCACGCAAAAGTAACAATCAGTAACATGATCTGTAGGTTCTCGCCAGATCATGGGCACAAGAAAAGCCATTGAACGTCCTCTTCCACTTAGCCAACTGCAAAGATTGTTCGCACAGTTGCTCCAACAAATATGAGGTGCCCATTTTTTGTCTTCATCTCCAATTTTACAACCAAAATACAACTGGTACGCCCTCTTAATTTTGGGAGTAAAATTACGTTTTTGATGCGCAAAAGTCACTTCACCACAAATATAACAAAAGTTGTTAGGTGTATTTACACAATCTCGTGGCATATTTTCAAAATAGCACTATTTACTTTCGAAAATGAACGCTTATCATGCACAAGGTACAAATACGACTACCTATGAATGAATATTAGTTTTAGTGACAAATAAAGAGGTAGGTAGTTAGTATGTCTATTTTTCGTAGAATTCTAATTCTACCTGTTATTTGTGATAGGACGGCCCATAAACTAGGGTTTACATTAAGGGCTCTACACACGATCCAGCGGCAGGGAGCCAGCCATGTCGGCATGCTTTGAACTCATTCGTAAAAGTGAACTGGTCCGCTGGAATTCCAATTATCTTCAAAGCGTACCGACAATGTCGGGTCCCTGCCGCTGGATCGTGTGTAGACCCCTATACCTGCGTTACACTTTATTACCTGTATTGGGAAAACCAGAGCCAACTTGAACTTTTGCTTTTTATATTGTTATTTAGCATGACGAAGTTACTAAGAATTTGCTATTTTTACTTCCAATACAAGTAGGCTGTAGAATAGTGTTACTAACTTAATCCCAGAAATTAATTTTTAACTCAGATTAACTCAACTGTCTCCTAACTTTTGTCATTAAATTGACAACAATCTAGGCACGCAATAAATAAAAATTAAGCATCTTTTTGTCGTGTTTGAAATCGATTCTTAGCACAAATTACACATTTCTGCGACGAAATAACTGAAATGTCGCAGAAGTTACTGATTTGACACCAAATGAAATATTTTCAGCTCCTGATTGCGATTTAGGTTCTACTCTGTTGTGGTCACTAACCATAGTAGGAACAATTTATGTGTTTAGTTATCAAAAAATAGAAAGTGTTGGTAATTTTATAGTTTTTATTCACAAATTTGCACCGGGTTTTCAAGGGATGGGGCCAACACAAATGTGTGCGTGGAACACGTGGGGATGATTTTTTTACTTTATCATTCAGTTGACAAAATATTTAATTATAGAATGTACTTGCAGTTTCAAACATGATTCTTTTGATCCTTGATTACTTTTAGTGATGACAGAAATGTATAAGTAGATGTTCATATTGAAATTGTTCTATGTTCATAATTTGGTGAAAAATTAGTTACTCTGGAGGCAAATTGGAAAATTTGGTAACTAAAAATGGAATAATTGGGTGCATGATTAATTCGTAGCCATTAATTCATTATCACATACTCTCTTTATCAAACGATTGCAAGAAATAATTTTTCTCAACATCGATGACTTGAGGAATATTAATCTTTGGTCTTCTATCAACTGTTAAATTCTTGAGTTTCTTATTTTGTGAAGACATTTTCTTTACTTAAATTACACAGTGCCACAAAATAAAAAAAAAGCGGTCTGTTCCTGGTACTCCATTGGGTGATTCATATGTATTTCGACGTGCTGAACACGAATCAGGTGTCCGTTTAGCTCCATCACCCACCATTTTTCTGTAAATCGCGAAACCCTCATAATTTAAGTTATTTTCGGGATTTACTAAAAATTGGTATGAATGTCACCACCCTCCGCCATTTTATCGAAAACCGCGTATGCAAATACAGTACACAAACACACACAAAAAAAAAGTGAAAAGTGGGCTCTTTCTGTACTTAGTTACGGGGTAATAATGGGGTGGCGGTGGTAATGGGGGTGGCTAATGCCAAAATTTTTTTTGAGACCTTAGCTTCTTTTGTATATACTAAATACCAATTTTATGGACTATTACCTGCTTGATTTAACTATTTACCCCAAATTTACCTCAATTTACCCCCCAACCCTTCGACGGAACAAGATGAAAATATAATTTAGTTCTAGATCTCGTTAAAGTACATATGTGTACCAAATTTCAGGTCAATATCTCAAACGGTTCCAGAGTAAACGTGCGCACAAAAAAAGTTACAGACCGACAGACAGACCGACAGACCGACAAACAGGCAGAAATTTTTTTTCGCTCAAATTTAACATCTCGACGTTTCATGACATTCTAAGCCTATTTGAACAACAAAAATTTTGAAAAAATTTTTTGTCGTTACTATACTTCCACTGGATGTGGAAGTAATTAAAAATTGAAGATCTCGCGGAAGCGCATAATCTGGTAAAACTTTTCGTGAAAATTTTTTTTGAAAATACTCGTTTTCTTACCCTAACACTAATACACAAAAAAGTAATTCCTTAATTTTTTTACGAAAAAAAGAAGTTAGGAGGATGAGATTTTTTTGAGATAGGTAAAATAGATAAGAATTGATGGAGCCGGAGGATTGGGGTGGTGGGCCAATTAGGGGAGGGGAGGAGGGTAGGGAAAGGAAACTTTTTCCCTGTCGTGCGATTTTCAAAAATCAAAATGGAATTTGCTCGTTATTTCGTCCATTACTATTAGATTCCACGTGGGATCTAATAGCAGTGGAATCTAATAGCAGTTAATTGCAGCACCTGGCCAACAATCACTCATTTGCAATTTTCTCTAAAACTGCTAATTCTAGAAAAAAAGTTTCAAATAAAAAAGTTACGTCCATCTTTCTTCTTCGATACACTTGGTATCTATTTCGAAAGATAAAAAAGTTTCCCGCATGTTACATTTGAGAATGCAAATTATCGACATAGCCTTAGAAAAAAAATAATGCTTTCTACACTTATTAAAATTGACCTACATATTAACACATATGTTAACAAATATATAGTGATAACACGATAAAAATTTGAGAGTAATCCATTGTGCCGTTTTTGAGTTAGAGCGAGTTAAGCAGAAAAATAATTGTTTTATACAGGGTGTTTGGTAAGGCGATGCCAACCCTGAACAGGGAAGTAGAGGGAGTCATTTGGCATCTATAAGTAGAGGTCCTTAGCCGACATTGGGCCTCCCCCCACCACTTTATGTGACGTCACGACCTTGACCTTGAGTGACGTAAGCGTCCTTGAGCTACACACGCTCTTGTACCATATCATTTGACCTTGAAAAGGTACGTTTGCCAAGCACACGTTTTGTACCTTCGTGGCCTTGACCTTGGATGGCGTAAGCGACCCTGAGATGTAGACACCACCCGATCTTGTGTTAGGCTTGTACCACATCGCTTGACCTCGAAAAGCACGTTTGTCAAGGATAACATGTGTTGTGACGTAGCAGCACGTTGCCATAAAAGAGAGTGGGTTGTAAGAACAAAATCATATTTAGTCTGATTCGGCTACAGTTAATAAGTGAGTAGTGTTGTGATCTTAAGTATTTCAAGTAAGAAAAATTTTGTAATATAATTAGTTGGCATTCTTTCACTGTATACAATTGTTTAAATATGAATACCAATATCAATTTATCAGTTCTTAATGAACGTATCATTGAAGACACGGAGGTTTTAGAATTAAAACCTATTTCATCATTAACCTTAAATAAAGTTTACATCATAAAGAAAATGATGATGCTTAATACACGGTTTGGTAAATCGATTTTAGTAAATTTGTTTGACGAAGATACAAATACTACTTTTAAATCATTTTTACCTAAACGTATTGCAGAACTTGTAAGTGCATTTATGGATGAAATAAATTCATCTAACGGTAAATACGCGTTGATGTATTTAGGCCAGAGTTCTCCCATATATGCCGGTGCCAAATCGAGGTCACTATTAAAATTCAAACTTATTGATTAAATATATCAGAAAATATGTAAATGTTTTAAAATATTATCTAGTTAGTAAATAGGGTATAGTGAAATAATGGTTGCGGTAGAAGTATTACAAAATATAATCTCATTTTAGATCACTCATTAGCTCATATCGAATCAGGCATAGTTGTAGTAGGTTCTTGTCACCATAGACTTGTACCACAAGTATTTAGTTTCTATTTATTTACTTTTCATCAGTAGTACCCATGTAAGTAATTTTATAATTTCTCTTTTATATTTTTTATAAATTTATTTATTTAATTTCCAGCTTTACCACAACCAACAAATATGTGGATGCAATATTCGGCACAAAAGTGGACAAGGGCGGAAGACATTGATTCGGCCATTGAAAAACTGTCTTGTCAACTGAGTGATCTAAGTATGGATTCTCTGCATGCTATAAACTATGATCTAAATTTCTGCTTCGATGCTGAACAAGTTGAACGTCTTAAGGAGGATTCTGAAATGTATAATACTGGTGCTAACCTGTGTGGCAAATATTCCTGCGGTATTTTAAATTTAGAACAATTTTGTGAGCAAATGGTACAAATAGATTTAAAACGTTTTCTATATGATATAGAAAAATATCTACCTAAAAAAATTATTGAAAAATATCAACTCAACCAATCTGATGAAGAAGCTGTAGACAACTCAATTAGTAGTTAATCAATTATTGTTTTTTTTTTTCATTTTGAGGTGAATATGTATAGTAATTAGAATTACACAACTATTGTAAAATTGTAATTGATGATGTACATTAAAATGCAATATTGAACTATATTTTATTGTGAGGATAAATATGAAATAAATGAAACACATTACTAGATTATATTTTTTATTTCCCTATTTCTTGGCTACATATCTAAAAAAATGTGTTATTAATACTAAATATGAATAAACTTAAAGATATTTATTCAAATTTTATATCTAAATCTACAATACATTTATTAAGATAGTGAACATTTGCAAGAGCACAATGACTATTGTTGGGCTGAATATGCTCCATACATCTTGGTACACTCAAAGATTTGAGACTAGGTATGCAGGGGGAGCAGTCATCTAGGTCTATGATTTTATTCCATCTTAGATGATGCAGTAGAATGTTTTTCTTTAGTCTGCCTTTGCATAAAATTATAACATCCTGTGGTGATACATTACATCCATAATTATTAGCTGTATTTTGACAAAGCCGTAGAAGTATCATCGGAAATTCTGACAGTTGAATATATCCATCACTCCATTTTACACCGCCATGATAGTAGTTCTGTAGCCATCGATATTGATTCTGTTCACCTCGGGTTAGTGATGAAAAAGGATATGGTGGCTTGAAAAAGTAATGTGCTTGCTGGTTAGTGTTACAGCACACCACAGCCAATTCTTTTACTGTAAACACATTCTCTTTATATTGAAATCCTTGTAAGTCAATAATCAAAGTAGGAAATTCGTTGCTTAATGATGACATCATAAAAGAAAGTTTTATTTAGCGCCGGCAATTCCAGACTGAACTGAACCATCCAGTGCACTATATCTTAAATATGTATCGTGAAGTATAAGCGCATATACACGAGTTTGTGCAGGAAACTTCGTCTTTCGTGTTTCAAATTCTATTTTTATGTCTACAGTGGATGATTTAATTGCATCCGGTTGGCAGGAGCAATCTATGACAAATAATGGGGATTTTCTGAATTCTCCCAGATCCATCAATGGTTCAGCCATATCTCTATCATAGTAACTACGTTGAAAGTTCTCGTATGCATAGTATGCTGCGGAGTCGAGTTTCTTATCGAAATCCAAATTCCAACGCTCATATGGAAATACTTCAGAGTTCAGATATAGTCGAATATTATTAATATCTGCAGATATAAACTGTGTGACGTCCTTGGTTCTATCATTGGAATTGCCATTGTTTTGAAATCCGATAATGATATATCGAGGTCTCTCAAGGCTGCTAGTGGTTTTAACAGCCCATATGTCAGACGATGTATCACGCAAAGTAGGTAGCTCATATAGATCCCACATGCGGTAAGCCACCTTCACTATGGCATAATTACCACCCTTATTAATTCTATTTAATAGTTTAAGCTTTTGTTTATCTTCAGGCACAATATGTTTTATCTTCCACTCAATTTTGCTAATTTCTAGATCTGCATCAACTTCACCAATGTAACTATCTTTAAAAGATCGAGTTATGATTAAAATTAATTCCTGCTTTGCATTTATAACACCTTTTGTGTAATCTTCTGCAAAACCCATGATGTATTTAAGAGGCAGCCTACCACTGAATACGTGACTGGTAGTATCTAAAATGTCTTGCTTCTCTGCGGTCAGACCCCAACCTGCAGTTAAAAGTGATCGGAGATGTGTTTGTCCATATGATACCATAGTCTTCATTGTGGTAGTGATACCAGGCTTCCTAACGACAGCCACTTGTTCACCACCCATTTCATATCTGATTTCATCGAAGAGAAAAGCTAGTGTGTTATTGGATAAATAACACCGCTTGGTAAGATCACTTGGAGTAAATTTTCCTTCTATATAAATATAACTCTCTGCAATGTCGAGTATAAGGTCTTGAAAATTGACAGGAATGCGTATTTCATCCGAGTTATTATAATACGGTGATCCGTATGGTTTATACGTATGCTCATGTAAACTGGCAAGTGATTTATCAAACACGGGCTCGTCGAACACTTCAAGTTTTTCACTAGATGTAAAAGCTGCCATTGTTATTTAATTTTCTCTCAGTTTTAATCCAATAGATTGAAGAAATGCACGGTCCTTAGCCGACAACCTATGTCTTAACTGTTTAAGAGGTATACGCTGAATGAATTGGTTTCTACAATCACTCTTCTTTTTATCGTTAAACATTTTATATTGGCAATGTGCCAATCGTTTCTGATTATATCGAAAGCCCATTTTTGCTCGAAATATTAAAATTGTTTCAATTCTAGCTTCACAATAATCTTTTCACCTCGAAAGTTAATTAAATCTCCATTGTCATCCAATATGTGCAGAGTAATGTTGTCGATAAACTGACGTCCTTCAGGTCTAACAGGTAAATATATGATGTTAGCTGGCTCCTTGGTAAGTTTATATCCAGGTTCAACATCAATATCAAACTCGAAGAGTGTGTGGGATTTTAGGGCATTCAGATACGCTCCGGAAATAATGTTGCAATTCACACGTACCATTCTTACTTTCATAATATCAACAGGGAGTGTTGATTCATGGCTCTGGTTTGGATGTAAGTATGTTGGTTCAAATCCCAACAAACTGCCAATCGAGTTTGCTTGTGAAAAGTCAATTCCATATTTTGACCAAATTTCACACTTCAGCGTATTGTTGTTTGCTCGTAGCCGGAACAATTTCTCTTTTTCTTCCTCTGTATCAGCTGGTATAGCTTTCAGTATTGCTCGATATATTTCATCAATTTCATAGGCTCCATATGGTATATGCTTGTATACAAGGGGTAGTTTTGGACGCTCTCTATAACAAAAACGATTGTTTGTCTCGTCTACATTAAATATAGAGTTGTATGAATAAAATCCAATTAATCCCAGTCCATATCGACTACCCATATCTAGTTCAATGGGTGGATAAAATTCTGCACTGAGCACGCTTGAGCGGCTTGATAAAGTGAAGGTGTGTGACATGACTGATGTTTTTGGAGATTGCTGCATGAATTTATTGTGATTTACAGCAATTGTTGTGGATTAATCTTCTTTTTTTGAGGGGTGATGGAGATACATTTATGTCATTATTTGACACCACGTTCACCTCGTGCACTTTACAGTAGCAGCAAAATATTTTTCGAGGTGGTGAGCCATCATTAACATCGATATTATTTTCATCATTAGAATAATGTTCTTGACAGTACTGATATTTTAAAATGTCAATATCATCCTGAAGATGTCTGGGTAACTTATCCCACACTAACGCAATTTCATTAGGGGCACATGCAATCATTACCTCTTTAGGCATATCTGAAAGTTGCTGTTTACTCATCTTCAATAAGCTGCGTAGTCTAGAGAAAGCAATCAATGAGTGGCCCATCCGTTTAATTGCTTCTCGATCCATTGATGGTGTTACAGATTCCATTTGAAAAGTTTTTATTTAATTTTTTGAGGAAAGAAACTTTAAGCACAAATGACCACACCACACTGTGTTAAAATTTTGTTGGCGCTCATAATTATAGTAGATTTTATTTGTAGACATTGAACCGTTGCGCAAGTACTGGACTAGTTCTCTTGGCGGGGGTAAATCGCCAAAACTATCGAAATATGTGACTAAACTGCCACGTTTTTTATATGCCACCCAGTGTGTTCCAGGGCCATCTATACTATCCAAATTTATGATGGAGGATTCATTATGATGTGGTCCAGAATTTGGTAGATTGTCACGCATAAATATACCTCGAAAATATGGTACCTTCATCTTCTCAGCATAATATTTAAGATCGATGTCGGTGAGAGGTTTTCGAGGTAGGGTGTCTAGTAGTTTTTTGAACTTTGTGGTTTTAAATAAAGACCCAGACCTTTACGATACGGTTTCAAATATAATCCTTTGCCACTTTTTCCTAGAGCAATCGCTTCCATGTGTCTATTATGACGATTTTTTTCGGCCAATTCCTCTCTACTTGTTTTAACATCATTTACAGCTTTAGCTATACCAGCTGCACTTCCAGCCAAACTACCTAACGCTGATAATCCTGCAAAAATAGGTATTAAAGGTAGAATTCCACCAACTTTCGGAATCGGTATTATGCGAGGTGTACGAATATTGCGTTTTCCACCAGCCGCCCTCATGTGACGCCGTGCTGCTTGAAGCGCCATTTGAGCAATTTTTTTTGTATCATTAGCAATAGACCGCTTGCCACCGACCTTACGTAGATCATCACGTACCTTGCGCACTATTCCAGCACCGAACGCTACATTTTTAACGTTCTTCCTGTTTTTATTCTTCTTTTTAATTATATTTTTTCTTTTTGTAGTACGAGATGTTGACCTACATCTCATACCGAGCCGTTGTTTCCCCTTCATTATGGTAGTAACTAACCACGCTGCAGCCTTTTCTTTTATACCTGCGTCTTTGGATTTAACTCGTTTCCAAGCAGCTTGTTCAAGCTGATAGTCTGCTTTGTGTCGGGCAGTTAAATCGTTCGTGTTTTGATCGTATGCAATATCGTGTTGCTTGCACGCAGAATCCAACTTATTTATACTTGGATCACCTCGCGCTAATCTTTTTTGTAATTTAGTACCGGGGCCGCAGTACTGATAACCTCCCGGTAAATGCAGTTCAAATGGAAGCTTATTTATTAAGGAATTTACTACCCCTCTACCAGCCTTTAAACAATGGCGGTTTTTACTTGTGTGCTGTTTGACTGACAACATTTAAATAACAATTGTAATGCATACATCTATTTATATAGTCTTCAACTGTGCTACAATGCGTATTGTAAAGCAGAGACAGAAGTTTGCTGTAGACAATTTAGACGAAAAAGTTGGAGGTGGGTTACAAGTCGAATCGCGCCATGGACCATTACTTCCCACAACTATTCGTGGACTATTAATCGGCCCAAGTGCCTGTGGAAAGACAAATTTACTTATATCTCTGCTTACTCACCCCCTTGGACTTCGTTTTGCAAACATTTACCTATATTCAAAGTCTCTATATCAACCCAAGTACGAGTATTTGCGCAAGATATTAGAACCTATTAAGGTACTGGGATTTTACACCTTCAGTAATAATGCAGATATAGTGGAGCCATCCGATGCTAAACCTAATTCTATATTTATATTTGATGATGTTATATGTGAAAAACAAGATGTAATTCGTGCGTTTTTCTCAATGGGTCGCCATAGAAATGTGGATTGTTTTTATCTGGCACAAACATATTCTCGCGTGCCAAAGCAGTTAGTGAGGGATAACGCAAATTTTATAGCATTGTTCAAGCAGGATGACATGAATTTACATCACATTTTCTCTGATCATGTCTCACCAGACGTATCTTTTAAGTTATTTCAAGAAATGTGTGCAGAATGTTGGAAAGAAAGATATGGGTTTCTTGTAATTGACAAAGATAGAGAAGTAAATGAGGGAAGATACAGGAAAGGACTTGATAGTTTCATATATCCATAAGGAATTGTAATTAGGACTTCAATCGATCTGCAGACAGCGTCGGTATTACATCGACGAAATTAAGCAGAAAGCTAATATGGATAGAGATGTGGGAGCTGAAATAAGTCTGAAACGTCAATTAGTTGAGGCTACCGACTCCGTACGTAAGAAATTCAATTCTCTCAAGAATAGAGATGCTGAGAATAAATTAACGCTGGAGAAGATATATGAACCTATAACCACACCTTTAAAAGTCTTATCATCCGCTTCAAAGGTAAAATCACAAAACAATGTGCCAACGCACACGCAAAAGCCAACACAAACACCATGGGGTGCAAGAGCTAGTACCAGTGTATTTAAAGCTACATCTGAAACTAGTGATGATGATGAGAATAATGCAAGTCAAGCATATTTTATGGAAACGCCACCAAGATCATCGTTAATGAGTACCCCAGGTTCAGAAAGTATCCTTAGCAGTGCAGAAAAGGGTGATGTGATCAAACAACATGTAGAAAATTTAAAGTCTGGTAATCATAAATATGATACTATATACGGTGTGCGTCTAGATCCCAACACAGATAAACTACTAATGGGTAATAACGAAATACGCTTTTCTGATGGAAATATCACCTTGTGGTATGGTAATAAGCGAGTGGGAAAGTATCCTGGCAGTTCTAAGTTGTATGATGTAATATTTATGAAACATCCATCAGTTCTACGTAGTGATGAGACTTTTACTGGAGATGAAGAGCGTGAAATATATCGGCAAATATTAAATAAAACAAAAGCACCGTATAACCGTTATGATATAAGTCTGGGTTTGAATGAAAAGAAATGGAAGAAATTCAATCAAATTATAAAACCACTGTTATCTCCTACAGTAATGACAAGATCTAGAAAAGGTTCGGGTATGCCTATTAAGAAATTATACAATAGTAGAGGTGTGGATTATGTTTATTGGAATAAACCGAAAGAGTTGGTAGATCGTCTACGTCTGCTGTATAGTTCAAAACTGGCAGGTAACAGTGGTGTTAACAATGAAATAGTTAGTTTGTTGGAGGAAATGAGAGAAGAAAAAATAATCTTTTAGCGAAATAAAATTTAATTCCAATAAGGAGTGTCCAACGTAGGAAGAAATAATTTAAATAAAAAAAGAAAAATTGATTTTATTAAATTTCCCTGTGAATATATCTAATTGGGAAGTATAATATATTGTGAAATACTTAAATCAGATCAGATGTAATCAGAAATGCTACCTGTTCACAACACAATTGACAAGTTTGGACGTAGAAGAGGCGGCGCTAATAAATCATTAGTCGTACGCGGTCCACCAGGTCTTGGCTTTAACCTCACCACAGATAATCACTTTGATATCCAGAATAAACGTTTAAAGAACATTGGAGAACCAGTAGATAGTAAGGATGGTGTAACACGTAACTATGTTGAAAATCGCTTTGCTACATTCTTTGCAGAAATCCACAAGGCTATGGATGAGATCAGTGACTTAATTATTGCAGCAATGAAAAAGTATGTCGATAGTCAAGCTGACTTAAGTAGTGGAGCTATGAAAAAGTATGTTAATGAGCAAATGCATAAAGTTAATGATCAAGCTGGCTTAGTTAGTGGTGCTGTGAGAAAGTATGTTGATGATCAAATGCAAAGAAAAAAAGGAGAAGTTATTGCAGCAATGAAAAAGTATGTTAATGAACAAATACAAAAAGATACTGACAAAAAACATAAAGAAGTTGAAAATGCTGTTATTCTAAACACTAAACAGATTAATAATTTAATTGAGAAACTTGTTAAATTAGAAGAATTAACTTATTAGAGATTAGTCTATTGGCAAACATCTACCAGTTAGGTGTATCCTCCCCATTGGAATCAAGAAGTTATCATGGAAATTAGTAGTACAAAAAGGGGCATTGTGGAGGAGCTGCACAGATTACCCCGTAAAAATTTCCGTAGAAGAAGAACAATCATCAAGGGTTACGGTGATTTATGGCAAATTGATTTGGCTGAAATGCAGCCATATGCTAATGAGAATAAAGGTTATCGATATATTCTCGTAGTGATTGACTGCTACTCAAAATATGTGTGGACAAGACCTTTAAGAAATAAAACGGCAATTGAAATTACGAAGGGCATGAGGAGCATTTTGCAAAAATCAAACTACTCACCTAAGAATATTCAAAGCGACCAGGGTACCGAATTCTACAACAAACACTTTTCCACTTTAATGAAACAACATTCCATTAATCATTACTCGACGTATAGTACAAAGAAAGCAGCAGTTGTGGAGAGAGTGATACGGACATTAAAAAATTGGTTATATAAAGAATTCTCAGCTAGAGGTAAATACAAATGGTTCGACATTCTAGCCAACGTTACAAATATGTACAATAACAAAGTACATCGCACGATTGGTATGAAGCCTGCTGATGTAAAACCATCCACAAAATTGAGTGCTTATGATAATATTAGGATTGCTTTAAAACCTAAGTTTCATGTTGGTGACGTAGTTCGAATAAGTGCATACAAAGGTGTATTTGAAAAAGGTTTTACAGTCAATTTTTCAACTGAACTTTTTAAAATTGTAAAAATAAACATAACTAACCCAACAACTTATCAGCTTCAAGATATGTATGGCCAACCAATTAAAGGATGTTTTTATGAAATGGAGTTACAAAAAACTAAATATCCCGATGTATATCTAGTGGAGAAGGTGTTAAGGAAAAAAGGAAACAGAATATTTGTTAAATGGATGGGGCTTTCCAAAGAACACAACTCTTGGATTGACAAAATGGACGTTGTGTAGTTTATTAAATATTAAACATTGTAAAATATGCATAATCAATTATATATTTACTTGTGTATCAGTAGTATAGTAATAAAATATGTATACGGCATTAATGTGTTTTATTTAAATGTCTAAAATTCATTATTTTCTTTATTTCACTGTAACATTATTTACATTTTATATATCAGTAAGTTAATAGAAGAAAAAAAAAACAAATTTATTTAAATATATTTTATTCCCAAAATATAAATTATTCTAATTCCAAATACAATAAAGAAAGAAATTTTACATCTTCATAAAATTCCATGCCTTAATTCCATGAATTAATCTCATGCCTTAACAACTGGATTTCTTGATTAAAACACCAACATTTTCTTTCGTGATGCACAAAACTCCCATAAAAATGACCAACATTCTCGCACAATATTTTATCGTCTCTACACATCCTACACACATTGTTCCAACAATCGTCTTTATACCTATCACAAGAGAGACACCGCTGCCTTAATGGATGGTCCACCTTGCACACATCACAAACATCTCTGCTTACTCCGAAATTTGTGCGAGTTAACAGCTGCAGACACTTGCGGCATTCATTTTCTTGGCGTTCGCCTGCATCTCTTCCTTGAACCCCTTGGCTTTTCTTAATTGGCACAGGATTCGCCTCTCTACATTTTCTACACAATCCCGTACATGAATTCATGTACTCCTTCGGCCAGGACACATAACAATTATGACACACAATTTGGTTATACGTACTATATGGGTATGCGGCAATGGTTGGTTTGGATTCCCACTCTTTTGGAAAAGGCATTTTAACACTTGTTAATACTTTATAGTATATGCAGTACGAAAGCAGAAAAATAACTGTGCTCCTCTTCGTATTCATTCGCATTTAATAGATGTTGAGGGTGCTGACGTCATTCAAGGCCAAGGTCGCCGGCTACATATAAGCGAGGAGGAGACGTGATATGATTCAGTTGATTTTCAGCACTTCAACAGATTTATTCGTTTACGTTTACCCTTACACTTTTTAATTAACAATGGCTGCTGTACCAAATTTTATGGTTGATGCACCCAGGGGATGTGCCAACCTGCAGTTTTTGGATTGGTTGGCAGAGCTGGACCTCATCAACAATATGTGGAGCGACGATGAGGGTGATGCAGATGCGCCTGGTGTCGAAGGCGATGTCGATGTCGACGCTGTTGATGCCGAAGGGGAAGTTGCTGGAGCCAACGAGGGTGTTCTCGCAGGAGACGAGGAAGACGATGATGTTATCGTACTTGAAGGGGGACCTGCTGATTCTGACGACGATGGCATCGTTGCAGATGCCTCAGATGAAGAGGATGAAGTGGAGTTCAAGGACAAGTATCTCCTAAGAGGACACCCCGGGGGTGAGATATTCTGCACCACTATGACGTATGTGGCTGTCGATACAAGAGGTGGTGCAGAATATAATATGTGCTACGAGTGTTACATGGGCTACCAGCGACGTGTCGACATAGCATGGCATTGGCATGTCGATTACCACGCTACAACACGTCTGACGGACGCGGAGAGAGATTATTGCAAATGTTGCAGAGATCCGCTGCACCAAATGAGACCAGTGGAAATCTGCAACATTTGCAATAATAACAAGAAACAGAAATTGTAAATAGTTTAGTATTGTAATTGTAAATATGTAAATAGTTTAGTTTAAGTAAATTTATATATTAGTCCTTAGGTAAATTTAAGTTCAGTTTGTAAATAATTTTATATATATTATTCTTTTTGTAAATAAATGTCTATTTTATGAAAATGTTTGTTTTTTACTTTATATTTTAAGAGCAAAATAAAGTGGGGGTAAATCGACTTAATAGTAGGAAATAGTATAGTCTTCTTCATTTGAGTTTCTGCATTTAATATGGACACAAACCAAGATCCAACCATATCCTCTACCAGTGATTTGATGTTATCGAATGTTGTACCATTGGTATGGTGCGAAGTAGTAAGATATCAAGATCCTGAAACCGGTGAGTGGTGTTCATATTTATCGTGGGTTACAGAGGAGCCACCGGGTCCGGCCGACAGCACTACAAATGGATACCGCGAAACGTCCTCAGAAGCAGTATCCTCTGAAAGTTCACCGTCTGTATCCGATGCAGAAACGGATTAAACTGTCTATCTACAAGGCTTGTTTATGTTGGTTGTGGTGGAGTGGGGGTGTGCTTATATGAGAAACTCCTCACCGTTTGGTCCTCAGTTAAACTGCATAGCTGGAAGAGAAATGGCTTCCCAAGAAAATGTTGTGAGTTCCAGCGAATCCACTGAAACAGCATTGTCTTTCTGGGAGTACGACGTTAGAGTTGCGCACTCCTACGATGGGAATGGTCCTGATAGCAGCAGCTGGGTGGTGTTAGTGTCCCACCACGAAGATCTGGGGCATCAAGAAGATCCAGATAGTGGTAGCTGGTCCATGGAAGCCGAGCCGCCTAGCAGATCTGCTTCTCCATCGGCTTGGTCTGTCGATACATTGCCAATGGGTGGCAGCGACTCCGAGGAAGAACCGCCCAGCAGACCCTCTTCGCCATCGGCTTGGTCTGTAGATACAGTGCCAATGGATGACAGCGACTCAGATTAACATATTTTTAGTTTATTTTTATATTGTTTATTTATATTTTTATATTTTATTTATATTAGTTATGTAAGAAATAAAATATCAGTATTTTGAATTTTTTTTTTTTTTATTTACAAATAATAATACATACAGTTCAGTAAATTGTTGAAGTTCAGTATACTGTAAATAATATATCTTACACATATATACCTATATTTATACAGGTCATTAAAAAGACAAAATTTCCTCAAGGTTACGCAGGAGAATGCGTTATTTGACTAAAAATTACAAAATTTTCGCCGCTACGCGGCCTCGTGGCTATGCTGTCTTTCTGACTTACGCGCCTCTCGCCCGCTTGCGGCTAACATCATGTTGATTGTGGTATTATAAGACTTAAAATCAACTATTTCATTATTTGACTTTATTCATATTTATTCAATAAGAAATATACCCGTTCTAATATTACAAAGCTTTAAACTGTAACATCCCTAAGTATTATTATAAAAATTTAAAAATGCATATTTAAAATTATTGATGTTAGCCGCAAGCGGGCGAGAGGCGCGTAAGTCAGAAAGACAGCATAGCTGACTTTCGCGCCACGAGGCCGCGTAGCGGCGAAAATTTTGTAATTTTTAGTCAAATAACGCATTCTCCTGCGTAACCTTGAGGAAATTTTGTCTTTTTAATGACCTGTATAAATATAGGTATATATGTGTATATATGCCTAGGTTTCTTAACCTAACTTTATACATTTAATTTAAATAAAACAAAAAAACAGATATTGCAGAATTATTTATTACATAAAATTTTTATAAAGAAAATGAAAAAAAAGAATTATAATATACATACAAATAACTACTCTAATAATACCAAAGACTTAAAACTATTTATTATTATTTTTTTTTTTAATTCACTTAGAAACTATCCTAAAATTACAATACTAAAAATATGCTTAAAATTATCCTACCCGATTTCATACACAAACTCACACGCGGGGAAAAAATTGAATATTTGATGAACAAAAGTCTCATCAGATATTCAAGATTTTCTCAATCTCCCTCAATCTCTTTTTAATTCGCTCGTCGGCGATCCTGCGATTTTCTACCTCTCTCAGTATGGTATTACCCCGCTCTATCATATCTCGAGCAGAGGTAATCAATCGCGCATCGCCTTGTCGAGCCGCCATTGTTTCCGCTGCCTCTCTTTTAAGTTTCGCGTACAGATTAGCGAAACTGTTAACGATACTCCTATCGTCGGCTTGAGAAAAAATCTCCGGTTCTGAATCGGAATCATTCCGATTCACAACCGGAATACTCTTACGAATTTCCGGTCTCAACGGTTTAGAACAAGTGGCTTGTTCTAAACCGTTGCTATCGGTAAGTTTACGAGGCACAGTCATCTCTTTCACACCCGACTTTTTTGGAGCAGTTTTATTTACCAGCCCTTTGCCTTTGTTTGATATGTCAAATTTTACATTTTTAGGATTATCTTTAATAGGACTTAGAAGGGCTGGTACAGACTTATTCTCATTTAAAATGTTGCGTAGAATTGAATTATCATCGACCTTCTTAGATTTCCCTACCAGCGTCCTTTTGTTGCTGGATTTTTTAGAGGCCAAGGATTTCGCCTTGACCACTAAACCAGCCTTCGTAGGTAGAGAAGTCTTTGAAAGGCTTGACTGTGCATCGTCAACTTTATTCTTCGATGACGAAGATGCTGATTTAATTTTCTTGGGTTTCGAGCAAGGTTCAAAATCAGAATCATCATCATCATCATCGATAAATACCTTCTTCGTAACAGTAGGCGAAGATCGAGCGAGATTTTTTTTCGGCACACTCAACTCACCCTGACACGCTGCAGTCGTACCGACGCCGACATTGCTGCTCCCTGGTTGACCTTTCTTGACAGACTGAGGCGTATTTTCAACTTCATCCAGGAGACGCAAAAAAGCTGGGTCGATGTTGTTAAGGTCTTCCTCGGTAAGATACATATCCGTCTGAAAAGAAAATATTATTTAGATATTAAGCATTTCACAACTTACACACTTTCTGTTTTAATTAAAATAAGAAATTACCTGTATGTCACCAAAGTCATTGCTAGCCATCGGTAGCCGTTGTGAGCCGCCGCCATTATTGCGCGTGGGTAA
The DNA here is from genome assembly GCA_936432065.2 of Rutpela maculata. NCBI lineage: Eukaryota > Metazoa > Arthropoda > Insecta > Coleoptera > Cerambycidae > Rutpela > Rutpela maculata. The sequence continues at coordinate 121,225,357 of OW386288.2, forward strand.
CACAATATCATCCTGCGATGGTCGGTAGTTGGCTACGAATGCCATCGCCGTCAGGGTATTCACAATTGGTGATGGAGACCTTCTTGCACCTTCCATTTCTAATTTTTAGAGATAAATTTCCAAAGAGGAATACAAAACTTAAAGAATTAGAGCTTTAAAAGCACGAACACGTCTGATCGACTTAAAAGTTGAAGATGAAAAGAACTTCCTCCTCGGCATCAGTGACGCTAACGTGAGGAATTCACCCCACCAACCCCCCTACTCCACACCTCACCCTTATTCTCATTGGTTGTAAATTAATCCCACTCTTCACCCCACTCTTATTTTTTATTGGTTGAAATTAACCACTGCTGGAGCAAATGGCTAGATGCAGTAGCAGTACAACTAAATAGTGAATAGCTTTACATTATCTGACTACCATTTATTTTGAGAGAACTCATATATTAAGAAAAACACAACAATTTATATACAAATTTTATTAACGAATAATAAGAGAATACATACATTTGTTACAATTATTGACTACTTTCTGATTAAGTAAAATATTGGGATGAATTTTCCAGTTTTGTATTATGTTTGCCGATCTTTGCCTTAAGTATTAAAAGCATGATTAGACTGGCTTAACTCTGCTATTGCTGCAAGTAAAGCATCTAAATTATCATTGTTTTTTTCAACACCTCGTTCGAGACTATTTACGGCTGATATTAACCAATCAAAGTTTTGCTTTGGCTCACTTTGAAAGAATCTTATATCAGAATGTCCCCAGGGGAGCGTCTTTGAAGTATTTGGGATAATGAAACGCTTGTCGTCATGATGAGAAAGAGCTACTTTATTCTGCATCTCTGTAAAAATATCATGTAAATGACTTCTAAATGTGTTCATTTTTCGAAATATTAAACCCCCTTGTTCAACGACTTTCTTGTAGTCGTCTACCGTCAATTCTTTTTTAATCACCGACTTCTTTACACCTTTGGCTTTCTTTAGCTCATTACGAACTGATTGCACGTAATAAGCTTTTGCACCCGTACCATAAAAGCTAATAATAGGATCCTCAGGGAACTCATCTTTCATATTTCCGAGCACTGATGGATTTTTTGGAATATTAAATTTATTTCCTTCATTATAATTAGACGTATCAAATTTTTCGGGATTTTGTACAATAAAGTCGTAAAAATTGTCGGTAAAAATTTTAATAATTAGCGAATCTGTGTCCATATACAACAACGAAGAATCATGACCGAATTTACTTTTAATAACATCATAAAAAAAGTCATACATAACCGTCTTCGACAATTCAAGTATACAAAAGCCCACGTAAATTGGTTTGTTATACAGTACTTTCAATTTACCCATTTCAATTGCTACAAAATCTTCGGAGAAAATTGTGCATGACTTAAAATTTGGACGAGCTATTAGTGTATTTGCACCTATAGTTTTTCTTTGATTACTCCAGTGAGTAACTAACTTAATATCTTTTCTGTTATCGACATTTTCCATTGTCTTACCAAAAACCGCATTATTCATTAACTTATACTGATCTTTTTCAAATTTATTGGTTGCTTTATTTCGCATTTCTGTATTCAAATCGATATATTTTTTTAACCAAGGTGACTGATTGAATTTAAGCACTCTATGCGTTTTTAATACCATTAAACCATTTCTAATGGCTTGTTTCAAGTTTCTGTAGTGTACAACATATCTCTTTTTATCATTCAAATTTGGAATTAATTTCGATGATTTTGATTTTGATTCAGGCGGTATAACGTTTTCCACTAAGAATGGCAAGTCTGAGTGTAAATCGTGCAACTCTTCAGGGTAATGTATATCCACTTCAAAAATATACCCGCATGCACTTTGATCTGAAATATTGGTAACATCTAAATCGATAATTTCTCTTTCAGATAACCACTCAAATGTACCTGTAGGTATTACCTGAGACATACTGTGTCCATATAAATTCGTGGCGTCTAGATAAGTAATGAATGATGACGGCTCATTGGGATTGTAATTAGGAAGAAACTTATTATTCGCAATATGCTTCCTTTCTGAACACTGGCTTATTCCGCCACGTATACCCTTTTTAAAAAAGTGAATCATATCAATGTCTGTTAATAGTTCTAGTTCCACTCCTGTCAATTTTAACATAGCGTCCCAAGATAAACCTGGAGCTGTATAATATTGAGCTGGATCCAATTTATATTTATTCAGACAAATTTCGCGAAAATTTTCAAATACGTCACATAAAAGAAGCACATCTGATTTTAAATAGACATCTGAATAATCGCCCAAACTCTGACACTCAAACAACCTCCATACATTTTTAGCTCTTTCATAATCTTCATCTGATATATGTATTTCATTTAAGTTGTCATAGAATTCCTGCTTGGAAGGCAAATTTCTATTATTTAACTTCTCTAAACTATCCACAAAACTGTATGGAAACACACCTTTCCGTCGCATTAAATTAAATTTTACATTATCAGCAAAAAAGCTTCTAGTCATAACCATTTGGTTATCGGTTAAATTTTCTCCTAAATTTTGTAGTGATGCCGACATAAATTTGAAACTATCAATGAATCGTAATTTTAAAAATTTATTTTTCTTTTCTCCTTTGCTGTTAACATAATCATGCATATAAAGATGTTTTGTGAAAGATATATATTTTTCCTTGTTTTGTGGTATTACATCAATTTTGTCTTTATGAGAACATAACTCTTTCACAAATAGGTGTATATCATATCCGCTCATATTGTGAAATATAACCGGAATAAAATTTGGTATTTTATAATTTAAATTACAGATAGAATGAGCAGCACCGAATCTTATTTTACCAGTGACGTGGCAATGATCTTTCACTTTTACATCGCCTTCTTCGAAGGGTTTCTCACATATACCGCAAACAGTTGCGTTATTAAAATTTTCTCTCTCCGATGATGTCAGAGGAGTCATTGGAACTATATCTTTCAAATATGTATTATAAATTTCTCTTAAATCAGACTCTATACGCGATACAAAAACTTTAGCTGCATCGGATCCCCTGTATAGTTCAAACTTGGAAATGGAATTATCAAAAGAACATTTTATGAAATATGCAAAGGAATAGGGCTCATGTATGAAAGTTTTATTAGTGTAAGAGAATTCAGGGTTTGGCTCACATGTGTTTATTGGTTTCAGAATAGATTCAAAATCAGCATACACTACGAATGGTACTTGCATTTGCCTTTCAAAATTTTCAAATTTTAATATATTTTCCGGTACCTGTTTCCCATATTTATCAATCCGAAATTGTCTCGATGGTGTTGTTGTATAAATATGATTACAATCATTTTTCTGATGAAGCATTAACTGACGCTCATTACTAAAATACTGCAAGCATCCATCACAAAAATATTTTTTATGCTCGTGAGCAGAAATTTGATGTGAAACTAACCTAGATAAATTCTTTATCCAACAATAGTGAGTTTTGGCACAGTCTACCGTACAATGATGATCCTCATCACATTCCGCGGAAATTAATAACAAATTAACATGCATACGCAATTTCTTCTCAGAGTAACGCAAAGGTCCGACAACATCATACTTTACTCTATTATTCTCAAATTTCTTTTCTAAACCATATACATTAACCGATATATTATTCAATTCTTCAAATTTTGAAATATCCCGCAATTTATCTGGAAAATCCATATCTGTCAAATTTAAAACTCTTGAATAATGTGGATAAGATGACATGTCAGATGTTCGACCATTTGCAGGGTACAGCGCTGAAGTTACAGCCCAAGCAAAACAATACTGATCCTGGTTTTCTATATTCACTATGGCCCTTTTATTTTCTATGAACTTTGGTAGTTTGATGTATGATGAACCACCCAGTGGACTGTACTTATTTACATTTATTTCAATAAATTTTATTTGCACGAGGGCCCATCCTAAAAAATAATATGCAGTTATTAATCATTATTCTACACATCAATAGATATTTACATACCGGAATCACGTTCTTGGAACTCTGTAGTTTGTGTCACCATCATGTCCACAAAGGTATCGAGAAAGTTGCCTAAATCCATACTCTGGTCCAAAATCTTATTGGGGGTATTAAATGATTTCATTTCTGATATTTCTTGAGTTTGCAATATGTATTTGGCAAACGTCTCCATGTTTATTTTTACTGTTTTGTGAAGTAACAGCACTTCTTCTAATAAATTTAATATTTTAGGTCTAATTTCGTTGAAAAATATTATATAGTCTAATTTCTCATTTTCACTATGCACTCGGTAAGTTATAATTCTATATTTGAAAGCACTTCGAACAATTTCTACACCATCCATCAAAGGTACACATGAATTTGTTCTATGTTGCAATGTTCTTTTATGAGATTGCATCTGATTAGCTGTTAGAGTCACATTACAGCTGTTACACGTTTGCAAGCTTGTAGACGTTGAAGGGTTTGAATCCACTTTTGGCCGTTTTGCTGAAGGGCCATCTTGATTTAAGTTTTTACATGCTTGCCTCTGATGGCGTCGCATATTATCACCTCGCGTAAAACTAGCACCACAAATACACGTATACATCTTTGCTACGTTACTACAGGAGTCTAACGTTCAGAATGATTACATGTTAACTCCTCTCACTCTTTTATAGCCAAGTGCTACTACGTCACAACACATTCTATCCTTGACAAACGTGCTTTTCGAGGTCGCAAGCCTAACACAAGATCGGGCAGTGTCTACATATTAGGATCGCTTACGCCGTCCAAGGTCAAGGCCACAGAGTCACAAAATGTGTGCTTGGCAAACGTACCTTTTCAAGGTCAAATGATATGATACAAGAGCGTGCACAGCCCAAGGACGCTTACGTCATCCAAGGTCAAGGTCATGACGTCACATAAAGTGGTGGGGGGAGGCCCAATGTCGGCTAAGGACCTCTACTTCTATATGACCGAACATACCTATATGAGAAATGTTACGGTTTTTTTATATATTGCCGATTTTGTACTTTTTAAGAAAATCTCCATATTTCATCATTTATTTAAGTATTACGTACTAAATTTGACTTTTGGTATTCTGAAATATGTTTTTTCTTTATCCGAAATACATAAACTTCCGACAAAAAATAAATAAAAATAAAAAAATCTGTCGCCTATAAAAAAAAATAACTTTTATTAGAAGAAAATTGTAATGGTATTTAAAAGTGCCGGTTTTCGAAGTCTTACAAGATTTAAAAAAAAATCATCTAGATATTACAATTACTTTTAAAACTTCTCTATTGTATCCTCTTTAAGAGGCAATATCATACATACCATCAAGTTTTACCAGTCGCTAAAAATAGACAAAAGACTATCAATCGGCAATAATTTTTCATTTAATCAAAAATTAAATAGGCGCGTTCTTTCAACAAAAACAAAGCTATCGTTACAAAAATAGTCAAAACCAGTCGTTTGTTTGTTAGTAATATCACTACAGCTGTCAACGCGCACACTTTCGTGTTTTTAACAAAGTTTATAGGTATTCTCAGTGTTGTGTCGTTTTGTACTGATAATTTTTTTAAGTTTCTGAAATATGAGTAAAATTAGTGGCTACTTTTAGTAACCAAGACATACTCTTTTACTATGGCAAAGCAGATGGGAATGCTTACCTTGCTGCAAGATTGTATCATGAACGATTTCATCCACGAAGAAAGACTCCCAAATCCGCGAGTATTCAGCAACACGAATGGCGAAAACAGGTAATTTACATCAACATGAGCCTGCTGCAGGACCTGCACATCATCACCCCGAAGATAGAGCAGCGATTTCTTAAGTCTATTGTGTCGTTTTTTTTTTTTGGCGTAGAACCAGTTCAAACATATTAGGTTCTTTTGAGTATGTCACCGGGCATATGAAATCATATTTTACGACATTTTTTTGTGGTCTCGAACTTTTTAAATCAATAAAAAGTGAAAAAAATGTATTTTTAAAGAAAATTGTTTTTTTTTGTTTCCACCGCCATATCTTTAAAACTATTAAAGGTACCGAAATTTATTTTTGTGTCAAATTAAAGCACACACTGTAGCGCTTTTACCAATATAAACGGTTTGGGCACAATTCGCACTTTCATTTCTCTAAAAATCAAATAAACTAAAAATACATATTTTGTGTATTGAAATCTTCACCAATCGATAAACTTTTTTATTTTTGAAAATATTTGCATACATGCAGCGAAGAAAATAAATCCTAATAATCACAAAAGTTTTTGAAAAAATATGTTTTTGCCTAAAGTGTACCGTTTGGCAACAGCGATTTTTTTTATCAGCGCTAAACGCGACATTGGGACGCAATTAATACACCTCGCATGCAGGTTGGTCAGATTAGTCGCGTAGAAGTAACGTTAGTTGAATCTAGATTAATATATGGCATTCTAGGTTGGGGTGGAGTTGCTTACTGTCATCTAAAAAATTAGACATCATTCAGAAAAAATGTGCCACCCCCTCTCAGGGGGTGGCACTTAAAAAATATATATATTTATTGGAGCTGAAATAGAATCAAATTTTAAGAAGAAAAGGTTCCATGCAATTTTTCACACAAATTGATAGTTTTTAAGTTATAACGACTTCAAAATTGCGATTTTAGCTTAAAATAAAAGGTTTTAAAAAAGGTGTTTTCAAACGGCTTTCGTCAAGTATCTCGAAAAGTATTACTTTATCGAAAAAATGTTATAGACCAATTACAGAAAGCACCCTACAAACTGGGAATTAATTATATTTTTTGTTTATTGATGTAGGATTAATAATTTCGGAAATATTTAAGTTTATGTTTGGTATCCAAGGGTTTCGAAATTACCTTTAAAGTTTAAAATGCATTTTTTTCTAAAGCAAGTGCTTTAAATGAGCAAAAAAGAATTTGAGCATTTAGGTAATGCTACATTTTAACGAAAAACTGTGTTTGAGATAATTTTTTTAGATTATTGGCTAATTAGAGTAACAAAACGAGTAAAAAATAATTTGAAAGCGCAATTAATTGTCTTTAATTTCCTTTCTTAGCATGCGTCACAATTTCTGAGGTATTTAACATTTAAACTGCATTTTTCGTCTTATGAACGTTCGGATGCCATTTGTAAACTCATATCTCCGAAACTATTAAATCTATGTAAATAAATAAACAAGCGAAATTCATTATTATTAGTTTATGAGCTTTATTTTTGGTCTCTACACATTTTTGAACAAAACTAATATTTATTGAGATATTTGAAATAGGAAAAAAAAATACGTTTTATCGAAAATACCTTTATAGTTTAAACTGTATTTTTTCTAAAGCAAGTGCTCTATACGAACCAAAAAATTTGAGCATCTACGTCATGCTGTATATTAATGAGAAACCGTGTTTGAAATTATTTTTTTTTTTAATTACTGGCTAATTACAGTAACAAAATGGCGACGTTGTTATTAAAATAATGTGTAGACGGACATTGCTTCGGTCATAACTTCTTTGTTTTTTATGCTACATAAACAAATAAAAAAATAGTTAGGAGCTTAATTAATAACCTATTATTGTATCTATTAGTATCCTTGGCGTAGGTGTCACAGTTTCTGAGATATTTAACTCTCACTCTAAATAGTTATCTTACGAACACTTGGATGCCAAATGTAAACTTAAATATCTCCGAAATTATTAATCCTACATCAATAAACAAAAAATATAATTAATTTCCAGTTTGTACTTTCTGTAATTGGTCTGTAACGTTTTTTCGATAAAGTAATACTTTTTGAGATACTTGACGAAAGCCGTTTAGAAATACCTTTTTTTAAGCTAAAATCGCAATTTTGAAGTCGTTATAACTTAAAAACTTCAATTTATGTGAAAAATTGCATAGAACCTTTTCTTCTTAAAATATGATTGTACTTCATATATTTTTTAAGTGCCGCCCGCTCAAAGGGGGTGGCATCCACCCCCTATAAATTAACAAGCCCCCGCTCAATATAGAAACTTTTCTGTGAAACATTTATTATTATACTGCCAAAAATGAACGAAATCCGTTCAATATGACATTACTTCGAAGTTTTTTTTACCTCTAGGTACTGTACTACTACCACCTGTCTTTTTATTATTAAAAGGAGACTATTTAATATTTATTATACAATTTCTTAATATTAACAACATATGATCAATACTACTGTATAATATATGAAATATTGAACAATAATATTGATCCCCTAGATGCTTTTGATCACCACTGGTTTTGTACCTATTGATATAAGTTAAACTATTATTATACACCCCGGCCGGGATCGTCAGATCGTTGCAGTCGGCAGGCTTGCTACAGCCGAGCGCGCAAGAATATGACTTTGGCCCGTTAAAAAAAATCGCTGACTCAATACTATGAACGGGACATGAAAAATTTTTATCCTAAAAACTTTTTTCAACTATTGGCTTCAATTTGTACGCAGCATGTATATACAAATTTTCATAAATAAACTTTTTTCTCGATTACCTAAAATTACGTTACTGAAAATAACAAGTTTGAGTTTCCTATTATTTTACCAACTTAAAAAAAAATAAATCGGGTTCACGTGGGACGTTGTTCGAAGCGCTATTGTGTCTACTTTAATCTAAAAAAAAAAATAGCTTGATAGCACAAATATTTTCAGAGATATAGCGGTGGAGACGTTAAAAAACATATTTCATTAAAAATCTATTTTTTTGAGTTTTTCCGAAATAAAAAAGTTCTCGACCACCGAAAAATGTCGTAAAAAACGATTTCGTGTACACGATTATCTTACTAAGAATCCCACTAAGTCTGGTTTGGTTCTACGCCGGTTTTTTTTTTCTCGAAAACTAAGCGACTTTACTTCCAGATTTTACTCTACTAGATGGCGAAAATATTCTAGCCGCATTTGCTGCAGATCCCACAACAAACGTTAGAAAAGTGGCAGAGCAACTTGGATTGTCAATTTGGAAAACTTGGTCAGTAATGAATACAGAAATGAAACATCCTTACCATTATACAGGGCCTCGAAGAGGGCGACCCTGTACGAAAAAAAGCATAGTGTCACTTTTTATTGAATGCTGATATTGAGGACTCCAATTACTTAAAATCTATTCTATGGGCGGATGAATCAAAATTTTCCCGTAAAGGCATAGCCAATTTTCACAATCTCCATTATTGGGCGGACAAGGGCCACAACCCGCAAATGAAAAAACAAACTTCCTTTCAGAATAAGTTTAGTGTCAATGTTTGGAAGGTGTAATTGCTGGATATATCATTGGGCCTCATTACCTACCAGATAACCTAAACGGAGATGCTTACCTCGACTTCCTCCGCTCCTGGAAAATCTGCCTGTTAACCTTCGCCACCATATCATTTTCCAAAAAGAACGGATGCCCAGCTCACTACCGCTTGACAGACCGCCAATTCTTAGATCGAACATTTCCCGATCGGTGGATTGGGCGTAGTGGCCTGCAAGGTCCCCAGATTTAACGCCACTGAACTATAACGTATGGGATTTGATAAAGGAACTTGTGTACAATGAGGAAATACAAAGCCGTGTTCAACTAGTAGCAAAAATATAGCGAGCCGCTCTACAACTGCGACAAAAAATAAAATTAAAGACAACTACTGCTGAAATTAACAGAAGGGTGAGGAAATGCATTTTGAACAACAAAAATAATAAATTTCTTCTCAAATTATAATTTTTGTTTTAAATAAAGTTTTTTGAAATGATAGCTTTGTTTTTGTTGAAAGAACGCGCATATTTAATTTTCGATTAAATGAAAAATTATTGCCGATTGATAGTCTTTTGTCTATTTTTAGTGACTGGTAAAACTTGATGATATGTATGATATTGCCACTTAGAGAGGATACAATAGAGAAGTTTTAAAATCTATCTAGATGACTTTTTTAAAAAATGTTGTAAGACTTCAAAAATCGACACTTTTAATTACCATTACAATTCTCATCTAATAAAAGTCATTTTTTTTTTATAGGCGACAGGTTTTTGTATTTTTATTTATTTTTTGTTGGAAGTTATGTATTTTGGATAAAGAAAAAATATATTTCAGAATATCAAAAGTTAAATTTAGTACGTAATACTTAAATAAATGATGAAATATGGAGATTTTCTTAAAAAGTACAAAATCGGCAATATAAAAAAAAACCGTAACATTTTTCATATAGGTATGTTTGGTCTTATAGATGCCAAATGAGTCCCTCTACCTCCCTGTTCAAGGTCGACATCGCCTTACCAAACACCCTGTATATCCAATACACATCTAAAACTAGAGAAATGCGCCGCGAAAACTCGTGACGGTGTTAAATAATTATTTATAATGAGTTTAATATTTGATGGAGGGTAGATTGATAAAATATTAAGACGGAAAAAAGATGTATATATCCGAATATTGAGCTCCGAAGTCCCTATCCCTTTTCCTTAACCCTTTATTCCCGCAAACGCATTATGCCCCCTCCCTCCCTTCCTATTGTTTGGATTGCGATAATTTTTTTTTAAATTAAAGATAAAAAAAATATCACTTACCTGTAAAAAATTTCTCTTCTGAGGACTTTCCTTCGTACTCAAACACGCATTAAAAAAAATGCAAAAAGTTTTTCCCCTCCCACAAGTTTGTTTATTTGAAAAAAATAAAAAATATTAGACGTAATAACGAACAAATTCCATTTTGGTTTTTGAAAATCTCATGACAGGGAAAAAAGTTCGAGGGGGTTGAATAATTGCCCTTTCCCTACCTCCATCCCCTCCCCTAATTGGCCCACCACCTCAATCCTCCGGCTTCATAAATTCTTATCTATTTCACCTACCTCAAAAAAATATCACCCCCTGACTTCTTTTTTTCGTAAAAAAATTAAGGAATTACTTTCTTGTGTATTAGTGTTAGGGCAAAAAAACGAGCAGCCACTGTTGCTTAGTTTCTGCATTGATTAACATGAGGTAAGTTTTTTAGAAAGTCTGTATACTTCTATATCGAGCATACTTCTTCGTTCCCTATACAACCGTTTCATTTCTAATTTAAGCCATTATTTTGCAAATTCTGTAAATCGAAGGTTACTTTGAACATTTTGAAATATTAATTTGAATAAAATTAATTGATGCTTACAGGTTATTAGAAACAAAATGTCAGCATCAACATTAAGAAAAACTTTGAAAAAGTATCAATAATTATCTTTGAGACCTACATATATTCTTTTTAAATTAGTCCATATGTTAAATATTTTTGTATTTTAAGTATTTTTATATTCTCGACTACATATCAAAATATGATCGATTATAACAACTAGGTCAATATTACTATAATTGAGAGTCAAAATCAAAGTTCAATCAATATCCATCTAAAAGATATTGAAAAAATATGTTGAAATTTGAGGAATTAAGTATTAACATTAAAAATAATAATAGTAATGCTTTTATAATAGGTCAGTATTATTTAAAGAAACAAATGCAAATGGAGATTAATCCGTACATTCATTGCATATTTAAATGAAACTTATATTAAAAGTTTAAAGATATTTTGGAAAGTACATAATATCCAAATATGTTATCAAGAGTTAACCTTTGTGATTTCAATAATTTCATACATTGCATTAAATAAATAACTAACTGTATCAGTAGTTGGTTGAATTATCTAATAATTCAATAAAAATATGCCCTTTGTATTCATTTATTGATCTATTTTTTTAGAAATGGCCTAAGAATTATGAAATATTATGTCTCGGATAATATATTACATCCTAGAAGTTAATTAATTCGCATTTTGACTGCGTCAGTTTATATTAATTTCCTGAACTTTTGCCTTAAATATATAGGGAATGTGAAAAATCAGAAAATGTATTTACAATATGAAACATTTTACTTGAAAAAAATTAAAAAGGAATAGTTTCCCAATTCGACTTGTTTGAATGATTTTTGAACATATATTTATTTATTACTTAGGTTATTTCTATGAAATCTTTTGCAAATTGTAGGTTGTGATTCAGTGCTAGTCTCGTTATAATTTCGTGAAGGTAATTCTAGTGTGCAAAAATTGGAAACGTTTTTTTTTTTTATCGAAGATTTGGAAAATGGGCCACTGATATTAAAAAACGAATTATTACAATAATATTTTTTTAGTTTAAGAAATTACTATTCGGCGGTGGTCCTATTGTAGATTTTTCATCAAGTTATGACCAGTGCACAGTGGGCGAGACTTTGAAAACTAGACAAAATTTAAATTTCGTCACAATTTCATTAAAACTGGTAGTTAGATATATCCGAAGTAGCTGATACCTAATCTGACGACAAAAGTTAAAAGCTCATTCATGGCAAATCCAATATGGCTGCCATATTTACAAATTTTTCTAGCATTAGACGAAATTTGGTACGTGAAGATTTCAGGGAACAAATTCGATGTTAAAGCTTAAAAATTTTCTTTTACTATATACACACTAAATAAGATAAAAATAAACAAATGTAACCTTCAATATAGTGGTAAAAGAAATTAGAAGCACTTTTTAAAAAAATTGACAACTAAAATATCTATTTATATAACTGAAATTATTATTAATTAATAAAAATTATAAAAGTTGGCTTTTCGAAATACTCGAGACAAAATATTTTTTTTCTACAAACACTGTTAAAAATAGTCTTTTTCACGTTTCTTTTCAGTGTTAATAATGTCATTTTATAGCAGCAGTATTAAAAGTGGTTAATTTTACTTCCACACCGTGGAAGTATAGTAATCGTAAAAAAAGCTGAAGATTTTTCTTGATCAAATAGGCGTCGAGATGTGCGCATGATTACTCTAGGACGGTTTACGATATTGATTTGAATCTTGGTACATCTATGTATTACAGCGAGATGGAACTAGATTATACACTGACAGACATAAAAAAGTGGCGCACTCAAAATTTTACTCAAGTTTAATGTGTCACAATTTCTAAACTACTTGATTGATTACTGCAAACCTTATTTTAGTTTGAAGAATGATTCTTTGAGATCATCATACAGGCCCAAACATTTTTAATGATTACACTTTTATAATAGATACAGGGAAAAATAACAGTGATTGTTTTATTCAGGAACTTTAAAACATCCTGTAGATTTATTCGGCGTTTGGAATAAGCTCAAAATATCTTCGGTGTCTTAAGCGAAATTCAGATTAAATTTTGTTTTTTGATTCACCTCTGTATCTTGCTTTGTTTAGAAAATACACGATTGTAGGTGAAACAGGTACAATTAGAAACATTTTATTAGAATAAGATTACATTTTACAATTACCAACACGAAATCGAACTTACATAAAATAAAGGTGGAACTTTCTCAACAGAAAAAAGAAGATCAGTAGCGTGTGTTACCTCCTCGTACCCTAAGGTCTCTATTCTTTTTGGCATGCTTCTGATTAAATTTGAAATATTGATCTGTGGAATATTATTCCACTCCTCCATAAGCGCTTCTCTTAAAGTATCCAGAATGTCAAGAACCCTATTGCGAGACCTATATCTTCGCCCCTTTTCATCCCAAAGGTGTTCTATGGGGTTCATATCGGGACTTTTTGCTGGCCAAATCATACGGTCTATGCCAACTTCATCGAGATATTCATTTACGATGTGAGGAGTGAGGGCGCGCATTGTCATGAACCAGTATAAAATCGTTCCCTATAAAGGGTGCAAATAGAATTACATAGTCTTGTAAAATGTTCCGATATACCTTTTGGTCGTGAGAGAATTACTTGGGAGCACGTAAAGTTCTGTGTGAGCTTCTAATGTAATTCCTTCTCAGACCATAACGGAACCTCCGCCAAAACTTTCTTTTTTGCTGAATAGATTCTGCTCACATCTTTCGCCAACTCTTCTCCATATCCTTTGACAGCCATCGGATGAAAACAAACAGAATCGAAATTCATCAGCGACCAGGATCCGGGACCAGTTTTGTTCATTCCAATCCTAGTGTTCTCTAGCGAAATAGCGGCGTGCTCTTCGATGTCTTGCAAGTAATCTTGGTGCAGTTACTTGTCTTCTAGACTTTAAATTGACTCCCTTCAATCTCCGAATTACTGTACGTTCACTTACAACTCTTCCTCTTACTTGCCTTAAATGAATATTTGTTTGCACTGTTGTATGAAAGCGATTTCGTAAAGTTTGAAGCCGAATAAATCGATCATCAATAACGGTTGTACATCTATGACGACCTGATCCAGCTCTTCTACGACAATGACCCGCCTCTTCCTATCTTGCAATTGCCCGACGTGCAATCGATTCGGGAACACCAACGATCCGGGCAGCATATCTTTTACTTCTTCCGTCTCCTACTAAAGCCATAATTCGGGCTACTTGCTCCGATGTTATTTGCTGAGGCATTACTTACAAATCACAAACACGACTTTCGATACGACGCGACGAGGAGAAAAACGCTTTCATTGTTTTCTACAAAAACGAATTAAAAATCGTAATCATTAGCGAGTGAATGCCTGTGATTTTAAAAACATTTTGACATCTGTTCATGGCCTTCTTAAACAAAACAAAATATCGATTTTGTTAATACGCATTTGACATTACTTTGCTTAAACATGTGTATTTTCTCAACAAAGCAAGATAAAGAGGTAAATTAAAAAACAAAATTTAATCTGAATTCTGCTTAAAACGCCGAAGGTATTTTGAGCTTATTCCAAGTGCCGAATAAATCTACAGGGTGTTTCAGTTCCTGAATAAAACAGTATCAATTATAAAAGTTTAATCAATAAAAATATTTGGGCATGTATGATGATCTTAAAGAATCATTCTTCAAAATAAAAAAAGGTTCGTGGCAATCAATCAAATAGTTTAGAAATTATGACACATTAAACTTTAGTAAAATTTCGAGTGCGCCACTTTTTATGTCTGTCAGTGTATTTTGATCTTATTCCGTTGGAGTGTAGGGGGATATATAGGTAAGCAATAAGTAAGAGCCCATAAAATTGGGCTACAGTGTATGTACAAGAAGCCACGGTCTTAAAATTAAAGGGTGTGAAAAAAATAAAATTGGCCTTATAATTTGTTTCGCCATCGCATCGCACTATCGCCATTACCACTCCCACCTAATTATTAAAAAGGGTAAAAAAATATTTAGTGTGCCTACAAGAACCGATTCTCTCAAATTGTTTTTTGGTATCAGCCACCCTCACTACCACCACCACCCTAATATAAAAGGGGGTAAAAAAAATAAAATTGTGATTTACTGTATGTACAAGAACCAATGGCCCAAAATCTGTTTTACATCAGCCACCCCCACTACCACCTCCCCAGAAAATTTGGATGTGGAAGTAGATTCTTTAGGCAGCGGGTTTTAATACATTTTGCAAACGAATTTATTATCTTCCCCGCTATTATATTAGTTGCTGGAACGTAGCTGCGACTATTGTAGGCACTCTAAATTATTAGTGGAGCAGAATTTCGAGCATAGGACGCTTATTTAAGGAGATATTTTTTTCAGAGTAGAAAGATATGGGACCTAGACTAGCTGATAGAGAAATGAATAATGTAATTATATTCCCAATTGACGACCTTTTCCCTTAGTCGAGACAAAATTTGTGAGCATTTAATTTCAGAGACCGCAATTTTGTTCATACCACCCGCCTACAAGTAAAAAAACATTACTCGAAGACTACTGCACTTAGGTGAATGATTCTAAATTTTATTAATAAAGCTTATTTCAAATAATAATTCTACATTAGAAAAGTGTAGTAATTCGACTAATTACATTTTGAAAAACGATATATGTTTTGCAATAATTGATAAAAATGCTTCACATATTTCACGATATTGATTTCAATTTTTTTTTATACTAACCTTTTCCCTGATGTTTAAGGTACATTTTCTATCGTATAACATATTGTCGCGTTTCACAAATAAAGACTATAGAGATATTTGAGAGATATTCGCGTGTCGCATTAGTCAAGTAGTGCATTGCGATTGGGATAAAGATCGATAGATACGTGAACTATCGCGTTGAAAAAGGAGGGACTGACATAATACTGATGGAGATTATTATTGTGGTGTCTACCTGTTGTTATGTTAAAAAAATGTAGGTTTTAAATACCAATTAATGAATTGTTTTAAAATATTTAATCGTAAATTTTGATCATAAAAAAATTAAATAGACATGTCCAGAAATCAAGTTCTTCATTAATTGGTTCAATTTGAATCGTAACATTACAGCATTATTTGCACCGTAGGTCGATGTACATTTTGGATTTTCTCGAAGACATGGACATTTTACGGAAATGCAATTTTTATCTCGGCAGGAAATATTTAACATATCTCATTTCGTCAGGTATTGGTGCTTTTGTAGAGAGAACTAGTCGGATGCCCTCTTCATGTGATTCCCATCCAAAGAAAAATATCAAACCCCCCAACATTAAGTTTATGACTGTTGCACCATATTTTGCTCTGCAATACACACCTACAAATCGAAATATTAATTTAATATAAAATAAATAAAAATAAAAATTTACCAACCTGAGCACATACTGCATGAAGGCATCTTCTGTTGGGGGATGTTCTGCTGGCCATTTTAACGACTGTAATGTTAGTTTTCTGAGATCATCCGGACTCACAACATTGTCCTGTTTATACAATTTCGCAACAAAATTTCTAGACATTCGCAGATGTGATTGATGGAAATTTTAAAAAAATTCTATCTTCCAAGCAACTTTGAATGTAGATTCTTTTGCCAATTTTGAAAAATGCACTAGTTGTATCATAACCAGTTAATATATGTATAGCTGGCAACCAAGAACAGAAATCTGACCCCAGTTTCGATAGTATAGAAGTTATCAGTCTATCTTAGTTTATTAGTCGTCTGATTGGAATCACCCGTTTGAATATAAATATTTTTATCTCGAAATAATTTAGAGAATACTGCAACATAATACAAAACTATAAAGATCATCTGATTGAATGAGAATATTTTCAAAACATCTCAGAAAGCTAATAATATTACAGTCGTTAAAATGCATCAGCAGGACTTACTCCATCAGAAGATGTTTTCAGGTAGCATGTGCTCATGTTGGTTCAATTTTATTTTTATTTATTTTATTTTAAATGAATATCTCGATTTTCAGGTATTTATTGCAGAGCAAAATATGGTGCAGCAGTCATAAACTAAATTTGATATTTTTCAATTTGGATGGGAGTCACATGAAGAACTGATCAGATACCAGATACCTGACCAGTTCTTTCCACAAAAGCACCAATACCTGATGAAATGAGAGATATGTTAAATATTTCCTGCCGAAATAAAAATTGCATTTCGGTAAAATGTCCATGTCATCGAGAAAATTTTAAATGTACATCGGCCTGCAGGTTTATAGAGAAAGCCGTAATGTTACGATTCAAATTGAACCAATTAATGAAGAACTTGATTTTTAAACATTTTTATTTAATTTTTTTATGATCAAAATTCAAATAAAACCAAATGCGTTATTTCCTTTTTTGCCATATACATAGATACCGATGAGTTTCGTCATTTACAGGTGGAAAACCACGAAGTTGAGCTCTTAATTAATTGTTTAGTTGACTAAAATTAAATTATGAAAGTTAATAGTAATTTATAAAAAGTGTAAATATAAAAAGCGCAAGTATAGATATAGCCTTTATTTGTGAAACGCGACAATATGTTATATGACAGAAAATGTTCCTTAAACACCAGGGAAGAGGTTGGTATAAAAATAACTTGAAATCGATATCGTGAAATAAAAAGTTATGCCTGTGTGAAAGCAATGCATTAGCATTTTTATCAACTATTGCAAAAGATATATTGTTTCTTCAAAATGTAATAAGTCGAATACGATATTTTTCTAAAGTAGAATTATTATATGGAATAAACTCTATCGATCAAATCTAGAATCATTCACCTAAGTGCAGTAGTTTCTGAGTCATATGTTTTTTACTTGTAGGCGCGCGGTATAAAAAAAATTGTTATCTCTGAAATTAAATACTCACAAATTTTGTCTCGACCAAGGAAAAGGTCGTCAATCGGGAATATAATACATTATTTATTTCTCTATCACATGGTCTAGGTCCCATATCTTTCTACTCCGAAAAATTTTTTGAACGATTCAACCCAAATTCCGCTCCGCTATAAATGTTGCCACTAGTAATAGGAACATATTAGGAACGTGACCGCCTACTTTCCGGAACTTCTCCGGCTACGTTCCAACGACGTTTTGGTTACGTAGCGGCGACGTATTGGCGTGGATACCATGACTTTCGGAACTTTACCACTCCTTCAAATCAATATTGTCTGCCTTGTCTTACAACGGATTTTTATAATACTTATGTTTCATTCCTGTATGATTCTTGTTCATTTCCCTAACTTTAATATTAGAAAGCAAAGTTGTACTATTTTTCAATGGTCTAGTAAGTGAAAAAATTAAAACAAATGCAATTTAGTTTTCAGACATAATAATAGAACGTCCGAATTTGAACACGTGCTTTTATAATTTGCATTTTTAAATGAAATATTGTCTTTAAAATATTTGACAACATGCGATATTATGACAGTCTAGATATTGAAACCTATCTTTTACCGTTGTTGGGAACTTGAAATTAATTTTCATCTATTTATTATATTTGATGGAGAGATGGCAATAAATTCAATTTTTAACTCATTTGTGAAGTTATGATTCATATTTTATAATTGCGTCGTAAGTGCGTCGTAATGGGGCACTTTAAAGTCGTTTTTACTAAGAAATGCGACTTAAAAGTTAATGCTAAAGTTGTATTTATTTCAAATCACCGAATAGGACTATAGCGTCACTTTAAAGTTGCAGCAAAATTGTGACTACCACAAATTTTCTGTTTAGAGTTCCCGCTGCTACTTCATAATTACATTTTTGCAATGTGGATCTTGAATACATTGGTGTGCTGCTGACCGTACGCCCGACGCAACGTCTAAACTCAACGCCTATTACTGCCTAGTAACTAACTAACTTAACAACAGACCTGACACTTGTCGCATTCTGTGTTTTTATTTGTTGTATGCACAGTTTTTTTTACAAAATCTACAAAAAAGTAGGTGTAACGTAACATATACATTTCTTATCTATGGTCAACATGTAGGAAACTAGATAGTAAAATTAATTTTATGGTGAATATAAAGGGTAACATGCAATTTGTAGCATCCGCGCACAGTGAAGGTCAGTTCTGCAGATAGCAGTAACGTGATTAACACTAATACATATTAATTACAAGCTTCTAGACTTTAGACAGATGGTAAAGATTTTTAGAACGTCGCGGCTACTACCAAAGCTACTTGAAAGTGATTGCAACTTTGAAGTAATATTTCGGTGACATGAATTGTCGATGCCATCATCATTTGTTACCTTTTAGTTCTAAAAGTTCGAAGTTCATCCCACTGGTAATTACAACGTCCCCATTTATGTAAAGGTCACATAATTATAGCTATAATCATGAGTGGTAGGTACTGCGAAGCAGCGACTGTATATTAAATAAAGCTTTTTATACATCAAAGTAGTAAATTTAGTGACGGTTATGTAATGGTCGCTCACTCGAAGTTCTCATCTCAGTTACCGTTGGTACTAGTTAGGTTAGTAACAAAGATTTTTTATATGCTTCGATTGGTGGAGAGATGGCAAACTTGACATATTTTGAAAACGTCAAAATTTTAAATATTCATTTATTTCTTCACCTTTTGGCACCTTTTAGCTACTTATACAAGTTGTTATAAAAAAATATTGCTGCTTGTTGAGAAACCACGAGGAAAAATGTAAAGCATTTTTTCAAAACATAGAAACACTCTCAACAAGACAAAGACTAAATCAAACCTTCAGATATCTGAAAAAATATAGAAGAAACAATAATACCCATAAGAGAAGACGCATACCACTACAACATTGGACCAAGAAGCTGGAGGAAGAAGGAAATGTAACGAAAGAAGGAACAGAACTAATAAAAGAAACGGACCATTGGCCCTTGGACAAGCCACCATCAAAAGACCAACTACTAGAAATAATACCCAGAGCTAGAATAAACATCGCATCTGGAGTAGACAAAACAAACAACGAGTTAATACACTTCGGACCGGAAAAACTAAAATAGCAAACCCTAGAATTCACCTTCAGTGTATAGATAGAAACCAAACGATAGAAACCACACCTCTACCTACGAAATTGAACACGGCCATACAAATATCCATACAAAAAGAGATGTAGAAGCGGAAACACAAAAAAGAGGAGCATAAACACTCCATATCACTACACAATGCGGCAACGCATTTCACAAACACTTACACTTCCCATCCCACATTCCTGTACCATACGTCATGTGGCCCTCGCTACTGACAACAGGCATGACCCAAATCCAACCCAGCGTGGACGTAGCCAGCGCAGCGGTATATCTTGGGAGTGGCAGTAATACCTATCGCACGCTGGAAAATCAGTTAATCAATCAATCAATTAATCAAAGAAATAGTGCGCGTTAAAAGTGATTTTAGTTTGTTTGAAAGGATGAGCCACTCCGCAAACTTCCTTTCTTACAATATAAAATATCACTTTTTACACTTATATCACAAACAGCTATTAGGTACAATACTGTATGTGCATGTGTATTGTGTGTGTATATTATACATTCTTGTAATTGTATTTTTATGTTAAAAAAATTTTCCACCATGATAAATTTAGTTTACTAGAATATTAAATACTTCCATAATTTTACTTTCACTGAAGAACTAAACTGAAAAGATCTATGAATATATAAATTGATAAATTACCAGATTTTTTCCAAAACTGGAAAGCTAACCTATTCTCAGAAAAACAGATAATTATTTTCATTGGTATTAAACAATGCTTGACACAAAATCCTCCTTAGGAGATAATCGAAGTGATAATACAGCATTAGTCACTACCCTTCTTTGTCTGAGATGGTGTTGAATCAATGATGAAATATAAGAAAATGTGTGCTATTTGTTTATTTTACAGACGTGCGCCTAAGATCTGGGATACTTAGTAACATATCAACTTATTTTTTTGTTTATTTATGTATCGTCTAAATGCAACGAACTTTGACTTCACGAATATGTCATCATGTTTATGTTTCATATAATTGGGATTGGAACCAGATTTCACTTTTGTTATCTTACGTATGACTGTGATGTTATTTTTATGAAAGCATCCTGGTATCAAGATAATTTTTATTTTCTGAAAACTCAATGTAATTACTAAAGTAGTCCAGAAATTGATTTCTCTTTTTATTAAATCCTACATGAATACTCGCTCGATGCACGTTTCGTCAATCATGTTGGCATCATCCGGGGGTGGTTAAAATTAAAGTGCAACTAGAAACGTTTCCTTATTTGTACTATACAATGTAATGGTTCAACACATTCAATCAGACCTGTAATCCCTACCTGAACTCTGTCTCGGGTCAATGAGTCGTGATGTAATAATTAATAGAGCGGACTATTCGGGATAGACTCTTTCTCACTATTAAAAATTTTTAAATTTTGCAATTTCTAAGTTCTCAAAAAGAATAGACATTTGAAATAAAAAATAGCTATTTAACAATAACAAGATTTATTACAAAAAGAAATATGTAGAGTGAAATTACTTAGAGAAGATAACATCGTCATAGAATACGCAGAGACCGATATCGTTACCACGTGCTCGTTACCTAGGTAACGATGCTATTTTTACAGCTGCATGGGCGTTAAGACTACCAACTACCCTTGATTAATATTTAAATAAAAAATGGATGGCACGGGGCACTGATATTATGCCAACTTTAATACGCGATGTGCGACTTGATGTTATCTTCTCTAAGTAATTTCACTTCTACAGTGTGAACCTAAAGAAACGCACAAAATTCATATCTTTGGTATGTCATTTGTCAAAAAAGATCCTCGAACAGGTCGATTTTAGTTTTGTAAATGCTACATTTTGTCACTATACCAAAATTTATGACGTCATTGGATTTTGAGTTATGACGTCATCATATTTTTTTTTAATGGAAACAGACATTTTTGTTTACTGTTTTTGGTGATATACTCCTTTAGCTTTCTGGTGATATAAAAAAAATTGATATTACCTAAGCCATTCTTTTGGAAAAATGACATTTTATGTAAAAATAGCTTACCTTTCGCAAATTCAAGAGTAATGTTCCACTTTCTTATGGACTGATAAATCTTGTTGCCTACATTTTTGTTTTAACTAGCATGAAAACATTTGACATGAAAACAAGACAAAGAAAATAATAAAAAAACAATCACCTTAACAACAGAGAGACACAGGCCTTTTTGTGTAAAGTATCGATAACTCTTTTATTCCTGGCACGTGTAGAACCTCAGTTTTGTGACACTTCTGAGACAGTGCAAAACTAGTGAATGCAATGGCACGTTTAAGTGAAAGAGAACGCATAGAACTTTTGATTATGGTTGGATATGGTGATAGGCTGAGAACTCATGAGGAAGCATGTGGTGTTTTCAATGCCAAGTATCCCGAAAAGCGCATTTTTAGATCCACTGTAAGTAGATTGGTGGCTAGATATGATAAATCTGGCAGTGTAGCTGACCTCCCTCGATCTGGTCGCCCTAGCACAAGCAACGAAACCACATTAAATATTCTTCTAGAATGTGAGGAAAACCACCATCTTTCGACAAGGCAGCTGGCTTTAAATCATAACGTGTCAAACTTCTGTTGTACGTCTATTGAAAAAAGAAAAGTACCATCTATACAAAGTGCAATTAATCCACGAATTGAATGAGGACGATCCAGATCGGCGCTTACAGTTTTGTAAACAGTTGATGACTTTGTGCGATGAAAACCCAAATTTTTTAAAGAACATTTTTTTCTGATGAAGCTACATTTTCTTTAAAGGGGACTGTACATCGGCATAACTGTAGGTATTGGTCACACGAAAATCCTCATTAGACTCAAGGAGCCCATACACAGCGACGAGGCAAAGTAAACGTATGGGCAGGTATGATTGGTGATCGTTTATTGGGACCTTTTTTTTTTTTAAGAAAATCTTACGGCCGCAAGATATTTGTTTTTGCGAGTTTTTGCGAGTTTTTGCGAGTTGAGTTAGTGCTAGCCTTAGCAGTTATGTTTCCGAACAATGAACATGAAGATATTCCTGCTGAAAACGTCTGGTTTCAGCAAGACGGGGCCCCACCTCATTTTGGGATAGCAGTGCGTCAGTATTTAGATGACACTTTTACTGGAAGGTGGATAGGTCGTCGAGGTCCAATTGAGTGACCCCCGCGTTCACCGGATTTAATCCCCTTAGACTTTTTTCTTTGGAGTTACTTAAAGTCAAGGGTGTATTTTACCAGACCGGATACCATAGAAGAATTGAAAGACAGAATTGGCTTGGAGATGAGATGAATTGACCATGAGATGATTCAGAACAGCGTGCAAAGTGTTTACACCCGTCTTGGTCAGTGCCAAATGGTTGGAGGGTGGCAATTTGAGCAATGGAGATGATTTTTTTCTCACAATTACTTATGTAAGGTATCAATCAATAAAAATATTTTCTTTCAAAAGAATGGCTTAGGTAATATCAATTTTTTTTATATCACCAGAAAGCTAAAGGAATATGCCACCAAAAACAGTAAACAAAAATGTCTGTTTCCATTAAAAAAATGTATGATGACATCATAACTCAAAACCCAGTGACGTCATAAATTTTGGTATAGTGACAAAATGTAGCATTTACAAAACTAAAATCGACCTGTTCGAGGATTTTTTTCACAAATGACACATACCAAAGATATGAATTTTGTGCGTTTCTTTAGGTTCACACTGTATATGGGTAGAGCATTGAGACATACAAGGTGTGGACAAATAAAGTTGTGCTTATGATAATAATATTCTACAAACAAATATTAGATACAAGGTACACACAGAGAGACAGATATAAATACAATAAAACACCAAAAGTTAATTAGTAAAAACGTAAGAAATAGGAGATTGGCCAATTCCGAATGTAAAAATATAAAATTACTTGTAAACAAATAATCGTGCATCTACTTAAGATAAAGAAAATCAAAAAGAAACGTTTTAAAAATGAATTATGAGGTATTTATAAGAATCAAAAGAATCAAAAGAAGTATAACAAACTGAACTAAATAATACAAATTTTGTGTCTAAATACTGTCTATATGTTACATAGTTCCTTTAAAGGCAAATTAATATGATATTTAAACAATTGCGGTGTAGAAGTCTCGAAAAATAGTCTACACAAAAAATAGAAAGATCAAAGGTAAAACTGGCTTGAAGTTCAGAGAGGCGAAAATGTACAAAGAACGCATTGCACTAGCGATCAAAATGTTGAAAAGCCTGTTTACGAAAACTACGGACTCAATTCTCCCTTGATTATGAGAATCGTTGATGACCAAATGGAAGGTAATAATTTTGTTGATGTACTTACAAAATCTACTGGGCCTTAAGGTGTACACTATAAAGATGACTGCAACACACAGGTATAGATTGGTAGCAGTTGTATGCATAATAGGCATAATGAATTATTAAATCTTCTTTTTTCTGCATTTGTTAAATCCAGACTTGAATATGCTTCACTTATTTGGAATCCAGGATATAATAAATATTGTAATTCCATAGAGAATATACAACGGCGCTACCTAAAATTCGTTTCATACAAAATTGATCATGTATATCCCGCTGTTGGCTTCGAACATGGACAGTTGCTAAATAGATTTGGTTTTCTTAGTTTACACGACCGCAGGAAACTTTGTTCTCTTTTGTTTTTGCACAAGTTAATTTTTAATCTCATCGATTGCCCTAACATCTTGAATATGTCAAATTTGCATGCACCCTCATTTGAGCCGCGTAATCATAAAACATTTTATCTTCCCACTCCTGATGTTCTCTCCCTTATTTTTTATGTGTAACACTTACATGTCAATTGAAGGACAGCTTGATATATTTTATTCGATCATTTCAAGTATTAAGTGTATCTTTTCGTAGTAATCTGTAATTATATTTTAATATGCTTTTAAGCTGTTAGTGTATTATGCATGTATATAATCTGTTCTTTTCCTTTTTGTCTGTTTGTATATTATTTACCATTAGGTATAAATTATAGTATTGTGTTTTTCTTCCCACCCCGTAATTGGTTTTTACTGTGGGGTGGTGTAACTATATAAATAAATAAATAAATAAATAAATAGATAAAAAAATAAATAAATAATTATACTAATTTAGGTATACTGAACACTTACACTGGAAAGTCTTTTTACTTTGTCAGATTCTTATTTGATATATACGTATTTACGATACTAAAGAAATTGTTAATATCTTGTTTGAACTATTAGATAAAATTCATCATTGTTCTTTTTAAACAACACACAGACAGAATCTGAGTTAAAGATTCTGATCAAAAGTCATAATTTTGATGACTTGGCAAGCCCAAAACCTACTAGGAAGTCCTATATATCTCACTTCTTTACGGTTTTATACGCGCGCCTAACGCCTTATTTTCGGGAGGTCGGTAACCAAGGTAACCGGACACCATGTCATATTCGCACTTGCTAATTGGAGGAACGGTTTCCATGCTGTCGTTTTTCTCGGGTATTTTATGGAATTCTGGAACGCTAACTCGTTATTTACCGCGAATCTAATGTCGTCTTGTAAACAACAATAGGCCCGGCAGGCCTTTTTAATAAAAATAGCAAATTAGGTAATTTTTGTAATGAAGATATAAATTAATATACTTTAACGGATTTTAATAGAAAGCGAATACTAAAAAAATTGACCGTTACAGCATCCAGCTCTCTATTATTTGCTACATTTATAATTAACTTTAAGTTATTGACATCTATTATATAGTATAGGAAATAGCGTGCAAATTCGACGAGAGTGGTTACCTTCTGCCAGTCGGTAATCGAAGAGACCATATAAATACAAAAAATTTTTCTCTTTGGAACTTTTTGGTATGGTGGGGGGATAGGCAGGGGGGGGGGGGGCATATGATTTTTATGAAGGCATATTGGACAACACTATACTTTTCAATTTTTCTTCTTTTGAAATGAGCCATATGTATGTTCCTTGAATCCTGTTATAATTGGACGGTATGTTTATCTAATATACTTCAAGTTATAATCCTTCTAATGTAAATCCCAGACCTTTCGTTTGATTCAATTTTATCCTTTGAGTTGCCTAAAAGTTGTTACAATTTATTTCCCGATGGATAAACAACTGTCATGTTTAAGTTTTTAAAAGTTCGCTTAGGCCACTGTTAAACCACGGTACATATCGTCCCCCTCATCACGTATGGGCGTATCTGAATTTTATATATTTTACAGGAGAGAGCAAAAACAAAAATATAAGACATTGAAATGCTCCCATCATTTCTGTTTCGCATTATTTTAAAATGATATCTTTGGGTTTTAACTTGTACTTGTAATATGTACTTTACTCTCATTTAATAATAGTTCATATACCTCTATCATACTTTTTTTAAAGGACGAAATTTGCAGATACGCCTTTACGTGAAAACATATTTATTTCGTTATGTAAGATACGTCTATGATTACGTCTATGATAGAGAAGATAAATAACCATTCAAAAATGATGAAAGTGCCTGTAATTTTTTTATTTAATAGCAATTTTCGCACCTAGTGTATAAGGTGATACTTTACGTTTTAGTTATTCCATTAAAAGCAATGCATAACTAAAGTATTTTATTGTTCTAACAAAAAAGAAACAAAGGTTTACAATGCTATAAGTAAAAAAAAAACATGCTGACTGTAATGTTTGTAAAGAAAAGAATAACGATGAATTCACTGTTGGTCATTCTTTCCACTCTGGCAGTCGAACTGCGGGTGTCTGTCCTGTACAGAGTGAAATCAAATCTTCGTATTTTCGTTTAGGTATTTTTGGGGGATCATTATTTAAAGCATGAAGTTGTATATTGGATACGCTACTCTCTAAACGTTTCAGAGTAATGGAGTCGTATTCTTTATCAAGATGGCGTTTTTTTTTTAAATAATTTATTTGGGGATTTCTTGGTCACCATTACTTCCACGATATCTGGCCACATGACATCATTGCCTCGATCAGTTTCTCTAATTGACAGATTTCTCAGTTGCTTCGAAAAAGACTTGAAATCTTTGAAAATCACCATAATTCATTGGTATAACTCTATAGGGTTGTTTCCGCCGTGCTAATCGAATTATAGGGTGAAGCTGGGCAGGAATATAGATGTTTCCTGCAGAAAAAATTGCATTGAAAATGGCACTATGAGCAGAATCACCCTCATTCTGCCCATGTCTAGTTTCGAAATATTGTAAAGATATTTCTTCCAACGATGAGAATTTACTCAAAGAATACAGCAACATTACAGGGATGACAGTATTCTTATTTTGGCCAAAACACCCATCAGCAAATAGAGCAACTCTCGTTACACGTTGTTTGTTGTATTCTTCTAATACCTTATAAAGATCGCGACCTGGGAAGAACCACGCTTATTTATGGCCTCATTCTAGACAAAACAGAAATATTCCCTACTAGCAATATTGTAAATTGTCAAGTTGAAAGTTTACAATCGGTTTTTATAAAAAATTGCGCTTTCCCTTGAAATAGGCAGATATATAACTTGCTGCAAATCAACTACGCCACATAACATGCCTTTATTTTTTTGGGCTTCCTCTTTACATTCAGATTTAATTTTCCTGACGGCGATTTTTTCTGCAATATGAACATTGTACTTGTCTTCTAAACTATTTTTTACGTTTTCGTCTCCTATTCGATAAGTTACACATAGTGAACATTGATCCTTCTTGGGTGACAGGAAAGATAAGTTTTTCGCTTAAAAATTCTCCTATACAAAAAATAACTTGCCTTTTCATTAGTTCTTCCTTAACTTTCTAAATCTGCGAGGTACATGGAATACATCTTTCTCAAAGGAAGATAAGGATGAAGATACATCCTCGATGTTTTTGCATGGCAATAACTTTGGCAACTTTGGGATATCTGTTTATGTGTTGCTCTATTCAGATTTCTCTTTTTTCCTTTGATTTCTCACTCCTTTTTCTGTCACCTCTTTGGTCTTTTTCGAAAACACCTAAATCTTTTATTTTAGATTCAGCTGTTCTACACATCTTTTCTGTGATTCCTAAAGTATTCAAAAATAGTTTCTTACACACAACAGCCTTATTATCCACTGTCAGCATGTATATTATAGGATGTTGCCTATGAGATTTATCTTTATTGGTAGTAGTTTTTTTTGTTCCCTAACATCCAAATGCCGCGTCAAAAATACTCTCTGAAGATATTAAGTCACCAATTTTATTGAAAACATCAACATTTTTATGCCGTTGTTCATCGTTGATTTCAAAGCAGTTTAGTAATTTTTTCCGTAAATTTTGCATGTTGCTCGTGCTGTAAGTTTATCCGTGCCAGTCAATATTTGGCAGATACGCCCTCAATGTGTATATTGTTTGTGAAGAAACTATATACAGTTGTGCCACTTCGTGAGATGAAAAGTGCACCAAAGAAAAACCTAGAACCGGCGTAACTCAATTTTGCATTTTTTGTTAGTTACGCCCATATGTGATAAGGAGGATGATATGGAATTGATATAAGGGATCCCGCACAAAATACATGAAAATTTATTTTTGGTTGAAATTTTTTGTAATTCTGGGAAATATAGTAGAAGCTGAAATAAACGTTCTAGCGTATTATATTGAATATGACCGCACTACTTCTATTCGTGAATTATATATGCAATGCAATACTTTCCGCGAAGATGTCAGGAAAATTTTAAAGAAACACGTATTTAAATCATTTAAGTACCAAATTTACCATCACCTATATGAAAATTACTTCCAAAGAAAACTTAATTACCGCAACTGGTTTTTAGATGATTTAAACATAAATCTAATATTCCATCATAATATTATTTTTACGGATTAATCCAGGTTCACCAATCTAGGAATGTTTAAGGGAAACAGTACTCGTTACTGGGCCGTGGAAAAACAGAGATTAGTAAGAAACGATGCTTTTCAGGAACGTTTTGGAATAAACGTTTGGCTGGGTATAATAGGACTTAGTATCATTGGTCCAATATTTTTCTATCGAATGGAGAAATGTATTTGGAATTTCTCCAAAATTAAATAGAGCCTTTTACAAATATCTTGCAGAAAACGAAAATCTAATTTTCCAAGAAGATGGCGCACCAGCCCATAATTCAAGAATTATTGCAAATTATTTGAATGGACGGTTTGGTGAAAACTGGTTGGGAACCAAATTACCAATCCGGTGATCAGCAAGATCAAATGACGTGACCCTGCTGGATTTTCCGATAAGGGGTTACCTAAAAGAAAAAGTGTATGGAACTCCTCCACCAACATTAGAAATCTTGTAAAAAGGATTAGAACGTGTATTGAAGGCAACTCTCCAGAGTATTTACAAAACCTGCTCAGAGAAAATATTGGGACAAACAGATTGTGTCGTGAATAAAGCGGCCAATGCATAGAACATTTAATTGAATAACTCTTTTATCAGTTTAATATTTATTTTATTTTTTTACTTAGGTAATCAGTTCATTAAGCCTATTGGCTATTATTAGTGACAACGAATTCGTTTTACAAGGATACATTTTAGATATTGTTTAAAATGTCAGTATTTTTCATAAATTTTTTCGAATATTTTGAATGGGAATCACTACTTATCAAATGCTAACACTAAAGTGTGTCTTATAACCTACAGACAAATTTATAATACAATAAAGTGCATTGTTTTTGGTATTAGTTTTTAAAGACTTTTTTATTTTAAGCTATAATATTTTATAGCCTATAATATTTTATAGCTTAAAATAAAAAAGTCTTTAAAAACTAATACCAAAAACAATGCACTTTATTGTATTAATATAATAATATAATATAATATTTTATAGCTTAAAATAAAAAAGTCTTTAAAAACTAATACCAAAAACAATGCACTTTATTGTATTATAAATTTGTCTGTAGGTTATAAGACACACTTTAGTGTTAGCATTTGATAAGTAGTGGTTCCCATTCAAAATATTCGAAAAAATTTATGAAAAATACTGACATTTTAAACAATATCTAAAATGTATCCTTGTAAAACGAATTCGTTGTCACTCGGTATAATACAAAGTGTGACTCTCAGGTTCGAAGGAACTTTACGTATATTGAGAAAATCTCAATTTTATTTTAAATTGCTATTGAGGTATTTTTAATAAGACTATTATGAACTGGATGGAAGTTGCTATGAAGCGCTACCGAATGTAATACCTATTAGATCTGATAACTCCTGTTTAGACTTAACATTTTTATTCCATTTGTAAAACAGCATTGTAGAATACTACTCATTGAAACTGGGTTACATCCTTCATTCAAAGAGATCGTCAAGAAAATTTAGATCATATCTATGATGAAGATGCAGTTCTACCCATCTGTAAGTGTTGCAAAAATGAGTAAAAAATTAAACATGTTGCAAAAAGTTACATAAATGTATTATATCTACGAGATTGAAATTTTACATACTCACAGATGACATAAAAACGTACCAGAAAATAATATTCTACTGCGTCGGAAGCGTTGTCATGTCAGGTCTACCACCCACGTAAAGTGTGGAAAAGACGAACATTTTTTACTTATATCTACAAGGCTGAAATTTGTTTTTGGAATAATTTATTGAATAACACATCCAAAAAATACAGTGTACCGATCACAGTGGGCTAGAACCACCTTTAAATGAAATATGCATGCACTCTCTCAATTCCTAAGGGAAATGGTAGCTTTATCTGTCGCGAAACAATTCCCGTAAAATCTGAAATCATTCCCTTTGCCGTTTTCTAGAAAATTCACTTTGATTTTTTTTTTTTTTGAAAACTGATTTATTGCATTGATAAAAACAAGAATCTACTACATTTTTGAAGCCTCTGAATACGCGAATATATCAGTTAAGTATCAATTATCTTCTTCAATCCGTGATTCTTACGTTTATAAAATAGACAAAGACAATATCTATTTTCATCGTGCGTTCTTGCATGATTTGCATTGCATTTGCATTTTGCATAATTTCTTTGATTTTAATCATGGTCACAGAAAATTTTCACTTGGAGTCTTGGATTGTTTGCCTAGTGAAGTCTACAGAGTAACTGACCGAGCGACGCCAATATTCTTTGGCAGTGATGACGGTCTCAGATATCTTAGGTCGAGCAGGACTACTGCTCTTTACCCTAGTACATCGCTGTAGACCTAGACCAGCCTCGTACGGGGTGGGCGAGCTTACTTTACATTAACCCCACTCACAAATGTGAGCGGTGTGGATGATTTCGGCCCACCTCCCTGGGTCCTGGCCTTTTGGACCTTGCTGGCTAAGGCCTTTATCTTCTGGCGCTCTTCTGTCTTGATGATGTTTCTTCGCTAACTTGTCACCCCCTGGCTCTGAATCGGGACTTGACTCAGGCGCACTTTTGTATTATTAACTGTAATAAAACATTTTTGAATTGAATTGAATTGGGTAGTCATCTGTCTGTTCGGAATCTTTGGGGTATTTTTGGCTGAGATTGACTGCCGGTATGCAGAATGTCAATTGACATCCTGCCATCCGGATCATAGGTTAGGTAGGAATGAGCTATGTAGCTCGAGGAAGTGCAGACCTAAGTGCTTTGGTAGCACTTTCGATCTGCACGAAGCTAGGTGAATACGGGTACTGGATGGCATTTCGTCCGATACCTGCAGGGTGGTTGGGTTATCGTCATGTCTCTTCTGTGGGTTGTCTTCATCGGCGGTGGTATAGTTCTCATACTCACCCGTTATCTGACTGAGCGAATGGAAAGTCTACTCAGATGGCTAATAGAGGCGCTCGGATTTCCCTATAGTAAATCCAGTTACGCAAATAGTAATGTTATTCATTGGTTACGGATATATTGGTAGACAAAAATTGCTGTCATTCAAAATAACATGGGAATAGATCTAATGATTTTGTCTAAATTGACTACTTGGAAAGTTTATATAACCCGATTATTATCAAAACGTCTGGAGTTGTCGAGCATGAAGGTTTCTTGTATGTTATTTCCCCAAACTTGGCTTAAGTTGAAATTTGTATTGGAATGTTCAATTTTACTTTCTTGATTGGCATTTTAACAAGCTTATCAATGCAAAAAATCAGTTTTCAAAAAAATAAAAATAAAATAAAAGTGAATTTTCTAGAAAACGGCCAAGGGAATGATTTTAGATTTTACGGGCAATTGTTTCAGGACAGATAAAGCTACCATTTCCCGTAGGAATTGAGAGAGTGCATGCATATTTCATTTAAAGGTGGTTCTAGCCTACTGTGCGATTTTTTCATGTTGCTAAAGCCTCGGTAGATGCAATGGAATGCAATCACGTGACTGCGGCCGCTGCGCTCCGGGTCATTGCAGTTCTCGGAGAGATTTTGCACTTTCCGCCGCGAAATATTAATCTACAAAGCTGATTTTTGTCTACGAGCAGTTACATTTATGCACTATTTCGATTAAAAATCACATTCTGTCTGCGCTAAAAGATGGCCAAATCTTTCGGAGACGTTGCTGAAATTACAGGACAGAAAAAAAGTTAAACAATTTGTAAAGTTCTGAATTTCTTTCCCGAGTGCATAAAAATTTTACAGTTGCCATCATTTAAATTCCTTCTTTTTGTTCAATTTTCAATAGTAAAAAGCATGTATAAAAATTTCAGATGGTATAGAAACGTTGTGGATAGAAATATGAGAGATAAAGTAAGCTTATTTTCAGTGAACCGAGAGTAACTTTTCTTAATTGCACCCATTATCGATATTGTATTATATTTTCATGTGATTTTTCATATAAATTAATAATACACAATATTTTATTAAAATAAATGTAATTACAATAATTGAATTAGGGCACACAGTATTTTTATAACCGAATTCTTCGTACTAATATCTGAATCTCCATATTCAGTTCATTCGTCCTCGGAATCACTTTCATTCAAAACTCCATCATTTTCTTCCGAAATATCAAATCATGACTTGTAATAATTTTAGTATTTAATTGACAGTAACATTGATAAATAATAATAAACTTTTAAAAAATGAATTTTTTGAATGTTATAAAAGTCAATTCTTTCTTGATTTACATAGGATAGTGAATTTATTATTTATTAATATGTTGAACATATTTTCTTTGGCACAAAAAAAACATAAATTGAAAAATAAATTTCCTTACAGAAAAATAGATCATAATGGAGCAAATAAAAGTGATTATTAACACATCTATAAGAGAACTGGCTGTTCGTTAATATTAATGAAGAACATAATTGTCATGATTTGACTATGTATTGCCATTTTGGCAACGTCTACCACAGATTTAGCTACCTTTCAGTGGAGGTAGAATATGATTTTTAATTGAACTAGTGCACAAACTGCTTGTAAATAAAAAATCAGCTTTGTAGATTAATATTCCGCGGTGGAGAATGCAAAACTTCTCCGCGAACTGCAATGCAACATGATTCGATAACCTTGTAGATGCAAGTCAAAAGTGTTTGTTTTTTCCACACACTCAAAAAAAATGATAGGTAAATTCAACCAAAAAGAGCATATGAAATCGCGCCTATCTAGTTTCATAGTTAAATCAATCAGAAAATAATAGTCATACAACTTTATTTGTTTTCGTAAACAAATAGTAGTTTAATAATCATATCTTCTTGTAACAAATTAAATAGTACAATGACATTTTTTTATGTTCACTAACCATTTTCAATTTGGTCTACAATTAAATAGTACAACGACTTTGTTTTTTGTTCACCAACTAATTTTTAGGTTGATCTACACTTTATTGTATGATGAAGTTTTTTTTGGTTAGCCAAAATCTCAGTATTGAGACATCAGACCACCCAAACCAAAGATTAGAGATCGTTTATAAGATCCATCCAAATACATCGATGATCCCTGAGATAATTTGAACATTGCAATCATGTTATTAATTTTCTATAAATTCATAAGAGTATAAGATGATTGATTATTGTCAGTGATTTGTATGTGGCGTCATCTGGGAATAATTTCTGTAATAGACTACGTGGTCAGCAAGCAAATTTTATGGTAATTCTTTTAGAACTTCTAAAGACGACAATAATATTGATTTGTCTACCAAGTACAATAATACGGCAAGCTAATACTGGGTTAGAATTACAATTCGATAATAGTTAAAAATAAAATATACTATTATCTAGTTTAATTTGACAGAATTCAACAAAATAAAAGTCAGACGAACAAAATAATAGTCTTATTCATCTATTTTTTAAGTTAATGTTTGTTTTGTTGTACGACAACTTTTTATTAATTAAAATAACAATCACCTCTTGTTTAAAAATACCATCAATATAGTTTGGTTTAACAAAATTAACGATATTTTTTTTTGTTGAATTTACCCATACTATTTCTTTGAGTGCACTTTGATGGTAGACCTGACACGACAACACTTCCGACGCGGTAGAATATTATTTTCCGGTATGTCATCTGTGAGTATGTAAAATTTCAATCTTGTGGATATAATACATTTGTGCAACTTTTTGTAATAAGTTATTTAATTTTTACTCATATTTGCAACACTAAAAGTTTAGTAGACTTGCACTTTCATCATTGATACTGTTTAAGCTATCATGAGAAAAAAATCTGGCTTTATAGATATTAACGCGAAACATCTGTTGCTACCTCCCCGGCTAGATGGAGACCATTCGAACGAACGTTACATAAATTGGATCATACATCAGATTTACCTTAAATGTTGTTAGAAGGTATTTTTAATAACACTATTATGAAACAACCGAGAGTTTCAGTAGGGAGTTGCCAACTGCGAATACGTATTTCAACGAAACTCAAATAAATATTGGCTATGTACTTAATCTCAGTGGCACCACGTTAAAGTAAAATGAGCAATATTCGAGCAAAATTTTATTCAAATGGGTACTCGCAGTCGGCCACGCCCGACTACAACTCCTATTTTTATTTAGATTTATATTTAGAAAATTAACAAAAAGTTGAAGTCGTCCTCTCAAAAAAATGTTCCTTTAACTGAATTAAATGACCTAATTATTGTTTATTTATTTGCTTTTATCATGATTAGAATTAAATGAAATATCTAATCTCGGTGTTTAAAGGAAATTAGTTCTTAGAATTATTAACATTGTTTTAAACAATGACAAACGAATATGTGACTGGTTAGGTTATCAGGAAACGGTGAACATATATTATCAACTATCCAAATTATAAAAAAGCAGCTAAATAGGAGACTTCCCCTTACAATTAATATTATCATGAACAGTTCGTACACGTGGAGACATAAATAAAATTTATACAACAAATTTGTTAATATCTTTAAGTAGGGTATCATAATATCTTTACCTTAATATTTCAAGAATCACTTTAAATTTTCTTCACGAACACACGCAGATTATGTTGTTCATATTTGTCGCACACACATCAACTGATTAGATTACGATCTACATAAAAATATTCGATGTTTTTTTTTGCCTGTTCATACCTAAATTACCTTGAACTAAAATCCATAAATTGTGTAGCAATTCGGTATGGTTGTAGGGGAACACTATTTTTATTGATACTAAGGTGAAATGATAAATAATGAAGTAAACATTAATTAAACCTATTTATTATATCTCTTCTTTATTCTTATCTGTAAATAATAGATAAGTCCCCGCATGACTTGGTCTATCATACTGTGTATATAAAAAATGGCGTTAAATGTATTTTAATTTTTATAAATACTGAAACGGATCTGAGAAAAAAATTTACAAATTTCACATTTTATATGATCGTCTAGATTTTTTGTCTCTTTCTCAAACTGCAAGGTATGGCTCGGTGGTCATCCCATAATAATTTCAACGAGCTACGTTTAGTGTAGGATGAGCAAAAATTGGAAAAAAAAAATTTTTAGTGGAGAATTTGGCGTGCAGTGTCAAAAGTTAAGAATTCAAAATGGCGAATCCAATATGGCGGCGATAATTGCAATAATTTTGCAGATTTGCGTGAAATTTGATACATGGTGATTTCGGGATTTTCTGATAACGAGTTTGACGTTAAGGTTTAAAAATTCAAAATGACGGAAACTAAAAAGGGTAAAACAAATGAACCGTCTTAAGGGCTCGTTAAAAATTGTGAAATAAAATTTCACCATTACACTGGGCAATGGTGAAATTTTATTTCACAATTTTTAACGAGCCCTTAATTAAACTTTAATACCTAGTATCGATATTGAAGTCGGTATAAAAAAATGACGAATTCATATGTATTTTAATAAAGTGGTTCGAATTCTACTAGGGGGCCACGTTTCCTGTACACCTACAAATCAAGGTTTCCTAGACATGAGGTGATAAGGAAGGCGATTAAAACACATTTCAAAACACACTTTTTTTAACACAAATAACTGGGAGTTGTCGAAAGTGTGACCTCAAAAATAGGCCAAAAATCGCCCATTTTCTAGCCCTCGAATTTTGTTTCCAGCTAAATGCTAAACTATTGTTAATAATGAGAATATCTTGAATACAAAATTTCAAGATGAGCATATGTTTTTGAGATATGAGGGATTGAAGTTGTCATATGCCTGATATGCTATCAAAAAATGCACAGCCCCACAAAAAATAAATACTCATCAGCTATGGCAGAGCAATCAAGATATTCTTGGTATTTTTCGACGCAGAATTCATATCTAATATCGACGACTCCGTATATCCATTGATTAATTCAGAAGGGCGAAAAACATCCCCTATAAAAGAATGAAAATAGGGGAAAATGATGCTATTAGACCCGGAGCCCACCGACCACTAATTGTGTCATAGGTTTACTCCCAAAATTTGTGAATTGTTGCTAATGTGGGGTGGTAGAGCACAGAAATATCCCCTTTTTTTGGTTCAGGGACGTACGGCAGGCCCCCAAATGTGTAAGAAATATGACTTGTAATAGTAAAACAAACATCCACAAATAAGTCATAGACTTACGCATGGGGTTGAGGGGATTTATTAATTTACCCCCAAAAATTATAAATCCAAACTCCCATTCATTTTGGATGGTACAAGGAGGCTACGCTCGCCCAATTTTGAAAAAAAAGCCAGGTAAAAAAAAACTGATGAGTTTATGAATGGCAATCAGATACTTGGTAAGTATGACCTCCTGAGTGCGAAATAACATTCGCCATCTTTGAAAAGTGGTGCGAACGTCTGACCTTTCACGATAATTGACGGCGTATCGGCTCTTCCTACCGCATGCACTAGTTACACTTGTAATTTGATGAATATCATAAATTTATGACTGGCAATCAGATAATTGGTAAGTATCAACCTCCTGAATGCGAAAACACATCCGCCATCTTTGAAAAGTGGTGCGAAGGTCTGTTAGAGCAAAAACTTCATTTTTAATAAACTTGATTTTAAATGTCGTACGCCGCTGGTAGCGCCTTTAACAAGGGCAACTCATTTAGGGCGTTAAGCGCCAGTGTAAAAAGTACCCTCAACCATATAAGTTGTTAATATTAGTAGTAGTAGTTAAATATATGTATATATATATATATATATATTGTGCACGTTAAAATAAAGTGTTAAGAGTTATACAGTCCACTCGATTTTTACTTCCACATCCAGTGGAAGAGTAACGACAAAAAAAATTTAAAAAATCTTTATTGTTCAAATAGGCTTAGAATGTCACGAAACGTCGAGATTTTAAGTTTGAGCGAAAAAAAAATTTCTGTCTGTCGGTCTGTCTGTAACTTTTTTTGTGCGCACGTTTACTCTGGAACCGTTTGAGATATTGACTTGAAATTTGGTACACATATGTACTTTAACGAGATCTAGAACTAGATTATATTTTTATCTTGTTCCGTCGAAGGGTTGGGGGGTAAATTGGGGTAAATTTGGGGAAAACAGGTAAATCAAGCAGGTAAGAGTCCATAAAATTAGTATTTAGTATATACAAGAGAAGATAAGGTCTCAAAAAAAAATTTGGCATTAGCCACCCCCCCATTACCACCCCAACCCCATTATTAAAGGGGATGAAAAAAAATGTGATTTAGTGTGTGTACAAGAACCAGACACCTCAAAACATTTTTTTACTTCATCCACCCCCACTACCACCCCCTATCACCACCCCCACCCCGCTACCGATGTGGGGTATCGTTTTATGGGTTTTTTGGGGTAGAGGATTTCAAATATTGTTATTAAAGTTCCATAAACAATTATTTCCACATACGATTATTTGACGGGAGATTTACCTTAAAACGTGTTCATCAATACTCGCCTTTTTACGGACGTGGACTACGCTGGTCCCTTTCTATTAAAAGATAGATACACGAGAGTACCTAAATTAATTAAAGGTTATGTATGTCTTTTCATATGCCTAGCCACGAAAGCGGTACATTTAGAAGCTGTGTCTGATCTCACCACAGAAGGTTTTATGGCAAGCTTAAAACGATTCATCGGAAGACGCGGAAAACCATTAAATATATATTCCGACAATGGAGGTAATTTTATTGGTGCGGAGTTGGAAAATGTACAATCATTTTTAGAAAATGAAAACAAAAATGTTTGCAAGGTCTTATTAAAAGAAGATATAACGTGGCATTTTATACCTGCTCGTTCTCCAAATTTCGGCGGAATATGGGAGGGAATAAAAAGTGCCAAATTCGACTTAAAGAGAGTGATCGGAAATGCTCATTTAAATTTTGAAGATTTTGCCATTGTATTAGTTCAG
Source organism: Rutpela maculata (assembly GCA_936432065.2). Classification (NCBI taxonomy): domain Eukaryota; kingdom Metazoa; phylum Arthropoda; class Insecta; order Coleoptera; family Cerambycidae; genus Rutpela; species Rutpela maculata. The sequence goes on from OW386288.2 coordinate 121,264,058, forward strand.
ACATAATCAATTTTAAACTCTCGTCCTCTGTGCCCCCTTACATCCAATCCTGATAATTTAAATCCTTTAACCACTGGCCACTTTCTAATTGGAATGAGATTAACTGCCATACCTGAGCCAAGCTACGTACATATCAACGAAACCGCTTAAAACGATTTGAGAGGCTGCAACAAATCATACAGCACTTCCGGGCTCAGTGGCAAAAGGAATATGTGGGTGAGCTGCAGACCCGAGTTAAATGGAAGCAGAATGCAAAGAGTCTTCTTCGGGTCGGCTCTATTGTTCTTCTAAAGAAAGACAAGGTGCCGCCACTTCAATGGCATCTCGGCAGGATCACCGAGCTGCATCCAGGACGCGATGGCATCGTCAGAGCGGTGTCAGTGAAAGTGAATGAAAGGGATGTTCTAAAAAGAGCAGTGACAAAAATTTGTGTTTTACCCTTTGAGCCAAAGACAGAAAATGGCACATAAGTGTATTCTATTGTTTTTCTAGTTTTTTTTTATTTTTTTATTTTAAATTACATTCAATTTAATCAATCATTTAATATGCTATGTTTTTCTTTAATATTTTATTTGCCTTCAATGTTAGATTTCGAAAATGTTTTAGTAACATATTTAAAGGCGGCCGGCATGTTAGAACAAAAACTTCATTTTTAATAAACTTGATTTTAAATGTCGTACGCCGCTGGTAGCGCCCTTAACAAGGGCAACTCATTTAGGGCGTTAAGCGCCAGTGTAAAAAGTACCCTCAACCATATAAGTTGTTAATATTAGTAGTAGTAGTAAAGTACATGTATATATATATATATATATATATATATATATATATATATATATATATATATATATATATATATATATAAGGTTTCATCAAAATCCATTCATTAGCACTCAAGTTAGAGGTGAAACACCCCATTGACTGGGCTAAACCTCTTAAAACGTTTTCTATTTTCACCTCCTTCGCTAACCGAAGAGAAGTATCGTAATCGTGAAAACATCACCCTCCGAGATTTCTCTAGATTTCCACGTTTCAGAGTATGTAGATTACGAAAATTAAAGCCAGTTAACTCCGTCAGTCTATCTATCGGTCTTGTACCTGTCTGTTGGCACTATATCTACAAAAGCATTTGATAGAGAATAATAATATTTGGTAGGTAGTCGATCAGAGTCGGACTGGCTGGATTTGTTTCCAGCGTCCAGGAAAACTTTTTGGCCCCGTTACACACAAAAAAGCTATTTTAGCTATGCCAAACGCGATAAAAGATACTTATAACGTATCTATATATTAGAAGTTCTTATTTAAAATTGGTTAGAATACAATAAAAAACTGAATGATAATAATTTTATTAGGCACTAAGAAATATTATCATGCATCTACATAAAACAAAAAAAGGTAGGATAAACAGAAACAAAACATATGTTACAAATGCTAATTAGTCAAATAAAAGCTTTAAACAAAACCTTAAAAATACAGGAACTACAAAACAAAGGAACTAGAAATTTGTAAAAAAAAATAAACTAACATTAAGTTCTGCACTACACGTATCAACGTATATCTACAGATTTTAACGGTGAAAAAAAAACAATAAAATTTAGCTTTTCATTCAAATCAAACTTTCACTTTTAAAATAAAAAAAAAATAAAAAATATTCCATTAGCAATTTACATACGCTGCTAGTTGTTAACATACAAAAAAAGACAGGTACTTGAAACTTGAGGACTAGGAGTAAATAACTCAAAAAAAAAACACACAGGTTTACGAAAAAGAAAGTCTTGTCCTTAGGATCTAACTTTCTGAAGTATGTTGACGCGCTGAAGCCAATTTTGGACACCTCTTCTAGAGGTGGCAGAGGAAAACTGACACAATAGAAATTTTTTTTGTTCAAAATTGGCTTCTGTGCGTCAAAATATTTCAGAAAAGTTAGATCAGAACTTTAGGACAAGATCTTTTTTTGTCCTTTTTAGGAGTTAAAAGGTATGGTAGAAAAAATTGATAGGATAAAAAAAACTTTTTTGTCCAAATGTTGGCTTCAGCGCAGTTCAGAAGAGTTAGAAAGTAAAAGTTAGGACAAGTAAGAAATTTTTTGCCCTTATTAGGAATTATACATAAAATGCCGTTTTACATAAGTATGACGTCATGCCACTAAATCCACTTATCTTTACCGCATGGTCGTTGTTAGACAACGAAACGCACTATTAATATTCCACATCACATGCTAGCAAAAATTTAACGCCATACAATCTAATCCTACGCACCCCAATTCTACACTTTTTATTGTAGTGAATTTTTATAAAACAAATTACGATTATAATTTTAATTTTGTAAAATTAATAAAAAAAAACCGCTGCCCAAGGAATCACAACTTCCACATCCAGATTCTCTATCCAAGTCACTCACAACGAAAAAACTTTGTATGTGGAAATAATTGTTTATGGAATTTTAATAATGTAATATTTGAAATCCTCTACCCCAAAAACCCATAAAACGATACCCTACATCGGTAGTGGGGTGGGGGTGGTGATAGGGGGGTGGTAATGGGGGGTGGATGAAGTAAAAAAAATATTTTGAGGTTTCTGGTTCCTGTACATACACTAAATCACAATTTTTTTTCATCCCCTTTAATAAGGAGGTGGGGGTGGTAATGGGGGTGGCTAATGCCAAAAATTTTTTTGAGACCTTAGCTTCTCTTATATATACTAAATACCAATTTCATGGATTCTTACCTGCTTGATTTACCCATTTACCTCAATTTACCCCCCAACCCTTCGACAGAACAAGATGAAAATATAATCTAGTTCTAGATCTCGTTAAAGTACATATATGTACCAAATTTCAAGTCAATATCTTAAACGGTTCCAGAGTAAACGTGCGCACAAAAAAAAAGTTACAGACAGACAGACCGACAGACCGACCGACAGACAGACAGACCGACAGACAGACAGAAATTTTGTTTTCGCTCAAACTTAAAATCTCGACGTTTCATGACATTTTAAGCCTATTTGGACAATAAAAATTTTTAAAAATTTTTTTGTCGTTTCTATACTTCCACTGGACGTGGAAGTAATTATGTTTTTGGTTTGGCTTAGAGAGTTCAAGGTTTCTCGTCAGTTATTGCTCAGCTTTTATGCAGTTTTGTATAATATTGGGGTAGTTTTCACCCTCTTGAGGGTGTGTCTCAATTACTTTGTGTAAGCCCTAGTCAACACCTTAGTTCATGCATTCAGCCAATAGACTTATACTATATTTCTGTTCATAACTCAATATAGACTAGGAGCCCGCCGATCACTAATTGTGTGTCATAGGTTTACTCCCAAAATGTGTGAATTGTTGTTAATTTGGGGTAGTAGAGCACAGAAATGTGCGTGCCAGCCCTTTTTTTTGTACAGGGGCGTACTGCAGGCCCCCAAATGTGTCAGAAATACGACTTGTAAAAGTAAAACAAACAGCCACAAATAAGTCATAGGTTTACGCATGGGGGTTGAAGGGATTTCTTAATTTACCTCCAAAAATCATGAATCCAGACTCCCATTTATTTTGGGTGGTACAAGGAGGAGCTGAGCGCTCACCCAATTTTGAAAAAAAAAACAGGTAAAAATATGATAAGTTTATGAATAGCAATCAGGAACTTGGTAAGTATGAACCTCCTGAGTGCGAAAATACATTCGCCATCTTTGAAAAGAGGTGCGAAGGTCTTGCCTTGCCTTCCACGATAATTGACGGCGTATCGGCTCTTCCTACCGAATGTACTAGTTACCCTTATAATTCGATAAAGATCGTAAATTTACGACTGGAAATCAGATACTTGATAATTATGAACCTCTTGAGTGTGAAAAAGGATTCGCCATCTTTGAAAAGTGGTGCGAACGTCTTACCCTTCTTGATAATTGACGGCGTATCGGCTATTCCTACCGCATGTACTGGTTATCCGCGTAATTCGATGAATATTATAAATTTACGACTGGCAATCGGACACTTGGTATGTATGAACCTCCTGAGTGTGAAAATACGTGCGCCATCTTTGACAAGTGGTACGAGGGCCAGCTAGTGGGGTTGAAACGTAGTACATGCGATAGGAAGCTCCGATACGCCGTCAATAATCGTCAAAGATCGCGAATATATTTTCGCACTCAGGAGGTTCACACTTACCAAGTTTCTGATTGCCAGTCGTAAATTTTTGATATTCATCGAATTGCTGGGGTAATCAGCACATGCGGCAGGAAACTCCGGTATGCCATCAATTACCGTGAATGGCAAGACCTTGTTCTTAATTGAATTTTCGTGGTTTAAACTTCGTCGATAACTTTTGAGTAAAAAACCGAGTGGACTGTATAACTCTTAACACTTTATTTTAACGTGCACAATATATATATATATATATATATATATATATATATATATATATATATATATATATATATATATATATATATATATATATATATATATATATATATATATATTGTGCACGTTAAAATAAAGTGTTAAGAGTTATACAGTCCACTCGGTTTTTTACTCAAAAGTTATCGACGAAGTTTAAACCACGAAAATTCAATTAAGAACAAGGTCTTGCCATTCACGGTAATTGATGGCATACCGGAGTTTCCTGCCGCATGTGCTGATTACCCCAGCAATTCGATGAATATCAAAAATTTACGACTGGCAATCAGAAACTTGGTAAGTGTGAACCTCCTGAGTGCGAAAATATATTCGCGATCTTTGACGATTATTGACGGCGTATCGGAGCTTCCTATCGCATGTACTACGTTTCAACCCCACTAGCTGGCCCTCGTACCACTTGTCAAAGATGGCGCACGTATTTTCACACTCAGGAGGTTCATACATACCAAGTGTCCGATTGCCAGTCGTAAATTTATAATATTCATCGAATTACGCGGATAACCAGTACATGCGGTAGGAATAGCCGATACGCCGTCAATTATCAAGAAGGGTAAGACGTTCGCACCACTTTTCAAAGATGGCGAATCCTTTTTCACACTCAAGAGGTTCATAATTATCAAGTATCTGATTTCCAGTCGTAAATTTACGATCTTTATCGAATTATAAGGGTAACTAGTACATTCGGTAGGAAGAGCCGATACGCCGTCAATTATCGTGGAAGGCAAGGCAAGACCTTCGCACCTCTTTTCAAAGATGGCGAATGTATTTTCGCACTCAGGAGGTTCATACTTACCAAGTTCCTGATTGCTATTCATAAACTTATCATATTTTTACCTGTTTTTTTTTTCAAAATTGGGTGAGCGCTCAGCTCCTCCTTGTACCACCCAAAATAAATGGGAGTCTGGATTCATGATTTTTGGAGGTAAATTAAGAAATCCCTTCAACCCCCATGCGTAAACCTATGACTTATTTGTGGCTGTTTGTTTTACTTTTACAAGTCGTATTTCTGACACATTTGGGGGCCTGCAGTACGCCCCTGTACAAAAAAAAGGGGCTGGCACGCACATTTCTGTGCTCTACTACCCCAAATTAACAACAATTCACACATTTTGGGAGTAAACCTATGACACACAATTAGTGATCGGCGGGCTCCTAGTCTATATTGAGTTATGAACAGAAATATAGTATAAGTCTATTGGCTGAATGCATGAACTAAGGTGTTGACTAGGGCTTACACAAAGTAATTGAGACACACCCTCAAGAGGGTGAAAACTACCCCAATATTATACAAAACTGCATAAAAGCTGAGCAATAACTGACGAGAAACCTTGAACTCTCTAAGCCAAACCAAAAACATAATTACTTCCACGTCCAGTGGAAGTATAGAAACGACAAAAAAATTTTTAAAAATTTTTATTGTCCAAATAGGCTTAAAATGTCATGAAACGTCGAGATTTTAAGTTTGAGCGAAAACAAAATTTCTGTCTGTCTGTCGGTCTGTCTGTCTGTCGGTCGGTCTGTCGGTCTGTCTGTCTGTAACTTTTTTTTTGTGCGCACGTTTACTCTGGAACCGTTTAAGATATTGACTTGAAATTTGGTACATATATGTACTTTAACGAGATCTAGAACTAGATTATATTTTCATCTTGTTCTGTCGAAGGGTTGGGGGGTAAATTGAGGTAAATGGGTAAATCAAGCAGGTAAGAATCCATGAAATTGGTATTTAGTATATATAAGAGAAGCTAAGGTCTCAAAAAAATTTTTGGCATTAGCCACCCCCATTACCACCCCCACCTCCTTATTAAAGGGGATGAAAAAAAATTGTGATTTAGTGTATGTACAGGAACCAGAAACCTCAAAATATTTTTTTTACTTCATCCACCCCCCATTACCACCCCCCTATCACCACCCCCACCCCACTACCGATGTAGGGTATCGTTTTATGGGTTTTTGGGGTAGAGGATTTCAAATATTACATTATTAAAATTCCATAAACAATTATTTCCACATACAAAGTTTTTTCGTTGTGAGTGACTTGGATAGAGAATCTGGATGTGGAAGTTGTGATTCCTTGGGCAGCGGTTTTTTTTATTAAATTTACAAAATTAAAATTATAATCGTAATTTGTTTTATAAAAATTCACTACAATAAAAAGTGTAGAATTGGGGTGCGTAGGATTAGATTGTATGGCGTTAAATTTTTGCTAGCATGTGATGTGGAATATTAATAGTGCGTTTCGTTGTCTAACAACGACCATGCGGTAAAGATAAGTGGATTTAGTGGCATGACGTCATACTTATGTAAAACGGCATTTTATGTATAATTCCTAATAAGGGCAAAAAATTTCTTACTTGTCCTAACTTTTACTTTCTAACTCTTCTGAACTGCGCTGAAGCCAACATTTGGACAAAAAAGTTTTTTTTATCCTATCAATTTTTTCTACCATACCTTTTAACTCCTAAAAAGGACAAAAAAAGATCTTGTCCTAAAGTTCTGATCTAACTTTTCTGAAATATTTTGACGCACAGAAGCCAATTTTGAACAAAAAAAATTTCTATTGTGTCAGTTTTCCTCTGCCACCTCTAGAAGAGGTGTCCAAAATTGGCTTCAGCGCGTCAACATACTTCAGAAAGTTAGATCCTAAGGACAAGACTTTCTTTTTCGTAAACCTGTGTGTTTTTTTTTGAGTTATTTACTCCTAGTCCTCAAGTTTCAAGTACCTGTCTTTTTTTGTATGTTAACAACTAGCAGCGTATGTAAATTGCTTATGGAATATTTTTTATTTTTTTTTTATTTTAAAAGTGAAAGTTTGATTTGAATGAAAAGCTAAATTTTATTGTTTTTTTTTCACCGTTAAAATCTGTAGATATACGTTGATACGTGTAGTGCAGAACTTAATGTTAGTGTATTTTTTTTTACAAATTTCTAGTTCCTTTGTTTTGTAGTTCCTGTATTTTTAAGGTTTTGTTTAAAGCTTTTATTTGACTAATTAGCATTTGTAACATATGTTTTGTTTCTGTTTATCCTACCTTTTTTTGTTTTATGTAGTTGCATGATAATATTTCTTAGTGCCTAATAAAATTATTATCATTCAGGTTTTTATTGTATTCTAACCAATTTTAAATAAGAACTTCTAATATATAGATACGTTATAAGTATCTTTTATCGCGTTTGGCATAGCTAAAATAGCTTTTTTGTGTGTAACGGGGCCAAAAAGTTTTCCTGGACGCTGGAAACAAATCCAGCCAGTCCGACTCTGATCGACTACCTACCAAATATTATTATTCTCTATCAAATGCTTTTGTAGATATAGTGCCAACAGACAGGTACAAGACCGATAGATAGACTGACGGAGTTAACTGGCTTTAATTTTCGTAATCTACATACTCTGAAACGTGGAAATCTAGAGAAATCTCGGAGGGTGATGTTTTCACGATTACGATACTTCTCTTCGGTTAGCGAAGGAGGTGAAAATAGAAAACGTTTTAAGAGGTTTAGCCCAGTCAATGGGGTGTTTCACCTCTAACTTGAGTGCTAATGAATGGATTTTGATGAAACCTTGTGCAATGTATTTGTAATGACGTTAATAAAAAAGTTAAAAAAAAAAATAGAGTAGAAATGATCGGAAGGGGGAAAAGTTGAAAAAAAATCTGAAAAAATTCATGTGGATGTATCATCGAAATACAAAACTTTTTTTATTTGCAACTTTTGTGTAAAGTGTGTTTTCGCCGAGTTTTTCCGGAAAACCTTCAAATTGTAGCGCTTTAAAAATATGTAATATAAAAATTTGAAAAAATTAGACGTATAATTAATTAATAATATAATTTTTTTGTAACTTACTAATTTTTCGAGTTGCAGGCAGTTTTTCACGATAAATAAAATACATTTTTCCGGAAAACTTTTAGCACATTTTCAATTTGAAAATTAAATTGGACGTTTAAAAATGGTGTAACTATATAGATTTTTTTATAATAATATATATAAATCACGCTCATTTTTCGAATTTTCATGTATTTTTTAATATGCAAGAAATGTAGTACTATTTGTCGTGAAAAACTGCCTGTAACTCGGAAAATTAGCAAGTTACAAAAAAATTCTAAGAGACAAAAAATATTTAGAAGGTCTCAATGCGTACTTTTTCTTTTTTTTCAAATTTTTAAATTACATATTTTTAAAGCGCTACAATGTCAAAGATAGAGGTAGATCTTCAGGTTTTTACAAAAAACTCGGTGAAAACGCACTTTACAGAAAAGTTGTAAATAAAAAAAGTCTTGTATTTCGATGGTACATCACCTAAATTTTTTTAGATTTTTTTTCAACTTTTACATTTCCCCTCCCCCATTTTCGAGTGACTTTAGCTCGAAAAATATGCATTTCTCTAAAAAAATCACAAGGGTATAAATAAATATCTTATTTTGAGCCAAAAAAGGTAAATACATTGTTTTTTTTTCATTTTTGACCTAATTCAACAAGTTACGGAACCCGTGATAAAAGAGGTGTTTTCTACCCCTTCCGATAATTTCCTATTCTAGTCTATTTTTTACTTTTTTATTAACGCCATTACAAACACATTGCACAAGTATTCATCAAAATCCATTCATTAGCACTCAAGTTAGAGATTTTGGTCATTTTAGCGCTCCGTTGACTGGACTAGTTGTTTATATTATATTCGGCACCATTGTCTCATATTCGGTAATACAAATTTTAACCATTTGTTGGACAAATGGCTACATTGTATATTAAATAATTAAAATATTCGATAGGACAAATTGTCTCAATAACTTCAAACAATGGACAGTACTCGTTGGAACAAATAGTCACTTTCTGTTCTATAGAAAAATCAAGGCAGACATGCTAACAACAAAAATAATGTTATTGCATCGGCTAACTGCCTTTGTTCTGATATATGATATCGGCATATATAAAATTTTACACAATATTCCGGAAAATTTTCCTGTAATAATCTGAAGACAAAGGCAACCATAAAAGTTTGTATATATGTTGGCAGTTGTCATAGACTTTGTTGACAATCAACTGAAAACTTGTGTTTGTCATCGGATATATCCGAAAAAGTGACGTAGCGAAAAAGAGTTTTGGTCATATATACCAACTGTTAATAATAAAATTATAACGAAGCACATTTTTATGGGAATATTTTCAACTAAATATTTTATTATGTTTCATTTATTTATCATTAAATAATAAAATGAAAACCATACTTTACCGGATATGGTTAGAAATGGCGCCCCGAGCTTTCTCTAGAGAGAAAAGATACCACATTTCATTAGCTACAATTTACTTGCTTACAGTATGTAGTTATTTTCAAAAATAAAAAGTTCGATCTACACTTTTTCGCTGTAAAGTACATATATACATTAATATTTATTTATTTTTCAGTCATATCACAACAAATGCTATTTTTGCATACACCGTTGGAAAGCCAAAAGTTTAGATATTGTTATACTAAAATATAATAATAATATAATAATAATATGCCTTTATTTTATCCTCGACGAAGTTTAGCTAATAGCTATTCAGACTCAACCGAGCTTTACAAATACATGATATTAATAACAACAAAAAATCTTACTATCTAGAGCTAATTGAAAATACTAAATGTGTTCATTAAAGTGCAAAAATAATATCTAGATTAATTGAGCAGTTTATATAAAATAAAACTAATCTAATTAAAATTAAAAAAAAAAAATACTAATGTATGTAACGTATGTAAAGAGAAGTACGTACAGAGAGAAAAGGAAATCATTACCTCGTTTAATGCAACAAATAATCAAATAATTTAACTTTAAAAGTTTTTGCAGATAACTGACTATTTTTTAGGGTGATTGGAAAATTATTAAAAACATTAGCTGCAGAATATGAGAAAGGTCGTCGATAAAGTGATGTCTATGTTTTGGTGTATTCATAGACTAAGAGCTGGCGGCCGCAGAGGTACTACGATATTACCTCCGGCTGGAATTTTGAGAAGTGGTTGGGGGGACCATCAGGAAGTGCCATCTGTAAGGATTTTGCTCAAAATCCCTGCAAAGGACACGTCAGACGACTCAAAAATGAAAAAACTTTTGCTCAAAAAATGATCATACCTCCGGCTGAAAATTTGAACATTACCTGTTTGAAGGTCACAGATAACGTATGTAAATCGTCAGACGCCTAGGTCGCTGCCAAAGGGGTGGCAGACGCCCTCAAAGTTGTCATTTTTTTTTTTCAAAAATTTTTTTCCTTACGTCCGTCTGACGTTTTAACATATTGCAGCAGAGACCATTCTAAGCACAAATTAAAATCGTAAGACGAAAATGCCGCTGCGAAGTCCCCCTACAACGTTCACAAAGTTCCAGCGCGCCTGAGAGGTATACTTTTTTTCGAAAATTTATTTTCGTTACCTCCGTCTGACGTTTTTACATATTATCCTAGAGGCAATTAGAAAGTTTCCATTTTTCTCATTTTCGCGTAATAAATAGTCATAGAAATCTAAAAAATATCTGTAAGGTTTTTTTTAAATTATCTCTATAAATTAAAAAGTTATGGTCCTTCCAAGTTTGAAATGCAGCGATCATCTGGGCTGAGCTCGATTACGTCACAATACATGATTCCGCCAACAGCGAGCGGGCGCGGGCACCTTTATACTCGCTGGCAGGCACCGGCAGTTTATAGCCAGCTTGCATATGAGAGCTGAAAAATTGCTAAAACATGCAATTTTGGCACGTTCATATTTTTTGAAAAACTCCATTGGGACGGACGTATGATGTCGCGACGTAAAGAGGAAGTCTTCCAGATAAACCGGATCGTAAATTGCATGGCGAAATTCGAAAATTCGGCTCGGCATGAACGAATCAAAAGTGACGTTTTGTAACATTTCAGAAAATCGAGCATATCCACTAAATAAAGGGCAAGTCAGCGCGTTATGTATTGTGACGTCACGGTGGACTTCAGCCGAGGCGAAGTATTCAAATAAGAAATTGAATAAGTTCGTGAGTTTTTCAGATATCGAGATAATTTTTTTTTTGTTTGACTAGTTATCTGAAAGACTACTAAATGAGGTTGAATGTACATGATATTTATAAAATAGGAAACTTCCTAATTTTAAATACATATGTGCTTGTTCCACTTATAACGCGATCGTGAAATGTAGTGTCTAGGAATCTACGTATCACTGTCGCGTCATGAGTAGGACAACCATCCTGCTGGTACCAAATCTCTTCGATGCCCAAAGTTCGAACGGCCGGAATAATTTGTTCACGTAACAAATTCAAATATTTTTGTGCTGTAAGGTTGCCGTCGATAAAAAAGGGGCCAACTATTGAATTACCTAAAATACCAGCCCACATATTGACTTTCTGTGGGTACTGAGTTCGGTGTGGCATACTTAAATATTTATTTTCCCGGGACCAATATCTAGTAACGGATGAATTGTGACGACCATGCAGCGAAGATGAACTTTCGTCAGTAAATAAAATATTTTTAATGAAAGTTTCATTTTCGTTTGCCTATTCCATCATGGTCTCACAGAATTCCATACGTCGTATAAAGTCATCGGGAAAAATGTCTTGTGTGATGGCAACTTTATAACAATGATATTTGTTACGTTTTAAAATTGCCCGAACCGTGCGGTCAGGTACATCGAGCTCGGCAGAGATTTGCCTGCTGGAACAGGGGGCATGTGTCTCCGAAAAACTACACACATTTATTTCCCTCTGTTCCCGTTTGTCGCTCATCTGTCTGCCATCGTTGTCACCACCTTCATTATTACATTTTCTGCAAGATTTTACACATCCAGACGATTTAAACTTATGAACAATGTTCAAAACTGTTTGTTCCGTCGGAACGGGTCGATCTTCAAATGTAAAAACAAATCGGGCGACAACTTCTGCAGCCGTATTATTTCCAAAATACCATTTAATAATTTGCACTCGTTCTTCCGTTGTATAAATCGTCATTTTAAAAGAGTTACCTACGATAATACTGTTTAACGCACACGCAATGGCTCAAATAAAATAAAAATCTGAAAGCTACTTGTCTTCTAATCTCTCCCCTTTCCAGATCACAGTCATTTTAGGTGGGGATGTCTAGGCGAATACACTGCAGTGATGAGATAAAGTGGGGTAAATAAGAAAATGCGAAATCAGAAGAAATCCAATTATTGATTAATACGGCTTTATTTGCAATTGGTTTCTTGTTAAAATAACTTGATTAACAGTAGTTTATAGAAACATCATGATTTGCTAAATTTATTTAGATTTATGCTGCGTATTTTAACATGATGTAAATAATTTACTTTACTCCAATCTCCCCCAATGTCAAATCTCGACACGCTTTGCCGGCAACAGGTCAGAAGTCCCTCCACAGTCTACACGTGCGCGCCTCCCACTAAATTGAACAGGCAGGCAAATATGTAGATGTTGAAACAATATTCAGTATTTTAGGCTGGAATTTCGCGATATTTCAGGGGGATTTTGCAGCGGTATTTTCGTCTGACGATTTACATATGTATTTAAAATTGTCTCTAGGATAATATGTAAAAACGTCAGATGGAGGTAACGAAAATAAATTTTCGAAAAAAATGGCGGGAGCTATATTTTGTCGAGCGGTTTAGGTTTTTTTAAAAAATGTAAATTTTTTATTTAAAACAAACTTTTGACAATTAATAGCGAATGAGTTTATTGCGTTAAAATACAAAGGTATGTATCTAAAGTACGACAATAACTAAAACATAATACTGTTACTACATCTATTTATAAGCTTCTTTATCTGTGCAATTATGCACAATTGCATCTTCTTTTGTTTAATACGGCGTCTGGATATCATAACTCCTCCATCGCTAGTGGAGAACTCGGGGTTTCCTTTTAGAAAGGACCGACGTTCGTCATTTCAGTTTCTTGGGGGGTTTCTCGTGTTTTTGTGTTGCTGGTAAAGATGTTGAAAGTTGGAAAGCCTTTGATCTTATATTTGTTATATATTTTCCATGATATAATTAGGACAGCAATGATAATTATTATAATCAGGGTATAGGTAAGCCAGGAATTAGATTCAATTAAGGTTGGTTCTAACATCTGATCCATTATCTCTTCTTGCAGATTTTGTGTACGTCGTGACAGGTCTGTAAATTCCTCTAAGTCCACATGGTCCATGGTTGGTATATTGGTACCATCTCTTATAATTGAAAGGTTGCTATTTATTTTCACTAATGGAATGTTTATGGGTTCAAAAGTTCTCCGAAAGTTTTTGTTCGGATTAAGCTTATATTTGTCAATAACGCAATAGCATTGATCAGGAATTGTTATTAGATAATTTCCCTTGAGTTGTCTCTTTTTCTTCATCTCGCAATATGTTTCGGCTATAATAGTGGTGGGACTTGTAATTATCCATGAATTTGAGTTTTCGACCCTTTGAATTTTGGGATTATTGATATTGATTTTTGTGAATGCACATCTGTTTTCTTCTTGGGAAAAGTCAATGAGTTGAATTTCACAGGGTTCGTTTGATGTCCTTTTTATAATAGAGTTGTGAGTACACAGGAATTTTTTCGATTCTATTTCTGTACAGGGTGTGTTCGTGTACGAGTACCAATCTGGGTTTATAAGTAGATAGCTTCTTCTGGGTATAATAGTGAAGTAAAAGTCGTTGTTCTCTACAGGCAATGGGTATAACTTGTAGTAGTCATAAGATACTGTCTCTATCAATGGTATTTTAATAATGAAATATGTATAGGAATTCTTCTGAAAAACTGAAGTTTCGCATAGTTTCTCGTACTTTATAATGTTTTCGAGAGTAGGTTGAAATGGTAGTTCTACTCTTTTCAGGTAATTCTGGATTTCTAATAGTTCTTTGATAAGATTAGTTGGTTTTATAATGGTTTGGTGCATTTGTCTTAAATTAGCAAAGGAAATTGCTGTCGAAAGTTCGTCTAAAAGATTGCAGATAAGTGACAGGGAGTGTGATAATTGGTCTAGGGTATTTTGTACAACCAATAATTCAATGCAGCGTGCTGTTGTTTCCATTTTCTCTCCAATTTCAGCCATTGCTGAATTAATTTTCTTTTGGTTCTCTACGAGAATGGTAATTGATTTATTTGTAGATTTAATGAGGTCATCCGTAATTGATAAGTGTTTTTCCATGTCTATTTTTAATTTGGCTTCATTGTTAAATAATTTCTTGAAATTTTGCTCATATCTTTCGCCATCTTCGGCATCTAGGTTGCCCGTAATTGATTTTTCAATTGTACCAATAAAGTTAAATGCTCCTCGTGGTTTTCTAATGTGGTTTGGTAAAACTTGTTCGAATAATGTATAGGTTCTGGTTATTTCAAAGGATAGAGTTCTATTGATTTGGAATAGGAGGGTGTTTGTTAAGGAAGTTTATTGTTTGTCGCAGGATAGATTCAGTTCTAGATATCTATTGATGTTTGCTAGGATTCTAATAATTTCGTCTTTTTCTTGAATGAAGGTTTCATATAACGGTTGTATGTCAAATGCGTTCATTATTTCCCATTCTGATACAATATTGTCTGCTGTACCCATGCGAATCGGTAGTAGTCCGGGGTTGTCATCTAGGGGTTTCCATTGGATGTCGTCGGCTGCTGCGAGGGTGGTGATGCATCTGTAAGAGTAGATCTTAAGTCAGACAAATGGACTCGACGTTCTTTTTTATTTCTTAATCTAATCATGCAGGTATTGTCATTACTAATAGAAATTATTGGGAAGGGTCCCTTAAATTTAGGCACTGTTTTGGAACCTCGTTTTTTGGGTGCCCTGACATAGACCTTTTGACCTATTTTATATTTTTCTTGTGGATTTGTTATCTCTCTGTTCATTCTGTTGACTGTTGTTGTTTTTCGACTTTCGATTCTTTCGTAAATAATATCATAAAGTTGAGAAAGTTTCTTTCTATGTTCGTCTAGTGAATAATCAAAAACTATTTGACTGGTTTTCGTATCAAATAAGTTTTTGCTTGGTGAATATCCAAAAACGACGTCGAAGGGTGTGTATCCTGTAGCAGAATGGTTTGTGTGGTTGTAAGCAATAACAGCTAGTTTCATAAGTTCTTCGGTAGTTTTGTTGTTAAGTTGTGGGTCTTGTCGAAATATTCGAAGGTGTTCAATTAGTGTGGAGTGGAGGCGTTCCACAATGCCATTTGATTCTGGATGGAATGGGGTTGTGAAGTGAAGATTAATCTTGTGATAAGCCAACAAGTTTTTTATTTGATTGTTAACGAATTCGCGACCATTATCAGTTGTGATTGCGGTTGGGGTTCCATAATGTTCGAAATAATCAATTAGGGCCTTCGCTACTTCACATGCTTCTTTGCATTGAATAGGAATTGCTTGTCCAAATTTCGAAAACGAGTCTACTAGGGTTAGGTAGATTTTTTGATCAATGGTAAATGTGTCCATGAAAACGACTTCGAATGGTTTTTGCTGGGTAGGTGTTTGGTTCATTGGAATTGTAGGTGGATGCCTATCGTATTTTCCTCTTTGGCATATATTGCATTTATTGATACATTCTTGTATTGTGGTTAACATATGACTCCAATAATATTTTTGTTTCAATTTGTCATATGTTTCTTGTGAGCCTCTATGATTTGTTTTGCTTTCATGGTAAAATTGTATAACTTCGTTTATTTCTTCTTTGTTTCTTAAATATATTCTTTCTTGGGTACATCTTACTAATTTTGGGCCGTTGTTGTTAAAATATTGATTATATATTCGACAAAAGTCTTCGTACATTTTGTCGTTATCAAAATATATATAGAAGGTAGTTTCTTCAACTGTATGATCTCTCAATAGTTCAAGAATTTGATCGTCGTTGTCTTCCTTCGTGATTTCTGCGTATAGAATAGTTTTGTTTTCTACATGTAAAGTTCTGTTTCTTCTGGGGTTCATTGAGACTGTTTTTATAAATATTTGTTTAGGTTTTGTGTTTATTACATCGTCTATGATTGGAATCGTGTTTCGTGGTTCATCGTCTTCGTTAGATCGAGCTGTAGAAATTTCAGGAATATCAATTTCATTTGTTTCATCGTCTGTGTCTTTCGTATTTTCAGGAGGGTTGAGTATTTCTTCGATTTCTTCTTGCGTAGGCGTTCTTAATTCTGTCTCCCTGTTTAGGTCTTGTATTATTCTGTCCAGTTCAGGATCATCTATGTTTACTTGCATCGATTCTGTGTCAATTGGGTGAATTTCAATTCTTGACAGCGCGTCCGCGTTCGTATTTAGCTTGCCTTTTTCGTATTCTATATCGAAATCATAGTCCTGTAGCTTTGTACGCCATCTGATGAATTTAGAGTTTTGTGGATCTTTTAATGAGAATAACCACCTTAGTGGTCTGTGGTCTGTATATATAGTGAAGCGTCTGCCGTACAGATAAGGCCTAAAATACTGGGTGGACCATACTAAACTCAAAAGTTCTTTCTCCACAACTGAGTAATTTTTCTCTGATTCGTTTAGTGTTCTGGATGCGTAAGCAATAGGTTTATCGCTTCCCACGATCCCCTGTGACAAAATACTTCCGATGGCATATTTCGACGCATCAGTTGTCAAAATAAATGGTTCGGAAAAATCCGGGTGTTGTAAGAGTGGGCTGTTGGTTAGGATGTTTTTACAAGTTTCAAAGGATTCTACAAACTCTCTTGTGTGTTCTATTTTGGCTCCTTTCTTTAAACAGGCTGTTAATGGTCTTGTCAGTTTTGAGCAGTCTTTTATAAATTTTCTATAATATCCTATTAGTCCAAGAAATGACTGAATTTCTTTTTTTGTATTTGGTATTGGGAACTTTACAATTGCTTCGATTTTATCTGGATTGGGTAATATGCCTTCTGGTGTAATGATATGTCCAAGGAATTTTACTGTTTGTTTTAAAAATTCTGACTTATCAAGCTGTATTTTGAAATTAGTTTTTCTGAATCTATCAAATACTGAGCGTATACTTTCTATGTGCTCTTGCAAGGAAGTTGAAAATATTAATACGTCATCCATGTAAACTAAACATTTACTCTGTAGGCCTGATAGTACGTGGTTCATTGTTCGTTGAAAGGTTGAGGGTGCATTTCGAAGTCCAAAGGGCATCCTTAAAAATTCGTAATGACCGTCGTCTGTCGAGAATGCTGTTTTCTCGATATCTTTGGGATCCATTTCAATTTGATGGTATCCGCTTGCTAGATCTAATGTTGTAAAGTATTGACTGCGACCAAGTTTGTCCAAGACGTCCGTAATGTTTGGTATTGGAAATTTATCGGGTATGGTTTTCTCATTCAATTTTCGGTAGTCTATTACAATACGAAATTTTCTTTTTCCACTATTGTCCATTTTCTTCGGGACAATCCAAATAGGGGAGGACCATGGCGAAGTTGAATTAGTTATTATATTTTGTTCCAACATTGAGTCGATTTGCTTTCTGACCTCTGATTTATAGATGTGTGGGAATCTGTATGATTTCGTATAGATTGGTATGTTGTCCGTTGTTCGAATCTCGTGCTTAACTTGGTTTGTAAAAGTTAGTGGAATGTCCTCGCAGTAGAAAATGTCTCTATATTCGTAACAAAGTTTTCTTATGGCTTCGTACTCTTCTTGATTACAGTGTCTTAGATCAAGATTTTCCAAATTTTTCTTTTGTAGGTCGTCGTAGTTTATATCTGGATTGTTATATATAGAAAGTTCTTCATCAAAGTCCATAGGTTCGGTTGTAAAGTTATTTAATTGGTGGCTAGGCATACACGGAAGAGGTTCAGTTATTGTGAATGTTTTTTCTTCGTCAGTGTTGTTAATAAGCAATACTGTCGCTTCGTTATTTTTTGTATTTATAAGCCCTGCTGAAATTTCTATTTGATTTTCAAATACGATAGAATTTATTAGAGCTTCTCCATTTTTTTGTGATATTGGTATTTTAGTTACAATTTCTGTCTTAGGACTAATTCTGTATTCGTAATTGTTTGCCATTTCGTTGGTGTCGTTAGTACCTATTAGTCTTTTTCCTTCCAAAAATAATGGAATTTTTGCTGAGTCTGTTAGTAAGTAACCATTTTTAAAATCAAGGGTGGCTCCTATTTCTTGTAGTAGATCAAGGCCAATAAGTCCATCATATGTTTGACTAAAGTTAAAGATGTAGTGTGTATACAACATTCCTGGTTTTTTAAAGATTTTTGATACTGGAATTTCTGCTGAATATCTATGTAAGGATATGCTGTGAGGTGTTTTTATTTGGAAAGGGTCTTCTTTAATTCGGTCCGGAAAAAATGTTTCGGCGACTTTTTCTGTAATCAATGTTTTTGTGGACCCTGTATCAATCATAAATTTGGCTTTGAGTTCTGGGATAATTATATATGGAAGATTTGTATTGGCTGCGACGTTGATTTCTACTTGTTTTGTCTGGGTTACTTCTTCGCATTCGGCAGGTTCGTAATATTGGTCTCCGAGGCTGGTAAGGTAAAATTTTCGTCATCGTTATAACTTTGGTAATTTTCTGAATAGTATTCTTCGGGGTAATAGCTATTGTCAGCAATTTCTGAATCGTATGTCGGTTCTTCGTAATAGTCTGATTGATATTCGTCCCTGTTGGAAGAGGTACTCGGTATCTCTTGCAAATGTAATTCTTGCGCTGTCCATTTCGGTGCATTAGACGGTTGGGAGAATTTTGATCTTCTTGTGTTTCCAGATGAGGTATCCATTGGTTGGGGATAGGATTGTTGCGTTTTAGGTTGGAAATTGAAACGTGGTTGATTTTGGAAATGTGGGAAATTTTGCGTATTTTGGAAATTTTGCTGAGTGGGAAAATTTTGTCTTTGGAAGTATTGCTGCGGTGGAGCTTGGCGTTGGAAATTTTGAGGGTTTTGAAATGGTCTTTGTTGAAATGTTTGTTGGGGGTTTCTTGGCATGAAAAAATTCGGCATACAATAAGGGATGTTTGACGTAGGGCGGATTATTTGAGGATTCGGTTTTGGTGGGGGTGTTTGAGAGTAACTGGGGTTATATTTTGGGTTTGTCGGTGTCATTCTTATTTGAGATTGATTTGTATTCTGATAAGTGTTCTTCGTCCCTAACTTTTGTTGCCGGTTGTAGTTCATGTTTTCTTCTTCTACTACCATATTTATAGCTGCTTCTAGGCTCGTGGGTTGTTTACATCTTAATAGGTGACTTAGATGTGCGTTAAGTCCAGATAGGAAAGTCCGTAGTGCCATTTTTTTGTACAAATCTAATTTTTCTTTTCGTAGTTCTGCTGTTATATTTGCCATCTGCATTTTTGAGAGTAACAGTCCACGTAGCGATATGCATCTGTCTGCAAATTGGCTAGCGGTTTCGTTGTGATTTTGCGTTAACATCATAAGGTCATTTAACAGTGATTCTTCATTCCGTTGATCACCGAAAGTGTCTAATAAAAATGTTTTTAATTCCGGGAAAGTGAGTATAGTTCTCGCGGCTAATACTTGAGCTGCTTTACCTACAATTTTATTTCTAAAATGCAGCATCAAAAATTTAATTCTTTGTGGATTATTATCCTGTACTAACATATCTAATACTTGCTCGCACGTGTCTAAAAATATCGGTAATTTTGAGTTATCTCCATCGAATTGAGGTATGAGCTCTAAATAATCTCGAACGGTAACATCATTTCTAGCCATCGCGGTTGAATTTAAATTTTCTCGTGCTACTAAATTTGAGGTTCCGGTACTATTAGAGGTATTTGCTCCCGTATTTGTTAGTATATACTGGTTAGGACCAAATGTCCGTAAAGCAAGATTAGCTAAGGTTTCGTCGTCGGAGTCAGGCATTAATGGTACTTACAAGAATATTAAGATGACAGAAAACATGAAGGCTCTGGTATATATAATCGATTACAATGTGATAACGAGGGATTTCAAGAGAACTCAGAGAGCTCCCAGGCGATGCTCTATTACACTTTGATTGATTATATATTTTTTCTTGAGCTGGAGGGCGGTTATTGTCTCGTTAGTTTTAGTCGTTTTAGTCAGTTTCCCTAAATAGCGCAAGGCTATGTGCTTTTAAAGATGTTTTCTTTATAGGTGTTTTCTGGCTTGGGCCAATCTTTCCTATACACGATTTAAGGTCACGTGTAGTCCTGGGAAAGAGAGTGCACGATCTTGGTTTCTTCAAGGGCTTATGTGAAATTACTTTCACAAGTGCAAAGCCTCACGGCGCTTCCGACGAGGGGATACTGAGCGTCTGGTGGTCGTGCTCACACGTACTGAGCTGGGGGTACTCAGATTGAGATGTACCAGTTTTATAGCTCAGGGTGTGGAAGGATATTTTAAGGATAGGTACAAAGGAATGGTATGGCTAGGTATGCAGAGTATATCTTCTTTGCTTGAATTCACTTGTTTCTTGATTAATTATCTTCTTAAAAATTATTTGTTTACCAACGGTATGGTAAGGGGTTGCAGGTCTTCTTTGGTTAGTCGATGGCACGACGAGTTTTCCGATATTCTCTCGAAATTACTCCAAAGAAAATCCCTATGACTGCGCCAGCTATATTTTGTCGAGCGGTTTAGGTTTTTTTAAAAAATGTAAATTTTTTATTTAAAACAAACTTTTGACAATTAATAGCGAATGAGTTTATTGCGTTAAAATACAAAGGTATGTATCTAAAGTACGACAATAACTAAAACATAATACTGTTACTACATCTATTTATAAGCTTCTTTATCTGTGCAATTATGCACAATTGCATCTTCTTTTGTTTAATACGGCGTCTGGATATCATAACTCGGGCTGGAACTTTGTGAACGTTGTAGGGGGACTTCGCAGCGGCATTTTCGTCTGACGATTTTAATTTGTGCTTAGAATGGTCTCTGTTGCAATATGTTAAAACGTCAGACGGAGGTAAGGAAAAAACATTTTTGAAAAAAAAAATGACAACTTTGAGGGCGTCTGACACCCCTTTGGCAGCGACCTAGGCGTCTGACGATTTACATACGTTATCTGTGACCTTAAAACAGGTAATGTGCAAATTTTCAGCCGGAGGTATGATCATTTTTTGAGCAAAATTTTTTTCATTTTTGAGTCGTCTGACGTATCCTTTGCAGGGGTTTTGAGCAAAATCCTTGCATATGGCACTTCCTGATGGTCCCCCAACCACTTCTCAAAATTCCAGCCGGAGGTAATATCATAGTACCACCGCGGCCGCCAGCTCTCCGTCTATTAAATTGTAATTGATTCTTAAGTTGGTATTATGAAATTCAATTTTCTCTTTGAGATAACATGGAACATTGGTATAATTTAGTATTTGTAGCATATTAATGATTTCTTGTGTTTTTTGAGTATTTTGCCACTGTAAAAATATTTAAAAAATTTTGATGAAATAAACCTCTGTGCCAAAAGGATCAAACAGAGGCTGGTTTTTATATTTCTCTTACAAAATGTCTCACGTCACACCTAGAAATATATTTTTCTATTTATCATTTAACAATTTTGTTTCAGTTTATATATTTTTAGGTGTGACAGACATTTTGTAATAGAAGTATAATAAAAACCAGCCTCGGTCTGATCCTTTTGACGCAGAGGTTTATTTCGTCAAAATTTTTTAAATATTTTTACAGTGGCAAAATACCCAAAAAACCACAAGAAATCATGGAACAATGGTCTTAAATGTTTAAAAAAAAACATACGAAAATGATGTATTTGTCTGTTTTTTATATTCAACCATTTTAACTCTCTCAGTTTATGCGATACATGGTTAAAGGAACGTAGATTTTAAATAAACCTAACTAACTAATGCAGGTGTTTTGATTTTTTTGCAGTCTATATTGGT
The DNA here is from genome assembly GCA_936432065.2 of Rutpela maculata. NCBI lineage: Eukaryota > Metazoa > Arthropoda > Insecta > Coleoptera > Cerambycidae > Rutpela > Rutpela maculata. The sequence continues at coordinate 121,286,227 of OW386288.2, forward strand.
TTATTTGATCCAAACTGAAACCATACACTATATCTCCGTAATTCAGATGTGAAGGAACAAGGGACTCACAAAGGCTATCTTAAATTTAAAGTTGATAATATTTCTATTACGAAATAAATGCCTCAAAGACATATAACATCTATGTACATTGTACAATTTTAGCAATATATGCCCTAAATCTAAGCTCATTATCGAAAACGATGCCTAGGTTTTTAACTTCTTTACCAGGATTAAGTTCAGAGTTTGACATGCGCAATTTAAAATTTTCGTTCGCCTACAGTTTATGTGGCCCAAAAAATATTACTGCAGATTTAGTATATATTTTCCAAGTCATCATTCAAATTGCATTGTTTCTCATAGGCATTATCCTTAGTAAAACTTATGTACAACTGGGTGTCATCCGCATACTGATGATGTTTACAGTGTTTCAAATTATCTCCCATATCTGAAGCAAAAATAATAAACAGTAACGATCCAAGTACTGAACCTTGAGGAACACCTTTTGACAGCATAGCATCAGCGTATATGAATGACCCCAACCGCACAACTATCTGTCAGACAGCTTCTAATAAATGAGACTGCAAAATCTGAGAACCCGTAATAATGAAGCTTTGCACACAATAACTATCTATCGCATAAATGTCTCATTATAATCAAGAAGAACTAAGGCCGTTGTCATTCCCTCATCTACAGCAGTAATAATATCATCCTGCACTTTTAGTAGTGCGGTGACAGAACTATATCCCCTGCGAAAGCCAGACTGGTATTTCGCTAGTGAATTATTATTATTCATAAAACAAAAAACTTGGTGATGTACTATGTTTTGTCTTCGGCGGGGGGAAAACGTAGGGGGGAACTGTCTGGAGTTGGATGGTGAGAGCGCCGGGGTGAGCCTCCGCAATTCTGCGCTCCCGACGTCACGACGCATCTGGCTGTGCATTTCTCGAGGCGGCGTGTCGCTGTGGCCCGAAGACGATGCCGTTTCATGCCCCCTCCCGAAGCTTACACCTTTCGGCATCTGCATTTCTCCAGCTTGGCCCTGGCCTGTGCTTCCTTGTGCACTGTGGCGAGAGAGAGCTGGCCTCGCCGTGTGGGTCAGGCTTCCATGCCTCCCAGATCGCCCGAGGCCAGCTCTCTCTCGCCACAGTGCACAAGGAAGCACAGGCCAGGGCCAAGCTGGAGAAATGCAGATGCCGAAAGGTGTAAGCTTCGGGAGGGGGCATGAAACGGCATCGTCTTCGGGCCACAGCGACACGCCGCCTCGAGAAATGCACAGCCAGATGCGTCGTGACGTCGGGAGCGCAGAATTGCGGAGGCTCACCCCGGCGCTCTCACCATCCAACTCCAGACAGTTCCCCCCTACGTTTTCCCCCCGCCGAAGACATGGCGCCCCTCGTTGGGCGCCAGTGAGAAAGTCTTTGTCCTTATCTGAACCTCAGCAGAGAGTTCGATTTGGCAAAATGTCTCTAAGTGCAGGCAGGCAGAAGGCCCTGACCTAGATCAATGTCTTTTAGGTTGAACCTCCTCGGAGAGTTCAGTGCACTAATGTCTGATCAGCTGGGGCTGCAGGCTGACGGCCCCGCTACCCAGGTTAAAGTTTATGGTGGTTCTTTACCTTTAATGTCCGGTGTAGAAGCACTTTAGTTTAATCACTGTGGGAAATAAATTAGACGTTGCGAGGCCTTAAATTCAGCACCGCCTCGGACGTTCACAATTACGATTCCGTTGGGGGCCAGAAATTCAGCACCGCTTCGAACGCTCAACTCATGTTTCCGTTGGGGGCCAAACATTCAGCGCTGCCTCGGACATTTTCACACAAACAATTTCATTTCAACTACGCTTCGTTGTTTATGAGTACAAGCACTCCTACACATCAGAACTAGTCTCACAACGTCAAATCCGCGGGCTGCGAGAGAATTAATTTTCCTCGCAACCACAAAGACAATCTTCGACGTACTTTCGAATTTCATCAGAGACAATTTTCGTGGTACTTTCGAATCTTTCTCGGCTTCAGTTTCCAAGTGCGGGCCGCGTTCCATCATGTCGCGCGCGAGCAGCAGCACGGACACAGCCCCAATTCACCTAAGAAGAGATTGGCAAAATCTACAGGAAGATCCAGCCCTTCGATTCTTTTTCCGTGACTTAACGCCAAGCCCTCAAACTACTGTAGTGACGAGCCCACTCAGGAGGCAACACACGCCAACAGCAAACTCCGGACTTGACGTCCAGGACAGGGAACCAGAAGCACGCGTCGGGCGATCTGGGAGGCATGGAAGCCTGACCCACACGGCGAGGCCAGCTCTCTCTCGCCACAGTGCACAAGGAAGCACAGGCTAGGGCCAAGCTGGAGAAATGCAGATGCCGAAAGGTGTAAGCTTCGGGAGGGGGCATGAAACGGCATCGTCTTCGGGCCACAGCGACACGCCGCCTCGAGAAATGCACAGCCAGATGCGTCGTGACGTCGGGAGCGCAGAATTGCGGAGGCTCACCCCGGCGCTCTCACCATCCAACTCCAGACAGTTCCCCCCTACGTTTTCCCCCCGCCGAAGACAGTTTCAAAGAATTTGGATAAAATAGGAAGTTTCCACTAGCAATGCAAAAATTGAATATATGACAAAGATGTGGAATAATGAAAGGGCAACAGATATTTAACATTTGACGAGTTAATCATTCATATCCAGAACAGTTCGACTTTAAATTTTTTAAACCAATGAATATATCATCTTCGGTTATCTCATAAAATATAAAAAAAAACTATGACCGAGCATACTGTTATTGTATTTATCAATAGTCTCTAATGAAATTCGTAGATTAAAGTTCATACCAGAGGCAAAAAAAATTACTTATTTGTTCTACATCGCTCAGTTTTTGTGGTAGGTCCAAATTTCTAGCTTTCGAATGGATATTAAGTCTATCAAGAGGATTTCTTTGTTTTAAATCACCTGTTTTACAAATACAGTTTAGGTAAGCCAGTTTTTATTGCCTGATAGCATTAACAACATAATTCCTCATGGTTTTATAAGCATCCCAATCATTTGGTCGTTTTATTTTCTTATTTTTTACGACAAGAAATGACAGATATAGAGGGCTTGGAACATGAAAATTGTATTTTTCGTAAAATAAAATGAAGAAGTGCTATTTTTGCAAATTTCGCAATTCCAAATCAAATCGCGACCTTAAAAATATGTTTTGCGAGAAATTTTTACATAGAAATCAACTGCCTGTTTTTGTATGTTCGAGAGTTGCATTCTTGTTGTTTTTCCTAGTAGCTCTTCTCGTACATTTTCTGTTGGCTTTTGTTGCCTCATATTTAACTCCATGTGTCGTCTTTGGTAGTATGGTGCCTACGTATTCGAATGAGACCTGTGCGTAATATTTATATCGTATGCTGTAGAGTGTTATTCTTCTGTAATCATCTATATTTTGTAGCGAGTTGATTTTGGGAAAGGATATTTGTATGGTTGTGTTCCAATCCATAGTGTGTTAACTTTTTCATTTTCTCTACTCCTAATGCAGTATTTCTTCAAGCTCTAACCATTACTTTGATGATGGCTTATCCTAGGGCCATTGGTTCATTTCTTGTATTAATTTTGTTCGTTTCTTGTTTTTCTTTCCTTTTTTTTTTCCTGGTTTCTTGGTACAATGTTGCAGTGGTATGTATCTTCTTGTGTGCGTATTATTGTTCTTTCTGTATTTTTTCAGATGTCTGCAGGTTTAGTTTAGTCATTGTCCTGGTATCCTATGTTTTAGAAAAATGTATGTTTCTATTAATATTTTCGTTTATGTTCCACATCTGGTGTTGTTTGTATGTTATGTTCATCTTCTTTACCTGTTATTTGTTGTTGTTTTTTCCTTTCCTGTCGGGCTAATAGATGACTTCTCCCAGTTTGAATATTTCTTTTGCTGCAGTTTTTATTATTGAACTTATTAATGTCCAGTCAAATTCTTCCTCTGTCAGTTGTTTTTCTACTTCTTCGCGATACTTCTTTTGGAAGTTTTTGTGCTTTAATAGGAAGATATTTCAGGTGTTGTACAGTCTTTTTTTATTTCCTTTACGTCGTTTCTCTTTTCGTACCTTCATCCTCACATATAGTAGGCTGGGGCCTGCACCGACTTCCTGTCCTTTTTACATTAATGTTCTTGGTCTGTTCTTCCATCTCTCTAGGTACCAGAATACATATTCTGGTTTCTTGAGTTGGTTGCCTGGATACTCTAATTAAGTATTTAAAATAACTTATTCTTATTTTCACTGTTTATTTATACCTAACATGAGTTATGTGTTTTAAGAACGGTGATAGTCACCAGAGATCCTATTCTTAACATCAAATAAATCACAACAAAATTATGATTCAAGCATGATATGAATTACTTCTTTATGATCACGAAAACAACAAAATACAACAAACATTTAGGACATTAGTTGTATACTTATGAGGAATAACAATGATATTATTATAAATTTTTCAAGGGAAATATTAACAAAAAGACGAAATAAATTCTGTACACCGTTTTTCTTGTTCAAGTGTCTGCTAAACATATTAAACTACTGTTTAATATTTTCCTGTTAACTAAAACAACTTGCGTCAACTTCAGTTTAAAGTATATAAAAATGTCCATATGCAAGACAAAGGCAGTATTGCGAAGGTATGCTTTTCGTCACGTAGACCTCCGAGATGATAGCGGAAGATAAAAATTTATGTATAAGAAAATAAAGAAGTAGAGAAAATTGCTATCCGTAATACGGAGGAAGAATGTTAATTATGTCTCTTCAAGGAATAATAAGTATGATTTACCATCAGAATATTTCAATGAAAACAAAAAGTATATACGTTGTACATAAGTACAGTACTGTTATATTTAGTGAAAAATAATTATTTGTCTTATTTCAGATGGATTTTCATCGATCTGTTAAAAATTTAATTTCCATTTTTTTTCACTACTTTTTAAGTCTGAGAAAACATTGATTTATATACAATACACTCTGTTACTCTATTTGAAAATTTAGTTTAATAACATTTTAAAGTTTTTACATTTTAGTTTCACATTTAATTTAACATTTAAAGAAATACCTAAATGGAGTCAACCCACTACATGAGAAGAGAGCCACATATGTCCGTGATAACTATAGATTGCTGGCATTCATCATCACATGATAGTAAAATAACGCTGTATAGTATATAGGTATATTCTTCAGTCCAGACTTCGGCATTATCTGTCTTGCATAGGCGCCGGAATCACGGGGCTGCGGGGCTTTTGCTCAACTTAGCTACCCTGCTGAAATTTGAATTTTCTATACATGTGGAGAAAAAATTAAACAAACCAAATCATCAAATATTCGATTTTCTCTACACTTCGTGCTGTAGTGAGATTGGCATTTATTTATCTTTGACGTTTTTCCGTTCACGGTTAAGTTTTAAGAATCCTTTTGGTATTACTTTGTTATATTTTGAATAATAATACTGAAGATTAGCGGAACATTGGAATTTTCGAGAATATTTTTCAGAAAACACTAAATTAGTCTTTAGATTTGTAAAATACGAATCTGAAATTAGTTTGCAATAGCCCGTCGGGCAGAGCGCGAAAAGCCTTCTCTTTCTTGACCTACCCAATACTGAAGTATAACCAGATGGGACCTTCACTGCTGATTAAAGCATGTTATTTTACATACGAAATCAAAATTGACGACACTCTCCATTGGTCGAGACCGAAGATATAAGAAAAAAACTAAAAAAAAAGAAATTTAGAAATTTAAGATTTAATCAAATATAACGTTAGAACTAAAACAGATAAAAATACAATTTTCTTTTGGTTTTGACAAATAAACATTGCTTTTTAATTTGAAGTATAATTTATTGCAATAATTAAAAAATTAACATAAAAAAACTAGCAAAATTCATAAAGATACACAAATCAGCAACATTTTTCTAATTCTTAACTCGCCATAACTCGCTTATATAACGAGGTATTCAATTTTTTCTTTCACCAAAAACTGACAAATTTAATAGGCTTCATTTTGTCTCGATTAATGCTGGATCTAATTTTTTAACTAAAAGCGCTACAGCCCTTGAAACACAACGAAGCACAGTACGGCGACGAAGACGCGAGGCTTCCTTTCCCGCCCCCGCTACTTTCTCGGCCCATCAAGAAACGTATCGGCTGCCGGCCTCATTATTGTCTGGATAAATATTAATAAGTATATACTATTTTACTTACATGTAGGCTATTACAGTTTATGTATATTGTAGATTCAGTTTTATCAATGGAGAAAAACTACATGTTTGTTTTACGAAACTGCTGACAGCAGTGAAAATCTAATGGTAAAAAACCAACTGGCATCAGGTCTATTATTAATTGTGCAAATGAAAGAAAATATGATGCTATTTCATTAAAATTTTTATAAAACAAAGTGGTGGCACTTATTTGCACACCCTTCGATACCGATTTCATTATTCTTGTCTGACATCTTTTTGTAATAAATAACATTAGCAAACATAATACGTATTGTCTCTGATATTAGTAACGCGATAAAAAAATGTAAGTGAGCCTTCATGTAGTTATAATAAAGAAAAAAAATCAGTTTAAAATAAAATGGCATTGTCTGATTTGGAAAATCCAGAAAAATTAAGAATAAATTAAGAACATCTTTAAGTACCAGTTTGTACAGGAATATATTAGCAAAAAAAAATTAAATGTGTACAAACTAAACAACTGAAAGAAAAAAATGAATTTAAAGTAGCGTTAAATATTTTATTTAAGGAGGTTTATCTTGCTGTTTTGCAAAAAAAATTCTTAACTCTAATATTTCTAAAAACACGCCTTAATGATATATTTGAAGAAATGACGGAATAAAAATTAGATTATTATAGCAGTGGAAATATAAGAAAGAGATTAGAAAAATCGGCAGCTACTGGAAGCGGCTGGAACCTCCCCACACGGTGGATCCTTATCAGCTGTATTTGGATATTACATCGGAAATCAGAGCACTGAGCAAACAGATAAATTACACGTGACTTTGGAGCCATTTATTTCATCAACAAATATCGAACGAACTGAAGCGGACTACAAGCAATCTGTTAAAACATAACCTCTCATGTTTGTTTATGTTGCATGTTAATCAATTGCCAGATATTATAAGGGTATTAACAGATAACGTTTCGAAGATTTTGTAAAATATTGGATGATGAAAAAAAAATAATAACACAGAATTTAGCCCAAATGACGCTCTAACCAACAAGTCAATAACATTATGGACTGTTCAAGCAGACTACGCATGGGCCAAATTAAAATCTTCCTGCTCGATCAAAAAGGTCGAGCAAGTCGAGCTTCGTCCGAGGCCTTTATTTTGTAATATTCGAACGTTTAAGATTTAGCTCAGTTAACTCGATTTGCAATGAACGATTGTGACGTGTCCCATCAATCAGACGTAATATCCGAACACGGCTATAAACAATTATTACCTTAAAAAAAAACAACTAAAATAAGTTTTGACATTGTCAAAAATATTTGGGTTGGTAACCTTTACGAATGTTGATTTTTAGGTTATGAAATATATTTAGGGACATAACATGTTTAAGTTTTTCAAGTTTATTCACATTTTTAATGTTTGACTACGCATTTTTAGCTTGGAGCCACAGTGACTCCAAGCAGATAGTTAAAAAACTCATGCAAATAATTTTTCTATATAGACCATCTTAGGATGACGTCACGATAAGTCGATCATATTGCCTGAGAGATAACCAAACTTTTTATTCCAATGTAAACAAAGAAGTAATCTCAGTTTTAAATGTGAAATAAAAATAAAACACCGTCTTTTTTTGCGACAAGGTGCGATTGTGAGATAAGGTTTATTTTGAATGTAAAAAAGATTAGAAGAAAGGTAAAGAAATCACTTTCTGGCAGAGTCTATTGAATACTACATACGGATAATATAACAAGCTTATCACTGAAATCTAGCACTTAGTTATTTAAATGTAAACTTGCCTTGCCCATAACAATGAATACATTTGAGTTTATCTTTCTTGCACAAACTTCTTGCACAAATCCGGCCTCATAATATTTATATGCTTGTAAAGATTTGTATGCCTTTAACTGCTGATCTGCGAAGAAGCTGTGAGTCGACACTAAGTAATTTACCATATTAATTACGGACACACAAGGTAAAATAGACAAATCTGCAGAAAGGTCTCCAGTCTCCACTCCAAGGGTGTATGGGTCAATATTGTCTATTATTTTGATTTTCTCAACGTAGCGACACTTTACATCACCCATAAGGGTTGGATAATACTCACTATATGACATTATTACGAAAACACACAGTTTCTCAAGAAAATCAGAAAAAAATATATAAAACCACGCAAACTGCGTTTTGTTGTCCCTCAAGCAAAATGTCAAAATTGTCAAAACCATGTGACCTAAAAATGGTTGATTAATAAAAAAATATATTGCTAATTACAGGTTAGATTTCTAACCCACAAAAAGAGTCTTATTTTATTAGGACAAAGTATTTAGGACTTCATAAACATTACACTGTACTAGATTTTAGTTGAAAGTACGGGAACCAGGCAGAAATTTTGATAATAGCTACGTAATATTCTTAAATCTTAAGAAATATATATTTTTGAGGTTAGCTGTGACGTCACGTACCATAAGCTATAAATCAACATTCACAAAGGTTACCAACCCAAATATTTTTGACAGATGGCAAAATACGTTTTCCCCTAACAATAATACCAATTTTTTGGATGCTGTCATATGTGCACATATAACGAATTATTTTTAATTTTTTTAACGGAAACCAAATCGAAAGGGTGCAAGTGTGATATATCGTTGAAATTGGAATTTATACTGCTTTTTAATGGTTCAATTACAAATTCTAAGTAATCATAAAATGAACAACTTGTGCCAAAATGGCACTAAACGTAATCCGATCTCAACCAAAACCTTTTCAGATCTTCTGGAGCACTAAAGAAAACCTCATGTAAAAGTTTCATCCAAATCCGTTTAGTAGCTTCGTAGCTATCGTGCTAACACACAGGCATTAGTCACAAACTACTTTTTTGGGTTTCCGTGACCTCGAAATCGTAAAGATTTGATGTTATCTCAATTTTCGATTTTGGATTAATTGTAGTAACCTCCCACAATTATTGTGGGGAGGTTAATAAACACAACACTATAAAAACTAAGTTCGTAGGCAAGAGCACTTAATAATTTTGATTATTGATACTGGAAACAACTAAACGAAAACATCCGTTCGTTGGTAATGGGTGGTAGGGATGGCCATCTTTTGGAAAAACCATATAACTCTTGGTGGACAGCTTCCCTGCCAGATGTGGCCGGAGTAGTGTTCATGGTGGATCGTTTAAGTTTGAGTTGATATATTTTGTTTTATCTTCTAGCCTCGGCCGATTTTTCACTAAATCGGTCGGGGAAGTAAGCTGTCAAATTTTTGGTTTCAATGTTTTTCTGGGGGAATTTGGTTTTTGACAGTTTTCGAAAAAATATTTTAGATTGGTACCAATGTCTTAAATTATTTTTAAGTTATGTAGCACTATTTTTAGGTTATGTTGCCGGAAGAATGTCCGGCGGGATGGCAGAAGTAGCGGAAATAGTTTTTAAAATATAATGTCACTTTTAAAGTTTTATTGGAAAAAACTCGCCGAAAACGTTCCGGTGAGATTGCTTATACTTGTACGGCTTGTGAGCGGTTCACGAAGGCTTCTCACACCTTCCGTGGGCTTTATGAACGTCGAAAAAACTTGTAATGTCTCGATGCACTTGACACTCAAATTTACTCAGCATACAGTCTGCACGCTTTAACACACTAGTCTATTGAACGTTAGGTTAGACCACAGAGTACAGTAACTATACAGAGGCGAAGGCTAGCCTTCCCGCCAAAACCCAATTTGTATACTCATCGCCATTTCTTAATTGTTTAACAATCAACCTCACTTTTATCTTGACACTGTTGATGTTTATCGTGTTAAGTTTGGATTTGTGAATTTTTTTTTCCACTCATTTTGGGATATTGAAAACATTAACCGAGAATTAAAATTCTCATAAATAAAACCTAGTGTACAACTCAATTGAAAATAGGCGCCAATTATAAGCAATTCAAATCGTAATATTTTTCAATCCAACTCGAAATACCTACACTGTCTTTTCAGTGTATCCTTAAATGGGGATCTGCACATGACGTCATAGCTAATCTCAAAAATATATATTTCTTAAAATTTAAAAGTACTACGTAGCTATTATTAAAATTTCTGCCTGGTTCCCATACTTTCGACCAAAATCTAGTTTGTCACAATAAAATAAAACGCATTTTGCAGGTTAGAAATCTAACCTATTAAAAGAAATAAACAACATATCTCTCAGTGTAGACCAGGGTGTATTAAATAGGTGATGCGACGACAACCCTCACAGTGGCTTAATAAGTGCTCAACTAAGTTCTCTCATTACTTACGCATAGATAGATAATTTTATAGGTTCTGTGCATACGTACATACAGTGTTGCATACATTCCCGGCTTCTTGTTTTTGACAAGAGTCCAGTGACATCTGACATTAAGTAGCTAAATTAAAACATTGAAAGAATATATGTAACACTACATGCAGTATTGCACGTGTCGTCACAGCTAACCTCAAAAATATATATTTCTTAAGATTTACAGGTATTACGTAACTATTATTAAAATTTCTGCCTGGTTCCTGTACTTTCAACCAAAGTCAAGTTCAACGTAATATGTATGAAGTTTTAAATAGTTTGTCACAATAAAATAAGACACTTTTGCAGGTTAGGAATCTAACCTATAATTAGCAGTCTATTTTTATTAATCAACAATATTGAAAAATTATTTGCGTGAATTTTTAAATATTTGCTTGGAGCCAGTATGGCTCCAAGCTAAAAATGCCTATACAAACATTAAATATGAGAATAAACGAAAACACCTTAAAATTTGAGGTTATGTTAGTTATGCGATGCACATGCCCAGGTAATTGTAGGACCGTATTGCTCGCGCCATCTATTAAAGTAAATAGAAACCATGCACTTACGAAGCCATTATTATAATAGGAAATTGCCGGACCACCTATTTAATACACCGTGGTGTAGACGCAACTGGTACGCAAGGTCACAGAAAACGAGCCATCAAAACTGAAAGGAACCGCCAAAGACTTCGCCTCTGTGCAGTTACTGTATTCTGTGGTTCCACTATAAAATATATTTTACACAAGAAGCGTGTTAATTGGTTTTTAATTTTTTTCACGGAAACCTCCCACGATTTATGGTGAACGCGTGATGTACCGGGAACGAGTGGGGAAGCCTCGCGACTCCGTCGCCGTAGCGCGCTTCGTTGTGTTTAAAAGGCTGTACCGCTTTTATTTACAGAGCTAGACCCAGCATTAATTGAGACAAAATGAAGTCTATGAAATTTGGCAGTTTTTGGTGAATAAAACATTCGAATAGCTCAATACTTAAGCGAGTTACAATGAGTTAGACCATTAAAAAAAATTGACAATTTGTGTACCATCTAAATCAACGTCAATTTTTTAATGTTAACGTTATTATTTTTGTAATAAATTATACATCAAATTAAAGAGAATCGTTTGTACTATAAAACTAAAAAAAATATATAATTTTATCTTTTTTCGTTTGAAAGTTATTCGTGGTTGAATTTGAATTTTGTTATTTTCATTTTTTTTTGTTTTTTCCTTGTAACTTCAGTCTCGACCAATGGAGAGTGTCGTCAAAAGTGATTTCCTATGTAAAAAAACCTGCTGAATAAAATGAAATAGGTTTTATTTGGTTATACCTCGGTATTGGGTTAGTGAACGATAGAGCCAGCCATCTGACGTACTACAATGCAAGTGCATAATTGTTCATAACACGCATTCTCTGTCAATACAGAAACTAAACAGGCCTTGAATTTCTGCCTTTTAGGATTTCGTGTTCATAACGACAGAACTGTTCAAAAGAATGCACTTTTTACGAATGCAGAAAAATATCATTTCTGTAGAGAATAATACATTATTTACTAGATTAAGGTACCAATATACAGAAAGTAGATAATTAATTTCATATTAAATAAAAAAAAGTGTGAATGACTGGATTTAAATAAATGATTTAAGTATTTTTAGTATATTATTTTTGCTTTAAAATGCTAAGAATCTTATCATGTAATTTTATACTATTAATATATTTTATGTATCTAATATATCAAATATTATATAAAAAATTTGCAACCGTCTGCAAAAGAGGAAATACAAGCTAACAACTAATAACCTTAAGTATATGTATACAGTTTTTTAAAATTGTTGATATAATTAATACAACAGAAATAAATTGCAGTTATCTGGCTGCCTTTAATTAAAAGTTCTACCACGAATCGTGGCACCTATTGGCACCTGGAACTTTTAAAGTTTCGATGAAATAGAAATACGTTTATCACACTTATCAAATTAATCACTATAGTGTAGTCACTTGCGTGTCGAAAATGCCTCGATACTTCCATTTTTGAGTAATAGCAAATCCTTTTAACCATGAATAGAACTGGTCAAAATAAGTAGATTTTCGAACAGACCCACCTCGAAAAATCATTCCGGCTCCCCCTGCCCCCCTTCTAAGGAGCTACCTGTATTTGCCTATATATTTTTTTTCTCAAAAACGGTAGGAGCTAGAGGAATGATCTTGGCGCCATTCGATAGAGTATAAAATTTTGCATAAGAACTTTCTTTTGCTTCTTGCTATTTTCTTTTTTCTTAAGCCCCCACAGCAAAAAAGGGAGGGAGGAGCCTTCCAACAACGACACATGTTTGGCTATATCTCTAAAACGGCCCAATAAATAAAAATTCTACAAGATACAAAAAATAAAGACCATTATTTTTTCTATCGATTGGTATATATTTTTATATGTTATTTGTTTAAATAAATCCGACAGTGGCGTACAAAGAGAAAGCTGCATATGTGCATAATGAATTTATTTAAAATAATCTATTATTATTATATTACAACCCGCAAAAGACATTGAAATTTGCTTGTAATTATCAAGTAGTTATTCAAAAAAAGTTGAAGTTGCGTGTTCTCCGTTGAAATCAACAGGATAACAAAAAAATGTGGAAATATAACTAACCGTAGCCGCCTAAACGAACATTACTCCTTCTCTATATCCCTCATTTTAGTCTTGCATTAACTTGTTTATGTAAGGATGTGAATCGATACGATTAATGTTTCCAACTGAATTAATAAATTACTTATGGTTTTAAAAAGTTAATCATTCTTAATTTGTGTAAAAAAAGTAAACATATTAAAAATTAAAAGTTCCTATTATTGTTTCGTGAAAGTAAAATTTCTCGTTATCGATTTAAGGTACAATTTATTTGGTAAGTAAAAAATCATCATAATAACATCCCATTTCAAAACAAAAAAATTAAACAAAAAGTAACATCTAAGCAAAATGAGCTCAAGTCAAATGGTAATTTATTCAGCTGGCTACATATAGCATCTCAAAATCGAGATGGAGACTTGGAAAATTTCTTTAAATTTGAAAATCACCCCCTCCTCTAGTTCAACTTGGGAAAATATATCATAGAAATAAGTCTGATTTATTACGTTGCCTTGATAAGTATTTTACTACTTTAGATAAACCAACTGATGTTGATGCTGTTCTATTAGTCGGAGCTGCTCTTGTGCATATTCTGTAACACAAAGCCTGTTCAAATTTTTGTGATTACATTTCAAACATTGTTAAACCATACTTATTTAATATTCTAAAATCAGTAACCAGGGTAGATATTGTTTGGGATGCTTATTTAGAGAATAGTTTAAAGGCACAAACTAGAGAAAAAAGAGAGGCAAAGGAAATCGAAAATACAGAAATTTCTTGCGAGTTGCACCAAACAAATAAGAATTCTTTAACCTAATTTCCAGCTACTTTGGCAGCATCCCGTTACTTGAAAATAAAGTTCTTGTATGTACTAATGATGAAAATGTTCTGTATAATCCGCCTCTCGATAATATAAATACAGCTCCATTATGCAGTCACGAAGAAGCGGATACGCTAATTTTCGTGCATGCACACAATTGCTATGAGAACAAGTTAAAGAAAATATTAATAAAGACTCTGAATGCTGATGTTCTGGTACTAGCACTTTTTTTATCAATATCAAAATGAAAATCAGGGCATATGGATAGAATTTGGCACTGCAAAGAATATAAAATATATATCTTGTAAAGATATACAGTCAACTTCAAGAAAAATGTCTTGCTCTCCCTTTTTCCATTCATTTATGGGTTGAGACACCACTTCTTTTTTTGGAAAAGGAAAAAAGAAGTGTTGGGAAGCTTGGAATTCTTCTCCGGAGTTGGTTACAGATTCAAAGCAGCCAAATAAGGATCAATTAAGAATGCTGTTAAAATTAGTCATAATAATCTATGATCAGTATTCCGACACAGATAATATGGACCTATGTCGAATGCAATTGACCATAATTTTCTTAAATTGGTTGCTACTAGTAACTTTAGAGTTTTGATATTGGCTATATATTTTCAACTAAAATTAGCATAGCCAACTATTCACGAAAATCAGCTACCAATAGGTGGCGCTGTAAACTGATTTATTGTATATTCCCACAGCCTTCAGAAGGCTGTGATATTCCTGAACGTGTGTTATACTACTAGAATGTAGATGTCGTTATCTCAGAGATTTTTGCAAGAATATCAGAAAGTGGTGTGAACAAGAAAAGTTTTGGCATTTAATGTAATAGATATTGGTGGTACTATTAAAAACAATAACAGTAAAGTTAAACTTCTATTTAATATCAATAATAAAATGATTCGTTATTCACTCCCGAACATATTATTCTACTAGACTGTAGATGTCGCCCACTCCGAATTGACTAAAAACAGTAATAACGTATAGCCAACATCAAATTTTGAAATAACTGGTAGCAACCAATTTCACAAAAATATGGTCAATTATTTAAAAAAAAAGCCGTACTGTTGAGAACTTATCCCCAACAATGAATGCCTTGTCAATTCATATCAATAGATGTATTTATCAAGCAGGATTTGTTTGTGGTAAGCTCAGTCAATCGATCATAGAACTCCCATGTCCATCCAAATGAGGATGGACTATGGATAATGATAAATGGATGCCCCTCTGGACTACTTCCAAAAATGAGAACATTTCATAAAATGTATTGTTAAAATGTAAGTGCAAAATTTGTGGGCCTAAGTGCAAATGTTTTAAAATTTACTTTCATTAAGTAGGTACTATAATTTAGTTATTATACTCTTCGCAAATACGAAAACGAAGAGTATATTGCATTTGATTGGCACATTTCTAAAACCGTAAATATCGCTCGCAGACAAAAAATTTTCATATCATTTTGTTAGTGAACGAATTCTGAACAACTTTCAAAATGTCCGTCTGTCCGTCCGTCGCATTTCTTGTAATCACGATAACTCGAGAAAGAAAAATCTGATTGTACTCAAATTTGGACAGTAAGTTAGCGTTAGCTAGGGGACGAACCCTATTATTTTTTAGCAATATCGATCAGTAAATAAAAATGTTATTAATGATTTAAATTTGAGAATTTTTTTTGATTTTTATGTTTTTGTAAAAATTTACATTTTTTTACGTGTTAGGTAGTTCTTACGTTTTTGACTCGGAATCCAAGAATCCCAGGTTCGAAACCCACATGGGGAATGGTATATTTTATTTTTACTCTATTTTACACTGAGTCTTTCACCAACTAAGTTCGTACTATAAAATTAAAAATGTCTAAAACTAACATTATTTACAAAAAACTGCGAAGAGTATCCTATAGAATGTGTAACAATTATATAAAAAGTTTAGTAAACCGGCGAAGAGTACGTTTTTAGCTTGTTTTATTTTCTGTTAAATGTTTTTTGTTAATTTTACCATTATTTATATATATTTTTTTGTTAATGTATTATAGAATAGAAAATAGTGAAAATATTGTGCTTTCAATATAATATTGTTAAAAATAAGTTATAATGCAGTTATATGCATTGTTTTGTCTATGCACTCCACTGACGACTTTATTTAAATAAATAATATTTTTAAATTATATACCAATTAACAGAAAAGTTAATATTGCAGTTTCTTTTTATCTAGTGCCTAATTTATTGGGTCGTTTGCGTGACAGCTAAAAACTTGTTATAGCTAGAATGCCCTCACCATATTTTTTTGCTAAGGGGTTTTGTATAAAAAAATAGTAGGACAAATAATGTGAAATAATTTTCAAAAGGTACAATCGATATTTTCGCAGTCTGTAACAACAACAATAATAAATTATTTTAAATAAATTCATATTGATCATGTGCGGCTTCCTCTTTGTACGCCACTGGCGGCTTTATTTAAACAAATAATATACCAATAGATAGAAAAAATAATGGTCTTTATTTTTTATATCTTCACTCAAAGAAAATGATAAGTGAAATCAACCAAAAAGAGCATATGAAATCGCGCCTATCTAGTTTCATAGTTAAATGAACCAGAAAAGAATAGTCGAACACATTTTGTCACCATACAATTTTTATTGTCATTTTGAACATGAAATTTAGTTGGTTAAGTAAGTAATCATTTTTTTAGTCCTACCATAACTTTATTTGTTTTCGTAAACAAATAGTAGTTTGGTAATCATATCTTCTTGTAGAACAACAAATTAAATAGTATAATGACATTTTTTTATGTTCACTAACCATTTTCAGTTTGGTCTACATTTTCAATTTGGTCTACAATTAAGTGGTACGACTTTGTTTTTTGTTCACCAACTAGTGATGTGTCGTTCATGAACGACCCGTTCACAATGAACGGGCCTTCCAAAAGACCCGTGATCGATTCGATCACTCTCCGTGACCCTATCGTTCATATGACCTGACCGAACACGGAATTTCGGACGTATTTTCCACTAAGATATTCATGATCGGTGCGCGGCGAGCGAGAGCCAACATGTGGAACCAACAGAATGGACTGACCATGTATCCACCGTGTCGTTCATATGAACGAATCTTCGTGAACAGGTCATTTGAGTGATTGACCTGGTATAAGACCCGGTTCACTCAAATGACTTACCATCACTATCACCACTAATTTTTAGGTTGATCTACACTCATATTGTATAATGACGTTTTCTTTGGTTAGCCAAAATCTCAGTATTGAGACATCAGACTACCCAAACCATCGTTTATAAGATCCATCCAAGTATTATCGATGATCCCTGATCCGATGAGAATTTGAACATTGCAATCATGTTATTAATTTTCTATAAATTCATAAGAGTATAAGATAATGCATGATTGATTATTGTCAGTGATTTGTATGTGGCGTCATTTAGGAATAGTTTCTGTAACAGACTACGTGGTAAGCAAGCATATTTTATGTAGAATTTATTATCTATATATTTATCTAGTTTGATTTGACAAAATTCAACAAATTATTAGTAAGATGAATAAATTATAGTCTTATGCACATATTTTTTAAGTTAATGTTTATTTTGTTGTGTGACAAATTTTTATGGATTGACTTAACCCATACTATTTGCAAACAAAAGCGCTGACGCGCTTAATTCATCAAAGTGGATTGCAGAACGATGTTATGTTTATGTAAACAGAACTGCTGGTTAACTCTACAATAATATTGGTTTATCTGTCAACTATAATAGTAGAGCGAACTGCTACTGGGTTTCCAATTACAATTCAACAATAGTTAAAAATAAAATACACCATTATCTAGTTTAATTTGACAGAATTCAACAAAACAATAGTCAGATGAAAAAAATAATAGTCTTATTCATCTATTTTTTAAGTTAATGTTTGTTTTGTTGTACGACAGCTGTTTATTAATTATAATAACAATCACGTTTTGTTTGAAAATACCATCAATATAATTTAGTTTAACAAAATTAACGGTATTGTTAGTTAGCCATTTTTTTTAGTTGAATTTACCTATACTATTTCTTTGAGTGTTGTAGAATTTTTATTTATTGGGCCGTTTTAGAGATATAGCCAAACATGTGTCGTTGTTGGAAGGCTTCTCTCCCCTTTTCTTGCTGTGGTGTCTTAAAAAAAAGAAAATAGCAAAAAGCAAAAGAAGGGTCTTATGCAAAATTTTATAGTGTATCGAATGGCGCCAAGATCATTCCTCTAGCTCCTACCTTTTTTGAGAAAAAAAAAATATATATAGGCAGATACAGGCAGCCCCTTTGATGGGGGGCAGGGGGAGCAGGCATGATTTCTCGAAGTGGGGTGTGTTCGAAAATCTACTTATTTTGACCAGTTCTATTCATGGTGAAAAGGATTTGCTATTACTCAAAAGTGGAAGTATTAAACACCTAAGTCACTAAGCTACTACACTACTTAAAAACTAGATAATGTTCAAAACAAATGTAATAGTTTTTTCAGTAAGTGGCCACTATAAGTATCGCCTACACATACCACCTGCAGATTGTCAAACAATGGGTATAAATAAATTCGCACATACAGCGGTTGGACGCTATGACATCAACTAACCTGTACTTCATCGCTTAACACCTTAGGGTATATTAACCAATACAAATAATTGCTTTTTAAAAATCTTTAGAAAATTTCTGAACGATCCCTCACGAGCTATTTTGTTAAAAATTACGCATTAATAGAAGTTGGTTTACATTTTGATTTTTGATGTAAGAAATTGCTTTTTTTCTTAAACCTCAGTAAAATCAATATTATAAGCAATAAGAAATCAAAATAAAGCTATAAAAAATTCATTGACATATTCATTGACTTATAAATTCATTGACAGACGAAGTGAGGCTTTCGGAACTTCTATACATCAAGGGAATATTGAAGAATCACAAAACATTTGTCAAGACATTGTGAATAAGATGGTTTTAAAATAAAATTTGATGTGTCGCTTAATCTACGTAAAGTCGGTTAGAACCAGAGACACTGTATATTGAAAGTTCAGTATCTTGTACATCTTCGCATTTTTGTGTGCTTAATCGAAAACCTGGTAACACTGCTCTAAAAGTATAATAGAACATAGTATATATAAACCATGACATACACGCCTCTAGCGGTCACCCTGTATGGCGGGTCTAACAGAAGTTTAGCATTTACAAGAAACAATCTACCACTAGAAAAAGAAATTGTACGGAAACCCTTTCCTTTCCTGAATTCAAATATAGAATAAAAAATGTCTGTGGGTCTAATACATACAATTTTTTTCTACCATTATTAAAAATTTTTGTCGGTTAATGTACCTATTTGATTAAATCAAATAAGCATAATAAGGCGAAAACAGTAATTTCTCATTATTAAATTATACTTCTTTCTTATATCTAGTGCAATTATTTTTAATCGTTTAGTATAACATACAATTTGTTAAATTTAATATAATACGTTTTTCTACGATAGTGCAAAAAGTTAATACTTTTAACACTGTTTACAGTTACAAAAGTTTTACTTTTTGCATTGGTGCAGAAAATAACTTACTTTCTGCACCAGTACAAAAAGTAGCTACTTAAGTACCTATTAAGTAAGTTACTTTGACTTCCACATCCAGTGGAAGTATAGTAACGACAAAAAAATTTTTAAAAATTTTCATTCAAATAGGCTTAGAATGTCACGAAACGTCGAGATTTTAAGTTTGAACGAAAAAAAAAAAAATTTCTGTCTGTCTGTCTGTAACTCTTGTGCGCACGTTTACTCTGGAACCGTTTGAGATATTGACTTGAAATTTGGTACACATATGTACTTTAACGAGATCTAGAACTAGATTATATTTTCATCTTGTTCCGTCGAACGGTTGGGGGGTAAATTGGGGTAAATATCTCAGAAACTTATAGCGTAAAAGACGAAGAAGTTATGACAGAAACAATGTACTTTTTCACATTTTTTTTTTAATAAAAACTTTGTTAATGTACGTAGTCGGTAATTAAAAAAATATATTCCCATATATTATTTTTCGTTAATAATAGTGTGACCCAATTTTTTTATTGGCTTACAGGCGCTTGCTTTAGAAAAAAAATTGCGTTTTAAACTGTAAAGGGATTTTAGAAAGAACGCAACATTCTTGATACTCTGCAAATATCTCAATAAATATTAGTTTAAGAGAAAATATGGTGGACACCAAAAATTAAGCTTTTAAACTGAGAATAAATTTATTTTGTTTATATATTTGTGTAGGGTTGATTGTTTCGGAGATATTTAATTTTATAGATGGCATCTGGCCATTTCTAGGATGAACTACTTAGTTTAAAATGTTGAATATCTTAGAAACTGTGACACTTCCATCAAAAGTTCTAAGAAACAAAATTAAAGGTAATTAATCAATCCTTAAAATGATTTTTTGTTTGTTTCTACATCACAAAAAATAAAGAAGTTATGGCCGATTCAATGTCCGTTATCACATTTTTGTTAACAAAATGCCGGCATTTTTTTGTTGGAGTTCGAATTGGGCTTGCCGAGCGAACGGACGCATCCGAAAAACGCTGTCATTAAAACGTGAAAACGCCCGCTAAAAGTCCGCTAAATTTGATAAAAATTAGGTGAATTTGTAGATTAAAGAAATCCGCGCAAATCGATATATCATAACAAAATAACAAAATTGAAATAAAATTAATATTTGAAAATAACTAATACAGAGTATTTAGTGGCAGAACCGATGGTGCAGTGTTATGCATAAAGAAACAAGCTTAAAGAACCAAGCAATACATAAACATCACAAAAAATAAAGAAGTTATGGCCGATTTAATGTCCGTTAACACATTTTTGTTCACAAAATGTCGGCATTTTTTTGTTGGAGTTCGAATTGGGCTTGCCGAGCAAACGGACGCGTCCGAAAAACGCTGTCATTAAAACGTGAAAACGCCCGCTAAAAGTACGCTAAATTTGATAAAAATTAGGTAAATTTGTAGATTAAAGAAATCCGCGCAAATCGATATATCATAACAAAAGAACAAAATTGAATAGAATTAATATTTGAAAATAACTAATACAGAGTATTTAGTGCCAGAACCGATGGTGCAGTGCTATGCATAAAGAAACAAGCTTAAAGAACCAGGCAATACATAAGAGGAATAGATAAGCTAAGTATCTTCTTATTTTTAAAGTACCACCCAAGTTTATTTATCCAAGTTTATTTATGTCTTAATGATTAACAAGTGTCTGCCGCATAAAACCATTGCAATGCTTTTTAGGTCCAAGCCTTAGCTAAATACAAAGTGTAAAAAATATAACTTTTAAAGTGTCAAGTGAATAATGGGTAATTTCGTACATAATTTGTATTTGTATCAAAAATAATGTGTTTTGTGGTGTTGTATATTTTTATGCAAATTTTTAAGATGTCAAAAGTGAATGATAAGTTTGGGGAATAATACATACCTGGGACGTACGATTAGTGATTAATTTCGTACATAATTTGTGTTTGTATTAAAAAGAGTGTGTTTTTGTGGTGTTGCACATTTTTTTGCAAACTTTTAAGGTGTCAAACAAGAGACAGGTTCGAGGAATAATACATATCTTGGGAAGTGCAATTAGTGATAAATTACGTACATAATTTGTATTTGTATTAAAAAGAGTTTGTTTTTGTGGTGTTGCATTCTGCATTATAAATGCTGTAATAAACTGGTGAGGGGCTGATTCAAACGACTTTCTTCGAAAATCTGAGAAGTGATTATATATCTAAACCCTTGAAACTGTCGACCGCTGTAAATTTATAGCAAGGCAATAATGGTGTTATTCCTTAAGAAAAACAGGTTTCTTAGATAAACAAGCGTTGACTTGGGTAATAAATAGACAATCTGATCAGTGGCGTACTATTGGCTTAATACGCCGGGGTCTGAATTTCTTGCAGTTCAATGGAAATGTATAGTTTTTCTCAGGAAATGGTATCTATACACAAGAATGATGAATCGAATATAGAACATAGGACCAAAAAATCAAAGGAACGGAGGAATGAGTCAGGGGCAGTAAAGCGGCGGCAGGGGGGCATACAGAAAAAAATGATAACACATACACGAGAAGAAGAGGTATACCACGGCAACAGTGGAGATAAATTGGAGGAAGAAGAGAAAGTAAAATTGAATGAATCAAATTGATATAAGAAGACTCTTCAATAAGCCACCATCCACGGAATAACTACTAGAAATCACGGTAGTGATAATAATTAAAATTAAACTCGAAATCAATGAGGTATTGTTGATATACTGCGTCAGGGCTGAGTTCCCACAGCACTTCAGCGGAGGTATGCCTAGTGAAGGTTTCTTTCAGAAAAATGGTGTTCTCTAAGAAAACACACACATACGTCGATAATCTCGTAATTGATGCAGAAGAAGAAGAAGAAGAGTTAGACCAGCGGAGAAGAACACAAAATAGATGAATATTCCCTAAGAACACCGAACAAATTGAAGTACCTAGGAGCAGACCGGACGAACCAGCTGGAGCGGAGAGAAACAGTAAAGGAGGGAATCGAAACGACACAATTTTTTTATTAAACATACTCCTTTTTACCCCCATAGGTTCCCGCAGATTCGCAAAACTTCTAAATATTTTTTTGTTCCGTGAACTTTGGCCTATTTTAAACTTATAACCAAAGTTTAAAATCTACACAAATTTTTCCGAGGTACGGTCATTTTTTTCAATCCTTTCCTGTACTAAAAAAATTTTGTGTGTAATAATTGAAAAAAGTGTATATTGTTGCACTTACGATTGCCGCTTCTTGCTTTCGTGCAACAAATATACACTTTTTGCACTTGTTACACAAGTAACTATTGTAAACACTCGGTATAAATTATAATTCTCTAAAGCTTCCTCTCACTGAAATCACTAAATAATAATTAATTAACAATTCTTTCCACGAGTCAACATTAAGGTAAACTGTTTTGTAGAAATAAATGCATAATAATTGCTGCTAAGTATTATGTAAAGCACGATTCAAGTTCATGGCCTAGGTTCTTTGGAATCAAGATAAATAACAATTATTAACTTATATAATTTTTATTAATAAGGTTAACTCATAAACATTCATATAAAAATACGTTTATTTAAAATTAGCATATACAAATAACAGAAAACTTCAGATTATTCAAAAACTGATTCTTTGTTTAAGTAATATTAACGTCTTTGATTAATAAATAAATAATAATCTTTTGTGTCAATAATAATTTTGAAAACACGTAATATACAATTTACTTTTAACATTAAAGTAATTGTAGTACAAATTATTAACAAATTAAGGAGATATGCACTCGGATATTATAAAACACTATGCAATTACTATTACACGCAATCACAAAATAAAGATTTCGTGAAAATATCTCCATGTTAGCATCAGCAAACATATCTTTAAGTAATGCAGAAGATCACCACAAGGATATTAATGCAAAATAATGATACCTTTTGAGTATCTAAAATATTACAAATATAATATTTTCTCCAGTTCCGCAAAAAACGTTCTCCGAATTTTCACCAAGAGTACTCGGTGAAAATTCGGAGAACGTTTCAATTCCCTTTAAAACCCGCTTGAAAAGTTCGATGTAAAATCAATTGCGCCTTCAAAAAATCAAAGTTGGCTTGTGTCAACCAGATATAAATGTCATTAAATGTACATACATAAATAAAGTAAACTTATCACATATTTATTATTTATCACTACAAAAGGTGTTCAAAATGCTTCCCATTCATTTCGATGCAGCTTCTCATACATTTCTTCATAGATCTTCTTACATTTCTAAAAATACCAGGTTTATTTCTTACGAGTTCGCATCTTTCTACCACCGTCTGCTCCAGTTCTTGAACATTTCGAACAGGGACTCCATAAACCAAAGATTTTAAATAGCCCATATGAAGTAGTCAAGAGTATTTAAATACGGAGAACCAGGGTGCTCTACTGGGCGATGGATAGATGGAGGTGTCCTATCCATCGCTCATGCTAAGCAGCATTTAAATGCGCCCTAACCTTCAAACTAAAATGTTCCGGTACCCCATCATGCATAAAGTACATGTTATACATAAAATAGTATGCCACATCGTCGACCAAATTATTTAAAATATTTTTCAGGAAATCTAGATAACTTTGACCGTTTAAACGATTTGGCAAAACATAGAGTCCTATCATATGCTCACCAAGTATTTCCACCCATATACTGATGGAAAATCTGTCTCGATACCCCGATTAAAAAATTCGATGTTGGTTGTTGTGAACCCACACATGAAAATTATGGATATTGATTATTCCATCTCTAGTGAAAATGGGTTCATCGGTGAAAAGTATTCTAGTTATAAAATTACTGTCCTGGTGCCAGTTTTACCTCAACCATTGACAACATTTCATCCTGGACTGAAAATCCTCAGGTTTTAATGCCTGGACTCTCTGTAGGTGGGTCGGATAAAGCAACTGTTCACCATGAACTTCCCAAACACAGCTTTTCGGAATACCCTCTTGTATAGCAATTCTCCTGGTGCTGGTTCCTGGATTAGCTGCTACTAATTTCAGGACCCTTTCCTCTAATTCTACGGTGCGACTGATTCGATGGTTCCCAGAGTCACTTGAATTATTTTTGAAAGTTTCGCGAAGTATGATATGTAAACTGACGAAGGTTTTGTCACAGGGAATCTGTCTACCATCGTTGAATGATTTTTCATAATGCCTACGCGCTTCGGAAGCGTTCCCGTTAGCCTTACCATACATGAAATGCATATCCGTCATTTCTTCAAAAGAATAGTGTTCCATTTTTCAGTCTTTTTCAGTACTTTATAGGCTTGAAGGCAAAATTTATTAATTCTGATATTTCTATCTGGTTGAAGCAAGCCAACTTCGAATTCTTGAAGGCGCAATTGATCAATCGCCCTTCTTATATCGAAATTTTCAATCAGGTTTTAAAGGAAAACGACGCTATCTACGAATTTTCATTAAGAGTACATTTTCTTTAAAAATTCGTCCGACATCATATTTAAACTCAAAAATAAAAAAATGTCAAAGGAAAAAAGTATGGGCATTTTAATCAAGAGCCCCCATTTTGGGCGCCCCTAGTCGTTGCCCCTCATTTTCATCAGCACAAAACGATTTCTCATAATAAAATTATCACACATACGAGATTTCATCCCTCTAGTAGTAGTAGTTTTTAAAATAATTAAGAAAAACCATATTCTTATACCATTTTCGGAAGGGCGTGGCTCCGTTAGGAAGCATTTCCGTACCCCCGTTCATCTGAACTATTCAAACGAAATAGTCGAACGTCATTTCCGGATACCCTGTGTACCTGACACCATTGAGACTAACTTTCCCACACAAGACCACTCCTTTACGCTATAGCCCTGCCTCCACTGTAAGCCCAAGCCTATATGATACTTATAAATTGTTCAACCAATATGCTCTACAGCTTTCCTCCCTACAGTTTTAAAGAGGAACTAGTCATGCCTCCCATACTAGCACTAAGAGAGTGCTAAAATGTGCTAAATTTAATCAGAACTGACATTTAAGTTCTGTGCCCCATAGCCATCCTTCTTGCATTTTCTAGAAAGAACTGGTCACTCAATCTCACATTGGTATCAAACGCTAATTTAATCAAAGTCATTAGATTCGTCTTACAGAAAAAATATTTTCCAATTTCTCAGCTTGTTTTTAGCGGTTTTTAAGGGGCCAATTCTCCTACATTCACAACAAAATATAATACAATGCTGTGTAATACAACTAGCACCATAATGTAAGAAATGCAAGTGATGCTAACAATGCAAGCAATGCGAGCAACGCAAGTAATGTCAGAAATGTAAGCAGTGCAAATGATGCAAGCAATCCAACCAATGCAATCAATGCAAACAATGCAAGCAATGCAATACAATACAGTGCAATACGATACGATATTGTACGATAGGATACGTGTATTGGAAACGTAAGCAATAGAATTAAAGATGAATTTCTAAAAAGAACTATGTTAACTATATTGCTATTCAGAACCAGCGACTCAAGATATGCAAAACCTGTAAACACGGTTAATTGATTCGTATGACTGGTGGTCGAGAGGCAAGCACATTTTTGGCGAAAATAGAATAATCCTAGTATACTCGAAAACTAGGTGTATACTGTATACTGGCTAGAAATGTGTAGCCCACTTTCACACAAGATCACTTCATTCATATTTCTGTGTTACTTGTTGGGATGCTCTGCCACAGTATTTTCTTTTAAACAATGTATTTTCTTCTAAACAATGTCCAAATCTACAAATAATACAATTATCCAGTATTTTACTGGAAAATAACCTCTACACCTGTGACTTTTACGCCAAAATAGCAGTTAGAGGGCGCTTTTTGACAAATAATGAATAGGAACACAAATATGAAAATAACGTATTTTGCGTTTTGGAAACCGAATCTGTTTCCTTTCTCGAAGCGTATTATAAGTGTTTGTGTGCTGTGTGAATTAAATATACAGCTTAAGGAAATCCGAGGAAATCTTCGTCAAAAAGGAAATCTGTTGTACAAAATTTTGAGCGCGGTTCACAGCTCGAAAATTTTTTAATTGCACATTCTTGTACATTTCGTGAGCTGTATCTCGGAAACTAGAAATAGGATCGATCTGGGCCCATGAGAACTCTTGATCAGAATGTCGAAATTCACAACATTATTAATTTAGTCAATTTAACCTGAACCACTTATCCATAAGATATGTGAGATCATTTGTCATGAAAGAGCTCCTTAGCGAGCATAAAATTGAACCATATCTGCTGATCCAATTTTCAATTTAGGAAGTTAACAACAATGTTACACACTGGACAACCATCCTGTTGAGAATGTATTGATTTTCGGTATCAAGAGGCAAATCTATTAAGCCATCGCGGAGAAAATGTGTCAACATATCCATGTATGTGTACTGATTAACGTTACTATTAAAGAATATGGGCCTATTATTCCACGATAAGTAATAGCACACCCCACGTTTACTTTAACAAAACATTGACGATGATTGTAAATTCTAAAATGAGTTTTAGTATCGCTCAAATATTGAACATGTTGCGATGAAACGCTGGTAGAGAAGGTTGCTTCATCGAAAAATATAATCTGATGAAAATTTATGTTTCAATTACTTCATTATCCATTCATAACAAAAAAAAGAGACATACTTCGGAGCTAAGAAATGATGCTTCTTAGCTCCGAAGTATGACTAAAACTGAGTTTATAGGCATGTATTTTATGTTACTTGAAAAATTAAAAACCCATTGATTTGATCTGCTGATACTTATCCAAATCGAGTGTCTCCTCAAGAAAGAGTTTTTAAAAATGTTTTGATTACCTTTGTTCAAGTACGGAAAACATTAACACCAAGCAACTTTCCTTCATATTCTACTTTCATGTAAAATTTTTCCCCCACACTATAACGTTGTATTAAATATATTTTTTGAATATTTTTGGCGACAAGAAAACACTCTATTAAATTAATATTAAGTTATTTGACATTTTCAAGTCAAAGGCAACTAATTTTTTAAAAATAGATATCGTGTATTTCTGCTTACATATTATTTTGGGTATTCTACAGATAACTTTCAAAGAAACCATTCGTTCCTTTCATATACTATTGATTGAATCTGACCAAGCTAGAATATCAGCAAGAAGTTCCCTTACAAACCGACTTGTCAACTTCTTTCATATACTTACTATATCTTATTCTTTCTAGTATCTCTAGCTCTACCTAGAGGATACTCCATTATAATAAAACATGTATTACATTTCAAAACCAAGAACTACAAAAAGCCCAGAGAAAATAATTATAAAATTTCACTCACATGTCTTAATAATTAAAATATTTCCACTTTCGACTGATCAAATCATCCTAAAAATTGTACAACGGTTTTCGTTTTCTTTAGAACTCATCAGGAGAGATATATATTCAATTCGAAACAAAAGTTGCTATTAAAAAATAGTAAGAAAATATTTTCATGTGAAAAACTGACAGGAAAGCATTTATTTACTTGACCGATATATAAAAAATAAAATACAATCACTCTTTTAGAGCCCCATAGCTCGTCTAATTTTTTTGGGTTTTAGAGAGAATGAAAAGAGTTGTACAATTTTTATAGGGATTTGATCAGTCGAAAGGGGAAATACTTTATTTATCAAGACATGTGAGTGAAATTGTATACCTATTTTTAGTAGTTCCTACTACATCCGCCCTTTTCCGTTAAGAAAAGAACCTGGTGTATCGCATCGATATTAATCGTGTGTCATCGAATAACAATAAATCGACGACGACGACTACGGCTACGATAAAAACGGGTCTTGTCTCAGCAACAAGACGAATCCCCAAGCTAAGGGCTAAATCTCAACAGATCGCAGCGTGGAAACTGCTCTATCGAGCACAATTCCCTGCCAGGTGCGTAAGTCATCTACAGACAATTCCGATTTCCAACATCGAAACGTTTGTGCGACCCATGATCCGCCGTCAACAATTGAGATCAGATCGAACACAGCAAGGATCGATCCCACCACTGTCGTACTCGACGACGAATAGGACTAATGCAACGATCATGGCGAACCGCGACTGCCTAGTAAAGTCACATTGTTTTGAGCCTTTCGACTCTCGAAACTCCAAGAGATATGGTTACCACCTTCGACTAGAAAGGATACGGACCTAAAGGCATTCAAGCATAATCCCACGGATAGAGGCTTCGCACCACCGTCCGCTCGAGCGAGTGCGTGAACCGATGCGGTTCCTTTCCTACTGAGCAGGATTACTATCGCAACGACGACTCATAAGTTGGGTAAAACTAACCTGTTTCACGACGGTCTAAACCCAGCTTACGTTCCCTATTAGCGGCTTTGATATCTAACAAATGTTTGATTATAATGGAGTATCCTCTAGGTAAGACTAGATATACTAGAAAGAATGCCCTCGTATGGAGGCTTGTTGGTTATTTTCTTGTTTTTCATACTAAATGTTAGATATAGCAAGTGTATAAAAGAAGTTGACAAGCCGGTTCGTAAGGGAACTTCTTGTTAATATTCTAGCTTGGTCAGATTTAGATCAATGGTATATAAAAGGAACGAATGGTTTCTTGGAAAGTTATCTGCTGAACACCCAAAATAATATTTTTTAACAAGGGCAACTACTGTAAAAGTTTATAAAAGTGCTGCAGTTAGGAAAAATATGATGAAGTTAAAAATTGATTTTGAAAACTCAATGTATTAAAATTGAAGTTTGTATTAAAGATTTATCCGTTTTAAATCAAGCGAACATTTTTATTCTTTCGGAATTATTTTGTAAAATTAAAAATATATTTTTTTATGTAGTTTCTGTTTTAGGAATACACTGTATTAATATTGTAGTGTATATTAAATATTTATCCGTTTTAAATCAAGATTATTTTTATTCCTGTGGCATTTTTTTTTAATTAAAAATTAAAAATTTGTTGGCCCTAGTTTCTGAATTTAAGAACTCACTGTATTAATACTGAAGTTTTAATTACATATTTGTCTGTTTTAAGTCAAGTGAAACGATTAGTTCTTTTGGTATTTTTTTAAAATAAAAAATAGAAAATTTTCCCTCCTAATCCAGGGACATACTGTATAAAAAAACTCTATTCTTTTAAACACGTTTTTATATAAATTAAAATGTCTAAATACGGTCCCAAAAAAAAGTTAGGCGATCGTCTCACCCCCTTATGCCACCATTGGATTCTGTCTTCACCTTGTCCTAAGAAAATTCTTTGCGACTACACTTGGATCCAATCCTACCCTCCCAAAGGATCCTAAGATCGTTCTGAAAATCATATTTCTTACTTTCAATGAAGTTGAAACTTACTGAAACGATGTTCCCAGAAATTCATCCTTTTGTCTGAAGTTTTGTAAAAATGATAAGTTGACCATGCTGTATACAACTTTTTGTTCGCTAAATATAACAAGCTACTCGACAATATTTTTCATATCATCATGTAATATCATTTTAATTACCTTGTAATGCTTAGCCTTTACAAAAAATTAGTGTTATTAAAAGACATTTTAATTTAAAACATGCACGAGGGCTAATTTTCCGGAAATAATTGCCTTAATTTATTAAATTATGTCATAATTAAATGCTCTACGTTATTATTTTACGTTTTTTTTTATGTAATTCAAGTTTTAATTATGTTCACAAATTCTGCGAAGAAAGAAACAACGTACGTTGATTCTTTAGTAGTTTCTGGAAGTAAACATATTGTGCAGACATTTTTTGTGTACTAAACAAATAAAACAGATGTATGTTTGTTATTATTTATTCTTCATTTCAATATATCATAGATAAACAGGATGGCCTTAATCCAGTCTACAAGTCACAAAATTTAAGAAATTTAGAAATAATTCAAACAAAAGGTTTTTTACCCAAAATTGAGCAATGGATTTTTGATATCTCTCTTATTATAAGATACCGATTTTTTCTAAAAATCTATAATTTTTCCCATTTTTTGCCTTTAGACTTTATTGTGTTTCGTAAGAGCCGATCGTTGTAGGTTATTATAGTACCTTATGACAGCTCCTTTAAAATAATAATAATAAGCACATTTTTTTGTACTTTCAGTTCATGGTGAATAAATATATTTTTCCTCGCTAATACACATTCTATTACTATTGCTTCATTAATAATAAAAGAGTTTGGTTTTCCCTTTTTCTTTAGTTGATATTTTATGTAATAATAGTGCTTTTAAAATCAGCTAAATAAATATATTTTCTTATTGTTTATTTAGATTCCACTTTGTTCCATTAAAAAGATATCCATATAATTTTTCGTATATTTTTGTATTTTTTTGTGAGAAAAATACATCAACAAAATTTGAAAAAATATTTTTTGTATCTGCAGCTATTTACTACATTTACTACATTTACATGTATGCCAAATTTCAAATTGATATCTTAAACCGTTCCGGAGATAAGTGGGATTCTGTTTTTTATATCTTGATGTAGAAAGAAGACCCAATCCGTGAATGTATTTTAAGGTACTTCATTGATTGTCATGCAGAAAATACACTTATTTTTATAATTTTAAAGGAGCTACTATAAGTTAGTATAATAACCGACAACGACTGGCTCGTACGAAACACAATAAAGTAAAAAAAAGGAAAAAAAAGGGGAAAAAAAGGAAAAATTACAGGTTTTTAGAAAAAAAAATCGGTATCTTATAAAATGAGAGAGATATTAAAAACTTGAGAAATCGATTTCTTCCCCATAAAGCAGTGACTAAAAATATATAAAACAATTCTTGTGGAATCACGGAGGTTATGAATTTAGTAAAAAAAACACACCTTTCTTTCACACCCTGTAGATAGTAACGTGCTTAAAAATAAAAGAATCGGGAAAAATTCGCTGTTTCACAAATAAATTATCTCTTAAATCCTGAAAACTGCATATCTATTCTCTTTCTCAAAAAATGTGGATTTAAATTCAACCTAAAAATTCGCTTGGTCCGTTTCAATTGGCCAGCAGTTTAGAAACTAAATCTAAAAACCGTAAAAAAGTATATTTTTCAAAGGAAAATTAACTTTATTGCTTTTGGATATTAATACACTGTTTTGAAAAGTTTTGTACTTCGCTTATTTATATCTAACCAATCCAATAATTAGGAGTTAGAAGTGTTCTAGACCACTTCTGCCCTCCTTAGTAAAAGAGTTCCCTCTGACGTACAAAGATAATGTAACTAGGACACTATCAATAGTAAATGTACTGTGTGCACTTATGTGAACAAACAAAATAATACCTAATATCTATAACTAATAACCTCTTCTTACTATATACCATAGATTTTAATTAAAAAAGTGTAAAGTTTATCTAATGCATATAGAACAGAAAATGTGAAAATCTAAAATTATCAATTTTCGTAGATATGACTGACGCGTTTGATACGAAAACGAGGAGTATATTGCATTCGATCGACACATTTCTAAAATCGGAAATATCGCTCGTAGAGCGATACCATTGTGTTGATTGATTGATTGATTTGCAAGCGTGCGGTAGGCATTGCTGCCATTCACAGGTATACAGCTGAGCTTGCTACGTCCACGCTGAGTTGGACTTAGGTCATGCTTGTTGCCAGCAGCGAGAGCCACATGGCGTATAGTAAAGGAATGTGGGATGGGGGGGTGTAGGTATTTCTGAGATGCGTTACCGCATTGTGTCGCAAGGGAGCATTTAAGCTCCCTTTTTTGTGTTTTTGGTTCTGGACTTCTACCTCTTCGGAGTTTTCTTGTGAAACATGTTGCCGCGTTGTGTCGTAATATGGAGTGGTTATGCTCCTCTTTTTGTGTTTCTGCTTCTTTGAATTTTCTTTTTCTGAGTCTTCTGATTCCTCGGTTTCCGATTGTGGAAGAGTATATATCGTTGCGATTTCTTCGCGGTGTTCATTTTTTGATCCTGATCCTCTCAGTTGCTATTATCCGCTGTAGCATGGTCTCCCTGTCTTTAGTTTGTTGATGTTCGATGCTAGCGCTTTCTTCAGTAGATATGTTTTGTCCTTTTCATAGGTATGTCCCCAGTATTTCATTGCGTGCATTTCTATCCATTTTTTAATTGTCTTTCCTCCTAATAGTGTTGATGTGTTATGTCGCTGTTTTCGTCTTATTGTTTTTGCGAGGAGTTGCTATTCTCAAAAAACTTTTTCTGTTGGCTTTTGTTGTTGTCGTGTCTTTTGACTCATATGTTATCGTTGGCTGTTTGACAGCTATGTACACATATTTGGTAAGGTCCCATGATAGTTTATTTTTCTCAGTGAATGGTATGATTACCCTTGTGACTCTGTATGCCGTTTTGATTCTCTCCTTTATCGTTTCTCTTCGTTCCAGTTGGTTCGTCAGGTCTTCTCCTAGGTACTTCAGTTTGTTCATTGTTCTTAGAGAGTATTATTCATCTATTTTGTGTTACCCTACGCTGGTCCAACTCTCTTTTTTTGACGGGTCTCGCTCCATTCTTAAGCTTTTCTTGAGGTTTGTTTTCAGTTCAGATGATTTTTCCCCCCTCTTGTCATGCTCATAGGTTTAGTTTTGGTTACCCAGATATCCAGTCTAATTCTTCTCCTGTCAGTTGTTTCTCGATTTCTTCGTGGTATTTCTTCTGGGGGTGCTGTAGTAGAGAACTATTTCAGGTACTCTGTGGTGACCCATATCATTTAAATATTAGCTATATCACTTAATTGTTGTTATGTTAGTATGATAAAAAAGATATATAGCTTTGCGGGCTTGTAGGCAAAAAATTTTCATATCATTGTGTTAGTGAGCGAATTCTGAACAACTTTCAACGCGTCTGCCCGTCAGTCCATCACATTTTTGTAAGAACGATAACTTAAGAAAGAAAGGTCGGGTTGTGTTGAAAATTTGACAGTGAGTTAGTGTTAGCTAGAGGAAGAACGCAATTGTGATTTTGAGCAAAATGGACCAGTAAATTAAAAAGATATTAATTAGTTTGACAAAAAATATATTTTTTGATTTTTTATTTATGTTTTTGTAATTGAATGGAAATCTTGTGAAATAATTTTTCCTTTTAATACCCATTTATACATTTTATTAATATACATTTCATAATATAATATATAACCGTGGAAATATGATTTCAACTCGTCGCGTCGCTTATAATTTAAAAATTCGTTTTCACACGTAGCAGGTGGTGGTGTAGTTTTTACGTTTTGACTCGGAACCCCCATATCCAAACTCTCACAAAAACATACCCCCCTCAAGAACACCTCACCTTATCAACATCCCCTCAACCCCTCGACTCTTCGTCGCCATTTAAAATCTGTACTTCCTATACCAAATAAGTTTCTAATCTTTGCCAAATTAAGTAGGGTTTTTATATTCTTTTCCCTACACATTTCAATCTTATAGAAGATATATTTATAGATTGTACAATGAAAATAAATGATAATACCGTTGACATGTGAACCATAATTGAATATAATAAAAAGATAGTAATTTGGCAATTTGACTCGGAACACAATGGTCCCGGGTTCGAAACCTACATGGATTTTGGATATAATTTTTTTTTACTTTATTTTATACTGAGTGTTTCGTCAAGTAAGTTCGTATTATAAAATTAAAAATGTCTAAAACTAATATTATTTACAAAAAACTGCGAAGAGTATCCTATAGAATGTGTAGCAATTATATACAAAGTTTAGTAAATCGGCGAAGAGTATAATGCTTCCACTAGTTTCTATATAACAAATATAGAAATCTGGGACACCTTTGACCCTCAATTATGGGAGTATATATTTTTAATAATAATGGAGGTATTTTTTAACCCTTCAATGGGAACTTGATTTCTTAGGTGTCTAAATAATGTGATTATTCATTACCAGAAGGTTTTGTACTCTACAAGCTAAACATTTTTAAGTCGAATACAAACATGCCGAAAAATCACGATTTTAACCCCCAAAACACTCGAATAACTATTGATTAAATTTATTTCGATTGAGCTGTTATTTTTTTATTTTTCTGATTTTTTAAATTGTCCCTACAGCCCCCGCAGTCATAGAAATTGCATGTATGTAACTATTTGAGCTAAATATGAATAAAATCAATTTCAAAATGGACCGTCTGGTACTTTACTTCCAATTCCGTGGTCCAAACTAGATCCACTATGGTTTTATTTTATAAGACTACGAGAACATCATAGTTCAAGAAAGTTATTAGATTTGGTCGAAAAAATACAGCTCTTGATATATTATACTTGTTTCCCTAAAAAGTATCTTAATTCAAGCAATATTAATCAATAAAATATGTTATGAATATTTTAAAATTCTTCTAAAATTATGTAATAATTAGCAACCTTGGCTTTTCAATGTGTTCAATGTAATCAATAAGTGTAGAAAATAAATTAATGTTTTGTGTCTGGTATATTTTAGAAAAATGTATGCAGGCAATATGTGACGTTAAAATAACCTTGAAATAAATCAGTTTTAAAACTCATTCTGACCATCGTCCTTTCTCAGAGAATCTTAATTAATATAGTCTTTCATATCTACTTGAGTTATATGTTGCAATTAAGAAGCTTACATGCAAGGTGTGAACTTCAAATGGGGTCATTCACCATTTTCTTTACATTTTCTTACAGCATTAGATTCGCCTATAATGTCCTGAAAATTTCAGGATGAAAGCTCTTTTCAGAGCTGAGATATTTAAAGTCAAAGTTCTCGCTTTTAGACATCAGCTTCAGATGAGCGTGACGTTATTGCACGGTTTTTAACCCCCAAAAGAATAAATTATTAAATTTGCAATTTTTAAAAAACCGATGTAGAAAGGTCGACAAATAGCATATATGATAACACTTTCACTTTTTTTTATTGTTTACAAAAAAAATGGTGTTACATATGTATATATACGCTAGGCGCTTATATAGCCAAAATTGCACAGATTCAAAATATTTTATTTTATAGTGATATTCTTGACAAGAATACTAGAAATAATATTAATAGTATTATTATTAAAAATAATAATAAAGAGCAGCTTTTTATTTGGTTTTTGAGTGGAACAATATATTGCAATCTATACAAAGTCCTATATCACATTTCTTGCACATGGTTCTGCAACTGGATTTGCACTCCTCGTATGCACATTTTCTCGTTCTGTTTTTTGGTATTGTAATGAAGAAATGGTTCATCCTATCATATCTAATACCATCCCTGATTCTGTTGCCAGACTGGCTGGACAAAGATAATTCTGGTCTGCCCATTGATTTTTGAGCAGTTTCATATCTAATTAGATAAGTTTGAGCAATGTCTTTGAAATTCCAGCTGTGTTACTATATGCCCTATTTTTTTGTAAATAATTCATGCATTTTCAATAGATACGTCAAGTGAAAATGCTGCACCACAATTTCTTAGAACGTAACCCAATTCCATATGTTCCCACATTCTCATCCATTAGGTCAGTCTCTCCCATACTACACTGTACTTTCCAATCAAATTTGGATGTGGTACCGATATCTTGTCTTCTGTTTTTGAAAATCTTCTAATGAGAAATTAGTTCCAAGTCATAACATATTAATGCAAATGTTACCATTTGGCAAATACTATACCCTGTTCACGTTCAATGGCTGAGTAATTAGAACCTTATTCAGTACGTTTTTTCTTTTGAAGTTCTTTTTTTGAAGGCAAAGGAATTTCTTTCAATAAGCGGTTGTCACGCATCGTTCCTGTACCCCAGTAACCACTTTTGTACGGCAAGCCCTTCGTATCCTCTGTGAGTTCTTTCAACATCGTAGTAAGTGGAGCAAGTTGCCTTACCATACAAAACCTCATCACCTTCGTCACACATTGGATTCTTTCCTTGCTACAAATCAAAATTTGTCAGAAACAGAAATGTTTTGAATTCAGACATCACATTTTAAATCAAAAACGAATTGGCTTTCCACTAATGAATTGTTTGCATGAATGTCATTCATAATATTTGATAATCGATTTGATGAGCGGAGGGGGAGACATTCGAAAAAATTTTTTTTTAAATTATAATACAAAACTGCCCCCCCCCAAACAAGCCCGAGCCCCTCAAAACGAGCCCGGACCACCCTCCCCCCCTTCTCGGGAAGACTGAGTGGATAAACCATCGAGTCCTTTATCATCGTGTTCTCCATATCAGGCTTAGAGTCCCAATAAAATCTCTTCCTAGATTTTACATCATACCCACTTACAATTAGAATTCCGATTGCAGTTTTTAGCTCTTCTGATGTTATATTTGGGTCTGGATGGAGAATATTATTTAGGTATTATGCAAATCACAACTTACACACTTTTTTATTTATTACGAAAATACCTACTTTCTGCCTGCCACATACTGTGACGCCATTTAACCGTAAAAGTTTGAACTTAAAAAAAAAGCTACGTTTATAAAACTTTAAAAATGTGTTACAAATATGCAATGCTGGACTTTTATGGGTTAACACAAAATATGCTACTTTAAAGGTTTAATAATACTTTAAATATTCTGCCTGTGAATCAACACTGACCTAACAACTGAATATAACTTAAAAGAAAGCACGCTTAGCGGAGTTGGCCGGGCGCGCCAGCCACACCACGCTCTCGTCAACTGTGTAATGACGTCATGCTTTAGATCCACGAAGTGGTTATTTTCATTTATTTAACGAATTTAACGTTGAAATAATATTCTGATTATTTGTATAGCTACTATTTGAAAGGTCCTCTTTCGAAATAATAAATAAATAAAAATGCTGAATGAGCCCATTATTGAATAAATGACTACAGTATAAGATTTTAAAGGTGCAAAACTTAAAAGACCGTCATCAGGAGTTCTAGTCATTTACATTATTTTTATTACTTAACTGCGAAACTGAGGCGAGGAGTGATGATACACATATTTGGTATATCCAAACTAATGACTAAAAAAACTTTCGGGTGCTAGCAATAAAGAGTCTCAATATCTTTCATTGACGATTTACTTACCAGAAAGGGTTACACATTTGGAAATACGGAGACAACATCCATTACCCATCGACATTGCAAGTTCTGGAGCTGAGGAACGAACCCGACAGAGTGACCAAGCGTGCTCGCCACTAAGACCTTTAGCCCGCTACGCTACGGTGCCATTTATTTATCTGTCTATACCACATGGGGCATTTATTCTTTCTCTAGCTATTATTTCTGGCACTTGGTCATTTTGGTGGCTTGGTTAAGAATTCATTAGCTGTAGAGTTGTAATGTGGCCATAGTTAGTCCTGCGTTGCATCTTTATGATAGACTCTTTAGCGATATTGAAAAATACAGTAGTATAAATACGTCAGAGCTTATTTAGCTAAGTGTGTCATCCACCCTTTCTGCTGGAACTAATATTTTAAAATAATAAAGCAAAGAAAATTATTACATACAATACTACAAAATATCGTTGGTTATATTT
This sequence comes from Rutpela maculata, assembly GCA_936432065.2. NCBI lineage: Eukaryota > Metazoa > Arthropoda > Insecta > Coleoptera > Cerambycidae > Rutpela > Rutpela maculata. The sequence continues at coordinate 121,324,086 of OW386288.2, forward strand.
TTCTTCCTTTCTTTTCCTTTCATTTTCTGGTATGTACACATTTTTTTGTTTTTGCTAGTGGGTAGACGATGTCACTGCTCAACGCTGTAATTTACTGCATTACATTAAAATTACCGTGGGAGTTTAGTTTCTTGGTTTATGTATTAAATTAACCACTAATATTCTCCTTGACAAGTTTTGAAATATATCACAGTTCAAAAAGGATCCAATAGCTCAAGAAGAACTAAAAAAAAATATTGTTTGATTAGTTTATTAGCCAATCAAAACACACATTTTCAAAAAAATCGACCAATGGAATTTTTTAAAGTGAGAAAAACGGTTGTCGATAAGTGGAATAAATCGAGAAAAATGTAATAGTACGGGAGGCAGCCATGCCTTTGAACAAGTCATTTCATATCGACTGAAAATCATAACAATAATGGTTTTCCTCTAATACATCAGCAATCTGACCGTCAGCTACTCTGGTAGCGGTGGAGCTAATGGTGAGAGCATGTTAAAGTTGTTAAAAAATCGTTTTCCATCGGTTTCTTTGAATATCTCGAAATCTATAAGTTCTATGGAAAACAACAAAAAGAAGGAAAATGTTCGTTATGGTACCATAAAAGTACATAAACTATAATTCATTCCAGTTGTTATTATTATTTAAAAAAATAAAATAAATAAATTACCAAGTATGTCTACATGTCACATTATGTTCTTACAAACCGGGTCTCAGTCGTTAGATAGCGGAGTGGGTAAGGCGACTAGCACGTTTTATTCAGGGTACGGACGTCTCGGGTTCAAATCCTGCTCGCGAAATATATTTTTTTTATTGTATCACTGATATTAAAAGTTTTACAAAGCAGTATATATGAACATAAGGGTAGTTGTTCAAGTTAGGTTGGTTTTTTTAGTATGAAAATACTCGTAGCATAATTTTTTTCAACTTTAACATGCTGTCACCTCTAGCTCCACCGCGGGTGCGGCGACTGACGCTCAATTTGATGATTATTGCATATTAATCAACTGATAAAAATGAAATTTATTCGTATGTAATATCACTAGTGCTTAAAATTTTATCGAAAATTTTTTCGAAAGCGTGTTGCCTGGTAATATAAAGAGTGCAAATTGGCAGTTTATTAGGCATCTGATTAAATCCCGACCGCTTTAGCGGGAGGGATTTAATCTTTGATAATAAACTGCCAATTTGCACGAGTTATATTAACTAGGGGCAACTTAGCTTGAGAAAAAATTTTTAGATAAAATTTAAAGCACGAGTGGTATTTGTGGAGAATATTTCACGAATAAATAATTCATTAAGTATATCTTCAATATTATGTTCAGTAATTAATTGCCTTCAGACATTTCCTTGTTGCTTTTTAGAGATTACTCACCTTTCTCTTCAATTTCATCATTTACATCACATAAAAATGCATTTCCAAAGCGACTCATCTAATAAAAAACAAAGTAGGTTTAAATTATGACAATCAAGAAAAACAATATACGTTAAACCATAGGTACTGTAACTTATAAGACTAGTCATCACAACAAAGCACGCTTCGACCAATCACATTACCGGTGAAATCACACAAATTGCATATTACCAATCTATCCCTTTTACGTTCTAAGGGTGCCAGCTCAGATGGTATGGTACCGCCATCTAGTAACGCTAGCTTAACTTAGTTACTAGCCTAAACAGTGAATTGAATTATTATATTAAAGTGTTTATTAATATATATTTATGTATTTAATCCTTGTTTCTAATTTGAGAACTTTTATAGTTAAGTTAAGGTTTACTTGTTTAAGTAGAGAGACTTTAAGTACAACGAATTATAATGTATGTAGTGATACTGCAGAGTTTTGATTTTCCAAATAAGTGTTAGCTGCTTTGTAATGATTGATGAATTACCATAGGTAAGTACCTACATTTGTGTATTTATCATGAAATAACTGATTTGTCTGCTTCGTAGATATTCATATTTAATTTTAGTTTAGTTGTGAAAATTATTTTGTAATTATGTTATTAAGCCATTGAAAGCTGTGTACCTATTTTTTTTTTTTATGGCGTTCGGTCAAGGACCATACTGCCAGCCGCAATTTTTTTAAAAGTTAATTAAAATCTTAAATTAATTTGTTGCTTATACAAGATACATGAATACTATGATAAGTATGAGAAAATGATAAAATATCCTATGTCTATATCTAACCTAACACGAGAGAGAGGAGAATATATATAGAAGATGACGAATAAGGATATAACGGGGTCACACACTTCTCGTCCTGGGGTCTGTCAGGACATTTTAAATTAGACATTACAAGGAGGACCTCGGTTGGAAGGGTAAATAACATAAGGAAAAACATACGGTAACAAAGATAACCTACAACTTAATTCCAGTCTCTTCTGAGAAACCTATAATATGCGTATAAATTTTCACTGTGTACCTATAACTTGTCCCGAACCTATATAAGTTCCACACAGCATTGGCTTTTTAGGTTATTAATACAATACTACAATTTACAATTTACGTTAACAATTAGTAATAAGCTAGAGAAGATATTTATAGATTTAAAAGCACGATTTTTCCTATTTGCCGAAAACATGTCACGACACAAAACGTCAAAAAATTTTCGCAATATTTGCCGCTGCAGTGACCTAAAAAATTAGAGCGATAAATTTTGCATGTTGGTCCTGTCAAAAGCAAATCTAGCTTGAATTACCACTAATAATGACGTTTGATTGGTGCAATGCTGTGAAAAAACGGGCTCTCATTGGCTATAGCGTTAATGAGTGAAATAATCGTATGTAATATCACTGGTGCTTAAAATTTTATCGAAAATTTTTTCGAAAGCGTGTTGCCTGGTAATATAAAGAGTGCAAATTGGCAGTTTATTATCTGATTAAATCCCGACCGCTTTAGCGGGAGGGATTTAATCTTTGATAATAAACTGCCAATTTGCACGAGTTATATTAACTAGGGGCGACTTAGCTTGAGAAAAAATTTTTAGATAAAATTTAAAGCACGAGTGGTATTTGAGGAGAATATTTCACGAATAAATAATTCATTAAGTACATCTTCAATATTATGTTTTCTCATTAACTGCCTTCAGACGTTTTCTTGTCACTTTTTGGAGTTTACTGACCTTTATTTTCAATTTCATCACTAATTTGATATACAGAAATATTTCCAAACAGACTCATATTGTCAAAACAGAAAATCTGAAACAAACGCAGTAGAAACAACGGAGATTCGCTATATTTTAAAATAATCTAGTGACGTTTCCATGGCAACTAGTAAATAAAACGAGTTGAAACCTTAGATATTATAATATATAGACTGGCTTAACACCTTTCAGGCGTTTCTGAGGTGCAATACGACGAGGAACGATAGAGAGAGCACTACTTTAGTACCGATGTCTCGCCCAAATAAAATGTACACCCATGGTTCCGAGATTGACATAGAGAGCGCCATCTAGCGCTACAAGTTATATTCCATAATAAATAAATGTTCATCGACTCATATTTACGTATTTAATCCTTACTTTTAACTTACGAAATTTATGAATTATGTTGAGGTTTGCTTTGTTAAGCAAAGAGAATTTTAAATACAACAAATTATAATGATTGATGCACAGCTTTGATTCAACGAGTTACTTTTTGGTAGATTACCATAATATGTAAGTACTATACATTTTTAGTTTGTTCCAGAGCGAATGTGTACTTGACATTTATAATAAATGATTTGCTTACCTTTGTAACTACGTTATCGAGCTATTGAAAGCTGTGCTTGACTTGTTCCTGTATTATGAGCTATATTAAGTACAATCTTTGTGTGTAATTGTTACCTGATTGAACACTAGGAAAACTGACATAATTACAGATAGGCAAAAGTTACAGCCTATATATTTCAGACGAGATTCGCTTTGGAATTGAGGTGTGTTTTGTTTGCTACTACATAATACAATATTACAATTTACAAGGTAAGTACGTTAACAATTACTTAGTAATAAGCTAGAGAAGATATTTATAGATAAAACTTAAAAGCTCGACAAAAAACGTCAAAAAATTTTCGCATATTTGCCGCTGCAGCGACCTAAAAAATTAGAGCGATAAATTTTGCATGTTGGTCCTGTCAAAAGCCGATCTAGCTTGAATTACCACTAATAATGACGTTTGATTGGTGCAATGTTTTGAAAAAACGGGCTCTCATTGGCTATAGCGTTAATGAGTGAAATAATCGGTATAAAATTCCTCGAAAAAATGCAGCGCTGCCTCCCGTACTATAAGTATGTTACTTTTTTCGTAGTAGCCATATGTTAAACTAAAAAAGTTAATGAAATTATTAAAATCTGACATTTCGCGTTTTCATCTTGATTTTTGTACAAAAAATGAAAGAGAAAGCAATTTGGTGATGTTTCACAAGAAAATATTAATGATTTTATCAATGAAAGTGTCCCAATTAAAGCGAGATACACTAAAAATTGTACATGGAAACAATTGAAAGCTTTTTGCAAAGAGAAGCATTATTCTCTCGATGAATAAGGACCATAATTCAACGTTAATTTCGAATTTAAGAAACCCTACAAGCGAAAACACAAATAATTCTTTTTAACTTAAAAATCATGAAGAAGAATCTTGTTTGTAATAATTGTGTTCATATAGATACAATGAATATGTTTGATGATAAAGAACCTCGTAAAAACATTAGAAAATGTTTCTACTTTTTATTATAAATTGTTATTTTTTGAATTTTAAATAAACAGTTTTGTTGTTCTAAAAATGATTTTAGATATTTTTTAATAATATATTCATCTTTTGTAATACACACGAGGTTGATATTCTACTCGGGTAAATTTTTTTTGAGTGACTCAAACCTGATTTCCATGAACATTTTTCTCGAATTAAGGGACATAGGAAAAATCGCTCCACTTCGTGTAGCGATTTTTTCATGCCCTTAATTCTCGAATAATTTCCAGATAAAACAGGTTTTTGTCAAAAAAAAATTTACGCCTTAAAAAATCGACCTCTTGTGTATTAATATCCGATAAAAACAATGATAAAAATTATGACACGTTATTTTACTGATTTACATGCAATAAAGTTGATAAACTGATTTGACTCATTGTGGAAAAAAATATTTCCACCAAAAATCAATTTCATAACATGCTGAACTCAAGTATGGATTAAAACATCAATGCGTCTGTATATATGCATTGGCGCAACTAGAGGGGGGGGGGGGGGCAGGGTGGGCCGGGCCCACCCCAAACTAGCCACGGCCCACCCCAGAGGAAAGAATAAAAATTAGCAAAAAAAATTTAAATTTATCGACTAATGTATCACTAAATTATTCGGGATCCATAAATTTAAATATCTAAACGTTTTGTTTTAATGTCTTTGTTCATTAGTTCATTGATTTAGGATTTAGGTTTCAGTTTCTTGTGATTTTTTTTAATAAAAATTGAAAATCTGAAGCGTATGTGTTTCAATATATTCTTAATATTAAATCTCTTACTTTTAAGCGTCGTATGGTGTCAACATCACGATAAAACCATTCGAAACGAATAATATTAACATATTTGTATAGTTTTTTCATTTTATAATTTGACTGAAAGTGAAAAGTAGTTTTATGCATAATGTGTATGGCCGTGTCGATTAAATAGCTAAAATAGGATTTCCCATCTAGGTATAATGGTAATTCAGAGGCGGTTTCTTCATAAGTGCTGCAAAGCTGCAGAACTACCAAAAATTCTGACCATAATTATTATACTTTTCGCAAATAAGAAAACAAAGGGTAAATTGCATTTGATCGGCACATTTCTAAAACCGCAAATATCGCTCGCAGACAAAAAATTTTCATATCATTGTGTTAGTGAACGAATTCTGAACAACTTTCAAAATGTCCGTCCGTCCGTCCGTCCGTCCGTCCGTCCGTCCGTCAGGTTTCTTGTAAGCACGGTAACTCAAGAAAGAAAAATCCGATTGTACTAAAATTCGGACAGTAAGTTAGTGTTGGCTAGAGGAAGAACCCTATTGTTTTTGAACAAAATCGATCGGTAAATAAAAATGTTATTAGGTAATGATTTAAATTTGAAAACAATTTTTTTTTAATTTTTATGTTTTTGTAATTGAATAGAAATCTGGTAGAATGATAATTCATTTTAATATCTAAATATTTATATATTTTACAAATATACATTTCATAATGCAATATACAACCGTGAAAATATGATTTTAGCTCGTGTCTTATAATGTAAAAATTTACATCTTTTTACGTGTAAGGTGGTGGTGTAGTTCTTACGCTTTTGACTCTGTATTTACGTACACACACTTAAATGAGATAAATCAAATACCATGTGAAATGTACTTAAAAGATATTAATAAAGGTTTTAATGGTTAATGGTTAATGGAATCCAAGGGTCTCGGGTTCGAAACCCAAATAGGGTATGGTATAGTTTTTTTTATTTTCACTTATTTTACACTGAGTCTTTTACCAACTAAGTTCGTACTAGAAAATTAAAAATGTCTAAAACTAACATTATTTACAAAAAACTGCGAAGAGTAACCTATAGAATGTGTAACAATTATATAAAAAGTTCAGTGAACAGGCGAAGAGTACGTTTTTATCTTGTTAATAATTATGTTTAAATTGTTTTAATTCCAGGGGGGTGGCTCCGAGCGTCGAAAGTTCAATGTAACATTAATTTCAAAATGTTACTATACACCAAAGACGGCCTTTTGGCCAGCGTTGTCAGAGCACGATGACTTCTTTTGTCAAGGCCTGCAGCGCTATCACAAACGGCCCCGTGTACACATATATATCTACTGAACTCCCAAGTATCTTATGCACAAGCCGCCACTGAACTTTGCGTTTTAAACACAAGGGGCCTGGCCACCCCCAGAAAAATTCTCTTGCGCAAATGTATATATGTGTGTCTTCTTATGTTTGTTGGGTATTTTACTAAATACCCAACATATAAGAAATCATGAATATGCTAGAAATAATATTAATTGCAAGCACTATATGTATGTGGGTGTGTGTGTGTGTAGAGCATGCCTCATAAATACGATTAATTCTATTAGATGTCAAATTTTTATTATAAATTTGGAACGTGTATCAAATAGCTTGGTAGAATACTCCTTATTAAATTTAGGCCGTATCCGTCGGATGATCGCTAGAGGTATGTAAAATATCATATATTGTATAAATTATTTTTGTTTTAAAGTGAATTATTTTCTGTTTGCTTATAATTATAATAAAAAATATTTTTCCAAGATTTCGCAAACAGCGAAAACTGTAATCCATGAATAATATTTAAAAAAATCTGTCTTTGAATATATTCATTTCCAATCTTTGAATTCTTTCGATAATATACATTCTGGTTAAAAATCTCTAAAATGAATTTATTGACAAGATATCTATCTAATTAATAACAATTTTTAATCTAATTAAAAAATCCTTTTTTAACCTTTATAGTTCTATGACATCCCACAGATTGATTCGAAAGTTAGTCCTTTCAAATACAGGATGTATTTAGTTTCATGTCATTAAAAAAACTGGTAATGGGGACCGGCTAGACAAACAAAAAACCTATATGACTTTCTCCTCTAGGGGCATATTGAAGAAAACTGACCTAGGTCAAAAATTTTAATGTTAAGGTAGGAGACATTTGAGAACCACTGTTATTCTGGGTCAATGGACGTATAGCTCCGTATCATAGAACCTTCTTACTTTTAAAAAGTCATAAAAAATGTAAATATTATCTACTTGTGTCTTCGCCGCCGCTCAGTCTCAAACAAAGAAGCGCGGCACTTTGATGGGACCGCATTAGCGTGTTTGGTGGTAAGGTGCCGACATATGTAACAATAATAAAGCCCATCATACTATCTAAAATAACATTACTAAAAACTTGTACAACTTTTCTAGAGTTGAAATAGACTGTAAGGTTCAATAATTCTTGTGAATGACTGAATTTCAATAGATAATTTAAGTATCTTCAATATATTTTTTTTGCCTTAAAATGCCAGGAATCTTATCATGTAATTCAATACTTCGTCAGTATTAGCTAGAAGAGTAGTTGTTTTGATTGGTTTTCCAATAATGAGTGTTTTAAAGTGTTTTCCTAAGTAGTATATTAGCGTGACCCGATTAAGGTACCAATATACAGAAAGTAGATAATTTTATATTAAATAAAAAAAGTGTGAATGATTAAATGTAAATAAATGATTTAAGTATTTTCAATATATGTTTTTCTTTAAAATGCTAAGAATCCTATCGTGTAATTCAATACTTCGTCAGTATTAGCTAGAAGAGTAGTTGTTTTGATTGGTTCTCCAATAATGAGTGTTTTAAAGTATTTACCTAACTAGTATATTAGCTTGCCCAGATTAGGGCAACAATATACAGAAAGTAGATATTTTCATAATAAATAAAAAAGTGTGTAAGCTGTGATTTGCATAATACCTAAATAACATTCTCTAATCATGATAAAAGCAAATAAATAAAAATAATTTATTGTAAAAAATAACATTACTAAAAATTTTCGAAATTTTGTTTATTTATTTTTCTCCAAAACCATGGGCTTTATATAAGGTTTTTTTGTTTGTTTAGTCGTTCCCCACCACCAGCTTGTTTAATGACATGAAATAGTATAAAAGTTTATAAAAGTAAATATTCATTTTAGCGATCTTTGTTCTTGAGTACAACCGGCTAAGTATGAGCTTTACGTAGATTAGAGATGTTTCAGTTTAATAGGACTATAGCTGAGCCCGCCGAAATTCGACGGAATGGGGATGTTAAAAATGTATCCTAGACATTATTTTTGGAAGCACATCTCTGAAATTACTATCAGCACTCGCCTTTTCAAAAAATTGAGGCTCTGTTTCAACGTAATTATCTCACTTTTTCCTAGACTAGGTCGTAAATACATCCTATACATCCTCCGTCAAATGTTGATGCCTTTAGTCCAGTTAATTATTTTATTCTCTTAGTGACCACCATGGGTATATCTTTTACTAAAACTAAAATAGGTTTCTTTCTTAGCAATTGGGTTAATTACATGTAAAATATTATTGTTTTCCGTAACATTTTTTCCTTAATTACACAGCCCCACAAAAAAAATAAAAGTTCAAAGCAGCGAACCAGACCCATGTATTCGTATGTATTTTCGGTCGCTGAATCCGAATCCTGGGTCCAAAAAAATCGTACGCCCCCAAAATCATTAGCTAGAGCCAAAAAACACCCCCGAAATGCAGCAGCGTACATACAATAGATATGAAACAACCCCCAGGGAGGGGCGAAAACTAGCCCCCATATATAAAAAAATCGTTCCAAAACAGAAATGACTGCTGAAAAAGCTCAAAATGTCTAAGTTTTCTTAAAGTGATAAGAAACTGCATCAGGTCCAACGTAATCTTCATAAACTGCCCCTATAGAGTTGAGAACAACCAACTCCAAGTTTAAAGAACACGAGAAAAACAAGAAAAAACGTGAAACGCAACAGGATGTCTATTTTCATGGATGCTATGATTGGCTGAAATTGCGTAGTATAGTACTCTAAAATAGAACTAGAACCTTACGTACCATCAACATTCTACAGTGTCAACCCTCAGAGGGTGTGAAAACTACCCTAAGGTTTGACTATAAAAAGTTACAGTAACTTCTATAAAAATTCGAAACACCTACGTTATGTGGAAGAAAGAAGAAACTAGACTATGTTCGACGCTGTGCTTGAAAACCACACCCACGGGTTGAGAGACGCCACCCCTATAAAAAAAACTATGTAAATGAAACGAATAAGCATCAGTATAGCTTTTTCGTTACGTCTTGAATTACGGTTGTTTACATCCTTTCTGGGGGTGTTACTTAATAACATTTATAGGACATGAGTTTCACACTCTAAATGTGCAACACGATTTTTGCCAAACATAGCATTCATAAAAATGTAAATCCGGTTAGTTTCTTTCTGTTTTTCCAGCATCCTACAGATATAGCGGTAGTATCTCGCAACCCCGTGGGGGTGGTTTTCAAGCACATCGTCGAACATAGTCTAGTTTCTTCTCTCTTCCACACAACGCAGGTGTTTCGAATTTTTATAGAAGTCTCTGTAACTTTTTATAGTTAAATCTTACATCCTCTTCTCTTCTTCATAAACCACCCCCATAGGGTTGAGAACAACCACCCTCAAATTCAAAGGACACGAGAAGAACAAGAAAAAACGGATTTTACGTTTTTTCTTGTCCTTTAAAAAAAACCCTATAGGGACAGTTTATAAAGATTACGTCGGACCTGATGTAGTTTCTTAACACTTTAACAAAACTTAGACATTTCGAGCTTTTACAGCAGTCATTGCTGTTTTGGATCGATTTTTTATATATGGGGGCTAGTTTTCGCCCCTCCCTGGGGGTGTGTTTCATATTTATTGTATGTACGCTGCCGTTTAACCTTAATTTGTAATAATTCGATTAATTAAGAAGTAACAACTATTCTCGTTGCTTAATCTTCTTTTTATTCCATTTTAGGGGTGTTTCTTGGCTCTAACTAATGATTTTGGGGGTGTACGTTTTTTTTTGGCTCTGTATTCGGATTCAGCGACCGAAAATACATGGGTCTGGTTCGCTGCTTTGAACTTTTTTTTTTGTGAGCTGTGTTATTTTTGCTCAGCCTCTATATTTTCAATCAAAATATACCAGATTTTTTCCATGGCGATAAGCCTTATTTACCTGCCGAATATTATTTTTTCTGCAGATAACGGCTAACGGGTATAGACCAAGAGGTGTTAAGAAAAAAAACTTTTTTAAATAGTCGACGTTTCGTCAAAATTTATTGACATCCTCAGGACTATTTAGATGAGTTTTCCTTTGTTAAATTGAATTTTAAAAACAGAAACAGAACACGTTGATATTAATAAATACAAGTAATTCTTCAACGTATGAGGAACTAGTTTATAATGAGGCTCTATTATTTTTTCTGTCAAATATTTTTTTATGGTGCGTGGAATGTGGAAGTGTAGTCAGTGAAAAACGCCATTATTGTCATACTCCTCACTAGGTTTATTTTAGGAATGCTTTCTTGTTTATTGTGCACTGAGCTTTTTGTGTATATTGTATAATATATCTTTTATTGCAATAAACATATTATATAGAGCCAAGAGACCGACCGACAGACGGACTGAATAACTGAATTGAAATATCTAAATTTTCATAATCTAAATCTGAAATGTGAAAATCTTAAGTAATCCGAAATAGTGATTTTTTCACGATTACAATACTTCTCTTCGGTAAGCGAGGAATATAAAGAATTTTTAAAATTATTTACAAAAATCTTACCCTCTCTATTTGACACCTTCTATTTATTCATCATTCATTAATTATCTCTTTCCTTTCGGTGATTAATTTGTTGATTTTTTTTTTTACCAAAATTGTATGATATTTTCATCCTTGTCAACCACATTCCAGATATTATTTTCCTGTCGTTTTATTTCTTAAGTATCCAACCTGTATATTTCTTATTAATAGTTGTTAATTATTTTTCTTGGCAATAGCCTGAACTACTTCTGCAATATTATTTTTAATCGTCAACATCGGAAAGTGATTTTTTCACTATTATAATTAGCTACAAATAATATTTTCCGAACCCTAGTTAAAACTTTTTCATTGTTATCGCCTAAATAAATAATTAGAAAATAATTGACTAATGCAATTCAATATGACCAACTTATGCACCATATAACGATAACAAATTTTCATATTCAGTTAAATTTTTAATGGACTGTGAGGTGACAAATAACAAAACTCCTTCATAATATTAAAAAATAAACAAATTAACAAATAAACAATTTCTGTCACCTAAAATGGTAATAACATGTCGTTCCATGGTAAAAACTGACTGATTTGTTTTAATCTCTTCGGCCAAGTGTGGCCTATACATGCGTAGTTTGATGTAGTAAGGGCCATGGCTACGTTATAGTTCGAGAGCGGAGTTTCATTTATTTATTTTAACTTTTATTTCGTTTTTATGTATGAAAATAACAATTTAAGAAAACAAAAATTAGTGATGACACGTCTGTGGATAAAGAGCTTTATTTAAAAAAAAAAAGAATTATCAAAATCGGTCCAGAGGGATCCATTGGCGAAGCTGGAAAAGAAAACGGCTTGTGTCTTAAATAAATAGATTACGAAACGAATGGAGTTTACAATTGCGCTTTGCCGTTTGCAAGTGGCTGCTGTAGGTATTGTTGTCGTTCTTTACGTTATCTCTAGATACGTTAATCTAGGAGGTAAATCGGGGCCCGGCGTAGGTTACTATTGGTAGTATAATTCTCTTGTATGGCCAGTGATTGGTTGTAGTCTGTCGGTCTTGCACAATTTGCTTCTATCGGTGTATTACAATGAGATATATTTTGGATAAGAAACGTTATGTCAAATTTAACTTGTTTCTAATGGGCCTTTCCCACGTAATTGATGTTTATTATGTCATAAATTATTTATTAACACCTAATAAATATTGTATATACACGCCATATCGTATTGTAAATATTGTCTAGTTTACTCCATATTTCAAACAAGTAATCGCGCTCAAATTACGTCCGTCCAATCAAAATTAAACAATTTCCGGCTTCATACGAACATTAACCGAACCTGTTGATATTTCTGAATTTTACATTTGGAAACCTGCCGATGAGACTATTTCCATGTTGCCTAATGTATATGAATGTTTAACGTTAGAGGAAATGTTTTAATTATTTCACTAAAGAATGTCTACTTTTATCTCCGCTTTTGAAAATAATGAATTTCCATTGAATAATACCACCTACTTTAATAAAAGTGATAATAATTAATAGAAGAAACACACTTTATATGTCGGTTTTCAACAAATAACTAACACTTGGCAATACTGATGGAAAATGATAATAGATAGGTTATGTTCTCTTATTTACGTTATGATCGTACGTATCTAGTATTTTGACTTTATAACTTGGTTTCTTATTAATTATTTAAAAGTGTGTGTGTATGTACTGTGTAGACATTAAAAAAATGGAGGAAGGTTTTGAGAAGGCAGCAAGTGATAATCTCCCTATTATTGACAGTGAAATGGTGAATTAATTTTATGTCTCAAACATGAACTTTTTATACAGGAGTCCAAGCTCGTACTTGAGAGTGACTAGACGCTTTTTACAAACGCTTTACAAACGGCCAATAAATCGTGAAAAAGATCGGTAATAAGTTGGCCTAAATAGGCCAAAATTACCCTAGTTATTGAGTAAAAAATTCTACATACGGTGGTAGTATCAACATAACAACAATTAAGTGATAAGTGCCAATAATCAATAATTAATAAATACGTGATTAAATTCTTCAGTGTTGTGCAGTGAAAAAAGCTGACCGATCGAGTATTCGACGAAGGGACGGAGCAGAAAGGAACCACAAATCAAGCTAAGTGTCCAATTACCACTTATAAACCAGTCACATTTGTAGACAACTTAAAGAATTTCATAAACAGGTCGGGCAATAAATTAGATAAGTCAATAAACAATTTTTCTTTCAGCTATACATGTATGACTAAACCCCAGGGGCGTATCATCAGAGTAACAGTGCATCGCGCCTAATTAAATTAATTCAAAAATAACAAAAAGTTTGGATAAAATTGTTGCCCATCCTGGTTTCAGGTTTCAGCATATCTAGAAAATTCTCACGCATGCTTTAAAAACATACTGACTGTTTACACTCCACGTCTGGTACGGCTCTGGTAAGGCTAAGGAATTTTATTTTATTAAAAAGTTTAGGGCAAGAATAAGCAAAAGTAAGCAAGAAATAACAACTCTCCAGAAAACACAAAAACAATGTACCCACTACAGAACGTAAGAACGAAGACACATCAATTACTGGTACAAAAAATCGATGGCGACGGAAACTGTCTATATGGAGCAATAAGCCATCAGCCAGAAGGAGAAAACATAACAACCCCGGCACACACCAACGCCACAAAAAATCTACGGAAACAAGTAGCGGACTATATACAAAACAACATAGATTATTTCACCCCGTTCATGCTAGCATCCATCAACGAACTGGAACCCCGCTACAATCAACACAGCACCAACAAAGAAAAGATAGAGGCGTTCATCGGAGACCTGAGAAAAGATGGTTTCTGGGGTGGGCAGGAGACGATAGCAGCAACAGCAAACTTGAAGAGGATGACAATAATAATACACCAAGAGGAGGGCGAAATCATAACTTTTCACCCCGACAACCAACAAGAAGACGACAACATGCCAATTGAGATCGTGTACAGGAAGCAGGGAAACAACAGAAATCACTACGACAGCGTAATCACTACGCAGAAAAGAAACGAACCAGAACGATTAGAAAAAACAAACCTCCCAAGCATAGCTATAACCCCCCGCCCAGAATGGAAGGAAACGACGAATATCAACAGGTACCAAATATCGCAAAGAACGGAAGAGGGACGCAGTCAGGAAGCACCAAATGACTGGATAACTCTGGCAACATGGAACGTCAGAGGATGCATACGAAGAGTTAAAAGGGAAAAAATCGACGAGGCCTTGCAAGCAGAAAACATCGACGTTGCATGCATACAAGAAACACACATGATAGACGGAACAGCAATCACACAAAATTACAAATGGCAACTAAGCGGGGGGGGGGGGGGGGGGGTGGCAAGAAGTCACGGCAATCATACAAAATGGAAAGGAGAACATCTGCATGATAGGAGTCCACGTACCCTCAGACAAGACAGCAGGAAGGATATTCAGGCAGCTAACTCAAGAAACCAGAAGAAACGAAAAAAGAAAAATGGCCATCATAATATTAGGAGACTTCAACGCGCATATAGGAAAAGACGATCAGACGGAGGAGGATAAAAGCATCATAGGAAAAACATTACTCCACACATGGTCAAATGAAAACGGAAACGCGCTGAAAAATCTAGCACACATGTTTGACCTAACAATAAGAAACACATGGGCCAAAAGCCAAACCTGCACTGACACCTGGAGCAATGGAAGATCAACCTCACAAGTAGATCATATCCTGGTAAGCAGAGAGATAAGAGAAAGGATCAAGAACGTTAAAGCAAAAAGGGCAGCAGAAATCAATACAGACCACAAAATTCTATACGGAAAATTGGAAATAAAAGAAGGAAAAACAAGTCAAGAAAACAACAAGACACTACACAGTATCTGGAATATTTCCCTACTACAGCACGAAGACTTTCGGAAGAAATACGGTGAAGAAATAGAAAACCAACTGACAGCAGAAGAATTAGACTGGACATCAATGGGCGCAAAAATAAAAATCGTAGCAAGAAAAACGTTAAAAAGGGACAGATCACCTATGAGCCCAACAAGAAAGGAAAAATACAACAAGTACGAACAGCTAAAAAAGATGAAGGCCACAGGCGAACAACAGCCGACGGGGAATATAAACGAAAAACTAAAAGAAGCACTGAGGGAAAAAAGAGAGGCGGAGAGAAACCACGACGAGGAAAAATGCAAATCATTCTTCGAAAACATAGAAGCACTTCCACCAGGACAACGACTAAACCAAACCTTCAGATATTTGAAAAAATATAGAAGAAACAACAGTACCCACAGGAGAAGATACATACCAATACAACATTGGACCAAGAAGCTGGAGGAAGAAGAGAAAGCAAATAAAGAACGAACAAAACTATAAAAGAAACAGACCACTGGCCCTTGGACAAGCCACCATCAAAAGAACAACTGCTACAAATAATAGCCACAGCTAGAAGAAACACCGCACCTGGAGTAGATAAAATAAACAACGAGTTAATACACTACGGCACGAAAAAACTAAAGGAGCAAACCCTAGAAATCATCACCAGGGTATGAACAGAAAACACCCTCTGCCTACGGAATGGACCAAGACTATACTCCCAAAAACCAGTTCGCCACAGACCATAGAAGACTAATACTCTGCAGCATAGGATACAAATACTACGCACAATTCCTGCTCGAGCAACTAGAGAAGTACATTGGAAGACCGCCAGACTACCAGACAGCATTCATCAAAGGCAGATCAACGGACGACCACATGTACACCACCAGAAGAATACTGGAAGAAAAATGGAGAGAAGGGATATAGCCGCTATAGATCTCCAAAAGGCATTCGATACCATCAGTCACGAAGCCATAGTCAACACCCTGTATAACAAAGGAGTGCCGCACTATCTAATAAACAATATAATAAAAACCTGCCTTCATGAAACAACTGCCATACAATGGTTCGGACAAATGAGGGAAACCAGACAAAAGAACAGAGGAGTCAAACAAGGATGCCCCCTATCCCCCCGACTATTCACCATGGCCCTAGACCAAGCGATACAAAACACAATCAGGGAAACGCAAAATTTTAACGAAGACACGGAAACACTGGAAACCCCAATCGTATTAGCCTACGCCGATGACCTCCTAATCGTCGCAGAAGAAGAGCAACAAATTCTCAACTTCCTAGAAAACATGAAACCGCATTTGGACACATCTGGGCTGAAAATAAATTTCAAGAAAAGTCTGATAATGGAGCGAGACCCATCAACAAAAGAGAGTCGGATCAGTGGAGAAGAATACAAAATAGGTGACTACTCCCAAAGAACAACGAACAAACTGAAATACCTAGGAACATATCTGACGAACCAACTGAAAAGGAGAGAAACAGTAAAGGAGAGAATAAAAACAGCATACAGAGCCACAAGAGCAATTATACCGTTCATCGAGAAAAACAAACTATCATGGGGCCTGGCCAAACGGCTGTACATAGCCATCATACTGTCAACAATGACATATGGAGTTAAAAACGCGGCAACAACAAAAGCCAACCGAAGAAGTATGAGAAGAGCTGAAAGAGACATCATCCAATTACTCAGAAAAACAACAGGGCAAAAACAACGACATAAAATATCAACACTACTAGAAGGGAAGACAATCACAAAAAGGATAGAAATGTACGCAATGAAGTACTGGGGACACGTTCAAAGAAGGGAACCAACACACCTACTGAAGAAAGCACTAACACTGAACAGCAGCAAACTTAAAATTGGGAGACCATGTTATACGTGGAAAATAACAATCGAGAGGATCATGAACAAACTGAGTAAGGACCAAACATACACGACATAATGCGGTAACGCATCTCACAAATACCTACACCTCCCATCCCACATTCCTTTACCATACGCCATGTGGCTCTCGCTGCTGGCAACAAGCATGACCTTAGTTCAACCCAGCGTGGACGTAGCAGGCCCAGCTTACAACTTGGGAGTGGCAGCAATGCCTACTGCACGCTGGTAAATCAATCAATCAATCAATCAATCAATCAAACATGAACTTTTTCAGCAGAAGTGAAAAATATAAAAACTAAACGGTAAGTTTAATTAGCACCTAAACTTTCATTTAACTTAAAAGGAACACTGAGATAGAGTCTTGTTTAAACAAACAAACAGACAAATACACCAGAGATAGTAGACAACCGCCAAATCCAAAGCCAAGGCTGTGCTGAAGGGGGTTACATATTTGGAAAAACGCAGACATACATCCACACCCACCGGTATTGTCAATACCGGGGTTGGGGGTCGAACCCATAGCGCGGTAGACAGTCCATCAACATATTCGCCACTCAATACGCCTTAACCCATTGAGCTACCGCACCACCGGTTTATTCAATATAATTTAAATGTACCTACACAGTAGAAGTAATAATAGATAAAAATGATGAAAAAGTGTTATCCTCTGAATGTCCTGTCATGTCTGTTAATTCGGTAAAGCTAGAAAGAGATAAACACTTATACGTATAATCTGCTCATATGTAGCCTCTACTAAGGGTGCTACAGTATACTGATTGGTCCGTCCGCCGAATGCGTCATTAGTGGAGAAATAATGCCGCCAATTTTAAATTCACACAACATAATAATTTTTTCTGTAGAAAAGAAGCAAATTTTGCAAAAAAGAAAAAATGCGGGTGAGTTTTTTAAAGAGAACTTCTCACATATTCAATAAGAAAAAAGTGGGAAAGGTCCATTGCGTATTGAATGTTGAGACCATAAACTTGTCAATCTGGTTCAGCGTTCTGCGGTCATTGTATATTTAATTCGCAGATGTTCAAAACTTTAAAAATACCTTTTAAGTATTTTGCATAATAAATTCAGCATTGGCAAACATCCTTTTATGATAATTGTATGGACAATTGTCAATAAATAAAACCACATGTGCAAAATTCTCCTCTATTGAAAAGAAAACTATTTATTATTCCTTAAAAATTAAATATTTGTACGTAATTATTTAATTAAAATAATGAAGCTTATGTTTAAGAGTTCCTGAGAAAATTGCTGGAGAAATATGCAGATAATGGTTATTTCTTTAGGTTATTGTAAATAATCAGCCTCTTTCAGTCTAGAATTTTCCATAGGATAAATCTTAATAAATAATTTATATCTTAATACATTAAATTAATTGTTTATCCGATGATGTATCGGCTATTTGAGGGTTTTGCTAATTGAATTGTGTTAGCTAATGACAAATATTAATTACATCTCTGTTAATTGTTAATGTTTATACAATGGAGTCCGTTCTAATTATGTTTATATTATACATTATACATTATACATTATTTCAATGCGTATTCTGAAATGCGTAGTGTCTTAATCCCGAGGCGTATTGGTTTTAATTTTTCTTATGGTTGGGATTTTAGGGGTGAAAAACGCTTTTTTGCGATTTCTGTCTAAACTACGCATTCTATCGAAAAAAAGTTAAACATAAAAGTTGTAGGTAATAAAGAGATCGATAACTGTTATGGAGAGAACTTTTGTCCTAACCTCAATATTTTTAGAGAAATACGCAAAAAAACGTTTTTTCGGTTTCTTATTTTTTTCCACAAAAATAATTCGATTTAGCTCAAACTTGGTGAAAGTATACCTTTTGGTGTCCCACATAGGCACTATTTTAGTTTGTTACTTTCCTCGACAACTGACAATTTACAATTCAATTCAATTCAAAAAGATTTATTAACATTTCAGTTACAAAAAAATGCGCCTGAGTTGGAACCCGGTTCAGAGCCGGCCACAGCACCACGGCGCGCAACGCCGTGGTAGATGGGTGGCCGGGTGGGGCAGGTCCAACCTCGGCTAGAACCGGTGGAAAATGGGTGGCGGTTAGGGCTCCTGTTTTAATAAGAAATAAAACTTAAACCTAACAATTTATTGAAAAATAATCATGAACGATTTTAAAATACTTAGAACTACTTAGAAATAAATAGAAAATGGCGAATTTTTGTTTAAGCTCGCACACGCGCACTGGCGCACACGTGTACTGTTTTAAGAGGTCGGGTTACTAGTACGGGAAAAAACCCATTCGAACAAATGACAACCTTCATCCGATGGTCTACCTGCCTTCATATGTCCTCATCCGTATCTGTGTATATGGCAAAAAAGGAAAAAAGTATTTGATTTGATTATATTTGAATTTTGATCATAAAAAACTGAATAAAAATGTTAAAAAACCAAGTTTTTCATTAACTGATTCAATTTGAATCGTAAAATTACGACATTCTTTGCAGCTGCAGGCCGATGTACACACTCAAAGAAAATGATAGGTAAATTCAACCAAAAAGAGCATATGAAATCGCGCCTATCTAGTTTCATAGTTAAATCAATCAGAAAAGAATAGTCATACAACTTCATTTGTTTTCGTAAACAAATAGTAGTTTAATAACCATATCTTCTTGTAACAAATTAAATAGTACAATGACATTTTTTTATGTTCACTAACCATTTTCAATTTGGTCTACAATTAAATAGTACAACGACTTTGTTTTTTGTTCACCAACTAATTTTTAGGTTGATCTACACTTTATTGTATGATGAAATTTTTTTGGTTAGCCAAAATCTCAGTATTGAGACATCAGACCACCCAAACCAAAGATTAGAGATCGTTTATAAGATCCATCTAAATATATCGATGATTCCTGAGAGAATTTGAACATTGCAATCATGTTATTAATTTTCTATAAATTCATAAGAGTATAAGATAATGCATGATTGATTATTGTCAGTGATTTGTATGTGGCGTCATCTGGGAATAATTTCTGTAATAGACTACGTGGTAAGTAAGCAAATTTTATGGTAACTCTTTTAGAAATTCTAGAAGACGACAATAATATTGGTTTGTCTACCAAGTACAATAATACAGCGAACTAATACTGGGTTAGAATTACAATTCGATAATAGTATAAAATAAAATATACTATTATCTAGTTTAATTTGACAGAATTCAACAAAATAATAGACGAACAAAATAATAGTCCTATTCATCTATTTTATAAGTTAATGTTTGTTTTGTTGTACGACAACTTTTTATTAATTAAAATAACAGTCACCTCTTGTTTAAAAATACCATCAATATAGTTTGGTTTAACAAAATTAACGACTTAAAAAAGTTTTTTTACATTTAATTTTATTTCTAAATTTTTAGCTGCGCCTTAATTAGTTTTATACAGGGTGTCTCACCGGGAACTGAATCGATCGATATAGTGAAAAGTACGCATCAGAAATTTTTGAAAATTTTGGGAGTTACTAAAGTCAGTGTGGCCAATCCAACTAAAATAATTACAAGCCGCTGACACTTCCGCTTATACCGGAAGTCGATACCAACTTGCTTATTTTAAATGGAACCCTATATATTTCGAAAAGAGCGTAAAATTCTGAGTCAAAAACATGTAGGATACCCTATGCCTAAATCCATCCGTTTCGGAGATATTTGACATTTTATAGAAAATTTGACAGGTGCAACGGTTTGCAAGAACCGTTATAACTTTCTTCGTGTAAAAGATACTCATTTGCTTCTTGGCACATAAAAAGAACACAAGGAGAACTACGTTCTACAACTGAAATAAATTCAATAATATCATACCAAGTATTCCGTTTTTCGCGTTACATTTTGTCAACTTCAAACCGCGAAAACTTGTTTAGGTCAAATGGAACACCCTGTATTTTTTTACGTCAAGTTGTGGAGAATTGAATTCCCTTTTTTCTGATATTAGAATTGTGGGGTTAAAGTGTTTGGTGACGGTTTCCGTTTTTCTGGATATCGATTAGCAAATGTGCTGCAAGTTCTTGATATTACCTTATCACATTCTCTATAAATAATAAACAAATTTAAAAGATCTTCGTGGGTGTAATTTAAACGTTCTGGCATTTTTTGATGTAAGATAATGACTGATTGTTTCTAATCATGGCTATTTTGATGAAATGATTACAACAATTCATGAATTTCTAATATAATCGCAAATATTTCAAAAAGTTGAAAACTTTAACCCCACAAGAAAGGGAATTCAATTTTACACAACTTGACGTAAAAAAATACAGGGTGTTCCATTTGACCTAAACAAGTTTTCGCGGTGTGAAGTTGACAAAATGTAACGCGAAAAACAGAACACTTGGTATGATATTATTGAATTTATTTCAGTTGTAGAACGTAGTTCTCCTTGTGTTCTTTTTATGTGCCAAGAAGCAAATGAGGATCTTTTACACGAAAAAAGTTATAACGGTTCTTGCAAACCGTTGCACCTGTCAAATTTTCTATAAAATGTCAAATATTTCTGAAACGGATGGATTTAGGCATAGGGTATCCTACATGTTTTTGACTCAGAATTTTACGCTCTTTTCGAAAACCCTGAAATATATAGGGTGTTCCATTTAAAATAAGCAAGTTGGTATCGACTTCCGGTATAAGCGGAAGTGCCAGCTGCTTGTAATTATTTTAGTTGGATTGGCCACACTGACTTTAGTAACTCCCAAAATTTTCAAAAATTTCTGATGCGTACCTTTCTCTATATCGATCGATTCAGTTCCCGGTGAGACACCCTGCATATTCATTGCGTCTTCCTATCCGATATAAAACTTAAACCGGATCCTTCACCATTTCTTAGAATGCAACGTATGAGCGAATACACTATACGATCAAAATATAGTGTTAAAACTAAAAAAATTGTCCGCCATATTGAATTTAGTATGACGACATTTTATCTTCGTATCCTTCTCAGCAAACCCTTTCATTTGATACCCATATCATGGGTATAAAAAATAACTGGTCCGCCATCTTTGAGAGTCCGCCATATTGGATTTAGAATGACGTCACTTAGCTAACCATGCATTGTCATCCAAACTAAACGAGTATGCAAAATTTCAGCTCAATCGGTTGGGGATAACTGTTTTAAAATTGACTTGCAAGATTTAAACTAAACAAACAAACTAACATACAAACATTGTAATTAAATAAAAGCTTATAAAAAGGGTGCTTCACGTCCGCGAAGACATGTTGATCGATTGATTGATTTACCAGTGTGCGGTAGGCATTGCTGCCACTCTAGGATATACCACAGAGCCGGCTACGTCTACGCTGGGTTGGATTTGGGTCCCGCTTGTTGTCAGCAGCAAGAACCACATCCAGGAGTGTGGGATAGTCAGTGTATGTGTTTGTCAGATGCGTTGCTGCATTGTGTCGTAACATGGAGTGTTTATGCTCCTCTTTTTGCGTTTCTGCTTCTAAAAGTCTTCTTCTGAGTCTTCTTATTCCTCCGTTTCTGATTCTGGTAAGCATATATGGTTGCGATTTCTTTGTGGTGTTCATTTTTTTTTTCTCGGTTGTCTTTTCCAGTATTCTTGGTTATTCCCTAGGTTGTTCTTGATCCTCTCGATTGTTGTTCTCTACGTTTCTTCATAAAGATGTGTTGTACCAAAAGTACAAATTTAGAAAAGTTCTCCACATTTTTGGTTGCTTCACGACTCATTGTAGAATTAGATAGTACTATAAAGGTGGACAAAGGAAATATTATAATTTTAAAATTTGGCAAAATATTAAGTGGCAAAACGAGAAAAGCGGCAAAGGCGCATACCCTCTAATTGGAATTTTCAGGCAAAAAAGGCGAAAAGTGCCAAGGCCGGTTTTTCATATAAAAAGAATTTAAATACTGTGACTTGATCATAGGACAGGAGCATCAGAGGGTCATTAGAAAAAGATAGTTTTATACCAAAGGACAGATCTGGAATATTAATGAAAATAAGAGAAAAAGCCGATTAGTCCATAAATGAGTACATACGAACATCTCCATAGGTCTCTCGTAAACGAAGTCATGGTACAAAACCTCTATTAGGGTACATGTCGTTAGTACGGTTTCGCGAAGGAACAGTTTTACTGCCGTAAAACACATTTTCCAGTTGACAAGTTCTTGTGAATGTTACAATCTGTATTGGAAGCTAGCTAGCCACGGCGCACAATGCCCGAAAACGTGGCCAATATTCTTAGATGTATTTCAATTTTGCTGGAAATTAGTATATGCGGGTTTTCAAGATCGCTGATTTCGAATTTGATATTATGTTTCGGATCCAATTAGGGCGACTTTTTGTTAAAAAATTAGTTTTTCAGCTGAAAGTCAGTTTATAGGGGTTTCCTAGGTCGCTGAGTTCGAGTTTAATATTATTTAAAAAAGAAACAAAATGGCGGATCCAATATGGCAGACGTCTTTATTAAAAAATTCGTTTCTTCAGCTGAAAGTCAGTGTATAGTGGTTTTCAAGGTCACTGATTTCGAATTTGATATTATTTAAAAAATGGCGGATTAAATATGGTCAACTTTTTTATTATAAATTAGTTTTTTGACCTGAAAGTCAGTGTTTTCGAGGTCGCTGATTTCGAACTTGGTATACATTTATATTGAAAACATAGAAATAATAAATTTTTTGTAAAAGATGGCGCAGTGCGACGGAATGCAAAGGTGAAGACATAGCAAAAATGAAACAAATGAAACATTTAAATTTAGTATAATACGTGAATAAAAATGTTTAAAAAAATATTTTTGTACAGTAAATGTGCTTAATATATTTCAAATACAAGTATATTGCATTTATAATTGCATAATGTATTTATCTAAATATTTGTAACTTCTTTTGAAATTCAAATGCAACAATGCAAAGTAGCGATGATGAAAGTGATTCTTCGTCTGACGACAAGTAGCAGTTGCAATAAAATTATATGAAAATAATAGTTTTTGTTATATATTCATCACCCTTCCATTTCGTCCCCCTGCACCATCTTCTACAAAAAAATTGTTATTTCTTTGTTTTTAACATAAGTGTATATAAAATTCGAAATCAGCGGCCTTGAAAACCCCTCCATATACACTGACTTTCAACTGAAAAAACTAAATTTTTAATAAAAAAAGTCGGCGATATTTGATCTGCCATTTTGTTTTTTTTTTTTTAATAATTTCAAATTCAAAATCAACGACTTCAGACACTGACTTTCGGCTGAAAAAACTAATTTCTTATTTAAAAAAGTCGGCTATATCAGCCATTTTGTTTCGTTTCTTTTATATCAAATTCGAAATCAGCGACTTGAAAACCCCTACACACTCGGCCGAATAAACTAATTTTTTAATAAGAAAAAGTCGGCCATATTGGGTCCGCCATTATTTTTTTTAAACAATATCAAATTCGACCTCGGCGACCTCTAAAACCCTATATACTAATTTTCAGCAAAATTGAAAAACAAGTGTTTTGGTCACGTTTTCGGACAACTCCATAGCGATCGAAATAATTAGATTAAAAAAAAGTGGGGAAGCTGCGAAAAGCTGATTTTTACAGGCATTATGAAGGAATCTGTAATGGGCATAGGGAAATTGGTTTCTGGGTGGGAAACCGTGGGAAAATTAACTTATTGCTTTTTTGTTTCCAGGATCGAAAAAAAAAAAATCATATTTTACATGCTAAATTTGATTATTAATAAATTTAAAGTACACAGTTAAAAAATAGTTTTTCAAAATCAAATTCGGACAACTGTAAAACACACAATAAACATATGAAGGAAGCATTATTTTTCACGAAGCGTAAACTCGACATGCGACACGAAAGACGCTCGGTTTTTCAATGGATTCTTTGGTTGGATATATACACGTGAATATATACATAATGTTTAGATACATTATAAAAAGCCATGTCATATAGTAGACATACCACACTAAGTATCTAGGGCATAAAAAGTCGCTAAATAAAAATTTCTATTTAGGGATTTTTGGCCACGTTTTCGGGCATTCTGACCACTGTGAGGTGCACCAAAATTTTAGCAATATATATTTACAGTTAGTCCAAGTCCAATTACTCTCGTACGCTTTTAGGAAGTTGTGAATATTTTGTGCCAAATCGATTGCTACTACATACTCTCCATTGTATGATGGTTGAGATACGTGTCCCCTAAAGGAGGCGTCCGCCCTTCCTATACGTGGTAGGATTCTTACAAATATTAGATAATAGGTATGTACATTTACTGTAATTTGTATTGATATTAGTTGAATTTTTGCATTTTCTTGATTGAAACTTTAACTTTAACCATTAAGTTTAACCTATCGGAGGAGTAACTGTTAAAAAAGTAATTAGGATATCCAGAAGTGATAAATCAGTGCTAAATATAAAACCAGTGCATCGTAAGAATGCGGAGATTCTGGATGGAGCAGTTAGCAATCCACGATAGATATGAACTTATACTTTTCTCATCTATTACAGGACTCCTATAGATTAACCGAAATCCACTAAGAGTAGAAATTAACCACCCATATCGAATGGGGAGCGTGGCTGGCACCCTTAGTAAAACAAAGAATATCATGTCTTTCAAACAACGGTGGTGAGTTCTTCTACATTACAACCGCTTGTGTTATTTGGGTCATTCGTACTAGTCATATGTACATATTCTCGTTTTTCATTCATTCAATTCAGCGCTTATAAAGTGAATTAAATCAAGAATAATACTGTAACATTTGGATATATTTAAGCTATTTAATTTATTCACAAAATACAAACCCAACTTACTTTCTCTTACTACTTATGGTTCTTGTTTGTAGGATTTCAGTTACACTTATTCTGCGCAAATTTATTGAATGCATTGCAACGCCCAAATGCATTAATTGCATAGGAGATGTAATTTGTAATGTAATTTGCAATTCGTATATTTAAGTGTACATACACGTTCCATATTTTTAGAACAAAATACGAATATAAATAAGAAGTAACTCGCGAAAGTTTATTGGTAATAAACTAGTGTGCGAGCCTGTAATTATATTCAGTTTTATTGAGAATAAATTGGGTAATAATAATAATTTTAAAAATTGTTACTATTGGTTCTACTTTAGTTACATATATATTTAATTTTTTTCTGTTTCTTATTGGGACCCTCTGCCACATGTATTTTCTTCTAAGAAATGTCGTGAAATCTACAAAATAATACAATTATCTAGTATTTTACTAGAAAATAACCTCTACGCCTGTGACTTTTACGTCAAATGATCAGTTAGAGGTTGGTTTTTGACGAATAATGAATAAGAACAAAAATATAAAAATGATGTATTTTGCTGACGTTTCGGAAAACGAATCTGTTTCCTTTCTCAAAGCGTATTATAAATGTTTGTGTGCTGTGTATATGAAATACACAGCTTTAAGAATATATTTGTTATATTCAGTATCCATAGATACTTACTGCTTACACAGAACTGTTGATATATCTAGCTGATAATTTTATTTTAAACAATGTTGAGTTTGTTGAGTTCTTCTTTTAACATCGGCCGCCAGGTTGTGCAAACATCTACGGAACAATTCGACACGCATTTATCCTCATTCAATAGTATTATAGCCGCTTCTTTAATTTTTCTTTTCTTGCTATCTGTCTCTTTTGTTAAAATTTTTGCCGAGTCCCAGTTTATTCTATGTCCGTTCTCCCAAGCGTGTTCGCAAATCTTCGTTTTCTGAATCTAATTCTTCCTAATGTATCCCCTGTGCTCACCCAACGAGACAGGCAGCAAGAAAAGAAAAATTAAAGAAGCGGCTATAATACTATTGAATGAGGATAAATGCGTGTCGAATTGTTCCGTAGATGTTTGCACAACCTGGCTGCCGATGTTAAAGAAAGAACTTAACAAACTCAACATTGTTTAAAATAAAACTATCAACGAGATATATCAACAGTTCTGTGTAAGCAGTAAGTATCTAGCATACTGAATACAACAAATATATTCTTAAAGCTGTGTATTTAATATCAGGGGCGGACTAGCCCACAGGGACACCGGGACGAATCCCGGTAGCCCGGTCCAATAGTGCGCCGCTGGCGCCGGCTGTTTGGCAAGATGACGAGATGAATAGAGTAATAAGTGGCCTGTGAGTTCTAAGATCCAGCGCCGCTAAACTGTTGTCAGTCCGCTCCTGTTTAATATGCACAGCACTCAAACATTTATAATACGCTTTGAGAAAGGAAACAGATTCATTTTCCGAAACGTCAGCAAAATAGATCATTTTTATATTTTTGTTCTTATTCATTATTTGTCAAAAACCACCCTATAACTGATCCTTTGGCGTAAAAGTCACAGGCGTAGAGGTTATTTTCCAGTAAAATACTTGATAATTGTATTATTTTGTAGAATTCACGACATTGTTTAGAAGAAAATACATGTAGCAGAGCATCCCAACAAGAAACGGAAAATTTAAGAAAATGCCACATCCAACATTTAGACAATATTTATATATATGTAATGTTATGTTGTAATGGTTAACAACAAAAAATAAAATAACGTGGCAACGCTACAGTGTGAGTCCAAAAATGATGTATTACTGGATATGGAATTAAGAGTCAAATACAGATACATAAAAGGATATTTACGTGTTTTATTTTAAATATTCTAGTATTCGTTGTAGATTTTAAAATTAGTTTTGAATATGCCATCTTTTTTTCTAAAATTGTTTGTTAAATAATAATTTTAATAATTAAGTGGGAGAACTGAAGAAATACATTTAATTTTCTTGATAATACTCCCTATAATAATGTTTTTCTAATGTTTCTCTATTAGATTCAGAGAAAAAAGAGTTTAAAAAATTCAACTTAAAACACATACTTTCAACGTTACTCAGTAAAGTTATGGGATAGGTGAGTAAAAACTATATAAAAATGGAGAACCTTTCAGACAACCAGGTAGCATTACTTGCGGTTTTTGTACAGTTCAGAACAAGTTTCATTAAAAAAAATTTCCGACAAAAAATTGCCTAATATGATTTTTTGATTTTTTTTCCGTATATTTTGGTACCACAGGTGGCTTTGCATTTGTAGGAGGCGAATGTTTTTCTGGTCATAATTAGATCCTAATTTTTTTCTATACTTGAGTTAAATTTGATTCAAATCGCACAATAAATAAAATTTTAGAAGGGGCACTCTGTATATATGTATGTATGTATGTATCTATGTATGTATATATGGGTTTTTAGTGATTGAAATTTGATTCAATTGAGCTGAATTTTGCACACAGAATACAATAAGCTACGTGGCGTCAATCTAAATCCACTATAGCGGACGCTCTAAGATGGCGGATTACATTTTTCTTCACAACCCCCTTGACATGGGTATCAAATTAAAATGTTTGATGAGTAGAATACGATAAGCTACGTAACGTCAATCTAAACTCAAGATAGCGGCTTACCTTTTTTCCTCATGACCCCCCTTGACATGCGTATCAAATGAAAGGGTTTGACGAGTAGAATACGATAGGCTACGTGACGAATATTTAATAAAAAAAACTTTTTGAAAACAATAGTTTTCTTTTAAAACCAAATTGCACTAAAAAGTAGAAAGTAATTTCAATTTTGTAAATAGAAAACCATTGAGCACTCATAAAGTGTAAACATAAATCAAAATGATTAGACGAAGTAATATTTTATGAGCGCTCAATGGTTTTCTATTCACAAAGTTGAAATTATATTATACTTTTTGGTGTAATTTGATTTTAAAAGAAAACTATTGTTTTTAAAAAGTTTTTTTTTAGTTTATTTATTTGCTTACTATCCATATTTTATGCTCAGTCTAAAGATACAAATCATATATGTCAATTCTTGCCGGCGTTGTAAATCTCAAATATATAAATAGAAAACATTAAAAAATTCAGAATAAATTACAAAATAACGGAAAATGCAAGATGAAACGAAAATCAAAGAAATACCTGATCTGAGGTATGTACAATCGAAAAAACATTCTTTTAATTTTGAATTGGAGCGAAATACTTAGCCACTCAGTACCCACATTAACCACTCAGTAATAATTGTTTTTCTAAATACCAATATCAATGTATAACTGATAATATTTAACAAATAAACTATGACGTATACGGAATTCTTATTGAATTACGTGACATTTTTGGTAAGCATGGTACGGCAGATATTTTTTAGAAATAATAATTATTACAGGTGGCGTAAGGCGAGACTTTCAAAAATTAATTATGACGTAAATTGCATAATTTAAGTGCCTCACGTACACCAATTCAAGTCTATTTATTTTACGTCATTATTACTAATATATGTATAACACATTAAACAAACCAGCAAGAAGTATAATGAAGTAAATTTAAAATGTTCTGTGGCTAATCAAACTACCTTATGAAGCTAAACCCTTCGTCTACATCCACCACATTTTGTCAACCTTTTAATTTTTGTCATTATTATTAAAAGAAGATTTGTACAGATATTCTGGGGCAAAAGATATTTTTATAGAGTCTCGCAAACAGCAGAAAGAATAATGCACGAAAAATCAAAAAAAAAAATCTATATAAGAATATATTAAATCTTTTGCATTCTTTCGATAATCTACTACTAGTTATGCTAGAAATTGAGAAGTCCTAAAACGAATTTATTTACAAAATAACTATGTATTCAATCAATAATGGAAATCAAATTAAACTAAATTTTTAATCTTTGTAATTCTCTGACAACCTACATCTCGTTGTGATAGAGACAAAGAGCTGCAAAATTTATTTATTTACAAAAACCAATGTTAAAGTTTTTAATACAACATGATTCACCTGGAGAAATTAAACTATAATTCTAAAATCCATCTACACGCTTAGCCTTGGAGAAGCAGTACCTTTCACTCTTTTTTTGAGCTCCTCAGAACCACACAAAGCCACTCACAAGATATTTCAAACATGAATCACAATTTTTTTTTATTAGTTGTCAAATGCGTGTGATACACAAGTCATTTACAAATAAAAACAAATAGAATTCACCTCTGTAGTAATGTAGTCGATATTCTCTATGAATATTTTGAAGTAAATCATTTGTTTTGTTTTATTACAGTTACAGTAAAGATTACACAGGCACACAAAAAAAAATGTCGAGTACTAGAATTCAGACCTATGTATTCCCATGCACTTCGACCCATGAATCCGATGAACACGAATCCGATGTCCGTTTTGCCAGATTGGCTCTTGTATTTTTGCTAACCTCAAAAAACACCTTAAAAATGCCCGAAAAATCCCAAACAAGTAAATAAAAAGTTTAAATGAGCTGATCATTATATCTATACATAATTTGGGGCGCTGAAACTGAATATGAGGTCAGAATTAGCCGATCAGTTAGGAATTTTGACATAACCTCAAAAAACACCTAAAATATGCCCAAACATCCAAAACAAATAAATTAAAAGCTTAAACCGAGAACTTTAAAACTAATATAACTCAAGGCAAGGGCATTACACCAAGAACTTTGAACCAAGAACTCTAAATCTAACATAACCTAAGGCAAGAGCTTTAAACCAAGAACTTTAAACAAAGAATTCTTAAGCCAACATAACCTGAGACAAGAACTTTAAACCTATTATAAATTGAGACAAGACTGTTAAGTTCCTAAAACAAGAACTATTAAGATTTAGAGTTCTTGGTTTAGAGTTCTTTGTATAAAGTTCATGTCTTAGAATATGTTACATTTAGAGTTCTTGGTGCAAAGTTCTTGCCTTAAGTTTTGTTAGATTTAGTGTTATTTTTTAGCAATACAAATGTTTACGGAATTAATGCTAAAAAAGAGTTAATGGAAACTGATTGTTCCGAAAGTCAAGAAGATGACAATGAATATGAAGATAGTGAATGTGAGTGTTCGATAAGAACTAAAACTCCCAATATTTGATGAAATGATAAACTTGATAATGTTATTAGAAATCTTGGTCTATCTAATGGTAGGGAAGAATTTTTAGCGGCGATTATGGAAAAAGACAATTTAGTATCAAGTGATGTTCATTCTAGCTCATACAGAAAAAGAGAAAAAGACTTTAGAAAATATTTTACACAAGGAAAAGAACACTTGCATACTGTCATAATGAAGAAGGGTTGATGAATATATTTATACTTATCACATATTGATTTTAGATAAATATTTTTTATTTTATCGCTGATTTTTTTTTCGATTTTTCGGAACCTCGAATTTACTACAAACAAAACAGAAGGAATTCGCATTACTTACACAGTTGTGCAAATTTCTTGTACTCATAAGAAGCCAAGTTTCCCACTTCAAGCTGCAGTTGCATGATGACGACGCCCGCGGTCCCACTGTCCCAACCCGACTGGCCGCCGATACTGGATCGTAAACTCTTTCTCTACTTTTGCAATGATGGGATTTTCCTTACCTAGGAACTTAGCCGAAATAAATCGTTTCCCGCCGTCACCACGTGGCGGTGTCCTAGTCGCAAAAATAGAAAAAGAAAACAAATGGCATATGATAATCAAACAGAGTAAAGAAAACTATTCAATTCTAAACGGCTCTAAAAAAAAAAAAAAGTAAAAACTCATCGAGGGAGGGTGTAGGTAAATATTAAGACCAAACGAAATTCCTCTCTCAACAGAGCAAACTTTGTACGAAAATTTTTTCCTAAAAATGTTACTGTTCAGTAATATTTTCCTTTGGATACTTGAAAATTTAAAAGTTATCCATCTCCGCTTACTACTGATGAGAATATATATGTTGAAATGATATTTCTCTATAAAGTTTGCAGATTGCACTTTAATTCTGACTATGGTATTGTGTTCAGCTCGTGAAAATACGTCGGAAAATATATGTTCAGATATTGTGTAGGGCAAAGTCATTTTTGGGTACGCTTTCATCCTAAATATGGATTTTACAAGATATTCGATCGTCGAGCATGAATTCTGACCTTGGATTCGGTTTCAGTGCTCCAGATTACGTATAGTGGTCAGTTCATGTAAGCTTTTTATTTACTTGTTTGTGATTTTTCTGGCATTTTTTAGGTATTTTTTGTCAAAATTCCTAACTGATCGACTAATTCTGACCTCAGATTCGGTCTCAGCGTCCCAAAAATATGTATGGAATACACTATGGAAAAGGTGGTCAGCTCATTTAAGCTTTTTATTTACATGTTTGAGATTTATCGAGCAGCAGTGTTTTTTGGGGTTAGGAAAAATGCAAGAACCGGTCCGGCAAAACGGACATCAGATTCTTGTTCAGCGGGT
Source organism: Rutpela maculata (assembly GCA_936432065.2). Classification (NCBI taxonomy): domain Eukaryota; kingdom Metazoa; phylum Arthropoda; class Insecta; order Coleoptera; family Cerambycidae; genus Rutpela; species Rutpela maculata. The sequence goes on from OW386288.2 coordinate 121,356,402, forward strand.
CGAAATGCATGAGAATGCATAGGTCTGCCTTCTAGCACTCGACATTTTTTTTGTGTCTGTGTTATTTTTATAGGATTTCGCAAACAGCAGAGAGAAAAATGTATGAAAAATTATTTAATATTGAGGTCGGTGTAAAAATAAGCAAATAACGAATTCAAATGTATTTCCGATTTCAATATCTACATTAGCTAATAAAGTTCAACTGGACCTGACGGTGAAATTTCATTTAATAATTTTTAGCAATATTTTTTGAAGGCGGTTCAATTTTTTTCAAACATTTTTTTATCTCCAATAAACAAAAGCAAACTAAAAAGGTACTATAATTGTTACACATTCTTCTTCTTCGCAGTTTTCTTGTAAATAATGTTAGTTTTCGGACATCCTAAATTTTGTCATACCAACTTTGTTGTGAAAAAAAAATGTATGAAAAAAAAACATCCAACCTGTATGGGATTCGATCTTTGGATTGCAAGGCAAAACTTTAGCCACTGGACCATCACACATTACTACAAAAATTGAATGTCTGTAATATACCGGATGCCACAGGCTCGTATATTTCCTTTATTTTTTAACTTATCCATTTGAAATTTGTAAAAATGGATTTTTAGACATAAAAAACGGTATGAGACCATTTCCGGTTTACCCGGAAATGATCGCAACTTTCGATTTTTAATGGAATACCCTGTATATTTTTACATATTTCGATTCAAGACAACATTCTGAGTATATCATGAGATTTTCGCCAATTTTTGAGTCGTTCAGTTTTTTTAAGCAATTTGAACATTCGTCTTAGGTGCTTTGGAATACCAGAACGGCAGGTAAAGTCCAAGGGAAAAATATAATTCATCGTTTAATTTCATTAATAACTATTTACGAAGCCTCCAAAATTGAACAAATCACTTTTTTATCGAAAACTTTTTTTTTTTTTCAAGGGAAGGTGGTGGCTCATAGTGTTCAATAAATTATAGACTTTTTTCTGAATTCATTGAAATCCATTTCAAATCTATGCTATTTGTTTTTCAATTTTATTAAATTTATTTAGAAATAAAAAAATCACTTTCAAAATATTTTTTATTGATCCTTATAATAACTTGTACTAGTACTTATACCTATTAAGAAACAAAAGAGAGAACCAGAAGGCTATCGTTCACAAAAAGGTAGTTATTCACATTTTATTATTAGACATATGTTTTTTGCAAAGGCAATTACGTTAAAGTTCATGAAAAATTATACTGAAAGTTTTTTATTTTTAAATAAATTCAATAAAATAGAAAAACAAATAGCATAGATTTGAAATGGATATCAATGAATTCAGAAAAAAAATTATAATTTATTGAACAGTATGATCCACCACCTTCCCATTTGAAAAAAAACAGTTTTCGATAAAAAAGTGATTTGTTCAATTTTGGAGGCGTCGTAAATAGATATTAATGAAATTAAATAAAAAATTATATTTTTCCCTTGGACTTTACCTGCCATTGAACACATTTTGTTATTCTAAAGCACTCTAGACGAACGTTTTAAAATTCTTAAAAAAACTGAACATCGACTCAAAAATTCGTGAATCCAAATATGTAAAAATATACAGGGTATTCCATTTAAAAATCGGAAATTGCGGTCATTTCCGGGAAATGGTCTCATAGTCTCATACCGTTTTATGTCCAAAAATCCATTTTATGCACCCCACATTTCAAATGGATAAGTTAAAAATTAAAGAAAATATAGGGAGGAGACACTAGCCTGTGGCACCCGATATATCTTTCGAGACCATATTTCGAGAATCATATTTTAACACATTAGATACCTAAATTATTATGAAATATATATTAGTAAAATATACAGTGTGTTTCACTTCTCGTGAAGACACGTGTATCTTTTTTATTTGTTGCCGAATTAATTTCATATTTTTATCAGCCATGCAAGTCCATAAGGTGACTTTATTCAACATATAAATGCCGTCTAAATCTAAAACGCCGGCCTACTGCGATAAAAAGAAAATGTCAATTTTCGAGAAATCATAGTAGGCTTAGAGATAGACAAAAATTTTGTTAACAAAAGTTGTTCGGAATCACTTGATATGTACCCCTGTAAAATTTTGTGAAAATCGGAATATTTTCAAAAAAAAATTTTTTGTTTCACTTCTCGTGAAGACACCCCTGTATCTTTTTTATTTGTGGCCGGATTAATTTCAAATTTTTATCAGCATACAAGTCCATAAGGTGACTTTATTCAACATATAAATGCCGTCTAAATCTAAAACGCCGGCCTACTGCGATAAAAAGAAAATATCAATTTTCGAGAAATCATAGTAGGCTTAGAGATAGACAAAAATTTTGTTAACAAAAGTTGTTCGGAATCACTTGATATGTTCCCCTGTAAAATTTTGTGAAAATCGGAATATTTTCAAAAAAAAAATTTTTTGTTTCGCTTCTCGTGAAGACACACACGTGTATCTTTTTTATTTGTGGCCGAATTAATTTCAAATTTTTATCAGCCATACAAGTCCATAAGGTGACTTTATTCAACACATAAATGCCGTCTAAATCTAAAACGCCGGCCTACTGTGATAAAAAGAAAATGTTAATTTTCGAGAAATCATAGTAGGCTTAGAGATAGACAAAAATTTTGTTAACAAAAGTAGTTCGGAATCACTTGATATGTCCCCCTGTAAAATTTTGTGAAAATCGGAATATTTTCAAAAAAAAAAATTTTGTTTCACTTCTCATGAAGACACCCCTGTATCTTTTTTATTTGTGGCCGAATTAATTTCAAATTTTTATCAGCCAAACAAATCCATAAGGTGACTTTATTCAATACATAAATGTCGTCTAAATCTAAAACCCCTGCCTACTGCGATAAAAATAAAATGTTAATTTTCGAGAAATCATAGTAGGCTTAGAGATAGACAAAAATTTTGTTAATAAAAGTTGTTCAGGATCACTTCATATGCCCCTCTGTAAAATTTTATGAAAATCGGAATATTTTCAAAAAAAGAGAACACATAAAGAGAACTTTTTCCAACAAATGAAAGTTGTGAACAAAAATCAGCATTCAATAAAACACTAAAAGGGCTTTTTATTTTTACATATCAAGTTGAATGTAATATCTTTTCTTTTTTTCTTTTTGTTATCTGTCTTCTGGAGGAGTAACTCTCCATCATATCCTTCCTCCTTATCGGCTCAGAAATTTAGGAACATGGACGGTTTTATTGCGTTGAATGTAAAGAGTGCCGTGAAATTAACTGTCAATATGTATTGTTTTATTTATTTCGTCATTGCTTTCATGACAGAAGTGATTGTTGTTATTTTCTGTGGAGTTTGTTAGTTTTTCTTGTTTTAATAATTTTATTCATACTAAAGTTTCCTTATTTCATATCTTTTCTCATAATGGTTAGAATACTTTTAACTACTGATGAAAAAATTGAAATAATAAAGATAGTCGGTGAAAATGTACGGTCTTCAAGAGAAGCAGCAGAAGAATTTAATTTAAGACATCCTCTAAGACAACCAATACACCATGGTACCGTAGCAAGAATATGTCACTTGTTCAATACAACTGGCAATGTGCTTAAACCGAGAGTACATCTTAATCGAAATCACGGAGATGATAATGTTATATTAGCGGCGTTTAACGCCAATCCCACTACCAGTCTTCGAAATATGGCTCGTGACCTTAATTTGTCGGCATCAAAAATTTGGAGATGTTTAAAACGCCATAAGCTACAACCGTTTAAACCAAAATTTTTACATACCTTGGAGGAAGGTGATGAAGAGAGAAGATTAGAATATTGTTTATGGATCCAAGGTAATTATTTAAACAATAGAGACTTCTTGAAGAAAGTAATTTTCACGGACGAGGCAACTTTCTCCACCAACGGGGTAGTGTCATCACAAAACTCTAGGTTCTAGGCAGTAGAAAATCCTGATTGGATAATAAATTGTAAAAGGCAATATTCCCAGAAAGTAAATGTGTGGTGCGGAATTTTTAACGAAACAATAATAGGGCCGTTTTTCTTTTTTCAAAATATAAATGCGTTAAATTTGCTAGAATTTTTAAATAATGATCTTTGGAATGCAATTGTTGATTTTCCTTTGGAACAATTGTATTTTCAACTCGACGGAGCATCTATCCACAATTCCGTAGTAGTGAGAGCATGGATGAATGAACATTTTCCCCAAAGATGGATAGGACGAAATAGCCCTTTAATACATTGGCCACCCAGATCACCTGATCTCACTCCAATGGATTTTTATTTTTGGGGTCACATTAAAAACAAAGTTTATATGACCAGACCTCAAAATATAGAGCAGCTTTGTGAGAGGATAAGGCAAGCATGTTTAGAAGTTACAGCTCAAGAACTGCGAAGAGTTGTAAAAAATAACAGAAAACGGATTGAGAAGTGTATTACACTTGAGGGTGGGTTAGTGGAAAGGGGCGCAATATAATAAATAAGTAAAAAAAACCATTAACTTCTTTTATTTTTGAACTATTCTAACACTGCGGCTTTTGCTTTATCTGTATTTTTTTTTCCGACAATATTATCATTCATTATTAGTAGTCTTCTCTGTAAAAACAACGGCCCTTTTCAGGGCCACCAATTTAATTCAAAAAGAATTCGTTATATGACAGCATCCTACCAACCTACATATTGTTGACAGATGTTAAAACTCATTAAAGTAATTAGATTTTAATTTTAATTATTCTAAGGCCGGCATTTTAGATTTAGATGACATGGGGCGTATGAAGTGATCCTGAACAACTTTCATTAACAAAATTTTTGTCTATCTCTAAGCCTACTATGATTTCTCGAAAATTAACATTTTCTTTTTATCGCAGTAGGCAGGCGTTTTAGATTTAGACGGCATTTATGTGTTGAATAAAGTCACCTTATGGAGTTGTATGGCTGACAAAAATTTGAAATTAATCCGGCCACAAATAAAAAAGATACAGGGGTGTCTTCACGAGAAGTGAAACAAAAATTTTTTTTTTTTGAAAATATTCCGATTTTCACAAAATTTTACAGGGGGGCATATCAAGTGATTCCGAACAACTTTTGTTAACAAAATTTTTGTCTATCTCTAAGCCTACTATGATTTCTCGAAAATTGACATTTTCTTTTTATCGCAGTAGGCCGGCGTTTTAGATTTAAACGGCATTTATGTATTGAATAAAGTCACTTTATGGACTTGTATGGCTGATAAAAATTTGAAATTAATTCGGCCACAAATAAAAAAGATACAGGGGTGTCTTCACGAGAAGTGAAACAAAAAATTATTTTTTGAAAATATTCCGATTTTCACAAAATTTTACAGGGGGGCATATCAAGTGATTCTGAACAACTTTTGTTAACAAAATTTTTGTCTATCTCTAAGCCTACTATGATTTCTCGAAAATTGACATTTTCTTTTTATCGCAGTAGGCCGGCGTTTTAGATTTAGACGACATTTATGTGTTGAATAAAGTCACCTTATGGACTTGTATGGCTGATAAAAATTTGAAATTAATTCGGCAACAAATAAAAAAGATACAGGGGTGTCTTCACGAGAAGTGAAACACACTGTATAAACAAAAAAATATATTATAGAGATAACATTTCGCAAGATTTATATTTAAATACAAGCGACAAAAATTAAGAAAACATATTTTTTTAAAATTAAATTATTAATAACTTTCTTATTTACTTATTGATTTTCTTCAAAAACAATGGGGTTCTTCCTCTAGCTAGCACTAACTTACTTTCCAAATATCAACACAATCGGACTTTTTTTTTCTTAAGTTATCGTGCTTACAAAAACGAGACGGACGGACGGATATTTTGAAAGTTGTTCAGAATTCGTTGACTGACATAATATGAAAATGTTTTCTCTACGGGCGATATTTCCGGTTTTAGAAATGTGCCGATCAAATGCAATATACTCTTCGTTTTTGCGAAGAGTATAATAAAGAGGGATAATCAAAATATAGTGAATAACTCAGTCCTGACTTCCAAAAATACTGTACGAATGTATATGAGTTCTAGAAAATATTAAGTATACACAGAGAGAAATCGTTTTGTTAAATTTTGCGCGACGTTATGGAAAAAGTCTTGCAGTTTTAGAACGATTTTGCATTTTATTAGCAAAATTATTTAAAAACGTTATACTGCATAAAACCATTACTCTTGTTCTTCTTTCAGCGGGGCGAGGAAAGGTCGCCGCACTCAGGCTTTGTGGTCCATATTGACACCGCTACAAATTTAGGGAATTCCCCCATTCAGGCCGGATTCTAACTCAAAGGCCAAAATTCTTCCTATGGGGGCATTACTTATTCCCTCCAACAGCGGAAAACCAATGCCGCAGTCAAGTTCATAAGACTAGGGCAAGATGTTAGGACGTGGATGGAAGTTTCTTCAATCACCTCTTTAGTGTACAGGTGTTTTCTGAAAGAGCCGTGTCCAGTCAAAAGACCTACCACGATTCTGACCTGTGTTGCAGGATTTATTCTGTTCGATTCGATAAGAGCCCTGAAATTAAGAGCTTCGCTTGTCGGAGTCCTGGTTAGGAGGCCCAGAAGTCAAAGGACTGGGAACGAGTCCAATTCTCTATAGATTTCTTGGAATTTGATCTAGAGTAGACGAGAGCCGGCTCCAGACCCAGTAGGAACCACTGAGAGCACCCTTGGCCAGAGCGTCTGCCGCTAGTTGCCCTCAATGTTGCTGTGTCCAGGCACCCAGAGAAGTTTGACCCAATTGGAAAACCATTATTAATAATATATTGTTAGAGTAAACCATTACTCTAACAATAAATTATTTATTTACACAATTGTTCTTGTCATTTTTTATTTGGAGCGCAATTTGATAATTATTAAAAAAAGTAAGACATCTAAATTTTACGTAGTCACGTAAAAGTTTCCCAAGGAGTACAATCAGAATGACCTTTTCGACTGTTGCAATTATTTCGGTGTCTTAAGAGATGCATGACACTAATTAAATTATTTTTCATATAATATAATTAGGAATTTCCTCATGCTAGTCTTAGTTTAACTTGTTTCACACACGCATTAAAGAAAATTACGAAATTCTGACGCATGTCTAAAAGTCTGACAAAAATGAAATGTTTGTTGATGATAGTAATTACAATAAGTAGGATCATATAATTATGTCACATTACAATATAAGGTGGAACACATTTATTATTTCTCCTTTGTTCAATATTTATTAGTGTGAAAAATAATTTGAATTTTCTTCCTTTGTCTATAATTTAATAATACAGAATCGGAAAGAGTTGGCAAGCGAGAGCGAGAGCGAAGCAAGCAATCGTGCATAGATTCTCTTGATGAGGCGAGTCACTCTTTACCTCTGCTGGAGTACTGGTAGACGTCTATATTGTGGGCGGTTAAATTGTTGAAACTAGTGCAATACCAAAACAAACACTTTCCGAATTTGTATAATCGTTGGTAAGTTCAAAAGTGCACAGCCCGCAAGTTGTTTTATCGAATAAATGTGATGCATATAATATTATTCCATTGGTCAAATTATTATTAAACCGTTCGCAAAGACGAAAACAAAGAGTTTATTGCATTTGATAGTCACATTTATAAAACCGTAAATCTCGCTCGTAGTGAATAATTTTCATATCATTGCCTTAGTGAATGAATTCTGAACAACTTTCAAAATGTCCGTCTGTCTGTCGATCTGTCCGTGCATCATATTTCTTACAGCACGAAATTTAACATTTTCCGATTTTTGCGGAAGTTGGTCTAAGTCAAGGATTTTAAAAGGAACCCTGTATATTTTTTTATATAGTTGGATAGGGATTAAAATTTCTGTTTCAACAACGTATCAGATGTTGCCATTTTTTTTTTCAAAATGGCGGCGTAGGAGCCATTTTTTCTAAATGTAATATGGTGGCAGCCTGATGTTATTAATGAAACTGATGCCAAACAACTTGTTATAGTCTGGGAGGTGGCGTCAATATTTTATGCGTCATTTCAACACGGCTACTTTGTTTTTTAAATGTTAGTTTTCGTTCGAAAAACAACTAAAATAAGTGTCAGCTGGCGCGACCATGGAGATTAAGACCGTGAGTGGCTGCGCAATTGGTAAAATAATATATTTTTTTGCGTCAATCCAACAAAGCTACAAAAATATAAATAGTTTATTTATGTAATATAAATTAAAAAAAAAAATGTGTCAGTTGCATAGGATAGGGAGCGAAGGTCGTCAGCTGCCCTAGTCAATATGTACGAAAAACACGTGTAAATTCTTATTTCAACAAAGCTGAAATTCATATATATGATAGTTTGCGATACAAAAAAACTATTAAAAATTGTTAGCTGACAATACCATGGGACAAAACCTGTCAGCTAGGCGTTTTAAGTGTACCGCAGCGTCCAGGTGCTCACCTCGTATTGTATCTTTAATGCCCCAGTTAACATATGAAACTTGAAAGAAAATCATATTTGTATGAAATATTAGACCTACATATTAGAGAATACCTACTTAGAGATTGTAGTCACTGATTGACAATAGTGAGGATTAAATAATTTTTGCACATTCAATATGAATAAAACAAATGAATTATCATCTGAATTACTCTCACTGCTGTATTCTAAATTATTTTCCTCTTCGGAAGTGCATCTGAATGGTCTTCCAAATCTAGATTGTCCTCAGATTCTCGAGCGTCATCGTTCTCATTTTCGTCTTCACAAATATCTGCCGAAAAATATTGAAAATCATTGAAGTGAATAAAAGAGAATTCATGTAGAAGTAAAAGATTATATGCATAGAATACCTGGAATTTCCTCGCTCTCATTTATGATACTTTCAATATTCGGTAATTGATCGCCTTGAAATCACTTGAAAATATACTTCTCATCATATTCTTCCCATCCATAATCAGTTGGCAAAGACAAACTTGGCATATGAAGATATAACTCCACAATTGAGCAATGTAAGAAGTTCGGAAAAAATACTGTTTCAATTCTGTCTTACATGGAGGTTACATGGAGGTAACATAGATCCTTCGAAATTCTGGTCAATTTTCAAAACATCTTCTTTCTGATTGACATTATACGCCTTCATGAAAGTAGCTACGAGTACGAGATTAATATTCTTGATTCTTTTAGAACCGTATATATGACAAACAAATTCCTCCAGAACAGTAAAATTCCCATCCAATTTTTCAGGTGCGTGTTAAAAAATTTCAAAGAAAGCCTGTATAGTGTATATACGACGGACATTTCCGTAATAATTCTAGCGGTTTCTTTTTCCCTTTCCTATAATAATCTGGATTAAAGTTACAGCCGGTTAAGGCGTGAAAACCTGGGAGTGCTAGACACACCTAATTTCTCATATATTTTATAAACGTCAACGTATCGCTGATTGTTTCCAGTACCAGTGAGAATTCTTATATGTAAATTTCTTCGGAGGGCAGGCATGATCCCGAGCATTATTAATTCCGGGTAGAAGCGATATATTGACTAAAACTCTAAACTGTGATAAAAATATTTTGTTACTATTTGTGCTTAATATGATTATCTAATATTTCATACGAATATGATTTTCTTGCAAGTTTCATATGAGAAAAACGATATCAGCAGGCGTGAAATAGAGTATTTCATTAGTTTGTATTGAGAGAAACTTGAAATTGATCATCAGGTGGTTAAAAATAATGAAATAATACGTTAGCTGGGGCATTAAATACACCGCGCGCGGTGAGCACCTGGACGCTGCGGTACACTTAAAAGGCCTAGCCGACAGATTTTGTCCCATGGTATTTTCAGCTGACACATTTTAATTGTTTTTTTATATCGCAACTATCATATAAATAAATTTCAGCTTTGTTGAAATAACGAATTTTCACGTGTTTTGCATACATATTGACAACCTTCGCTCCTTGCAGCTGACACATTTTTTTTTTCATTTATATTACATAAATAAACTATTTATAGTTTTGTAGCTTTGTTGGATTGACGCAAAGAAAAATATTTTACCAAATGCGCAGCCTCCCACGCTCTTAATCTCCACGGTCGCGTCAGCTGACACCCGATTCTTCGATAAGCAATGAAAAAGCAACCTGTACTGAAAAAATGAGCTTTGCTGAAATTATGTAATTAGATTTGACGCTACCTCCCAGACTATTAAGACAACAAACAAAATGTGTTTTCTTATTGGTTTTTAATTAAATTTGCCAAACTTTCAATTTGTCACAAAATGGGGATATATCTTAAATATTGTTTAAAATGTCAATACAATGAATGTACTTAGGTTTTTGGCTTTAAAAACAAAAAATGAAAAACCTAAAGGTATAGGTATATTTTTCATTATAAAATAACTAGAAACACGGTATGCATGAAATATTGTGTCCTATTAAATTAGCTATTAATTTTTATTGGTAAGTAAATTTCGCTATTTTTAAATTTCATATTTCTCTGTCTTTAGTTAAAAAAAGGTTAAATAAAAAACTAGGAATTGTTTATGGCTAATACGGCAAAATACCTAACATAAGAAGGCGTTGGAGATAAATGTATGTTTTACCATAAACGTCAAAGTTTCTTGTATTTTCATTGCTAGTAACTTTGTGTTGTCATTCTTGTCAAAAGAGTAGGTACTAGTAATAAAAATTATCAGAAAAAATTATAATGGTTTATTCATGAGAGCATCAAATTGACATGCTAATTATTCAGAGGAATGTCAAAAAAATACCAGAAACGCTCTAAAAAAATGAAAATAATGGCGATATTAATGTTAACAATAATGAACGTTTCATTGTAAGCGAAGAAGTTGAAATAAATGTTCTAGCGTATATCGAATATGACCGCACTGCTTCTTCCTTTCGCGAATTATATATGCAATGCAATACTCCCCGCGAAAGTGTCAGGAAATTTTTAAAGAAACACGGATTTAAATCAGTTAAGTACCAAATTCACCATCATCTATATGAAAATGATTTCCAAACGAGACTTAAATACTGCAACGGGTTCTTAGATAATTTAAATATAAATTCATTATTCCATCATATTATTTTTATAGATGAATCCAGGTTCACCAATCTAGAAACAATACTCGTTATTGGGTAGTGGAAAATCAGAGATTAGTAAGAGAATGTGCTTTTCAGGAACGTTTTGGAGTAAACGTTTGATTGGGCATAACAGAACTTAATATCATGGTTCAATATTTTTCTATCGACTATTAGATGGAGAAATATGTTTGGAATTTCTCCGAAATCAAATAGAGCCTTTTATAAATAACTTGCAGGAAAACGAAAATTTTATTTTCCAACATGATGGTGCACTAGCCCATAATTCAAGAATTGTTGCAAATTATTTGAACAGACGGTTTGGTGAAAACTGGTTGGGAACCAACGAACTAATCCGATGGCCAGCAAGATCACCTGACTTGACCCAGCCAGATTTTTCAATATGGGGTTATCTAAAACAAACCACTGCCCAAGGAATCACCACTTCCACATCTAGATTTTCGATCCAACTCACTCACAACGAAAAAATTTTATGAAAATAATTGCTTATGGAACTTTAATAATATAAAATTTGAAATCTTCTACCCCAAAAACCGATAAAACGATACCCCACATCGGTAGTGGGGTGGGGATGGTGATAAGGGGGTGGTAGTGGGGGTGGAAGAAGCAAAAAAATATTTTTAGGTTTCTGGTTCTTGTACACACACTAAGTCACAATTTTTTTTCATCCCCTTTAATAACGGGGTGGGGGTGGTAATGGGGGTGGCTAATGCCAAAAATTTTTTTGAGACCTTAGCTTCTCTTGTATATACTAAATACCAATTTTTTGGATTCTTACCTGCTTGATTTAGCTATTTACCCCAAATTTACCCCTTTGACGGAACAAGATGAAAATATAATCTAGTTCCAGATCTCGTTAAAGTACATATGTGTACCAAATTTCAAGTCAATATCTTAAACGGTTTCAGAGTAAACGTGCGCACAAAAAAAGTTACAGACAGACCGACAGACAGAAATTTTTTTTTTCGCTCAAACTTAAAATCTCGACGTTTCATGACATTCTAAGCCTATTTGAACAATAAAAATTTTAAAAAAGTTTTTTGTCGTGACTACTTCCACTGGATGTGGAAGTAAACAGTAGATACCACTGTGTCCCTGGATTGCATTTGCGATAGGTGTAGTATACCAAAAAAATTAAAAAAATAGTACGGCTTTCATTTTCTGCAGTCTCGGTCTGCTTAACGTAAAACGGATTTTTACCGAATTTTAGTTCAAATGGGATCTAATTTATGCAGTTAATCTAAGAAGAAAATAAAACCATAAACTGGTCTTTCTGTTAATTTTACGGAAAAATTCTATTTGGATAAAATATTTAGCATTAAAAGTTAGAGCCATATGCCAACTTTCATTGCATTTGAACAAAAAAAAATACTACTTAAAGTAGTTTTATTTTAAACACAATTAAGAATTTCAATAAATTCAACTAAAAACTTATTCAAATAGTACTCCACCTAAATTACTACAAAATTCCACCCTTCTTCTAATTCTTTGTAACTTCTTCTAATTTCTTCAAGAGGTATTCTTATTATTAATATTATTTTTTGTTCAAATGAAATGAAAGTTGACATGGTTCTAACTTTCAATGCAAAATATTTTATCCAAATATAATTTTTCAGTAATATTAACATAAAGACCAGTTTACCTACAATGCTTTATTTTCTTTTATTTTCTTCTTAGATTAACTCCGCGAGTTAGATCCCATTTTAACTGAAAAGACCCCGCAGAATCCTTATGGGAAATAGCTTTCGGTCAAATTCTTTGAAACCCTAGATTCTGGTAGTCCTTGATGAGTAAATCAAAAGTCTCCATCGACACTAAGTCCTAAAAACTCATGGTTCTGAGCTTCAGCCCTCTGAAGTTGGACTTTACGTGCATTCCGCAACACAGTTAAATCCTTATGGGAAATGGCTTTCGGTCAAACTCTTTGAAATTCTGGATTCTGGTAGTTTTTGATGTGTAGAATAAAAGTTCTCAAGGGCATTAAGTCCTAAAAACTTATGGTTTTGAGATATAGCCCTTTGAAGTTATACTTTACGTACATTCCGCAACATAGTTAAATTCTTATGGGAAATGGCTTTCGGTCAAACTCTTTGAAACTCTGGATTCTGATAGTTCTTGATGTGTAGAACAAAAGTTCTTAAGGGCACTAAATCCTAAAAACTCATGGATTTGAGATATAGCCCCCTGAAGTTGGACTGGTGGTTGTTTAGGTTTAGGGATAGTGGGTGAAGGGTAGGTCGGGAAATATTGTCACCGTCATATTCTCCGCCCCTTAGAACGGAGGTATACCTTTCAAGCTGATTTTCATTTTGTTCGTGGCATTTCGTTATTGGGGGTGGTGGTAGTTTCAACCCCCAGCGGTGGGTTTGGTCACCTGTGGTCAATATTTACTTATTTTATTCAAATTGAATAGTTTCTAATACCATATCTAAACAAACCCCGTTCCCTCTGCCTTCGTGGGGGGGGGGTTGGCGAGCGGAGCGACCATTATATATATATACAATGCGTGTAATTGCCGATTAGGCATGTACATTCACGTAGCGCAAGATATATGACAACACTGAAGCGGCAAACTCACCCATCGGCGAAGCATCCCAGCTCTCAGTTATTTCATTTCAGCCAGCTGGCACACGCTATGTTGTATTTCTTACTCCCTATGCCTAGCCCGCCACTACACACACTGTATTTACACACACATACAAGTATACAAGTATACATATATATATATACTACTAGAGCTGCGGTTGCATGATGACGACGCCCGCGGTCCCTCTTTCCCAACCTGACCGGCCGCCGATACTTGGGTTTCCCCTCCCCTGCATCGTAAACTCTTTCTCTACTTTTGCCAAGACGGCATTTTTTTTACCTAGGAACTTATATATATATATATATAATATATATATTACGATAAATGCCATATTGACACTATGCTGCAGAATGCACGTAAAGGCCAACTTCATGAGTTTTTAAGACTTAGTGCCCTTGAGAACTTTCATTCTACAGATCAAGAACTACCAGAATCCAGACTTTCAAAGAGTTTGACCGAAATCCATTTCCCATGAGGATTTAACTATGTGGCGGAATGCACGTAAAATCCAACTTCAGAGGGCTATATCTCAAAACCATGAGTTTTTAGGACTTATTGCCCATGGAGACATTTGATCTACTCATCAAGGACTACCAGAATCCAGAGTTTCAAAGAATTTGTCTGAAAGCCATTTCCCATAAGGATTCTGTGGGGCCCTTTAGTAAAAATCCATGTTACGTCAAGCAGACCGAGAATGCAGAAAATGAAAACCGTACTAAATTTTTCTTTGGTATATTACATCTATCGCAAACACAATCCGGGGACACATTGTAGAACTCCTCCACCAACATTATAAATCTTGGAAAACAGGATTAGAAGAAGCATTGAAAGCATCTCTCGAGAGCATTTACAAAACCTGTTTAGAGAAAATATTAGGAGAATCAGATTGTGTCGGTAACAAGACGGCCAACTTATAGAACATTTTATTGAATAACTTTTTTATCAATTTAATGTTTATTTTATTTATTTACTTAGGTAATTAGTTCATTAAGCCAATATTACTGTTTGAAATAAAAAAATCTTTAAAAACCAAAACCAAAAACCAAAGTCGTGTATTATAAATTTTTCTGTAGGTTATAAGACACACTTTAATGCCAGCATATATTTAATGGTTCCCATTGAAAATGTTCAAGAAAATTTATGAAAAATATTGACATTTTAAACAATATCTAAAATATCTCATTTTGTGACAAATTGAAAGTTTGTCAAAGAGTGACTAGGCTACAGGGCTTACACAAATATATCTCAAAAACCAAACATATACTCATCTTGAAATTTTGTATTGAGGATGTTCTTCTCATTAACAGTAACACCGACACACACAAAAATAAAAGTCGAGTGCTAGAAGGCAGTCCTATGTACTCCCATGCATTTTGACCTCCTGAACACGAATCCGTTTTGTCCGATTGGCTCTTGTATTTTTTCTGACCTCAAGAAACACTTTAAAAATGCCAAAAAAAACCCCAAACAAGTAAACTTGATTGAGCTGATCACTATATCTATACGTAATTTGGACGCTGAAATTGAATATGGGGTCAGAATTAGCCGATCAGTTAAGAATTTCGACATCACTTCAAAAAACACCTAAAAAATGCTCGAAAAATTCTAAACAAGTAAATAAAAAGCTTTCATGAACTGATTACCATATCTATACGTAATTTGGGGCACTGAAACCGAATCCAAGGTCAGAATTTATGCGCGACGGTCGAATATCTTGTAAAATTCATATTTAGGATGAAAACGTACCCAAAAATGGCTGAATCATAGCCGGAAATTGACTTTGCTCTACATAATATCTGAACATTTAATTTCCGACGTATTTCACGAGCTGAACACAATACCGTAGTCAGAATTAAAGCGCAATCTGCAAACTTCATAGAAAAATATCATTTCAGCATATATTCTCATCAATTCTAGTAAGCGGAGATGGGTAACTTTTAAATTTTTAAGTATCTAAAGGAAAATATTACTGAACAGTGACATTTTTAGGAAAAAAATTTCGGGCAAAGTTTGCTCTGTTGAGAGAGGAATATCGTTTGGACTTAACATTTACCTACACCCTCCCTTGATGATTTTTTACTTTTTTTTTTCTTAGAGCTGTTTAGAATTGTATAGTTTTCTTTGTTCTGTTTGATTGTCATATGCCATATGTTTCTTTTTCTGTTTCTGCGACTAGGACACCTCCACGTGGAGACAAGGGGCAACGATTTATTTCAGCTAAGTTCCTAGGTAAAAAAAATGCCATCTTGGCAAAAGTAGAGAAAGAGTTTACGATGCAGGGGAGGGGAAACCCAAGTATCGGCGGCCGGTCAGGTTGGGGAAAGAGGGACCGCGGGCGTCGTCATCATGCAACCGCAGCTCTAGTGAAGTAGGGCTACAAGAAATTTGCACAACTGTGTAAATAATGCGAATTCCCTCTGTTTTGTTTGTAGTAAATTAAATGGCATATGACAATCAAACAGAATAAAGAAAATTATACAATTCTAAACAGCTCTAAGAAAAAAAAGTAAAAAATCATCAAGGAAGGGTGTAGGTAAATGTTAAGTCCAAACGATATTCCTCTCTCAACAGAGCAAACTTTGTCCGAAAAATTTTTCCTAAAAATGTCACTGTTCAGTAATATTTTCCTTTAGATATTTGAAAATTTAAAAGTTACCCATCTCCGCTTACTAGAGTTGATATTTCTCTATGAAGTTTGCAGATTGCACTTTAATTTTGACTCCGGTATTCTGTTCAGCTCGTGAAAATACGTCGGAAATTATGTTCAGATATTATGTAGAGCAATGTCAATTTCGGGCTATGATTCAGTCATTTTTGAGTACGTTTTCATCCTAAGTATGGATTTTACAAGATATTCGATCGTCGCGCATAAATTGTGACCTTGGATTCGGTTTCAGTACCCCAAATTACGTATAGATATAGTGATCACTTCATGAAAGCTTTTTATTTACTTGTTTGGGATTTTTCGGGCATTTGTGTTTTTTGAGGTTATGTCAAAATACCTAACTGATCGATTAATTTTGACCTCATATTCAGTTTCAGCGCCCCAAATTACGTATAGATATAGTGATCAGCTCATTTAAGCTTTTTATTTACTTGTTTGGGATTTTTCGGGCATTTTTAAGGTGTTTTTTGAGGTTAGCAAAAATTCAAGAGCCAATCGGGCAAAACGGACATCGGATTCATGTTCAGCGGGTCAAATGCATGGGATTACGTAGGTCTGCCTTCTAGCGCTCGACTTTTGTTTTTTTTATGTGCCTGTGTAATTTAACACTTAGTTTGAAACAAAATTCGAGGGCTAGAAAATGGGCGATTTTTGGGGTCACTTTAATTAAAAACCAATAAGAAAACACATTTTGTTTGTTATCTTAACCAATTGTTTGCGATTAGTTTCATTAATAACGCCAGTCTCCCACCATATTACATTTCGAAAAAAAAATATATATATATTAAAAATATTATTGCAATATCTAACATGTCATTGAAAAAAGAATTCTATTATCTATCCAAAAAAAAATATATACAGAGTTTCATTTAAAATTCTTGACTTAGACCAACTCCGGAAAAACCGAAAGTGATATTCAATTGTTTTTTCATGGAAAATATGAGCCCCAATGAGTATTATCTACAAACCAGATCTTATGGGAAGCGGCCCCCGGTGAAATTGGGTGAATTTTTAATATATTGTAGATTTCGGCTTTCTGATCAAAAGCTCTCATGGGACCAACTCGATTCTATAACTAGTTTCCGTGGGATCCTTATAAAACCAATCTGGTGTCACCCGGTATAGTATGTCCCTCATATTCGAACGAACTTTACGTAGATTAAATCTTTTAATTTAAATTATTTGTATTTAATAACTACTCGCTAAAGTACATTTTGCGTTTGTATCTTGTCGAGCGCAATCTCCTCTACAAGATACATTTCTCACAAATATTTCATGAAGAATTTGAATCGTCTTTCAGAAAATTTTCCCTGTTGAGGGTTCTTCGCTTGAAAAGGAATGAAGCAGCCACCAAACGACTGGGAGATCTTCAAATATTTGCTCCTACTCCTATCGGGAATATATCTCCAGAATAATAAACCTTTTATAATTTTCCTAATTTATGTATAATTTTTAATGTAGTTTTTAAATAATAATTATAAAAATATGTAAAAATTAATTGAAGTTAAAAGAAGATGAAGGTTCTAATCAGTAATTATCACATGAATTAAGTAATTATTGAAATTAATGAGAAAACACCCAAATATAGCATTAAAAAATTGATGGAATTCATTTAGTATGTACTTGAGTACATAATAAATAAATAATTTTTTTAATCAATAATGATTCATGTTACAATGACACTGACTGATATTAGTAAATTACTTAATTAACAATCCTAATTTTTATGGTTTTATTAGTCATATTACAGTGACATTGGCTGATAGAAGTTGTAAAGAAGAGCAAAAGTAATAATTATTCCAAACTATTCCATGTAGTTATCTGCCTTGTTTAGTATTAAAGCAGTGCCATTGAAACCTATAACATACACACCATGATCGTTATAGAAGCGGACTACTCTTAACTGTCAGAAAAACATATTTATTAATATTCATGATTTGTTTGTATGTATTGTAAAGTAATGTAAGGACGGCAATATATTTGTATTTTTGGGACAGACAATATTATCGAATTGTTCCAGAAAATACTTTATCGTTTTTTGTTTTAGGCTATGCCACCACTCAACCAGGACACATACACAAAGACAATAATACAAACACCTAGACAACAACAAACTAACAAGAGGATGGTTGGCAAAAACAGGCCCGGATGATAAGTCCTAAGCCGGGAAATCTGTGTTCATGGGAGTGGGATTGGGCACAGATTCATCTGGATGGATCTGAAAGAAGTGATTATATGCAGCTGCCACTTCTCACCCAATGCCATGCTAGGAGATCTATAAAGGGCCTTAGAAGAAATGGGGCATAGGATTAGGGAGCTAACTAGAAGAACCAGTGAAGATGTAATCGTGGCGGGGGATTTTAGCAACAGAGCTTCTGAATGGGGAATGGGGTCCATAGATCGCCGAAGACATGTAATAGTAGAGTGGTCAGCCCAGACCAACCTACGGACCTAAACGAGGGAACGACGTTCACATTCGTAAGAGGGAACAGCGGCTCTATTCCAGACATAACGCTGGCCTCAACAGGCGCAGTGAGGAAGATTAGCAACTGAAGGGTTCTCCTAGAGGAAACATTGAGTGACCATCGATATATAGAATACGAAGTGGATCAACCGTCCGAAACACCGGTGATAAGGGGAAGAGGCTGGAAGTTAGGCATCTTCAAGAGAACCTTTGAAGAAGAAGTGACATGTGGTAATGCTGCAACAGGGAAGAGCCTAATCGGCTACTAGAGCCTGCGATCAAGCAATGTCGAGGGGGACAGTTATAAGACTAAACGGCCTAGTATATTGGTGGACCGAAGAAATCTCCAATCTGAAAGAGTGTATTGCGGACAGAAGTAGATACGTTAGGGGAAACAGGAGACAAGGAGTGCAAATAAGAGATTAAGAGACGCATTCGAAGTCCAAAAATGACAAATGGAAAGAGTTGTGCCAAGATATAGATAAGGACGTGTGGGGGGAGAGGTTCCCCGTTTTACCGAGGAGGAAATGTTGGAGGCATGTGGCAAACTCAAGAACGAAAAGGCTTCGGAACCGGATGAAATCTCCCCGGAAATAGTAAAGCTGGTTGCGGAAGAACAACCTAGGATTAACCTATCAGTTATGAACCACGCACTGGAAAGGAGAAACTTTCCCGAGAGATGGAAGAAGGCAAGAATGGTGTTGATAAAGAAAGGGGACAAGTCACCAGATGAACCGTCCTCATATAGGCCGCTATGTCTGCTCGATACACTGGAGAAGCTAATGGAATATCTGCTTCTGGGGAGGCTGGAGGTAGACATTGAAGAGAGGGGAGGGTTATCGGACACCTAGTTTGGTTTTAGGAAAGGTAGATCCATGGTAGGAGCCATAAGGCGCTGGGGAGGCTATGAGGGCCAAGAAGATCTGTGCGGTAGTAACGCTGGATGTTCGAAACGCTTCCAACACTGCTCAGGATAGTAAAGAGCTACCTCGAGAACAGATAGATACGGCTGGAGGTAGAGGACACTACCCAGTGGAGGAAGACGACTTGTGGTGTTCCACAGGGATCGGTCCTGGACCCAACCTTGTGGGATATAATGTTTGATGACGCATTACGCTTACTCCAACCGGAGAACATTAAGATGATCGGATATGCCGCCAATTTGGCAAAAGCAGTCACAGCCAGAACGAGCGAGAGAAATCGAGGAGGCGGCTAACACGGCCATTGCAAAAACAGAGAGATGGGTAAGGGACAAGAAGCTGAAAATTACCCCTAGAAAAAACGAGCTGGTAGTCATAATCGGAAAGAGGAATCTCCGTGAACATAAGGGTAGGGGATCTGGAAATCGGCCTAACCTAGACGATAAAGTACCTAGACATATGGCTTGATTCAAAATTGACATGCAAGGTACATGCGACTATAATGGTGGAAAAATCTGGGCGAGTGGCAACGGCCATAGGCAGGCTGATGCATAACACGGACCGAAGGCCAGAAAGAGAAGGGTGCTGTGCAGCGTGATGCACTCCATTCTCCTGTACGCGGCCCCGGTATGGGTAAGTGCAATGGCAGTGGATAAAAAGCGAAGAAGACTGGCCAAGGTACGGCGATGTGCGGCACTGAGAGTCTGCAGTTCTATAGGACGGTCTCCTACGAGGCAGTGCTAATAGTGGCAGGGATCCCCCATCGACCTTCTAACATAGGAAATATGGGAGATATATTAGGGAGCTGGCAGAAAGGAGGCCAACGATAGACTATCAGAGGTGGCAGGAGAGATGGAATATCTCGAGTAAGGGAAGATGGACGAGGAGATTCATTCCAGATATTAAAATATGGGTGGAGCGAGGACATGGGGTACTACCTTAAACAGGATCTAAGAGGCCATGGATGCTTTGCAGAGTACTTTTAGAACATCAGGAAGATCGAAAATCGAGAATGCATGTACTGTGGGAGATAGACGACGTGGAGCATACCGTGTTCCGGTGTAGCAGGTGGATAGAAGAAAGGCAACGAGCCATGGAGTATATGATAACATCAGTCATGAAAACCAAGGAAGTAGACGAAAGAAACTTGAACCTCTAATCGTTTCAACGAAGTTGAAAAGTAAGGGGAGGACATCTCTGCGGAGGCAGATCATTTCTAACACTTAACACTAACATTGATCTGATATTCTGACGGTAAGCGAGAGCGGTTCCAGGATATGAGGAAACACTGAAGGCAGGGAGGGGGCCACTATTCCGGACTTGTTTTAGCTCGGTTAGAATCCAGCACTACCCAGCGTGATAGATCCAGGGTGCTGGGTGTCCATAATGGATCCCCCCCGCACAAAAAAAGACAACACAACATCCATTTCCTGCAACATTGTCATCTGCCGTAGCTGAGACTCGAACTCAGGAGAGGAGAGCGACTAGTCGTGTTGCCTCTCACAGAGCCACTGCTACCGTCTTGGCAACACACTAAAAATACCACAACACATCCATACCCTGGCCAGGATTTGAACCCAGGACCTCGTGGTCGCAAACCTAATACCGTAAGCGCCGCTCCACAGTCGACAACTTATTTTCATTTTTTGGAAAACTGTCTGCCACGATTATTGGTGAATTTGCTTGGAGGATTCCGAAATAGGATGTGGCTTCATCAAGACAGTGTTTTACTACATTTTTTTAGCTACAGTAAGGAACCATCTAAATAACATCCACCAACATAAATGGATTGGAAAGTAGTCCTATTTAATGGATCTCCATATTCTACAAAAATGGATTTCCTTTTATGAGGACACTTGAAAAAAATTGTTTGCAGTGATATACCAACATAATCCAAAACATGAAGGAAAGGATAAGAAAGGCTTTTAGAAGTACTAGCAATTTTAAGAACAGCAGAAACTTCATTCCAAAGGCATATAGGAATGTCTCAATCAAAATGGGCAACTTATTAAATATTTTCTTGAATTATTTTAAAAAACGTCTCATCCTTTAATGTCACGTCTCATTGTTGAATTTTGTACATTGCTAAATAAATAAAAAAATTGTTACAAATAGATAGCCATAGGGACGAACATAGAGAAAACTGTCGTTCTTTAATTCTACGTTACATCGTTGAAAAATATCCATTTGAAAAAATGGAGAAATTATTGTTTTAAGAAACATCACACAGATTAACATATATTGTTGTAATCCATAATGTGAGTGTATAGATAAGTTCTGTATCAATTACATCCAGTGCTTAAAAACATTGTACCAGTGGCATATTCATCAGTCAACCAGCCATATCGTCCAACATAAAACTAATCACACTATAATTTTTTTTATCCTTTATAAACGGGAATGAAAATAAATAAATTATTATAAATCAATTCCAATTTTAGTAGGTAAAATTACAAATCAATACTATTTATAAACTATGGACATAATTTTAATGATTTTATTTAGTCTCTTTTTGCGAAAGTTACACATCTTTTAAATAGATCTATACCTACATCTGTCTGAATTGAAATTTTACCTACCGAATCTGCTTTTAAAAAATAAATATCTTGTTTTTCTGGTTACACATACATACCATTGATCTAAATCTGGCCATGCTGACCATATCACAACTTATACACTTTTTTTTATTTATTATGTCATTACCTACTTTCTGTATATTGTTGCCCTAGTCTGGGCACGCTAATTTACTAGTTAGGTAAATACTTTAAAATACTCATTACACCGGTCTACAAAAAATTTAAAAAAAAAATTGCACCAAGGACTAAACCTGTCATGCCTTAAGTATTTTTGAGTACTGAAACCGAATTTTCAATTAAAACATTTTCTACCGAGTAGGTTTCGAGTAAATCCCGGTTTTTATTGTCCAGAAACCGTATTTTGATAACAAAAACCGGGATTCTACGCGGCAGAAAATTTTTTTAATTGAAATTTCGGTTTCAGCACACAAAAATACCTAAAGCATGATATGTTTACTCCTTGGAGCAGAAACTTTTTTTTTGTTGACCTGTGTTATTAGAGAACCAAACAAAACAACTGTTCTTCTAGCTACGTTTCAAAGCCAAGAACTACCAAAAAGCACAAAGAAAATAGGTAAAAAATTTAACTCACCGCATGCATGTCAATAAATAAATAAAATATAAAAGAGTGAATGACTGAATTTAAATAAATGATTTAAGTATTTTCAATAAGAAAGAAAGAAAGAAAATTTATTTAACCAAGTTACAAAAAGTTTTTGGCAAGTCAAAAATTATAACAAAAAACATGGAAATATAAACATACAAATACAATAATCAATAAAATTATCATATAATAAACAACAAACAAGAAAAAAGACATTATACATTAAAAGAGCAAAAGAACATAAAAGTAGGGTAGCAGACATTTTATAAAGTGGGAAATTCAGTGTTAAAATACTCTTCCATTGAGTAAAAACAGAAATTCAAGAAATGCATTTTTAACTTACGTTTGAATATATTAAAGTGAAGGATTTTTATGGAATTTGGTAAATGATTATATAGCTGAAGGTTTAATGAATTTCTTGAAGATTTAACAAGTCTATGTCGAGGTTATCTAAGCTGTGGGGCGGATCTGGTTGAATAATTATGAAAATCAGAATTGGTGACAAAATTGCCCTTATTTTTGTGAATTTCCAATAACGAAATATACATAAATAAAGAAGGTACAGGCAGTATGCCCAGTTTTTCAAAATTGGCTGGCAGTGATCCCTCCACCCAGCATTGCTGATTAACCTGACAGCTCTCTTTTGTAATTTAAAAATTTTAGTAACGTGGCATGAGCCACCCCACAGGAGTATTGCATAGGTAATGTGAGAGTGAAATAAGGAAAAAGAGCAAGACTTTAAAGTGTTGGAACACAGAACATTTTTTAGTCTGCGTAGTAAAATAATTATACTGGATAATTTGCTTGAAAGTACCTCTACGTGTTTACACCAGCTTAGTTTGTTGTCTACAAGAACTCCAAGTATCTTGACACTGTCACCGTTTGCCAGTGCAGCTCTAGTGGAAAATAAAAGTTTTTGAGTTTTGTCTTCATTTAACATTAAACTGTTAAGCAGAAAACCATACCTTAGCTTGCTGATTAGACGCGGCGAAAGTGATGTTTACATTGTTAATGTCATAATCAAAATTTAGCATGGAAGTGTCATCGGCATACGCAATGCATTTAACAGGAGACAAATAGTGAAAAAGATCATTTACATATAAGATAAAAAGTAGAGGCCCCAGTACAGAACCCTGGGGCACCCCGTATTTGACTGGTAGAAACTCAGAATTAACGTTATTAATAGAGACACATTGTTGTCTGTTGTTCAGATAAGATGAAAACAGGTTCAAAGGTAAACCTCTAACACCGTAAAAACTCAATTTTTCCACAAGTATGTCATGCGACACGCAGTCGAAAGCCTTGGATAAGTCACATAAGCTGATAACTACATGCTTACCGTCTTCAAGGCCTTCCACAATGTCAGATACTATTTTAAAAACAGCATCGGTGGTAGAGCATTTATGACGAAAACCAAATTGGCAACAATTTAAAATATTATTAGTGTCTAGATACTTGACAAGCCTTCTTTTAAGAATAATTTCAATAATTTTACCAAATATGGGGATGATAGATATGGGACGATAGTTATCGATTACATTAATGTCTCCTTTCTTGAAGAGTGGTAAAACTTTAGCAACCTTAAGCACATCAGGGAAGTGACCTTCACTAAAACATTTATTAATAAGAAGTGTAAGCGGTTCCAAAATTATGTCAAGGGTTTCTTTGATAATACGACTATTTATTCCATAATTATCGGTGCAATTGGACTTACTTAGACTATGAACCGCCTCTGAAACTTCATACAAAGTAACTGGCTCAAGAAAGAAAGAAGAATTAAAGCTAGGTAAATTTTTTAAAAGATCTGTTGCCCGGACATTAGATGTGGGTATAACAAATTTCTTGGCCACAGTGGAAAAAAATGAATTAAAGGAATCTAAAGGAATATCATGTTCAGGTGAAGTGGATTTAGGTTTATTTCTTTCAAAATTAATTAAATTCCAGCTATCACGTGCCTTGTTACCAGAATTGCTAATGAAGGAATCATAAGCGACTTTTTTAGCTTCAACTATCTTTGATTTATAGTCTTTTTTCATAGTGTTATATAATGTGAAATCTCTAGTACAGTTGGCAATCGTTTTAACACAGGATAGAGTCTCCCTTATTTCTCTAAAAGAGACGTCAAACCACGGAACCGGAGGAGAATTACTTATTTTACATTTTTTTAATGGAAAATGATCGTTAATATATGATGAATAAGTTTTTATTAAAAACTCAGACAAAAAGTTGGCATTATAATTTAAGTTTTCAAATAAACGCCAGTCAATGTTATTCAAGGATGTTCTTAACTTACTGATGCCGTTGGCATTAATATTTCTTCTCGAAATATCTTTTGTAGGAAGTTTGAGGGATTTTTTAATGACAATAAATTGACCTAAGTGATCTGATAAGCAGGGGTCGATAACGCCAGTCTCGTAGCTACCATCCACCAAATTCGTAAGGACATTATCAATACAAGTCCTTGTATGTGGGGTACTTCTGGTAAAATCTGTAAAATCGGAGATCGTGACTACAAGGCCAAAAGATGAAGTTAGATTCACCAAGTCTGATAGGGAGGGGGAGGTTCCCCTAAAATTAATGTTGAAATCACCGGTTAATATAATGTTACTAAACTTAGTTGAGCAGTGTATTAAGAGATTTTCAAACAGATTAAGAAAAACTTCAATGTCTCCAGTGGGTGACCTATACACATTGATAAGTATACAATTTAAGCACAAAATTTCAATAGCGCAGAATTCAGCATTGAGTTGACTATTAAATTCACTAGTTTGAAAAGGTTTATATTTAATTGAGTTTTTTACAAAAATAGACACTCCACCGTGTTTGTTATTTTCTCTATAAAAGCGAGCTGCCAGTTTAAAAGATAAAATTTAACGCAGATTTGTCCAACCAATGTTCTGAGAAACAAATTATATCAAAAGCGTTTTTATCCAAAAAAAGTGAAATTTCCTCCAACTTATTTGAGATGCACTGAATGTTGACATGAAACACACTTGTGACATCTTTCAAAGAATTTGGAGAAGTTAGCCTGGAATCAAACACTTTAGCATTAGCTAATTTGTCAACTTTATTACTAGGATCATGTAAATTTATGTATAGTGAAGAATAATCAGGGGCATTTAATCCTAAATTAACAAATTTAGTTTGCTAGGAATCTTTTCATGTAATTCAATTCTTCATCAGTATTAGCTACAAGAGTAGTTGTTTTGATTGGTTCTCCAATGATGAGTGTTTTAAAGTGTTTTCCAAAGTAGTATTTTAGTGTGCCCAGATTAGGGCAACAATGTACAGTAATTTCATAATAAATAGAAAAGTGTATAAGTTGTGATATGTTAGCATGGTCAGATTTAGATCAATGGTGTATGAAAGGAATGAATGATTTCTTTGAAAGTTATCTGCTGAATACCCAAAATAATATTTTTTAACAAATCTGCCTTTAATTTACAATGAGTTAGGTACTTAATTACATTTTCAATTATAACCTACATACAAACATTTATAGAGTGATTTGTAGTTTTATGGTGGATAACCTGGTCAAAGTTCAAAAAGTATCAGTCAAGGTCATCTTTAACCAAGGTCATACGCAAGATATTTAAACTTTACTAACTTTATTAGTTATGAGATTCATCTCTTGGGAAAGACACAAACGCAGCAAATGTGTGTTGTAAGCGCTTCTTTTATTACGTCACAATTGATCTGAACGTTCTGAATATTGTAGTAAATAAGGATCTGATTTTCTAAAAGTAACAAACATAGTTTAGACAAAGATTATAGTGTAGTGAGTTGCGTCTCGAAAATGTCTCGCTATTTCCACTTTTGAGTAAAAGTAAATCCATTTAACCATGCATAGAACAAGTTAAAATAAGTAAATTTCCGAACAGACTCATCTCAAGAAATCATACCTGTTCCCCTTGACTCCCCCCCCTCCCTCCTCAATGAGGCTACTTGCATCTGCCAATACATGTTTTTTTCTCAAAATTGGTACAAGATAAAGAAATTATTTTGACGCCATTCGTTAGAGCATACAATTCTGCATAAGACTTATTTTGTTTTTACTATATTCTTTTACGTAAGGCCCCACAGCAAAAAAAATGGGGGGGGGGGCTATAATTCTAATAGAGCCCAATATATCAAAATTTTACATGATGTAAAAAATAGATATCATTATGTTTTCGATTATGATTTCAACGCCAGTGGCGTATAAAGGTGAAATTGCACGTGTAATTGCGTTAGAATTTTATTCAATAATTTACTATTCTTCTTACAAATGCGAAATGACTATGCCTTTTAAAAATAAAGTAGTAAAAATAGTAAAACAAAAATATGAAATATTCATATTTTTTGTTTTACTATTTTTGTCTCGCGTAAAGCCATTTAGCAAAACAATATGGGGAGGGCATTTCAGCTATTTTTGGCTATCACCCAAAATTAAATTAAGCACTAGATATAAAAATTTTGTTACCTTTTCTATCGGTTGATATAATTTGGAAATGATATTTATATAAAGCCGATTGTGGCGTGCATGGAAAAAGCAACACATGTTGCATGAGAATTTATTTTCAATAATAGTATATTACTTCATTTTAGACAAAAATATGGCTTTTAATCTAACAAAATACATCCTTCATTTTTTTTTGAAATCGATTTATTTTGGTGTTTTAAATAAAATATTAAAAATCGACAACGAGATCACTACTAAGCGTGCAGATCACCCCCAATAAGTGCTCTAGAAACTGAGTAACCGATTTGGTCGAGGTAACCACTTCTAACTTGGTTTTTCTTAAAGTTGACATCGAAGAGTACTTACAGTAAAAAATTAGCCAAAGTTAGTTGATCGGAACATGTAAATAATTGCAAAAAACTATAATTTTTTTATATCACGAATTTTGTCGAATTTCATCTTCAACTCGCGATATCTCGGCAAATAATGAATATTTCTAGATGAAATTACAGTACGACATTGTTCAAGTTATTCTTTAAGGTATTGAGTTGGTCCGAACCCTTATTTATTTCACAGATGAAAATAGTGATTTTTCAAATAATTTCTTTTGTCAAGCCTAATTTTTTTTTCAGACACAAAAGTTGAGTGACGAACTTTTAATGCGATAATTTTTGACAAACTTATATTAAAGCACAAAGTTTTACGTATTCATATTGCATATATAAAAAGTTATCGCACTTTGAAATAGCGTCTCCGCGCGCAGCAGACATGTTTACGCGCGGCATGTTTCATTGTGGTGGTTGCCGTAGTTCAGGCATTTACTATCATATCAATGCAATGTGTTTTTACATATTCCCTTTTTACAGGCTACTGTAAAGTGGAAATAAGTAATACTAAATTAATTGTTGATAAATTAAAAAATACACAATACATTGGGTTGCTTTTAATATTTTTAATCTGAATCGGCATCTATGGGCTGCAACGAGCAATTTGATGTACAGTTACATATGAGACAGCATTTTATTCCAGCAGCGTAGCATGAACAAAATTCGTTATCACAAGATATTTTTTTTGATCTGCAATTACAAATATACTTTTGAAGCAGCTCCAAACTTGTTGGTCCTTCAAAATATATTGGCAAAAGTTCTTCATTTTCAAATTTCCAGCCAAAATCAGTCGGATTGAGTGCTTCAAAAATGGATATGTGAGCATTATACCATACATGCACTTGCCAAAAACAGCGTTTCATGTGTTGAAGGAGAGCTGGGTACGATGGAGGTAATTTTTCAACGGAGGAGTTTTTTTTTTCGAGCTAAGATTACTCTCACGTCGTTAATATTGTCTTGTTTACTTTTGAAGTCATAAATTCCAATCACAAATTTTGTTCAAGCATTAACAATTTCAATTGTCAGCTTCAGCATGATTCGAAAATAAATTTGTAACCTCACGTTTAAGTGAATCAGTGATTTCTTTAGTTACAAGATGATTTTTGTATCCACCAGCCAAATATAACGTTTTATTAATAATTTTATCAGAAGTCTGAGGAATTCAATATTTTTTTCAATATAGTCGCATAAAAATAGGTTCAAAGCATTTTTATTTGCATGTGTAGACATAAATTTATCCCAATCTAGTATAGGTCGACTAGCATTAATATAGTAAATATTAGAATTTAGTTTATACATTTTTGACCTCTCTTGCGATTTAGGATTCATACTAATATCATAGCGATAGAAAAAACATAAAAAAATTATAATTTTTTGCAATTATTTATATGCTCCGATAAACTAACTTTGGCTAATTTTTTACTGTAAGTACTCATCGATGTCAACTTGAAGAAAAACCAGGTTAGAAGTGGTTACCTCAACCTTACCGGTTAGTTGGTAAAAACGGGGGTGATCTGCACGCCTATACGGCATAAAAAATTATTCAAGGTCAAAGTTCACGTTTTTTTGCGAATATCGCGCTTTCTGTGGCTCGGAGGCCAATTGAGGTTATTATGAAAATGAAAGATAATGAAATTCCGCACTAGTGCCTAAAAGTAAAAATGAAACATTAAAAACAATGAAAATATTTATTTATTATAAATTTTAAAGGTACAATTATGTAAATTGTTAAAGTGAATACTAGAGGCATCCAGCTTCTCTCTCTTCTGTAAGAGTAATGCAAGTACTTGTACAATGCTGCTAGCTTCTGCTTCTGTGTGAACTTCTTTTAATTTCTTACTTGGCGTATCTTTCTGCCCTATGATTCTCTTTGCTATTTCGTTTTTCTGTTCAATTGAATTTTCGATATAACCCTCGGCAACTGAGCTTGATCGCCAACCTCCATGTCGCCTTAAAAGTATCATGTCCGCTCCAGAATCTGCCAACATTGTTGCAGAGCTGCGCCGGAAGCAATGGCCAGTGTATTCATTGACGTTGGAGAGTCCAAGAAATTTCGCTATCTTTTTTGAGATACCTCCAATTGTATTGATTCCAACTGGCAGGGTACAGCATTTATTACTTCGATATGTTCAAAATTCGCTGATGTGTCGTATTGAGTGGACGAAGTCTTGCGTACTTACGAAATATATCTAAAAAAATTATGCCATCTATTGATCCCTCAGTAATCGTAAACATTCTTGGAACATGAGTTTTTGTGTTCGGAATTTTGAGACTAATAAAAGACTGACAATCTTTAATGGTATCTACTGTCAAAAATGTGATTTCTTCCCTCCTACATGCTCCAAATACTTCAACGATTAAAACAACTTTGGCTAACAGCAATTCTTTATCATCGGCTTGTTTCATAAATCGTTCTATTTCCAGCTTTGTAAATATTTTTGATTTTTTTGACTGATATCCGGAAGCTTTCCTTTTTAAAAATGCAATTAGGTGTGTAAATTTGCTAATATCTACGTTTCTGTTCGAATAAATCATGGTGCGGAGCATCGAATATTTACTCCACAAAGTTGACGGTCTTAAGGTACTGAATAGCTTCAGGAAATAGGCAAGTAATACCTTTTCTCTAAAATTCTCAATACGTTTTTCTTTGGCCCAGGTTTCAAAGTTATAGGTTTTTTCGTATAAATTTTTAGATTTTTCAGGCACTAACGTGGATAGCGCAGCTTCAGCAGCTTGTTCAATATCCAAAGACTCGTCATTATCACTCATTTTTGGCGATATTTTCGCAAAACTGTGTAGGAAATACGGCGACGCGCGACGTTTGAACTTGACAGAATCTTGACATTAAACAATGCATAAACAATGCCTTAGAAACAGATTGCCTGCCCACTTTTCAAAATGTTTAAAAATACAAATAAAAGCATACAAATAACAAATTCTCCGCTTTCACAAAAAATCTTGTATGAAATTCGTTGCGAAAACGATTGTTTTAAGCACTCGACTCATTGTCCAACCAGGCTTTCGCCTCGTTGGACAATTATGTGTCCCAAGCTTAAAACACACTCTTTTCGCAACTTGTTACATAAATGGCTATTTTCTGACGCTGTGAGCGACAGAAAAAGTAATATCCATAGCAACGCGTATTTTATTTAATACGCCGGTCAGGCGATATTAACAATGCGTTTTTGGTGGTGAAATTCAAGATTTTGTTATCTTTATTTTTTTTTAAAGCTAATAAATGTTTGAATAAAAAATGGCATGTTTTATTCGGAGTAAAAGCCACTTATTGTGACTCGTCTGTAATTGCCGGACTCACTTCGTTCGTCCGGGAGATATTCGAGGAAATGTAACACGTTTTCCTATAGAGTGTATGTAAATCTTAAAAACAAAAAAATGTCTCAGAAACCTTTGTTTCGAAGATTAACGGAGCGTCAAAGTAGAACATGATATTAAGTGAATATCGTATATGAGATCGATTCCAGTTGATTACCGATTACTTACGGTGACAAAATTGAAAAATTTTACCGAAAAGAAAAGTCCCAAATCCCGCCCCCTCTAATTCCTTCATTTTTGTCGAGATTTTTGTCGGAATTCAAAAAATAAAAAGCGTTTTAGCAAATTTAATTCTATTTAAGTTAACCACATTAGTCTTTTAGCGTAGGAGCCAAGATTAAAAAGTTGCCAACTGTAAAAGCTCAAAATTTGCGATTTTTGCCGTACATGTCCAACATTTTAGTAGTTATCTCCGAAACGAAAAAAAAAAAAATCAAAATTCTGATAGAAGCGAAAGATTCGTAATGGAAAATACTCGTTTGACCTTGTTTTTTATTTCGAGCTAACTCCTACCGTTTCGGAGATATCTGCGAAAAATAACAAAAAACAGCTTACATTTTGGAGTCGAAAAAATTGCAAAAACATGCAATCTTGACACGTTCATATTTTTCGAAAAACACCATTGAGACGACCGTACGATGTCTCGACGTAAAGAGGAAGTCTTCCAGATAAACCTGATCGTAAATTGCACGGCGAAATTCGAAAATTCGGCTCAGCACGAATGAATCAAAAGTAGCATTTTGTGACATTTCAGAAAATCTTTATAGATATTAAGGCGAATAATTTGTCACTACCTCCCTGGCTCCACCTTCGTGTGTTGCGCGTTACGTCGATTGGATGGGCTATGCACGAAGATAAAGGTGATTGGCTCTATACCTAGTGAGTTATAATAACTCACGCATTATAACTCACGCTGTTTGTTTATGGATACTATTAATTAATCAAAAGCAGTTCATTAATTAGTATATAACCTAATAAGAGTAGATAAAATTTCTTTATTTCACACTTTTTTCTTTATTTTTCACTTGTCAATAATGGCATTGTTTTGATTTATTGAAACTGTCAAATAAATGACATTTTAGGATATGGCGTTACAAAAAATTATTTATTCCATCTCAATTGTCAATTGTGTTCAGGTAGGTAGGTAGTTTTATAATGATTTAACAATACAAGAAAATAGTTTTTCTACGACTGTAAAGAAAAACTATACTCTTTTTCATAATTTGTGTGCGTAAAACATATTATGTGTTTATTAACGCGGAAATAAATCGGACGAAGGACCATTCAGCGTAATGCTGACAAACTGAACTAATATTAATAATTGAATTTGAAATACCTTGTGACCTCGTGTACTAGCGGCACTTCCTGGTGTTGTTCTCTTCTAGTTGGGCCCAACAAACTCCAGGTCTCCAGTATGGGAATATGGCAAGGTACACAAGACACTCGCGTGGTGATAAATAGCGGTTTTTATTATTTTTTAAGTTGACCGAAAAAATGACTTTTTATATTTTTTTTTTGTAGCGTTGTTATTTTTGTTGATATGGAAATCAAAAACAAATTGAGTTATAGAAACAAAAAATGCTAGCATTGTTTTCTGAACATACCGCCCATCCAAATGGCGAAGCATTTGTAATAAAGTTTGTAATTTCCGTGGGAAACGCATTTATGAGTACAAGAAATATATCTAAAACTATGAAACTAAAACTAGGTTAAATAATAATACAAAACTAGTGAGGAGTAGGTAAGGGACATAGTTTTACAAGAGGTCTCTTAAGGACACCGTTAGCTGTTCGCACAGTAGCAACACGGGTGTGCCCATCAGGACTAGAGTGCAATTCGACAATTCGGCCAAGATGCCACGTTAGCGGTGGGACATTGTCCTGTTTGATGACAACAATGGTGCCAATATTGGGAGGTTTTGTAGAATCTGTCCATTTATGTCGTTGCTGGAGAGTGTGAAGATACTCGTTATGCCAGCGCTTCCAAAATCCTTGTTGAATTTGTTGCAACAACTGCCATCTGGACAAACGATTTATGGGTACGGAGATTAACTCCTCGTCGGGAGGAGTTGTTAATGAAGATAATGTTAAAAAATGACCTGGAGTTAAGGCCTGAAGATCATTTGGATCACTACTAAGCTGACATAATGGTCGTGAATTTAAAACTGCTTCGATTTGGTGAAAAACGGTATTAAGCTCCTCGTAGGTCAGTACTTGATAACCAATAATTCGAGAAATGTGATGTTTGACTGATTTGACTCCTGCTTCCCATAAACCACTAAAGTGAGCCGCAGACGCGGGATTGAAGTGCCACTTAATTTGCATGACTCCGGCGGCGTTTTGGGTTAATTCATTCAGTTGACGATTAGCGCCAACGAAATTAGTTCCGTTGTCACTGTAAAGATGAGAGCATTGGCCTCGACGTGCAACAAATCGCCGTAATGCTGCTATAAATGAATCAGATGAAAGATCTGAAACAAGTTCAAGATGGAGAGCTTTAATGGCGAGACATACAAATAAGCATAGATATGCCTTTTGAGTTTTACCACCCCGGCGTCTACCAAAAGTAATATGAAACGGCCCAGCGAAGTCTACTCCGGTGTCCAGGAATGGTTTAACTTCAGAGACTCGAGGAGTGGGTAAATCACTCATCAGAGGTGTATAGGATTTTGGATTATGTCGCGAACAACGATAGCAATGAGAAATGCAATGATTAATTGCTCGTCTAGCGGACAATATCCAGAATTGTTCAGCTAATAAAGCCTGAAGAGCGGTTGCGCCAGGATGCAGGTACTTATTATGATACTGATTAATAAGAAGTTTAGTTAATCGGTGTTCCCGTGGTAATAAGATTGGATGTTTTCTCTCAAAGGATTCTTGAGAGTGGCGAAGTCTTCCGTCCACCCTGAGAATACCCTCCTGATCTAGGAAAGGTGCAAGTTTGCGTATAGGTTTAGCACAAGGGCCTTTTGAACAAATTTGCTTTATTTCATTAGCAAAGACTAATTGTTGAATATGTTTTATAATGATAAGCAGCGCATTATGTAGTTCCAAATTTACCAAAGGACCTCGAATTAAATTAGTTTTATCCTTTAAATAGCTGGTAAATCGAATTAAATAAGCTATGCTTCCTTGAACCTTTCGCAAAGAGGAAAACCGTGATAATAAAATTATTATGAAATCATGTTGTTCAGTGACAACGAGAGAGATTGTATTGGTTTCTAAGTCTACATCGGAAGGCAAGGTAGAAGATGAACTAATAGGCCAAAGTTCAGGCGGAGAGCTGAGCCACTTGGGACCCGCCCACCATGAAGAACATTTCAAGAGGTCATGGGGAAGAAGACCCCGTGAGGCGCAATCAGCAGGATTATCGATACCATCAATATGATGCCAATTTTCCGGAGATAATTTTTCCTGAATTTGTGTAACACGGTTTGCAATAAACGTTTTCCACTGATGTGGAGAGGATTTAATCCAGGTTAATGCGACTGTGGAATCGGACCAAGCGTAAATATTTTTAAAAGCAATGTTGGCATAGGTGTCACGTACAAAATAAACTAAATCTGAAAGTAACAGTGCTGCACATAATTCAAGGCGTGGAATTGTGATACGCTTAAGCGGAGACACCCTAGATTTAGCACAAACCAAAAAAATGCGTACAGAACCATCATTTTCTGTAACCCTAAAATATACCACACATGCATAACCAGTCTCAGAAGCATCACAGAAACCATGAAGGTCACATGCTTGATAATTGTCCGTTATAACGCGCCGAGGTAACTGAAGTTGAGCGAGACATAATACCTCACGCTTGTATTGTGACCAACGTGAACAAATCTCAGCGGAGGGAACCTCATCCCAAGACAATCCTTGTGTCCAAAGAATCTGGACCAAGTGCTTTGCAAAAAGAGTAAGCGGAGCTAACAATCCAAGTGGGTCAAATATGCGTGCGACTTCAGAAAGTATTGATCTTTTGGTACAACAACGGTCGATAGTGTCTATTTTGTAAGTTAGGGAATCATAAGTTGGATTCCAGTTCAAGCCCAACACCTTTTGAAAGTAATCAGCAGTGTCAAATGATTGACAATTAGTTTGGCGTAATGAGGGGGGTATGGAGTCGATAGGATCGTTGCTAGACCACTTCGTCAAATCAAATCCACCACTTTTAAGAAGATCTCGAAGTTGAGATTGTAAAGTAATAGCTTCTTCAGCAGATGAACAGCCCGTGACTACGTCATCTACAAAAATGTCGCTAAGTAACACTTTTGCAGCGTGAGGAAAATTATCTTTTTCATCTGAAGCAATTTGTAAAAGCTAGATATGGAGCAGATGATACTCCGTATGTAACAGTATTCAATTCAAATTCTTGAACAGGAGTGTTTTGAGAAAAACGCCATAATATGCGTTGATAGGCTCTGTGATCAGATGTTACTAAAATTTGCCTGTACATTTGTTTTATATCTGCAATAAGTACAGTGGAATGGGTACGAAACCGTAAAAGTAATGATACTATGTCTTGTTGTAATTTAGGACCTGTTAATAAGGCGTAATTCAGAGAAACATTATTAGTAGACTTTGCTGAGGCGACACGTAATTTCGTGGTAGAACTTTCGGGCTTCAACACACAATGATGAGGAATATAATAACACGAATCAGAATGATTGGAAGCACTTTGACCACTCACAGGAGACATGTGTCCACAGTCAAGATAATCCTGCATGAAATTTGAATATTCTTGTTTTAATGTAGAATCTTTATTCAAGCGATTTTCCAGAGATAAAAAACGACGCATTGCGGTATTAAAAGAATTACCTAAAATAGGAATATCTTCACGAAAAGGTAATGAAATGATGTATCTGCCTGATTTGTCACGAGTATGAGAATTGATAAAATTTTGCTCGCACTTAGTGTTCTCTGGAGAATTGAATATTTTGTCAGGTATACTTTCAAGTTCCCAAAACTTCTTTAATGTGGAATCAAGTTGTGAATAAACAGGCACATGAAATGAGTTAACAACAGCTGGTGTAGAAATATGAATTTTTCCAGATAGTATCCAACCAAAGATGGTTTTCATTGCGATTGGTTCACCAGGACGACCATATTTAATAGCGGGTTGTATTATTTGTGAGTAGACATCAGCACCAAGCAAGATGTCTATTTCACTCGATTTCCTATAATCAGGATCAGCGAGAGGCAGGTTTTTTAAATGTTCATAACCTTGAGTGGTAATGTGACTAGACGGAATATCATTACAGATGACCGGCAAGACCATTGCCTGTATATTAAAACTGGGATGATGTCTAAACATCGGAGTGACCTGACAAAAAGTCATGCCAGTACAAGCGGGTGAAGAAGTTCGACCAATTCCTTGAATAGGAACGGAGCATTGCGTAAGCGGTAAATTAAGTCTGTTTAGACATTTCTCAGTTATTACTGATATTTGACTGCCATTGTCTATAAGAGCACGGCAAGTTTGAAAATTACCACTAGCATCACAGATAGATACTAAGGCGGTGGATAAAAGAACTGTGACTGGAGCAATAGCACTAGCAACAACTTGAGGAATGTCAGCAGCGGCGGCATTATCTGTAGAATTAAAAGTCGAGATCGTAGTTGCTTCACGTGGAAAATGTAGCATCGTATGATGGCGTTTTTGACAAACGCGACAAACAGACAGGGAAGCACAAGTCGAGAAACTATGTGTTCCAAAGCAATTTACACAACGTCTGCATTCTTTAATAAAGTTATATCGATCTTGAGGCGACTTATTTAAAAATAAATCACATTTAAAAATAGAGTGGTTAGCATTGCAAACAAAGCAAGATGCTTGTTGAGGTTTTGCAAGAGGCACTGCTGAACCAATATTGTTTTGAGAAGATGTTTCCACCACGAGAGACTGCTGTTTTGATTTTATGGGAGATTGCGTATGTTGCTTATGAGATAATGAAGGAGAAAATATTCCAGTGTTAGAAGTTGAATACTGAGAGACACCAGAACAAATATTTGACAACATAGTGCTAGACTCCAAGGCATTGCATTGATCGGTCAAGAATTTAATTAACTGTTCATATGTGGGCAACTCCGTAATGCTACGATGCATCTCAAACCGTTTTCTAGTATTGGGATCAATTTTCTGCATTAACCAATTAAATAGAGTAAAATCCCACAAGTCAATTTCATATTTATTGAGAGCAAAAATATTTTCAGAAAATATATTTAAGAGAGTACGAAGAGAACTTGCGGAATCAGGTTTAGCTTTTGGTGAATTAAGAATATTTCCCCAATAGGTCGAAATAAGTATGCGTTTATTGTCATATCTTTTCTCTATGGTTCCGAATGCAATATGATAATTATCAGAGGTTATTGGTAAATGTTTCACTAATTTTAATGGTTCATCAGATAAGGCACTTATTAAGTATTGGAATTTCTCTATGTTAGACAATTTTGT
Source organism: Rutpela maculata (assembly GCA_936432065.2). NCBI lineage: Eukaryota > Metazoa > Arthropoda > Insecta > Coleoptera > Cerambycidae > Rutpela > Rutpela maculata. The sequence continues at coordinate 121,393,843 of OW386288.2, forward strand.
GTGATTGTGTATCAATGACTTAAACAGTTCATAGAATGAAGTCCATTCAATAGCATTACCTGAAAATTTAGGTATCTGAATCTCCGGTAGATGAACAGTATTTTTATTGCTTTCAACATCAACCTTTTGATTTGTTGTAACAGCAGATGCCATTTTGGTTAATTGTATGTCAACAGCTTGAATGTTATCATGCAAATCATCTATTTCTTCCACCAGTGAATTCAGTTGATCCAAATTTTCAACTGAGAGTTGACTCAATTTTAATGATTTGCGTTGTTCTTGAAAATCCTCGTAAATGAGGTTAGATCTTTTAAATTTTGCATAAAACATAGAGTGCGTTGAAGTGTCTGCCACAACGGCAGATGAGTATTCTGACACGGCGGTTAATTTTCAAATTACCACATTACATTCCCTTACAAAGTCCTCAAACTTCATTTTGTAAGTATTGATAAGCTTCTTAATAAAGTTATATTAACCAAATGTAAATAAAATTACAAAATAGTTGTATTAATCAGTACTCACAAATACGTTGGAATGACAATATAATAACGAAAATATGTTTAGAGGAAACAAGAAAATGAATTAATTATAGCGGTAGGTTCAATAAAAACACCGTGTGCTAGTGTCAAAATGAATTTAAGCAACAAATGTCAGTTATGAAGTAATTAATTTAAAAAGGTTTTAGATGAATGTAAGGCAAAGCTGGTTTTCTTTTTTAAGGTATCGGCATCGAAGGATCAAAAATGTTTATTAACGCGGAAATAAATCGGACGAAGGACCATTCAGCGTAATGCTGACAAACTGAACTAATATTAATAATTGAATTTGAAATACCTTGTGACCTCGTGTACTAGCGGCACTTCCTGGTGTTGTTCTCTTCTAGTTGGGCCCAACAAACTCCAGGTCTCCAGTATGGGAATATGGCAAGGTACACAAGACACTCGCGTGGTGATAAATAGCGGTTTTTATTATTTTTTAAGTTGACCGAAAAAATGACTTTTTATATTTTTTTTTTGTAGCGTTGTTATTTTTGTTGATATGGAAATCAAAAACAAATTGAGTTATAGAAACAAAAAATGCTAGCATTGTTTTCTGAACATTATGTATATGATAATAGTAAAAAAAAGTAAAAAGTATGAAAATTAATTATTTCACGCTTGTGTATAGACCGATCTAATTTTGTTTTGGAAGAGCCAAATCACGGATTTGTGTTTTGACGTTTAAGTTCATTTTAAAATTTATTCATCCATATATAGAAAATTAAGGACAGCCGTAGAATAAATATTGTATGAAACTCAATCATAAAGTGTCTTTTTTTCACTCACGGGATTGCCTCACTCACCTACGGCTCATATGTCAAACTTCCTATTCGTGAAAATAAGTACAACTTGTTGCATGAATTACCATTTAGTATTAAAAAAAATTCAGTTAAGGCTCATTAGCCTGTCCAGCAGAACTATTTTGCACTACTATATATAAAATTTAAAAGCTCTCTAAATATAGAGACACGCATAACAGACCGAATTTTATTGCTAAAATAGTTTCTTTCATGGAAACTTTTATAAAAAGTTTAAAAAGCTAAAACATTTGTGTTCTGGGAAATTTAAAATGTGGATCTAATAATAAACTGATATCTTATAGTTTGTAATATCAAATATATCCCTCTTCTTAAGTACGGCGCCACTGAGTGTCTTCTTGTGATGTCGCAAGTAGGCGCATGCGTACAGTAAATTTTGAGATTTATTATACCTAGTAAGTTTAAATATCTTGATTATGCCTTTTGTTACAAAATTTCTAAAGCTAAAACGGGACGTATTGAGTGGTGATTCCAGATTACAGGTCTATTGTCAAGATTTATTTTAAGAATTCTCGTTGCATATAAACCATAACAATTTGACATTTCTGTAACATTTATTTTTGTTTATAATTTTAATTTGGTAGGTAGTGTAAAAGTCAACTTACGAAATGTAGCCTAGGATCTGATATTTATAAACATAGAACTATGTTCCACTCTACACTGTATTTTAAAATAAATGTAGTCACTTGAGAAAACATACAAAGACTGGTGGTGAGGAAATCCAGACGGCCGGGCCGATCGATACTAGCAACGCACCCTTGTCTGGGGAATCAGACGGCCCTATTGGCCTGTTACATAGGGTGAAATATTGCAGAGTACATGCAACAATATGCGTTGAGGAAGGTCAGAGCTGCCTGTGTGACGTAGAATTACAAAATTTTAAATAATAAGAAGCTCATCATTACCCAGGAGGGACCTGTGGCTGTACGCACAGTGAATAAAGATTAATAAGTACAATTGACTTCCGCAGATGTCACCTATTGTTTTGCGTTTTCCAGAAAGAAGTACTTGAGGATTGTTGTAACTTTTAGTGTTACTACATTGAGGTTTAAGTAAAGAATTGATGAAAACCATTTTACCTCCCAATTCCTGCCCCCGTTTATGTGATTCACAGAGTTACCCAAATACCGTAAAATGAGGTCGATATATATTATTCTCAAAAAAATTACACTCATTAATCCACTAATGAGTGTCAAATACTCATCTCGCCGATGATATTAAATGATCTAATCATTAGAAATTTTGGAAATCTCAAAAATATATAAATAGAGACATTCAAATAAAAAAAAAACCCGCTGCCCAAGGAATCACTATTTCCACATTCAGATTTCTTATCCAAGTCTTTCACAACGAAAATACTATATTTGCACCCCACCATGTGAACACAATTTTCTATGGAATTTTCTATTTGAAATCATCTATCCCAAAAACCCATAAAACGATATGCCACGTTGATAGTGGGGGTTGGGGTGGTGGTAGGGGGTGGACAAAGTGAAAAAAATGTTGAGGCCTTTGGTTCCTATACACACACCAAATCACAATTTTATTTTTTTCACCCCTTTCAATAATGGCGTGGAGGTGACAATAAAGGTGCATAATGCCAAAAAATCTTTTGAGACCTTTTATATATGCCAAATATCAATTTTATAAACCCTTATTTGCTTAATTTACCTATTTACCCCCATTTATTCCAATTGACCACTTAACCCTATAACGGAATAAGATCAAAATATAATCTAGTTCCAGATCTCATTAAATTATGTACGTGTACCAAATTTCAAGTAAATATCTTAAACTGTACCAGAGTAATCGTGCGCATAAAAAGTCATACACCGACGCGAAAGACAATTTTTTTTTGCTCAAACTTAAAATCTCGACGCTTCGTAACATTCTAACAATAAAACTTTTCTTTTTTTTTGCGTTATATCACTTAACACTGGAAGTGGATACGTAGAAAATGGCATGACAAAAATATAAAAAAATCATAATGTGCCGTGGATTACACGGTACAAGTAATCTACTTCTTCGAGGAAATGCATCTATACTGCTCGAGGTAACCCACTGCGTACCCTTTTTACTCAAGGAAATCCACTGCGTATCCATACTACTTCAGTAACCTACTGCGCATCAATGGTACTCGAGAAAAGCTACTGCGCATCCATTACACTAGAGGAAACCTATTGCTTATCTACTCGGGATAATCCTCTGCGCATCCGTTTTACTCAAGGAATCCACTGCGCATCCATATTACTTGGGTAACCTACTGCGCATCAATAGTACTCGAAGAAGGCCACTGTACATCCATAGTACTCGAGGAAATCCACTGTGCATCCATATACTACTCGAGGTAACCCACTTATTATAGAATCAAGAAAATAATAGAAAATCTATAAACACCGTAGAGGTTGCATGGTATTCTAACTGAAAATCGTAGTAGCTAGACACACACGCAAGGACGCGTCGACGTCGCTATCTCCTCATCTATCCTTGAAACATTGGTCATCAATTTAGCAACCTGCTAAAATAATCTTGAAAGGCAGGCACGCTGACGTTCGTTTCTTCATAGGACTTGAATTACCATGCAACCTGTAGGGTGTTTATAAACCTTAAAATTCAACATCCAGATTTTCTATCTGAGTCTTTCACAACGAAAAAAAATGTTGAAACTATATTTGCACTCCACTATGTGAAAATTATTATTTGTTTATGGAATTTTAATAACATAATATTTGAAATCGCACAAAAATCTATAAAACGATATGCCATATCGGCAGTGAGGGTGGGGGTGGTGGAAGGGGGTGGGGTAAAGGAGGAGAATGAAGAAATAATTTTTGAGGCCTTTGGTTCTTGTACACACACTAACTCACAATTGTATTTTTTTCACCCTCTTTGATAGTGGGGTAGGGGTGGTAATGGGGATGGCTAATGCCAAAACAATTTTTGAGACCTTAGCTTCTCTTATAAATACTAAATACTAATTTTATGGACTCTTACTTGCTTGATTTACCTATTTACCCGCATTTACACCATTTTATCCCCCAACCCTTCAACGGAATAAGATCAAAATATAATCTAGTTCCAGATTTCGTTAAAATACATATGTGTACCAAATTACAAGTCAATATCTTAAACGGTTCCAAAGCAATCGTGCGCACAATTAAAAGTTACAGACAGAGAGAAGTTATTTTTTTTGCTCAAACTTAAAATCTCGACGTTTCGTGACATTCTAAGCCTATTTGAACAACAAAATTTTTAAATTTTTTTTAGCGTTACTATATTTCTACTGGATGTGGAAGTAATATATATTATTGTTTCAATCACTCTTTCCTTAACAACATTGCACCAATCAATTGTCGTTATTAGTGGTGTAGTAACCTAGATCGGCTCTTGGCAGTACCAATATGCTAAATTATAGCTGTAATATTCTCTGTCAACAAAACTGTTGCTGTAATTCTTATTGCGCCCATTAACAGATGTCATGTTGTTTCGTGAAATATTCTCTCCAAATACCACTCGTGCTTTTAAATTTTATCTATAATTTTTTTCTCGAGCTAAGTTGCTAATATAGTAATAAAATTCGTGTAATTAGACGGTTTGTTATCAAAGAGTAAATCCCTCGCGCTAAAGCGGGTATTAGAATATAAATAGAAAATTAAAAATGTTTTTTAACAGTTTAATCAGATCAATGCACATTTCTCCGCTTTAACGAATGAAATAAAACCAAATGTTCTTAAAAAAAATAAAATAAATTAAACAGCTCTTAAAATATCAACGTAAGAACACTCTTGGTGACGCGCCTTTAGAAATTTATTTGTGAAATTAGAAATTTAATTTAGGATTAAAAAATGTGATAGAAAGAAAGACAAAAAGTTAGATTCTCGCTGTCCTCTCAAAAGTTAGTAGCTCCCGCATATTGTCTATAATTAGTTGAAATTTGAAGTGAATGTTTATCTTAGTGGAATATCCGAGTTTAATTATATTGTGTCGAAAACTGTTTCCCTCCCTACTCGTCCTGTCCTAATCCAGTTAAAAAGAAATACATCTGGAACATCACAACAGCAAAAACGGCGCGGCGGTAAGTTTTCGACATAATCTAGATTTATTGATTTTTATTAGTTTTGAAAATACAGTCCCACTTGTTTGTTAAACCCTGAGCTGGCTTAACCAACTCTATTTTCGTTAATTGATCATTACTTCCAAAAGCTGAATTTAAATTAATTAATTAACTCGTCGATGTATGGCGGATCTCAAAAAACTATAAGCGAAATCTTTTCTAAGCTTTATAGTGAGAACTTTCTTGTCCAAAAATGCTTTGACAATAATTCTCAGAGCCCATAGTGTCCAATGGGCAACCTCATTCTGCAGTAATATTTAAATATTTCAGTATGTATATTTCCACTGTTTCTTTAAAACAATTCGTCCACCTTGATTTTTAATATGGAGATTTATCATGTGTACAGAACGGAGCGATTATTTTTTTATTTGGGCCATACCCTGTACTACTTTCCATTTTTTATCTTTCTTATATGTAACATCTATGGCTCATGTCTTCGCACCATCAGGTGTTCTTCCTTTTTTTTTCTAAAATTTATTTCGGGATCCAGTTATATAAATTATTCAGTTTTTTTTATATCATTCTCAAGAGAAATTATTATGAGTTTTGTTTTAATTATCGCTTGATTCTTTGAATGAAATGAAACAGAGCACTAATGAAGTTTTTGACCTACCTGTTAGATGGTAAAGACATTCCTCACTTTTCAACTACTTGAGCAAAACTAGTATTTGCGTGTAATAAAGCCAATGTGGAATAAATGCAATAAATGTCTAAGACTATTGTTAGTCCAAGAGAAATTACGAGTTTATTTTCCTTCTATATTGCCACTCGCTTTAACGTTTCCTAAATTTTGTCCATATTCATACACTATTCTCTATTGAAATCATTTTACAGTATCAATTTAAGGTGTATTATTGTCTTTTTGCCTTGCACTTGTTTGCACAATGTTCTAGAAACTAGCGAAACTACGATAAAGAAAGAAAAGTGGTGAACTTGAAGGTTCTGAAATAGAGGATTTAAAACCTATTAGATGAGGCAAGGAAGCCTTATACCTTTTGAATGGCTTATAAAACTATAGGAAAACCTGTTGTAACACTCTTATAGGGTTATAAGTTTCATTGCAAGGCCAACTGATCTTAAATATAAATACACAATATCTTATATTTTTATCAGAATTTTGATAATGGTTGACGATCGTGTATTTGGTTTTTATTTTAATTTCTCACAATTTATAAGAAATATCCTCTTGCTTCTAATGCTTTTGAGGTACACATATTAAACAGTCCATTGCCATTTTCAGCGTATGTTATATGCTTTACTATGTCAAATATCATACTGATTAAAGTGGTTCATCCATAGCCCCAATATTTAAGCACACCAAAGTTTTTTGGTGAAGTTCTATAAAAAGATACAAAAAATGTAAGCATCACAGAAATATGTAAATATGTATAACTACTAACTCGTTTCTCTTTTTATGTAGTAAGAGCAAGATTTTGTGTAAATTGATTTGACTTATGTTTTAGAGATTACTTTCTTTGTAAAGATCACTAGAGTAAGTGTTATTCTTCGTATACAAAATTCATGAGCACAATTTTCGTACTACTTCCAGCTGCTTTAAATGAGTTTCATGTCCCTCTCCACACGACAATGCCATATTGAATATGCGATTCTAAGTTTTGTTGCAGCCGAAAGCAATGTATTTGATTTATTCGATGTTAATTGTTACTGACATTTCATCAAACCATACTCTACTATATTTTAAATTAGTTTCTCGGGGCGAGCGTAGAGGCGACTTCAATGTGAATGTCAGTCGATATTCCGTTGAAGCAACGTCGAGCGCGGTTAGTACTTGGATGGGAAATACAGCGTTCTCGTCCCACCTTCTAGCGGCTTGTATATCCGTGTATACGAGGAAGGTACGTAATTTCAGACGAGGATTACGTAGTGGATATACCATCCGTTGGAGGTAGGGATTGCAATACCGGTTAGCTGGTTAACCGGTTAACCGGTTAACAGGACAAAAAACACATGGCGATAATTACCGGTTATTTTAATTTTTTTTCGGTTATTTCGGTAAATTCTGAACTTACGATATGTCACGTATTCAACGTTTCTATTTATGTCAGTGACTAGTATTCACTAAATACAGAGTGACTGTCCTAATACTGAGCACTTTTAACAATAAATAAATAATATTAAGTAAAACCCAAACACCAATCCCTAAGGAATACAAAAGAGACATTGACAATATCTTGCGACAGGAAATTGAATATTTCACTGCCGCAAATATCCGTGGAATACATTTAGAAGTATGTTATTACCAATTCTTATTAACTTATCTACCTACCAATATCGATTGAGAAAGGGCATCTTCAGCTAATGGTATTCTATGCCCAAATATCAGACGACTAAGAGATATAGCTTTGAAAAACATACCCTTTTAACGAGTTATTGTTAAAAAATATTGTATTTTTAGATTAGGTATTCAGTAAATTTCCTATTTGAGTTTATGTTTATAATTTTTGTTATTTAAATTGATATATTTGTTATTTACAGAATAATTATTTATTTAAATTTATTTCACTTATATTTTCTCCTTTTGATAAAAAACCTTTTGTTTGTTCATTATATTAATTATACGTATAAAAAAATATTAGATAATTTTGTACATGGAAAAAGACAATTGCCATTTTCGATACCCTAATCATTCATTCTAAAAATTACCGGTAAATGCCGGTTAACCGGTTATTTACATTTTTATTTACCGATTTACCGGTTATTAAAACTTCCGGTAAATTGCAATCCCTATTCAGAGGGGATGTAAAGCAGGCGGTCCCTTGTCTATTAAATTTTAGGCAAGTAAAAGATCCCTACTCTTCTTAAGAGAAGAGGTTCGGCAAAATTTCCAGATTGGGAGTAGCTCGTCTCCCGGCGTCGGTGATAGGCCCTGGTATCGGAAATAGGCCGACGTTAAATAAATAGATAAAAAAAATAGATTCAACATTGTCCTTCATCTCCCTCCAGGCTCAGCCTTCATACTTTCATACTTTATAACTACAAATGTGCACATAGTTTTTGTGCCCGTTCATATATGTATGTAAAAAAAGGACGGGTCCTAACACTGTACTCTGTGGAATCCTGGTTTAACTTAAATTTCTTCATTTCTTCTTAATCTGTACATACTTTGTTCTGTTACTACTGGAAGGTTTTATTAAGTTTACTTCTCTAAAGCCAAATTCATCGAGCCGATCAATCAGTATGTTATGTTCAACTGTGTCGACTAAATCGAGGAGTACGTGAAACAAAACCTTACCTGTCTATCTTTTTGAAGTATTGTTTGGTAAAAATACAATAGCATTGCCGATCGATACTCCTTCTTTGTACCTAAATTGCCTAACAGATGTCAATTTATATTTATTTAAAACCCAATAATTCTCTTTTCTTACATTTTTGCAATTCATTAGAGTAATCGGACTATAATTTAATATTTGCATAGGACTACATTTTCTAAGCAATGGTTTCTGTTTTTAAGCTACACGCACTCCAGTATCCTATACAAATATTTTTATATTTTATATGCAGAGATAAGATGTAATTATGTCTTAAAAACATAGACATTTTTGTTATAGCAGTACGATTCACTTTCATAGTGATTGTGTTAACTGACATGAATCTTCCAAAGAACCCCGCTCATTTCTTATGGGAAGTGGCCCCTAGTGAAATTGGCTGAATTTTTAAATTATTGCAGATTTCGATTTTCCCATCAAAAGCTCTCATGGGCCCAACTCAATCCTGTGTCTAGTTTCGAGATACAGCTCAAGAAATGTACAAGAATGACCTCCTGTACGATTAAAAAAAATTCGAATACATGATTTTTTTCATTTATTTTATATTGTTATACGTTCTAATAACTCTTTTTGCACTAAAAACATTTGTTGTTTTAATAAAAATCATGTAGAAAAACATTGTAGTTTAAAAAGTGTTGGCGAAGGCGCCGGGAAATCTATAAAAAAATAACAGGTGAAAAAAATATTCGGTCAAATTTGCTCAAACTTTTTTTATATAAAGTATGTGCCTTACTGATCAATAAACTTTAATAAAAAAAACTTTCGAAAATGGCTCCTTTGACCTCTAATACCCCATCGATAAATTAAAAGATCGAGAATTTTACCAGAATTTATATATGTACTAGCTGACCCAGCAAACGTTGTTTTGCCATATAAATTATAAATTTTTGTCCAAAAAATAAAAAGGAAATTTCTGGATAGGGCCACCCTTATCACCTAGGGGTATAAAAAATAGCCTACGACCTATTCTCTGACCTACCAAATATACACCAAAAATTTCATAAAAATCGGTCAAGCCGTTTCGGAGGAGTTCGATAACAAACACTGTGACACGAGATTTTTATATCTTAGATTTCGAAAACTAGACATAGAATCGAGTTGGGCTCGTGAGAGCTTTTGATCAGAGAGTCGAAATCTACAATATATTAAAAATTCAGCCAATTTTACCGGGGGCCACTTCCCATAATAAATGAATAGGATGTATAGGATATTTCTCCGGGCAAAGTGTGTTGAGGTTTAATACCAAAAAATCGGCAGCTACTGGAAGCTACTGGAAGCGGCTGGAACCCCCCCACCCGCTGGATCTTTGAAGCCGAAAAGAGCACTAAAAAATATGAACGATCTCATTTAATTATATTTATTAAGTTGAAATATTTTTTTCATATTAAAAAAGAAAAAAAAATCTTCCGTAGGATTTGAACCTACGAACTTTTGAGTGTTACACTTATAGTCTACACAGAACAACAATAACAATTTATTTTAAATCAAGGTTTACATGTATGCGCCTAGCCGGATCCCGGTCCTGAGCTAGTCGTACAACCATGGCTCGCAGCGTCATGGTGAAGGGGCGATTGTGGGCGGGGCGGATTCGGTTTGGATGGAGCGAAGAATGATTGTGCGTCCGTCTTTGATTGATTGATTGATTTACCAGCGTGCGGTAGGCATTGCTGCCTTCCCAAGTTATACAGCTGGGCGTGCTACGTCCACGCTGGGTTGGACTAAGGTCATGCTTGTTGCCAGCAGCGAGAGCCACATGGCGCATGGTAAAGGAATGTGGGATGGGAGATGTAGGTATTTGTGAGATGCGTTACCGCATTGTGTCGTGAGGGAGCGTTTAAGCTCCCTTTTTTTGTACTTTTCGTTCTGGACTTCTGCCTATTCTGGATCTTCTTGTGAGATATGTTGCCGCGTTGTGTCGCTGCTGTTTGTGCTCCTATTTTTGTACTTCTGTTTCTACAAGTTTTCTTCTTCTTCTGAGGCTTCTAATTCCTCCGTTTCTGATTCTGGTAGAGTATATATCGGTCCGATTTCTTTGTGGAATTCATTTTTTCCCCTCGCTTTTCTTTCCCAGTATGGTTGGTCCTTTCCCAGTTTCTTCATGATCCTCTCGATTGTTGTTTTCCACGTGTAACATGGTCTCCCAATTTTTAGTTTGCTGCTGTTCAGTGTTAGTGCTTTCTTCAGTAGATGTGTTGGTTCCTTTCGCGTTTCCGTTTTCATTTGAACATGTGTGGAATAGTGTTTTTCCTATGATGCTTTTATCCTCCTCCGTCTGATCGTCTTTTCCTATATGCGCGTTGAAGTCTCCTAATATTATGATGGACATTTTTCTTTTTTCGTTTATTCTGGTTTCTTGAGTTAGCTGCCTGAACACTCTTCCTGCTTTCTTGTCTGAGGGTACGAGGACTACTATCATGCAGATGTTGGCCTCTCCCGTCTGGTTGCCCATGCAACTCCTCTGCTGGTATTTTCTTGCCCCCCCCCCCCCACTTAGTTACCATTTGTAATTTTGTGTGATTGCTGTTCCGTCTATCATGTGTGTTTCTTGTATACATGCGACGTCGATGTTTTCTGCTTGCAAGGCTTCGTCGATTTTTTCCCTTTTAGCTCTTTGTATGCATCCTCTGACATTCCATGTTGTCAGAGTTATTCAATCATCTGGTGCTTCCTGACTCTGTCCCTCTTCCGTTCTTTGCGATATTTGATACCTGTTGATATTCGTCGTTTCCTCCCATTCTGGGCGGGTCGTTATAGCTATGCTTGGGGGATTTGTTTTTTCTAATCATTCTAGTTCGTTTCTTTTCTGCGTAGTGATTACGCTGTCGTAGTGATTTCTGTTATTTCCCCGCTTCCTGTACACAATCTGTTGTCGTCTTCTTGTTGGTTGTTGGGGTGAAAAGCAAGGATTTCGCCCTCCTCTTGGTGTATTATTATTGTCCTCCTCTTCAAGTTTGCTGTTGCTACTATCGTCTCCTGCCCACCCCAGAAACCATCTTTTCTCTCCGATGAACGCCTCTATCTTTTCTTTGTTGGTGCTGTGTTGATTGTAACGGGGTTCCAGTTCGTTGATGGATGTTAGCATGAACGGGGTGAAATAATCTATGTTGTTTTGTATATAGTCCGCTACTTGTTTCCGTAGATTTTTCATGGCGTTGATGTGTGCCGGGGTTGTTACGTTTTCTCCTTCTAACTGATGGCTTATTGCTCCATATAGACAGTTCCCATCGCCAACGATTTTTTGTGCCAGTAATTGATGTGTCTTCGTTCTTACGTTCTGTAGTGGATACATTGTTTTTTTTTTGTGTTTTCTGGAGTGTTGTTATTTCTTGCTTAGTTTTGCTTATTCTTAACTTTTTAATAAAATAAAATTCCTTAGCCTTACCAGAGCCATACCAGACGTGAAGTGTAAACAGTCAGTATATTTTTAAAGCATGCATGAGAATTTTCTAGATTTTAATGGCTCTAAAACCAAGCCAATGGGCAAAAATTTTATCCAAAATTTTGTTATTTTTAAATTAATTTAATTTGGTGCTATGTACTGTTACTCTGATGGTACGCCCCTGAGGTTGAGTCATGTATGTAGCTGGAAGAGAAATTGTTTATTGACTTATCTAATTTATTGCCCGACCTGTTTATGAAATTCTTTATGTTGTCTATAAGTACCTAAGATGTGACTAGTTTATATGTGGTAATTGGGAACTTAGCTTGATTTATGGCTTCTTTTATGGTCCGTCCCTTCGTCGAATGCTCGATCTTTGTCAGCTTTTTTTCACTGCACAACACTGAAGGATTTAATTACGTATTAATTAATTATTGGCACTTATCATTTAATTGTTGTTATGTTGTCACTACCACCGTATGCAGAATTTTTTACTCAATAACTAAAGTAGTTTTGACCTATTTAGGCCAGCTTATTACCGGTTTTTTTTCCGATTTACTGGCCGTTTGTAAAAAGCGTCTATTCCTCGTAATGTCTCTCTTGTGCGTTAGCATTCCTGTCTTAAAAAAAAATTAGACTTAAAGCTAACAATTCATTGTGAATAGGTCCATAGAACTTTTAAAAACTTAATATTAGGAACTCTTGCGGTTTTTATTTCGGTGCACGGCACTTCACTAGTTACACACGCTTTAACACACTAGTCTACCGCACGTTAGGTTAGACTATAAAATATATCTTACACAAGAGGCGTGACTCTATAGATTGTTGTCTTGTTTTTTAATTTTTTTCACGGAAACCAAATCGAAAGGGTGCAAGTTTGATATATCGTTGAAATTGGAATTTTTACTGCTTTCTAATGGTTCGATTGTAAATTGTAAGTAATTATAAAAATATAAAATAAACAATTTGTTGTGCCAAAACGGCCCTAAACGTAATCCAATCTCAACCAAAACCTTTTTAAATCTTCTGGAGAACTAAAGAAACCCTCATGCAAACTTTCATCCAAATTCGTTTAGTAGTTTCGCCGCTATCGTGCTAGTATGGAGCAACCATTGAGCTTTCAAAATGTTACTTGAATAGTTAAATAAATAATTGAAAATTTTTAAATCGATTAAGATTAAATTGGAACTTCATATTTAATTTGAGATTAAGAAACTAATATGGAATATTTAACGTCGTATAGAATTCTTACTAAGAAAAATCTAATCATAATTAACTAATGGGAATTCCTTAATCTAATTTGAATTATTCTGTGGTGGACCGATTAAGACTGACGGTAATCACGTACGTAGTGGTGAATCTATAAACATATGTTCTCAAGAAATTCTGTAGAAATAAGATACGCGTTATTTTTTAAATAAAAAAAATATTACATAAGCTAAACATTCCCCTTTTCCCAGAAGCGCTCAGACGTAGCTTTAAATATCGATTAATAAATTATTTACAGATATTCATAAGATGTACTACGATAGATATCTATATTTACTTGTGGTATATTGATATTTTCTTTTCTCTTGAGGAAGAGGGGGGCATTGGGCCACTCATTTAAATTATAACAATAAACGGGATAAAAAATTGAAGTAATTAATATTTATCATCTTACAACACATGATGGCCCATTGAAAGAACTCCATCCGGGTTATAAACAAACACCTTTTTTGGACAACATTAATAAGTAATATTAAACTAAGCTAAAGTAACCTGAGCTAAAGTTATTGGGACAAAAATTTACATCAAATTACTTAAGTTGAGTTAAGTATAAGCAGTATAAAAGCATCGATATTAACAAAAAGTATCGGGTAAAAAAGCAAGTAAAGCAAAGCAAAGCAAGCAAGTAAAAACGTAAAGAAAAATTATCAAATAGAATTACAAAATGGATTATATAATTAAGTTATATAAGCAAGTTAGTTAAACAAGATTCAGTAGTTAAATGAAATTTCCATGATCTGCAACCGCAGATCATAGAAACGTCATTTACACCATTACACATTGTGTATATAGGTGACCGTAACAACATATTGGTTCTGGCTACAGGTAAGTGAAAAGTAGTCGAAGCTCTTGTATGAAATCGCGGAACTCAAAATGAAATTTGATTGACAAGACTAATACAATCAATTTTATTATGTAAGAGCTTGTAAGTGAAACTTATTGGAGATAACATCCTTCTCAGATGTAGCGATTTAAAATTCAAGGAATTTAACAACAGATGTTGAAAATAGCCTCTTACAGGATATACTCCTGAGACTTTGTATTGTAAGAAATTTCCTCTGAACATTTTCTACAGCCAATTCTTGCGCATTATAAAATGGATACCAAATCAGGGAACCTTATTCTAATTTAGATCACACATAGGAAAAATACAGTATTTTTACTACAGTTGGGTCGTGAAAATTACGAATTATAAATCCTAGCATTTTTAGTGGAGAGGTTTACATTGATTGATATTTTCATTAAATGACATTTTTTGATCAAATACTATACAAAGATCTTTTATGGATTCACACCGGCTTAGGTCTGTGGACTTAAATTGATAAGTGAATTATGTGTACTGTTGCTTTAACCCTTTCATTGCGAGAGTGGATTTTGCATTACGTGCCCTGTGTGCGACATTGGGCAGTCTTTGCGTGTTTGACCGCTTCCCGCAGTTGAACGATAACCACGTTTCGCGGATATGTACGCTTTTCGCAGTTGCAATATGTGAATAAAAAATTACTGGACTGCTAACGCACCACTAGTGTGCTTTTGACAATAAAAATGAAACGCATTTAAAAAAAATAATCTTTTTTATTCATTAACAACTAACACAACGAACTGAACGTGTAAAATAAACGTAAACAACTGCGTAAAAAGAGCACGCAGTCCCACGTATTTGGAGGAGATAGAATGCAAAGGAGTGGGGACCGCCGATTACACGAAAGTTAACGCATGTACAAAGCATATTCAACAGCGTAATCGTCTGCTTGCCGCAGTCCAGGACCTGAAACCAGCCAGTGAAAAAATACGTCACCCGCACCACAAGACCACAAATAATTTGCGGGATTTTACCTCACCCGCAGCGAAAGGGTTAATGTAAAAGTTAGGCTTTTGCATTTTTGAGATTATTTTCTTTACACCAATCTTCAATTTTTATCAATTGGCTTTGAATAAATATACAATCTTCAATATTTTTTACAGCATGGTAAATTTTGAGATCATCAGCAACAATGCCGTGTTGACTCAACATTATATAAGCGTATGAACAATTTGATTTTATTGCCAAGAGGGCCACTTAAATTCACTATTTTTATTAGCACCACCTCAAGCTCTAAAGGGGGGGACATTAAAGTGCTCCCAGAATTTCAAATGGGAGGAGATCAGTGAGGCACCATTTTAAAGAATGCAAAATTGTCTTTACAACCTTATACAGCTTATTATACTCTTCGCAAAAACGAAGAGTATATTGTATTTGATCGGCACATTTCTAAAATCATAAATATCGCTCGTAGAGAAAAAATTTTCGTATTATTGTGTTAGTCAACGAATTCTGAACAACTTACAAAATGTCCATCTGTCCGTCCGTCACGTTTCTTGTAAGCACGATAACTTAAGAAAGAAAAGTCCGATTGTATTGAAATTTAGAAAGTAAGTTAGTGTTAGCTAGAGGAAGAACCCTATTCTTTTGAAGAAAATCGATCAGTAAATAAAAAAGTTATTAATTATTTAATTAAAAGAAAAAAATCTCTTAATTTTTGTCGCTTGTACTAAGATGGAAATCTTACGAGATATTATTTCCATAATAAATTTTTTTTATGTTTATGAAGTTTACTAATATATATTTCATGGAAGTGAAATATGTATGAATGTCGAAAGCTATATATCACAGACAATCAATTTTTCTAGCAATAGGTGGTGGCGCAGCGGCTAAAGCTTTGCGTTACAATCCAAAGGTCCCGTGTTCGAATCCCACAGGTTGGATATTTTTTTCACAATAAAGATGGTATCACAAAATTTAGGATGTCCAAAAACTAACATTATTTAGAAGAAAACTGCGAAGAGTATCCTATAGAATGTGTAACAATTATATATAAAAAGCTCAGTAAATTGGCGAAGAGTACGTTTTTAGCTTGTTATTTTTACTAAATTTACTTTAGTTTACATCTTACTTGGTTAGTTTTGGTTACAAATATATTATTCAGTTGCAAACAAGAAGTCTTCTGATGGGCAATCTTGTGCGAAACTTCGTGTTGTGTGCATTTTACTTCCCCGACAAGCGCTGACAATGTGCTTTACCCCATTTGTGAAAAGCGTCAACACACTATGCCATGTTCTCTTCTGATTTTGTTGAAAGATAACTAAGTTCTATGTGGTAGCTAAACCGAGTCGTACCCAAGCGCGGATCTAGAAATTTCAATAATTTTTTTTTCGTATGTGGCACATGGGACCCATACGAAATATGGGAAATAACATCTCGGGAAGTACTTCTCTAACGACCCCTAAAAAATTTTGAAAAAGCAGTTTGCGAAAATTTTTTCAAAATTCTATTACCCCCCCCCCCAGGTCTAGGGACTCCTGTTTAAAATTATTTTTTTTGAGATATGCATTTTACTTTTCATAAAAATACAACAATACGTTTTGAAGTTTATGAAAATATTTTCATTACTAACTGAGATGAATTTTGAAATTTTGTGATTTGTTAAATTGTAAATCACAAAATTCGTTGTATCTCAGTTAGTAATGAAAATATTTTCATAAACTTCAAAACATATTGTTGTACTTTTATGAAAAGTAAAATGCAAATGACAAAAAAAATAATTTTAAACATGAGTCCCTAGACCTGGGGGGACGAATTTTGAAAAAAATTTTCGCAAACTGCTTTTTCAAAATTTTTTAGGGAAGTGCTTCTCGAGATGTTATTTCCCATATTTCGTATGGGTCCCATGCGCCACAGACGAGAAAAAAATTATTGAAATTTCTAGATCCGCGCTTGGTCGTACCATGATCTTCCAAAATAGCCACGTCAATACATAGAGAAAAGAAACTTATAAAATTTTCCGTTTTTATCCAATTACCAGCTTTCATATTTTTAAGAGCTAGACGTTAAGGAATATTTGAAGGTTTTTAACTATCTATTATATGATTCTTCTCGCTTGCTGTCACGACTTTATCTATAGTAATAAGAAGTAAGTATGTGTAGTATATTGACCAGAAACGTATTATAAACTTAACATGCACTTAAAATGAATAATATTTATGAGCAGAGTTTTTAAAAGATTTGGCGTGTTGATTTATTGAATTTGAAAAGACACGAATGAATTAAATTTTATTACGAGAATGTTTCCTTTGCAATTGCGTGATCTTCAATATTCAATATTTATAGACGAATTTGAGAGAAATTTCTTTATGAAATTTGGCAAATATTGAAGGCAATTTATTTTAACAAATATTTTATAAGAATTTACAGTTGAGAGAAATATTTTCGTATAAAGTTTTGTAGGTTTCAAAATACCACGTGTAATTACTGTATTTTGCGGTAGTATGAATAAAAGCTTTCACAGGAGTTCATGAATGGGTTTTATATAAGATTTGATGTTTTTTTCATGGCAATTTTTAAGAGCACCCTTGGAATAAATGTGGTCACAACTTCCATACAACAATAAAGCCATTGTTCAAAATATTCCCAGATACTGTGCAGTATTTTGGAGCAATTCGACTGCATTAGGGCGTGATTGTTATAAATCTTCTTGTGTAAATTTTAATCTTCAATTAACCCTATAGATAAATATCTACGGTCTGGTTATCTCGCAGGCCACTCAATATGATTTTTCTCGAAATTATTGACAAACGAAAAAATTGCCAATTAAGGCGAAGCATCATTTTGTTGGAGTGTCAAATTATTTTCAAGATAATGCTGCTCGTTGCCAAAAGTATCGGTCGAATATTGTTTTCTAACAAATCCAAGCACATCTCCCCAATGAAATTACTAGAAAATAAAGAAGATTCGACAACTCTATCACCAAAAATACCTATGCAGACATAATTTCTTTGAATGTTAAATATGTATTCCGTGGAATACCTCAGATTAGAAGACGCCCAAAATAACGAGAAAAAAACATGATTAGCAGAATATTTACTAATGTAATATTTTGTCGCACTCCTCTATAAATTTCCCTAAATATATAAGGAATAAAAATCAGAGTGCAACCAACAGCTATTCTCCGGACGAATTGCAATCAACACCAACTGAAATACTTATTCCTACTCAAAGAAGCGCTCGACCCAGCCACTTCACAGCACTTGCAGAGTGCAGTTTCGAGTTCTTGGTACATGACTGGATTTATAAAATCTCGACATGCAACAAGAGCGGTAGGCTAGGTATCTATCTCCGGGATGGAGGATCAGTGTTTGATAACCCGTTCGAAAGTTAACATTAAAATTAATTTGAAGGGCTACCGAATCGTTGTTAGCTCTCTTGTTTATAGAAATTATTCGGTGGTTTTATAATTGTATTGTTTTATTTTATTTGTGCGAACTATTTGACTTTGTAACTACCAGTCTGCTATTTTAATTAGTGTTTGGAAAATATCAGTGTCATGCCTACTAGTACTTGTTAATATGTCCAAGCGGTCTAACCCTAAACCACCCCCGGTTGTTTCTGACATCAGAAGTGGTAGATCAAGAAGGACATTCGGACAGTGAGTACGAAATACTTTTGCAGCACAATGCAACAATGAGAAATGAGATGTTGGAAAGAATTAAAAAATTGGAGCAAAAATTTCTGTTAGCTTCGACAAACTCGCCAACCCCATCGACTTCAACATTCACGAATGTAATGCTACCAACATTCGATACAACTTCAAAATTTGCAGACGCCGAAGATTGGAGTACGATTGTAGATTTGTGGGTGTGCAAATATAACCCAGACGTCATGGACTTGGTAATAAGTTGTTCTCCATGAAAGGTGAGGCAGCTAGTTGGCTGATATCTGTCAATTCTACTGAAAAAAACTGGACGGCTCTGAAAGCTGAATTTTTGTCAGTTTTCGCCAAGCCATCGAGCAGTTTTCTGAAGCCGTCAATGGAAAAAAAATATACCGGAGTTATAAGAAATAAAATCAGATTGCATCCAGTAGCTATCCTAAATCAGCGCTCGACGGGCCATTATTCCAGAGAATACCTGTTGGTTTGCAGTCTGGTTTTATTCCTTATATATATTTAAGGAAATGTATAGAGGTGTTCGATAAGATATTACGTTAGTAAGAAATATGATTGTTGTCATTTACAAACATGACCAATCAGAAAAACAAGCGTTGAAGAAAAGTTCGAATTCATTATTGATTCGCTTACCAGTTCACAAAATTTTAAACACCTGTAAAATATTATAAACAATAAACATAATATAAACAAATAAACGCACACAATTATTTATGAACTCATCTATTTATTAATTACACATTCTTCATAAGAGGTTTAAAAGTTAATGATCCTAATTCCTAATTTGTGTTTCTACCGTTATCCAAGGTTTTAACAGTTTATTTTACTAATGTGACATCATAAGCTTATCTTGATATTTAACACGGCCTTTCCTGACTAAACTGGAGCGTCCCCGCATCAGAAAATATGTTATATCATAAATTGCATTATTTCATACGTTTTGTTATACTCATGCAAAATGACCCAATTCATCATGGCTCATGTGACATATTTGAAACCTTATGCGTTTTGGTACTACTTAACGCAATCTACATGAAGTATTAGGGTAAACTATTTCACTTATCAATTATGCTTATTAATTTAGCCTAATTTTAAAAATATTAGCAATTTTTTAATTTCTATTTCCTGACTTTGAACGATCAATAGCCAATCTACTATTTTTTTTGTTTCTAATATTGAACATCGTCGAATTCCATAAAATTTTGCCCTATGATGGATCAACAGTCATGACTTTATCAGGACTTATGTTCATTTAAATACATTTCCCAATACTGTCAAATCAAATCGTTGCTTGTGTTAGATATTAGGTTTGTAAATGAAACACAAATAAATATACTATAAAAAAACTTATATAAACACACTTCTCTAAACAGCGTTCTCAGCCCCGAGATAAGGATAAATAATTAGTTTTTGTTTACAATACTTTTCTGTCATAACTAACAGCTTGCGTGATGAATAAAGGTGGCATAAATTTATCTGGTACGAAAATTACTTATCTTACATCACCCTGTATTTTAAACAAACATAAGATTAAATTATTTACAAAATTTCGTGTAATTAAAGATTATTCACTACCTAAGTTCACATACACCGTATGTGATTCTTTATTTATTTTAAACTGTTTGAAAAACGTATAGCACGCTCCTGTTCATTAAGTTTTTTGGTCGCCTAGAGTTAGAAACAATTAGTTTTCGCGTATGAATTACGTACGTGACCGTATTAATTACACGCGTAACAACGACGTCTTTGTTATTTGGATTTGCCGTCAGTGGCAAGATTTGTGGTGATTCATATGTTGAATTATTCTGTGGCAACGTAAAAGGCAAGATCAAATATGAATCAATAAAATAACAAACACTGAATGAAATGGTAACAAAATTATGTATTACTGAATGATTAAAATATAAGGTATGTTCATGGTAAAGGTCAAGATCTTAATGACTTTTGACTTAGACGCAGATTGTTTTCAATCAGGGACGTGCCGATATCCCAAACATCTGAAGCCCTCGTTTATTTTATAACACAGTTTATTAAAATCTAACTTTGAAAGGAATAATCATTAGTTGTATCACTTTGCTTGTAATTAATCTACAGCGGCGTTTCCATTTGTGTAACTGCGCATGCATAATGTCTGCATGCATCAGTTGCATGGTAGAGGCAAGTATGCGGAGGAAGAGATCTAGGATCGGGAGACATGTGCGGCTGTCTGCCCCTTTTTCAATTCTAAGGGAACTCAGAGGAACTCCAAGGAACTCCGAGGAACTCAGGGGAACTCTGGGGGAATTCTGAGGGAATTCTAGGAACTCTTGAGGAACTCCAAGGAACTCTTCCCACTCACGTGACACTAACGTCATCTAACGCATGCGTGTTTGCATGCGCGTCTAGTTATTACGCAATAAAATCACTAAATAGCACGTGTAATGGTTAAAAACAAAACAAACTCGAATAACATACGTGTAGTGCAAGCCGTTTGAATTATTTGATAGTGGTGGTGTGCTCTGTCAACTTGACTACAATTAATTAGTAAGTATAGGCGTCTGAATTTAAGATGCCAGCGCCAAAGTGGAGCACTCGTGAACTAATTATAGGCTTTTTGTTTATTTATGTGGCGAATACTCAT
Source organism: Rutpela maculata (assembly GCA_936432065.2). Taxonomy (NCBI): domain Eukaryota; kingdom Metazoa; phylum Arthropoda; class Insecta; order Coleoptera; family Cerambycidae; genus Rutpela; species Rutpela maculata. Next base: position 121,415,349 of record OW386288.2, read on the forward strand.
ATTGATTTCTTTCTGTTTATTGTTATTTCTGGCATTAAAAATAATAACATTGATTAGATTAGATTGAAGGGAGAAGCTGGCCGCTTAGCCTTGGCCACCGTGACGCCTTTGGATCTATTGTAAATAATAACATTAATAATATATGACCTAAAGGTTTGCAAGATTTTGTTGTAAGTGATTTGCAATATGTTAATGGCTTTATTCAGCAAAATTCATATTATTTCAGGTTATCTAGTTCTTCCCTTGAAAAGTACAGTTTCTTCGACATAAACGGTGTCTGGCTAGTTAAATATTAATAAACTAAAATATTTCTTTAAATTTATGTACAGTTGTCGTTTAAATCACTTTTCTTTCTGGAAACATGAGTGACATTTAGGTTAAGCATATTGCAATGTATGGAACACTTGGGAAGCACTAAAAATGTAAAAATTCTAAGTGTGTGTATGAAGGGGAATATGTTTTAAATGCAGGACGTATTATTTTGTGTGGTACAACCCATATTCAACACAAAACTTAATAAAGGTGTATGCTCTATGTTCACAAACAACTGTCTCAGATTCAAATACCTATGAAATTAGTGGTACAGTGAATATAACTGAAAAGACATTTATTAATTCATTAAGTAAAATAAATGAAACAGTATTTTGTAAAATATGAAATAGAAATAGTCAGGGGTAAAACATAATAGTGCATGGTGCAATTGTATATACTACTTTTATAAATATACTGAAATTACATATATTTACTTATTTCAAAAATTTCACTTACAATGTGTGATTGTCCAGGTTATTATTATTTCTACTCGGACCACGGTTATTTGCACCAGCTTTTCCCCTCTCAATGCCTGGTTAAAGGTGTCTACATTAAAGAGGGTATGCTTTGAACATTGCAGTGCAACTCAACTTTCACGAGTTGTCCCTGCAATCTACAAAGGATACCGACTAGGTTGGCTCCAGCAAATTATATCTTGTATACCCCCTTTAAACGCTATCACATTTTTAATAACTTAGCATCTCAGTTTATCATTTTACTTATTCATCGTACACTAAAGAGACAATGACAGAAAAGCCCATAATTAGTTTGACTATAGACCACCAGGTGGCGTACTCCTTATTTTCAGACGCCTATATAAGTTTATTTTAAAAATATTACGACGAAATAAGCGAATACGAGAGTGAATAATTAACAAAATTCTTAAAAAAGAGCTAAAAATGATAAAACGTCTCGGAAAACGTTGAAACCCATTTTGATATTATATTAAAAGAACGCAGCGGATGTTTTTTGAGTGTCTCTGTCGGGTTAAAATTGAAAATATTACTAGAAATTAATCGATATCTCGATCGATATCTCGATCGATATTTAAAGTCGAAAACATAACTCAATTTATAACTGACCGTAAAATGATGATGAAACAACGATTTCCAACTTTAGCATGAAAACTATCAATTCTCTCGCATAATATTTTTTAAAGGAAATTTCCATGCCCGTCTCCAGTTCGAAAAAAATTATCTGTAGTTTTCTCAATATCTTTTGAACCTATTCGTTTTGAAAGTCAAATTACAAATTTTGACATTCTATTTTGCACGAGATTTTGACACATTTACTTCTACATCTAGTGGAAATATAGTAACGCAAAAAAAATTGAAAATTTTTATTGTTCAAATAGGCTTAGAATGTCATGAAACGTCGAAATTGTAAGGTTGAGCAAAAAAAATTCTGACTGTCTGTAACTTTTTTTGTGTGTACGATTACTCTGGAACCGTTTAAGATATTGACTTGAAATTTGGTACGCGTATGTATTTAACAAGATCAGGAACTAAATTATATTTTGATCTTATTCCGTTGAAGGGTTGGGGTAAATCAAGCAAGTAAGAGTCCATGAAATTGGTATTTAGAACTTATAAGAGAAGCTAAGGTCTCAACAAATTTTTTGGTATTAGCCACCTCTATTACCACTAGCATTTTGTTGGCTGCTAGACTAGCCAAAAGATAGGGTAAGTTCTGATAGACTACATAGATTCATTACGGAAGCAACTCAAAGCAGGGCTCGAATCCAATCACCAAGAGGGGCACACAGCGAAATGAAGCCAATAATGCTCTGGCAACAATAGAAGATGACTCGGAAGATGAGCTTATTCAATATTCCAAACCTAAACGTAAGATGTCCAGATTAACAGATATTTCCTCGTCAGACGAAGGAGATGAGGAGAAAATTATCTATGATGATAGCACTGACACAGAAGTGTTCTCAAATGAATCAGAAGACATCATAGACTCTATATCGGACTCCAATGACAATTCTGAGGATTATTCATTTCAAGAGGTTGAAATAAATGAAACACAAAATGAAGAACATTTGTGGCAGTCAAAGGAATCTACCCAAGAAAATGTTAATTCAGTTATAATGTCGATGACTTTGTTTTGGTTGAGCTCATATCAACCAAAAAACATTCGAAGTTCCTTTTTATTGGACGAATTACTAGCCTAAATCCCTATCACTAATATCTTCGACTTAATCGAAGATTGAAATATGCATTTATATATCCTATAGTAAATGATGAGACTAACCTGGAATTGAATGAGATTATCATTAAATTACCACATCCAATTGAATGTAGGCGAGGTGGATTTTTGTTCGATTAATCTGTATTGAACTATTACAAGTTTTATAAGTAAACTTTCATCTACCAAATTTTTTTGTACATACCTACAAAAGTGTGATTTTTAAGTCATTATTCCTTCCATATGTTCTAATAAAAAATTTTGAACTTTTTTTTGAGTTATTTTGATTATTGACATTACTTTCTATTTTACTTTTGTACAAGCACCCTAAAATAAATGTACGATCTGTCAACAATATAACACATTTTATTTATGAACAGAAATCAATGATTGAAACAAAACATGAATTAAAACAAATTGTTGAAAAATTGTATAATTAAATTAGGAGGTAAAGAGGGGTCAGATCAAGGAAAGTTGAAAGGGAGGAAATCAGGGAACTCCGATGAACTCTGAAGGAACTCAGGGGAACTCCGAGGAACTCTGAAGGAATTCAGGGGAACTCCGAGGAACTCAGGAGGAATTCCTAGGAGATCAGGGAACTCCAAGGAACTCTGAAGGAACTCATAGGAACTCCGAGGAACTCAGAAGGAACTCAGAGGAACTCAATTCCAAAAGGGTAATCTTTTGTACAAATTTCGTCAGTGGTTTACCCCTCGATACGCATGCATAAGTTGCATGCTTGTGTGCATGCAATTTGCGTCTTGCGTGTACCTTGTTTCCATTTCTGCGTACTTCTTGGTGCGATTCAATCATGGAATGTAGTGTGAGAGACGAGGTATGTGCTGCAATTGTTGCAACCATTGTAATTATTGCTGAAGATCACCAACGAGCCAAAGAGATTCAAAAAAAGCCTTCGTGTTGGGTAAGCACTTACCTTAAAAAAGGAACAGATACTTTGAATATGATAGAAAGTTTTGGTACTATTCTACAAATTCAATTAACTAATCATTTGACCATTCCATCGATGTGTAAATGAACAAAATAGTCACACAAAATTAAAAGAAAATACGCACTGACCATCGTGCACCGGTTCTAAATTGGAATAGAGGCAGACAGCCGCATATGTCTCCCGGTCCTAGATCGGGAGACTCGCGCATATTTGCGCAGGCTATTTGTGCACTTATTTTAAGCATGCATCTCTTCCTCCATATACTTGCCTCTATCATGCAACCAATGCATGCAGACATTCAGGGCCGGATTATCCATAAGGCTAAATAGGCTATAGCCTAGGGGCGCCGAAGCGCGAGGGGGCGCTAAGGCAATTCAAAACTAACTAAATTTATCTCCCGAAGGCCGACGTGACATGTACTGTTTATCATTGACTTTTGGAAAATAAATGCATTGTAACGTCGTATAATGCATAAGGGGCTGGCGAAAAAAATAGCTATAAAATCGAGTTGAGATAATGAGCGTAAAAGAATTGTTTGTTTAAGGAAAGACAAGCATAAAAAGCTTTTGTACCCGCCGTCTCATCTGGGCCGAATTTAATAAATTTGTGTAAGCCTATGTAAATCCATTCTATGTAACTATTTTGGTTACATTTTATAATTATATCCCTATTAAGAATTATAAATACCACAATACCTAAATATTCGTTTACTTATATTTATTTTTAAGAGATATCAGGATCTGAGAGGGAAGTAAATAATATGAAATAGAAAATGCGATATAATTTAAAGTAGAGTCCTGTTCACACGTTTAACCGAGGGGCGCGCTGGAGATTTTGGCAACTTTTTTTTCTTTTTGCAAATTTCTCCCCTCCGCTCATCAATTATTAAGCACGGGGGCCCGTTGTGTTTGGAAGGGCCCGTAGCGGGGGCCCGCCAGAGATTTTGGCAAAATTTTTTTCAAATTTCTTCCCTTCGCTCATCAATTATTAAGCGCGAGGGCCCGTTGGCTTTGAAGGGCCCGTAGTGGCAATTTTTTTTTTTCAAATATCTCGCCCCCGCTCATCAATTATTAAGCGCGGGGGCCCGTAGCGAAGGCTTGCCAGAAATTTTGACAAAAAAAAATCCCGCTCATCAATTATTAGGCGCGGGGGCCCATCAGTGAATTTAGTACCGGGGCCCATAATTTGATGCGGGGGACCTGATCCTTCCGGGTATAGCCGAAGGCCTTCCTTATATCTACGTCGGTACTTTTTTTTATACAAAAAAATTATTTGTTATTTGATTACTCTATTTTGATAAATTTGTCGAATTTATTACCTCTGTATTGCATAGTTCAGCGAAGAGATATTTAGCTAAACCCTCGGATAGTACAAAAAAACACCCGACCTGCTCTGCACTTTATGTAGAGGACGATCCAACCAACCAACCGACCTTCTCGGTACACTTTGGATATTGCCACTAAAAGTGAGCTGGTGTCGGTATGCTTTGAAGACGCTGGAATTCCAGCAGACCAGCTCACTTTTACGAGTTGTCACGGAAATTTTCAAAGTGTACCGAGAAGGTTGATTGGTTGGGTGGTTGGATCGTCTGTACACCTCTCTGTATACCTTCCGGGCCGGCCTCATTGTTCGTCCTAAAGCGCTAAAGCTAAAAACGCTGCAATTTGACCGGCATGGGCCAGTTTAACTTTTTGTGCCAATTAAGGAAATGTATACGTCTCCTATATGTTTATTTTCAATATATCAACATTTTACAGGATTATTTATAGGAAAATAGGAACGGAAAGAGATAGATATTATATCTTTCCGCTCCTATAGTAATGCTGCTGCCTTTATTGTAGCCGCTGGCCACTCTCCCTGGTCATCAATGTTGATTAAAAATTTTTTTTAGATTTCTTCCCCCCGCTCATCAATTTTGAAAGTGGGACAAACATTTTTTTTCATATATCTCGCCCCCCCCTCGTCAATTTTGAATCTGGATAAAAAATGTTTTTTTCAGATTTCACCTCCCCGCTCATTAATGTTCTTATTATGAATAAGAGGGCGCAAATACATGATTAGCCTAGGGGCGCGCCAATCCTTAATACGGCCCTGCAGACATTATGCATGCGCAGTTGCACAAATGGAAATTCCACTTTATACATCGATGGAATGATCAGATGACATGTTAACTGAATTTGTAGAAGAGTACAAAAACTTTCTATCATATTCAAAGTATCTGTTCCTTTTTGAAGGTAAGTGTTTACCCAACAAGAAAGTTTTTTCGAGTCTTTTTGGCTCGTTGGTAATCTTCAGCAAAAATTACAATGGCTGCAGCAATTACAACACGCACCTCGCTTCTCATACTACATTCCATGATTGAATCGCACCAAAAAGAACGCAGAAACACAAACAAGGTACACGCAAGACGCAAATTTCATCCACACAAGCATGCAACTTATGCATGCGTATTCTTACCACTCTGCATGCACAGAGGCATGCGTAGAGGTACAAATGGAAACGCCGCTTCACACTACATTCCATGATTGAATCGCACCAAGAAGTACGCAGAAATGGAAACAAGGTACACGCAAGACGCAAATTGCTTGCACACAAGCATGCAACTTATGCATGCGTATTCTTACCTTTCTGCATGCACAGAGGCATGTGTAGAGGTACAAATGGAAACGCCGCTTTATGTTCCGTTTGGGCAGAAGTGGTTCTAAAGGCGCCTTTCCACCTTTGCAACTTTGCATGCATAATCGCCGCATGCAACGGTTACACAGTAGAGGCAACAGCGTTGAACGAAAGATGCATGCTTAATTGTAGTGCGCAAGTGGTATTCGCAACTAGGCGCGTGTATTTCGGTCTGGTACCGGTAGACACGTTCAATTATCTGCCTCTTGACTTCATTTTTTATGCCCTGGACAACCGACGACCCTACTTCCGAGGCTCCTGTAAGATGTCGGAAGACTAAAATAGTGCCCAATAAACATCATAAACTTAACATAATACATCAAAATGTTCAGTGTATAGGTAACAAACTTACAATACTTGAAGTATTCTTAAATGAAGTGAAATGTGACGTATTTTGTGTTTCGGAACACTGGGCCAAGTCTGATCAAATACAATCAATTCAGATTGATGGTTATGTCCTTAAAGACTATTTTTGTAGAAGTTCACTAAAAAATGGTGGCACAGGTCTTTATGTACGGAATGAAATCGATTGTTGTGATCTTAGTTATATAAAAAACTTATCAATAGAAAAACATTTTGAATGTGCTGGTGTAAAATGTATTTTGGATAAAAATGAATCTATTCTGATTTTGGCATTATATAGGAGCCCAGATGGAGATATTGATATATTTTTAAATAAATTAAATATGGTAATTAGTTTACTGATAAAGAATAACAAACTACATAATATAATCATCTGTGGAGATTTCAATATAAATTTTTTAAAACCATCTAACAATTTAAATTATCTCTTAGACATTTTAAACTCTTACTGTATTAACCCTATATTTAAGGTTCCTACGAGAAATAATAATTGTTTGGATAATGTTTGTACGAATTTAGATGAAACTATATACAACAACAATATAATTGAAAATGGTATTAGTGATCATAATGCACAGCTCTTGTCTGTTTTTAAAAATCCTCATCATACTAAAAGAACATTGAGATATAGATCCGTAGACAATACGGAAAATATAAATTATTTTTGCAAATTATTGGCTTCGGAAGATTGGAGATATTTAGAGAGTGACAGTGATGATGTAAACAAAAAATTTGAGTATTTTATGGATACTTTCTTACATTACTTTGAATTGGCATTTCCTGTGAAAACAAAAAATATCAAAAATTTTGGATGCAATAATACCTCAAAAAAATGGCTGACAAGGGGTCTAAAAATATCTTCACAGAAGTTAAAAGACTTATATCGCCTTACATTAAGTGGAGATAAGGATACTATAGCGTATTACAAAAGGTACAACTCGTTATATCGGCAACTAATAAATAAAGCGAAAAAAATGCATAACGACAGAATTTTACAAAATACCGAAAATAAGTCCAAGACTGCCTGGAAAATTATAAACGGGAGTAAAGAAAGGGATAACAAACATATTAGTTTAAATATTGATAATGTTGTAAATTCCGATCCTTCGACGGTAAGTAATACATTTAATGATTACTTTAACAACATTCCTAAACTTTTATTAAGGGATATGAATCATCAATATACAGTACCACAAATAGATAAAAACAAATGTTCATTTTTCTTCCAACCAGTTGATGAACTCGAAATAACAGACATAATAAAAGGTTTAAAAAATTCAAGATCCCATGGGGACGACAATATTAGTGTTAATTTACTGAAAAAGTGTCTACCAGTAGTTATTAAACCTTTATGTATGCTAATTAATTTATCCTTTGCCGAAGGCACGTTTCCAGACAGACTTAAAATTGCTAAGATTAGACCATTTTTCAAAACAGGATGTAAAAATAAAGTTGAAAACTATAGGCCTATTTCTATATTAAGTTCATTCCCCAAAGTATTTGAAAAATGTGTATCGAACAGAATAGTAAATTTCTTTGACAAATATAATATATTTAATAATAATCAATTTGGCTTTCGGAGAGGCCGTCCTACTACTACAGCTGTAATCGAATTTTTGACTGAATTATACGACAATTTAGATAATAAAAACAAGTGTATAGGGATATATCTAGATCTTAGTAAAGCCTTTGATCTTGTTAATCACAACTTACTCTTACAAAAATTAGAAAGTTATGGCATTCGTGGTGCATCGCTGGAATGGTTCAAGAGTTATTTGTGTGACAGGAAACAGTATGTACAGATTGGTGATACTAAATCTAAGAAAATGAAATTAACAGTAGGTGTACCACAAGGGTCTGTCCTGGGACCACTTCTTTACATAATTTACGTGAACAACTTCAGTGAAACAAATTCAATTCTTTTTGCTGATGATACATCTCTGCTTATCTCTGCACAAAAATGTGCAGACGCAGTCCTAAAGGCAAATGAGCAATTAGGCAGTGCTCATAATTGGTTTACTGAGAACGACCTCATCCTAAATAGTAATAAATCCATTTTTATTCGTTTTAATATTAGTAAAATTAATACTGACCACAGCCTTTTAATAAAGTCAAATGAAGGATCCATTCGACAAGTTACGTCCTCAAAATTTTTAGGTTTACACATTCAAGAGAACTGTACTTGGACGGTACATATAAATGAAATTTGTAAAAAAATAGCTCCAATATGTTACTGTATTAGTCAACTACGGCAAATGGTTAGTAAAGCAGTGTTAATCACTTTCTATCATTCATTCTTTGAATCGATTATTAGTTATGCCTTAATTGCGTGGGGTTCTTCGCCTGATATGCTGAGGGTTTTTAAATTACAGAAGAGAGCAGTACGTTTAATAGTGGGAGTAACCAGGCGAACCAGCTGTAAAGACAACTTGGGATACTTACGCTACCCTGCTTATTCCTTCTTAATCTATTGGTATATGCCAGATCACAATTAAATAATAAGACCATTAATGCAAATCATATATATAACACGAGAAATATTCATACCCTGGAAATTCCGCATCATAGATTAGCATTATATGAGCACAGCCCAAAATATCTGGGAAATAAAGTGTACAATAAGCTACCTAATTCGTACAAATCTATCGATGAAAAAAACTTTAAAATACAAATAAAGCATTTACTGAAAAGTAAAGCATATTACTCCGTTGATAGTTTGTAGTTTTATATTTTGTAAAATTTTATTTTAATTTGTTATACCCTATATATGTATTTTATATTTTTATCTATTGACATTGTTATCTTAGTTTTATCTGATATTTCAGATACTATTTTTTTTATTTTTGACATGTCCTATATCATGTAAATGATCTCTTGGATAAAATAAATTATTATTATTATTATTATTATTTAGCCGAGAGACTGAAGGACGTGGTCATCATGGAGTGGTCTAATGAAAAATTAATGCAATTCGTGTAAGATTATAGGAGTTTTATCTGTCTCTGGAAAGCTAATGAATCGGATTATAAGAGAGAGATAAGGATTTATCCAAAATCGCGGCATTTTTTTCGTTTTTTCTTCTGTGTACCATCATCACCAATATCACGACAGCAGCCGCAATCGCAATTGCTTCCTCGTTATTTAACATAATTTTTGATAACTGCAACTATAATTCTGAAGCACTACTGTAGTAGCAACAGTGGAAATGGAGTCGATGCATGCCCAAGTTTTTTGCTCATTAAGCATGCCTATACGCATACAACTATTTGCCTTTGTTGAATGCCTCGGGGCATGCATAGACGCATAGGTGGAAATGCACCTTAACAATAAACGTTTCCATTCAACTCATGAATAAATGTGTGCTTCTAAACTTTTATACCAAATTCTAAAGAATTAGAAAATAAAATTAACTCCTAATTGAAGAGCGTTGCTGCATTGTTTCATAATTTTGTTTAATAATTTTTGGAACCTCTCAGCATCATTCAAAATTCTGTTTTTGAATCCCGTATCGCAGTATTCTCCAAAAGTCCGTGAAAATTAAAAATTATTTGTTTTTCTGAAAATTGTGCAGAACCTTTAAGTTGTAGTGATAAATCTCTAGGGACAAAAAAGTGTCCTCTTCACAAGAGTTTTCAAACAAAAAAAAATCGAAATCGGACTATTAATAGTCATTTGGTGCTCAAAAAAGAGGTTACCTGGAAAGTTTTCCGGGAGTTTTGAAAATTGGTGATTTTATAGATTTCGATGTGCTCTTTCCAAATTTCTACTTTGACACCTCGTATCTTTGCCGCTCCCGCCGCCATATTGGAAACATGGCGCCTAAATAAGTTTTTGACAGTATCTCCTTTCCGATTCATTTTACGATAAAAACAGTTATATAATAAATTAAACTAGAGAAAATTTCCTATAATTTTTTTAATAACCTTTTTTTTTGTAAAATGAATAGTTTTAGCATACGAGCGCCACGAACCATTATACCATTATACTCCGAAAAAATCCAGATTTAAATGAGGTTATCCAGGTATTCAAACACCCAAATGCTGATCCAGAGATCATTGCTAAAGCTGGAAAACGCTTCCTTGTTGCATTGTACGATTACAGTGGTGTGAAAAGTATGAAAAATATGTCGTTAAAAAACTATAGATATGCATGCTTCAAAAAAGCGTATAAAAATAAATTTAATATTGCATCGCTACCACCAACAGAAGCAGCAGCACGACAACATTCGTTCCGAACTTATCACCAGGTTCAGCAGTGGTATGGGAATGAACAAAATGCAGAGCAATGGGGATGGAAAAGAAACAATAATGGGATAATTCCTGTCACCACACTCGAGCCACCAGCTCCGGAAACCTTGTTAAAACTTATTTCTTGCAAATGCAAATAGGGATGTGAGGAAGCCTGTGGTTGCAGAAGGGCTGGATTAAAGTGCTCCGTTATATGCACGAATTGTAGTGGTACCTGTTATAATTTGCAAATTCCATCACAAGATAGCGATGAAGAGGAAGAAACGGAGACTGTTCTCGAGCAAACGTATGATGAAATCGAGGACGAAGAGGATTGCAATGAAACTGATAATCCCATCGTGGATGATGTGGATGAAATTTCTATCTGTGACGTTTTGATCGGTACTGAAGACGATGAACTCGCAACACCTGGTCCATCAAGAACAGCGAAGCGAAGGAGAATGCGCTAAATTTTGGAATAGTGCATTGAATGTGGATTCGGCCTACTGGGGATACCACGATAAAAAAACGCGCCACTTACTCTACCTCATGGTGGTGTGGAAATTAGTTTTTTGGCCAAAACGCATGTTGGAGTAGATTTTGCGACGCTCGTACGCTAAAACTATTCATTTTACAAAAAAAAGGTTATCAAAGAAATTATAGGAAATTTTCTCTAGTTTAATTTATTATATAACTGTTTTTATCGTAAAATGAATCGGAAAGGAGATACTGTCAAAAACTTATTTAGGCGCCATGTTTCCAATATGGCGGCGGGAGCGGCAAAGATACGAGGTGGCAAAGTAGAAATTTGGAAAGAGCATATGGAAATCTATAAAATCACCAATTTTCAAAACTCCCGGAAAACTTTCCAGGTAAAACTACCAAATGAGTGTACTATATTAGGAGCTGAGATACAATAGTAGTTTGTGCAACAAGAGTGGATATGATATCCATATCGCACGATAAAGAAGTTTGAGCACGACGCCGTAGGCACAGTGCTTCAAATATTTTTAGTGCGATATGGCTAATCCACTCGAGTTGTACAGTATACTTTTTCTACGACCAGCTTAAAAAACTACAAAATTTATTAAACATTAATATATTACACAAATACACACTGACAGTACACACTGACAGTTACTTTGACAGCTTACGCACTAATTTGATTTTAAATGTTCAGTTAACTTGAATTGCCTACTTATCCATTCTACAGACTCTACAGAAAACAGCAAATTTACATAAGGGAGTAGAAAAACAAATTTATGTGTGGCTAATGGCGACCATATTTTATATTCTGCATGGATTTTCAAGTGGATCTCTATCTGAAAAGTTACCCTTTGGCATCAACTATGACCACAGAAAGTAGCACGTTCTAATCAGAAAGTGCAGCTTTTTTGCTTTTCTAGCCATGTACCCGACGTGTTATTCTGATGTAAAGTCTTATAAACAATAAACACAAATATAAACAAATAAACATGCACAATCATTTACGAACTCATCTCTTTATTAATTACACATTCTTCTTAAGAGGTTTAAAAGTTAATGAGCCTAATCCGTATTTCTATCGATATCTGAAACAACAGTTTATTTCACTAATGTGACATCATGAGCTTATTTTCATATTTAACACACCGATTGTTTTTAGATCAATTTTATAGGGTTGGAATTTGTAATGATTTAAAATTCTTCTAGATTGTAGACCGCGAAACAAAACTGTTAGCATTTCTCTTTTTATTTTTGCAGAAAAAAATTTTTTCCATAATTCCATAACATATGATGGAAATTTCTTGTCGTACTTGGCACATTCATTACTTTTAAAGTAAAGTGAAATTGTTTTAATACTTTCTGCGAATTAGATCGTGTTGCTGCTGCTGAAGATTGATAATTATCAATCTTCAGCATCGACACGATCTAATTAATAGAAAAAAATTAATAAAATAATAATTAAAAAGAAGTAAAACGGGAGATAACGAAAATGTATTCAAGTCGAATCAATCGCTTTATCTTTAATATTTCATATTTTCTGATACCGCAATAGGCTGAAATCATCGTTATGAGATATGTAAATTCTATTCCCTTTCCATTTTTGATGAAGAGATGTTATTTCATAAAAGATTTTTTAGGAAAATTTAATATATAATATAACTAAATTAAACGTACATAGCTTCTTTAATATAATTCATATTTCTTAATTTCTGAATTACCACACCATATTAATACATTACTGGTAATTTTACTTCCACATACACGCAGTGGAGTGGAAGAAATTGTTTTTGTTCAAATAAGCATAGAATGTCTTGATATGTCGAAATTTTAAGTTTGAGTAAACAAAAAAATTCCGTCTGTCTCTAATCGTTGATTGAAAATTCTGTTTTTCACTCAACGCTGTAACTTTGTTTGCGCACGACTACCTTGTAATGGTTTTTTATATTATCTTGGGTACATCTATATACTATAACGAAATCTGGAACTAGATTATATTTTGATCTTATTTCGTTGAGGGATAAATGAGGGTAAATAGGTAAAGCAAGCAAGTAAGAGTCCATAAAATTGGGATTTAGTGTATACAGGGTGCGCCACTTAAGACTCCCCAGGGTTGTAACTTTCATATTTTTTAAGCGACGACCATGTTGGGCACATCAAATTGTAGATATTTTTAAGGCATTTAAACAATTCAGGGTAATTTAAATTTTCTTTTTTAAATATTGTTAAGAAAGGAAACTTAATTCCTTTCAATATTTTTTTACTGCGTTAATGGTTTCTTATAAAAGTTTTAATTAGCTTCAATTTATGTTATTACGCCATATTAGAAATTCTTTTTGGTTTTAGAGAAAGAAATTAAAAACACTCCTTCCGATTCCAAACTGATTTTTTTTTTAAATAACTTTTAAATAACATAATTTTATGCTTTATTTGTAAAAGAAATATCACAAACAATATTTAACGTAACAGAACAGCAACAAGAAACAAAAGAAATAAATATTTTTAAAAACAAACTTATAATAAATTGTATTAAATAGGAAATTGCAAAATTTTTATTATTAAAATTTTTTATTTTATTAACATAAATTGAAGCAAATTAAAACCTTTACAAGAAAACATTAACGCAGCTCATGTACAGTTTCCTTTCTTAACAATTTTTTCAAAATTTTTTTTTTTAAATCACTGAATGCATATTTAAAGGCTTTAAAAATGTCTACAATTTGATGGTCATCGTTTCAAAAATAAAAAAGTTACAAGTCTGGGGGTTTTAAGTGAAATTAATTTTAAGTTAACTTAATTATCATGAAATTAATTTCAACATAAAATTATTTTTCTATGTGGCCCACAGTGTGGCAAAACAGACAAAAATCGCTCTGAGGATCAGCTTTTTAGCTATCAACATTTTCTTTTTTTAAAAATACTTGCAAAGGATTCTGGAATAGTGAGTCACTGCCGCTTTGATGAATTTTATTTTTTTTACCCACTTTAATAATAGTGAGGGGCTGGGGGTGATGTCAAAGGAAATTCTGAGCGCAATAGGCTGAAATCATCGTAGCTTCTCGTACATGCTCTAAATCCCAATTTTAGGGACTCCTACTTACTTGCTTTACTGATTTACCCCCATTTACCTCCGAACCCTTCAACGAAATTTGATCAAATATAATATAGTTCCAGATCTCGTTATAATACATAAGTGTACCAAATTTCAAGTCAATATAATAAACGGTTTCAGAACGCACAAAAAAAGTTACAGACAGAGACAGACCGACAAACAGGCAGACAGAATTTTTTTTTGTTCAAACTTAAAATCTCGACGATTTATGACATTCTAAGCCTATTTCAACAAAAAAAAATGTTTGCGTTATTATATTCTCACTCCACTATGTGGGATGTGGAAGTAAAATTCGTCAAAGCAGCAATGACTCACTGTTTCAGACTCCTTTGCAAGTATTTAAAAAAAAAAACTTTGATAGTTGACTCTCAGAGCGATTTTTGACCGTTTTGCCACACTGTGTGACCCCCCTACGTTTCCGTAAGTAGGTAGTATAATAAAAACGGAACCGTAAAGATATAGAATGGGGGAAGTTCCTATAAGCTTGAGATCATTTTTAGAGTGTTAAAACGTAACAAACGGAAGGTTTTAAATCACGTAAATTAGCGAGTACTGGGTTGCTTAGCGAGAATAGAGCCCACACCAAGTAGGCTGTGCATGTGCAATATGCATTGGTACCTACAGGAAACAGCCAAGTCTCAATAATATTCTGTTAAAAAAATGTTAACGTTATTTGAATAGAATTATTGTTTATGACTGAAGAACAAAGAACGGATGTCGTTAATTAAGTCATACACAACCTACTTATATTTTAACAATTCTAGAATTAAATAATAGAGCATGATTACTGTGCAATTTTCTTAATTTTCTATTAATTGTTATTTCTGCTATTTATTTTACACGTGATGTAATCACAGGTTAATTCGTATAATTTTCATCCTGCGCAAAAATGCATAGATTAAAAAAGAATTAAACAACTCAGTATATCATACAAAACACGTGAAGGTTACTTGAATAATATAATTGTTTCAATTTAAATATTTCTGCTTCTTAGCCGAGAAATTGGATCATCTGATTCAAGACCAGGAATGTTGGGTTTTATTTCCTGTTGAGGAAATTCGATTTTTCTCTGGAATTCTTTTTCTTAGGGAACATGTCATACAGTATTACACTAGAAGTCTGTACCAAATTCGTAAGAGAAGGAGGATAGTGATGAACTAACTGTCAAGGAAGTCGGTATGTGAAACAGAGCAGCGTTGATTTGATAATATCCCTGTCAATGAACGTTCAATAAGGGGGTCTAGAGGGAAATTTTTGACTTGAGAGCTGTATTTGGACTAATTTGGAAGTAAATATACCAAAAGTCCCCGAACATAGGAGGTGCGGGGAGCGCGAAGAAGGTCCCGGTTTTTGGATTTTCGCTCACATCTCGAAAACGGTTAGCCATAACCAAAAAGTGGCTATATGCAAAATTAAAGCTGAATAAATTTTCTACAATAATGTATCTATTAATTTTTGTCGTATTTGTTATGGTTCAGTAATGGATTGTATATTTTTTAACTGTAATGCAACTTTATTATAAATTTATTATAAATTGAAAACAATCTTTAATAAACATCATGAAAAAAAAATTGTTGTACAGATATCCGTTTCATAGCAGACTGAACTCAAATATCGAATAAAAAATGTCTTTGTGTCTCTAAGTGTCTATGAGCGTGCATATGTATGTGTGTGTGTGTATATACCGTTTTTTGTAAACACGATAACATCTGTTAGACTTAAAATATTTAATTACAATTTGGAAAATATGTAAAACAGCATATTACAATAATCCTTATTGAAATTAGGCCATATCTGTAACACATCCTACAAATTCTCATTCTTACGTAAACGGGTTTTATTTTAATTTCAGAGCAAAATGCGTTTTTTGGTTAAGCATACAAAAATATGAAGATGATAAGATTTATAAATTGCAATATACCGGGTGTATGTTAGATGTTTTTGCATGGTATTTTTAATAAGATTATTATGTTGTGAAAGTTTGTAGGCCTCTGGCCTCTGGTTATCACCATGTATTACAGATATGGCCCAATTTCAATAGGGATTATTGTACTAGGTATGCTGTTTTACATATGCTCCAAATTGTAATGAAATATTTTAAGTCTAACAGAAGTTGTCGTGTTTACAAGAAACGGTATATATATATATATACACACACACACACGCACACGCACACGCACACGCACACGCACACGCACACACACACACACACTTACAGACACAAAGACATTTTTTATTCGATATTGGATTTCAGTCTTATACAATCCATTACTGAACCACAACAGATACGACAAAAATTAATAGAAACATTATTGTAGAAAATTTAGTTTAATTTTACATATAGCCATTCTTTGATTATGGCTAACCGTTTTCGAGATATGAGCGAGAAACAAAAAACCGGGACCTTCTTCATGCCCCCCGGCACCCCCTGCACCTCCTGTATTCGGAGACTTTTAGTATGTTTACCTCCTAAATAGTCCAAACATAGCCCTCAAGTCAAAAATTGTGATCTCGGCATTTCCCTCTAGAAACCAGGCCTATAAGGCTTTGTAAAATATATTTTTAATTGCATTCCCTCCAAATTGAAACGAAAATAGAATTCATTGGTTATACTGATCACATGAATTTATTACGCATATTTCCCTCTCACTCTGAAAAATTCTATCCTTGAGGGATATACAATGTGTCCACGGCAAAGCGGTATTATAGGTGTAAATAACAATTTTTATTGGATTAGAAACGCAATTTTTTTGTATTCTGCTCTTGCTTCACCCAAAAACTATTTTTAGTATCTTGGACTAAAAAATTTAGAGGGCGCTGGTAACAGCTTAAAAATAAAAACCGCATCAGGTAAAGTGCCTTTTCTGTGCGAAATATTGAAAAATTTAATTAGAAAAACTTACTCAGAATTAAAAAATATGACGTACCAAATTACAGAACTAAGAACATTTTTTTTAATTTATAAAATTTTAATTTTTTTTTAATATTATAAATCTAATGATAATTTAAATTCATTTACTCTACCCATGTTCCTCAATTTTCAGCACACATCTCAACTCTGTTCTTAAATTCTTTGCAGCTATTTTGAATGGCTTGAAGTCCAATTGAATTTATAGCATTTGTAATTCTCTCTTTCAATACATTTACATCCGTTGTTAAATCATAAGAATAAACGATTTGCTTCATAAGTATAAATCGCAAATAGTCAAATCAGGTGATCTAGGTGGATTCAGAAAGGATTCAAATCGTCCAATTCACGTTTCTGCAAAATTATTATTCAGCCTTACTATTTGTGTGCTGTGGGCTGAACAACCATGTTGCTGAAAATACAAACGTGCTTTTTCGTCCAGTGGCAAGGTATGTAAATATTCATGAGAAAATGTTTCCAGTAGATTTAAATATCTATTCTGATTCAATTTAAAATGAGATAAATAATTGAATTTAAATTATCATTACATTTATAATATTAAAAAAAATTAAAATTTTATAAATTAAAAAAAGAGTTTTTAGTTTTGTAATTGGTACGTCATATTTTTTAATTCTGAGCAAGTTTTTCTAATAATATTTTTCAATATTTCGCACAGAAAAGGCACTTTACCTGATGCGATTTTTATTTTTTTGCTGTTACCAGCGCCTTCTATAATTTTTTTAAAGTCCAAGGTACTAAAAATAGTTTTTGGGTGAAGCAAGAGAAAAATACAAAAAATTGTGTTTCTAATCCAAAAAAAATTGTCATTTACACCTATAATACCGCTTTGCCGTTGACACATATTGTATATAGAGTTTACTTGAATAGTTTAGTAACACCAAAGATATTAATCTCAGTAAGTGATGATAATTATTGTAATTTTTAAACACTAACTGCCATCTATGATATAGTAGTCAATTAACCCCTTTAAATAGTAGAAGTAATTTTTAAACGATATTTGCTTGCTGGAACATGTGACAGGTGGCGCTATATGTGTCTGCACTAAATGTGTATTAAAATTTAATAACGATCATAGAAGTATACATTTATTTACAGTTGCAGTAAGAAGTAAAAACTTCAGAGCGTAATAATTTTAGTATCAAATAAATCAAAATAAATTAAAGAAAATAAAACTACCACGCTTAGGAAGGACCTAAGCACATATTCTTTAATATTATGAGAAATTTTGGATACGAATGGTTAATGATGATCTTCAAATATGTTTTTTAGACTTTACAACAAAACAACAACAAAAAAAGGTAAATTGTATCAGAAATCAGACCATCATACCCCCACGTATTTTGACGAACTGAATCTGAATCTGAAGTCCAAATTAACTTATCATGTCCTTTTCTTTGTAAATCGCGAGTTGTTTTCTCATTTTATCTGGAGTTTACTGCAATATCAAAAACTTAAAGCTTTTGCTTAAAGCTTAAAACTAACTATAAGTTTTCCAAGGTCGATATAGGCTTAATTAGTCGAAATAAATTACTGTATAAAGCTTCGCGTCATACAAATATTTCGACTTTCTTATTGCACATATCGAAAATTATCTAAAACATGAGGACACAACGGTGTACAATTTTAAATTATTGTGATCCATTTGAGTTAGATGCAAAACTCGGTTTTTACAAAAATTTAAACCCGGGTTTCATGTTATTGAAATATAAGAATGTATTGTTTACAAGACTATTTAACCAATAAGGTGAGTAAGTCAGTATTTTGCTGAAAAAGTAAGTGTTAAAATCTAACTTTTAGCTGCAAAACTCTGTATTTGTTTGCCTCTGTCAGATACATAGCTACGTATTTGCTATTAACCAATCATTGTGCAGTTTTATAAGCCACGTGTCCCAGCAATTTTGCCGCCAGAACCGAAGTTAGTATTTGCTGAATTTAAAAAAAGTTAACTAAAACTGAGCATTTTTATTATTTTTTTAGAAGTTGTTTCTATATTTGAATCATTTAATTAGTGTTACTAAGTTATATATCTACTAGACATTGTTTGAAGTGGAAAAAATCTTCAATCTCCGATCTTCCGGAAAAGCAGAAGAACCCAGTGCATATAATATTAGTGATGTTAAAGATTTTGACGAGGGTTTTTTAAGGTGTCATTAAGAATAAAGTCTTTTTTATAAATAAGATGTTTTTAAATAACTAGTAAATATTTTTTATTACCGCTTTTGGAATAACAACTTTCTAAATTACGTGATTTTTGATGATGAATGCTGCTATTTTCCAAGGGTACTACAAAGTACCAAAAGTGTGCTACAATAAATAATAACACAGTTTTAGGCAGATTGCATCTTTTTTTAAATAATCAATAGGCTAATTTAAATTATTTACTATTTTATTGGCGTTTGCACATTTCATTTGCAATAATTGGTGTTTGCAAAAGAAGATGCACAACTGGGTTTTTGAAACCTTTAACTGCAATTACGAGTGCAATTATTTATTGATAATATGCGATTTTAAGGAAAATTAAGCCTTTTTTCAAACAGTTATTATCTCAGCTTTAGTTGCCTGTAAAGTTTCTAAAGTTTTACAAAAAAATAAACACATGAGCGTTTTTTGCGTGTGTCTCTCTAATCTGCAAAAACCGAGGTTTGCACCCGTGTACTCAATTTTAACCGCGATCAAAAGCAAGATCTAATTCAAAAGCATATGATCTTATGAATTTGTTGTGTACTGCGTCGATATATTCATTGTTAGAAGTATATTCAAGTAGTGGTTGTACTGTCGTGCGCAAAAAAGTGGGACAAGTCTTATAACGTATTTTTGCTAAAATCTACTTGTTAGTCCAGTCGGCAAGTAAATATGAGGGGAGTTACTTGGACACAATTCCGAAGTTAATGAAATTTTGGGAAATTGTTTGGGGATGGTGTGCCCTGTACAAGACATAGTGCCATCTGCTTGATATATTGCCTGGATTTGCGGAAAGAGTACCTACTAATCAACAGTTCCAGGATGGAATGGGTTCATGGAACTGAAGACACAAGGAGAGAAATATGAATGTTCCAAGATTGTGTGTCTCCCTTTCATAAATGCACCTACAAGTGATTACTCTACAATATATTTTACTATATATGAGTTGTCTAAATGCAAACGACGACATCTGACAAATTTTAAAATATTCTTTTTTACGTCATCCTATTTCGAATTTGCTTCCCGAGCGCTTATTGAAGGTTTTAGGCTCAAAATCCTACAAGTACTATATAAATATAGCTTTTTAAATATAACCTTAGATGCAAATCCCGACAAATACCACTTAAAATGACTCGCAAACTCCGACATTTACTTTGCAACCAATCAGCGCCCAAGTTCTCGCAGAAAATGACCAGCCTAATCGGTTTTTAATCAGTTGATGTTAGAAATGTGTATAGTCTACTTGTTTAACAGCCGATAGTGTATTATTTTGCATTTTTAAAGTAAAGGAGGAGGGTCTCTAAGGCCGGTTTTCGGCCTAATTTATTTCTTGAAAAAAAAAATTTTTTTAGTATATACTAACAATATTTAATCAATTCCACCCCAAACGAAACTTTCCCGCACTCACCTCCCCTATTTATACCTACCTAAACTATTAAATAATCAGCATTCAGTTGATTTTTTTGGAGGCCATTGAAACATTTTAACATGATTTTTGCTGATTTTGTACGTGTATTTTCGTTGTTTCGGAAGTGGTGGAAGGGGGGAGGAGGGGGTGACAGGGGGTAAAAAAGGAGTATGGGGGAAAGTTTCGTTTGGGGTGGAATCGATTAAATATTGTTAGTATATACTAAAAACGTGTTTTTAAATTTTTTCCTCAAGAAATAAAATAGGCCAAAAATCGGCCTTAGAGACCCTCCTCCTTGAGAACACAAAAACTCTGGTCGTTTTTCATTTTTCAAACATCATAGTCCACCTTATTAAGTGCAAAATCCGACATTTACCTGTTGTTTAAATGCAAATCCCGACATTTGTATAATTTTCTCGCAAAAGCCTATATCTGCAAATAGACTTCAATACGGTTTTTTCTACTTATTTCAAAATGATTTATCTGTCATATGTCACCGTTTGCATTTAGACGGCTCATATATTTTACTCGATTTTTTTACATTTCGAGAAATTTGTTCCATTTTTGAACTGCTGCATCTCGGTAAGTATTGGGTCAAAAAATATTTTTAACCAATGAATGGAAATTTAATGCTCTACAACTTTTACTTGGACGACCCTCTCGAAAAACGCATGGTTTGGAAGATTATAAGCGATAAACCGAAAAAAGTCTGAACATTGCCCCCCTCCAAGTTTCCACAGGCTCCTCGAGGTCGAAAACTTAGATTACACACCCCACACCATCCCCAAATAATATCCCAAAATTTCATTAACTTCGGAATTGTGTCCAGGCAGAAAGTACCTGACGACTGGACTATGTGTGTACATCTAACTTTAATTTTTGTGACATTGTCAGTTATTTGTCAAAATTCATTGCAAGTGTGCAAATAGAGACAGATTTACATTAGAAAAAAATAGTTGTCCTATTTTTTTTGCTCACGACAGTACGTATATAAGCAAGGTTGGCCTGATTTAAATCAATTGATTTAAATTTTGTTTATTTTTAAAAAAAATTGTGGGACTGTGTTATAGTTAGATTAGTTCAATAGACTGCCCAAAGGATTTCAGTTTCGTTATGTAGGCGTGATAATAATATTAATGTTTAATTTATTTACTAATATAAAATCCACAAAATATGATAACGACACTGGTAGAAGTTTCTATACCACTTATTTTTCAGCAAAATTAAAATTAACTATTTTGACTTGATCGTTCAAAATTTTTTCCTCGAATAATTATTATTGATAACATTGTCAAAACGTACTTTTTCACCATTTTCTGTTTTATATTCTTAGAGTGAGTAAATTCCGTTGTCTTCTCGAATGGATGAAAGTAAGTGATTCTTCATTAATGAAAGTTCCTAAGAGAGCGTTTTCATGTGCTTCGCAGTCACTGGTAGAACTATACTTCGTCTTATTTACAATATATTCACAGATATCTTGGGACCCATACATTATTCTAGTTGGCCTCCCTTTGCTATATGGTACGTCTGGCAGCATCACGCCATCTATTCCGGTTGCCTTGTTGTAGAATTTCCCAGAATCGACCGAAGTTAAAATAAAAATTCGACTTAGGCAAAAATTTCATTTAAGGACATTTTCAAGAGTCTTAGAACCTCAGAGCCACAAACTAATCCAAAAGGACCGTTATGAGTTCAATAAGACATTAGAAATAACCAGGTGAAAATTCGAAGAAACACCGAATTTTTACTTAGGAAAATATATTTTGGCCTAGGATATGAGAGTGAAAGTATATAGTGGTCTTGGAAAGATGAATCGCGTACTTTTTAAAAGGTACGCCAAAAAGGTACTTTGAAAATATTTCAAAATATTTTCAACTTTAATTCCTCCGCCGAAGACCTTGACCATGGAGGTACAGTCATTATATACCCTGCCCTAAAGACTTATAATACAATTTTAACAAGGCAATGAATCAAAAAGGCAAAATCGACAAATTTGGCAAAGTGGCGTAGCGCCTATAAGCAAAAATTGGCAAAAAATCAATGAAAGTAGACAAGGCCGGTTTCTCGCATAAAACGAGTTTGGATTCACCCAGCGATCCGCAATTTCGTTGAGTGCGTTGGTCAATACAAAGCGATGGTAGAGTCGTTCGGAGGTGAGTCGCTGTAATTTTTCCTAATTTGAACCCCTACATAAGGACAAGTAAGTCGTGGACTGACCGAACGTTATCAAACTTATCTAGTAAGCAAGTTATCTTGAATGTCGTTTAGTACGTGAAATCTCACGTTACGAGAACTTTAAAGCTAGGTAGTCTCTAGTGAAACTAAATTTTTTTAGTAAAACTTTTTTATGTTATTTTCATTCAGCCGTAATTACCATATTACAAAAAGTCATATAAATTTCTAAAAAGATTCATACTTAATTCTGGGAATCTTTTCCACCAAATCCATTGTTAGCGTACGCTCTCACTTGTATAGTTAAGAAGTCATTTGCCTTAGTTGGGGAGGCGTGATTCTTTCACATTATATCATTTTGCTGAAAATCACTGTATTATTTCATACTTATTAAATAAATGGTATTCTATGAACTAATTGCATTTTATTGATGTAAGGACTTGTTGCTAGTCTTAATCCCTGGAATTTTGATTTGGAAGACCTAAACAACTGAGTAATCGGAATCTCATGAATCCTTAAGTCTGATACTCAGTGTTCTGGTCACCTTACGGAAGTCTGATAGGGATTTTTTATTAGATTTCTACAGAAATCTTTAAGTGCAGGGACCATTATTAGTAGGTAAATACATACAGATCACGTCGAAATCCAATCCTATCGGAGGGAAATCTTCGATAGGGATTTTTACGCAAAAATAGTAGAAACCAAAAGACGTCAGACCACTTATTACTGTATAAACAGACCAAAATCACGTCAATTTCCAATCCAGCCGGAGAGAAATCTTTGATAGGGATTTTTTATGCAAAAATCGCAATAATATAAAGACATAAAGGCCCTTATTGTCAGTGGAAGAACGGGGCAGAACGCGGCAGGCGCCCCTTAATAAATAAATTGGTGTCGCGTCAATTTGACGCCCGGTGGTGTGTTCTTCTACAGCTTCACAAAATCCTTTCCTCATCAGCTCCATGGTGATACAGTGTAACATTTTGAAGGGTGTCTTCTTCGCCTCCTCTAATTTGGTAAAATTATTGGTAGACAAACACACACGCATCTGAAGTAGCACATTCTTTAATCCATTTATATTTTGTACGGAATATCATCAGTGAGTATACGATTTTCTGGCGGACCAACTATTTTGCGAGAAAATGTGAAAAACGGGAGAGGAGGAGGTGGAGGTTAAGGGTGAAATGACCCCTTGCGCATTGAGAACTCTTTCGTTTCTTAAAAATAGCACCCTGACGCATGTAATCCCCAGAGGGCAAAATATTATACTTTATTTCCTCTATTTGCCGACTTTAGGACTAGGATTCGAGTTGTGTAGCCCTTGGACACAGTTGTGTTTCGAGGCGCTTCTGTGAATTTGTGTTTAAATTCGGTTAAAACTTTGCTAAATCGAACAAAATTGTTTTGGACTAAAACTTAAAATAATCTGCGAAAATAGATATATATTAACGTAAGTTATTTTATGTAGTTTATATTTAATTAATAAAGTTTTCATTCCATACACAAGTGGTTGACACAAGGGACAAGTGCTTTGAAGGAGTGTGGCACAGTGACGTCGCGTCGTCTACCTGACAAGACAAGAGGAAGTCAGTTAAGCGCCAGAAAAGGAAAGCAGGAACATCAGAGATAAAATAAATTCGTTGTAACCATTTTATTTATGTTAACAACACGCAGATTTTAGTAACTTACATGCTAATCATTTTTTATTTTATTGCACTGTATTAGTTGCTATAGAAACATAGTCTAACAAATTCCGTAGACAAACAAACTTGTTTGTATTAATCACTTATATCAAGTCCATAAAAGAAGGTCTCGGTAAGATAAATTATAGTTAGCTAGTAAATTCTTAAAAAAGAGCAATCAAGTATTTTCTTGCGTCAACCTTCAAGTAAATATTGAATCCAAATTAAACCAGAACTAATCAGTGGTGGAATATCGCGCCAATATTAAATTCTTTTCAGCACGTCGGCGATGCAGGTTTCTTTCAGGAAAATGATACCTTTTTAGAAAACACAAAAATACTGGATCTATTAAGCGCAGGGACGAAGATATACCACTACTGATGTAGATCATTGATTTCACTAAACACAGACTTCCGAGAAATCAGTAAGAAACAAGTTTTTTGGTAAGGGTGGACATTATTCTTGGGGGAACAAAAGGCCTTGATCCCTATACCAGCTCTATTTGTGTTCTATAGCTCCAGAAGGAAACACGTGTTCAAGTTTAAAATTGTGCAATGAAAATTCAGCGTTTACACGACTGAATTTTTGGTTTCTTTGTCTTCAATTGAACGAATCGGCCGTGTGTGGCATAGAACAAGGCAAGAGCTTTGTTGTAAGCAGTTAGTCGACTTTATTTGCTATTTGGTGTCCGAATTATAGCCTTTTAACGAGTGAGCTGTTTCAGTCGTAAATTTTGATTGAAATGAATCTTTTCATATTTGTTACACTTTATATTACTCCCGCTTCACCCCTATAATTTTTTTATGATATCGAATGCAGTCTTCTCTACTCTACATGTCCTGTGAATTGCAGCTGCCTATAGCTCTATAGCTGCATTTTTTTGAGTAAAGGCGTTTTTAATTTGTTAATGCAGGTTAAAAATGCCAAATTTTAGAAATAATATAATTACTGATATTGAAATGGCTGATTTTCAATTTCAATTAATGAAATTTATTTATCATTTTTCCCTCGAATTCGGAGGCAATATTCTAGTCGAATCCAAAGTTTCACAATTTTATCCAATTATTTCAATTCCCACCCTCTAAAACCCACCCTTATATATCGGTGACATTTTGTAACGATAGTAGAGCACCTTATTCTTGCGTAAAATGGTGAACTTCGCCTGTACCATATGTTTATATTAAAATGTGCGTTTAATTTTTTTAATTTTTATTTGGTAAATAAAAATATTATTATTGTTATTATTATTTTTATTATTTTTTTTCCTTCTCCATATGGGTTATCAACTTAGTGGGGTAAGTAAAGTAATCACTAAGTTGTAGTGTTGATTCGACAGATAGCATCCGCAGACTCCACTTTGGTGTTTAGGCTGGGGTGTGTTCAGGCAAGTTTAGTGTCTTCCTCACTATCCTACATGTTTCTAAAATCACTGACTTTTGCATGGTTGTAAGTATGCCTTTTTCTGTAATATTAATTTTATCTAGGTTTCTCCTTAAGTTGTTGGTTATTAGCCCAGTAGCTGAAATGACTAATGGAATGGTAAGTACAGTTCTTAGTTTATACATTTTTCGAAATTCTTCGGAAAATTCGTAATATTTATTGATCTCTCTTTCTGTCTTTTCCATTATTATTATTATTATTATTATTATTATTATTTTCTGAAGCTAGTCGCCCTTCTCTCTGTCTTCGATGCCAGAGAGGGTACGCTGGTAATACCAGAGACCTCTCCCTACGCCGTAGGGTCGGTGGTCATGTTGTAGAACTCTCCAAAATCGTCCTAAGTTGAAGACATAATCAAAATTCGACTTAGGCAAAAATTTCATTTAAAGACATTTTTGGGAGTCTGCAGAGGCGCAGATCAGTCCACAAGGGCCGTTTTGGGTTCTATAAGGTGTTGGAAATGACCAGATGAAAATTCGAAGAAACACCGAATTTTCACTTAGGAAAAATGTTTTTGGTTCAGAATATGAGAGTAGAAGTATATAATGACAAAGATTTATGAATAATATACTTTTTCAAAGGTACCATAAATTGGACTTTGAAAAATAATATTTTTGGAAGGGCGTCAAATTTGGCCCAAGAATCGATTTATCGAAAGTACGCCAAAGTTTCACTTGCAGACTAATTTTTCAAAACTGCGTTGAAGTTTGGCTTGAAGATCGATTTTTCAAAAGTACGCCAAAATTTCACCCGCAGATTAACTTTTCAAAAGTACCTTGAAATTTGGCTTGAAAATCGATTTTTCAAAAGTACGCCAAAATTTCACCCGCAGATTAACTTTTCAAAAGTACCTTGAAATTTGGCTTGAAAATCGATTTTTCAAAAGTACGCCAAAATTTCACCCGCGGATTAACTTTTCAAAAGTACCTTGAAATTTGGCTTGAAAATCGATTTTTCAAAAGTACGCCAAAATTTCACCCGCGGATTAACTTTTCAAAAGTACCTTGAAATTTGGCTTGAAAATCGATTTTTCAAAAGTACGCCAAAATTTCACCCGCAGATTAGTTTTTCAAAAGTACCTTGAAATTTGGCTCGAAAATCGATTTTTCAGAAGTACGCTAAAATTGGTCTTAAAATGGATTTTTCAAAAGTACCACAAAGTCAGTTTAAAAAGTACCACGAAAATATACTTTAAATTATTTTTTATTTTTTATTCCTCAACCAAAGACATTGACCTTTGAGGTACGGTCATTGAAAGCCCAATTCTAAAGTATGAGCATAAAATTTTAACGATGCACTGCATCCGAAAGGCAAAATAGAAGATTTTGTCAAAGCCGGCGTAGTGCCGATAAGCAAAAATTGATAAAAATCAATGCACATGTACAAGGCCGGTTTCTCACATAGAAAGAGTTTGGATTGACCCAGCGGCTCGCAATTTGGTCGAGCGCGTTGAGTGGTCCAGACAAAGCGATGGTAGAAAAGCCAATAACAGGGCTTTTCAAATGACAAAGTTATACAGGAAAACGCCTTGTGCATAAAAATCCAAAAATTCAATTTTGCCTAATAGTCGCTCGAAGGTGAGACGCTGCCAAATCGATATTATTAATCGACTGTGATAAGGGTTAGTAAGTCGTGGACTGATCGAACGCCACTCAACTTATGCAGTAATAAGTCCTCTGAATGTGTTTGAGTACGTGAATCTCCATGATACAAGAACTTTAAAGCTAAGTAGTCTCTAGCGAAACTAAATTCATTTAGTAAAACTTTTTTAAGTTAATTTCAGTCAGCCTTAATTATTCATTTACCCAGAGTCTGAAATGATTCAAAAAGCTCACATTTTGATTCTGAGAAGGTACGTATGAATCTTTTCTACCTAATCGATCGTTAGCGTGAGCGCTCTCGCTTGTATGGTCTGAAAGTCACTACCTTGATTGGGGAAGGCACGATTCTTATCTTGAGAATTTTGTATAACCAATTCTGTTAAATAAACGGATTCTTTGAACTAATATTTCTTAATTGATCTTGAGGCCTGTTGACGGTCTATAATCCCTGGAACTTTCGTATAGAAAACCGGATGTGTCGAGTTAATTCGTATTAACGTTCGACCTTCTGGTTGCTTTACGGAGGTTTGAGAGGGATTTTTTTATGCGTTTTTTGAGAAATATATTCCGTTATTAATGGACCAAAACGTGATTTTCGCGTACCAAAACTAATCCCTCCGCAGAGAAATTCTTCGGTTGGGATTTTTTTATGCAAAAATTCAGGAAATTAAGAGGTGCCTAAACCCCTAACGAGGGAATTCAGGTCCAGAGAGAGCGTAGTTTCCGATCTGTGGTAGTGCCGCCTTGGTCCCATTACTCGGCTACCGAAGTGCATCTTATCTCGAACCCGCCTGGGAGGTAGAAGAACGGGGTAATACGCGACTGGCGCCCCCTGAGAAATAAATTGGTGTCGCGTCATTTTGACGCCCGGTAGTGCGTTCTTCTACATGGCGCCCAACGTGGGGCGTTGTTAGTCAGCAGGGCTTTCTGGAAAGGATATGGATGAATCAACGCCTTTCCAGTTTTACGACGAGCCGACATCTGTGATGGACAACGTCTCTAGAGGGTTAGAGAGGCCGTGCGCGGAGGATGTACTGGGTAGTTCGGGGGTAGGCCCGAGTACCACTGAAGGAGTCATACAGCCCTCCTCAGAACAAGTGTTCGCCCAAATGGCAGCAGGTCTTGCCAAAGCTCTAAGCGAAGCCACGCACGAGCATAAGTATCGGTCGAAGCATCCAAATGCGGAATTTCATGGCTTCGAACACGAAGACCCTGAAACCTTCATTCATCATATGGAGGAATTTTTCGTCCGAGTACGAATTACGCAGGATAACGACCGTCTGTATAAAATATCAGAACAGCTCAAAGACGATGCTAGGAAATGGTTCGAACAATACCGAACCCTAATTACCACGTATCCTCTATTCCTCGAGCGGTTCAGAAGCCGTTACGATTCAGGTGAAGTACTCACCGAAGCAGTAGCTAATTTATATGGCAAGAAACAAGATGCCGAGGAAAATACGTCAGTATTTATTTCCAGGAAGGTATGCCTCTTCAAGAGGATCGATCCGTTTAAGCCGGAGGCGATGAAGGCGGCTACCATCTTCAATCAGTTGAGACCTGATATGAAAATGCTCCTAAAGAGTGCCGTCATACTAGATACAAATACACTAGTGACGATGACCGAACAAATGGCCAAAATCATGGATGAGAATAAAGAATTCGAGGCTCTGCAAAATGTCAAAAAAAGCAAGGACCAAGAAGCGTCCACCTCTACCGCTTCAGCTCAAGGGAATCAGCAATCGAGCAGTAACTGGAGAACGGAACCCTCCGCATTAGCGAAGCCGTCCTCCAGTTCCTTTGGTGCATCTAGGACACCATTCAATGGATCTCAAAGAAGAGATAATCCGCCAGCACCAAGGGTGCATTTTGCAAATAATATTTCCTCGCTGCCCAGAGGGGATATACCGAGAAGGGGTACTGGAGACGTAAGGAACTCCCGAGTCCCGTATCGCCCTTGCAGATACTGCCCAACAGAGCAGTGGCATTTTCATGCGGAATGCCCAAACAATCCCTATCGTAATATGAATACGGGAAACCAAGCGGGGGTCAGAGGCGATGGCTCAGGCCGAACTGTACTAGCCCCGCCTACCAGGCCCCAGCAGGCTCGAAGCGACCCTCGGGGAAGCTCCGAAGTAAGAAGTTTAAATTAAAAAACTTCGATGACCTTCCTGACCTTAATTACCTGTTTAAGGATCAAGAAGTCAACCTATCTCCCCACCGATTCACTCCATTAGAATCTATCAATCAAACCAACGACGCTTTCCCTCTGCCTCGCATTAAGATTATAATTAATAATCGAGCGGTTAACGCTTTATTGGATACAGGTTCGACAAGGAATATTATCCAACCGAAATTTTTGAACGACATTGATCAACTTACAGCTCCCCAAACTTTTGTTATGGCTTGTGGCGATGGTTTAGTAGAATCCCTCGGGACTACGACCATAAACGTTAATGTACTAGATGTACCCTTTCAGACCACGTTTCAGGTCATTCAAAATTTAAACGAAGAGCTCATTCTGGGAGCCCCCTTTTTATATGCTCACAATGTCGTATTCGATTATCAACGTAAATGTGTCTACGTCGGCACTGAAGAGCGAATAACCGTCTTCTGGAATCAAGCGGCACATCAAGCAAGGAAGCAATGCCGACTTCCCGAAGAACTGATCATCGGAAACGATAATTTAAAACCTCTATTCGAGGAATTCGCTGAATTGTTCACCGCGGTACCTACCCAAGCTACCACGGTGACAACGAAACATAAAATAAAAGTTAAAGACGACCGCCCGTTCAATATCAAACCTTATCCTATGTCTCCTACTAAGAAAAAAGTTATGTACGATCAAATTGAAGAGATGCTGAAAGCCGGAGTCATAGAACCGAGTACCGCTCAGTACAGTTCGCCTCCCATTATAATAGAAAGGCCCGGCAAGAAGCCTCGCTTCTGCATTGATTATCGTCACTTAAATGAAGTAACGGAAGACGAAGCATCCGTCTTACCTAAGATATACGAGAGTATAAAGGATCTAGGAAACGCCAACATATTTACGGTGTTGGACCTCAAGAGCGGATATTGGCAAATCCCTCTTGAGGAGTCGTCAAAAAATTATTCTACGTTTACAACATTAGATGGAGCATCTTACCGATTTAACGTGATGCCTTTCGGATTGAAGACCGCTCCATGTACATTCCAAAAATTTATGGCAAGAGACGTATTGACCGGCTACTTGCATCATTTCTGCAAAGTATATCTCGATGATATTATCATCTACAGTGAAAATATAGATCAGCATGTAAACCATCTGAGAGCCGTCTTTGAACGCCTACGTTTACATAATTTAAAAGTGTCACCAGAAAAATGTGTGGTAGCCACATCTAGTATAACCTATCTCGGGCATAAGATAAATGCCAATACTACTCAACCTTTAGAAAAACATATTCTGCAGATACAGAGCTATCCTGTGCCTACGACAAGGCGCCAGCTTCAGAGTTTCCTTGGCCTATGTAATTGGGTACGTGAATATATCCCTAATGTTGCAATAATTACTAAGCCCTTGACCCGACTACTCTCGAAGGACTGGCGCTATAAGTGGAATACAGAAGCCCAAGAATCCTTTATCCTACTGAAAGAGGTATTAAATAAACCTCTAGGACTGCACCGGCCAGATTTCAATAAAATGTTCATACTGCAGACGGACGCATCCTTAATAGGATTATCTGCAGTATTATATCAATTGGGGGATAATGACCAGAAGCACATCGTCTCTTATGCTAGTAATACGTTATCTCCGACGGAGAGAAAATACCATATCAATGAATTGGAATGTTTGAGCGTCGTTAATTATATAAGGAAATACAAAATATATTTGGCAGACCGTCCATTTATAGTCAAAACCGACAATCGAGCTTTACTATGGTTAAATAAGCATAAGGACGAGAAAACGAAATTTACACGTTGGTCATTATTACTTCAGGAATACAGCTTCACCCTAGAACATTGTCCCGGCAAGGAAAATATATTGGCAGACTATCTTAGCAGGAATCCTCAAGGCCCAAACGTCGAAGCAAACGACGAAGAGGAAAGGATGTATCCACCAAAATTCTCGTACAAGGAACGAATATCAGTGATTACCACATTGGAATTAAACGATCAGGTCAGAGAAGCGCAAACGCACTCCAGAGATATCCAAGACCAAATCGAACGATGGAATACTCTAGTGCGACAAGCAGATAAAACCGAGGCAGAGGTGAAATTCGTCAATACAAGACAAGTGATAGGCGGCACACTTTGGACGAACGGCGAAAATGTCAAAGAAAAATTATACGTACCAAAACGTATGGTCATGAGAGTAATATCTCATTTTCACGACCGACCGGAAGTAGGTCACCCCGGCCGCGATGAAACTGTTAGAATCATCTCGGGCCGCTATTATTTTAATAATTTGTCGAGACTAGTTAACAAATATTTAAATGAGTGCATTATTTGTAATTCCGTAAAAAGCAGACAATCACAACCGAGGGCTCCTCTCAGAAGCCATGCTCCATCGCATCCGTTCGAAGTTCTAAGCGTCGATGTAATCGGACCGCTTCAGCGAACCAAAGATGCAGATAACCGATATATATTAATGGTAGAGGATGTATTTAGTAAGTGGGTCGAAGCCAAGGCGTTCACCCAAGTCAGTGGAAAAACAATAGCACAATTTATCGAAGAGGAACTAGTGGCGAGATATGGCGTTCCGAGGGTCATCATTTCCGACCAGGGAGGCCACTTCAATTCCGGCTTTTACGATACGTTCTGTACACGTAACAATATTGAAAGATTCTTCACAGCAGCTTACCACCAACAGGCCAATCCAATAGAAAGGAGGGTGCAAGAAGCTAAGAAGATCTTAAAAACCTTATTATATGGTTCACCCAACGACGAGTGGGATCGACATGTTAGTCAGATGGCATATATCTTGAGAACAAGAAAAAACGCCGCTACGGGGCATACGCCCAGTTTCGTAGTACTCGGCTATGAATTACCGCAGATTGGTGATTGGAATATGTTCGCTTATAGACAAGAACGTCGTAATCAAGCGGACGTTCCCCGCCTTGAAAGAGTCAAGGAGATTCGTAAAAATCAAACAAATTACCAATGGCGTTACGCGCCCAAAGTGGCGGTAACGCCGGTCGTATATAAAGTGGGAGATATGGTAATGACTAAAAGGATCAGGAAGGATCATACCTTCACACCGTCGTGGAGTGGGCCACACAAGGTTTTAAAGAGATTGTCCAATGAAGTTTACCTCATTCACAAGGGAGTAACTTCGACGAGATTACATGTCGATGCCATCAGGCCGGCACCTAAGGGAGACCCCGATGTTGAATTGGAATTGTCTGAAGAATCAGAAGATAGTCCGGATGAAACTCATCTTAGTGACGACGCTTCCTCATCAGACAATGAGATCGCGCCCAGGTCAGAGCGACGTAGCGATACCACACTAGTTCAAATCAATGTTCCCGCAAGTGCTCAAGATGAGCAGGATGTAATAAGTCGAGATCCCGATGATGCTCGAGATGAGCCAGACATAGAAGAGTCACCTCTAGGTATTTCTGAGGTCGACCACGGCTAATAGCCGTTTTCGCTTTTTTTTTATATTTTTTCTCAAAATTCTAAGTGGCGATTTTGACCTATATGCGGTCGAATCGAAAATTTAAAGTCTACTCCATGAGCAGACATGGAAAGACGGCGAACCCGACGCAAGAGCGCGATCCGGTAAGCCTAGCTTCTCAAGAGCGAGAGCCGCCAAGTTCGAGTAATGGACGTAGGCATAAGTACGAATCAGTACGAGTTTCGGAAGCTGTTTTTCTTATGCAAGAAGACAACTTCTATTTTAATCATTTTAAGTCAACAAAATTAACGTATACCCCAAATGGAAACTACGAGTTTCAGAAGCCGTTCTTCGCTCAAGAAGACGCTTCAATTTTTTTTTTATACTTTTTTCACAAGTCGTGATGACCACACGAGTATCGTAAGCCGATTTAATCTACCTTACGAAGTAGAAACTACGAGACGAGTTTCAGAAGTCGTTCTTCACTCAAGAAGACGCTTCAATTTTTTTTTTTTTTATACTTTTTTCACAAGTCGTGATGACCGCACGAGTATCGTAAGCCGATTTAATCTACCTTACGAAGTAGAAACTACGAGACGAGTTTCAGAAGTCGTTCTTCACTCAAGAAGACGCTTCAATTTTTTTTTTTTTATACTCTTTTCACAAAGTAGTGATGACCGCACGAGTATCGTAAGCCGATTCAATCTACCTTACGAAGAACCAATTTCTAACCATTATAAGTTAACAAAATTCATGTTAGAAAAATATTTCATTAAAAACAACACATTGTGTTTGTTAGTCGACGCGTCCCAGTCGACGACTTGCTAAAAAGTCAATCTAGTTGCAGAACTGCATTTTCCATGTGCAGAAATGGAAAGATGACCCAGCCTGTCGCAAGGGCGCGGCATGGTGAAGTCTGGAACTCAAAGGCGAGGACCGTCCAAGCTGCGGCATGGAGATATAGACAGCCTCTTCTAGAAAGGGCCGAAGTCAAGCAAGAGCGAGACCAGGGCGAAAAAGCGAGTGCAACGAATTAGTGAGAGTGGACGCTAATCAAAATTGTGCTACGCTTCGCACCTCGACGCGGGTGTAATTAAGTTGATAAAAATGTTGTATCAACTTGGCGTATTGTTTAAAAAATGTATTTATTTTTAAGTCAGATAGGCGAATCAGCCGTCTGTCCCAATTAAGGCCGTTATTTTTAAACATCTGTACCATAGGTCAGACCGTCAAATGAAGGCATACAGACATACAAGTGAATATGGAAATTAAAGGCAATCGATGAGTAGAAAAGATTCAACCAAAGGAGGGGAGTGTTGTAGAACTCTCCAAAATCGTCCTAAGTTGAAGACATAATCAAAATTCGACTTAGGCAAAAATTTCATTTAAAGACATTTTTGGGAGTCTGCAGAGGCGCAGATCAGTCCACAAGGGCCGTTTTGGGTTCTATAAGGTGTTGGAAATGACCAGGTGAAAATTCGAAGAAACACCGAATTTTCACTTAGGAAAAATGTTTTTGGTTCAGAATATGAGAGTAGAAGTATATAATGACAAAGATTTATGAATAATATACTTTTTCAAAGGTACCATAAATTGGACTTTGAAAAATAATATTTTTGGAAGGGCGTCAAATTTGGCCCAAGAATCGATTTATCGAAAGTACGCCAAAGTTTCACTTGCAGACTAATTTTTCAAAACTGCGTTGAAGTTTGGCTTGAAGATCGATTTTTCAAAAGTACGCCAAAATTTCACCCGCAGATTAACTTTTCAAAAGTACCTTGAAATTTGGCTTGAAAATCGATTTTTCAAAAGTACGCCAAAATTTCACCCGCAGATTAACTTTTCAAAAGTACCTTGAAATTTGGCTTGAAAATCGATTTTTCAAAAGTACGCCAAAATTTCACCCGCGGATTAACTTTTCAAAAGTACCTTGAAATTTGGCTTGAAAATCGATTTTTCAAAAGTACGCCAAAATTTCACCCGCGGATTAACTTTTCAAAAGTACCTTGAAATTTGGCTTGAAAATCGATTTTTCAAAAGTACGCCAAAATTTCACCCGCAGATTAGTTTTTCAAAAGTACCTTGAAATTTGGCTCGAAAATCGATTTTTCAGAAGTACGCTAAAATTGGTCTTAAAATGGATTTTTCAAAAGTACCACAAAGTCAGTTTAAAAAGTACCACGAAAATATACTTTAAATTATTTTTTATTTTTTATTCCTCAACCAAAGACATTGACCTTTGAGGTACGGTCATTGAAAGCCCAATTCTAAAGTATGAGCATAAAATTTTAACGATGCACTGCATCCGAAAGGCAAAATAGAAGATTTTGTCAAAGCCGGCGTAGTGCCGATAAGCAAAAATTGATAAAAATCAATGCACATGTACAAGGCCGGTTTCTCACATAGAAAGAGTTTGGATTGACCCAGCGGCTCGCAATTTGGTCGAGCGCGTTGAGTGGTCCAGACAAAGCGATGGTAGAAAAGCCAATAACAGGGCTTTTCAAATGACAAAGTTATACAGGAAAACGCCTTGTGCATAAAAATCCAAAAATTCAATTTTGCCTAATAGTCGCTCGAAGGTGAGACGCTGCCAAATCGATATTATTAATCGACTGTGATAAGGGTTAGTAAGTCGTGGACTGATCGAACGCCACTCAACTTATGCAGTAATAAGTCCTCTGAATGTGTTTGAGTACGTGAATCTCCATGATACAAGAACTTTAAAGCTAAGTAGTCTCTAGCGAAACTAAATTCATTTAGTAAAACTTTTTTAAGTTAATTTCAGTCAGCCTTAATTATTCATTTACCCAGAGTCTGAAATGATTCAAAAAGCTCACATTTTGATTCTGAGAAGGTACGTATGAATCTTTTCTACCTAATCGATCGTTAGCGTGAGCGCTCTCGCTTGTATGGTCTGAAAGTCACTACCTTGATTGGGGAAGGCACGATT
Organism: Rutpela maculata; assembly: GCA_936432065.2. Lineage (NCBI taxonomy): Eukaryota > Metazoa > Arthropoda > Insecta > Coleoptera > Cerambycidae > Rutpela > Rutpela maculata. Next base: position 121,451,619 of record OW386288.2, read on the forward strand.
CTTATCTTGAGAATTTTGTATAACCAATTCTGTTAAATAAACGGATTCTTTGAACTAATATTTCTTAATTGATCTTGAGGCCTGTTGACGGTCTATAATCCCTGGAACTTTCGTATAGAAAACCGGATGTGTCGAGTTAATTCGTATTAACGTTCGACCTTCTGGTTGCTTTACGGAGGTTTGAGAGGGATTTTTTTATGCGTTTTTTGAGAAATATATTCCGTTATTAATGGACCAAAACGTGATTTTCGCGTACCAAAACTAATCCCTCCGCAGAGAAATTCTTCGGTTGGGATTTTTTTATGCAAAAATTCAGGAAATTAAGAGGTGCCTAAACCCCTAACGAGGGAATTCAGGTCCAGAGAGAGCGTAGTTTCCGATCTGTGGTAGTGCCGCCTTGGTCCCATTACTCGGCTACCGAAGTGCATCTTATCTCGAACCCGCCTGGGAGGTAGAAGAACGGGGTAATACGCGACTGGCGCCCCCTGAGAAATAAATTGGTGTCGCGTCATTTTGACGCCCGGTAGTGCGTTCTTCTACAGTCACTGGGTCCGCGAATCGTGTGCTCTGAGCAGGCGTAACGAGCCAAGGATAACGGCCTTCTGCATTCTTCCGGCTAAGATTTCTGCCGAGTTTCGGCATGCCGGTATCGTCTTTAATTCCGAAAGCAGTGTGCGCCTCACCCCACCTAGGCATCCTATGATAAGAACCACTAGTTTAACAGTGTGGTCCAGATAGAGTCTATGGAGTTCGAAGAGAAGATCTCGATATTTAGTCCGTTTTTCCTCCTCTTTCAGAACAATGTTTGTTTCCCCTGGGGCGGAGAATTCAATAACAAACATTGTCCTAAGTTGGTGGTCGAGGAGGACTAAATCAGGTTTATTGGCCTGTATTTGCCTGAGGGTGGGAAACGAGTAGTTCCAATAAATTAGGCACCGCTCATTCCCCACTACGGACTCAATATCCCCCGGAGCGTAAGGCAGCACTGGTGTCTCGTCTATCCCATACTTATGCCGCAGATGATAGTACAGCACACGTAATGCTCCATCATGTCTGTGGATATAGGCCGAGACAGCGTATGTCGGACAAGCCGACAACAGGCACATAAGTGTCTCCGGCGCCCTTCGGCAGGCCCTACAGATTACATCAGGGACCTCTATACCCAGGACATGACTTCGATAGACGAGTGTGTTAAAGACACCATCCTGGCAAGCCATAATGAACCCTTCGGTCTCAGACTTCGGCCCAGCTGACCTTAGGAAAGCAAAGGTCAGCTTCTCAGATAAGCCTCTGTTTTCGATGTTCTTGTAGAAGACTCCATGCAAGGGCTTATCTATATGCAGCTGCAGAAATTTACGTTGCTCTGCTGCTTTTGTATGGGCTTTTAGCTGAGCGGGTTCCAGCTCGGTGACAGAACTCGGGTTTACCCGCCCAGTGTCGAAGTCGAGACCAAGCTCATCGACTGCTCGTTGTGCTGCCTTGAATAAGAACGCTCCTGTCCCTGCGTTTTCATGGTCGCGAACCATGCAGAGAAGGGGATCCGAACTCTTGATGATCTTGCAAGCTCCAGATAGTCCAAACTCAAGAGTCCACGGCCTCCCTGCTCTCGTGAGAGATATAACCGCGGAACGGACGATTTTGGATGCAAACTTCTGTTGAGATGCATCGTCTTTCGGGTTCCTACATTGAGTTGGCGCAACTCGCCTTGTGTCCATTTCACTACCCCAAAGGAGTGTAGAAGGATCGGAACGGCAAGCATGTTAGTTGCAGACACCTTATTCTTCCCCGACAGTTCAGAAGACCAAATCTGCCGGAGGAGGTGCTGGTACTTGCCGCGGAGAGCGTTTTTAACTGTTATTATTATTATTATTATTATTGTGTGTCTCGTTCCACCGAGGGCTCCTATGATCAGGACCACTAGCTTAACAGTATGGCCATGGTAAAGCCTGCGGAGCTCGAAGAGCAAATCTCGATATTTCGTCCGTTTTTCCTCCTCCTTCAAGACAATGTTATTCTCCGCGGGAGCCGAGAACTCCACGACAAATATTGTCTTGAGTTGGTGGTCGAGGAGGACCACGTCAGGCTTATTAGCTTGTATTTGCCTGACTGTGGGAAACGAGTAGTTCCAATAAATTAGACACTTCTCATTTCCCACAACGGACTCAATATCCCCCGGAGCGTAAAGCGTCTCGTCTGTCCCATACGAGTGCCTTAAGTGATAATAAAGCACTCGTAATGCTGCGTCGTGCCTCTGGATATAGACCGAGACTGCATATACTGGACAAGCCGACAGCAAATGCATTAATGTCTCCGGCGCCCTGTGGCAGGTCCTGCAGCTGACATCAGGGACCTCTATACCCATGACACCACTTCGATAGACGAGTGTGTTGAATACACCATCCTGACACGCCATTATGAATCTCTCGGTCTCAGACTTCAGCCCGGCTGACCTTAAGAAAGCAAAGGTCAGCCTTTCGGATAAGCCGCGGTCTTCTATATTTTTATAGAAGACTCCGTGCAATGGCTTATCCGAGTATAGCTGCAGAAATAGATCAATTTCAGCAGCTTTGACTTGGGCTTTTTACCGAGCAGGTTCCAACTCGGTGACAGAGTCGTGATTAACCCGCTCAGCGTCGAAGACCAAGCCGAGTTCATCAGCGGCTCTGCGCGCAGCCTTAAACAAAAAGGCTCCTACTCCTGCACTTTCATGGTCTCAGAGCATGCAGAGGAGGGGATCCGAACTCCTTATGACCTTACAGGCTCCATCCAGAACCATCCTGTTATGGAGACTCTCCAAACTCAAGAGTCCACGGCCTCCCCGATGTCGTGGGAGATATAACCGTGGAACGGACGATTTAGGGTGCAAACTCCTATAGAGATGCATCTTTTTTCGGGTTCCTACATCGAGTTGTCGCAGCTCCTCTTGATTCCATTTAATTACTCCAAAGGAGTAGAGGAGGATCGGAATGGCAAGCATATTGGTAGCAGACACCTTGTTCTTCCCCGACAGTTCTGAAGACCAGATCTGTCGGAGTCGGTGCTGATACTTGCCGCGGAGAGCGTTTTTTACTACGCTCACTTCTTGGGTGGAGTAAGTGTACGACTCTCCGGCATCTAGGTGATGTAAGATGCTTCCGTCCACAAGCTGCGCATCCTCTCCGTAGTCACCGCATCGTCCTCACTTGAGGTGGACTATTGCACACTTGTCCAATCCAAATTCCATGCCGACAGCCTGCGTGTACTCCTGTACCACCCTAAGGGACTGGCGTAAATCCCTCTCTCCGGAGGCATAAAGTTTAAGGTCATCCATGTAAAACAGATGGGTGACCTTATGCCTCCTATCGCCGGGGGTATCGCAGTTGTAGCCACGGGTATTTCGCAGCGAAACGGATAATGGCAGTAGTGAGATGCAAAACAGAAGGGGGCTTAGGAAATCTCCCTGAAATACTCCCCTTCTGAACAATACCGGCTCTGTCTGGACTCTGCTATTACCCGATGTTATGGTAAAGCGAGTCCTACAGAGCGTCATGAGTTCTTCGATACATCTCAGTACGGGACCGGGCACCGCAAGACATCTGAGCAAGTGGACAATAAGCTCATGGAATGTCATATCAAATGCCTTGCGGTAGTCGATCCAGGCCATAGAGAGGTTACGCTTATACTGCACGGAGTCCTGCGTGATACATCTGTCGATTAGCAGGTTCTCCTTGCAGCCAGCGACACCTCTCTTTGACCCTCGTTGCTCATATATCCGTTCGTAAACCCGTTCAACTGCTTGGAGCACCCGCATGTACAAGATGCATGTAAACAACTTGTAGCATGCGTTTAAGCAAGTTATCGGCCGGTAATTTTTTGGGTTAGACAAATCTCCGTTCTTCGGGATCAGCACTGTCCGCCCCTCGACAACCCAAGAAGGAATTTGCTGCTCCCCATTTATCCATGAATTAAAAATTCTGGCCAAATGGTGGTGGGTACTGGAAAACTTTTTCCACCAAAAGTTATTTATCCCATCGGGACCTGGAGTAGCAAAGTTCTTAGAGCCCTCAAGAGCTCTTCGAACCTCTTCTGGGGTTATCGGTTGGCACACCACGTTTGGTTGTTGAAACCTTTGGCAAAAGGCTTCAAAGTGTGCCAGGGCTGGAGTGTCTCTGTTAAGTGAGAGCTTCTGTCCGTAGAGCGTTTTCCAGAAGTTTTCCACCTGATCTACAGTCGGCGGATTCTCCACAACACACTGAGGCGGTTCGAAAAGGCGCGAGGGCTTTTTGCGGAATAGATTGTTTTCCGCCAGCCCCCTCGCCCGCCTCACTAGTGACTTTTTACAAGTCACTAGCATCCGTATCCGATCAAGGCAGTGCTGTTTGGTGGTTTGCAGCACTGCCCTATGCAGTGTGTGATGGACGCGTCTTAAATTGGCCGCTATGCGCCTAACTTTAGGCGTGAATGTCTTATTGGCCGCCATATAGTCTATCACACATTGGATACGGGATGCATGTTGCCTCGCCGACCGGATCTTGGCTTCCATCTTATGTATACGCCGTTCCGCTCTCTCCTGTGGGGAGGCAGTGTTACGCCTCTCCCCCGGGGTTAAGCGCTGTGCAGCAGCGTATACGGCACAGTTTATGCGCCAGATGTCAGCCCCTTCTGGTATCGCGTCACGAAGTTCAGCATCCACTCTGGCTAGGTGTTCTGATCTGGGGGGTCTGATGTAGTGTTATTATTATTATTATTAGTATTATTATTATTTTTTTTTTCGCGTGCGCGATGCTGGACAGTTCTCCCGTGTCTCCGACATTCTCACGGGAGAAGCACCAGCGAACTATCCACAGCCACTCCCCGCATCCCGCAGGGTTAGTGACTGTAGATTCCAGATTCGTGTGCCCTAAGAAGACGGAGGGACCCCAGGATAACTGCCTTCTGCATTTGGCCTGCCAACCACTCGGCTGAGTTTTGGCAGGCTGGTATGGCCTTTAATTCTGAGAGCAGCGTAGGCCTCATTCCACCAAGTACACCGATTATCAGGACGATCATCTTGACCGAGTAGTCTGGGTATAGCACTCGGAGCTCATACCGGAGATCTCTGTATTTAGTATTATTATTATTATTTTTTTTTTGTTAAAAACCAGTCACCCTTCTCTGTGGCTCCGACCCTCACAGAGGGGAGCTGGTAGTACCGGCAGCCACTCCCCACACCCGTGGGGTAAGTGATTACTGGGTCCGGGAATCGTGTGCCCTGAGCAGACGTAATGAACCGAGGATGACGGCCTTCTGCATTCTGCCGGCTAAGACCTCTGCCGAATTTCGGCATGCCGGTATGATCTTTAGTTATTATTATTATTATTATTAGTATTATTACTATTATTATTATTATTATTTTTCCTAGAATTTGGAGGCAATATCCTATTCGAATCCAAAGTTTCGCAGTTTTATCCAATTATTCTAATTTCCTGAAACCCACCTATTTATCGATGGGATTTGTTTCATTACTTTTTCTCTAAGCAACAGCTGATTTTGAGGTGTTTCCGGGAGTTTCAGAGTTTTGGCAAAAAAACGTTAAACCTGATCCACTGTGCGCCAGTTAGAAGGAAACAACTCAACCAAACACCAACGTCATGAAGAATTTACGAAAACAAGTAGCGGTGGACTATACCGGGTGCGCCACTTAAAACTCCCCAGGCTTGTAACTTTCTTATTTTTTAAGCGACGACCATGTTAGTACATCAAATTGTAGATATTTTAAGGCATTTAAACATATGTACAGAGTGATTTAAAAAAAAAAAATGAAAAAATTGTTAAGAAAAAAACTTAATTTCCTTTTTTTACCTCATCCTGTACATGAACTGCGTTAATGTTTTCTTATAAAGGTTTTAATAAGCTTCAATTTATGTTATTACGTCATATTCGAAATTCTTTTTGGTTTTAGAGAAAGAAATTAAAAACACTCCTTCCGATTCCAAACTGATTTTTTTTTTCAAATAACTGAAAAAATGTAGATAATAATTTTATGCTCTATTTGCAAAAGACATATCACAAACAAAACTCAACGTAACAAAACAGCAACAAGAAACAAAAAAAAAAAAATATTTTTCAAAATAAACGTTATTAAATTATACTAAATAATGGGAAATTGCAAAATTTTTATATAAAAATATTTTTTTTTTCAATAACATAAATTGAAGCTAATTAAAACCTTTATAAGAAAACATTAACACATTTCATGTATAAGGTGAGGTAAAAAAATATTCAAAGGAATTATGTTTCTTTTCTTAACAATTTTTTCAAAAAAATTTTTTTTAAATCACTCTGTATGCATGTTTAAAGGCTTTAAAAATGTCTACAATTTGATGTGCCCAACATGGTCATCGCTACAAAAATAAAAAAAGTTACAAGTCTGGGTAGTTTTAAGTGGCGTACCCTGTATATAAAACAACGACGAACAAATTGATATACCTAGGGACACATCTGACGAATAAACTGAAAAGGATAGAAAGTGTAAATGAGAGAACTAAAATGGCAGACATAGTTACAAGGGCAATTATATCATTTATTGAGAAAAATAAACCACTCTGGGAGAATAAACATAGCCATCATACTATCAACGATAAGATATGTAGTTAAAAACGGTGCAATGACAAAAGCCAACAAAAAAATCATAAGAAAAGCTGAAAGAGGCATCCAACTACTCACAAAAACAAGAAGACTAAAGCAACGACCTAAAAAAATCAACATCAACAGAAGGAAGAGAACTAAGCATACTGGGAAAGAAAAATGAAAAAATAAAAATAAATACAAACAAAGAATTTTAGGAGCAAAAACACAAAAATGAATACCTACCACAAAGAAATTGCAACGATATATGTTATACCGGGATCAGAAACGGGAAAATCAGAAGACTCAGAAGAAGAAGAATATATGTAGAAGCAGAAATACAAAAAGAGGAGCATAAATGATACGACACAACCCACACTCCTGTACCATGCGGCGTGTGGCTCTCGCTGCTGACAACAAACATGAGCGAAATACAACCCAGCGTGGACGTAGCCGGTCCAGCGGTATATCCTGGGAGTGGCAGCAGTGCCTACCGCACGCTGGTAAATCTATGAAAGAAATCAAATCAAATCCATTCGCCGATTTTAGATCTAATAAGACACCTGGAAAAATATAGGACAAATGATAATACACACACGAGAAGATACATACCACTGCAACATTGGACAAAGAAACTGGAGGAAGAAGAGAAAACAAAAAACGAACAAACCAAATTAATATAGGAAAGAAACTACTCTTTTTTAAATAAGCCACCATCAAGGGTTAACTGCTAGAAATAACGGTAGATGGAGAAGAAATACTGCACCTGGAATGGACAAAATAAACAATGAATTAATGCACTATGGACCAAAAGGCTTAAAGATGAAACTTTAGAAATAATCACGAGAGCAGAGATGGAAATCACACCTCTACCAACGGAATAGAACATAACCATAACTCTTCCTAAAATCAACTAACCACAGAGTTAGGGTGTCCCTTAAAAATTGACTTTTTAACTGACCACGGGAAGTTCTTTTGTTTTGTTCCTTTTCACTTAAAAAGTACATGGACAATATTTGAGCTCGATTCGTAAAGTTTTGACCCTGCCACAAGGCCCTCAAAACCTATTTGAGAGATTGAGACGGAAGTCGTGCGTTATTGGCAAGTCTTTTTCCCTCCTAAAGGCAAATGATACTTGTCAGTACTGCGCCTCTCAGGTAAGCCTACGGCAAACTCTGAATGTGAAAAGACATGCAAAGCTTCGAACACATGGTTTCAGAGCCTTTTAATTTATAACTTACGTGCTAAATCTGGCAAAGGGTCTCAAACTAAAGCATACTGTGTCACAGCTCAAGAGATAATGCAGGTATGGCTAAAGGCGCGTATTCCTACCCGAGCAAAAAGTTGTATTGTGTCAACTTAAAAAAAATTATGTCGAATGGAGATCGTTCCAAAAAACAGCGAACTGAATTTCCAGGGAAGATGCTTTTAAAAATAATTCCGATGAATTGTTTGATATTGCTCCTGCAGACCAAGCGCGGATCTAGAAATTTCAATAATTTTTTTCTCGTCTGTGGCGCATGGGACCCATACGAAATATGGGAAATAACATCTCGAGAAGCACTTCTCTAACGACCCCTAAAAAATTTTGAAAAAGCAGTTTGCGAAAATTTTTTTCAAAATTCGATTACCCCCTCCCCCAGGATTAGGGATTCCTGTTTAAAATTATTTTTTTTTGTCATATGAATTTTACTTTTCATAAAAATACAACAATCCGTTTTGAAATTTATGAAAATATTTTCATTACTAACTGAGATACAACGAATTGAAATTTTATGATTTGTTAAATTGTAAATCACCAAATTTCAATTCGTTGTATTTCAGTTAGTAACGAAAACATTTTCATAAACTTCAAAACACAGTGTTGTATTTTTATGAAAAGTAAAATGCATATGACAAAAAAAATAATTTTAAACAGGAGTCCCTAAACCTGGGGGGGGGGGGTAATCGAATTTTGAAAAATTTTTTCGCAAACTGCTTTTTCAAAATTTTTTGGGGGCCGTTAGAGAAGTGTTTCTCGAGATCTTATTTCCCATATTTCGTATGGGTCCCATGCGCCACAGACGAGAAAAAAATTATTGAAATTTCTAGATCCGCGCTTGCTGCAGACGCAACAAATAAAATCAAAAATGAAGATAGAAAATTTTTAACATTAGAACGAGAGAAGGGACGTGTTGATTACATGGTTCCTTTAGACATTAAGCTTTATTAGAAAGAGATAAAAAGCTACTGAAAAGGAAGGAGCGCTGTCAAGAGGAAATGAGTATGAGTATGATGAGTTAGTAGAATTATTTCTTTTATATAAAGGGATTACCCCCTGATTCCAAAAGAAAAGTTAGACGAATTACTTCGGTTTATTCAGCAAAAGCTAACTGTGAGTTTAATAAACTATAATTTCAATCTCATACTCATAGTAATAAGGAATAAAATAAAGTTTATTTATAAATATTTACTCACACGACTTATGTTTCAGGAAGACCATAATGCCATGATGACTACAGGGAGTTGCTGCAGCTCACGTGTATTTCTTTGGGAGGGACTTCGCCATACTTTGTTAAATTTTACAAATCGAGCGCGATCCACGATTCAATTTGCTCAACTTACTCGCTCCCCGAAACAACTTCCAGTTTTTGACAGAACTAAAACTCTATGAGAAAACTACCAAGTTTGTATCCGATGTAGGCTTAAAGAAATTCACTGGAAATCTATGGTACCTGACTGAAGAGCTGGCTGGATTAGCACTCTTAAATAAAGGTGGCTACTTTCGGTAAAAAGGAACATGCTAAAAAAAATTTGACAAAAGATACTAGTAGCAGCACAACCTTATCATCTACTGTGAACAGTTCTGGCTTACCAGCGGCGGCTGGTGAAATTTCAATATTTTTTTTTTCGTCTATGGCGCATGGACCCATACGAAATTTGGGAAATAACATCTAGAGAAGCACTTCTCTAATGACCCCTAAAAAATTTTGAAAAAGCAGTTTGCGAAAAAATTTTTGAAAATTCGTTAGCCTCCCCTGGGTCTAGGAGCTCCTGTTTATTTTTATTTTTTTTTGTCATATGCATTTGACTTTTCATAAAAATACAAAAACAGATTTTGGAGTTTATGAAAATATTTTCATTACCAAATGAGATACAACGAATTGAAATATAGTAATTTGTTAAATTGTAAATTACAAAATTTCAGTTCATTGTATTTCAGTTAGTAATGAAAATATTTTCATAAATTCCAAAATCTGGTGTTGTATTTTAATGAAAAGTCAGATGCATATGACAAAAAAAAATAAAAATAAACAGGAGCTCCTAGACCCAGGGGAGGCTAACGAATTTTCAAAAATTTTTTCGCAAACTGCTTTTTCAAAAATTTTTAGAGCTCATGAGAGAAGTGCTTCTCTACACGTATGGGTCCCATGCGCCATTGACGAGAAAAAAAATATTGAAATTTCACCAGCCGCCACTGTGGCTTACAATGCCTTATAGTAAAACTAAATGATTAGTTGGCCTAGAAAAGATATGAGTGGTTTCGTAACCCCCGAATACTGTCAAAATCTATGAAAGATTTGGGCTGGAGTACGATTTTCTACGTTGCGATCCGGAAACCTGGCATTCTCGGGAAGATTTCATAATTGCTCACAAGTTTTTTTCAGATTTAAGCTTGCAAAGGATGTGGCAGAGAGAGACGTGACGTTGACGCATGAGTATTTGGAACGAGTTAAGTCCAAAGCAAATTTACAGAATCTACTGATTGTAGTCCACGCCTCACGTCGCCAATGTTCTCATGTACTAAAGAAACTATATCTAAAAGATCATTTTTAAGTCTGTAGTTTTATAAGAAAACCCGTCTAAACTAACATTGTATACCACTGAACATTTTTCATATAAATAAAACATGAATAGAAAAGACAAAATTTGAATTTTATTTAAAAATTTCGAATGGCTTGTGGCAGGGTGAAAAATCATTTGATCGAGCTGAATTTATGCACGAAAATTTCTTTTTCTAAAAGGAAACAAATAAAAAAGCTTCGGAAGGAATGTCTTAAAAATTTGAAAATTCAGTGTTATAAGGGACACCCTACAGAGTATAGATAATTACAGAAGACTAACACTCTCCAGCGGGATACAAAGATTACTTAAAATTTCTGCTCGAACAACTGGAGAAACACATCGGAAGACCACCAGACAGAATTTATTTAAGGAAGATCAATGGATTACCATATATTCACCACTGGAAGAATCTTGCAAGAAAAATGAAGACAAGGGACAAAACTACACAAAGTCGCGATAGGCCTCCAGAATTTATTGAATACTATCAACCACGAAGCCACAGTCAACATCCTACCACATTGTTTGATAAAGATAAATAGGATAATAAATAAATAATAAATAAATAGTAAATAAATAATAAATAAATAATAATTAAATAATAAATAAATAATAAATAAATAATAAATAAATAATAAATAAATAATAAATAAATAATAAATAAATAATAAATAAATAATAAATAAATAATAAATAAATAATAAATAAATAATAAATAAATAATAAATAAATAATAAATAAATAATAAATAAATAATAAATAAATAATAAATAAATAATAAATAAATAATAAATAAATAATAAATAAATAATAAATAAATAATAAATAAATAATAAATAAATAATAAATAAATAATAAATAAATAATAAATAAATAATAAATAAATAAAAATGCCTTTATTTAACCTGGCGGGGTGTCAGCTCACAAAGCTGCTATAAATGCCAACCAGGGCCAGTACATTATCTTACCTAACAGATACTCAATTGATTAACACAATCGTTATAAAATCCATAAAAATTAGAATACGGATAAAATTATATTTATATCCGACTATAACCTAACCTAACTATTATAAAGAATACCTAAAAAAAAATACCTTATAAGATAAAGAAGATAAGAAAGAACGTTACAAAGGAAGCTATCACTAGTACATACGTAAATATAATGAAGTCGGTGAAAGATAACAAGCTAAATCTTAATTCTGAAGATAATATCTTTGTACTTTTTTCTTAAAAGTAGAGTATGATAATGACACAAAAGGCTGGGCAACTGCCTGCCATCACGAAAACACGGTCGTTCCACGATGAAAACCAAATAGAAAAATATAGGAGTCAAGCAAAGATGCCCCATATCCCTCCGACTTTACACCATGATCCTAGACCAAGTGATACGGAGCACAATAAAGGAAACGCCAAATTTTAAAGAAAACATACTTTTCTAATCATCAGGGAGAAGAGGGTATTTTCAACTTTCTAGAAAATATGAAACCATATCTGGTTACAACTGGAGGGAAAATAAACCTCAAGAAGAGTCTAATAATACTGCGAGATTATTTCTGTTTTGAACGTGCTTATTTTAGTTTTTCAGTGTTTGTAATCCTTTAGTAGTCTGTTCATGTGGTATCATTGCAGACTTATCATAGAAGCCTTGTCCATAAATAGCCGCGTCGTGTCGTCTACTTTGAGCAATGTGTTAGTAATCGAATGCATGATATCAGATAGATAGATAGACTGTCCCTGGGGATTCCTGCTGACATACGCCTGAGGTTGATAACATTTTATTTAACCTTACTTTTATTTGTAGGCCCCAAAGTTAGTTCTTGATAAGCGAAATCAAGTAAGAAGGTAACCCGCCATAGTTAATTATGTACCAAGGGTCGTAAGTGCACTTTTTGGTCGAGAATACAGTTCAGTTTGCAAGCCGAGGGTCGAGGTTTGCAAGTATTCGAGACCAAAAAATCGCACTGTACGATCCGCGGTACATATTATATTTTTCTTCATACCCATGAATCATTAAACTAGAGGAAGACTAGTGGAAAACTATAACTATTTGAGTAAGATTTCATATTTGCTAAGCAAATAGTAAAGGTAGCGATCCTTGGAATATCCATGGCAACCGTCAATAAAATAAATTTAGGTCGTTGTTGTCAAATGACAACTACTGTCAAGATAAATTAAATCATATTATAATATCTTTGAACGTTTTTGAAAATAATGTCGGATATAGAAAATATAGGAAGTAAGGCTATACTTCCAAAAAAGTTAAAATATTTTATTTAATACTTGTTATATAAAAATTTTCCCAAATTTACTTTATTTTCCTAGGGATGTTATGAAAAATAATGACCCGTTGAAAATGGCAACAAGTATTTGGTACATAAAGCTTCACTTACGATTGACAAAACAATGAAATTAGAGTATACTTACAAGGGAGGTAAGACGAAAACATATTTAAGTTTGTAAAGAGAGCCATGTGTGCTTGTCTCTCTACCACGCAGTCATATTTGTCGTTGTTGCAAGATCTGCCGTCCTTAGCTTAAACATGGTAGGTCCTTAAATGTTAAAACTGAGAAAATTAAGATTTTATACATTTGATTATGTCACGTTTATGTCAGTTTCAGCGTATTCTCTTATTTAATTTTCCATTTTTGTATTTATCTAGTAATAAATAACATATTTATCAGCATTCGTAAATTATATTTGTCGGCTCAAATTTTGCAAAAAATCTCAACGAACTTACAACGTTTTAGTGATGTAGGATGGCATACTTATTTTTTGGAATAATTCAATAAAAAAAGCAAATACCACTTTCTAAGCTAGTGTACTGAGACGCCCCGTATCTAGGTCGTCTATTTGTGGAAGAATTTCCTAAGTTATTAATCAGATTTTACTTATTTTTGGATAACACTAAATTACCGCCTAATAATTAGAAACCATTTCGCTTTATCATTTTTCGCTATAAAACTTCCGTTCTATTAAATATGCAAATTACATTTCCATAATATTTAAAATAATTTTATTCCTGTATAGAAATCGTTTTGAATATTTCTTTTAAACGCAGTTTCGTGCCTCGAAACTCACAGATTTTATGGTGTTAAAATAAACACATTTAAGTAATGGACTAGCCACGTTTGCATCAGGGTAACGAGAACAAAGAACGGGCTGTATCAGCATCCGCGGAGATATTACCTAACTCACTTACTCTTTCGTATCAAATGGATATGTTCTTTTACACAACGCATAGGAAATTTTGTATAAAAAGCGACCACAAATTGGTCTCTTGGTCAGTTAGATCAAACCAAGCAACTATGCTAGAACCATCTACTTATGCTTAACCTGGTCCTAACTGTCAAACTTTTTGCACCCAACAAGAAACCTAGTCTTTATAGACCTATTTTTCTGTTGAGCGCTAGAAAATAGAAACTTAGTCTAGGAGCACGCTTCGGCGTCTTTATGGACCTATTTTTCTCGAATACACCAGGACTTAGTCTGGATACTGGGGGAGAAGAAATACTGGTAGTATAACAATGTATCAAATAATATTTATTTAAATATCAGTAAAGTAAACGACTTTATATCTTCGGCTTCGCGATTGCGGCAATACTGTGGTACCTTTTGATTAGCTAATTTATTTCGAATTATACTATATTGGTTTATTTCACCGTATGGCTAATTATATTCAGAATTAACTTACTATTTTATTTGATTAATAAATGGGAAGTTTTCTTTTGGATTTTAAAATATGATTATGATTGTTGTTATAGTCCGGGCAATATTCAGCTTAGCTCTACAAACGCTATTTACACATCCGCGATGTTTTATTAGCTTTAGACTTGGCAATTATTTACTTTTGCAGGATTCTGCTTTACAGAGTTCTTAATTGTCATCTCTGTGGTTATAACTGGAACATAAGTATCTATTATTTACATATGATAAGATCTGAACACAGCTCTTTGTTATCAATTATATTTTCGAATATTTTCGAAAGACAATCACGAGATTTTGTTGGTTGTCACCTCATCTAGAAATACATCAGGTGTTAAATTTGAGATCCATTGATCTCGGCCAAGTACAATTGTAACTAGCCATACTACGGATCTTCGAAACACCGAAACAAACCTACGTCAGTTGACGTGACAGTTAAACAGGATTTTGTTGATTGTCTTTTTATCACAATATCACTACTGGGAGATTTCCCGAGTTTTGTGTCAGATTTTACGTATGACCGACTCCAACTATAAATATTTTTCGAGTAATGACTATTGTCATTGTAAACAATTTATTTTATTGTTTGCATAGCTGACCTGACTATTCTATGGAAGTAATAGTGATGATTCTTCACAAAAAATACTTTCCATTATTTTTCAACGAATACTTAATTTAAACTTATAGTAAATTATTGTGATTATTTCACTCATTAACGCTATAGCCAATGAGAGCCCGTTTTTTCAAAACATCGCACCAATCAAACGTCATTATTAGTGGTAATTCAAGCTAGATCGGCTTTTGACAGGACCAACATGCAAAATTTATCGCTCTAATTTTTTAGGTCGCTGCAGCGGCAAATATGCGAAAATTTTTTGACGTTTTTGTCGTGAAATATTTTTGGCAAATAGGGCAACTCGAGCTTTTAAGTTTTATCTATAAATATCTTCTCTAGCTTATTATTAATTGTTAACGTACTTACCTTGTAAATTGTAATATTGTATTATGTAGTAGCAAACAAAAACACACCTCAATTCCAAAGCGAATCTTGTCTGAAATATATAGGCTGTAACTTTTGCCTATCTGTAACTATTTCAGTTTTCCTAGTGTTAAATCAGGTAACAATTACACACAAAGATTGTACTTAATATACCTAGCTCATAATACAGGAACAAGTCAAGCACAGCTTTCAATAGCTCAATAACGTAGTTACAAAGGTAAGCAAATCATTTATTATAAATGTCAAGTACACATTCGCTCTGGAACAAACTAAAAATGTATAGTACTTACATATTATGGTAATCTACCAAAAAGTAACTCGTTGAACCAAAGCTGTGCATCAAACATTATAATTTGTTGTATTTAAAATTCTCTTTGCTTAACAAAGCAAACCTCAACATAATTCATAAACTTCGTAAGTTAAAAGTGAGGATTAAATACGTAAATATGAGTCGATGAACATTTATTTATTATGGAATATAACTTGTAGCGCTAGATGGCGCTCTCTATGTCAATCTCGGAACCATGGGTGTATATTTTATTTGGGCGAGACATCGGTACTAAAGTAGTGCTCTCTCTATCGTTCCTCGTCGTATTGCACCTCAGAAACGCCTGAAAGGTGTTAAGCCAGTCTATATATTATAATATCTAAGGTTTCAACTCGTTTTATTTACTAGTTGCCATGGAAACGTCACTAGATTATTTTAAAATATAGCGAATCTCCGTTGTTTCTACTGCGTTTGTTTCAGATTTGCTGTTTTGACAATATGAGTCGGTTTGGAAATATTTCTGTATATCAAATTAATGATGAAATTGAAAATAAAGGTCAGTAAACTCCAAAAAGTGACAAGAAAACGTCTGAAGGCAGTTAATGAGAAAACATAATATTGAAGATGTACTTAATGAATTATTTATTCGTGAAATATTCTCCTCAAATACCACTCGTGCTTTAAATTTTATCTAAAAATTTTTTCTCAAGCTAAGTCGCCCCTA
This sequence comes from Rutpela maculata, assembly GCA_936432065.2. NCBI lineage: Eukaryota > Metazoa > Arthropoda > Insecta > Coleoptera > Cerambycidae > Rutpela > Rutpela maculata. Next base: position 121,467,722 of record OW386288.2, read on the forward strand.
GTTAATATAACTCGTGCAAATTGGCAGTTTATTATCAAAGATTAAATCCCTCCCGCTAAAGCGGTCGGGATTTAATCAGAAAATAAACTGCCAATTTGCACTCGTTATATTACCAGGCAACACGCTTTCGAAAAAATTTTCGATAAAATTTTAAGCACTAGTGATATTACATACGACTATTGTTCCAATTTATTTTTGTATTATTTTCATGTTAAATGTGGCAGTTGCCCAACAAATGTGTAATCTATACTAATGAATAGGATGATTGTCTTAAAATAAATGTATTAAAACGCTTTCAGTATTTTTCTTTCAATATGTTATTTTTCAGGAATAAGAACTTAAAGAAAATTATAATTCTTTAAGGTACCAAAAGTAAAGAGAATTATTAAATGAATGTTTCTAGAGTGAAAGTCAATAAATTAAATCAGTAAACAGAAACAAGTAATATCAAACTTTAAAAAGAATCTGTTCTTACTATCACAACGTAAATTTGGGTCCTAACTAAACAAAAATAGATGATCACGTAAAAGCTAGAATTGTTATGTTTTTCCTTTTTTTTTTCGAAAAGGGGAAAATATACAAGGCCTAGATACAAACCTCTTCAGTACACTTGTAGAATGATGCTTAGGATATATATTTGGCCTTATCTCAATTTTTGTAAAAATCGAACTTACCACGTTTAAGCTAAGGACGGCAGAGATGCCTTTTATATTTCTTCTAAATTATGTATTTCAAAGTATGTTCAACTTTTAATTTAACTTTAAAGTTATACTTGTGCGTTAAAAAAAAAACAAAGTTCATTGTAAAAGTTTATTATAAATTATCAGTCATTATTCCGCTAATTGTCTTTGCAACGTAAGCTGAATTTTAAAAACTATATAAGATACAGTAAAAATGAATTGTTATTATCTATTTTGACTTTACAAACCAACCTCAAATTATTAAAGACTTAAATTAATATTGGCACAGATTCTTCCGTTTAATTTATATAATTATTATCATAAGACGAATACAGCTAAATTGCCAAAGACAATAGAAATGACAATATTAATCTAGACATTCTAAATAAACAATATATACAGAATAGAAAATAACTTAAGGCAAATAAAGATATTTAAATAAATATTAAATAATTGTGATACACCACAGTCACACAGCCAAGACTAAAACTAAACTAGAATGCAGTTTTTTGACGAAAATCCATATATTCATTCCTGTTTCACATTACATACTAAAAAATGAGGTGCTAGGATGAATTATGGACCCGCCAAACTTGACTTGATTTGTATATAATACATACATAATTACAATGTTGTCCATAAATAAACATTTAATATATATAAGGATTGCATTGAATATGTTTTTCGTTAAGGTACACAATTTATTCTATCCCAAAATGAATAATAATAATTCCTCTTGTTTAAAAGTAAAGTTTTGTTCAGGTATAAGACTATTAACGCACAGCCATCAATTTATACCTAAGAACGACATATGCCGTTATCCTTAAAACAAATAAAAACAAAATTAAGGCAATAACATCATTGTCGAATTGATCTGCACGAACAGCAACAACATTAAGAAATTTCTTAGGATCCTGGTAGTGGCAGTATTTGTCTTCTGGGCAATCCAGTGTGGGTCTGTTTAGCCCATAAACAGCACCTACTATTCCTTCTAAGCCAAATCTAAGGTAAGAAATATAACTTCCCCAATACAAGTATGTAGGAAGATCGCGTAGAGAAACTCCAAATCCAGCAAACATCATCATGGGAACTGATAAGGTGGGACCCAAAAATGTGCCGTTCTGTAAAAAAAATAATTGCGATGTAATTTTGTCAAGAAATTAATTATTGTTTTATTGAAGTTATTTTATGTACTGCCCATTTATTTACTTATTTAGTTAGTTATTGAATAAGATAGACTATATCTACTTAAATCGGGTCAATATATCTGCTTGTTTGAAATTTTATATAAAAACAACGTACGTATCTATGTGATTTTGATTTATTAAATTAAAATTAAAATTCTTTGGTGTTTGTAATTACGAAAAATTTCTGAATGAACTGGCCACGATATCATATATATGATAAAAAAGGAGTAGATAGGGTCAACCGGCCCTGGCAATTTTAGGGAAACGGCCCAATCAGGCACGGAACTAGAACCTCAAATTTGGGTGAGCCAAGGCATGATAATTTTTTTTTGTGGGCCAAGGACCAAGGGGAAAAATACCCCGCAGGCGAAAATTTTATATTTTTCAAGGTCAGACTCTCTAAAATGAAAAGTAGAAATTCGAGTTGCCAAAACATTTTCTTCGAAAAATAGATTTCGTCAAATGAATTTTCTTTGTTTTTTCATATAATTCCAAAAATTATTTAAAGGTTCAAAATACTAACACGTAATCTAACTCAACCACGATCTAGAGTAGACTGCTACCGACTCAGGAACATTTTTAAAAATGCCACTAAACATCCATATTCTTTATTAAAATTTATTGACATTGAAACACAAAGAACAAAATAAAAAATTTAAACATTTCAACAGTGTAATTCTAAAGTTCCAGAGATCAAAAGAAACAGAAAGAAGGCCCCTTAATATATCAGAGCTTTCTTAAGCAAACTGCCTAGGGAGTTGATCACTTCCATGTTATCAACATCATTCAACAAATACTTTTCTACATTCATCATCATGAAAAACTCAAGTCTATTGCCAGATAGCCTGCAATTTTGAAATATGCAATTACCTAGAAACATTATTGTCAATATTGATCTGTTTTTCAGAATTTGGGACGAAGGAAAAGTGCTGCTGTTTAAATTTTTTTGTCCGTCGAGTTTTTTATCCGCAGTAACAAATACCTATTTACCTCAACCCGGCCCTGTACGCCCCCAGAGCCACCGGACATTTACCCGTTTCCTCCCTGTCCCATCCACCCTTAGTGTGAAAGATGTATATTTATAGAACTGTTGTTGGTCAATAAAATTTGCCTTTAACAGCCTGTATTACAATCGCAGGTTAGTTGTCTTGTTGACCCCTACTTGTAGGTTAACTACAAGTTTACCGGCATTTAGTTGGTAAAAGACTATACCAAACCCCATTTGGATTTCGAACCCGGGACCCTTGGATTTCGAGTCAAAAGGGTAAAAACTACACCACCACCTTATACGTAAAAAATGTAAATTTTTATATTATAAGATACGAGCTAAAATCATATTTTCACGGTTGTACATTACGTTATGAAATGTATATTTGTAAAATATATAAATATTTAGATATTAAAATGAAATATTATTCCACCAGATTTATATTCAATTACAAAAACATAAAAATCAAAAAAAAAATCAAATTTAAATCATTAATAACATTTTTATTTACCGATCGATTTTGTTCAAAAACAATAGAGTTCTTCCCCTAGCTAACACTAACTTACTGTCCAAATTTCAGTACAATTGGATTTTTATTTCTTGAGTTATCGTGCTTACAAGAAGCGTGACGGACGGACAGACGGACAGACGGACAGAGGGACATTTTGAAAGTTGTTCAGAATTCGTTCACTAACACAATGATATGAAAATTTTTTGTCTGCGAGCGATATTTACGGTTTTAGAAATATGCCGATCGAATGATTGATACTCTTCGTTTTCGTATTTGCGAAGAGTATAATAACGGTTTGCAAATCAGAGGTAGTGAATAAAACTTACAAAGTTGTTACTAGAAAAATGATTAAAATATATAAAACGTATGGTATGAATCTTAGTCAAACTGTCAAAGTCATCTGGTTATTAAATTGCATATAGTTGTTTTCTAGACAAAAAGAAATTATTTGATTCCTTCACCCCTCATTTTAACCCTTGGGATTCAAAATGGCGGCATAAAATGCATTTTTTCTTTCTCTCTAAATTTGATTATGTGAGGTAGCATTTCATCATAATTTTTTTTTGTCCGGAATAAAAATAATAATAATAAAAAAAATGATCTTTAGTGATATTCTGTTATGTCTGTAGATCCATTTCCTCGGTCTGATGTCAGTTACTAAAAATAAGTATATGAATATTAACTTATATTATTAACCTCGAATGAATCCAATGATTAGTAATTCGTTTTTTATGTTGATGATTTGCTCCTTTTATTATCATATTCGCTTTTACACTTCCGGTAACCCAAAATGCAAGGCAACGTATTTCTGCAGATGCAGCACACAGACCTGCGTTGTACGTTATGCCAAATCTGTTAATTTATCTGCATGTCTCTCAAATTATAGGCAATTTAATGCAGACTGGCATCCACGAGTCTTCAAGCGTCTTCTGTCCCCAACTGTTGGTCTCAAGAATATCATCCTATACTGCAGGCAAATATGTTGACTTGTATTCCGCATCAGTTGCCGCAAGCATCGAAAAGATTACTAATTTCTTATTATGTCCCGGAAGTACAAAGAAGAATGTGGAAATAAAATGTGAAAGTCATCAACAAAAAAAGGAATTTAGTGATCACTATATTTATCTAAGTGAGAAACACTAGACCGAAGATGTGGATCTACAAACAAAAGAGAACAACAATAAATTATCACTTTTGTGTTATCGTTTTTTATTCCAGATGGATAAATAGTAAGAAATAATACCTGACACGACTAAATTTTGAGGAATGAAGAAAAATCAATTTTATGAACAAATTTTAAGATGGTGCCCAATTGGCTTGAAATATGACGTTTGGTTATATTTCCATCATATTCGCGATCCTCGAATTTTAACACATTTGAAATACACGTATATAAACTGGAAAAAACTATAATTGATTTTTTTTTCAAAATAAACCTGCATTTTGAATCGAGCAGGTGCTGCAGATCAAATCGCGTATTTGGTTCTAAGGAACAACTGTACAGAATTTCATGCTTCCCTCCCAAAATGACACACTTCCACACTTCCATTGCCGGTGTACCGCTGCCTCGCATTCAACAAATTAATTAGAAAGAGGTTGTTCTTATTTGACATCACTTTTCATAAATTAAGTGCTTATTAATTATAGTTATTTGTGGGTGCACGGAAATATGTAATTAAATATTTAGTATGTATATTTAACATATAATTACTTATAGAGGTGAAAGATAGTTTAAAAATTTTCTTTGTAGGTGATAAAATTGTTATCGTTTATTAATATCAAACAATGCCTTATTTTTTAAATATTTGTAAACAACATAATTAACGCATACTTTAGGATAATTACTACTTAATTTAATCGTAAGATCTTGAAAAGGTACTTCGAAAATTGAGTCATTAACATTAGTTCAACAAATATTAACGTACTTACCACGACACTAAAATAGGCACCTATCATTAGCCCAAAACTCTGAGCAACAAACACCACAAGTAAGCTCGTTACAAGGAACATGGTAAACCTGACCATTTCTAGTGGTTGAGCCGTCATGTAATAAATAATGACTGTAAATATGGTGCAGCATAGAACCTGAAATTATAAAAAAATATAACATGTTAAAGTAAGCAAAGGAAACAAAAATATAATGATAATGAAAGGAATAACTTATTTCTGTTATTATTATAAATGTAAATATTGTTTCAAAATGACCTACGACGGTTTTCAAAAGGACAATCGGACATTTTACCCACTGTGAATATGTTTATGGTGGCATCTTTTATAAAAAAAAAAAAACACGGAAAGTTTTTCTCTTGGTGAAGTTCGCGGTGTTAAAGCTAGGAAGTAGTTATATATCTTGATATATTTTCGAACAATGATTCATTTACAAGTTATAGCGCAAATAAAGCGAAAAATTGCAAAAAATTGACGAATTTTGAATTTTAAAGTGTGTTGCCCCACCTCTAGCGCATGCGGATAGTTGGCATATGTTTTTGGACATCCCAAACTATACTTTACAAAAAAAAAAAAAAATAGGTGGTAAACGACATTTCGCACAAAATACTTCCGACTGGCCTGATCTATACAGAGCGCGCCACTTAAAACTCCCTAGACTTGTAACTTTCTTATTTTTTAAGCGACGACCATGTTGGACACATCAAATTGTAGATATTTTTAAGGCCTTTAAACATGAATACAGAGTGATTTCAATTTTTTTTTTTGGAAAAATTGTTAAGAATGGAAACTTAGTTTCCTTGAATATTTTTTTACTTCACCCTGTATAGAAAAAGAGATGATTTTACACCCAGAAATTTTGCAATTTTCTGTTTAGTACATTTTAATAAAAGCTAGTTTTTAAGAATATTTGTTCCTTTTGTTTCTTGTTGCTATTTTGTTACTTTAAATATTACAAATAAAACATAAAATTATTATTTACATTATTTTCAAAGTTATTTTAAAAAAATTCAATTTGGAATCGGAAAGAGCGTTTTTAATTTTTTTCTCTAAAACTAAAAAAAAAATCGAATATGACGTAATATTATAAGTTAAAGCTAATTAAAATATTTATAAGAAAGTTTAACACAGTTCGTGTACAAAGTGAGGTAAAAAAATATTCAAAGAAATTAAGTTTCACTTCTTAACAATTTTTTTTTTAAATCACTCTGTATGCATGATTAAAGGCCTTAAAAATATCTACAATTTGACGTGCCCAACATGGTTGTCGCTAAAAAAGTTAAAAGTCTGGGGAGTTTTAAGTGGTGCACCCTGTATATACAAAATTTTATCCCTGAAGTTTTTGTAAAAAATGTAAGTAGAGTTTATAAGTGCATAATCGTTTAATTTTCCATTAAGCTCAAAAATATGTTGCATTTTAACAGGCGTTTTGATCTTCGAGTGCAGGAATTATTCCCTTCCATTATTATTATTAGAGTTTTTTGAAACGTAAACAGACCCGCCACTACAATTTTTAACCTCGGTGTCAATGCGACAGACGACGTGACGTCACAGCTTATTGCCTCGTTTGAAATTAATAGCTAGCGGTTACAACTACAATTATTTGTTAAAAATTAAATGTTGCGATTCAAGGGCTGATATTTGGTATAAACACTAATGAAATAAAAAAAATATACAAGTTCCTTATATTCAACAAAGAGTAGAAAACTATGAATATGCCTTAAACAAATAATTATAGGTAATAACTAGGTACCTGCTACAGATCAACAGATAGTATGACTTACCGATAGAGGAATATCGACGAGGGTAACTGATGCATAATACATTTTTAAGGAGTACCATCTATTGAAGTGCTCCTTGATCAATATTGACATTTCAGCGGGAACTAAAAAAGAGGGCATTTAGCAATTAGAATAATCTTATTGTGTCATTTCCTATTATTTACAACTTTTAAAAATTTTATTTACTATTTTCCGTTTAAAATTATTTAAATTAATAAAATATGTTAACTTACATGTTAATATTGTTAACATCATCGTAGACATCATGTGGTGCATGAGTATTGAAAACAGTAAGTTGTAGTTATCCAATACTTTTGACCCATCTATCCCAGCTCTCCAATACAATGTTCCTAACATTAATCCAGTTATGGCATTTACTCCAATCCGTAAATAAGTCAATGTCTGCAAAATAAAATAAATAATTCAATACTAAAAAAAAGTACTCTGGTGTAATGGTGTGGTTTAAAAATATCGATGTTTCTTATTTCCCTCGTTTACCGAGGGAAAGTGTTTCAAATTATCTACAGTGTGTGCTATTTAATACCGCAACACACTGTTATTTTGGAGCCCTTTGACAGATTTAACATTTTTTTTCTTTGGGACATAGTACTTTATGAGCTCTATTTGACAATTTTGAAAATTTTGTAATTTTCATATTTTCATAGCCTACTTAAAGCCCTAAATGGGTCGACTAATAGGCAATTTTGTATCGACAAATTGGATAATGTATTCGATTCGCAGTTGTTTCGGATACCTCTATACAAAATTTTAGCTCGATACCTCATATAAGGGTGTTTGTTATTGAATGACCGAATTTTAAAATGTTTCACTTTTCGACCGACCCTGTATAACAGTCTGTTATGAAGTAATAAAACAAATGTTGAAAAATGATTATTTCGGATAACACGAAAAACATCAAATAATACAGCGAACACTACTTTTAAAATGAAGAAAGGCTAAATAAGTAAATAACTATGAATGAAAATTTCGTAAAATGGAAGTCGATTGACGAACGGGTATAATAACATAGGAATTGTATTTAAAATTTTCGTGTTTTCAATATAACTCCCTTCACATTCTACGCATTTTTTATAAATCATTAACTGTTCTGGTATTATTTCCCAGCACCTTTGTTCAATCTCCGTTCAACCGTCAACCGACACGGTGGCTCAGTCGGTTAAGGCGTATTGAGTGGCGAATATGCTGACCGACTGTCTATCGCGTTCTGGATTCGAGCCCCGGTGCTGACAACACCGGTGGGTATAGATGTATATCTGCATTTTTCTGCTTTGGATTTGGGGGTTGTCTACTATATGTGGTGTGTTTATGGTGTTTATCTTTAATCTCCCCCTAATCTCTTATTCGTAAACATTTTGTGGATTCGTGTATAACCCAGTCACTTTATACATAAAAAGGCCAAACCTCTAAAAAAAATCCAACGTAAGATTTTCTAACGGAATTCTCTTTATTTTGGCGTCACAAATGATTCCTCAAAAGTCCATAAAGCCAACTGGACGGCTACAATAGTTACAGCAGGTCAAATGTCAAGAAAACCGGTTTTTCTCAAATATCTCGTAAATTATCGGTTTTACGTTAATTTTGGTTATTATAGAATTTGTTCGCGAGATAAATATGCATAAAAAAGGTTCTATACAAAATTTACGTAGAACAAATAGTTTTCGAGATATTGGTATGAGAAACTTCGGAGCAAAGTGCATACGCCACTATTATATACGTAGAGTGTTGTATATAGATAACAAGAGGAACATCGTTTATGCACTTTTAGTAGTAGCTGTCTAACATTCCATTGCTTTATTTCGAAAAGGAAAAGTAAATGCATTTAAAACATTACAAAAAAGACCAGATTTACAGGAAGCATTGGCGGTATTCAAAATAGAAAACTGTTCGAGAAACTTGCTAATAAATAAGCCTGTGCCATTGTCGTCACTTCCACCCACAGTAGCAGCTACTCAATAACATCTATTCAGGGTATATTACCAGGTTAAAAGTTGGCTGGGAAAAGATTTAGACGCTCAGCAATGGGGTTGGACTTTAAACAATAATTTATTAGAGTCAACAACTACTCTGATTCCTCCTGCACCAGATAAACTTCTCAATTCTATTTTCTGCAATTGCACAAAAGGTTGTGGCACCAAATGTGGATGCAGAAAAATAGGATTGCCATGTTCCGTAGTGTGTGGCTCTTGTCGGGGCCAGTCGTGTCTCAATACGATGTCAGAGGATACAACCGTTGAATCTGAGTTCAACGATGATGAAGACGAACTCATTTCATTATTTTCCGCTGGGGTGGTTGTTGACGAAGATAAAAATATTGAAGAAGTGGAAATGGAAGGGATAGATGGAGACGAAGAAGTCAGCAAAGACGAACCATAATCAACAAATTTATAATATAACTTGTAACCCATGGATTAGGCCTATTCATCATGTAAAAAAACGCGCCTTGCATTCTACCTCAAAGGTGGCACGGAAACGAATGCAGCACAATGTCCGACTTTTCTCAATAATGTCAAAAACTATTGGTTCTACGTAAATTTTGTATAGGACCTTGTTTTATGCAGATTTATCTCACGAACAAATTTTAAAATAACCAAAATTAACGTAAAACCGATGATTTACGCGATATTTGAGAAAAACCAATTTTCTTGACATTTGACCTGCTGTAACTATTGTAGCCGTCCAGTTGGCTTTATGGTCTATTGAGAAATTATTTGTGGCGCCAAAATAAATAGAATCCCGTTGGAAAATCTTAGGTTGTATAAAATGATTGGGCCATGTAGTAATCTTTTCTTTTAAATTTCCCCACAAAAAAAATCTAAAGGTGTTAGATCAGCTGAATGTGGGAGCAATGAACAAGAAGGCTATTCCATAAAATCCATCTGTTTTGAAAAACCTACGTACAGTAACTGAATAATCTATAGAAGCACTATCTAGTTGAGAAATAACTTTTCTTTTTTCTTCCTCGTTTAGTATCTGATGTCGACTGACTACCATTTTAATAAACCTAACAGATTTTTATACAGGGCCAGTTAAGTCTAAAAGTGAACAATTTTATAATTTGGCCACTGAGTAATACACACCCTATATAAGGTATCGAGCAAATATTTTGTATAAAGGTATTTGAGACAACTGCGAATCGAATACGATATCCAATTTGTCAATAAAAAATTGCCTAATAATCGATCTCGAAATTTCGACCTATTTAGGGGAACTGAAAATATGAAAATTAAAAATTTTTCAAAACAGTCAATTAGAACTCATCGAGTACTATGTACCAAAGTAAAATAAAAAAACAAATGGTCAACGCGTTCGAAAATAACAGGGTTTTCCGATATTAAATAGCACCACTGTAGATAAGGAATTCTTTTATTTCCGTCAATTTATCTGCCTATTACATTGTATTTAAAAAACTATTTGATGGAGAAAAATAATATTTGGCAAGTAGTTTACCCTATTAATAGTTAAGGAAAAAACAGATGACATGCAGCGAGGAGGACCTACTTTAATATATTTAGTTGGTGACACTAAGGAATCGATGGGATGAAAATTTGGTGAATTAGGCCTAACAGGCAACTGCGACAGGAAGTGTGATGCTGTGAGGCGTATCATACAAGAAAGGAAGCGAACTAGTTGATGCGTGGATCAATAAAACGTCTATCAAGACGTTGTGATGAGAAGAAGATATTTGAATCCAAAAAAATGCAAAAATATAGAAATTATATCAATAGTAATTAACAGCTCACCCCCTAGTAAATGGTTCAAGTAAATACTGTTGGTTTTGACATAAAAGTATTATAATCAAAAACTAATCTATTAAGGGCTGAACTTGTTCACGATTAGCTCATAAAAATGTGTTTTTATAAGCTTGCCTATTGGTAAGACTGACAGCAGAGGGTGAGTATTCTGTGGAGAGGTCAATGACGTGGAGCACACCGTGTTCGCATGCAACAGATCGAGAGTAGAGAGACGAGACGGTGGGGCTTATGGTAGAGAGGATGCTAGAAACGAAGGAGAACTGGAGAAGGGCGGATGAGGGAATAACCCGCATTATCAAAAAGGAGGAATAGGAGGAAAGAGAGATGGGTTTGAACCCATGGAGAAACGCCAATTAACATCAACAAACTTAAATGACCTGTGGGTCCGATGAAATGCGAAAGCAGTCCCAGGCCAACAGGAAACACTGAAGAGAGGGAAGGGTGTTAGCTGGTTTGAGTCCAGCACTACCCGTTCACGATAGACTGTAAGCGACTTGTGTCCATAATGATTTCCCCTCCCACAGAAAAACAAAGGTTGCCTATAGTAAATATAAATCGCAGCAGATATTAAAGTAATAGGTACATATTAGGTGTATCAAATATATGTCAGTCTAATAGACAGCTGACTGCATAAAGAAATGATGTACTTTAGGTTATATTAATAATAGTACGGCAGCCAGCGACAATTGAAATATCTGCCTAAAATTAATTTCTTGTTTTTTTGGCTGTGTTTTCACACAATTAACTCCTGCAGGTGCACCAGCCACCCAAAGCCATGTTCCAGCAACATAAGTGTTTTCACAATTTCAACTAATAAACTACAGGAAACACATTTCAGTAAATTGACTTAATTTTATTACACATTTATATTAATGACAAGAGCACGCTGGTCTGCAATGAAAATGGCAGGAAATCACTTTCCATCATACTGTAATCCAAATAAAAAACACAAAAAATCTCAGTTTTTAACACGTATAGCACTGACACTTTTTTTTAACATTTAATTGAAATGCTGCTGCCAAGTGCTGTCCCGCTAACGAAGTGACAGGAGTTTGTTTTGTGGATAAGTTACATTATTATGATAAAAAAAAATCAAGCTCAATCGAATATAGCAACTAAAAGTATCGCTGGCTTCCGTACTATAATAAAATATTTCAATTACGCAATTAAAATGCGTTTCTATAACTTAATCTCCAACAAATACTCCACGTCCTCAGATCATGTTCAGTTTTAATGATCTCCCAAGCAAACTTGCATGCTGATAACCCTTGCGTCACAGATTACTGGACCACAGTCGATTTTCTAAATAGACACTCTAACTCTGAAAGACCAAACCCAAAACTGTTCCTTACCTGATCACGTTTGCATTTGATAATTCCTCTTCTCATCAAAACTTTCAGTTGGTTATACTGTGACGTAGCTAATAATCCTTCTTCATTATTATCGACATTAGCTTCCTCTAGAAAAACATAATAGTATATTATACAAGTTTGAGAAATAGTAATTTACGCAACAGATGCATGATGTGGTACTATTTTCACCAATAGGAAGTTTGATAATCCTAGGAGTGAAAAAATGACTTTATGCGTGAATTTCATATGGTATTTTTCTACGACTCTCCTCGTTATATAATCTCGAAGAAACGATCTATGTCGAAATATCGAAAAAAATAGACTTTTACGGCATCTTCGAAGACATGTGTTGCACCAAAAGTTCTAAAGTATGTCGAATTTTGACTCATACCCTCTAAATGGAGTTCTTAGGCATAAAGGCAAAAAGTGCCAAGGCCGGTTTTTCGCATAAAAAGAATTTAAATCAGGAGGAAGTAAGAAAACCTCATGTGACTTATATACTGTCGTAAAACGCATTATTCAGTTGACGAGTTCTTATGAACGATATAATCACTATTGGAACTATAAAGTTCAAGTGCACCAAAATTATAGTAAAATATCTTTCCGACTATTGAATAATTCATTTATTATAGAATTAGGTGTAGTTTTTCAACAAGTCAACAAGTAATGGGGCTTATTACTCAGCCGTGTGTAATAATCAATTACGAAATGGGCTGGAACCAATCACAAGAGTTCATTTTCATTTTTCAACAGTTGTGGAGCAATTACAAAAGTGGATTTAACGTGCAAAAATATCGCGTATGCCATAACCCAATTCAGTGTCATGCAAATATCAACATATGTCATGGACATCTACATTTGTCCTTAGAATAGGTTTTTCTTATTGATTTGCGCAAGTTTGTTGAAAAAAATGATTCAAGCAAAAAGTATAGTAATGCTGGCGTGTAATAGTTATTACTCGCTCGGATGAATTACAACACTCGCCTCCTGCTCTTACTGTAAACCTCATCCCCGCGAGTTGAATAATATATTATTTAATCATCAGTCTAAGTCAAATTGCTCTCGTACACTTCTAGGAAATTGTGTATCTTTTTATGCCAAATCAAATGCTACTCCAGACTGTCCAGGTAGTTGAGATACATGTCCTCTAAAGGTTACGCCCGGCCTTGCCATGCTTAGTAGATAGATTCTTACAAATATTAGATAGGTTTTTGAATATTTACTGTACACTTGAATTACCTCAATAAATGGTATTAGATGAACTTTTGTATTTTCTTGATTGAACGATCAATTTTGAGTCTAACCTCTCGAGAACTTTTATGTGTTAGCCCGACAACTGAAAGAAAAGAACCCAGAATCTGAAGAGAGCAGCCCTAAAAAAGTAATTAGGATATCCAGGAATGATAAGTCAATGAGCAGTGTTAGGTATAAGACCAGTGCATCGTAGAAGGCGGAGACTTTGGAGGGAGCAGTTGGCAATCCATTTTAGGTACGAACTTATACCTGTCTCATCTATTACAGGACCAGGTCGTAGGCCGTCTCTTATAACTGAACCGAACCTCACTAAGAGTGTAAAATAACCACCAAAAGTCAAAGGGGGGAGCTCAGCTGGCGCCCTGAATAAAATAAATAATGTCACGTCTTTCAGATGACGGTGGTAAGTTCTTGTACATTCTCATTGTCCAAATTTAAGTAAGTTAATTCCAGAATTAACTTAAACGTCAAAACAAATCTATAATTTGACGTTTCTAAAGCGAAGATCGCGAGACAACTCCAATTATTTTCAGTGCACTCTTATGATCGGCGATACGTCAAAGTAAAATAATGTTACTATTAACGCGTTTTACTTTTTTTCATTAACATCCGTTTTACACACAAATAATAATGAAAAGAATTTTTTTCTAGCAGTTGCAGTCGTAGAAAAACTATTATTATAGTCCGAGCGCCAATAATGTACCTCGAGGTGTGAAGGACTGATGGGTTATACTAGTAGTCTTAACTATTATACCATTGATATGAACACTTGTTCATTAATACCCATGAAAGTTAAGTGAAGTCTGTTAGCTGATAGAACCCCGGTTATATAATATAAGGAATATCGTCCGGACCTCTATCCTTCCTTGTTTTTATTGAAATATTGTTTGTAATCTAATCTGCAACGTAAGTTTTAATCTGCGGCATTTCTATTGTTCGACAGCAAATCAATTTGAATAACATGTGTCGTTGTCTAATGCGGCTGGCGATTTCAGAGGCGGGTCGATTTTCTCGGAAGGCGGGTATAGCAGGTATAGTGCACTTATTTCAATTAGTGCCTAAGAGGACAATTTTCGTCCTGTTTTATTTTATTAAAATAGTATCCATGTATCCTGGTGAATTTTTAAATCCGCAACCACAGTAGTTAGTTTTGAATACGTTGGAATATTTTCAAAAGGAAAATGAAAATGGTGGACCTTTATTGTCAATAAAAGCTGTTCAAAGGCGAGTGGATGAGGCTTTAAAAATCGATGAAAAGACTAAGAAAAATAGCTAAAAACGACAAAGAAAATGTGGAACCTCAAGCTTCGGTTAAACGGATCCGTAAACAGTCCAAAACAGAGTTACACGATGCTGCAAAATATAAAATAAAAAATGTTATTTACGATATGGCGTTTGATCATACTTATTTGACAAACTTCTATTAATGAATAAAAAAGATTTATCTGCAACTATTTAAGTGTATTTACTTTGTATATTTGCTTTATCATATTCTTTACTTGAAACCAAAACAATTGAATATTATAATTTATTAATTTAATTTAAATTACTATAAATTTACAATATATGTATTATATATGCTTATAATTCAATTTCCTTTAAATAAATCTAATTAAATAGATCAAGTGCGATATAAAACAAAGCGACGCCACTGTGCATTCGAAAACCCCAACGAGCCTACGCCATCTTAGTTCAAACGTTCCTGACGTTACACCGGGACTCTATGAGCGAACAGACTTTAGCTTAGTTTTCATTAAGGAATTAGTTTTTGATAATCTGTTGTGAAAGTGGAAGGTTATACCTCCAGAGATGATAGAAGTATTGTATTTGAAATAAGCAGTTGATAAAGTACTTTCTTCTACAACGTTAAAAAACTGTACTTTTTAAGCTAAATATGGAAATTAGAGCCAGTCGTAGAAAAAATATTGTATGAGACTCATGCATAAAGTATTTTTTGTCACTCATGGAATTGCTGCACTCACCTACGGCTCGCGCATCAAATTTCCCATTGAAAAAATTATCACTTTATGCACTTGCTGTTTGATAGTTATTTATGATATAAGTGTTAAAAGTGATATTTTATTTTGTGAATAGGGAAGTTTGAGAAGTTTGTCGAAGCAAATTAAGCAACCTCACGAACAAAATAAAATCACTTTTAGCACGTATATTTATACACTATTTTGTTTTGTATGGACACTACTAAAACATAATATCTGGGTATTATTGCAAAACTCTAAAATTTTGTATTTCTATTTGTCTGTCAAAAATGACATTGTGTCATGACACTAAATAAACAAAGTAATATTAAATTTACTTTTAACACCAGTGTTAAAAGTAACTCACTTTTAACACTGGTGTTATAAAACGTAACTTTTTTAATCTAGTTAACAAACGTTAAAAAAAAAGACCACTTTTATTCATACAAAAATTACTATTTTGTATAGGAACATTTTCAGTAATCGATAAGAAATATTAGTTAATGTTTAATTAGGTATACAAATCAAAATTTTACACAGTGCTTCCTCTCTAGCGCTGTAAATCATAGTATATATAGTGCCGTGAAATCAGTCGACAAAGAGGAGAAAGAAATCAGTAATAACCGAAGAGAGGAACACAACAAAGGCTAATTCTTAAATTAGTAATAAACTCCCGATTTTCAGTTAAGAAGTGTACGTAGTGTAGCATGTAAAATTATTTGCATTGTAATGTTAAATGCCAAATTTTTTAGAATTACAAGCCATGCTCACAAGAGCTGTCCTCAGCTGCGGGTATTGAGTATAAATTACGACCAGACCAATAAATTCTGTAAAGCTTCTCTTAATACTTTAGCTAAATAACTACTATGGCACTTTTTGAAACACAAAATAAAATACAAAGTGTCATATTAACTTGAGATAAAAAATAATGATGCAAATATTTGTATTTGAAATAGTAAATAAAACTAGACGAAATAGACGCAAAATCTTTTTAATATTTCATTTAAAATAAATAATTTTTAACGATCATTCCAAATAACATACTTGTTTCAAAGCGCAATATTCTAAATTATAATTTACATTTACAATCTTCAAATTGAAGTAAAAAAAAAGGAATATTTACAAGACATTGTATTAGTTGATTCATTAGCTATAATAGTATGGCGAGAACGCAGCGAATATCGAGCTCAAGTTGGTCAAATGGCATTATTAGTTTTGCGTCCTATTTTGTTTTGCTATTGCTAAAAACTGACTGATTATACTTCACATCTGGTAAGGCTTTGGTAAGGTAAGGAATTTTATTAAAAAGATTAGGACCGTAATAATAACAAGCAAAAAAGAAACAAGAAAGAATAACTCTCCAGAAAACACAAAAATAATGTATCCACTACAGAACGTAGGAACGAAGGCACATCAACTACTGGTATAAAACATTGACGGCGACGGGAACTGCCTATATGGAGTCAGAAGATAACAACCCTGGCACGCACCAACACTATGAAGAATCAAGAAAAATATCCAATATGCTATTAGGAGACTTCAATGCACATATAGGAAAAGACGATCAGACGAATAAGGACAGAAGCATCATAGGAAAAACTTTACTCTACACATGGAATAACGGAAATGGAAAAGCGCTGAAAAACCTAGCACACATATTTGACTTAACAATAAGGAATACATTGAGCAAAAGTCAAACCTGCATTGACACCTGGAGTAATGGAAGCTCAATCTCACAAATAGATCATATCCTGGTAAGCAGAGAAATAAGGGAAAGGATCAAGAACGTTAAAGCAAAAGGGTCAGCAGAAATCCTACTGAAGAAAGCGCTAACACTGAACAGCAGTAAACTAAAAAATAGGGAGACCATGTTACACGTGGAAAACAACAACCGAGAGAATTATGAGCACAAATAGCAGAAACACACCTCCACCTACACTGCCCATCCTGTACCATGCGTCATGTGGCTCTCCCTGCTGAAAACAAGCACCACCCAAATTGAACCTAGTATCGAAAACCAGGGAATCAGAAAACTCAGAAAAAGAAGATTCGAAGAAGCAGAAACACAAAAAGAGGAGCATAAATACTCCATATCAAGACACAACACATATTTCACAAGAAGATTCAGAAGCGGCTGATGCTCAGAACCAAAAACACAAAAAAGGGAGCTTAAACGCTCCCTCACGACACAATGCGGTAACACATCTCACAAATACCTACACCTTCCATCCTATATTCCTTTACCATGCGCCATGTGACTCTCGCTGCTGGCAACAAGCATGACCTTAGTCCAGCCCAGCGTGGACGTAGCAGGCCCAGCTGTATAACCCTGGGACCGGCAGCAATGCCTACCGCACGCTGGTAAATCAATTAATCAATCAATCACTACTAAAATTAAGCTTTTTAACGTTTGCCAACTTATGTTAAAAATATCATTTTATAACACCAGTATTTAAAGTGAGTTACTTTCAACACTAGTGTTAAAAGTAACTCACTTTTAACACTCAATTACTTCCACATTCAGTGGAAGTATGGTATGGACAAAAAAAATTTGAAAATTTTTATTGTTCAGATATTCGTAGAATGTCATGAAATGTCGAAATTTTAAATTTGAGGAAAAAAAAATTCTCTGTGTCTGTCGGTCTGTCGATCTGTCAGTAACTTCTTTTTGTGCGCACGATTTTTCTGAAACCGTTCAAAATATTGACTTAAAATTTGGTACACGTATGTATTTTAACGAGATCTGGAACTGACTATATTTTGATCTTATTTCGTTGAAGAGTTGGGAGGTAAATAAGGGTAAATAGGTAAATCATGCAAGTAAGAGTCCATAAAATTGATATTCAGCATATATAAGAGAAACTAATGTGGTATTAGCCACCTCCATTACCACCCCCATTACTAAAGGGTGGTGAAAAAAATAAAACTTTCATTTAGTGTGTGTATAAGAACCAAAGGCCTCTTACTTTATCCACACCCAGTACCACCACCCCCACCACCGATGTGACATATCGTTTTATGGATTTTTGGGGGTAGACGATTTCAAATATTATATTATTAAAGTACCATGAACAATTATTTTTACCTTAACTTGACAAAATGTCATATTTGACAGACAAATACAAATACAAAATTTTAAAATTTTGCAATAATACGCAGATATTATTGTTTTAGTAGTATTCATACGAATATTGTACGAATATACTTTAAAAGTGATTTTATTTTGTTGCTTCATTCGCTTCGCTCATTCCGCAAACTTCCCCGCTCACAAAATAAAATGTTACTTTTAACACTTATATAAGAATTAACTATTCTTGCATTTAATTAATGAAATTATGAGTAACAGTTTGACAGTTCGTGAGAGTTCTGATAGTTTTCATTACTGACCCAGGTCATTAATGGCTATTGACCGATTCAAGCAAGAGGTTGAGAAAAACAGTTTCACGATTCAATAATGACTTTGTGTTAGTGAAAAAATAAATATGTAAAAACTAAACATTAACGGCTACTCACCTTTCAACAGATTAACACATGGAAGCATATCAGGATCATTGAAATAAGTAAGTGACCTTCCGTTACTGGTGGCTCTTATCATTTTTTCAACTTTATCATCACCATATTCTCCACATGCTAATTCGATTACTGAAAATAATAAGAACTGTTAAAAAAAGCTGTAAGAAAATTTTATTAAAAACTGTAGGATAAAATTGTACTCTTCATAAATACGAAAACGAAGAGTAATGTTGGATTTGATCAGCACATTTCTAAAACGGTAAAATGGCTCGTG
This sequence comes from Rutpela maculata, assembly GCA_936432065.2. Taxonomy (NCBI): domain Eukaryota; kingdom Metazoa; phylum Arthropoda; class Insecta; order Coleoptera; family Cerambycidae; genus Rutpela; species Rutpela maculata. Next base: position 121,486,958 of record OW386288.2, read on the forward strand.
GAGGAACAAATTATATACCTATTTGTATTAATTATTGAATATTGAACGACTTTCAAAATGTTCGTCTATATGTCTGTCCGTCCCTCCTTCCGTCGTCCGTTCGTCTGTCACGTTTACTATAAGCAGGATTTAGGACACGAACTTAGGAAAAAAGAATACGATTGCATTGAAATTTGAACAGCAAATTAGTGATAGCTAGTTAGGGGAAGAATTCTATTGTGTTTGAAAAAAATCAAGGAATAAACTTAAAAACTAAAATACCTACATTTTAAGAAAAAGAATTAATTACTTGAACAGTGTGATGACCATTTCGTCAACCAAGATGGCATAATCGGGAGGTGGTCATAATTACACGTGTCGGAAGAATTAGTCCTCTATTTTATTAATATTTGTTTAGAGTCATTTGTGTCCGTTGCCAGTACAGTTCGGATTGAGGGGTATTGCGTATAAAATTAAATAACCAGAGCATACAACTCGATAATAGGTATAAAGATTGTTCTAAGCAATAATCAAATTTGAGCTGTTCTATCTCAGCTAATGGCACTAGGTATTTACGGGGCGTTTGGTAAAGCGATATCGATTCTGAACAGAGAGGTATAGGGGGCCATTTGGCATCTATATAACCAAACATACCTATTCCAAAAAAGGTTTTTTTGTATAATGCCAATTTTGTACTTTTTTAGAAAATTTATATTTTTCATCATTTATGTAACTATTACACGTTAACCTTTTGATATTCTGTAATATTTTTTCTTTGCCGGAGATAAATAAACTTCCAAAATAGAAATAATTTAAAAGCTTCTGTTGAAGAGAAAAAAATAAAAAGTACATTTATAAGAAACAAATTGTACCGGTAATTTAGGGTGTCGAATTTCAAAGTTTCATACAAAATTTTAAGATGTTATCTAGTTATACAATTAGAAAACTTCTCTAGTGTATCCCCTTTTATTGGTATTATCATACAAAAAGTTTTATCAGTTACGCGAGAAAACAAATATATTTTTCACAAATCGAAAGGAAAACAAATTTGTTAGACTGCGTTAAAAAGTAGGTACCTAGTAAGAAAAAAGTGAGTATAATTAAGTCAGATATTACTAAATTCATATTGGTTTTTATTAGGTGTACTATTACATTGCTTCTCATTATTGGGTTTTGAATACAGTGATGATATTTGTTTGCGGAAATTTGTGGTGACAGAGATCTTAAAAATTGCGTTACACATTAAACAAACATACATTTTGTGTTTGTCGTAGATGTGGAAATAATATTTTAAATATAGATAGGGGGTCAAAGTTGATATTGTCACTTATAATATGTAATATTCTAATGTCAGAGTGATTAATCTACAAAAACAGGCAAATATAGTGGTACATTTATCTGTTTCTTTGCAAAACAGGAGATATCATTTGATATCTCCAAAAAAATAATTAACAGTTTTCATTATCAGCATATTATGTCATCTTAATGGACACATGCAAACACAGAGATACTGTATACCGTTAATATATGTACCTAGTGAAATACGTAAGCGTATTAGGTCGCGGCAAAGAAAAATTTGAAATTTGAACTTAACTTAAGTCGGAATTTCGACTTAGCAAGTCAGAATTTCAACGTATTCAAATGAAATCTCACTATAATGAATTTCTCTGATGCATGATGTTTTCACTTGCAACTTCATACCGCTCAAATGATTTATTATTTGGTTAGTACATATACACGATCATACGTTAAAAATAAATATCAAAAATGTCACAATCTTATTAAACATTTTATATGAAATAATTTGGTTATTAAAGGTTGTTTAAAATCACCAAAGGGCCATATATGGTAATGTTGATTGAAAAAAAAATGTTAAATTTTATCTCCAAAAAAAATTTAGTTTTCAAAAAAGCAACATCCATTTGTTTGATTAATATTGTTGCGACGTTATATTCATTATTTTGGGCTGAATCCTACATAACTTTAAAAATGTTCGTTTATTCGTCAGTCTGCTTGTCAGTCTGTTTGTCAGTCCGTTTGTCAGTCTGTTTGTCAGTCTGTTTGTCAGTCTGTTCGCATGTATTTCTATCCGTCCGTCTGCAAGCATATTCAAGAATGTTACTTTTTGAACGTAAAATTGTCAAAAATATTTTATAGTATTTTTGTTTATATTTATTTTATTCCTGAAATTCTGCGTGTTAAATTTAAACGTAATTTGCAATTTACTTGACATGAAAATAAATGAAATTTTGACAATTAATCACGTGACAAAACACTTCACTTTTATTGGAGACCACACAAAGACACCGTTATAACATAAAAGTTGAGCTTCTTGAACGAACGGCAACTTTTGATCCAGTGGGAAATGGTAAATCAACGTACGATATAAACAACAATTAGTAGTAACGGAGCGCTAAAATGACCCAAATCTTTAACTTGTGTGCCAATGAATGGATTTTGATGAAATGTAGGAAATGATCGATAGAAAAACAGTCCTTTTAGAATTAGGTCAAAAATGAAAAAAAAAACACAATATATTATTTACCTTCTTTGGTCCAAAATAAGATGTGAATTTTTTCGAAAAATGCATATTTTTCGAGATATAGCCATTAGAAAATTCATGAAAATGGGGGAGGGGAAATGTAAAAGTTAAAAAAAATCTGAAAAAATTTAGGGGAATACAAGACTTTTTTTTTATTTGCAACTTGTCTGTAAAGTGCGATTTTTTTCGGAAAAACCTGGAAAAATACAACTATCTTTGACATTGTAGCGCTTTAAAAATATGTAATACAAAATTTTGAAAAAATTCAGACGTATGCAATGAGGCCTTCTAAATATTTTTCGTCTCTTGGAATTTTTTTGTAACCTGCTAATTTTCCGAGTTACATGCAGTTTTTCACGAAAATAATGAACTACGTTTTTTGAAAACTTTTTAAAAATTTTCAATTTAAAAATTATATTGAACCTTTAAAAACGGTATAACTATATAGATTTCATATTTTTTATAATAATATTTATACATCATGCTTATTTTTCGAATTTTCATGTATTTTTTAAAGCGCTACAATGTCAAAGATAGGGATAGTTTTTCAGGTTTTTCCGGAGAAACTCGGTGAAAATGAACTTTACAGAAAAGTTGCAAATAAAAGAAAGTCTTGTATTTCGATGATATATTCCCCTGATTTTTTTCAGATTTTTTTCAAATTGTACATTTCCCCTCCCAAATTTTCATGAATTTTCGAGTGGTCATATTTCTAAAAAAATGCATTTTTCGAAAAAATTCACAAGAATAGAAACATCTTATTTTGGGCCAAAAAGGGTAAATACATTGTTTTTTTTTTCATTTTTGACCTAATTCTACAAGTAAGTGAATCAGTGATACCGATACCCTTCCCATCATTTCCTACTCTATTTTTTTTTTTAATTTTTTATTAACGTCATTACAATCACATTGCACAAGGATTCATCAAAATCCATTCATTAGCACTCAATTTAGAGGTGAAAACCCACCCTGTTGACTGAACTAAATCAGTATTTTGTGTTTTGTATGTTTCATCTTTGAACAGCAACGGTAACGCTAACGGTTCCGGTGGCGATAACGACAACGGTAACATCAAGTTTAAGTATTTGTTAATAAGTAGGTGGGGTTCCTATATGCTACGCCAGATGTGTCTAGAATGTAAACTAGACACACTAATCATATAAATTATTCTTATATCATAGTAATGAAACATTTATACATTAATTATTTGAAGTGATGATAGTAATAAATGAAAGTTCAATCTGATTCATATAATAGTTCCTGATAAATAATGAGGAAACATAGTGTCGTCATATCTCTATACTCGGTGCAAAATCCAACTGAGTAATTCAATTTTTTTTTTTCCAAAATACACTTTTCATGTTGTATTCATCAGTAAAATAAATTAAGTTAAAATTGTAATGGACAACATTGTTTAAGCAACATAAGAATGATAAAAAAAAAGTTCAATAAAATAATAAATACACGAATGTTTGACCATACTCAATTTTCATAATAATTAAAACGAGAAATTTCATGGGAACATAAAGTATTTTTTCGTAAATTTATATAAGTTTTAAGGCAAACAGCGAAGTATACCGCTATAGCGTTCGTGGCTCGTGGTGCGCCAACTATTCATCTCTTCGGATGACTGGCACATGGCATTTGTTCCGTTGGGAGATTGGCAGATTACGTTGTTCTTACAGTTTAAACTATAAACTTTAATACAATAGATTAGATTAGATTAGATTTGAAAGGAGGAGCTGGTCGCTTGGCCTTGGCTACCGCGACCCCCATGGATCTATTGTGGCATTCCTAATCTAATTCATTTAGAGTTCCTTATCCAGCTTTATCTTTTGTACCGAACTCCATAGCCTTGATAGTGGCCCCTTAGTATAGCTATCTGCCCTTGGTTTTTCCTCACCAAGTTGTTGGAATCTCAGTGTGGTTAGGCCTTCACAGTGGCACAGCACATGTACTGAGGTTTCCTCTTCCTCTTGGCAGAATCTGCATGTTACATCCTCTGCCAGGCCCATTAGATTCATGTGCCTATTGAGCCTACAGTGTCCGGTTAGATATTTTCCTAATGGTTTTACTGTTTTGTCCTAGTAGATCTTCCGTGAATTTGACCGATCGTTCTTTAATGAACTCTTTAGCCATGCCTCTGTCGCGGGAAACTCTTCCATCATTCTAGAGACTTGTCTTGTACCCATTTATTAATGCATGATCATATGTATGGCTTAGCTATACCACAAAAGGGTTCTGGTCCTACCAGGGCTTTAGACGCGCCTTCCCGGGCCAGTTCATCAGCTTTTTCATTTCCCCCGTGTCCCTTGTGTCCTGGCACCCAAGCCACGGTCACTTTATTCTGACTTCTAGGACCGTAAGGGCATTAATACAATCCCATACTAGTCTTGAATTGACCTGCGTGGAATCGATTGCCTTAGCGCTGCTTAGCTATCGGAAAAATGACAATTGACTGCTTAATAGTTCCTTGCCTCATTATTTCCTTTGCACACCACTGTAAAGCGGCCACCAGCCACGTCAGCCTGAAATACTCTGGCGTGTATACCTAGACTTATCAGGATTTCCATCTGCGACCTTATCCCGTAAACCCCAGCTCCAACTCCCTGTTCTGTCTTGGAGCCGTCCGTATACCTGTTTGTGCCGATATCGGAGGGCCATTCATCCGGTCCTCTCTGTCTGGTATTTTGATTTGAAATTTTTTATGGAAGTTATACTTTGGGATCATAGTGTCCGTAGGCATCCCCAAAATGGGATCTGTCTTCAGCTCCGAGTATAACTTTTGGTTCTCTATTTCATGTTGCTGGCTTATGGGCGTTGTGCCTTGCATTAACCTATGCAACACTGAATAAAAATGTGTAGTGGTGGCAGGTCTAAGAGGACCTCCAATGCAGCCGTAGAAGCAGTTTTTGTAGCCTCCGTGGCGCACAGGCAAGCAAGCAGGCTTTTTACGTCACTTAATAGCCATATTGCTCCCAGCTGCAGTGTCCTAGTCCACCATACCACCGATCCAGAAGTTATCATGGGTCTAACGACCCTAGTGTATAACTATAAGGTCATCTTGGGGTTTAGCCTCCAGTTTTTTTCCACACATTTGACTGCACCTTCCCAGGGCGATCGTTGCTTTTTGTGTGACTTTTTGGATGTAGGTATTCCATGTCAGTCTTTGGTCAAAAATGACTCCCAGGTATATAATAAGTTTCAACGATAAAAATTTATATTATTTCGTTTTTTTTGACATATTTGTTAGTGACAGATGCATTTTGTCCCGCAAGTAGTAGCAAACAGAACTTTTTTGGGCATTTCATGTTTTCCAAATTTCATTGCAAGAATTCAGTGGTAATGATTTCAGTCAATGACTCTATTTTTGATAATCGTAGTTGAGACGCTTCTGCCGCACTGTCCCGTTACTACCAGGGTACACTCGCCACTTACCAATTACGAAATACGAAAAACATTTTAACAAAGTTAATGAAAAAAATCAATCAGTCTATCAGTTGGAGAGAAAAAAAACTTACCGTAATCAGCTGGATTGTGAAATTTCGGACAGGGGAATCCAGCATCATACAGAAATGGTACTAATTTTTCCGTACTTCCTTGGTATAGGCAATATCCTCCAGCTAATACATACACTTGGTCAAAAAGTTGAAATAGAGATGCTGACGGTTGATGAATGGTACAAACGATTGTTCTACCTTGCCGCGCTAATTCTTTCAACAATTTTACACATGTGGCACATGAAGAACTATCCAAACCTCTACAAAAGAAGACGAAATTTAAAAATAAAGATATAATACTTAAAGAAGTAATTCTGTTGATAAAAGTTGGTAGGTGTGATAGAAGATTTTGTATCCTGAGCACGCGAATCTTTGTCTAAATTTTTGTACTAACCAGAATTTTGAGACGAAATGCTTTAAGGGTAATATAAAGGAACGGTATAATTTTTAGGCATTAAATCAGTTTTAAATAGAGTCAGCTAAAATAAACATCATTAAATACAGTGGAATTAACTCCGAGAAAAGATAATAATTAGAAAAAGTCACAAGTAAAATTATAATACGGTAACAAAGTGGATGGACCAAAACAAATTATATTTACATAAAAATCAGACTACTTCAATATTGTTTAGCTTAAAGAGAAATCCAAATATATTACATTTTTCTGTCAAATATCAAATATTTCCCACAGAATCTATTACTGTAGAATATGAATCTGCAATACCGTATATACAAAGCTATGTGGGAAATTAAGAGGCGGTTGTTTCAGTCTAGAATTAATGTAGACTGAAATATAATTACTCTTTATCATGCCAAGTTTCATTCGAGTTTAAAATATGATAAAAGTAATTGGGGAAATAGCTTACAAGTAAGTTTTCATACTACATAAAAATTAACAAAGCATAATTGCGGATTCAAAAAGTTTAGAAACTTACAGAAAGACTCAAAAGTCCTTAAATTTTGAATTTAGAGAGAACTTGGAAACCTCTACATACATACGTTCTCAAAAACAAGTTCTTAAATAATCAAGTAAGTCACAGATATGAGAAATAGGTTAGAAATTAGTTAATTTTATGTAGTCCATTCGTTTATTATCATTGAGTATATTATTATTAAATGTAGAGTAGTATTATTTTGATGTAGATGCTGTAGGCAGAGCCAACGTCCGCGAATATTTTTACCAGAGACATAGTGTTATCTGGGATGAAAGGATATGTAATTGCAATATAATTTTTCGCGACCGAGGAGCAGTGTAATGCGGTAGATTAAAACTGCCAACTCTAGTATTTATACAGATTACACACAGCTCCCTGGAGGTGAAAGAATGTGAAGATATTTCGCACTCAAATTCATTCAATCATTTTAGTTAATCAACGCCAACAATCACAACTCTACTGCAAACTACCGGTGCTGCTGGTCTACATATTGGATACGACGTAATACGATGGTTTTGACTTAAAATGATGATGTGTACGAACTCGTTTGTGCGCAATTTTTTTGGGAGCATCTTCTCATAATAACACTACCTGTTGTTTGTCAGTGTGTTTTAACAGTAATGCTTTAGTTATTTATAATATTGGAGATTCATTTATATTCTGAAGATTTTGATTAGATTCAGTTATTTAAAATTAAGTTTCCATGACAATATTGCGATTTTTAAACAACTGTCTTGCTATTTGATTAATTCGCTTTTCGCACCAGTACGTAAAATTAAGTACTTCCCATACTTGCATGTTAGTTATTTATTTTAACCTCCCCACAATAAAATTGTGGGAGGTTACTACAATTAGTCCAAAATCGAAAATTGAGATAACATCAAATCTTTACGTTTTGAGGTCCCAGGAACCCAAAAAAGTTGTTTTTGAAAAATGTCTGTGTGTGTGTATGTGTGTGTGTGTGTGTGTGTGTGTGTGTGTGTGTGTGTATGTCTGTTAGCACGATAGCGGCGAAGCCACTAAACGGATTTGGATGAAACTTTGCATGAGGGTTTCTTTAGTGCTCCAGAAGATCTGAAAAGGTTTTGGTTGAGATCGGATTACGTTTGTTGCTGTTTTGGCACAACAAGTTGTTTATTTTATGATTACTTACAATTTGTAATCGAATCATTGAAAAGCAGTAAAAATTCCGATTTCAACGATATATAACACTTGCACTCTTTAGCTTTGGTTTCCGTGAAAAAAAATAAAAACCAAATAACACGCTTCTTGTGTAAAATATATTTTATAGTGGAACCACAGAATACAGTAACTGCACAGAGGCGAAGTCTTTGGCGGTTCCTTTCAGTTTTGATGGCTCGTTTTCTGTGACCTTGCGTACCAGTTGCGTCTACACCACGGTGTATTAAATAGGTGGTCCGGCAATTTCCTATTATAATAATGGTTTCGTAAGTGCATGGTTTCTATTTACTTTAATAGATGGCGCGAGCAATACGGTCCTACAATTACCTGGGCATGTGCATCGCATAACTAACATAACCTCAAATTTTAAGGTGTTTTCGTTTATTCTCATATTTAATGTTTGTATAGACATTTTTAGCTTGGAGCCATACTGGCTCCAAGCAAATATTTAAAAATTCACGCAAATAATTTTTCAATATTGTTGATTAATAAAAATAGACTGCTAATTATAGGTTAGATTCCTAACCTGCAAAAGTGTCTTATTTTATTGTGACAAACTATTTAAAACTTCATACATATTACGTTGAACTTGACTTTGGTTGAAAGTACAGGAACCAGGCAGAAATTTTAATAATAGTTACGTAATACCTGTAAATCTTAAGAAATATATATTTTTGAGGTTAGCTGTGACGACACGTGCAATACTGCATGTAGTGTTACATATATTCTTTCAATGTTCTAATTTAGCTACTTAATGTCAGATGTCACTGGACTCTTGTCAAAAACAAGAAGCCGGGAATGTATGCAACACTGTATGTACGTATGCACAGAACCTATAAAATTATCTATCTATGCGTAAGTAATGAGAGAACTTAGTTGAGCCATCTTTTACAATATGTACGAAGTAAGCACTTATTAAGCCACTGTGAGGGTTGTCGTCGCATCACCTATTTAATACACCCTGGTCTACACTGAGAGATATGTTGTTTATTTCTTTTAATAGGTTAGATTTCTAACCTGCAAAATGCGTTTTATTTTATTGTGACAAACTAGATTTTGGTCGAAAGTGTGGGAACCAGGCAGAAATTTTAATAATAGCTACGTAGTACTTTTAAATTTTAAGAAATATATATTTTTGAGGTTAGCTATGACGTCATGTGCAGATCCCCATTTAAGGATACACTGAAAAGACAGTGTATTTCGAGTTGAATTGAAAAATATTACGATTTGAATTGCTTATAATTGGCGCCAATTTTCAATTGAGTTGTACACTAGGTTTTATTTATGAGAATTTTAATTCTCGGTTAATGTTTTCAATATCCCAAAATGAGTGGAAAAAAAAATTCACAAATCCAAACTTAACACGATAAACATCAACAGTGTCAAGATAAAAGTGAGGTTGATTGTTAAACAATTAAGAAATGGCGATGAGTATACAAATTGGGTTTTGGCGGGAAGGCTAGCCTTCGCCTCTGTATAGTTACTGTACTCTGTGGTCCAACCTAACGTTCAATAGACTAGTGTGTTAAAGCGTGCAGACTGTATGCTGAGTAAATTTGAGTGTCAAGTGCATCGAGACATTACAAGTTTTTTCGACGTTCATAAAGCCCACGGAAGGTGTGAGAAGCCTTCGTGAACCGCTCACAAGCCTTATAAGTATAAGCAATCTCACCGGAACGTTTTCGGCGAGTTTTTTCCAATAAAACTTTAAAAGTGACATTATATTTTAAAAACTATTTCCGCTACTTCTGCCATCCCGCCGGAAATTCTTCCGGCAACATAACCTAAAAATAGTGCTACATAACTTAAAAATAATTTAAGACATTGGTACCAATCTAAAATATTTTTTCGAAAACTGTCAAAAACCAAATTCCCCCCAGAAAAACATTGAAACCAAAAATTTGACAGCTTACTTCCCCGACCGATTTAGTGAAAAATCGGCCGAGGCCAGAAGATAAAACAAAATATATCAACTCAAACTTAAACGATCCACCATGAACACTACTCCGGCCACATCTGGCAGGGAAGCTGTCCACCAAGAGTTATATGGTTTTTCCAAAAGATGGCCATCCCTACCACCCATTACCAACGAACGGATGTTTTCGTATAGTTGTTTCCAGTATCAATAATCAAAATTATTAAGTGCTCTTGCCTACGAACTTAGTTTTTATAGTGTTGTGTTTATTAACCTCCCCACAATAATTGTGGGAGGTTACTACAATTAATCCAAAATCGAAAATTGAGATAACATCAAATCTTTACGATTTCGAGGTCCCGGAAACCCAAAAAAGTGGTTTGTGACTAATGCCTGTTTGTTAGCACGATAGCTACGAAGCTACTAAACGGATTTGGATGAAACTTTTACATGAGGGTTTCTTTAGTGCTCCAGAAGATCTGAAAAGGTTTTGGTTGAGATCGGATTACGTTTAGTGCCATTTTGGCACAAGTTGTTTATTTTATGATTACTTAGAATTTGTAATTGAACCATTAAAAAGCAGTATAAATTCCAATTTCAACGATATATCACACTTGCACCCTTTCGATTTGGTTTCCGTTAAAAAAATTAAAAATAATTCGTTATATGTGCACATATGACAGCATCCAAAAAATTGGTATTATTGTTAGGGGAAAACGTATTTTGCCATCTGTCAAAAATATTTGGGTTGGTAACCTTTGTAAATGTTGATTTATAGCTTATGGTAAGTGACGTCACAGCTAACCTCAAAAATATATATTTCTTAAGATTTAAGAATATTACGTAGCTATTATTAAAATTTCTGCCTGGTTCCCGTACTTTCAACTAAAATCTAGTACAGCGTAATGTTTATGAAGTCCTAAATACTTTGTCCTAATAAAATAGGACTCTTTTTGTGGGTTAGAAATCTAACCTGTAATTAGCAATATATTTTTTTATTAATCAACCATTTTTAGGTCACATGGTTTTGACAATTTTGACATTTTGCTTGAGGGACAACAAAACGCAGTTTGCGTGGTTTTATATATTTTTTTCTGATTTTCTTGAGAAACTGTGTGTGTTTTCGTAATAATGTCATATAGTGAATATTATCCAACCCTTATGGGTGATGTAAAGTGTCGCTACGATGAGAAAATCAAAATAATAGAAAATATTGACCCATACACCCTTGGAGTGGAGACTGGAGACCTTTCTGCAGATTTGTCTATTTTACCTTGTGTGTCCGTAATTAATATGGTAAATTACTTAGTGTCGACTCACAGCTTCTTCGCAGATCAGCAGTTAAAGGCATACAAATCTTTACAAGCATATAAATATTATGAGGCCGGATTTGTGCAAGAAGTTTGTGCAAGAAAGATAAACTCAAATGTATTCATTGTTATGGGCAAGGCAAGTTTACATTTAAATAACTAAGTGCTAGATTTCAGTGATAAGCTTGTTATATTATCCGTATGTAGTATTCAATAGACTCTGCCAGAAAGTGATTTCTTTACCTTTCTTCTAATCTTTTTTACATTCAAAATAAACCTTATCTCACAATCGCACCTTGTCGCAAAAAAAGACGGTGTTTTATTTTTATTTCACATTTAAAACTGAGATTACTTCTTTGTTTACATTGGAATAAAAAGTTTGGTTATCCCTCAGGCAATTAGGCAATCCAACGACCTGTCAAAATTATTTTTCAATATGGCGCTGAGGGCAAACATGGGGTTTATTTTAATTAACTCGCGGAAACGTAGCCAAGGCAACCGAAAAAAAACTCATTTAACGAATGAAAATAAAGGATTGCCGGATGTTTGCCCTCAACGCCATGTTAAAAGTCACGTGGTTTGGATTGCTTAATATGATCGACTTATCGTGACGTCATCCTAAGATGGTCTATATAGAAAAATTATTTGCATGAGTTTTTTAACTATCTGCTTGGAGTCACTGTGGCTCCAAGCTAAAAATGCGTAGTCAAACATTAAAAATGTTAATAAACTTGAAAAACTTAAACATGTTATGTCCCTAAATATATTTCATAACCTAAAAATCAACATTCGTAAAGGTTACCAACCCAAATATTTTTGACAATGTCAAAACTTATTTTAGTTGTTTTTTTTTTTAAGGTAATAATTGTTTATAGCCGTGTTCGGATATTACGTCTGATTGATGGGACACGTCACAATCGTTCATTGCAAATCGAGTTAACTGAGCTAAATCTTAAACGTTCGAATATTACAAAATAAATGCCTCGGACGAAGTTCGACTTGCTCGACCTTTTTGATCGAGCAGGAAGATTTTAATTTGACCCATGCGTAGTCTGCTTGAACAGTCCATAATGTTATTGACTTGTTGGTTAGAGCGTCATTTGGGCTAAATTCTGTGTTATTATTTTTTTTTCATTATCCAATATTTTACAAAATCTTCGAAACTTTATCTGTTAATACCCTTATAATATCCGGCAATTTATTAACATGCAACATAAACAAACATGAGAGGTTATGTTTTAACAGATTGCTTGTAGTCCGCTTCAGTTCGTTCGATATTTGTTGATGAAATAAATGGCTCCAAAGTCATGTGTAATTTATCTGTTTGCTCAGTGCTCTGATTTCCGATGTAATATCCAAATACAGCTGATAAGGATCCACCGTGTGGGGAGGTTCCAGCCGCTTCCAGTAGCTGCCGATTTTTTACATTTACATTTTAAATGTGGAAATAAATTATTTAAAAAAAAACGTTGCGAGAACAACGAAAATTATGTTAAAATTGGCCTGAACAACGTTGTTCAGAATTAAAACTCCTATAAAACAGTCAGTAAGACCATATCTTCAATTGTTGATCTGTGAAGTGCGATCAAAGATAATAGTCTAGGAAATGGCGTGCAAATTCGACGACGAATGGTTACCGTCTGCCAGTCGGTAATCGAAAAGACCATATAAGTACAATTTTTTTTTCTCTGGAACTTTTTGGTATGGTGGGGGGATAGGGAGGGGGGGGCATTTATTTTTTAATCGAATGATTTATCGATATCTGTCCGCATAGGTAGTTAGTGTATGTACTTCAGATACCCCAATTACGCTGGCAGACAAAACTTCCGATCGGCCCGCGCGTTAACCTCAAATAGAAAAAAAAAATTAGTTTCTATTTCTGGTTAACGCGCGCGCCGACCGGAAGTTTCGTCTGCCAACGCAATTGGGGTATGTGAAGTACATATACTAACTATGCGGACAGATATCGATAATCATTCGATTAAAAAATAAATGCCCCCCCTCCTTATCCCCCCAACATACCAAAAGTTCCAGAGAGAAAAAAATATTGTACTTATATGGTCTCTTCGATTACCGACTGACAGACGGTAACCATTCGTCGTCGAATTTGCACGCTATTTCCTAGTCTATAAAATTTGTTTTTCGTTTAAATTCCTTTTTCTAATTTTGTCATATAAAATGACACTTTTCTAAACTGATGTAAGTGTCAAAACGTCCAACTTTTCATAAAAGTTAAATTTTACCCAACTGGTGAGGAAAAGTTCGTCATATCATCAATTAAGAAAAAGAAACAATGTTTATTCAACACAAAATTGAATACTGAGTCCATAACGTGGAAGCTTTTAAATTCTTCTTTCCTTCCAAATATGATAACAAGACTTTTTCATTAACACGATCCTAATTTGATAGCATAAGGTAATAGGCTATCAAATTAGGATTTCAAATAATATTATAACTCGGCTAAATAACGTTTATCAATTTTGACACTGAAATTATAATGTGTAATAATAGCAGCAAAGGTAACTATGAAAAAGACTATTTAATTTTAAAGATCTTTAAATACACCTATTTCATTTATGTTTAAAGGGTTTTTAGAAGTTTAAAATTAGAAAAAATCTTGTATGTAAGACGTTCCGAAAGACAATTTTATTTAACTCGTGTTATTTTCCGGGATCTCGCAAATATTCACTCGTTACACAAAATAAAGTTTTTCCTAACTGGTTACATAAATAGCTATTTCAGTACTTTAATGATACTGTAATATTCGAGATAAATTCTATACAGAGCGATTTTCATCAATAAATTTTTAATAAGAAATGTATTTGTGGCAGATATGTAGTAGTAGAAAATAAATCAACTTTACTAAGATAAAGTAAGTAAAATTACTACTATTTGAACAACTGAACACAATTTCTACAATAATAATAAGTTTTTACAGCATTTTGATATTTTTAATTATTAAAAAAACATATTCAAATAAAATAACACCCCATTTTCAATACTTAATTCATAAGGTTTTTTATTTTTAAATATTTTTGGTCATGCCGCTCATGCCTATAGAAAATATTTTTTTTAATTAAAGAGATAAAATGAAGATGAACGCAATTTTCTATTAAAGACAAATTGTCGCAATTATTGAACTTTGATCCAGTTTGGTGTGAGTGTTTTTAAAACTGATGATAAAATTTTAGTACCCGATTAAGCGTAAACAAATAGTAATCAAAATAAATGCAAAACATTAACTACCCACTTCCTTTTGCTAAAGTTACGACTATAAGCGAACTTTGATCCATCTTTTATCTTATGGAAAAATGTGAAATTATGAGTGTGTTTGTTTTTATAGATATTTTTTTTTTCATTTGCGTACAAAACCGTTCAAGCGAATGGATTTATGAAGGTTATCATTGGTCCTTCAGAAGTGAATATCTCAACAATTTTAATTTGAACAAGATGATTTAAGGAGTTTTAGAGAAAAATTCTACCTTGTGGGTCTGTATGCCCACGATCTTATTTTATTCGTACTTTATTCGTACTTTATTCCTAAATATGTACATTATAATCACGTAAAATTTGCAAAGCTAAAAAAAAAGTCTACGACAAAAATTATGCCGGTGGCACCGATAACGGATATGTTCTTTCCTTCGATAAAAAGGTTTGATAATTATTCAAATGAAAATGAAAAAAATTATGAATTTTAAACCCTACATTGGAATTTCTGATACATCGGTCGCTGTAGGGACCAAAAATGGAAAATTAAAACACAAAATTAAAAATTTAATGACTGTGGGTTTTTTCATGCATTATTTATTATAAATGATATAAACTAAAGATATCTTTACTCCAAAAAAAGTTAAAAAAATAATTAAACACGGCCAGAACACTCAGTTATAAATCCTCTCCCCAGACAGGATGCATGTTATCTTAACTTTTTATTGAAAATGTAGCATTTTCTAATTTTGTTACGAATACAGTTTTCATTAAGTCTTGAACTTTTTCATTAAAATCTTACAGACGTGAAAACATTACTCAATAATGAGGAATTTTGATAAGTATCTTTAAAAAACCGCTGCCCAAGGAATCACTATTTTCACATGCAGATTTTCTATCTAAGTCATAACGAAAAAATTTTGTATTTGGAAACAATTGTTTATGGAACTTTAATAATATAATATTTGAAATCCTCTACCCCAAAAACCCATAAAATGATACCCCACATCGGTAGTGGGGTGGGTGTTGATAGGGGGTTGATAAAAAAATATTTTGAGGTTTTTGCTTCTTGTACATAATACACATACTAAATCATAATCTTTTCTCATCCCCTTTAATATTGGGGTGGGGGTGGTAATGGGGCTGGCCAATGCCAAAAACATTTTTGAGACCTTAGCTTCTCTTGTATACAACGTGATCTACCAGGACATGCGGAAAATTTAACAGTAGGGTGTCCCTGTTGTAGAACTCTCCAAAATCGTCCTAAGTTGAAGACATAATCAAAATTCGACTTAGGCAAAAATTTCATTTAAAGACATTTTTGGGAGTCTGCAGAGGCGCAGATCAGTCCACAAGGGCCGTTTTGGGTTCTATAAGGCGTTGGAAATGACCAGGTGAAAATTCGAAGAAACACCGAATTTTCACTTAGGAAAAATGTTTTTGGTTCAGAATATGAGAGTAGAAGTATATAATGACAAAGATTTATGAATAATATACTTTTTCAAAGGTACCATAAATTGGACTTTGAAAAATAATATTTTTGGAAGGGCGTCAAAATTTGGCCCAGGAATCGATTTATCGAAAGTACGCCAAAGTTTCACTTGCAGACTAATTTTTCGAAACTGCGTTGAAATTTGGCTTGAAGATCGATTTTTCAAAAGTACGCCAAAATTTCACCCGCAGATTAACTTTTCAAAAGTACCTTGAAATTTGGCTTGAAAATCGATTTTTCAAAAGTACGCCAAAATTTCACCCGCAGATTAGTTTTTCAAAAGTACCTTGAAATTTGGCTCGAAAATCGATTTTTCAAAAGTACGCTAAAATTGGTCTTAAAATGGATTTTTCAAAAGTACCACAAAGCCAGTTTAAAAAGTACCACGAAAATATAATTTAAATTATTTTTTATTTTTATCCCTCAACCAAAGACATTGACCTTTGAGGTACGGTCATTGAAAGCCTAATTCTAAAGTATGAGCATGAAATTTTAACGATGCGCTGCATCCAAAAGGCAAAATAGAAGATTTTGTCAAAGCCGGCGTAGTGCCGATAAGCAAAAAATTGATAAAAATCAATGCACATGTACAAGGCCGGTTTCTCGCATAGAAAGAGTTTGGATTGACCCAGCGGCTCGCAATTTGGTCGAGCGCGTTGAGTGGTCCAGACAAAGCGATGGTAGAAAAGCCAATAACAGGGCTTGTCAAATGACAAAGTTATAGAGGAAAACGCCTTGTGCATAAAAATCCAAAAATTCAATTTTGCCTAAAAGTCGCTCGAAGGTGAGACGCTGCCAAATCGATAATATTAATCGACTGTGATAAGGGTTAGGAAGTCGTGGACTGATCGAACGCCACTCAACTTATGCAGTAATAAGTCCTCTGAATGTGTTTGAGTACGTGAATCTCCACGATACAAGAACTTTAAAGCTAAGTAGTCTCTAGCGAAACTAAATTCATTTAGTAAAACTTTTTTAAGTTAATTTCAGTCAGCCTTAATTATTCATTTACCCAGAGTCTGAAATGATTCTAAAAGCTCACATTTTGATTCTGAGAAGGTACGTATGAATCTTTTCTACCTAATCGATCGTTAGCGTGAGCGCTCTCGCTTGTATGGTCTGAAAGTCACTACCTTGATTGGGGAAGGCACGATTCTTATCTTGAGAATTTTGTATAACCAATTCTGTTAAATAAACGGATTCTTTGAACTAATATTTCTTAATTGATCTTGAGGCCTGTTGACGGTCTATAATCCCTGGAACTTTCGTATAGAAAACCGGATGTGTCGAGTTAATTCGCATTAACGTTCGACCTTCTGGTTGCTTTACGGAGGTTTGATAGGGATTTTTTTTATGCGTTTTTTGAGAAATATATTCCGTTATTAATGGACCAAAACGTGATTTTCGCGTACCAAAACTAATCCCTCCGCAGAGAAATTCTTCGGTTGGGATTTTTTTATGCAAAAATTCAGGAAATTAAGAGGTGCCTAAACCCCTAACGAGGGAATTCGGGTCCAGAGAGAACGTAGTTTCCGATCTGTGGTAGTGCAGCCTTGGTCCATTACTCGGCTACCGAAGTGCATCTTATCTCGAACCCGCCTGGGAGGTAGAAGAACGGGGTAATACGCGACTGGCGCCCCCTGAGAAATAAATTGGTGTCGCGTCATTTTGACGCCCGGTAGTGCGTTCTTCTACATCCCCACCGAAAGGAGTAAAAAAAAAAATGAAAAATTTTTAAAAAATGACCAAAAAAATTACCTTATTTTTTTGTAGGAATGCGCCGCCAATGACTTCAACTAATCTAACGTAACGCGGTACAACCATATCACTTTATCAGACTTGGGACTGACACTACTGACAGCAAAGCTGGATAATAACATAGAAGTGACTTTTTGGTTTTAATCAAATCACACTACAAAAATACCGAATTAAATCGAAATAAATCGAAGACATTGATCTCATATGCTGAAATGACAAGCAGATATACGAGATATTTAGTTAAACCGGTCAATGACACGGCCGTGTAACTATTGTTCGACCGGAAGCAAAAAACGCGGGGTCTACACACGATCCAGCGGCACGGAGCCAGCCTTGTCGGCATGCTTTGAACTCATTCGTAAAAGTGAATTGGTCCGCTGGAATTCCAATTATCTTCAAAGCGTACCAACAATGTTAACTACCTGCCGCTGGATCGTGTGTCATCACCTCTTTTTTTTATCTCGCCGGCCGGCTTCACTTTTTATGCCAATTAAGGAAATGGAAACAACTCGAATACGTTCTTTCACCAGTAAGTTCGTCGACTTCTTCAGAATTAGGTCAGGACTTACACAACATCAGTAGTGTACCTTCGAAAATTGACTAATAATTTAATATACTAAATTACCTCAGAATCCTCCAAAATTTTGCAGGGGCTTTCCCACATTGAAGACTAGCACACCATTTTATTTTCCGCATTTCTTGGTAGATCACGTTGTATACTAAATACCAATTTTAAGGACTCTTACCTGCCTCATTTACCTATTTACCCTCATTTACCCCAATTTACCCCTCAACCCTTCGACGGAACAAGACGAAAATATAATCTAGTTCCAGATCTCATTAAAATACATACGTGTACCAAATTTTAAGTCAATATCTTAAACGGTTCCAGAGTAAACGTGCGCACAAAAAAAAGTTACAGACCGACAGACAGACCGACAGACAGACAGAAATTTTTTTTCACTCAAACTTAAAATCTGGACGTTTCATGACATTCTGAGCCTATTTGAACTACAAATGAGTACAAATTTTTTAATTTTTTTTTGTCGTTACTATACTTCCACTGGACGTGGAAGTAAAATATATATTTATAAATTAAAATACTTACGTTGTAGGTTCATCTAGAAACATTACTAAAGGGTTACTAATTAATTCTAATGCAATAGACATCCTCTTCTTTTGTCCACCTGAAAGTCCGGAAGCTTTTGTTCTCTTAGTTTTGAGCAGTCCTAATGTGTCCAAAATTTCGTCTATCTGCAAAAAAATAACAATTTATAACTGGGTGTAATTCTATAATTCCAAATTTACATATGCATAAAATAGCCATTAGGAACTAGGATTATTTATTTTTACTCATTTAATGTTTATGTATGGTGGTTTCATATATATTTAAGTGAATTGATCAGTATTAAAAAATATTGCCTCCAAAAAATATTGTGAGGACACGTTGATTTCGTTTCTCCAACCTTTCTAAACGTTCAATTAACTACATACAGGGTGGTTATATGAGATTGGGACAACGCTTAGTCGTAGATTCTTGACATCAAAACAAGTTGATTTAACCCAAAAAGTAGCAGTCTACCTCTTTTCATTTTTAAGATACAGGGTAATATAGTAAAAAAATTGTATTCGTATTTTGTCTTTACCTTGGGGACTGTTATATGTATCTACAACAAGCCCCATTGACGATTTCAAGACATCATACTTGACGTAGGTACATCTACTAGATAAAAAATTGCTTTTAGGTACAATTGAATTTCTTCGAATTGGTGTGTGATAAAGCTGTAAAAAAAAAACTCTATCGAAGGGGTAATGTAATCAAATTGGCAAAGATAATGTTAATTGCTTACAACCCCCCCTTTAGTAAACACCCTGTATCGTGGGTTCGGAAATTATAACACCAGGCTAACACTAAACAATAATGTATTTACTTACGTACTAATTACAACAAATAAAGAAAAATAATATAAATTGGTTAGAAACTCGATATATTAATAAATATATAAATGAACAATAACTGCTTGGATTACACATATTGAAAATTTTTTGGAGCAGCTTACGTATTTTTCTGAAATAACAAGATGTATTTTTCACAATACATATATTTTCTACAAAGCTCCATCGAAACGGTAATACATAAAAAAATTATGTGTTTAATAATAAGAATACATAATAAAAAAAAACATATTATGTTAATGATATATAATATTAGTCGTCTTCATCACTGTCTTCAGTTATTGTAACACTGATATCTTCTGCGAATAATTCAAACAGTAACAAAAAATAAATTAGTTTTCTGTTACTTATAGATGGATTTATATCATATGCAAGGTTTTTCGACGATATTCCGAAAATCGGTAAAACTGTCTGAATTATTCTCAGAAGATATCAGTGTTACAATAAATGAGGACAGTGATGAAGACGACTAATATTATCATATATCATTAGCATAACGTTTTTTTATTATGTATTCTTATTATTAAATACAATTTTTTTATGTATTACCATTTCGATGGAGCTTTGTAGAAAATGTATGTATTGTGAAAAATACATCTCGTAATTTCAAAAAAATACGTAATTTTCAATACGTGTAATTCAAGTAGTTGTTGTTCATTTATATATTTATTAATATATCGAGTTTCTAACCAATTTATACTCTTTTTTTATTTGTTGTAATTATTACGTAAGTAAATACATTATTGTATAGTGTTACCCTGGTGTTACAATTTCCGAACCCCTACTAAGGGGGATGTAAGCATGTAACATTATCTTTGCCAATTTGACTACGTTACCCCTTCGATAGAGTTTTGTAAAAAATATATGTTATAGCTTATTGTATGTATAATTAGTAAAAAAACAGAGGTGGTCGCTAACGTGTAAGTACGTATATAAATTTTTCAAAAAATTCAAAAGCATCAATTTTTGTTTTTTTCATGAAAAGATTTCATGAAAATATCAATAATAAATTGTCTTGAGTATATTTACAATATATATGAAATACAAACAAATTGGTTCACTTGATTAAGAAAAAAAATTTTTTTTCGGATTTTCGAAAAAAAAATTTTTCCCCAGATATGAAGTTTTTGAGATCAAAACTTTTTGTGGCAGTATCTTACGCAAAGATACATCACTGGAAGGAACCACACACAAAAAGGTGCAAAGGCACGGACACTTATCTTAACCTGCCATGGCCTTTGTATTAAAAATATTACTTACTTTAAAAATAAATTTTATTTTATCGATCAAATGCTTAAACAGCAATTTTTCAAGTACAGTTTTTATTGCACATTTTCAGAAAATACCCATCGACAAAGGAAATTCTTATCCACTTGTAAGGTCAAATACTGACAAAATAATTTCTTGCAAACATAAACGGTTGCTTATCAATTCAAGAATACATGCAGAGAATATGCTAAATATTTACTCAGTTGTGCTAATTGCCTCTAGCGATCATTCTTTACGGGGTCACAGAATTATAGATAAGGGCCACGCTTACAGGTTTTTTTAAAGCACCAACAATATATAAAAATCCAGTTAAAATGGGAGAATTAATTTATATTTAAACAAAAGTCTACTCGATTGACTAGAAGAAATTAAAATATTTGGTTAGTGAACAAGTAATTTTACTATTTAACTTAATGTCAATCAGTTCACACCGCAAATAATGTAAAAATACTTTATATCACTTTGTTTACTTTCCACTATTAATTATCCCACGTCCAACGAGTTTTGACCAAGTTATCTTTATTTACTTATTTATCATTAATTTATTGACACTTACAGTAGAACGGAGAATATTTATTATGCTCCACTTAATACAAATCAGATATAGATAACAAATTAGTTCAGGTAGCTATAGGAGTACAGTTAATAAATATCTGGTGGTTAGAGCCCACAATTTTCTTATACGAGACTCCTATACAGCATTAGGTTAGGTTAGGTTAGGTTAGGCGTAAACTGGTAGTTGAAACATTCCCTGAATTCTGGACGTTTTTAATGACATTTTGGAGTGAGGAGATTTTCCCAGACAATGGAAGAACGCCAGATGATACGTTCTTTTAATGGAGCCGAATGATAATGAACCATTATCGGTCAGGTCCTTATGGCTATTAGATACTTTATGTAAACTGCTGGAATTCCTAATAACGGCAGAGATTAAAGGGAATATGGAAGACAACAATGCATGACCTCACCGAAAGGCAGTTGGTTTTAGAAAAGGAAAGTCATCGGTCCAAACCTTAGACATAGTCTATGGTATATTCGGAGGAGAATTGGAGAAGACCGAAACTCGACGTCTATGTGCACTTATAGCTTGGCACGTGAAGTTAGAAATCAAAACAAATAAAACAGGACCGGTCTTATACATTATAATTGTGTTTGTGAGACATTTTATGCGTATAAGAACATGACATAATAACAAATCAATACACCAGAGTAAAATATGAGTGATGCCGAGGATGAATATTGTATAAAATGTGAAGAAACCCTAAATGAGGATGACCAGTTTTATGAATGTGATGTTTGCAAATATTATATACACAAAAAATGCTCTGGATTGTCAGCATCGGAAACAAAATGTATGCCATTACAGAAGAGATTATTAAGGTATGTTTGTGAAGGCTGTAAAGCAGTCGTAAAATCGGTTCCGAAGATGGTGATTCTTATGGAAGAAATGAAGAAAGAAATGTCTAAAATAAAAAGGATGATATCTAAATCTACATTTGTCAATGAACTTGGGTCAGCTGAAAATAAGAGTTCCAAAACAACAATGCAAATCGGGAATGCTCGTCAAAAGATTTCATATAGAGACAAAATAGCCTCTAATGAAGAAGTGATAATTGTTAAACCAAAAGAAAGCAAAACTCATCTGAAATAAAGAGATTTAGTCCAAAGGATTGATCCAGTAGCTTTGAGAACGGATATCAGCTTAGATAAAAATTTAAAGAGTGGCGGAGTCGTATTAGAGTGTAACGATAACAAGGTATCAGCATCAACTATTAAGGATACGATACAAAAAGATCTGGGAAGCAATTAAGAATTAACAGAATTATAGTACAAAATGAGTTAAGAAGGGATGTACAAAATTTTAGGTTTGATATATTTCATATCACAAAAGTTTATAATAATGCATATTTTAATATATTAGTTGAGATTGATTCTGAATCGTTTAAAAAACTTATATCAAAAGAGGCTGTCAATATTGGCTTGTACAAATGTAAGATTTATGAATTTATACAAATCATAAAGTGTTATAAATGCTGTGGATTTAATCATTTTTCAAAAGATTGTAAGGAAAACCAAATCTGTCCTAGATGTGGAAACAACCATAATGAAAAAGATTGTGAAGAGGAAAGAAAACGTTGTGTAAATTGCGTTAGGGCAAACAAACAGTTTAATTTAACATTAGATACAAACCACATCTCGTGGGAAAGGGTGTGTCCGTGTCTTATGAAAATTGACATAAAATTAATTACAGTATATAGCAACTAAACGTAGTATGTTTAAATGCCCAAAGTTTATTGGCTCACATTGATGAAATAAAAAATTACATGGGAAGTAATTGTATAGAAATATTGTCTTTAACAGAGACTCGTGTAACAACTGACATAAACGATTTTGAAATAAAAATAGATGGCTATCGTAATACAGATACACTGGTGGTGTAATATGTTACATCATAGATGATAAATTATGAAGTGAAAATGAATGTATCTATTGAAAATATGTTATGGCTTTTAGCAATTTCCATTAGAAAATATTTAATAGTTATTGTGTATAGATCACCTAGTTCTAGTATAGCAGATTTTCTTAAACATTTAGAGAGAATTATGGATGATGTTGTAACATTGGCTAGTGAAAACTTATATGTAATGGGTGATTTAAATATTGATCTAAGTTAAAATTCATTATATAAAGAGAAATTGTTAAAACTAATGAAGAATGTTGGACTAAACCATAAAGTTCAAGATTACACCCGTATAACAGATAACTCAAAAACAATAATTGAATTAGTGTTTACAAATGATAAAGAAGCACAGATAGCCGTAAAGAGAACACCCAAAATTACAGATCACAATATAATAAGTGTAACATTGAAAAATACAAATCGAACCCGAGAACCTAATAATGAAACATATATAAGTAGAGACATTAAAAAGATAAAGGAAGCAAACATTGGAGAAATATTGATTAAGAAAATATGGTCAAATGGAGATGCTAATCATATATTAGATGTGTATTATAATAATATTATGGAAGTTATTAACGAAATAGCTCCTATTCGGATAAGACAAACTAAATATTCAAAGAACAAATGGTTTGATGTTGAAATTAAGTCATTGATAAAAAGAAGAAATGTTGCACATGAAAAGGCCTGTTTACAAGACACAGATATTAATTGGTCAATATATAAAGAATTGAGACAAAGGTAATACAATTAACAAGATATATTTTGGAAATTTATTAGTCACCGATAGGCAGACAGCAGAAAAATTGCCAGTGTAGAAGAAATAGTTGACAATAATAATAATAATGAAAATGACACCGATAACGAAGATCAACAACTAGGAATCAAGCAACTCAGCTCGCAATTAACAACTTTTAAACATATATCACAAGCAGATGTAGAAAGAATAGTACAGACTCTAAAGAAAGACAACTCTATTGATGACACAGATAAAAAAATTGTACAATCTGGTATTTCAGTAATAGGCAGGAAGTTAGCAAAAATTATAAATAAGTCCATAGATGAGGAAGAAGTACCAAAAATATGGAAAGGATCTATAGTAGTACCTGTTCCTCAAGTAGTAGCTAATAAAAAGAGTGAAGAATAATATCTTAATCGAAAATCAATCGGGATTTCGGGATGAACACTTCTGTGTGACATCAATTCAGTTAGTTGTATCAAAGTGGAAAGAATTGTTGGATCATGGCAAGACTGTAATAACTGTTTTCATCGACTTCAAAAGAGCTTTTGAGACCATTAACAGGGATCTTCTGATATTAAAACTAAGGAATTATGGAATAATTGGCAATGCTAATAAGTGGCTGATGAGTTATTTAACAGATCGTTACCAACAAACTAAAATAGGAGACATTATTTCTAGTAAGAAAGTAGTTAAATTAGGAGTGCCTCAGGGAACAGTTTTAGGTCCGTTACTGTTTATATTATAGGTAAATAATATAGTATCATATTTAGACCAGAATACTATGATAAATTTATTTGCTGACGATACAGCTATTACAGTATATGGTGATGGAGTAGAAGAGGTGTTGGTAAAAATGCAAGCGGAGATAGGAAAGTTAGAAAAATGGTTATGATCTAACAGTTTATTTGTAAATACTCAAAAAACTAAAGTGATGTTGTTTAATAAAAGTGATAATATAGACATGAATAATCTACAGTTATTTGGTGAACATTTACAATATGTAAACGAATGTAAATATTTAGGACTAATAATCGATAATGAACTTAAATTTAACAAACATGCTAGTTATGTAGTTGACAAAGTGAATAAAAAGATCAACTACTTTAGAAGAATAAGTAATAACTTATCTATGTATTCAAGAGTAACTGTTTATAAAACCATTATTGCTCCTCATTTCGAATATTGTCCTACTATTATGTATTACTTAAACGAAACAGAAAAGAATACTTTACAGAAACTTCAGAACAAAGCTATGCGTACTATTCTAAAAGTCAACCGTTATGCAAGAATTAGTGATATGTTAGACTGTTTGCAATTTATGAGTATAAACCAGAGGATGATATACCATAATCTATTGTTTATTTTCAAAATGGTTCCTAAGCTGTTACCTAATTATATGTGTGATAAAATTACTTTTGTGAGTGAGATCCACAATTATAATACAAGAAATGCTAGTAATATTTTCGTTTTAACATCAAAGGAGACTAGGACACAAAATTCATTATTTTATAGGGGTCTAATTTTATATAATTCACTTCCAGCGCATCTCAATGTTAACATATTTAAGAGAAGTATCTCAAATTATGTTAAGTCTTGTTTTTAAATGTTTTGTTTATTTTGGTTTATTTATTATATATGTATGTATTGTATTTTAAATCATTGTAATCTGTAAGATTTGATTGTCTTTGTATACCAACAAATGTTAATAAAATTTCTCTCTCTCTCTCGTAAAGAACGCATTTAACACAGCATCATGGCGAATGACTCAATAGGACGCAGCTACCAGAATATCTCCTACGAATTGTGGGACGCTACCTCTCTGACAAAAAGCTAGAGATAGATTAATGGGAAGAGATGGAAGTTACCTTAGAGCAATGACCATTGCTCTAGAATATCCTATACAATGAGGTTTTGAGACTAAGACTAATAGAGAATACTGAAACAATAGCTTACGCTGACGACCTTATAGTTACCGGGATAGTTTTAAACTGAAAACAAGCTGATAGAAGAATGATGCGCTGTCTGAAACAAGCGACTAGATAAAGTCAAGCTAACTGAAGAAAACAGGGCGTATAGGAAAGAAGAGACATACTCACGTAAAGTTCATGTTGGAAGGAAGAACATTCCTCACAATGGGCAGCCTAACCTGGGGGAGACAACAAACAAAAGTTTCAGAAAGCTGACACAGCGAGCACGATATCAGTCATATAATACCCAAGATAGGAGGAAACGGTGGCTAAAGTCAGTGGCCGACTCAATCATGCTGTATGCATCACCGATCTGGAGAGAGGTGCTAAATATTAAAAAAATATATAAGAACATTGCAGACCGTGCCTAGATGAGGATGGTACTAAGCATACGTGGGGTCTTCAGGACAACATCTACGGATGCTGCAAAGATAATCTTCCATAATAATACCAGTGGATCTGATGGTTGAAGAAAGGGCAAACGATAGGCAAGGCAAAGAAGCAGAAGAAGAATATCCGTAAAAATGCCATAGTAAAGTGGGAAGACAGATGTCAATACAGTGACGAAGACGGATGGTTGTACCGGCTACTATGACTTTACCCGAATATTACTAAGTAGTTGTAAGAGAAATTTGCAAGAGTCCTTAGTAATGTACCCACGAATTTGAGCAAAACAATTTAGACACACCGTGTACAGTGTAATATAATCAGTGACTTCGTAGTTCTGGTCAATGCAAAATTCTATAAATACAAATATAAACAAGTAGGTAATAATTAATTACGCAAAAATGTTAAAACAAACGAATACAATTTGATGACGCAGATACATTTACACGAATGTGTAATTAATGTATATAAGTAAGCTATTTTCTAGTCAGATGAAGTACGCAAAACATTAATAGACGAATCTTTACATGAAGTACCTATTAATTTAACCTGACATGAATTGAGGATATAAAGATTGTCAGATATTTGTATAAATAGTTTTTTTCTGGTGTTATTATAGTTTCGAAATATACTTAGTTATTTACCATGACATTTGCATATTACATTAATTAGGTATTTAGATATTTTGATTCACCAGTGAGAGACAGACAATCGAGGAAAATCCATGATGACCGGTCTACTGCTCTAAAGTGGTTTTGGTTTCTTTGACGTATTAAAATCTACTTCAGAAAAATTGTAGATGTATTTTATAAAATTAATACCAGGAATTATTAATTATACTAAAAACACAAAGAGTACTAGATCCGCTAAAAATAATGCCAACTGCATACAGGCTCGTAGTAATGGAGTTAATCATACCAAAGTTGCAAAAAAGGGTTAAACTCGAAAAGTGCAAGGGTAACACCCGAACCAAACATGGTTACTCCCCATTTTCGAGGGCGGCCAACAAGATGGTGACATTCGCGCGGTCCCTACCCCTCTCGAAGTACCCCTAAACGCATAAAACCACCTCTGTTTATTTTTACAAGTTTCCAAGGGCGGGAAACACGATTCTGATATTATTTAGCCTCCCACCTCTAACCTAAATGTGAGCTTGTGATCTTACCATAAGAAAATCCGACGGTTTTGGGCATGCAAAGGTAGTTTTTAGGACTAAGAGAGAAAGTGATGCCCCGTTCGTGTTTTCCACCCTTGAGAACGGGGGATAACTTATTTAAAATCTTCAACCCCAGAGGGTCGCTAGGATGTCTGGTTGCTAAATTTTACAATACATATCGAGTTTTCTCAAAAAAATCCGATTCAACTTGTCCTCGCATGCTTCATAACGAGAAAAAAAAAAGGTGGTTTCTTGCGTGTAGGGGTAGTTCGAGGGGGAGGGACCGCGCGATTATCACCATCGTGTTGGCCGCTCTAGAAAACGGGGAATAGTCATTCGAATACCCACTAAACACGAAACATTTATGAAACGATTGGAAAAAATTGTAATCTGGAAGAAATGAAACATTTCCTAGAAACATATCAGATATATTTCTGACACATTTCAGAAATTCATAATATTTGTTATTTTGCAGAAACATTTCATATACATTGTTCTGTCGGTAAAACAAATACGAAATCATGAATTCAAATGATATCAGTAATAATATGTCCATTCCCCCGCGATTTTTAAAATGCCTCGTTTGTAAAATTACAACTATTCTCGACTTAGATTCCGTCTGGAATACTTAGTTATTAATAAGTAATTATTCGAAAACTAGACGTCAACGAATAATGTGGAGAATATAATAATATATATAAAGATCTGAAATACCTATTGATATTTGTAACCTCTGCAAACCATGAAAACTATAATATAATCATCTCCATGCGGCAAATTGTGGAATTACATTTATCGAATAACACGAAGGTAAAGTATACATTCGTTTACGATCAATACGATTCTGCCTATTTGTTAGCAACTAATTAGTGATTATAATTACTGAAAATCTCAACTCCAAATCGAGATGTCAACATATGCCAATATTGGTACGTTATTGCACGGAATACACCAATTAAAACGTCAAATTGTAGGAATCCATTTATTAAAATGAAAAACGAAAACATACGACCGATGACGATTCTAACATGCAAAAGTTGACGGGCATCTGAGAAGCTAGCCGCCACCAACATCAATGCCATTTGCATTTTGCTTTTATTAGTTTTATCTTTTATGCATGGAAGGACACTGCGTGCATCAAAAATAAAAAAAAAATGCGAGTGTCGCGTCAGTTAATTATTAATACTTAAAATGATGTGGTGTTTGAGAGATACATTGTTTTTTCAGCAATGGACGAGAACTGTTCATAGAAGGTTAAAAAATATTCATTTGTGTTCTATACATTCAATTTGTGATTGTTTTTATGACTTTTTCAGTCCCTGACGAAGGCTTAGTACCAGCATGAATAAAACATTCGAAACCTAGTACTGGTATGGCTCATATCAGGCCCAGTTGGAGTCATCAAATAGAAGACCAAGACGATATAATGGTAAACCTATTTTGAGGCCAACTGCCAACTAGATTTATGAAGTTGATATTTTATTAGGGAGAAATAAGATATACTTTTGTTATAGATTTTTATATTTATATAGTATGTTTTTTTTTTAGATATTTACAGTTTACAAATATTTAAAAGTGTTTCTAATACATGTTTTTTTTTAATATTTACTGTTTAATTTTATTTATTTGTAGACATCTAAATGCCAAGGAAAGATTGATGGGACCGACAGCTCAGTGAAGATAAGTAAAGATGAAGACACTAGAAAGTTAAAAAGAAAATTGAACCCCCTTCCAAAAAAGTTGCTAAAAATTATGAAATAAAGTTTTACGTCGCCCAGTTAACTGAACCTTAATATTGTTATTGAAGTCGCCTAAAAATATATTTCAATTCATTATTTGTTTATTTTCACACCGGCTTCAATTTCGACATTAGGTAATAGAGTTCAGTTAACTAGGTGATATTGAAATTTTATGTCTCATAATGTTTATAGCAGAGATGTGCCAAGGACACTCCATATTTGATAAAAGTCTGTAAAAGGCATGTAAATAATATAACTGTATGCACTTATTTGGTATCAAAATGAAGCTTGCATCATCACGAATCAGATTTCACCATAAAATAGCTTATCAATATACCCAATGGAAAGTTAGAAGAAAAACTTCCTGGAAACTTTCCATTTTGAAAACTCCAAAAGTTTCAGGAAGTTTTCCTTCTAACTTTCCATGGGGTATATTGATAGCCTATTTTATGGTGAAATCTTATTCGTGATGATGCAAGCTTCATTTTGATACTAAATAAGTGCATACAATTATATTATTTACATGGCTTTTACAGACTTTTATTAAATATGGAAAGTTTCCTCAGCACATCTCTGGTTTATAGCGACCTTTCCTGAAGGAAATGTTTCTTTGAAACGTTTCTTGGGTAGGACATCTCTAGTATCTACGATATCTGAAAGGTTTCTCTAACAGTTCCAAAAACGTTTCATATTTTTCATTATATGCAGAGATGTCGGAAACATTTTTGTAAATATTCATAAATGTGTCGGGCACGTTCTTTTGAAATGTTTCATTGAAACGTTTCTTAGGTAGGACATCTTGAGTTTGTGCTGAGTCTAGAACGTTTCTGTCGTGCTTCTAGAAACGTTTCATGTTTCAGTACATGCATTTCAGAAACATTTCCGGAACAGAAAAATGTTTACTGGGTACTTTTCTACTCTACGTATTAGGGAAGTCAAAATATAAGAACAGCAAAGATTTGTAGTTAAATTATTATCTACTACTTTATAACGTAGATATTATTCCACTTATACAGGGAGTTCATCTGAATTAGGGCAGATGCTAGTAATAAACTAATCTATCACCGATCACGTGTAAAGAATTAATGTATTCATGCTGTCATTCTGCATTTTTGTCTCTTAACACACAATATGGCACCTACGTAATAATATAATTGTCTCGAATACAACCTGATAAGTGCATAAGTGTTCGGTGACTGTGGTCCTTAAACTGAAAGCTACTAAACGCCGATGTGTGTTCAGTGTACAGACAATTGTTGAGTTGTTGAGGTGTGAAAATGGCAGCCTTTATTTTGCTGGAGTACGACTTATTTTGACTTTGACTTATTTTATGGCATAGTGCACTGCAATTTGAGGAATACAATATCTTTGACACAACAGCATTATTGAAGTTAGTCTAAAGCCTGAAGGGGGCTGTTTTTTTTCGTTTTATGGAAACTGTATTTCATAGGCGACACATCTATAGGTATTTTCTGTTTCATAACTTTCCTCTCGGTATGCTTTAATATCTTTTGATGGAGCCATCGCATAATTTTACTTTGGCATACTCTAGATGAATCACCCTGTATATAAAATTTTCTATTGCAGTAGAGAGAGAAACAGATGTCCAAAATTTGCTTTTCATTGCTGTTGTAATAGTTAAACAAGCGCCTCTTAAAAAAATATATTGTTATTATTTAATGATTGTCTTAAAATAATTTATTCATATCATTAGGTTATGAACTCTCCTGGTATAAAATAGTAATAATCAAGTTTTTTTATTTTTATCCCAGCTTCTTTCCATCATTTCATTGACAATTTCATCTAAGCGATAATTTTTTCTCGTTTCTAATGATTATATTAGTTTAGTTTCTTAGACGCTAATTTAAGCAGAATGATCTGGACTAGTTGTGTTTTATATTTATTTAAAATTTGCATCAATGGATACCAATACGCGTTGGTACAGAAATGGGCTTGTTACCGGTAATTTTTTCTTCGTTATTTTTTATGGTATTTAATAGAATTCGATTATCTAGATAAGCTGTTAAAATTTCAGCTTCATAAGTATATTCAATCCATAGATATTCAATGTGAATGATTGGGTTTCAGTACACAGCGCTTTGCCGACTCGTGACGTCATTTTGCATAAACAAAAATTGAAAAAGTACATTGTTTCTCTCATAACTTTTTGTTTTTTTATGCTATAGAAATAGAAAAGAAAAACATTTGAAAGCCTAATTAATGGTCTTTTCGTTCTTACCGCTTTTAAACTAAGTGCCATAGTTTTTGAGATATTTAACATTTAAATTGAATACTTCCTATTATAGACGTTCGGATGCCACCTTTATACTTCCAGATCTCCGAAACCATTAATTCTATAGAAATTAGAAAAAAACCAAATTCATCCTCAATTTAGTAGCTTTCTTATTTGTCTCTAGCATGTGTTCGCTCAATGTAATACTTTTCGAGTTATTTGACTAATCTTGTTTTGAAATACCTTTTTTTAAGCTAAAAACAATTTTCAAGTCGTTATAATTTAAAGACTATAAATTTTCATGAAAAGTTGCATAGAATCTTTTCTTCATAAAATTATATTTTATTTCACCTCCAATGTTTTTCGACTGTCGCCTGATCAGCATCTACAAAGTGACGTCACGCGAAGCTCTGCCCCGTTTTCGCGCGGTCCAACTTTGGTAATTTATTTCCGAATAAAAACCTAAAAATTTGGAAATTGCCTTAAAAAGTGTTCTACTTTCGATTTATAAAATTTTTAAAAAATGCTGAAAATTATTAAAAATTATTCAATTCATTGCAATCAGAAAATATTTAATATTAATATTACATCGTTAAGAAAACTTTTTTATGACTTCGAAGGCTGTTGAGTTATTGGATAATAAGTATATTGTTATTTATTTGACCAAACATTTAGCATTTGAGTCAGTTTTTTGGGATGTTTTAAAAATAGTGGACGGATTTTAATTTTGTCTCCAAAGATCAGATTTAAAATGACAACATCTGAGTAAATAAGGTGTTTCCCCATATAAAAAATTCACTACAAATGAAGCATTAATAAAACACAAAAAGAACGCTGCCCAAGGAATCACTACTTCCACATCCAGATTTTCTATCCTAGTCTCTCACAACGAAAAAAAATCATAAAAACAAATATTTTAAGTTATCCTGTACATTAAATATTTTATTACACAAATCTCACGTAGAAGATGTTTTTATTAATATTAGTGTGGTGGCTTAGCCCGCAAGATCAAGTGAATGTAGCATTACAAACATTACATGTAAACATGTTTATCTTTTCACAGTATGATATCAAATATTAATTGATAGGTTTTCTCTATTTATCCATATTTTAATCTTGTTTAGCCCCACCTCGTCCTACCTTGTCATCCCCTGTACCCACCACATCCTACTCAATGGGCGCAGCCAGGGGGGAGCCATGGGGCCCGCCCCCCCCCAAGCCGTCTTCCATGAGTTAAAAAATTAAGAAGCAGTACAAAGCAGTATCGAAATTATCGCTTGAAATAGATATTTTGTAATTAATGTCAATATTATCTAATAGAGGAATCTACATACACATCCGTTTTCAAACATTTTCTGAAAAATTTTCCTCATCCTCTGGGGAGGCCGGTTCTATTGTTGTAGAACTCTCCAAAATCGTCCTAAGTTGAAGACATAATCAAAATTCGACTTAGACAAAAATTTCATTTAAAGACATTTTTGGGAGTCTGCAGAGGCGCAGATCAGTCCATAAGGACCGTTTTGGGTTCTATAAGGCGTTGGAAATGACCAGGTGAAGAAACACCGAATTTTCACTTAGGAAAAATGTTTTTGGTTCAGAATATCAGAGTAGAAGTATATAATGACAAAGATTTATGAATAATATACTTTTTCAAAGGTACCGTAAATTGGACTTTGAAAAATAATATTTTTGGAAGGGCGTCAAAATTTGGCCCAGGAATCGATTTATCGAAAGTACGCCAAAGTTTCACTTGCAGACTAATTTTTCAAAACTGCGTTGAAATTTGGCTTGAAGATCGATTTTTCAAAAGTACGCCAAAATTTCACCCGCAGATTAACTTTTCAAAAGTACCTTAAAATTTGGCTTGAAAATCGATTTTTCAAAAGTACGCCAAAATTTCACCCGCAGATTAGTTTTTCAAAAGTACCTTGAAATTTGGCTCGAAAATCGATTTTTCAAAAGTACGCTAAAATTGGTCTTAAAATGGATTTTTCAAAAGTACCACAAAGTCAGTTTAAAAAGTACCACGAAAATATAATTTAATTTATTTTTTATTTTTTATTCCTCAACCAAAGACATTGACCTTTGAGGTACGGTCATTAAAAGCCCAATTCTAAAGTATGAGCATAAAATTTTAACGATGCACTGCATCCGAAAGGCAAAATAGAAGATTTTGTCAAAGCCGGCGTAGTGCCGATAAGCAAAAATTGATAAAAATCAATGCACATGTACAAGGCCGGTTTCTCGCATGGAAAGAGTTTGGATTGACTCAGCGGCTCGCAATTTGGTCGAGCGCGTTGAGTGGTCCAGACAAAGCAATGGTAGAAAAGCCAATAACAGGGCTTTTCAAATGACAAAGTTATAGAGGAAAACGCCTTGTGCATAAAAATCCAAAAATTCAATTTTGCCTAAAAGTCGCTCGAAGGTGAGACGCTGCCAAATCGATAATATTAATCGACTGTGATAAGGGTTAGTAAGTCGTGGACTGATCGAACGCCACTCAACTTATGCAGTAATAAGTCCTCTGAATGTGTTTGAGTACGTGAAACTCCACGATACAAGAACTTTAAAGCTAAGTAGTCTCTAGCGAAACTAAATTCATTTAGTAAAACTTTTTTTAAGTTAATTTCAGTCAGCCTTAATTATTCATTTACCCAGAGTCTGAAATGATTCTAAAAGCTCGCATTTTCATTCTGAGAAGGTATGTATGAATCTTTTCTACCTAATCGATCGTTAGCGTGAGCGCTCTCGCTTGTATGGTCTGAAAGTCACTACCTTGATTGGGGAAGGCACGATTCTTTTCTTGAGAATTTTGTATAACCAATTCTGTTAAATAAACGGATTCTTTGAACTAATATTTCTTAATTGATCTTGAGGCCTGTTGACGGTCTATAATCCCTGGAACTTTCGTATAGAAAACCGGATGTGTCGAGTTAATTCGCATTAACGTTCGACCTTCTGGTTACTTACGGAGGTTTGATAGGGATTTTTTTATGCGTTTTTTGAGAAATATATTCCGTTATTAATGGACCAAAACGTGATTTTCGCGTACCAAAACTAATCCCTCCGCAGAAAAATTCTTCGGTTGGGATTTTTTTATGCAAAAATTCAGGAAATTAAGAGGTGCCTAAACCCCTAACGAGGGAATTCGGGTCCAGAGAGAGCGTAGTTTCCGATCTGTGGTAGTGCAGCCTTGGTCCCATTACTCGGCTACCGAAGTGCATCTTATCTCGAACCCGCCTGGGAGGTAGAAGAACGGGGTAATACGCGACTGGCGCCCCCTGAGAAATAAATTGGTGTCGCGTCATTTTGACGCCCGGTAGTGCGTTCTTCTACATGGCGCCCAACGTGGGGCGTTGTTAGTCAGCAGGGCTTTCTGGAAAGGATATGGATGAATCAACGCCTTTCCAGTTGTACGACAAGCCGACATCTGTGATGGACAACGTCTCTAGAGGGTTAGAGAGGCCGTGCGCGGAGGATGTACTGGGTAGTTCGGGGGTAGGCCCGAGTACCACTGAAGGAGTCATACAGCCCTCCTCAGAACAAGTGTTCGCCCAAATGGCAGCAGGTCTTGCCAAAGCTCTAAGCGAAGCCACGCACGAGCATAAGTATCGGTCGAAGCATCCAAATGCGGAATTTCATGGCTTCGAACACGAAGACCCTGAAACCTTCATTCATCATATGGAGGAATTTTTCGTCCGAGTACGAATTACGCAGGATAACGACCGTCTATATAAAATATCAGAACAGCTCAAAGACGATGCCAGGAAATGGTTCGAACAATACCGAACCCTAATTACCACGTATCCTCTATTCCTCGAGCGGTTCAGAAGCCGTTACGATTCAGGTGAAGTACTCACCGAAGCAGTAGCTAATTTATATGGCAAGAAACAAGATGCCGAGGAAAGTACGTCAGTATTTATTTCCAGGAAGGTATGCCTTTTCAAGAGGATCGATCCGTTTAAGCCGGAGGCGATGAAGGCGGCTACCATCTTCAATCAGTTGAGACCTGATATGAAAATGCTCCTAAAGAGTGCCGTCATACTAGATACAAATACACTAGTGACGATGACCGAACAAATGGCCAAAATCATGGATGAGAATAAAGAATTCGAGACTCTGCAAAATGTCAAAAAAAGCAAGGACCAAGAAGCGTCCACCTCTACCGCTTCAGCTCAAGGGAATCAGCAATCGAGCAGTAACTGGAGAACGGAACCCTCCGCATTAGCGAAGCCGTCCTCCAGTTCCTTTGGTGCATCTAGGACACCATTCAATGGATCTCAAAGAAGAGATAATCCGCCAGCACCAAGGGTGCATTTTGCAAATAATATTTCCTCGCTGCCCAGAGGGGATATACCGAGAAGGGGTACTGGAGACGTAAGGAACTCCCGAGTCCCGTATCGCCCTTGCAGATACTGCCCAACGGAGCAGTGGCATTTTCATGCGGAATGCCCAAACAATCCCTATCGTAATATGAATACGGGAAACCAAGCGGGGGTCAGAGGCGATGGCCCAGGCCGAACTGTACCACCCCCGCCTACCAGGCCCCAGCAGGCTCGAAGCGACCCTCGGGGAAGCTCCGAAGCAAGAAGTTTAAATTAAAAAACTTCGATGACCTTCCTGACCTTAATTACCTGTTTAAGGATCAAGAAGTCAACCTATCTCCCCACCGATTCACTCCATTAGAATCTATCAATCAAACTAGCGACGCTTTCCCTCTGCCTCGCATTAAGATTATAATTAATAATCGAGCGGTTAACGCTTTATTGGATACAGGTTCGACAAGGAACATTATCCAACCGAAATTTTTGAACGACATTGATCAACTTACAGCTCCCCAAACGTTTGTTATGGCTTGTGGCGATGGTTTAGTAGAATCCCTCGGGACTACGACCATAAATGTTAATGTACTAGATGTACCCTTTCAGACCACGTTTCAGGTCATTCAAAATTTAAACGAAGAGCTCATTCTGGGAGCCCCGTTTTTATATGCCCACAATGTCGTATTCGATTATCAACGTAAATGTGTCTACGTCGGCACTGAAGAGCGAATAACCGTCTTCTGGAATCAAGCGGCACATCAAGCAAGGAAGCAATGCCGGCTTCCCGAAGAACTAATCATCGGAAACGATAATTTAAAACCTCTATTCGAGGAATTCGCTAATTGTTCACCGCGGTGCCTACCCAAGCGACCACGGTGACAACGAAACATAAAATAAAAGTTAAAGACGACCGCCCGTTTAATATCAAACCTTATCCTATGTCTCCTACAAAGAAAAAAGTTATGTACGATCAAATTGAAGAGATGCTGAAAGCCGGAGTTATAAAACCGAGTACCGCTCAGTACAGTTCGCCTCCCATTATAATAGAAAGGCCCGGCAAGAAGCCTCGCTTCTGCATTGATTATCGTCACTTAAATGAAGTAACGGAAGACGAAGCATCCGTCTTACCTAAGATATACGAGAGTATAAAGGATCTAGGAAACGCCAACATATTTACGGTGTTGGACCTCAAGAGCGGATACTGGCAAATCCCTCTTGAGGAGACGTCAAAAAATTATTCTACGTTTACAACATTGGATGGAGCATCTTACCGATTCAACGTGATGCCTTTCGGATTGAAGACCGCTCCATGTACGTTCCAAAAATTTATGGCAAGAGACGTATTGACCGGCTACTTGCATCATTTCTGCAAAGTATATCTCGATGATATTATCATCTACAGTGAAAATATAGATCAGCATGTAAACCATCTGAGAGCCGTCTTTGAACGCCTACGTTTACATAATTTAAAAGTGTCACCAGAAAAATGTGTGGTAGCCACATCCAGTATAACCTATCTCGGGCATAAGATAAATGCCAATATTACTCAACTAGGGATTGCAATTTACCGGAAGTTTTAATAACCGGTAAATCGGTAAATAAAAATGTAAATAACCGGTTAACCGGTATTTACCGGTAATTTTTAGAATGAATGATTAGGGTGGCGAAAATGGTAATTATCTTTTTCCATGTACAAAATTATCCAAATTTGACAAAAAAAAATTTTGTCCACGGCTATTAAATAATGTACTCAATATGTATGTGTTTCCTCAAGGATAATGCTATGCATCATTCCCTGCAGTGAATAATGATTTCAGAATTCACTAGTGAATAATAAGGACAGTCAGTTGTTTATAAGTCACGGGCAGGTATTTTTTCAATTCGAGTGCAATCTCGCAACTTTTTAGGCTACTTTCTGAAACCTTAAATATAAATATTCGTTAACTGTCATAGCTACAATTGTGTGAACAATTTTACTGTTATTATCAAATTTATGAATAGATAATTTTATTTAGCGTTTCAGAAACAGACCTTCTTTTATCATACAATTTCGTTTTTAAATTTGATTGAGTAGGCCGTTATGTGTCAAAGAACGGCTTGTCAAATTAAATTTAAACGTCAACGTTATTTACAATAATTTTACATATTACTCAAAAAGAATAATATAAATAATTCATTAATTAATTTCTTCAGTAAACAATTTAACAAAAATATCTAATAGTCGTGTACAAAGTATAGTATTCTACTCGCATATAGTGGCTACTCTGGTGATTTACGACATTCGTCTACGGCTTGTGTCTTAAATTTCACCCTCATGAATAATAGCCATCATTATATGCTCGTTGAATAATATAGTATTATATGCGTATATTTAATATAATGAACAAACCAAACGTTTTTTATCAAAAGGAAAGAATATAAATGAAATAAATTTAAATAAATAATTATTCTGTAAATAACAAAAATATCAACTTAAATAGCAAAAATTATAAACATAAACTCAAATAGAGCATTTACTGAATACCTAATCTAAAAATACAATATTTTTTAAAAACAGCCTGTTAAAAGGGTTAGTTTTTCAAAGCTATATCTGTTAGTCGTCTGATATTTGTGCATAGAATACCATCAGCTGAAGATGTCCTTCCTCAATCGATATTGGTGAATCGATAAATTAAAAGGAATTGGTAATAACATACTTCTAAATGTATTCCACGGATATTTGCGGCAGTGAAATATTCAATTTCCTATCACACGATATTGTCAATGTCTCTATTACTTGTATTTTTTGGGGCTTGGTGTCTGGGTTTTACTTTTTATAATATTATTTATTTATTGTTAAAAGTGCTCAGTGTTGGGACAGTCACTCTGTATTTAGTGAATACTAGTCACTGACATAAATAGAAACGTTGAATACGTGACATATCGTAAGTTCAGAATTTACCGAAATAACCGGTAAAAAATTAAAATAACCGGTAATTATCGTCATGTGTTTTTTGTCCTAATAACCGGTTAACCGGTTAACCGGTTAACCGGTATTGCAATCCCTATACTCAACCTTTAGAAAAACATATTCTGCAGATACAGAGCTATCCTGTGCCTACAACAAGGCGCCAGCTTCAGAGTTTCCTTGGCCTATGTAATTGAATATATCCCTAATGTTGCAATAATTACTAAGCCCTTGACCCGACTACTCTCGAAGGACTGGCGCTATAAGTGGAATACAGAAGCCCAAGAATCCTTTATCCTACTGAAAGAGGTATTAAATAAACCTCTAGGACTGCACCGGCCAGATTTCAATAAAATGTTCATACTGCAGACGGACGCATCCTTAATAGGATTATCTGCAGTATTATATCAATTGGGGGATAATGACCAGAAGCACATCGTCTCTTATGCTAGTAATACGTTATCTCCGACGGAGAGAAAATACCATATCAATGAATTGGAATGTTTGAGCGTCGTTAATTATATAAGGAAATACAAAATATATATTTGGCAGACCGTCCATTTATAGTCAAAACCGACAATCGAGCTTTACTATGGTTAAATAAGCATAAGGACGAGAAAACGAAATTTACACGTTGGTCATTATTACTTCAGGAATACAGCTTCACCATAGAACATTGTCCCGGCAAGGAAAATATATTGGCAGACTATCTTAGCAGGAATCTTCAAGGCCCAAACGTCGAAGCAAACGACGAAGAGGAAAGGATGTATCCACCAAAATTCTCGTACAAGGAACGAATATCAGTGATTACCACATTGGAATTAAACGATCAGGTCAGAGAAGCGCAAACGCACTCCAGAGATATCCAAGACCAAATTGAACGATGGAATACTCTAGTGCGACAAGCAGATAAAACCGAGGCAGAGGTGAAATTCGTCAATACAGGACAAGTGATAGGCGGCACACTTTGGACGAGAGGCGAAAATGTTATAGAAAAATTATACGTACCAAAACGTATGGTCATGAGAGTAATATCTCATTTTCACGACCGACCGGAAGTAGGTCACCCCGGCCGCGATGAAACTGTTAGAATCATCTCGGGCCGCTATTATTTTAATAATTTGTCGAGACTAGTTAACAAATATTTAAATGAGTGCATTATTTGTAATTCCGTAAAAAGCAGACAATCACAACCGAAGGCTTCTCTCAGAAGCCATGCTCCATCGCATCCGTTCGAAGTTCTAAGCGTCGATGTAATCGGATCGCTTCAACGAACCAAAGATGCAGATAACCGATATATATTAATGGCAGAGGATGTATTTAGTAAGTGGGTCGAAGCCAAGGCGTTCACCCAAGTCAGTGGAAAAACAATAGCACAATTTATCGAAGAGGAACTAGTGGCGAGATATGGCGTTCCGAGGGTCATCATTTCCGACCAGGGAGGCCACTTCAATTCCGGCTTTTACGATACGTTCTGTACACGTAACAATATTGAAAGATTCTTCACAGCAGCTTACCACCAACAGGCCAATCCAATAGAAAGGAGGGTGCAAGAAGCTAAGAAGATCTTAAAAACCTTATTATATGGTTCACCCAACGACGAGTGGGATCGACATGTTAGTCAGATGGCATATATCTTGAGAACAAGAAAAAACGCCGCTACGGGGCATACGCCCAGTTTCGTAGTACTCGGCTATGAATTACCGCAGATTGGTGATTGGAATATGTTCGCTTATAGACAAGAACGTCGTAATCAAGCGGACGTTCCCCGCCTTGAAAGAGTCAAGGAGATTCGTAGAAATCAAACAAATTACCAATGGCGTTACGCGCCCAAAGTGGCGGTAACGCCGGTCGTATATAAAGTGGGAGATATGGTAATGACTAAAAGGATCAGGAAGGATCATACCTTCACACCGTCGTGGAGTGGGCCACACAAGGTTTTAAAGAGATTGTCCAATGAAGTTTACCTAATTCACAAGGGAGTAACTTCGACGAGATTACATGTCGATGCCATCAGGCCGGCACCTAAGGGAGATCCCGATGTTGAATTGGAATTGTCTGAAGAATCAGAAGATAGTCCGGATGAAACTCATCTTAGTGACGACGCTTCCTCATCAGACAATGAGATCGCGCCCAGGTCAGAGCGACGTAGCGATACCACACTAGTTCAAATCAATGTTCCCGCAAGTGCTCAAGATGAGCCGGATGTAATAAGTCGAGATCCCGATGATGCTCGAGATGAGCCAGATATAGAAGAGTCACCTCTAGATATTTCTGAGGTCGACCACGGCTAATAGCCGTTTTCGCTTTTTTTTTATATTTTTTCTCAAAATTCTAAGTGGCGA
This sequence comes from Rutpela maculata, assembly GCA_936432065.2. Classification (NCBI taxonomy): domain Eukaryota; kingdom Metazoa; phylum Arthropoda; class Insecta; order Coleoptera; family Cerambycidae; genus Rutpela; species Rutpela maculata. The sequence continues at coordinate 121,528,302 of OW386288.2, forward strand.
TTTTGACCTATATGCGGTCGAATCGAAAATTTAAAGTCTACTCCATGAGCAGACATGGAAAGACGGCGAACCCGCCGCAAGAGCGTGATCCGGTAAGCCTAGCTTCTCAAGAGCGAGAGCCGCCAAGTTCGAGTAATGGACGTAGGCATAAGTACGAATCAGTACGAGTTTCGGAAGCTGTTTTTCTTATGCAAGAAGACAACTTCTATTTTAATCATTTTAAGTCAACAAAATTAACGTATACCCCAAATGGAAACTACGAGTTTCAGAAGCCGTTCTTCGCTCAAGAAGACGCTTCAATTTTTTTTTTTTTTTTTTTTTTTATACTTTTTTCACAAGTCGTGATGACCGCACGAGTATCGTAAGCCGATTTAATCTACCTTACGAAGTAGAAACTACGAGACGAGTTTCAGAAGCCGTTCTTCGCTCAAGAAGACGCTTCAATTTTTTTTTTTTTATACTTTTTTCACAAAGTAGTGATGACCGCACGAGTATCGTAAGCCGATTCAATCTACCTTACGAAGAACCAATTTCTAACCATTATAAGTTAACAAAATTCATGTTAGAAAAATATTTCATTAAAAAAACAACACATTTGTGTTTGTTAGTCGACGCGTCCCAGTCGACGACTTGCTAAAAAGTCAATATAGTTGCAGAACTGCATTTTCCATGTGCAGAAATGGAAAGATGACCCAGCCTGTCGCAAGGGCGCGGCATGGTGAAGTCTGGAACTCAAAGGCGAGGACCGTCCAAGCTGCGGCATGGAGATATAGACAGCCTCTTCTAGAAAGGGCCGAAGTTAAGCAAGAGCGAGACCAGGGCAAAAAAGCGAGTGCAACGAATTAGTGAGAGTGGACGCTAATCAAAATTGTGCTACGCTTCGCTTCGCTTCGCACCTCGACGCGGGTGTAATTAAGTTGATAAAAATGTTGTATCAACTTGGCGTATTGTTTAAAAAATGTATTTATTTTTAAGTTAGATAGGCGAATCAGCCGTCTGCCCCAATTAAGGCCGTTATTTTTAAACATCTGTACCATAGGTCAGACCGTCAAATGAAGGCATTCAGACATACAAGTGAATATGGACATTAAATGCAATCGATGAGTAGAAAAGATTCAACCAAAGGAGGGGAGTGTTGTAGAACTCTCCAAAATCGTCCTAAGTTGAAGACATAATCAAAATTCGACTTAGACAAAAATTTCATTTAAAGACATTTTTGGGAGTCTGCAGAGGCGCAGATCAGTCCATAAGGACCGTTTTGGGTTCTATAAGGCGTTGGAAATGACCAGGTGAAGAAACACCGAATTTTCACTTAGGAAAAATGTTTTTGGTTCAGAATATCAGAGTAGAAGTATATAATGACAAAGATTTATGAATAATATACTTTTTCAAAGGTACCGTAAATTGGACTTTGAAAAATAATATTTTTGGAAGGGCGTCAAAATTTGGCCCAGGAATCGATTTATCGAAAGTACGCCAAAGTTTCACTTGCAGACTAATTTTTCAAAACTGCGTTGAAATTTGGCTTGAAGATCGATTTTTCAAAAGTACGCCAAAATTTCACCCGCAGATTAACTTTTCAAAAGTACCTTAAAATTTGGCTTGAAAATCGATTTTTCAAAAGTACGCCAAAATTTCACCCGCAGATTAGTTTTTCAAAAGTACCTTGAAATTTGGCTCGAAAATCGATTTTTCAAAAGTACGCTAAAATTGGTCTTAAAATGGATTTTTCAAAAGTACCACAAAGTCAGTTTAAAAAGTACCACGAAAATATAATTTAATTTATTTTTTATTTTTTATTCCTCAACCAAAGACATTGACCTTTGAGGTACGGTCATTAAAAGCCCAATTCTAAAGTATGAGCATAAAATTTTAACGATGCACTGCATCCGAAAGGCAAAATAGAAGATTTTGTCAAAGCCGGCGTAGTGCCGATAAGCAAAAATTGATAAAAATCAATGCACATGTACAAGGCCGGTTTCTCGCATGGAAAGAGTTTGGATTGACTCAGCGGCTCGCAATTTGGTCGAGCGCGTTGAGTGGTCCAGACAAAGCAATGGTAGAAAAGCCAATAACAGGGCTTTTCAAATGACAAAGTTATAGAGGAAAACGCCTTGTGCATAAAAATCCAAAAATTCAATTTTGCCTAAAAGTCGCTCGAAGGTGAGACGCTGCCAAATCGATAATATTAATCGACTGTGATAAGGGTTAGTAAGTCGTGGACTGATCGAACGCCACTCAACTTATGCAGTAATAAGTCCTCTGAATGTGTTTGAGTACGTGAAACTCCACGATACAAGAACTTTAAAGCTAAGTAGTCTCTAGCGAAACTAAATTCATTTAGTAAAACTTTTTTTAAGTTAATTTCAGTCAGCCTTAATTATTCATTTACCCAGAGTCTGAAATGATTCTAAAAGCTCGCATTTTCATTCTGAGAAGGTATGTATGAATCTTTTCTACCTAATCGATCGTTAGCGTGAGCGCTCTCGCTTGTATGGTCTGAAAGTCACTACCTTGATTGGGGAAGGCACGATTCTTTTCTTGAGAATTTTGTATAACCAATTCTGTTAAATAAACGGATTCTTTGAACTAATATTTCTTAATTGATCTTGAGGCCTGTTGACGGTCTATAATCCCTGGAACTTTCGTATAGAAAACCGGATGTGTCGAGTTAATTCGCATTAACGTTCGACCTTCTGGTTACTTACGGAGGTTTGATAGGGATTTTTTTATGCGTTTTTTGAGAAATATATTCCGTTATTAATGGACCAAAACGTGATTTTCGCGTACCAAAACTAATCCCTCCGCAGAAAAATTCTTCGGTTGGGATTTTTTTATGCAAAAATTCAGGAAATTAAGAGGTGCCTAAACCCCTAACGAGGGAATTCGGGTCCAGAGAGAGCGTAGTTTCCGATCTGTGGTAGTGCAGCCTTGGTCCCATTACTCGGCTACCGAAGTGCATCTTATCTCGAACCCGCCTGGGAGGTAGAAGAACGGGGTAATACGCGACTGGCGCCCCCTGAGAAATAAATTGGTGTCGCGTCATTTTGACGCCCGGTAGTGCGTTCTTCTACACTATCACCCCCCCCCCAGATGAATTTTCTGGCTGCGCCACTGTCCTACTCTGATCCACTTTTTCACATCTTGTCCCACTTTATCCCACCTTGCCTCACCTTGTACAGGGGTGGATGAAGTGAAAAAAAAATTGAGGCCTTTGGCTCTTGTACAAACACTAAATCACAATTTTATTTTTTTCATCCCCTTTAGTAATGGGTGAGGATGGTAATGGGGATGGCTAATGCCAATACATTTTGTGAGACCTTAGCTTCTCTTATATATATACTAAATTTATAGACTCTCAGTTGCTTGATTTACCTATTTACCCCCTAACTCTTCAACGGAATAAAATCAAAATATAATTTAGGTCCAGATCTCGTTAAAATACATACGCGTACCAAATTTCAAGTCAATATCTTAAACGATTCCAGAGTAATTGTGCTCACAAGAAAGTTAGACAGACCAATAGAACAACAGACAAAAATTTTTTTTTCTCAAACTTAAAATCTCGACGTTTCATGACATTTTAAGTCTATTTGAACAATAAAAATTTTCAATTTCCTATTGCGTTACTATACCCCTGGATGTGGAAGTAATATGAAAGACTAAATGCATTCATATTCATCAGATGAAAATAAATATTTAATGACTAAAATGACTTAAAATTCGAATATTGAATAATTTGTTAATAATTGCCATTGGTTCAATTCAACTCAGTTTAAGGGAATTAAAACAGCAGTGTAAGTATTTATTTGTATGTGTATGTTTTGGAAAAGAAATGAATCCTAGTATAATCGAATACTGTATGTGTGTCTGTTGTCTCGAAATGCGTACCCTCTCCCGTATAATTCCACTTCAGACCTTCAGGGAAAATGATAGTTATATTTCCTGTGGTGGTATTAACTACTGACCGAACTTAAAAGTAATATTTAGGCGTATTTTTTGAAATTTTAAATAATTTTGAGGTGAAATCTATTAATAAACGGTCAAAAAATATACTCTGATCTGACATAAGTTTGACGTCACAAAACGTTTTTTGGCGGCAAATATTTAATTTGAATTTATATCTCTATTAATATGATTATAAAGTATTGTTTTACAGAAAAACCATCAGCTATGATATATATCTTAAAAAATTTTAACTTTCTAACTTTTAAAAAAGTCTAATAGAACCTTATTCGATTAATATATCAATTACGTTTCATACAACACAGAATTGTATGTTTCTGGGATTCCATTGGAATCCCAGAAACATACGTACTTCGTCGTGCTGAATACTAATCAAGTGTCCGTTTAGCTCCATCACTCACCAATTTTTAGTAAATCCCGAAAATAACCTAAATTATGAAGGTTTTTTAGGTTATTTTCGCGATTTACAGAAAAATGGAGTTTCAGCAACAGACAACTTTTTTAATCTCGTTCTGCTGTTTCTAATAAAAATAGTCTGGTCAATTTCTTAAACTTATATGAAATAGACATTGCCTTAATAAATGAGACGTGGTTTAAACCCAACACAAGGATACATTTTAGTGGTTATAACACAATACGTGTGGACAGATTTGACGGTAAGGCCGGCGTCGCCATATTGATTAAAAAGAGATTTCCTTTTAATGAAATTAAATTTATTAAAAATTTTAACGAGGACATTTGTGTTTGTGGCGCAGATGTACTTATTGATAAAACCTACATATCTTTTTTATCTATTTACAGACCTCCTAATATTGTTACTAATTCAAATGACTGGACTAATATTTTTGGCCAAGTTTCTTACTCTTGTGTAATAGGAGGAGACTTTAATGCCCATAATGGACTTTGGGGCTCCTCCAAAAATGATAACCTTGGTAATCAACTACTAAATGTTATTGACGACTTTAATTTCGTCACTTTAAACAATGGTAATGCTACCCGTTTAGAACACCCACGGCAGCAAAAATCTGTGGTGGATATTACATTCTGTTCGTCAAATTTTGCTAATTTAATTACATGGAGTACCACATCAGACATCCTCGGATCGGATCATTATCCTATTATAATGGACCATGACTGTCCATATTCAGTCTATGATACAATTTTTCCAAAATCTAAATGGAACTTAAAAAAGGCCAACTGGGCTTTATACACTAAATCAATCGAACAGTCATTTTTAAACCTGCTTTTAATAACACGAACGAAAAATATGATTTTCTGGTAGAATGTATTAATAATGCTGCACTACTCTATATACCAACTTACAAACCTTTTAAAATTAAACAAAGGCCACCATCGCCTTGGTGGGACTCTAATTGTTATAAAGCTGTCACTGAGAGAAAACGTGCAATACATCATTACAAAGAAAACCCCACCAAACAAAATTATGTACTTTGCCAAAAAATAACCGCCCAAACAAAAAAATTTCTCAAAAATGCAGCAAAAACTAGCTGGATTAACTGGTGCTCTAAATTAAACAAAAATACCCCGTTATCCACATTGTGGACACAAGCAAAAAAAATGCAACGAATTTCCACCAATAACGGAATGTCTACAAGGATAGCAGATAACGATTCATGGTTAAATGACTTTTTTGATAATATAGCTCCACCCTCCGCTGACAATTTCAAAAGTCAGGATATTGATGACTCAGACAATGGAAATCATTTTCTGTGTAAACCATTCGAATTCAATGAATTGAATTCTCTAATAAACAACGTAGAAAATACTTCACCTGGATATGATGACGTTAAATACCCTATGCTTAGCTATCTGCCTTATAGTGCTAAAATTTTTCTGTTGGAGATTTTTAATGAAATATACCTTTCAGGTTCCACTATTCCACAATTTAAAAATATAATTGTAGTCCCAATTTTAAAACCAGGAAAAAAACCGAATGATGCCACTTCTTACAGGCCTATTTCCTTATTGTCATGCATACTAAAAACCTTTGAACGTATCATCAAGGTTCGACTAGAGTGGTGGTTATTATATCATAATCTATTACCCCCATGTCAGTTTGGTTTTAAAAAAGATTTTGGAACCATGGATGCTGTCTCAACTTTAACAATCGACATACAAAATTCTTTTACACACAATAACTATTTATGCGCACTTTTCCTAGATATTAAGGGAGCATATGAGTCAGTGAATCTCCATATTCTAGGAAAAAAACTATACGAATTCTTTTCTGTTCCAAGAAAAATTGCTCAAAATATCATAGGTCTTTTTTCCAACCGTATTATATATATAAGAAACAATAAAAATGAAAGAATTGGTCCGAGACTAAATAATACCGGCCTACCACAAGGTTCAGTATTGAGCCCACTCCTATTTAACTTATATACAGCTGACTTACACAATTATATCTCGCCAAATATAAACATCGTCCAATATGCTGATGATTTCTGTATCTACGCAGACCATAAAAAATTCGATACGGCAAATAAATCCTTGGAACGTACCATTATAGACCTTAGAAAGTGGTTTACCATAAACGGTTTTGAGTTGTCACAAGAGAAGTCTATTTTCAAGACACAACACCCCCAACATTGTCGATATCCAGATTGGAGATTATAAATTTCCATATCAGCCAGAGGTCAAATATTTAGGTGTGGTTTTAGACAAAAAAATAACATGGAAATCCTTCATTGAGTCTATCATTACTAAATGCAATAAAGGTATTAATTTTTTAAAACTTGTCACTAAAACCTGGTGGGGAGCAGACGTAAAGGTTGCCTTACTTTTCTATAAAGCATACATTAGATCAGTTATAGATTACGGATGTATTATATATGGATCTGCAAACAAGTCTTTACTAAACAGGCTGGAAATTACTCAAAGAAAAGCAATTCGGATTTGCCTTGGTGCAATGAGTTCCACTCCCATCCACCCACTTTGTGTGGAAGCTCTTGATCCTCCCCTTGATTTAAGGAGGGAGTTTCTTAGCAACAAATTCATACTGAAACACTTTTATTTCAATACTCCACTATTAGATAAAACTGTAAGTTTAAACACATTCGACCTATGTAATAATTGGATTAAAAAACCTTCACCCCCCCTGACTTCAGCTTTTCGATACTGCTCTGAACTTCCCGACTTCGAAACATTTTCTTTCAATAAATTTAATTTCTTTGCTTTATTCACGGATACCCACACCATTACGCCATCTTATAGTGAAAATCACCTAATAAACTCTAATACTTTAATAAGTATTCTAAATCAATTTGACGACCCACTGATTATTTACACAGATGCATCTAAAATCAATTCACATACTGGTGGGGCTTATTTCATCCCATCATTGAACTTAGAGAAAATTTTTAGTCTGAACACCAATTGTACTATCTTCACCGCAGAGGCCATAGCAATATATGAGGCACTACAGTATGTTAAACAATGTAATCATCCAACTTCAATCATTCTATCCGATTCCCTATCTGTTCTTAATGCAATAAATAATACAAGCACATTTAGTTATAAAGTCAATCCATATATCCTCAACATAAAAAATATCATCCACCAAATCCACTTAACCGGGAAAATAGTTATATTCGTTTGGGTTAAAGCACACATAGGCATAAAACATAATGAATACGTTGATAAACTGGCTAAAGAAGGGGCTTCCTCAAGATCCACACTACAATACAAAATTAGTTTAGCAGACGTGTATAGTGTACTTAAATTTAACCAAAAAGACTTATGGAATTATCAATGGAATGAATACTGCTTTACCAACCCTACTAGGTATACGATGATACACCCCAATATACCTAATAAACTCTGGCATAAAGATCTCCAAGTATCGAGAAAGTATGTAACATCTCTCATACGTTTAAAATTTGGCCACGCATGTTACCCCGCGCACTTACATAAAATTGGTATTTATACCTCACCAAATTGTGATCAATGTAACACGACAGCTGACCTCGACCACATATTTTTCGGATGTTCAAAATATCGAAATGCCTCTACTACATTAGTCAACAATATTACAAGAAATTGCAATATAATGGCTCCGTTCAATATGCTCAATTTATTGACTATAGGATCTAGGAAAATTTATACGCATATTATAGGTTTCTTAGAAGAGACTGGAATTAAGTTGTAGGTTATCTTTGTTACCGTATGTTTTTCCTTATGTTATTTACCCTTCCAACCGAGGTCCTCCTTGTAATGTCTATTTTAAAATGTCCTGACAGACCCCAGGACGAGAAGTGTGTGACCCTGTTATATCCTTTTTCGTCATCTTCTATATATATTCTCCTCTCTCTCGTGTTAGGTTAGATATAGACATAGGATATTTTATCATTTTCTCATACTTATCATAGTATTCATGTATGTTGTATAAGCAACAAATTAATTTAAGATTTTAATTAACTTTTAAAAAAATTGCGGCTGGCAGTATGGTCCTTGACCGAACGCCATAAAAAAAAAAAAACTTTTTTAATTTTATAGAGCTGTGCAATTAAACATACATAAATTGAAATAAATATTTTTAAAACTTACTATTTCACACTTTTCTCTCTTTGGTACGTCTGATGACAATTTCAGGTCGGCAGCTATATGCATGTTCTCCTCAACGGTTAACAACGGCTGCAACCTGTCGTCCTGTGTTATGTAACAAGATAATTTCCTAAATTCTTTCAAATTTCTATTTACACCATTTACATAAACTGTCCCTCCTATGCCTCGTATTCTGTAACCACTTAAAACATCTAGTAATGTACTTTTTCCTGCTCCGGATGGACCCATAATAGCGATCAACTGACCAGGGGGAAACCTTCCGTTAACTCTGTGTAATATTTCTTTTTGATCTGAAAGTAAAAAATAAAAATAAAAATTGGAATACTAAATAAAGCACTTTGGAAGACTTTTGGAAATAGCTGAGTTTCCAATTACTATAACAAAGTTCCCTCTCAGACAGAATTCTTCTTTAAAGATAAATAATAATATAATAATAATATTTATTTTCTTCATGAACAATTAACAAAAAAATATACAATAGGTAATGTAGGCATATTCTATATTATAAAGACGGATGCCTGTTTGTAGGTACAAATCATTTTAAAATGTAAACATGTACACAGTATTAAATAAAAAAACACCGCTGCCTAAGAAATCACTACTTCCACATCCTATCCAAGTCTCTTGTAATGAAAACATTTTGATATCATATTTGCACTTCACTACATAGTCATAATTGTTCATAGAACTTTAATAATATAATATTTGAAATCATCTTCCCCAAACACCCATAAAACGATATATCACAAATTTTGAGGTCTTTGGTTCTTGTGCACACACTAAATAATAATACTATTGATTTACCCCATTCAATGTGAGGTGGGGTTGGTTATGAGGTTGATAGTGGCTGATGATAAAAATATTTGAAACCTTGGCTTCACATACATACACTAAATCCCAATTTTTACTTTACCTCTTTATCCCCTTTTACCCCCAACCCTTCAACGAAATAATATCAAAATATAATCTAGTTCCAGATCTCGTTATAATACATGGTATATACAATTTCAAGTCAATATCATAAACCGTTCCAGAGTAATCGTTCACAAAAAAAAGAGTTACAGACAGACAGAATATTTTTTTTGCTTAAACTTAAAATCATAATGTCATGTTTCATAATATTCTAAGCTTTTTTGAACATAAAAAATTCAAATTTAATAGTCGCAATATCATAAATAAATCAGACTCGCACCAAAATACTTGTGTTATGCAAAATTATGAACTAAAATCATAATATTTTAAAGTTAAATTACGGAAAAATACGTACGATAAAAAAGTTAAGTTAGCATAAATATACATTTGTACGTATAATATTATATTATTCATTCATAAGACTGGTTAAAACAGAAAAGGAAACTACAAAATATATTTTTTGTCTAACTGAAAATTTACTAACCTGGAAAAATTATATTTTTTGTTTCATGAAATTTTAAGCAAAGTTGAACACTTATCCAATTCTTTATATGTTTCTTATATAGTTTTATAGAATTTATTGCTTTTATTGGTGAAGGAAGCATATTATAAACTTTTGGCCTTAATTAAGTAAAACCTTTTTTTGTTCTAATTACTGCAGAGGATATTATTCTGAAACCAGTATTGTATCCATGCTCAATATTAACTAAATCATGTTCGTTTTGCTATCGTCTCAAAAGGATGGATTGACAAAACAGCCGGCAGATATCAAATATTTTTATTTCGTTAAATAAATTATTATTAGGGTAAGTCCAATGTAACTGAAACACTACTTTTAAAATTAATTGTTGTAATACTTGAGGTAGTTTAGGTGATTATTAAGAAGTTAGTCCGTAAGTTATATGTATTTCACACAGAGCATGGGTACAGGATTTTCTCAACTTAGAGCACCCGAGCCCGGGCAAGATATTTGTATCTATACAGTAAACGTCTTATTTTCTTACTTACGTGATTTTAGGAATATCTCATATTAGATTAGTGTCAGGCGCGCAGCCAGGGGGGGGGGCATGGGGCCCGGGCCCCCCCCAAGCCGTCTTCCATGAACCAAAAATTAAAGAAGCATAATCACTATTAGTACAAATAGTCCCTTCAAATTAGGAAATATTTAAGAAAATTTTCCCACAGTTATAAGACTTGTAAACAGTTAAGTATTTGGGTTGTCTAAACATGATTTTTACCCCCCACAGTTCTGAAAAAGGGTGGTTTTAAGAAATATATACATATATATGAATTTTAGCGCTTTTTCGTCTTTTTCTCTGTTTTGAGGAAAAACTATGCATTTTGGTGAAAAATATCAAGAGAGCAAAGTAGTAGAGCATAAAATTTCCTATAAATTTTGTCTCTACTTTTTTTTTCGAATTCCGCTTAGTTTCGCCGCTAGAGAGCGCGAAAGGAATAAATATACATATAGACTTTTGCGTCTTTTTTTAGATTTTGAGCCAAAATGATGCATTTTCATGAGAAATTACATGAGATCAAAGTTGTAGAACATAAAATTCACTATCTTTAGGTGTTTTCTAGTTTTTTTTTTTTTTTTTTCATAAAAATATATATATTTTTTATGTTCTACAGCTTTAATCTCACGTAATTTTTCATAAAAATGCATAATTGTGGCTCAAAATTTAAAAAAGGCACAAAAGTCCATATGTATATTTATTTCTTTCGTACCCTCTAGCGGCGAAACTAAGCGGTATTCGAAAAAAAAATGGCAGAGACAAAACTTATAGGAAATTTTATGCTCTATACCTTTGCTCTCTTGATATTTTTCACCAAAATGCATAGTTTTTCCTCAAAATAGAGAAAAAGACGAAAAATTGCTAAAAATCATATATATGTATATATTTCTCAAAAACCATCCTTTTTTAGAACTGCGGGGGGTGGAAATGATGATTAGACAACCCCAATACTTCACTTCTTACAGGTCTCATAACTGTGGGAAAATTTTCCATAAAACAGCAATTTTTTTTCTAATTTGGCGGGTTCTATTGGCCCCCCCCAGACGAGTTTTCTGGCTGCGCCACTGATTAGTGTTATATACACTCAAAGAAAATGATAGGTAAATTCAACCAAAAAGAGCATATGAAATCGCGCCTATCTAGTTTCATAGTTAAATCAATCAGTAAAGAATAGTCATACAACTTTATTTGTTTTCGTAAACAAATAGTAGTTTAATAATCATATCTTCTTGTAACAAATCAAATAGTACAATGACATTTTTTTTATGTTCACTAACCATTTTCAATTTGGTCTACAATTAAATAGTACAACGACTTTGTTTTTTGTTCACCAACTAATTTTTAGGTTGATCTACACTTTATTGTATGATGAAGTTTTTTTTTGGTTAGCCAAAATCTCAGTATTGAGACATCAGACCACCCAAACCAAAGATTAGAGATCGTTTATAAGATCCATCCAAATATATCGATGATCCCTGAGAGAATTTGAACACTGCAATCATGTTATTAATTTTCTATAAATTCATAAGAGTGCAAGATAATGCATGATGGATTATTGTTAGTGATTTGTATGTGGCGTCATCTGGGAATAATTTCTGTAATAGACTAGGTGGTAAGCAAGCAAATTTTATGGTAATTCTTTTAGAACTTCTAAAAGATGACAATAATATTGGTTTGTCTACCAAGTACAATAGTACAGCGAACTAATACTGGGTTAGAATTACAATTCGATAATAGTTAAAAATAAAATATACTATTATCTAGTTTAATTTGACAGAATTCAACAAAATAATAGTCAGACGAACAAAATAATAGTCTTATTCATCTATTTTTTAAGTTAATGTTTGTTTTGTTGTACGACAACTTTTTATTAATTAAAATAACAATCACCTCTTGTTTAAAAATACCATCAATATAGTTTGGTTTAACAAAATTAACGATATTGTTAGTTAACCATTTTTTTTTTGTTGAATTTACCCATACTATTTCTTTGAGTGTATTCCCAGATATTCCCAGGCTTAGTTTTTGTTATCCAACCATTGTCATTGTAAAATATTATGACATTATCCGCAATATTTTTATTAAATTTCCCTCAGTCTCTAGCATAAACAATTCATTTAAATATATATTAAGTAACGTGGACCCTAAAACAGTACTTTGTGGTACGCCATATTCTAGTTTTATATATATATATATATATATAGTTAAGTAACGCATGGCGTACCTTTAAAACCGACATTTTCTAATATTTTCAGAAGCTGGATATGGCTAACTAATGTATAAAAAGCCTTTGTGAGGTCACAAAGATGCATATTGCTCGCTTTTTAACCCCCGACTCCCCTGGTGTTATAAGTTTGTATGTCTGTCTGTGTGTCTGTCTGTGGCTTCATATCTCTTAAACGGGTGATCCGATTTTGATGCACTTTTTTTTATTTCAAAGAGTACTTTGTCGAGAAGGTTTCTGCTATATTAGATTTTGATGTTTGGTCGCCATCGTGATTAGAAGCTTTTATTTAACTTGCCTTCTTCTTGTGGGTCAAATCTTGCAACTGAATTTTAAAATAGTTATCCCCAACCGATTGAGCTTAAATTTTGCATACACGTTTAGTTTGGATGACAATGTATCGTTCGCTAAGTGACGTCATTCCAAATCCAATATGGCGGACTCCCAAAGATGGCAGACCAGTTATTTTTTATGCACCCCCATGATATGCGTATCAAATACAAGGGTTTGCTAAGAGGAATAGGAAAATAAAATGACGTCACACTAAATTCAATATGGCGGACGCCCCAAGATGACGGACAAAATTTTTTGGTTTTTACATTATAATTTGATCATATAGTGTATTCGCTCATATGTTGCATTCTAAGAAATGGTGAAGGATTCGGTTTCAACTATAAGTTTTATATCGGATAGGAACGACACAATGAATATACACTTCTCCAAGAAATTAACGCACCACCAAAAAATAACCAAAAATTTGAAGTTAGTTAATTTCTAAACCCCGATCCAAAACGAGCAGTGTTATAAGTTTGACGCGTATGTTTGTTTGTATGTCTGTCTGTCTGTCTCTAGCTTTATATCTCTTCAACGGGAGATCCGGTTTTGATGCAGTTTTTATTAAAATTAAATACAACACATGAATATACTTATTTATAATAGATAGAACCGGTCTTGTAGACCGTGTGTGACTAGTAGAATACAAAATTGGACCGCGTCGGCTTAAAGGTTAAAAATGTTCTGTGTGGGACTCGTGATATAATAATATGCTATGTTGTATGTATATGTTTAGTTTGAAAAGTATAAAATAAAATTAAATTACAAATTTAAAAAACCCCCGACACAAAAATATCGACTAAATAACTAATATAAAAAAGAAATTAACACAACTTTAAAAATTATGAAATAATTTTGATTCCATATACGAACTCTTATGATTTACTTAAATCCAGCTTGCATTTTCCTTATGTCCTTGAGAATTACTTTCTTATACGCATGAATATGTCGGGGGCTGCTGTAAAGACGAACTACTAAATAGTTATATTCAAAACAGCAGCTCTCGATATATTCATGCGTATAAGAAAGCAAATCTCGAGGACATAAAGAAAATGTAAGCTGGATTTAAATAAATTATAAGGAATGGAATGGAAGTTGTGTTAATTTATTTTTTTTATATTAGTTATTTAGTCGATATCTTTGTGTCGGTTTTTTTTTAATTTGTAATTTAATTTTTGCTTCAATAAATTCATTTCCTCTTGACATCACAGGTGCAGTTGCATTTAGTGAAGAACTGATATTAATTTGTTACTGGATATTCTGAGCGTTAACTCGCTTTATATTTTTTGTTCGAGAATTTCACCGCGCCTTTAATGTTATATAAATTATATAAAGCTTTGCAGTTCTTGACAACTTTCTTTAGGTTAGAATCTTATAGGTAAAACAACGCGAAATCCTTAGAAAGATATTAAAGATAAATATATAATTTGCAACTGACTGCGTTATTAATTGTTTTTAAATATTAATAAACGATTTCCTTCCTTTGAAGAGAAACTTAATTAGATACCTATTGGGTAAATAAGTTTTTTTACTCTACAAACTTTCCGAAGGTTAAAATGATTTGATGACAGAGTGAAAGCTTGGGAAGCTGTGGTTAATCATAAATGTTTATTCTCTTTTATTTTATTACCATTTTGTCGTAAATCGTTTAAAGTTAATTCATGAATTATATATTACCATGACTAGAGTCGACTAAGATTATACAAAATTATTTAATTTCATACCAAAGTATTACGTTGTAATATTTACTTTACGGAAAAAAATGTTTGAAATATTCAGCTGTCCTCCAGATCAACTCAATGACTCTCCTACAGTTCTACAGTTTACAGTGGGGTCGAAACCACTTTTTGGGGATAATTCACAATGAAAAAATATTTAGCTCTATGTGAGGCTCGAGTCCGCTTTGCTGGGCACGCCCACTTTTTCTGCATAAAGCCTTTATTGGAGTATTTATTTGCTTTCTAACGTGTCAAATTATATATTTTACAGGTAACTCATTTATATTCCTTTGAAAGTTAAAAAGTGTAACTGCACGGGTTCAAAGAAAGTAAAAATAAACTTAAAATAAAAAAATAAATAAATACTTGTTTTAATTTTTTTTTATATACAGTATGTCCGCGGATGGGGTTTACAATAGGTGTAATGCCAACATTTTTAACTTTTCGAGAAAATGTTGTTCTTTATAAAAGTTTTTGCTTGCTTAAAAAATAGTAATGACGTTGAGAAAAATTACAAAAACTTAAAATTCCGTAAGAGTAAACTGGTTATACTTTTTATTTTGGAACAAAATGTAAAACAAAAAAGTTGTTTCAAATTATATGATCCGTCAAAATTCAAAATTCCATTTGAATATTGCAATGTTTGGAAATAAGTGAAAATACTTGTCGGTTTTTCTCAAATTATTATTTAGCTAATTGCATTCGAACAAGGCGAGTAAATATCAGATAAACAATTCTGAATTTATATATGCAAATGCACCAGACAGTAACTTTTTTTAAATATTGAGTTTGAGTAAAAATTCTAAATTCGGGGTGGTCCCTCTCCAATACCTAACATGTTGTGAAGCCACAGTCCTATTTGTTGAAAACGTTGACTTGTCGGAGAACACGATAAATTTATAAAAATTGGTGTTGCCACTTAATATTCCATTTCCAACCCATAAACATAA
This sequence comes from Rutpela maculata, assembly GCA_936432065.2. Classification (NCBI taxonomy): domain Eukaryota; kingdom Metazoa; phylum Arthropoda; class Insecta; order Coleoptera; family Cerambycidae; genus Rutpela; species Rutpela maculata. Next base: position 121,544,005 of record OW386288.2, read on the forward strand.
ATCTAGTCGTTTTTCTTCTGAGGTGTGGTTAAAATGAGGTTTGTATGGAAATATTTTATTCTCTTTCAAAATTTTTTGCAAGCTTTTTAAACCTCCTCCAAATGCTGGGCTCGATTTCTTAACGAAAGTTTCAGAACAGATGCCAAAACTAATATTGTGACATCGTAAATTTTACCACACATTTTTTTCTTTTTCTTTGTCAAGCACTGAACCAGTTTATTAAATTTTTTTGACCAATTTATGAACAGCCATTCTCGAAACATACACATTGAGAAATTTCTCACTAAATTGTTGAAGAACGGAACGGTATGAACTTCCACCGTCTCCATAGTACTCTATTAAAAAAATTCTTTGCTCGACCGTTAACATTTTAAAATTATTTTTTTAATGCAGATATGTCATGATATGTAGACGTAACTAGATAACAATGCACCAATCAAATAGAACATTACAGGAATTATACAGGATGTTCCTAAAATAGGATTCCAAATTTCTACAGCTTGTAGTATTTGTCAACATAAAATAAAAGTAAAAAAAAGTATTTTAATAAAAATTCACTTATTTCGAAATATTGCAATATTCAAGTGAGAGTTTGAATTTGGACAGACCATATAATTTGAAACAACTTTTTTATTTTACATTTTGTTCCAAAATAAAAAATATAACCAGTTTACTCTTACGGAATTTTAAGTTTTTGTAATTTTTGAGCACCCCGTATAAAAAATTTAATTTTTCTCAACGTCATTACTATTTTTAGGCAAGCAAAAACTTTTATAAAGAATAACATTTTCTCGAAAAGTTAAAAAATTTAGCGATTACACCTATTGTATTGTCCCGCGTACATACTGTATATACTATATACAGTGTGGCCCATTTCAAGTGGAAACACCTTCGTAACTCAGTTATTGGTCATCCAGTTTCAACCAAATTACGATCGGTACCAAAGTTCTTAACTATATCCTTTTTGAGTAAAACAAAACTTATTTCAGTCATTGGCGTGCATTTTTATTAAGTCAATTTTCGGGAAATTATATTTGGCATTTTTTTTGTTGAAAAACTAATGCAATATTCTTGATCAGCATGCTGTAGAACCGCTATATCTTCATTTTCTCTTTAAATTAACCTTTTCTACTATCCCGTAGCATCGAAAATTTCAAATTTCGAAGGCCAAGAATTTTCATTGAAAAATTTTGGGTCATCAGACCTGTAAATTATTCGGGCATTAAGGATTACAGAATTTGAAAGTATCGATGATATGAGGTGGTAGCAAAAATGAATTTAAAGAGAAAATAAAGAATGACTTTCTTTAAAAAAAAAATTCGTTACCAACTTATTGATTATTTAATATTTAACATAGTCAATTTTAAGTGGGCCGTAATTCGAAAACCAAAAATCAAAATGTTGTTATATTCTGGATATAGCAGTTCTACAGCATGCTGATCAGTAATATTGCATTAGATTTTCAACAAAAAAAAAATGCTTAATATAATTTCTCGAAAAATCAACCCTTTCTTTCTTAATAAAAATGCACTCCAATGACTGAAATAAGCTTTGTTTTACTCAAATAGGATATAGTAAAGATCTTTGATACCGATCCAAATTTGGTTGAAATTGGATGACCAATAACTGAGTTACGAAGTTGTTTCCACTTGAAATGGGTCACGCTGTATATAATAGTATATAATAGTCATAGGTATTTTATAATGTAAGAAAAGCAAGTGTAACAATATATGCAGTTATTGTTTGCGCCAATAAAAATATTTTATATAATAAATTATAATTAAATAAATCAGATGTTTCAACTATTATATAAACCTCTTTTTCCCAAAAAATATGTACAAAAAATATACATTCATCTTTTTTCAGCTCCACAGTAAATGAATATGACTACTTTGCCTCGAAAATGGGGGAGAGGAGAACTAATCTGCTTGTATCAAACAATAGTTGCATTTTCGTCCGGCTCACAAAATCCACTACATGTCGAGGAAACTTAACTGTCTCGTTTTGTTGCCTTGTTGTTTTGTTGTTGATTTTCAGTTTAATAATAGTGTTGATGAATTTTCTATTACAAGTAATTGTCTCTATTTGCAAATTAGTCGTGGTAACCGCTGAGCCACTGATTGCTTTACAAAAAATTTCAAATTCTTTTCTATTATGCTTAAATTGCCCATATCGATTTTTTTGTTTACTACAACTGCATTATGTGCCAGTATGCATATCACTTCACTGATAAGTCTTTTATTACAATCACTGCATTTATATAAATTAGATACTTTGTCAAAAGTTAAAATTATGATTTTCGATGAAATTATGTAACAGTTCTCTCTTTTATATTTTTATATTTCATTTCGATAGAATGTTTGTGCATGGATAAGTGCGTTTTCAAATTTTGGTTAGTTTGGTCTATATAATATGTAATATACCAAACCTCATTTATTACACAGCACTTTGTACACCATTCTAGATAGTATTATTTATATTATCTTCCGTATTTCAGTGATAGAGCACTAATTATTGTCATTTGATGCGGATAATCTCAGTTTTTCTGAAAGACCTTTTGTGTAAGGAATCTTTCATTATTTTTTCTAATACATAAACCTATACTTACCTTATAACTTATATATCTACGTCCCTAAAGTTAATATAAAAAAAAATGTAATAAATAGATGCTGGAGAGATGGTATAAGAAAACACAGACAAGATTTAATTTGTGTCGTACCATCTCTGCTACTCACCATTTATTTACCACAATAGGATATTTAAATTTTCTGCATTAAAGTATTATAATTTTATTTTTTAATTCCTTTTACATAAATAACTTTTATATTTTTGTGTGTACTATATTTTGTTGGTAAATAAATTATTATTATTATTATTATTATAAATTATTATTATATTTCGTATTGCTATTATTTTTAACTATGTTACAACATTCCTTTGGATAATCATTAAGCATTCATTTATATTTAAATTTTGCTAAATTCTGATTAATCAAATTTGGCCTCCTCCTAGTTATAAAAATGTACACATTTGTGACTCATAAATTCATTATGATATTAAGTTTTATTAATTATACAGGGTGTCAAGTTTTAATTGCCCGTTGCCGCCAGATACCAGGTTTATGTCTACATAACGTATGTTAACTTTTTGCGGTGTATTGAGAGTGAAGACAAAAATCTATATAACCGTAAAATTTAATTTTTAAATCCAACGGAAAACGTGCTAAATAAGAATAAGAATTATTTAGCCAATTTAACCGTGGAATTTACCTATCATATTATACACTAACGTCTTGAGAGACTCTTCAGTATGTTATTGAAAAAATTATTTACAATTAGTAATTAAGATTCAAGGGCAATGTCTGGTGACGCATAATACTCTCACTTGTGGAAAAATGTCCGTGTACTATTTTATATAATTTGATGACAAAAAAATTCAGTAAGTAGGGAACTAATGCTAACCTTAACCTTCTCTGACGTCTTATAAACAAGTTTTGTTCGTCAATTTCGGCAATCGTCTACAGAATATCTAAAAATTTTCCTACAGAATACCCACTAGTAATCGTACTATGTTCATTTCTTTTTTTGCAGGACAGTTCATTGAATAACCAATATTTCCATCAATCTTTATCATTACTGTGAAGTAGTAAACAAACATTATCACAATAAAATAATTTAATATATACTTGACCTTCAGGAAATGGAAGCCTGGTATACCGCAGGGTTTTTCTTAAATGCCTTAGGTGTCTTAGAGAAACAAATTGCATAACTTTGCCTTCGGTTTTTGACTACGTTAGTTTTAAATATACAATAAACTAATTAATTTTAATGCTGAAATAATCTTTAAGAACTTTTTTTCTAAATAAGTTTAAAAAATAGAAGCGTTCTACTGGAATCCATGGCTTTTTCTGAAGTTGTACGTCTGTCTGAAGTTTGTTTAGGGGAAGATGAGCTAAGGACAATGAAACTATCTTCTTATAAATTAACTGATTCTTTTTTATGAATGATTGTAAAGGAGATGGCACTGCAATTTACGTTTTAAAATTTCGATATTACAAGAATAAAATAATCAAGAAATGCCAGAAATGATTTGAATACTATCTATGTCTGCCTGGAAAGTCTGATGTATGTCTAGACCTCCAGACTCAGATCTAAATTATTTTAAAATCAATTTAGAATAATTTTTAAATAATTTTCGGTAATTTAAAGGCCCTATGTTTGTGTCTGATGGATGTAAATTTTATGTGTGACCCAAGTGATTCTAATGATATACTGAATTTGTTCTTATTTTACGCCTGAAAACAAAATCCTTGATTGAGTATACACACGAATACAGGGTGCATCAAAATCTGGAATTGATAACATATTTTCAAATACTGAGGTAAGTTTATTAAATCCAGAAATTGTATTTACAGATTTATCGGACCATTTTTCTCAATTAGTTTCTTTTGAATATAATAAATGCTGTAGCAGCTATAGTAACGTATCAGGAAGGTACTTTAATTCTGATAAAAATATTGCGCAATTTAAGTCGCTTTAAATAACTCAAACTTAGCAAAGAAAAGTTTTTCAGATTTTATTGAAGAATTTAAACATATAGTTGATTTATGATTCCCACTTGCACTTTTACCAAAAAAAATATTCAATAGTAAAATGCCAAATAATTGGGTAACTCGTGAAATTATAAACCAGGCAGGGTCATCTACTTCGATAGTTACATTAGGAGAGCAAGTTAAATAACAACATAGATTTGCTAACAAAAATAATTAATTAAAAAAACTAAAAAAAGTTATTATGGTTCGTTATATTTAAACTCTGATATTTCAGAGGTATTGTAAGGTTTGTATATACCTATATTTCTCCTCCTTTTTTATAGATGTATGTATATCATTACCCTAGCCATTCTTTGATTGTAGATATGTATATAGTTATATTTAAACTTTTCAAATAAATCTTGGATGACTATCAACAACGAAATTCAACTAAAAGTAGTAAGTGGAAGTAATAAAATTATTAAAGATGCAACTGAATTTAACAAATAGAATCTGTGGAGAAGCTCATAGGAAATTCCGATGTAAAAAATAATGTAAATAATTTGGAAGCAAATAATGTATCAATGTTTTTAAAACCGTCTTCACAAATCGAAATCAAAAATATTATTCTTTCAGTGACAAATAAAAATTATTCCGGTTATGATGATATCCCATGTTCGTTGCTTAAGCATGTTATAGATTATATTTAAACCAATCACATATTTAGTAAACAAATCATTTCAAGAAGATAAATTCCCAGATGAGCGGAAAATATCTATTACACAGGCACACAAAAAAAAGTCGAGCGCGAGAAGGCATTTTGACCTGCTGAACACGAATCCGATGTCCGTTTTGCCAGATTGGGTCTTGCATTTTTGCTAATCTCAAGAAACTCCTTAAAAATGCCCGAAAAATCCCAAACATGTAAATAAAAAGCTTAAATGAGCTGATCACTATATCTATACATAATTTGGGGCGCTGAAACTGAATATGAGGTCGGAGTTTGTCAATCAGTTAGAAATTTTGACATAACCTCAAAAAACACCTAAAAAATGTCAAAAAATCCAAAACAAATAAATTAAAAGCTTGAATCAAGAACTTTAAAACTAGCATAACCTAAGGCAAGAGCATTACACCAATAACTTTGAACCAAGAACCCCAAACTAAGAATTCTTAACCCAACATAACCTGAGACAAGAACTTTAAACCAAAAATTTAAATAAGAACCGTTAAGTTACTAGTTCAAGAACTATTAAGGTTTAGAGTTCTTTGTGTAAAGTTCCTGTCTTAGAATATGTTACATTTAGAGTTCTTGGCGCAAAGTTCTTGCTTTAAGTTTTGTTAGATTTAGAGTTCTTGGTTAAAAGTTCTTTGCGTAAAATTCTTGCCTTATTTTTAGTAAATTAGATGTTCCGAAACATAAAAAAAATCAACGATAAAATAAAAAATATTTATCTAAAATGTTATAGTATGGAAATAGTGGATAAAGGTTTTCCATGGTACCTTGCATCATATGTTATAAGATGTTGGGCAAATGGAAAGAACGTTAAAAAGTAAAATATAAAATCCAACAATATGGAAGAAGCCTGGAATTCGTGAAGAGTGTTATTTTTTAGCAATACAAATGTTTCCGGAATTAATGCTAAAAAAGGGTTAATGGAAACTGATTGTTCAGAAAATCAAGAAGAAGACAGTGAATATGAAGATTTGATGTGAGTGCCATTGCATGAGGGAATAGAAGGCAACGAATTGGCTGACAGCCTCGCAAGAAAAGGGGCTGAAGCCCCGTTTTTTGGACCCGAACCATTCTGTGGCTTATCTAAGGGACACGTAACGGAGGAGGTCCTAAAATGGGAAAAGGAACAAAAAGAAGTCCTACTGGAGGAATACTCCAAAGACAAGCGAAAAGGTTTATAACCTATTCAACAAAGAATGCCGCAAGGCTTCTCGAACTTGAAAAGTCCGACCTAAGGCTGATCACAGGCCTTCTAACTGGTCATTGCCCCTTGAGATATCATCTCAAGAACATGAGCACGGCAGAAGATGACAAATGCAGATACTGTGAAGCTGCAACTGAAACCGCGGAACATATATTTTGTAAATGCAAAGTACTAATCCGCATTAGGCTAAATTACCTAGAACAGGCGGAATTAACTCCTGAAAACATAGGGAAATTAACTCCCAGGAAAATTTCAAGCTTTGCAAAAATATTGGAATCCTGGGCAACAACTAATTGCAGGGTAATTCACAAAAGACCTTTTAGGTCGAGGTGAAGGAAGGCCAACCCAGGGCCCGGGCCTTAAACAATCTACAATCTATATTTTAGAACAACAGAATGGGAGAATAAGCAAATTATCTGCTTGTTCACGTATTTGACAGCTAACCGTTCAGTTCACAGAAGAATATGTGCATTCGTTTTTAGAAAATTTCCTAATTTACATATTTGTTTATAGCCATTTTTTAAATCAGATTTTGGGTAAGCGAGATATAAGGGCAAATTCGATTTTTGGCGAAATAAAATTATTAGCGAACGGAGCCCAATATTTTTATCTACAATATCATTACAACTCTAAAATCTACGTGTGTACAAAATATCATCTCTTTTACAATTAATGCGATCTAAAAATCCCTACCGACTAGTCTGTGTATAACATTAAGATTATTAATATTATGAGAGACAACGCTATCGAGGAGCCAAAATCTAGGAGCTTTTTCTAATTTTAAGTTTCCACCGGTATGTCGCGTATTTCAATATATAGAAACTTCGTATTGTGTTGTTAAAATTTTTAAAAATAGTTCGTCATTTCACTCCTGAAAGCGTACGTCATCTCTGTTAATACATTTTTTTATGAGTTAGCTAAAATGTTAAATAATATAATTAAAATTGCTCTTACTTGTTCTTGCACGTACAATTTGGAATTAACTTGAAGGAAAACAAGGCAATAAAGAGATATTATTTGCATTAAATATAAAATAACAATACCTTGAGTGTTTATGTTTCTTGATGGTTACAAAAGTTTGAAAAAGACAAGTAGGCTATCCGAATTGCTCCTTAGTTGTCTCTTCCGTTATTTACAGAGCATAGAAAGAAAAAATGTTTCTAAGTTATCTAAGCTAAAGTATGAAACATTAATTTACATTCTTTCTCTTTTATGAGTATGGCAAAATAAGTACGCTGCACAACTAGAATGGAGAGTTAACAGTTAAATAAAAAAGCATATTGTGTTTTACTCTAGAAAAAATTGCCAAAAATTGAGCTTTCAAAAAAAAACTAAAAAAAGTAAATATTTTGAAACAAAATTTCACCCTGTCACCCGGATAAGGATCTTATTACCTAATGCCGATATTGAATGTTTCAAATTACGTAGATTAAAGAAATTAAGATCTTTTAAATTCTCTAGTCTGCCTCGTCAGCCCGCAGACCTGTCCACAAGCTATGGCTGCCTTATTGCTTAAGCAAAACATCTTTCCTGTTCAAAGAAAAATTTTTTTATGGAGAACCTGGCAGTTGTATTCACATGTAGCTAATGCTTAATATAACTATCACATCATCCTATCACATCCATTCTACTCTCCAGCCAGTAACTTCAACAGTTGCTGGAGAGGTAGATACCAAGGAAGTTGGAAAAATACGTTATACAGATTTACTGTGATGACATAACTATTATTAAAGCACGCAAACAGCAGTCCATTGTAGGCTCTGTCACCAACCCTGATGCTATGAAGATGCATAGCCGTCGACATTCTTTTGTAAATTACAAAAATGGAAAATGCGCAACCAGTGAGTGAGAATGCATTTGGCAGTGTACTTAGATAAATAGCAGAATACCTAAAATTGCCCAATTTTTCTTTTTAGACTATACCTGACTTTTGCAGAACATCTGCGATCTTATTCGCCAATAGCGTTGTAAGCATATTTCCCGAAATTTTGCACTGTCGTGCGCAAAAAAATGGGACAAGTCTTATAACGTATTTTTGCTAAAATCTAGTTGTGTACATCTAACTTTAATTTTTGTGACATTGTCAGTTATTTGCCAAAATTCATTGCAAGTGTGCAAATAGAGACAGACTTACATTAGAAAAAAATAGTTGTCCTATTTTTTTTTGCTCACGACAGTTCACCAAATTATCCTTGACAAAGATTACACAGATTTCCTCGCATTTCCTCTTTGATAAAAAAAATGTTTTGTGAGCGGGGGGCAGAAAAAAAAATATCCTGAGATTTTCTAGGATTTCCTTCTGAGTGTACACCAGATTTCCTTCGCGGTTTGCCCCTCGATATTTTGCAGCAGATCTTTTAACTTTAGAACGAAATGCGAAAAACCAGAATATTTTAAAATCTCTATAGGCTTTAAAATTAATCAAGAACATCGACGCAGCGTGACGTCATTAAGTCCTAGTTGCATTTTCATTTTCCTCTTTTCGGCACTTACATGCTGCATACTCTTGTGTTAAAATACTCCAATCGTCTCCAAATCACCTTAATCAAGTACATATCTGGCAGATTAAACAAATCTACTTTTAAATAGCCGTAAACGCAACTTCGAAACAGACTTTCAGACTGAATGACGTCAGCACTTTGAGCGCGTCGGTTCATGTTTAAAGCAGTATATTTCTGAAACTACTTATCGGATCGATCTCAAATTTTCAGTGTTCCTATTCCATACTAAAAGGTGAAATATGAAATATGGGGATGGAAATATTCAATAGTTGCGAAAGGATATGTCGCTGACTCTGTTCAAAGTAAAGTTGCTATATCGCGAAAATAATTGAATTAGTGGCGGCTCAAATACCGATAAAACATTTATGCATTTATTGGTATATTTTTTTTTGGTTACTCATTTACATAACAGGTTGGAAAACCCAAATAATACAATTTTAATAATTATCCGTAGAAACGAATAAATTTAATATATAAACTTTAACTAACAATACCATTTGACTATAAAACTAATACACTAAATATAAGAATAAAAAGAAAAAAATAAACTTAGTTTAAAATCGAAGTTTAATAAATATGCCTACAAATGAACAAATTTAACATATAAACCTTTACAATAGTAGTATATGTATCTACAAATATAATATACTTTATAAACAAAAATAAGAATAAAAAGAAAAAAATAAACTTAATGGAAAATAGCAATTTAGAGGTTTAAGTCGTGTTTGCAGAATCTTTTTAGCTATTTAAATGTAATGTTAAAAATATCTATTTCTTGTGACATGCAGTTTATGCTTTTTCGTAAGCGATGTGTCATTGAATGTTGACTGTATGGTGTCTTGTGGTGGTTAATACTAATCAATTGTTGGTTTCTTGTATTGTAAGATGGTATATGCCACGGATAAAGTTCTATTGATTCAGTTACTGCATTTATATTATTTTTTATAACTTTGAATGAAAAAATATTTCATTCGTGAATCTACGTTTTTTTAGAGAATTTAAGCGTACCATCCCTATTCTTTCGTCATAATTAAGTTTTCTGTTTAGTTTGTATAAAATTAATTTTGCAAATTTATTTTGAACATTTTCTAGCCATAAATAGGTTTGTTTCTACAAGTCAGCAAACGGTTTGCAAACTATACTGAGTTTGCGTACAACGATTTTACAGCATCGAAAATCACTGTCCATAAACTCAGTATGATTTGCAAACCGTTTACTGACCTGTAGAAACACACCTTGTTTTGTATATTTACGAAAAAAATTGCTAAATTAAATATTAAACCCAATGTTTTTCATTAGAATAGCTCAAAAACCAATTCAATAGTGGAACTGTATGCTAAAGTCTATTAAATGTGTTGAAACTTACCAAAAGATGTTGCAAGAACGATATTTTGTTGTTCACAGGGTAAAAAAATGGGTAAGTTTCAAGGAAAGGAAAAAAGGAATTTCAGGAAATTTATATCACTAATTTTCTAACGAACTGTAACTGATTACAATTAATAATCGAATTAAATATATCAAACCATAATAATATACTATAAAAACTATCTACTATTCAATTATGTTTTCTAATGCAAGTCACACAGTTAATGGCTTTCTTCGAATCTAGATATCTGATAAGAAAAAAAAAATTAACTTTTTTCAAGAACTAAAATAAACACAAATTCAAGACTATCAGCCACATCTAGTGAGTAACCGGCAAATCTAGACAGCTGCTTTGGCATTTCTTGCAGAAATCCAAATGATACACTACAATAACTACTAAACTAAACTAGGTAGGCGTAACACCTAAAATTATTGTTGTATTTCAGATTCCAAATCACTGAATTATATTCAAGACCACTAAGTACCAAAGATTTATATAACATTAAAATCGAGTTTATACTATTACTTAAAATCTGCATATTGCCTACGAATAAATCCACACATTTTATTTGCTTTTCTAATTTACGTGTTTATATGCTAATTAAAACTAAAATCATTAGTAAATGTGACTCCTAAGTCTTCAATGAAATTTACTCGTGCCAGGGCCACTCCGTTTATGTTGTTGAATAAATTGGGATATATTTTTTTTGAAAAAGTTAGAGTTTTACATTTGTTTGTGATGAATTATTTTCACACCAAGATAATGGTTTATATAGATCATTCTGCAATTCTAGCAATCATTGTCATTTTTAGCCTTAGTGAATACCTTTAAGTCGTCTGCAAGTAATAGCGCTTTACATCCCGGTTCTATTAATATATCATTAATAAAAATCAAAAATAAAAGCGGTCCTAGGTGGGACCCTTAGGGGGCATCAGATGATGGGCTAAATGGCATGGAGTTAAAATTTTCTATTTTAACTATGAGAGTTCTGTCACTTAAGTAACTATTCTGCCACTGAAGCAGAAATCCAGATAGACCTAGGCTTTTACATTTGTGTAATAAAATAGTATGATCTACTGGATCTAAAGTCCGTGTACACTAAGTCCAGTTGCGTTATTTCTTCAATGGCTTTGGTAATGTAATTATTGTAAATAGTTAAATTTGTGTAAGTTGATTTCCCGCTGAGATAACCGTGTTGTTCTAGAATTATAATATTTTCTATTTGTTACTAACGATTCAAATACTTTTGCCGTAGAGCATTGTAAGAAAATATCTTCACTTCTCTTCCTATAAAATAGGAAACGCAAGCCATTTCATCACTCAATCAGTTTATAAAAGTTTATAATTCATCTGTAACCAAATCGAAGTTTTATGGTACCGGAAAATAACAAAAAACAAACATGCATAAATAGAAAAGTTTCTTTTGTCCTATATCAAACAAAGTCCTGAGTTTTTCTTATCAAATCCATGTATACCAATTATTTTGAATTACCATGTCCATTAATTATTATTTAAATAATTAAAAATACCTCCAATTAAATTTTAAAAAATAACGTAAAGAAACAATACCTCTTATTAACACGTGGCACAATTTTAATAACAATTATTATATTTAATTAAATTTAAGTATAAATATTGTTCCAGATTTTTTTAATTTTATTTTTTTATTATTTATTTTAACGTCTCATTTACATTAGTGTCCTGGCGAAGTAGTAGCTATTCCACCACTCAACTACGACACGCTTACGCAGATAACAACGCAACAACCATTCCCTACAACTTCCGTAGCTGGAACTTAGGAGAAACGGCAGCGACTGTCTCACTCAACCACGGTCTAGTCCACTGATATCGTCTTGGTAATACATTTTAACGATTATCACATATTTCACGTTAAGCAGTTTCCCAAATATCCAAGTATCATTTTAGTTCAATAATAATTTTTCTTATTTTCAGCGGTTTTAAAATTCTTTTAATAGTTGCATAACAGTACATTTGCCTTATAATAGAAAATTCGATGTCTACAAAATGAAGATCATTTGGATATGTTTGTTGTTTTATTATGAATATAATTTTTCAATGAGAAAAATTTCTCTACACTTTAAAGAGATCTAGGAAAACAGTCCCCTTCATCCGAATATATTTAAAAATGAATTTTACTAGTGTTTGATATAGAGACAACAATGTTCAGTTTTTGGAACATTTTTCGTTTGTCGATATTTTCTTAACTCTTGAGCAATATTGGTGTTCCTATATCAAATGATTGTAAAGTCATTGTAAATTTCTAGATACTAATATTTTAACCTCCCCACAATAAAATTGTGGGAGGTTACTACAATTAGTCCAAAATCGAAAATTGAGATAACATCAAATCTGTACGTTTTGAGGTCCCAGGAACCCAAAAAAGTTGTTTTTGAAAAATGTCTGTATGTGTGTATGTGTGTGTGTGTGTGTGTGTGTGTGTGTGTGTGTGTGTGTATGTCTGTTAGCACGATAGCGGCGAAGCCACTAAACGGATTTGGATGAAACTTTGCATGAGGGTTTCTTTAGTGCTCCAGAAGATCTGAAAAGGTTTTGGTTGAGATCGGATTACGTTTGTTGCTGTTTTGGCACAACAAGTTGTTTATTTTATGATTACTTACAATTTGTAATCGAACCATTGAAAAGCAGTAAAAATTCCGATTTCAACGATATATAACACTTGCACTCTTTAGCTTTGGTTTCCGTGAAAAAAATTAAAAACCAAATAACACGCTTCTTGTGTAAAAAATATTTTATAGTGGAACCAACGAATACAGTAATTGCACAGAGGCGAAGTCTTTGGCGGTTCCTTTCAGTTTTGATGGCTCGTTTTCTGTGACCTTGCGTACCAGTTGCGTCTACACCACGGTGTATTAAATAGGTGGTCCGGCACTTTCCTATTATAATAATGGCTTCGTAAGTGCATGGTTTCTATTTACTTTAATAGATGGCGCGAGCAATACGGTCCTACAATTACCTGAGCATGTGCATCGCATAACTAACATAACCTCAAATTTTAAGGTGTTTTCGTTTATTCTCATATTTAATGTTTGCAACCGAAATTTGAAATGTAGGTATAAATATTGTAGATGGACGGATTACGAGTGAATTAATAATACACCTACGTCACATTACGCCACAAATAAGAAAAATTCTTAGAAACTGGTGCAGATATCGACTTAACTATTGGAAACATCCAATTAAAGTTTGAAACGTAGATGGAAATATTGTAGATGGATGGAATACGAGTGAATTAAAAATACACCTACGTTCTGATGACGTCGTAAAAGCATAAAATTCTTATAACAGGTGAACTGATGATGATATCAAAAAAATATTTCTACAAGACGAGTCACGAAATTTTTTTTTTTTTAATTTCCAAGAAATATCAAATTTTCGGAGAAATGTCACTTTTCAGAAAAATGTCAGATTTTTAAAAAATGTCAAATTTTCAGGAAAACGTCAAATTTTCGGAGAAATGTCACTTTTCAGAAAAATGTCAAATTTTCGAAAAAATGTTGAATTTTCAGGGAAATTCACTTTTCAGAAAAATGTCAAATTTTCAAAAAACGTCAAATTTTCGAAGAAATGTCACATTTCGGAAAAATGCCAAATGTTTGAAAATTGTCAAATTTTCGGAGTAGTCATTTCAGAAAAATGTCAAATTTTCGAAAAAATGTCAAATTTTCGGAGAAATGTCACTTTTCAGAAAAATGTCAAATTTTCGAAAAAATGTTAAATTTTCAGGGAAATGTCACTTTTTAGAATTATGTCAAATTTTCAAAAAAAATGTCAAATTTTCGAAAAAACGTCAAATTTTCGAAGAAATGTCACCTTTCAGAAAAATACCAAATGTTTGAAAATTGTCAAATTTTCGGAGTAGTCATTTCAGGAAAATGTCAAATTTTCGAAAAATGTCAAATTTTCAGAGAAATGTCACTTTTCAGAAAAATGTCAAAAATTCAGGAAAATGTCAAATTTTCGAAAAAACGTCAAATTTTCGAAGAAATGTCACCTTTCAGAAAAACGTCAAATGTTTGAAAATTGTCAAATTTTCGGAGTAATGTCACTTCAGAAAAATGTCAAATTTTCAGAAAAATGTCAAATTTTCAGAAAAATGTCAAATTTTATTAAATGGACTCAAAGGAAAATTTCCAAAAAATACTACGGGTCCATTTGTGGTATAAGTTCTCTGCTAGTGTGTTAAAGCGTGCAGACTGTATGCTGAGTATTTTTGACGTGTCAGGTGTATCGAGAGATTACAAGTTTTTTCGACGTTTATAAAGCCCACGGATGGTGTGAGAGTCCATCCTGAACCGCTTACAAGCTCTACAAGTGTAAGCAATCCCACCGGAACGCTTTCGGTGAGTTTTTCCCAATAAAACTTTAAAAGTGACAGTGACATATTTTAAAAACTATTTCCGCTGCTTCCGGCATACCGCCGGAAATTCTTCCGGCATCATAACCTAAAAATAGTACTACATAACCTAAAAACAATTTAAGACATTGGTACCAACCTAAACATTTTTCAAAAACCAAATTCCCCAGAGAAACATTGGAACCAAAAATTTGACAGCTATCACTTCCCCGACCGATTTAGTGAAAAATTGGTCGAGGCCAAAAGATAAAACAAAATATACCAACTCAAACTTAAACGATCCACCATAAACACTACCCTGGCTACATCTGGCAGGGAAGCTGTCCACCAAGAGTTATATGTTTTTTTCCAAAGATGGCCATCCCTGCCATCCATCCCATTACCAACGAACAGGTTTTTTCGTTTAGTTGTTTCCCGTATCAATAATCAAAATTATTAAGTGCTCTTGCCTACGAACGTTTTTATAGAATTGTGTTTATTTTCATATTAATTTTAGGTCCATGTGGACACATTATAATTTTAACCTAGTCTTTAAGCCTGCCTACAGAAGACAGGAGCTACTTTTCTATTTTTCTCCAAGCCAAACCGGACCTACCCCATCCAGCTTCACACTCGCCACGGCGGTGTTCACCGTGGTTGTCTGGCTGGCCCCGGGCTAGGATCCGATGAAGCATATATTTGTATTAAAAACATTGAATAAAATATTAATGTTGTGCAGACTATAAATTTAACACTCAAGTTCTTAGGTCCAAATCCCACCGAACGCAAGACTTTTTTTCCCGTTGTAATACGAAAAAAATATTTCAACTTAATAAATATAATTAAATGAGATCGTTCATATTGTTTAGTGCTCTTTTCGGCTTCAAAGAATCACCGGGTGGGGAGGTTCCAGCCGCTTCCAGTAGCTGCCGATTTTTTCTACAGAGTTTGTTTCTCAATTTTGACCTTTTAATTTTATTTTCTTGAAGGTAAATAAATTACACTTCTGAGATGTAACGGGAAAATAAAACCTTTTCTCATAATTTATGATATCAAACCTTTTTTTTTTGTTAACCGTTTAGAGATCAAGTTCCACAGAAATTTTCGGCTATGTTCAAGATTTATATTATGCAAAATCGCAATTTAGCTTGCAAACGACATAATTTTTGCAGTAAGTTTTAAGGTAACTATATCGTTTAAGTGTATAATAAATAGGGATGGGCCTAGTACTGTACCCTGTGGTACTGCGTAAATTACAATTTTACCAATAATAATTTCATTCCTAATCTTAACACATTGCTTTCGATTCGTCAGATATAATTCAGTTATATTATAGACCACTTTCAATTTTATGATTTTCAACATTTAAATACTCAAGAATAGCATACTATATTTAAATCCCTTGCTAGATCTGAGAAGACGTATAAGAAAGGCTCCGATTTGTCTTTGGCAAAATACATCAAAGTTGTAAGTTGCAATAGCATTAATTGATTCCTTTTTCTTGAAAATTAAACTGCATATCAGACAGATATTAAATTGAACTAATGTACATGCTTGGTCAATCGTGTTTTGATATATTTTTATAAAATTTAAATTAAGAAGTTAAATATCAGAGATATTCGCCTATAGTTTTCAACCTAAGCTTTGCCACCACCTTGAAACATTGGTGTCATAATAGCCTCCTTGAAATGAGAAAGGTAAACATCTATTGGTGTTATTTTGTCATTTACAACGTTTGGGAAGGTTGTCAAATTTTCTTTATATCTACGATTTTATCAACTCTTAATTGTTTAATTCTTCAATCAATGCGTGTGTGAACAACAGTGGGTTCATCTGCATAATGAACTTTATCACATATGTTTCTTAAGTAGATACTTGAAATTTTTAATACTGAAGTGGTATACGTCAACGGGAAATTAAACAAAATAATTATATTGTTTTGAAAAAAATTATGGCACTGCTCATGGTATAGTAGTTTGTAAATAAGCAATTAATCCATGACACTGAACTTTGTAGTTGGTTTACACACAATACAGAAAACATATAGAGATCATAGTTTACTTAGAAAATTTCTAGTATGTACCTAAAAGAATATAATTGTTTTAAAACACTCAATAATAGTGTACGCTGGCTTGTATCGGATATCAATTGGTTATTATGAATTTAACAATTAGGTAGTTATAGTTATAATGATAGCTGAACTTTTCCTATTGTCATTAAGTAGTATGATTTCATTTTGTTATCGTAAACAATTAGTTTTGTATTGGTAAGATTCAGGTTAACGTCACTGCACATAGTAATTACACTGTGAATGTTTTTTTATTAAGGTGAGATTTATAACAATTTAAATTTGCATTTTTGTGTACGAAGTTGAGAAGTGAGTTTAAGTTTCCTCTGATTTGTTGCTATAAATATATTTGAAGTTTCGTATAGACTTACACGTCCCCTGAAAGGAATGGAGCTGGAGTATATTGTTGCATCCCAATGGTAAGAATAACCTCGAGCCTGGGTGGTAATGCGACTGTCTTTCTAGCTGAAGGTCATGCCATTGAACTGTGTGTAAGGAGACATGAATACATATTATAGACACAGATCAATAAGAGTTTTTTCAAGCAGCCAAGCAGCTCTAATGCTTTTGGATCATATCTTTGCAATTCTAAAACGGTTTGGAACTGCCAGAAAGCTCTAAGAACTCGATTGAGCAAAAACAATAAATTCAATATGGTCTGGACATTAAATCACCATGAAAGGCAATAAAATAGCCGACTCCTTAGCCAAGAATGGTGCAGTACCGAGATATATCAGACCAGAATCAGTGCTCAACATATTGTCAAGCACTGTGAAAACAACCATTTTGACCTCAACTGAGAGGAAAATACTTCAGCACTGGCAAGAACTACCAGGATTAGTCCATTAAAGAGAGTTTATTAAATATACTTCGAAATCAAGAAATAAAAAATGAGAAGAATTCTAATTGGCCTATATACTGGACATTTCAGAATAAATCACCACCTACGCTACACTTATGGACATCGTTTATAAAGATAAAAAATAGTAAAGGTCCGAGGTGCGAACCCTGGCGCACTCCTGAGGTAACTATATATGAATCGTCACTATTTGTGATCTATTATAAACATAATATGTGAACCATCTCAGGAAATCCTCATGCACATCAACTTCAGCCAATTCAGTGATCAATATATTGTGGTTTATTTTATTCAATGCTTTACTGAAGTCGGTCTACATGGAGTTGATCTGGATTTGGTAATCTATAGCGTTTAAAATATATTTAAAATATAATGTCAAATTCGATTCAATTGATCTCTTAGGAAAAAGCCATGTTACTCTGTAATTATTGAGGTATTAACAGAGTTAAATAAATAATTATGACCAACGTATTCAAAAACTACTGAAAATATATAGTTTACAAATCGGCCGATAATTAACAACTAAGTTTTTGTCGCCATTTTTGTGAATAGGAACAACATTTGCTATTTTCCAGAAGTTTAGAAATTCGCCTTCAACAAATGATTTAAGGAATTCCATCTGGATCAGCCCCTTTGTTTTCGTCCAAATGGGCTAGAATATTAGAACTTCTTCTTCGTTAGTTCTGACATAACTAACGTTATTACTATCGTAGATTTGAAAATCTGCTGCAGTTTGTTCATATGACTTATAAACGCTATGAATATATTCTGAGCTGGCAGATTTGATAGCCATTTTGTCATTAAGTTTCACAGTACCTGGTATATTAGTTTGACCTTTTTTCATGCTATCATACGTGCTATACAGCAAAGAAAGACGAACTAGAATATATTAGTATAAGTATTTTTTAGTCTAGAATATAGCGAAATTGCTAGAGATAATTTAATTCGCTGTGATCAAAAATATAAATTTCATCGGAATTGAGTTAAAATTGGTAGCTGGGTATTTTAGGAGTTGCTGATTTGATGTCAAAAGTTAAGAATTCAAATTGACGAATCCAATATGGCTGCGAAAATTGTAATATTTTTGCAGATTTACATGAAATTTGATATATAGTAATTTCAGATTTCTCTGATGACCAGTCTAATATTAAAGCTTAAAAAGTCATGACAGATATATTACTGTGTAGATGAAAAATAAAGAGCACTTAAAAGGGTGAAAAAAAAAAAAAAATTGAACCACCGCGCGCCTACGCCTTCATAAAAGGTCGCTAAAAATGATGAAATAAAATTTCACCATCACCTAGTTAACTGAAACCTATTACTTAATATCGACATTGAGGTTGGTGTAAAAATTAGACCCAGAGTTCGCGTAGAAAATATCGCAAAAAAGACACCAAAGGTTTGAGTGCAGGTAAAGCTAGTAGTAAACTCGGGTAAAAAGAAACCGAGCGTCTGCCTTCGTAATCGGACACCTAACCTCAACACACATTTTCAAATTTGAAAAAATCATGAGTTTACCTCATGGTGAATACCAGGACGGTTCACAGTTTAAAATGTTAGGAAAATGAAATAGTTTCAGAATCTGTTTTGGCACACGATCTAAGTGGTAACATTTTCGAAGCAGATCTTTTCAAAAATACGTAAAAAACGGCCGAAATCGCAAAAAAGATACCAGCAACAAATTTTGGAAATAGTAGTAACAGTATCGGTATTAGGTGGTAAGGACCAATTAACTGAGTGACGGTAAAAATTTATTTCATCATTTTTAGCGACCTTTTATGAAGGCGGTTCAATTTTTTTTTCAAAAATATCATTCAAGTACAAAAACAGTTCTCTAAGATAAATATTTTTAATGATATAAGTTTCTTACGTGGTATTTTCAGAAGGAATAAATTTTTTAATAATTTTGATGATTCCAACACATTGCTGAATAAATATTCATCGCATTGTTCATACAAAAATGTTAAATTTTTAATATGCCTGTATGCATTATTTTAGTATATAGTAAATTTCTTTAGGTGTACGTGTACATGACATATGATGAACTAATAAAATAATAATTGTGTATATCATATACACAGTTTATAAATGCAATGAAGTAACGATTTTGTAACATATATTCCGCAAACCATAACTTGATGATCTTTACAGTCAGCGTTACTCTCACTTTCCTCTAACCTTTTAACCTACTTTTTTTATCTTTTGCAAACTTATGTGAGATATTTTGTTATTGCAACCTTCATATTAACAAATATTTCATTGCCTTGATGCATATGAATCATTATATTTATAAACTTTCATAGGCAAGGTAAAGTTATATGGAAATCTTGACCAAAGATCAGTTCATATAAAAAGGAAACGATAATTAATTCAAATTTTACTTGTCTCTAATTGTAATTATATACTCACGAAGTATTCATATTTTCTTCTTGGATATTTTGCTACTGCTTTACAAAAATATTAAAAAGTTTTAATAACAGAACTGTGAAGGACAGGACGCCTGCGCTGAAAAGACCTGGTCGAAGATGTACTTTAAATATTACTATAACTACTACAAAATGCCTAATAAACCTAAAACAAAATTGGTAAATAAATTACTATATAATTTAAATAGTGAAATAGTTAATTTTTCGGAAAATATTTGCCTCTCAATGGATATGATTATTCTATGAATCTTTCTATGATTATATTTATATCAGATTTGTATTTGAAAAATATGCAACGGATGTTGACAAAAAATCTTAATTTATTTTAATGAAAGCGCAGCTATATTTATTTTAGAAAACAGGTTACCTGATCGAGAGGGTCAACTAACGAATGAGTTACAGAAGAGTTTATATGCAAATTTCAAAAACTTTACCTATCTCTAGCCAATATTCGACTGCTTGTAAACAAACTTCTATGTACCGAAAACGTAAAGAAGAAAAACTTTAAAGATCGCCCCGCCGTCCATATCTACAGACACAAGTGATTAAATCCTTTTGCATCAACTTGGCTAATATATCCACATCTTGTTCTTCCGCAACTCATAGTTCGAAGAATTTTGGATTTTACATTAAAAAGGCATGTATAAATTAACCCAAATATAACAGTGGTTATTCATAAACCTAATGCAGAGACTATACACCTTTCCAAGCAATGTGTTATAATTCTGTTGAAACTGCAATCCAGAAAAACTTAATCAGTCGCATTTTATTTAGTGATGAAACAATAATAATTTTAGAATTGCAAGCCAATGAACAGGCAATTCAATATTTTAATCGCAGAGAGATACACTAAGTAAGTGTGATTGAGCTTCACACAGAATAAAATCTGTAGACTTTTCATATTCGCAGAAGATATAGTACGAGGCAACAATTACCATATTTTTGACATTCATTGTTCCCCGGCCCCCGCCCCCATGTCATTGTATTTTCAAGAAACCATAATTAAGTAAGACATGGTATTTCTAAAATCGGCAGATTTCCTTAGATTTCTGAGATTATTTCTGGATAGAAGATCTTATTGTTTCTAAGGTCACAAAGTTAATGGAAACAATATCTCTGGATGTTGCCAACATAGTAGATGTGGATATAGTTACTCTGTCAAAAAAGATATCAAAGATTTTGCAAATTAAGAATTTGTAGTTTTTTCACCTTTAAAGGGAAGACAAACTGTAGTAAGGTTTCCTACATTGAAAGAATGTAAAGGTGTTGGAACAATTCCGGGGACAATCCTCCATTGAAAAATGGTGAGCTTGATTATGCCTAGATTCTCTTTTCACGCTTAGACTGCCATTGTGTTATGGCCATTAAAGGAGAGACTTTGGCGACATATTTGTGTTTACGTGAAAAAATAAATAAAGAAAAGTTTTCTTTTTGTGGCATTTAGTCTGATAATGCTAAAGATTAAAGTTGCGGACCTAATGTATAAAAGATGATCACTGTCTACGCAGCAGACAAAATCGAGAATACCTCGGTACTTATTACCAGGCAGTATAATTAAAGAGAATGGCCTGTTAATATGTAGCCAGCTGTCGACATTTAGATGTGGATTGTGGGTTACTGTTAGAAATGTTATAAAAACATATTTCCGGAAATTGCAGTTGCCTCTTTTATCTTTATGTGTGGTCGGAGATGCTTTCAGTAATTAATTACACGTTGGTTATTAGTATTTATTTATATATCTATTTTATAGATATAGATATTTTATAAGCATTATTAATTCAAGATTTATTCAGCTCGTAGTTTTTTAAGTCGAAATTAAATGATAATCCAAGTCCAAAGATTCCCTGAGAATTTCTGTAGCAATGGATTCAAGAAAACGCTGTATCATTGTTCTGTATTTACAGAACATATTAACAATAGTACGTAAATCAACGAGAATTTCTAAAAAAGTTATACAGTAGGTAAAGATATAGAAGGAACGTATTTCATTGTTTAAATATTACCGTAATGTTATTGAGAAAAATAATTTTATTGGCGAATAATGAGATATATTAATGATCTTTTGGTGATGTATCGTTCTTATTTTATTTATTTTGCCAAAGTCAAAAAATACGCTTAAACCGGACAATCATGTTGAATTCTATATGCTTAATACCTAAATAATATTCTCTAATATTAAAGCAAATAAATAAAAAATAATTAGTTCTAAAAATTTTTTCTTGTATTGAAACCTGTTTATAATAGTGAAATAAAATATGTTGTCAGTGTGAAAAGAATCTAAACTGAGACTGCCTGTCCTAGTTTTCAAGACATTTGCTTTTCAAGATGATTCTATTTTTTGTGAGGTTGGTATGCAACAATCTCCAGATGACACGTCCAAACCGAACTAGCCAACTTCAGTTTAATCTCTATAATTGTGCGCCTTATATTTCGAAGAATCTCAAGACTATGATAGCAATTGTAAATGGTTTCATGTGCTTAGACGATCTTGTGACAAAAACTATAAAACGCCACCGTGTGTGAGTAAATTGGCTTCAACAGTACAATAAATTTAGTCATATGCCCGTTTTAGAGGTCTCAAAGAGCATTTTGATCATGGAGTTAAGAATTCGGTTCAAATTTTCTTTGTTACTGAATTGCATGGCAAATGCGGAAACCGAGTAAAGAGCAATGTGGCAAAGTGTGGAAGCCATCTTTTTTTTTACTAATTTTGGGGTGCTGAAAACGAATCCGTCACCCGTTTTGGCGAAAAATCTCCGGAACACATATAAAACCACCCCATTGTAATTTTGCAGGAAATCCTCTTAAAATACTAAATTTCGATAACTAAGTAGAAAAAAGTAAAAAATCTAATTCACCCCTTCAACCCTCCTCGCCATTCTTTCACCACCCCCAAGAAGGTTGTAAGCTACTATAACTACTATATAGTTATTTACATATTTTTAAAAACTAGAACACCTCGTTGAGTGGTTCCTATCAGAATATAATAAAAAAATATAATAATCTGATTACTTCTGAGTACACTCATATGCTTCCTCACCCCTGGGTGGGTCTCACCTTCCCAGGGATATTGATCGGTTTTAATTACAAAAAAAACCTAATACATAGTTGGATGTTTTTTTATCATATTAAGGTGACTTGACCAATTCAGATCACTCCTGAGTATTTCTGAGATAGTGTAGGGTGTCAATATCCTCTTTAAAAAATGTTGCTTGATTTTTATAGTAAAAAATTATTTAGTTATTTAAATAATTTTTGTTTGTTAGAATGGGAATCTTTTTTCATTTTATGGCCCCCTCAAATTCCAAATCTACCCACGAAACGGGTGGGAGTAACTACTTTGGAACTTTCGATTAGTTTTTATTACAACGGAAATCATTCATTGCCTCTTACATGAATTTCTATCATAATAAAATAACTTAGTGACACCAAGTCACATCCAACTGTGTATTAGGTTTTTTTTTTGTAATTAAAACCAATCAATATCCCCGAGAAGGAGAGACCCACAAATTTTAGAGGTATATGAGTGTACTCAGAAGTAATCAGATTATTATGTTCTGATAGCAACCATTCAATGAGGTGTTCTGGTTTTTTTAAAAATAATGTAAACAACTATATAGGTAGTAGTATAGTAGCTTACAACCTTCTTAGAGGTGGTGAAAGAATGACGAGGAGGGTTGAAGGGGTGAATTTGATTTTTTTACTTCTTTTTCTATTTAGTTGTCGAAACTTAATATTTTAAGAGAATTTCCTGCAAAATTCCAATGTCACCCTCAAATGAGGGTGGTTTTTTAATGTGTTCCGAAGATTTTTTCGCCAAAACGGGTGAAAACGAGTAAAAAAAAAATGGCTTCCACACTTTACCACGGATGGGCCAAAAAAGCCCTTTTTTAACATTGCTCTTTAATTATAATAATTATATGATTACAAATAGGTTTAAAAGTGGTAACATCAATTTTAATAATACTAATCTGTCCATAGATAATTCGCCAGTTGAAGTAGTCAAACAAATGAAATATTTGGGAATAATTTTGGATGACATCTTGTCATTTAAACAGCATTTTGATTATACAAAAAAGAAAATTAAGAAAAAATTGTTTTACTTCTCAAGAATAGCAATTAATTTAGATATGAAAACTAGAATCACCGTATACAAAGCAATCATTTTGCCACATTTTGACTTCTGTGCTACTGTTTTGTATTTACTTGACCAAAGTAGTATTAATGAATTACAAATATTGCAGAATAGGGCGATGAGAATAATTCTCATATGCAATAGATATACACCTATTATAACCATGTTAAGCGTTCTAGAATGGATGCCTATATATGATTTTTGTATTTAAAATTCAAAAGGGCTTATTACCCGAGTATTTGAATAGGTTCATTACATTTAACCATGAAATTCATGCATATAATACTAGGTCTCATACTGATATTCATATTAGCAGAACTCACTGCTGAAGAGCAATGAATAACATATTTTTTAAAGGAGTTCGTGATTATAATAACTTACCAAAGAAAATTAAAGATAGTAATTCCCTAAGCACTTTTAAACGTGAATTAAAATTGTATCTAAGTGGTGATTGATTATATATTTTTATATTCTTACTCTATATTATTCATAATTGTATAATGTATGTTTTTTATGTTATTGTTAAGTATGTATTGTATTTTTTTATATTTGTGTATTAGGAATTACCTATTTAAATAAAGATATTATATTATATATAAAAATTGAAATGCGCACGCACCACTTATGACACTAATTAGAAACTGCAGTAATGGCAAGCACATACAAACATTTTTGATGCTCGGATCATGATCTTCGAACATGTTCGAGACTACATGGGCTCTTTTATTTCTGTCTATTTTTTGCTCTCTCTAGTTCCAGTTCAGGTAAATGGCAGAAAATGGTTATGAATCTGCGTCTTTTTAAGTGGAACTTTCTCTCATACAATTTTTTTACTTTATTTTGCATATTTCTCTACAGAAGTATAAGTTGTTCTTGTAGAAATGCTAGATATTAACGAAAAACAGTATATGAGAATATATTTTTTTAGTTACTGACTGCTGACATCAACAAAGTGGAAGCGTTTTAATTAAAAAAATGTGAAGAAGCGCATTGTTTCTGCTACAACTTCTTTATTTTTTATGCTATAAAAATATCACAAAATCGTTTGAAAACCTGATTAATAGTCTTTAATTTTGGTCGTTAACATTTCTGACGTAAGTGCCGTAATATTTTCGCCTTATAAACTTTAGAATCATCTTTATACCTCCAGATTTCCGAAACCATTAATTTTACAGAAATTAGAAAAAAATCGTCATCCTCAGTTTAGTAGTTTCCTTATTTCTCTCCAGTGTGTTTTCGCTCAATATAATACTTTTCGAGTTATTTGACGAAAATTGTCTTTAAGTAGCTTTTTCTCTACGCTAAAATCGCAATTTTCAAGTCGTTATAATAGGACAGCCAGCGACGCATTTAGTTTAGTTATTTCAGCAGTCGTAAAAATGAGTAGGCAGACCCTTCTCAAGACAGTAGACACGGAATTGAAAGCGTGGCACCTCGACACAACCGGGTGTAGTAACCCCTAACTGCCAAAGGGAGCAAAAAAAATATGAAGATAATATATTTCAGCAGGTCTACCTTTTTAATATATTAAGTTTAAAAAGATTTCATATACATAAAAATTATTGCCAGGCAAAATTCTCCACTCCAAATTGTTGCAAGGCGACCATTAAGTTGCATAAAACATGGTTGCATTTTAGTTACATTAGCAGAGCTGAATTTTTAATATGTTTAAAAATACATCTAAGAGATGAATTAGTTCAAATTCCAGACAAAAATTGCAACTCAAATACCCCGGCAGATCACAATTAAAAGTTCTAGTGAGTGTGAGCACGATAACCTTATGTAAACGCGCGAGTGCAAGAAAGGCGCATACAGATTCAGCAAATGTAGTTTTATATATGGATACTGAGATAAACAAGTGTGAGAAAAGAAAGATGTATCTACTTCCATTACATGCACAGGTGGTTAGAAGCAATAGGAGGTACCGATGGCCTGCGTTGATACACGACAAGGTGATGAAAATAGGATTTCACGAAGTGTGGAACGTGCTGGAAGCAGTACATCCGTCTTTCTTTTTCTAATTTCTCTGTTTTCTTTCTTGCACTCGTTTTTCTCAGAATATGCCGAATCTGTTTGTAGTATCAATGGTCATGGAATGTTTTTTACTATATTCTTAACTACTTGCGTTATTTTTATACTATCAATTTATATGAATAGTTGCATAGAACATTTTCTTCTCAAAACTTGATTCTATTTCAGCTTCAATGTTTTTGTTTTTTTTTTTTTTAGGTGCCACATAATATAGAAACTTTTCTTTCATGCGTTTACTATTAAGTTGCCAAAAATGAACGAAATCTATTGCATATGACGTTATTCCGAAGTTAAAACCTCTAGTTACTGTACTAAGTCGCATTATCTCAATTTTAATGTATGTCAAAGGGACATATATTGTTAGATTTTACTGTATTTGAATTCATAATTGTTTATGATAATATAAAACGGCTACTTTTTGGTTTGACGTAATTGCATGATAATTGAAATAAAAATATTAGAAAAAGTAAATAATGATAAAATTTTAGGACACGGGCCAGCTGTAAATAAGTAACAACATTCTAATTCTGATATAAACTATGGTTTATCTTCGGACATGATTTACTGCTAATAAATAAATAATATTATCACATATTCACTTCGCTCGTTTTGACAATAAAAGTAGCTCAAAACAAGCCATGTACTCCTACGGAACTCTGGTCAGAAATCTTATCGACATTTGTATATATAGAGCAATACGTTAGTAGGAAAAGTTACATAGTTACTTTGTTCTCGCTGCTGATAAGTGATAATTTTGTTTTCTATTTATTTATAATTATTAACCAGTAAATTTATTTAACGCTTCTTATCACTATTCTGTTTTAGAAATAATTTTCACACAATTGTTACAATTGAAATGAATTTATTAATTAGTAAGATAAGTAATTATTTACTAATCCTATATTTTTATTGATAGAAATCTTACCCGCAACGGAATGTTAAAATATAATCTAATGAAAAGGTATTTAATTTGCGGTTAGCAAAATATTATGGTTCTTCACTGGATCTGTGTGTCTTTTTGCCAACTTATGCAAATAATTATGTTGTAGTTAATAATATTTTAATAGATATCTAAATCACAAAAAACGTGATAAAGTGAGATAGGCAACTGGAAGTTTGGTGATTAAAATAGTTCATTCGTTGCATATTTACTTATTTATTTAACTGCCCAGACAGAAAAAATTCAATTAAAGGGCAGGAAGATACAAATGATAAAAGCAAAAATATATCTCTACATAAAGACAATCTTAAATACAATCCTATTATATAACTCAATTACCTAAAATGCATTTCCTAATATTACAAATACTAAAATTAAAGAGATCTAAGTCCGCCTGATATTGGCATTGGGTAAACTGTGAGCACATAGAGTAAATAAGTGAGAATTTTAATAAATTAGTACGAGGGGTCGGTAAATAAAATTAAGAATACTATCGAGTTTGAAAATAGGGAATATTGAAGTAAATTTTATTTAATAGCTCAGGACAGTCAATTTTATTTGATTAATTAATTTTATTGATTAAAATTTTATGTAAAAAGAGTACAGCAAAGTATACTCGTCGTAACGCTAGTTCATTTAAGTTAAATCTAGCCAACAATTCAGATTGCAATGTACCAACAGCTGGATAAACACCTTATAAGAAAGGTATTTAGCATGCTTCCTCTGAACTTTTTCTAAGTTAGAAATACGAGTTTCATAGTTTGGGCTCCAGACAACTCAAGCGTATTCTAGTTTAGACCCGACAAAGGCATTAAACAGTAAAGTAATTGTTGTAACATCTTTAAAGTGCCTTGGGTTTCTCACAATAAAACCCAGATTCTTATTGGAATTAGCTATAATGTAATTAATATGAGGAATAAAAGTTGTGTAGAATCAAAGGTAACACCCAAGTCCTTGAATTCGGAACATCTGGTAATGGCTTTACTACCTATATTATACGAAAAAGTTTTTGAATTAGTTTTTCTTGTGAAGGACATGGCATTACATTTCCATATATTTAACGATAACTTATTAGTATTACACCAATTATTAATTTGTATGAGATCTTGCTGTAATTTATCACAATTGCTTATTGACTTAACCGAGGTAAATAGCTTGAGGTCATCGGCATATAGGAGAGCATTAGATGTCTCAATGTCCTAACAAATATCATTAATAAATAATATGAAGAGTAGTTAGTGATAATTTTTTCAATAAGATACCATGATCTAGCCCTTCAAAAGCTTTGAAGAGGTCAGTATAAATTACATTAACCGAACCACCTTGATCAAGTGATGTGGCAAGATAATTGGTAATACTTTCAAGATTAGTGGTTGTTGATCTACCAGATAAGAAACCATGCTGATGAACTGATATTTGAGATTTCGTATGAAAAGGTAAGATATCATATAAGATAACCTCAAAAAGCTTGTCAAAGTTAGAAAGGATAACTATAGGTCTATAGTTCTCAATTGCATTCTTGTCACCTTTTTTGAATATAGGACAAATTTTTGACCTACACCAATTTATATGAAATGTTTTTGTTTGAAGAGCTAGATTATAGATGCTAGTCAGCGGTAAAGCGAATATAATGGCACAGTCTCTTAGTACAAAAGATGGAATTCCATGCATATGCACAATTTAGGAATGCCATTGTGTTTTAGCATTGGTCATTGACTTTGGAAATTTAAATACAGCAATACTTGTCATGTCATTAATACAAGTTGTCTCAGAATTCACTTTTCAAAAAATCATAAATATTCATGTGTAATATTAAATATTTTATTTCAAGACAACACAGATTAGCAAGTTTTTTTGATTATATTGTCCATTTTGTTCACAACTCTTCCAACTGGGGTCTTATATTCTGCACTACTCCCTGGCACATTTTAACAGGATATTTTTTGATTTCGACATCAATATACGCTCTTTCAGTTCCTGAAAGTCTATTCAATTTAAACTTTAATCCTTCTATATGCACATAAGAGAACATCTAAAGGAATAAGGTCTGGTAACTTCGAAAGGCCAAGAAAGTTTACCAAGCCTAAAAATGACTTTATTTGGAAATATCTCTCTGGTAGTGACCATAGACTCTCTTACATTATGAGCTATGATTCCATCCTGCTGAAGCTATATTTCAGCGTTATAACCAGGAAATTGTTGCAGTTTTGGATCCAAAGACCAAAGAGTCTGTTTAAGGTCATGGCGCGACCCCAATTATTGTCGTAAAGAAATATGGACTGTATCAATCAAAATGAAAATTTGCTGCTATTTTTAAGTGCAAATATGTACGATGGCAATATCAACAATACAAATTTAACATTGCATCTAGTTACAAGGAAATGAAAACTACAAAAGATTGCGCAACATAAATTTAACATAACATAAATTTAAATAAGGCCAGTGATATGTTATGGTGTAGTATACAAGAATTTGGTTTGGTTTTGGAGATTCTCCTCAGTAGAAAATTCGGAACACTCTACCTTTAAACCACGTCCTCTTCCTCGGCGGGAAATTCAAACATCACGGCAATTATAATGTAAATATGCAGCTTCTGTACGAGCCTGACTTATAATCGAATATAATCATTTAAAAAAGGGGGAGGTTCTCAATTCGACCCGTTTGTGTTTTCTCTTTGTTCAGTCATTACTCTGGATTGGTTTAAGCGATTTCCGTAAAATCTTTCTCAAACTTGTGTGTCCAAGCGGTTGTCCCATAATAATTTCATCAAGCTACGTCTAGTGCAAGGCGAGCAAGAATCGGAAGAAAGATTCTTTAGTCGAGAATATGCCAAATGTTAGTGATAGAAATTTTTATTTTTTGAGATAAAAATTGGTAGTTAGGTGTTTTTGAAGAAGGTGATTCTGAATTCGATGTCAAAAGTTAAGAATTCAAAATGGCGAATCCAGTGTAGTTGAAATATTTTGCAATTTTACATGAAATTCTATGATACAGGGTGATTTCAGGATTCTCTTATAACGAGCCTGACGTTAAAGACTATGAATCCAACGACAAGTATTTTCTTTTACTGTGTAGAAGCTAAATAAAGTGGCCATTAAAAAGAATAATATTTTTTTAAAAAAAGGTGGCTAAAAATTATGAAATAAAATTTCACTGTCGGTCACTCAATTAACTGAACTTTACTACCAAATATTGATATTGAGGTCGGTGTAAAAATAAACAAAAAATGAATTCAAAGGTATTTTTAACAGACTTCAATATCGATATTAGGTAATAAAATTCAGTTAACTGGGTGACGATGGTGAAATTTTATTTAATACTTTTAAGCGACCTATTTTTCTCAAAAAAATTTTTATAGGTAAACTTCTTACAGGTCTGAATTTGTACAAAAATAACCTCTGTATAGACAGAGACCAGCTGATAATGTAGGATAAAAAACGGACTGGCAAAAAGTTAAAACCATAATTTAATAATATATTTATTATATAAATAATTTTTATAGGTAAACTTCTTACAGGTCTGAATTTGTACAAAAATAAGCTCTGTATAGACAGAGACCAGCTGATAATGTAGGATAAAAAACGGACTGGCATATTTTAAGAATATATTTATTTAGGTTTATATTTATTTGTGTAAAGCCAGACTTCAAATTTTAAATTGAGAGCTTCGTTGGTATAGTCAAATTAGAGGTAATCAATTTTTAAACCGCTACTGTTTTAAATGATACATTCAAATTTAACAAATTTACTTTACATATTTTAAAACGATTATTATAAACTTGAAGGCCTCTAAAGTTGAATATAGGACTGGAATATTTGAACAGACCCCATATCACAAAATAATCTAAGGTCAGACAATAAACTCGTTAGTTATATCTTGTATAGATACGTTTATTTAATTTTCAACGTAAATACTCTAGGTACGCATTGAAAACTCAAAAATAAGAATACTTAATCTAAGGATTAATGCATTCAGAGATACGTCAGAGATATCTACAAATCTTGACTGGACAATTAAATAACTCGTTATTGATATGTCAAATATAATGGTCTAAACCTGCCTTGTTACATGAAATATGCTATTAAAATACTACTTTCGTTTTGATATTTCAACCAGAGGCGGAATTTTCGGAAGAAGGATCGATTTTTGTTCCTCACTGGATTTTCTTTTGTTTTGGAAAGAGTTTTTGAGCTGTTTATTAAAAAGTACATTGAAATATGTTTTGAATTATACTAGCTTTAAAAATAATAGAAAAGCAAGCTATGAGTAATAATTCCCCCCTTAAGCTTCATTTGGTTTTTTATTCTTAGTATACTTCAAAAAATGCTAAAGATAATGTTTTAATGTCTTCTTTTTATTTTTGTTCTCCTGATACATTGTAAATTTGTATACCTCTTTGTTAATCAGATATTACAACCGGACACAAATTTTTATGTTTCCTTTTGAAACATTTCATATAATAACGATGATGTTGATTAGATACATTTTAACTCTATAGGTTAACCTTGGTGAAAAGAGGTCTTATTTGATATTAATTTCAATTACACATAATAAAATAAGAGTTTTTTTGGTATATTTAATATTTATATACATGTAAAATAATGCCCTCCTTATTAAGAAAGTCTAACATTTCAGCACAATGCGGTTGGCATAGTAACAATTTTAAATGTACCTACTGTAATGTGCAGTTAGAACAAAGAAAATAATAATTTTCCAACCACTACTTACTACATATCGGATCGGAT
Organism: Rutpela maculata; assembly: GCA_936432065.2. Taxonomy (NCBI): domain Eukaryota; kingdom Metazoa; phylum Arthropoda; class Insecta; order Coleoptera; family Cerambycidae; genus Rutpela; species Rutpela maculata. The sequence continues at coordinate 121,575,922 of OW386288.2, forward strand.
ATTTTAACTAAGAAAACTTTAGAATATGTGTATATAAAACATAAAACGTAAAATTCTGAAACACCCAATTTTACTTCCCGTCCAGTGGAAGTATAGTAACGACAAAAAATTTTTTAAAAATTTTTATTGTCCAAATAGGCTTAAAATGTCATGAAACGTCGAGATTTTAAGTTTGAGCAAAAAAAATTTCTGTCTGTCGGTCTGTCTGTCGGTCTGCCTGTCGGTCTGTCTGTCGGTCTGTCGGTCTGTCTGTCTGTAACTTTTTTGTGCGCACGTTTACTCTGGAACTGTTTGAGATATTGACTTGAAATTTGGTACACATATGTACTTTAACGAGATCTAGAACTAGATTATATTTTCATCTTGTTCCGTCGAAGGGTTGGGGGGTAAATTAGGGTAAATGGGTAAATCAAGCAGGTAAGAGTCCATGAAATTGGGATTTAGTATACACAAGAGTAGCTGAGGTCTCAAAAAAAATTTTGGCATTAGCCACCCTCATTACCACCCCCACCTCCTTATTAAAGGGGATGAAAAAAAAATGTGATTTAGTGCATGTACTCAAAATATTTTTTTACTTCATCCACCCCCCACTACCACACCCCTATCACCACCCCCACCCCACTACCGATGTGGGGTATCGTTTTATGGGTTTTTAGGGTAGAGGATTTCAAATATTATATTATTAAAGTTCCATAAACAATTATTTTCACATACAAAGTTTTTTCGTTGTGAGTGACTTGGATAGAGAATCTGGATGTGGAAGTAGTGATTCCTTGGGCAGCGGTTTTTAAAGATAAGACGCTTTCTCATAGGACTACAGAATATATATGCTTTACTTGGTGTGATTTTGAAAATTGTAGTTCTGGATTGTTTTCAACTAGCTGAGACAAAAATATAAGCATTGGAGCACAACCAGGCCTCAAGAAGGAATATCAATTGATTTGTTTATAAGCGACTGAAACGCAAGAACGAACATATCTCTGTTCTAAGTGCAAGTAGAGCATTATTTTTTTAAATGTCACTTTTTCATCTACTTTCATAATTCGTTTACCGTTTTTGATTTGATTAAAGATGCGCAGAGATCCACCATAAAATCTCTGCAGCAAGGCAATTCCAGTAAAAATTTATTTTAACTCTACTATAAATGATCAAAACCTGCTTAGCATTGAAGTTCTTGTATGACATTATTGGTTTTTATAATCTGAAGGTAAAACAAAGTATCAAAGTTTTATTAAAATATTTTAATTACTGGGGATTCCTAGCTCTTATGCATGAATGATAATTAATCACCTCAGAAATAACTCGTTACTCGGCGCTTCCGTCGACAAAACATGATTTCAAATAAGCAACACAAATTGTAGCAGGAAGAATAAAATTCGCTTTATATGAAAGCTGGCAAACTTGATTGCAAGTTATTGTAGATGGAATAATTATAAGGTTAAGTATTTCATTGTATTTAGATTCAAAATAAATAGAGCAAAACGATGCCTGCTTGCGGTGAGCGACAAAAAATTAATTGAATGATGTATACTTATTCTATTAAATTATTTGCTCTTTAGCTTAGATACGAATTAAATTATTTGCTTTTTAGCTTAGATAGGAATAATTTACTAAACGTCAGGATTGCATAAGATAATTAACTATTTGTGTACTCATTTTTAGTCTCATATTTTATCAGTCGTAGAAAATTAAGGCAAGGCATCAAAATAATTTGTTTTAATATACAAAATGAGTAATCTATATATTTAAAAACCAAGGCAGGTTTTTTACACAGCGGTTATAACTTGACCGATTTTGATGTTTTATTTTAATTAAATCTATCTACCCACAGATTTGTCTTCACTAATTTCTCTTTTTTTAAATAAATGAATAAATTCTTTATTAACCATTATGTGATACATTACATGTATATTTGGTTAATTCGAAACTAATACAAATAAAATACATATAAATTGTAAATATTATAAGAAAGTACAACATGGACAGTAAGAATGTATGTAGGTACAAAACATTTAAAAACAAAAAATTATTGAGTCAAGAATTTTTTGTGGCTATTTTAAATTTATTGTAGCCTAATATGGTTTTTAGGTTATCAGGGGGTTATTAAATAGATTGAAATTGAAGTGTGTATCCTCCAGTTTACCAAAATTTATAAAATTTTTGTATGTATAACATACACATTTCAAAATGAAAATACATGCTACAGTTAATATTTTATTTTTCTTAAATACTCTCCTTAAATACTAACCAATGATTTTAAATTAAAAATCAGTCTGATTGTTCTTTTTTGTGAAATTGACACTCTGTTGATATTTCTGCCTACTCTCCATATAACAATATTCAATGAAAAGTAGCTGTAGACTAAGACATAATAGATGTTTAATAAGCCATTGGTATCAAGTACAGTTTTCATCTGTAATTTAGCAACAAATGCAGAACTCAGTTTGTTACAAAAATAACTTATGTGATTAACCCAACAAAGTTTATTATCAAGCCAAGTTCCTAAGAATTCTACATTTAGCACCATATCAATATTGTTATTAATTAGAAAATCTGGAGTAAGTCCTTTTCTATTATGGAAATTCATATAGACTATTTTTTTATCGTTCAGTATTAGTGGATTACGCTGACATCAGATATCGAGTTCATTACAGACATGAGTTTCATTTTCAGCTAGCTCCTCTGGGGTCCGTGCTGGGACTGTAATAGTAGTATCGTCTGCAAACATTATGATTCTACCTTTAGTGACACGTTTAGGTAAATCTTTCACATATGGTGCAAACAGCAGAGGTCCCAACACAGAACCCAGAGGAACTCTCATGTACATATCCCTCATGTCTGACATAGTATTGTTGTACTTAATCAGCAAGTTTCTGTTGGATATATAGGATATTATCTACTATAATAGAGTTCCCCGTATACCAATGTTATTTAATTTGCTAATTAAAAACTCAATATTAACAGTATAAAATGCCCGACAGAGGTCAAACATTAGTAACATTACATACATTCCTCTATCAAGATCTTTGTAAATAGGATGTAAATAATAAGCAGTTTCGATAGATTTTGTGGATATGAAACCATGCTGGTAGGGTGAAATAATATCATGCAAATTTAAAAATTTAATATTAATATTTTTGTATATAAACGTAAAACAAAGAAATCGGGAAACTTTGCCGCTGGCAGTACTTCTAGCGACACCTACTTTAAACTTGCTTTAAATGATCCGAACTAACTGCACAATAATAATTGATTTTATCGGCATATTTCAAAATTCTTTAATATCTCTCATAGATAAAAAATTTCATTTAGTGATCGAATTCTCAACAAAGTCCAAAATGTCTGTCTATCCATCTGTACGTCACGCTTCTTATAAGCAAGATAACTGAAGAATGAAAAATTTGATTGTATTGAAATTTGGAAGTTAATTAATGTCAGCTGGCGGAAGAACCCAACAAACAAAACAATAACATTTTTCTGTAAACAAAAAGTCAATAATCATTTAAATTTTAAAAAAATGTCTTCTTCATTTTTATATCTTATAATTAAATACCTACTAATCTTATGAAATATTATTTCCTATCACTATTGTTTATATATTATACCAATATACATTTGATATTAACATAATATCCTTCCATCCAAATATGAATGCAGCTAGGCACATTATATTATGACATTAACGTTATAAACGTAAGGAATTTTGGTCTGCTGGTTACGCTTTAAACTTAACGCAATTTAATATGCAGCATTTCGAATAAAACACACCCTGACATATCAGGAGTTATCTACCTTCCGAAAACCTCTTTAGCTGCATTCTCTGTAACTCTAACTTCTCTTTAAGGCATCATCTGCTACTGATAAATTTAAATTTTCTACCATTTTCATATCCCTTATTATACTCTTCGCAAAAGCGAAGAGTATATTGTATTTGATCGGCACATTTCTAAATCAGTAAATATCTCTCGTAGAGAAAAAAATTTCATATCATTATATTAGTGAACGAATTTTGAACAACTTTCAAAATGTCCGTCTGTCCGTCCGTCCGTCACGCTTCTTGTAAGCACGATAACTTAAGAAAGAAAAGTCCGATTGTATTGAAATTTGGAAAGTAAGTTAGCAATAGCTTGGTCAAGAACCCTGTTGTTTTTGAAAAAAATCAATCAGTAAATAAAAAGTTATTAATCATTTAAATAAAAAAATTTTTTTTTCATAATTTCTGTCATTTGTACTTAAATAAAAATCTTGCGAAATGTTATTCTCTATAGTTTTTTTTGTTTTTATATTTTACCAATATATAATATTTCATAATAATGTATCTAATCCGTTGAAATATAATTCTTGAACGATATTCATTCGAGTTTACTGGTAAGGTGAGATAGCCCAATGGCTAAAGCATTGCAATCCAAAGGTCTTGTGATTTTTTTTTCATATGTTTTTTTTCACAACAAAGTTGGTATCACAAAATTTATAATGTCTAAAAACTAACATTATTTACAAGAAAAATGCGAAGAGTATCCTATAGAATGTGTAACAATTATATAAAAAGCTCAGTAAATCGGCGAAGAGTATAGTGCTTCCACCAGTTTCTTGTTTATTTTTTTCCGCTATACAGCAGATTGCCTTAAGTGAGTTATTCATCTAGATATTTTTCCCGCATCAGTATTTAATTGTTTTACTTTTGGGTGCATGTTTTCCTTAGTTTTAAGTTACAATTTCTTTTATTCCCTTGTGGAAGTTGTAGTACCTTTTTTAATTTGCTCTTGGGAATTGTTTTTATTCATACATTTTGTTAAACTGATCTGGCCAACTCCACTCAGCTTTTCAATTGCCACGTGGAAATTATAGTTCTTTTTTGAATTTTTGTATATTTTATACTGTCAAGAGTTATAAAATTAAAAATGCCCAACAATTATATAAATAGTTCAACAAGTCGGCGCAAAGTGTATTTACTCTAGTCATTATTACATCACCAATGAACGAGGGTGAGTGCCTCATTCCTACGCCCCCTGTTAGTCAAGCGGTGTTTCTTCATAGCAGTTCTTTTAGTGACACTTTTGTGGTACTGCAGTTACTGCATGATATTCCACAAATTGATTCGGACTGTTTTTGTGCCTATACTGGTTATCATGCTTGCTTCCTCAATTTTTAACCTTACCAATTTAGTAGGTGCCTCCACTGCTTTCATTGATTACGACTCAGTGATAATGCAGATGCATCTTAAAATTTATACCTTGATACTTTGAGGTTGAAGAACTTCAAACCGGTCCAAGATGCGGGGGAAAAAACATAAAAAAATTTCGTAATTCAGAATATTTTCGTTAAAAAGCACTATTACTGTTATCACGACGGAACTGGGAACTTCCAAATTTTAGTTTTTCGTTATGCTTGCTCATTTTCCACCAGTTATAAAATTGATTTACGAAAATGTTTCTATTGAATTATCAATTTAACAATATCCATGCAAAATATTGAAGCTTCCAGGAATGCAATGGGTTGTGAAATAGTATATTTAACTCTTTCGTTTATTACATAATTCCATAATAATGGAAAATGGAATATTTTAAACAATTCTGGATATTTCACGTAAAAACATTTTTTAAAGTGAGTACACTAAATAATATTCTATAAGAAAAACTTTTTTGATACTTATCACTGATTTCTTTCGTATGAAGTACAAAATTGATTAAATTATTGATCATTAATTGTAAGCCTTTCTTCTATATTCCAGATGTTCTTCTAATATATAAAAATCTCGTGTCACAGTGTTTGTTATCGAACTCCTCCGAAACGGCTTGACCGATTTTTATGAAATTTTTGGTGTATATTTGGTAGGTCTGAGAATAGGTCGTAGGCCATTTTTTATACCCCTAGGTGATAAGGGTGGCCCTATCCAGAAATTTTATTTTTATTTTTTGGTCAAAAATTTATAATTTATATGGCAAAACAACGTTTGCTGGGTCAGCTAGTATTTATATATGATATAGCATATTTTTATATTTATTTAGGTTATTTTTAGCTACAGAATACTTGTTTGAGCCTGTTCAAGAAAATTTATTATCTCTAAATAAAAAGTAATTATTCAAAGAATTGGATATTCACGTCCAAACCAAATGTATAAATCCTAACATTTCGTACTTTTCCAGAAAATAGCTGATAAATACATTTTTCTGGTTACAGTTTTATCTCAACTCCGTACATTCAAAAATGTTTATCTTTATTGTTGTTAAAGTAATAAATAAAATTTGCAACTATTAGTCTAGATATAAAATACCGATATAAGATGAACCTATTGACTCCCATATCTACTTATCTGATTAAAAATTATAAATAAAGGATATACTCAAATATTGAATATAATGTATAACTAATAAATTAATAAAACACTGTTTCAAGTGGTGGTTGATTAAGAAAAATACATTATGAAGAAATTATTTATAAGTTGACACTTCCGTTACTTTTTTTATACATTCTATAATTCATCAAGCTGGTTTTGAATAAAAAAAATCACCTTCATTAGTATGTTTTATGCTTCCAAAGGTAATTAAACAAAGTACTTAAAAAAATCGTAATTGAATTTAAACCGTATATTCGACATTTCTAAAGCTAACGGTAATATTAATAGTGTCATATTTCATTAAATTTTCTACATAAAATTTAAATGTTTACGGCAATTTTAGTTTGTCTGCAGTTTTTAATTAGATGCGCATTTAATTTGAAAGTGCATTTATTTAACATTTTAACCAAAGTGACTTATTTACGTTTTGCTGATTTACAGTTTTTTTAATTATATTGTTGAGTTTCTTATATTCAAAGTATTTTTAAATATATATATTGTATATACCTATTGCTGATCTAGGTTTATATATCATACTGGACTCACAATTATTTTCTTAATTGTCTAATTTATACATATCTAATTTTTCTAAATGACTTATTTGTTTCAGTTTTAAATAACGTCTAATTTGCAAATATTTAAATGTGTGTCATAAAAGGACTTTATTATACTAGAACTTACTTTTTTTGCTAAAGAGGCCCCCTTCGGTAGCTGTGTAAGTAACATTTTCGAATTGCAAGTCAATCGGCGACTTCTGCGGCAGCCTCCTGAAGGTAGCATCCCCATTTCCATTGCAGTAAATTAATTTTTCTTTTTCTTTGTTTACTTGCGGTACTACGAGTTCACTTTTTCTTACACATTCACCGTTCGATGCACCCACTGGTAGTCCAATGGTACTCTCGTGTATAATAGCAACTTCCATGTTGAGTGGTGGACGTAGTGTACATACACTTAAAGTTTCATCGAAGAGTCAAACAAGTTTACGGACTGGCGTATTATGTACTGGCTTTGTTTATCTTGGTTTGGTCATTATATAGAGTGTGTATATACTGATTGGACTGTGATTAAAGTTCATACCGCTACATTGTCATTTTCCGATCGCGGTTGTTTATAATTTGTCGGTTTTTATTGTTAGTATCTCCTTTATTTAAATACAATTAGAACTTATGAAATCGGTTGCTTAGTTTTGATGTTGGAATTATCTCTAGGTCGGTTAATCTAGACAATGGGATAGAAAATATTTGAGGTCGGATGGGAGATTAGCTAACTAAGATGCTTAGTGACATAAGGTTTCACGGACGATATTTTGAAAATTATCTTCAAATATTTGTGCATTTTTTCGTCAATTGGTGATAACATTTATTTTTTCGTTGAGAACTATCTAATCTTTTATGTAAATATTTGAAAGGTTATTGTTTCGTTTATTCTTTACGGTGGCAAAAATGTAAAAAATATAAGAAAAAATTCATGTGTAAATAGTTTTTTCATCTAAATTGAATGCATTAGTCAACAGTGGCATAATTTTGACATGCTGTTTTCATTTAAAATTATGAAAGCAATGTATGTTTAAAAACTTAGATGTTCCTAATTAGATCTGATATGTATACAATATTAACAGTTATACTCGTTGACGTATATCTATGTGAATCTATGCACGTTATACTATTTAAAAATTGATTTTATTAAATTTATGATAATGTACCTGCGACTGCGTGGTCGATCGATAATTAAAAATACTTGCTTTTTATTCTGAGGTATTGGGTGCGATTCCTGGTCATAGCACTGATATTTTTTCGGATAAAGGACTTAATCCTGGTATACGTACGCGGTTGATAAGTGTGTCTCCCTTGTTTTGAAATGTTTAGCACCCTCCCACACCGAGTAATTTCAGACCCTTTGAGACAAATTGGGTTGAATTACCTGTTGTGTTATACTTAGTTTGAAAACGTAGAAAAGTATGAGTTTTATCATAAGCAATACAAATGATTTTATCCCAATCAACAGGTAAAAAAAGTGAACCCTTTCTGCAAAAATAGACTAAGTTAATTTTCTTTTTTAAAGAGTTCGGGGATGCCTTCCGAGTCTTCTGTCTTTTGCCTTTTGCCAAGTTAGCGGGGGGGGCGCTTTGCTAAAAGTCAAACGCAAATACCTCGAAAACCATTGATGCTAGGGCAAAAATGTAAAAACCTTTTCTGTTTGCCACTAAACTCTTTATAAATTACCTAATATACCTTATTTTCGTAAAACTTACCCTTTACGAGTTACAGCGCCTCATAATTTTGATCGTACATTAAAATGTCAAATAAAAATATTGACTTTGATACGCTGTAAATAGTTAGTTTTACGAAAATAAGGTAAATTAGGTAATTTGTACAAAATTTAGTGCTAAACAGAAAATGTGCTTACCATTTTTATCCTAGCATAAACCCCATCAATTTGACAAAATACTCGGAATGGATCCCCTTTAAAAAAAATTGGCTTATGTTATTTTTGCAAAGAAAAAGTACCTATTGATTGGACTATTTAGAATTCTGTGAAAAGTAGATCGTTTAGCAAGTAAAAAAAAGTGGTAGTAGTGAGTATAAAAATTTACACGAACTTGAAAACTCACTAGTCTTACACGTTGAACATGGTATTTTTTACTTAGGGTACTTGTATACTGATAAGAGTGAATCTAACCGTGGATTTAATAAATTAAAACGCGAGAGAAATACAGTAAAAGGTTTGGCAACACTGTATTAAATACGCTGTCATATACTAATCTGCTTGTCACTGCTTTGCAAAATGTAGTTTCAGTTTAGATTAAGTAAGAAATAAATAATATCCTTAAATAATAATACAATACATTTAAAAATGTCAGAACAACTAAAATATAAAGGCAAGTTTAAGAAAATGGCCTAAACAGCAATTAAAACTAAAAAGGTATTAAAAATAATAAACCTGATTCTAACCTTTCATCCAAATGAAAAGATCATGTTTGTGAAAGAAATCACGTGATTATCGTAAAGTAAAGTGACCATTTGTCCCCCATTAGGGGGTACAATCCCCCTTTTGATGGAGTGTCCTCCAAAATATCCCACATTTGCGTGGTTTCACTAAAAATGTCCCCATTCCCGTGGTGGTTTCACTAGCACAACAAAAGCTATAAATTTCGCCCCCCCCCCTTACTCGCTGAAAAATTCACATTTCTCCTCTCTTCTCCTCATCAATTATGAGTCCTGCAGAATTATTAGGACTGGAATTTTTTTTCCATTATGTACCCCATTAGCAACATTCAAATATGCTCAGTTTAACGTAAAGGAGAGCTTGGTAAAAATCTAAAATATTTAGAATGCCGTTAATTTTTTTCTTTGGACAAAAAGTGAAAAACATCGTAGTTTACTTTCAATTTGGAATTTTTTTTTGAAAAAATTGCTCATTTGTTTCGGTTGTATGTACAGGAAAAGTGCATGTAATAAACGAATATGAACAAAATCTGCAACTCCAAAAACAAATAAATAAATACAACACAATGATATTACTACAATTAATTTTATACTTGCTTGATTGATTGATTTACCAACGTGCGGTAGGCATTACTGCCACTCCCAGAGTTATACAGCTAGGCCTGCTACATCCACGCTGAGTTGGACTAAGGTCATGCCTGTTGCCAGCAACGAGAGCCACATGGCGCATGGTAAAGGAACGTGGGATGGGAGGTGTAGGTACTTGTGAGATGCGTTACAGCATTGTGTCGTGGGGGAGTGTTTAAGCTCCCTTTTTGTGTTTTTGAACTTCTGCCTCTTCTGAGTTTTCTTCTGAAATATGTTGACGCGTTTTGTCATAATAATGGGTTGTTTATGCTCCTCCTTTTGTGTTTCTGCTTCTTCGAATCTTCTTTTTCTAAGTCTTCTGATTACTCGGTTTCCGATTGTCGCGATTTCTTTGTGGTGTTCATTTTTTAATTCTGATCTTCTCATTTGTTGTTCTCCGCATGGTCTCCCTATGTTTAGTTTGTTGACTTTCGGTGCTAGCGCTTTATTCAGCAGATGTGTTGGGTTCCTTCCTTGGGTATGTCCCCAGTGCTTCATTGCGCACATTTCTACCCTGTTTTTAATTGTGTCTCCTTCTAATAGTGTTGATGTCTTATGTCGCTATTTTTGTCTTGTTGTTTCTGCGAGTAGTTGGACGATGTCCCTTTCTGCTCTTCTCAAAAACTTCTTCCGTTGGCTTTTGTTGTTGCCTCGTATTTTGACTCCATATGCCATCGTTTGTCGTTTGCCGGCTATGTACATACATTTGGTAAGGTCCCATGATGGTTTATTGTTCTCAGTAAACGGTATGATTGTCCTTGTAACTCTGTATGCCGTTTTGATTCTCTTCTTTATCGTTTTTCTCCGTTCCAGTTGGTTCGTCATATCTGTTCCTTGTTCGTTGTTCTTAGGAAATATTCATCTATTTTGTGTTACTCGTCGCTGGTCCAACTCTCTTTTTTTAAAAATTTAAATATTCACGCCACCTTAATATTATGATAGTTTTTAAGTATATTTCTAAAAAATTGTGGTATTAGGAGCGAAAATTAACTTAGCCTAGCGTGCATCTGAGCTCTACTAGGTCAAGTAGAGCATATTTGTCAAACTTTCCAAATCGATTACTCCAAAACAAAACGGAAGATTTTATTTTTATTGAAAATTCAAGTGTAAAATCACTTTATTTATTAGTGTATCAAATTATATTTAAAACTGTAAAAGTTCATTTTAGTATACAAGCGCCTTAAAGGAAAGAAAAAAATAAATGTTAAATTTAAAATACATATACTATAAAATTTTATCAAAGAAGCTATGTATATTTTCGCGTTGCTGTCATAGTAACAGAACATCGCAGCGAGTAAATAAACAATTTTTATTTTCGTTTAACCGTCAGATGACCGTTAGGGTACGGACATGTCGAAGAAGTCACGACTCTATCCGTGCATCTCGGAGTTTTAGCCAATTAAGTGCTACGACGCTGGGTGGACATGCCAGAGAAGTTTATCAATCCGTTCCGTTTTTCGGGGGAATTGACCTGCTTTTATTGTATCTCATGTAAATCATTTCTATTTCTGCAGTGTGTCGCCGTTTGTTTGGAATCACCATCATAAAACATGTATTTTAGGTCCGATTTAGGACTTTTTTTAACGTAGATCTCTGAAAAGTGCATTCTTGTGATACATTAAATTTTATAAAACGCAAAAGGTCGACCTATTGCGTTTGTTATTGTGGGTGGAAAATTATGAAATGTAACGAAAGTTGCATGGCGCATGGCAATAATTATTATTGCAATCAGAAATTAAAATAATTAAAACTTAATACAAATTGACAATTACAGTGGATTTTCATTGGCAATTTCAGAATTTTTATTTCCTTCGGAAAAAATCCAAAAATAGGTATTTTTTTCACGAAATTTGGAACAAACCCATTTAAGTGCGTATTGTTATGGCGGAAACCGGAACGAGAGGTTGGGGGTGAAACTTTCGAATTATACAGAAATATGCCCTTCTTATGGGACATTTCAAATACAAATTATTTAAATGGGGATATGCGCAATCAGTGAATAGGTGTACTATTAGATAAATATAAAATTTAATTAGTTGGCATGATTTAATATACGTGTACTATCCGATTAAAAAGTACTGGCACCCCACTATCTGTCTATTCTATTTTTTGTTGAATTTTTATTGTATCTTTTAAAATACATTAGGAGAACACTGTACATTACTGAACAAAATTAATTGATGAATTAGTTTGAAATAATAAGAAATAAAATATGATCTCATGTTTCTTTACAATAATTAGCAATTATAGTAGCAATCGAGAAAATTGTTATCTTTCGAAATAGATACCAAGTATATCAAAAATAAATGAAAATACAGGATGGAAGAAACTTGTTATTTGAATTTTCTTTTTTACTATTAGTGGTTTTCAAGAAAAATACATGTGAAAATGTGGAGTGTGCATTTTTTTATCAACTATTATTATTATTCTCATTATTAAAATTAAACACAGATTTTAGTACTTATGAAATAGCTATAAGCTATTTTTGTAGCAAAATAAGTTACATTGTGACCGGATTAATTTTCTGGTTGCTTACGAACAAAACTACTCCATAAATAGTTAATTCGAACATTCAAAACATGACTAAAAATTGAACCCATTATTGAAAATTACGGCTAGGGCCTAGCACCGTCGCGTGGCTCTTTCCTTCGCGTGGCTCTTTCCGTCGGATAATACGAGTCGTCTGCGTCTGTATATAATTCTTTCTGCGTACTCGTTAATGTAATTTGGTGTTCACTAAAAATCATTACACATAAAAAAAATTCAGTATAAATATTGTATTGTCCCCAACTGTACCAGTATAGTAACCAGAAAAGTAATGCTTCGGTTTTTATACGTTTGCCGATGGATATAAAACTCAGGTTTATAGGTATCCGTCGGATACTGCTTAGTTATAAACTTTGGCAAATAACTATGAAATGAGTGGTTCAAAATTGACTTGCAAGAATCAGCCTAAACCTACTAACAAACACATTAACTAACTAATGAACTAATATACAAATAAAAGCCTTGTAAAAAGAACATTCGTATTATTAAACACATTGATGCAACATTTTGTATCGCATCTAGGAACGGCCCTGCATACATATAATTTGTTACATTACTTCCACTTCACTACGTGGATGTGGAAGTAAAACGAATAATGAATTCAATTGTTATTTATTTCAGATATAATAACATGTTTCTGAAAATAGACAACTGTGGTGGTGAATCTTGTCGGGCCCTGACTGAAACTGACCTCGTCAATGTTGGCTCCAGCAAACTGTGCCGGGACCCAACGGTCCGCCTGACAAACTTCAAAGCGTACCGACAACCCACTAAACAATGCATTATTACTTTAATATAACATCAACGTTGTCAGAAAGTAATTTGTCATACTATTAAATGTTACGTAATGTAACCAACATTACGTAAATATTTGTTTAATATTTCGAAATGTAACATTTCTCTGTTACGTTGTTGTAATATAAATATCATATTGCAAGAGAACATTACAAATGTTACTTCCATTTAACATTGCATAACATTACGGGTACATTCTTTGTTTGCTGGGAACTTATGTTCATAATAATCGTCACATACATGTGGCTGAAGCGTACAGCATCTTGAAAATGAATAATGAAACGAAACTAATTTTCTTAAATTACTTTGAAGAGAGCATAATACTAAGTGGTGCCAAAAATTTTCATGATATGAAGTTATTCAACGAAGCCTAAGAAAACGTCTTTCAAAAAATATTACCGCAAATATGCCCAATGCTAAAGTTAAAATAAATTTTGTTACTTTAGGTACTCATTTTGTCAACTTTTACCTTTAAATTTATGTTACCTGCATTTTGATTAAAGTAAAAACTTCATCTTAAACAGATTTATATTTTCTACGCACTTTCATTAATGAAATATTAAGTACATAAACAAAGCAGAATGTACAACTGATATCGTGAATCGAGATACACATTGGCAATAGACCCTTGTGTACGTTTTATTAAAATCTCTATACACAGATATATTTTCCAGTTAATCTATAGGGGCTAGCCATAGGCGTGGTGTACACTGACAAGGAATATTTTACAAAAACGCTTCCGTCGTAATATCTACGACGTCGGTATCTACTTACTACACTTTACCTGTTGATTCAGATTGTCTTCCTAGTTTTATTTCCACATCCAGTGGAAGTACAGTAACGACAAAAAACATTTTGAATATTTTTACTGTTCAAATAGGCTTAGAATGTCATGAAGCGTCGAAATTTTAAGTTTGACCGAAAAAAAAATTTCTGTCTGCCTGTCTGTAACTTTTTTGTGCGCACGATTACTCTGGAACGTTTAAGATATTGACTTGAAATTTGGTACACGTATGTATTTTAACGTGATCTGGAATTAGATTATATTTTCCTCTTATTCTGTTGAGGTTTTTGGTAAATAAGGGTAAATGGGTGTAAACAGATAAATCTAGCAGATATGAGTTCATAAAATTGGTATTGGTATTTAGTGGTGATATTTAGTATTAGTATTTATACAAGAGAAGCTATAAAAGGTCTCGAAAAATTTTTTGGCATTAGCCACCCCCATTACCACCCCCACACCGTTATTAAAGGGGGTGAAAAAAATTGTGATTTAGTGTGTGTGGGTGTGTACAAGAATCAAAAACCTCAAAATATTTTTTTTACTTCATCCACTCCCACACTACTACCGATGTGGGATACTGTTTTATGAGTTCTTGGGGTAAATGATTTCAAATATTACATTATTAAAGTTCCATAAGCAATTATTTCCACATACAAAATGTTTTCGTTGTGAGAGACTTGGATGGAAAATCTGGATGTGGAAGTAATGATTCCTTGGGCAGCGGTTTTTCCACTCCTTACTCAAAATATGCCGGTTGTGGTGCTGTTTATGGCGTTTCTCCCACAACGCTGGAGCATTGGTTGATTCGTCCTTTTTATTCATTTTCACTTTTTCACAAAATAAAAATAAAAAGATATTCAGTATATATCGTACACACATTCCTGCGTGATGGTTATACACTGTACGGCGAATCTAGACAAACGTAGTGTGTACTGGCTAAACCTCAACCCCTCACAGTTCTTCAAAATTAATCCGCATGTGTACCATCAATAGAAACACTGGTGGGAATTGTTGAAAGTAAAATACGGCACACGGCACGGATTCAATGCTGGAAAAGCCGTACTATATTTGTATTGCTACTTTTTCAATTTAATAGCTATTTTAATTATATACCAATAATTATAGTTGCTAAATACCCCACCGTCGGGGCCGTCGACAGCTTTACCGAGCCCCGGGGCTGCTTATTATTGAGAGCCCCTTCCCTCTTTCAAGGTTTTGTCGTTTCATTTTTCTGTTTTTAATTTATTAAAAAACTACCACAGTATTTAATTGTTACAGATTTTTATTGAATTGAAATATTTATATAATTTTTTTGAGAATCGCCAAATGTGCACAACTGAATGGCCTAGCCTATATGACGTAATATAGCCATAGTCTTGGGCGCCCTGCCCCCCCCCCCCCTGTCGGCGGTTCTGCCCACTGTCCCTACTTCTGGTGTAGATATATAGCCATAGGCAAAAAAATGATTCATAGAAATATTTACTAAAATCATGTAGGTAACATATAAAATAAACATATAAAAATAATTTTAAGATACGAGCTTGTATATATGTTAATTATAAAGCAATAATTAAGGTTGTTGGCTATAACTTAAAACAAATATCCATAGAAATATTTATTCAAAATATGATAAATATTCGCGACCCGCGTAGTAAACCTCTCTACCACCAAGTAAAAACAAACTATTTTGTTTCGACGTGGACATGCTAGTTGACTTCGGATATAAACAGCTCTGGTAACATCCTCGATATGTGCGGTCGCATTTAAATGTACAGGTTTGTTTTACAAATTGATGAATTCGATGCACGGAATCAAATTGTGGCCTAAACTTCTAGATGCGAGGATGCGAGGATCTGCGTACCTCACACCAAATATATAAAATTATGAATGGCCAGTGAAGTGCAATGACCGCGGTGATTCCCGTGTGAACTGCTAGGATGAACTGCTGCAAGTATCTTCGGCATGCGCTATCCCATTTAAATGTACAGGTTTGTTTTACAAATTGACGGCGACTGTAGTAGTGAACTACTCATTTAACTATTAAGATTCTTCGACATGTTCGTACCCTTAGTAAGCAACATTCTCTATCGCAGTTTCCCCTGTCCAGTCAACAGTAGCATCAAACAAAGTAGTGGGCGCTACCTTATCAGTTTCTGATATCTTATCGGTGGAATCTTCCTGTGGCATAAAATTTAAGTTGAATAAATAAAGATTGGCCATTACTATGTAGAAAAATGTTGTCATGTAGAAGAATACCATTGTTCTTCACTGTTTTCTGCAAAGAAAAGACGTTGTTTTCCGTTTAGTACACGAAAAATATATTATATAGTCTTTTTAAATGTCAGGCTTAATTCATATAAATTACCGTCGGGAGTTTGAGCACATTAAGCCTCTCCTTAAAGAAATAAAATTATAATCACAATCACGGACGGCTCGGCATTTAGTTAGCATCTTTATTTTATTAATAAAACCAGATATAATTTCATGTGATGTTTTGATGTTAAATAATCAACATGATTGAAATATTGGTAACAATTAAAAATTAAAGAAAGTGCCAGAAGGAATATTATTTGACCTAATAAATGATTATAAAAATCGTATGAGAAAATACCTACAGATCAGACATATTAGATAAATCAAGGGGATATCTGCGGAAATTGGTCTCTATCGATGTCCTTCGTAAAACCGCTGCCCAAGGAATCACTACTTCCACATCCAGATTTTTTATCCAAGTCACTCACAACGAAAACATTTTGTATGTGGAAATAATTGTTTATGGAACTTTAATAATATAATATTTGGAATCCTCTACCCCAAAAACCCATAAAACGATACCCCACATCGGTAGCGGGGTGGGGGTGGTGATAGGGGGTGGTTTTAAGGGGGGTCGGATGAATTAAAGAAACAGGTTGAGGTTTCTGGTTCTTGTACACACATTAAATTACAATTTTTTTTTCATCCCCTTTAATAATGGGGTGGGGGTGGTAATGGGGTCGCTAATGCCAACATTTTTTTTGAGACCTTAGCTTCTCTTGTATATACTAAATACCAATTTTATGGACTCTTACCTGCTTGATTTACCTATTTTCCCCAAATTTACCCCAAGTTACCCCCCAACCCTTCGACGGAACAAGACGAAAATATAATCTAGTTCTAGATCTCGTTAAAGTACATATGTGTACCAAATTTCAAGTCAATATCTCAAACGGTTCCAGAGTAAACGTGCGCACAAAAAAAAGTTACAGACAGACAGAAATTTTTTTTCGCTCAAACTTAAAATCTCGACGTTTCATGACATTTTAAGTCTA
The DNA here is from genome assembly GCA_936432065.2 of Rutpela maculata. NCBI lineage: Eukaryota > Metazoa > Arthropoda > Insecta > Coleoptera > Cerambycidae > Rutpela > Rutpela maculata. The sequence continues at coordinate 121,593,265 of OW386288.2, forward strand.
TTTGAACAATAAAAATTTTTAAAAAATTTTTGTCGTTACCCACTGTACTTCCACTGGATGTGGAAGTAAATATATAAGCACATTAGCATAATTTGGCGTGAAAGTTTGGGTTGGAATTTTCGATGATTATTTGATGGGTAAAGAAATTTTTCCTCAATTGTATCTTTGAGTTAAAGCTTTCGATTCCATGCAGGCTTACTTTTACCACAACGACTGAAGGGCCCCAATTTGCGAAAATTACTAGTTACTTTTATTAGCTGAAGAAATTCGACTCTATTGAGGTAACGCACATGGTTTATGTATGATGGTACCCCACATTTTGATAAGGAAATATAAGATCAACAATATTGAAATCGACGGATAGATTTAATAATGGGGTGGGGGTGGTAATGGGGTCGCTAATGCCAACATTTTTTTTGAGATCTTAGCTTCTCTTGTATATACTAAATACCAATTTTATGGACTCTTACCTGCTTGATTTACCTATTTTCCCCAAATTTACCTCAAGTTTCCCCCCAACCCTTCGACGGAACAAGATGAAAATATAATCTAGTTCTAGATCTCGTTAAAGTACATATGTGTACCAAATTTCAAGTCAATATCTCAAACGGTTCCAGAGTAAACGTGCGCAAAGAAGAAAGTTACAGACAGACCGACAGACAGAAATTTTTTTTCGCTCAAACTTAAAATCTCGACATTTCGTGACATTCCAAGCTTATTTGAACAATAAAATTTTTTAAAAATTTTTTTGTCCTTACTATACTTCCACTGGATGTGGAAGTAAAAATGGAACTGTTTTAGAGAACCATACTTACTGTGAGGTATATACCCTCTCTTTTACAGCCTTATTAAATATAAATATAAACATAAACATTTCATACATTTTAAGATAAAACTGATATATGCATCATCTAATCTACGTAAAGCTTGTTCTAACTTGAGAGACGCAATATCATGTATTACAGTTCCGATATTTTATACATTTTCGTATGTTTAGCGATTAATAAAAACCTTAGTAACAGTTTGCTCCAAAAATAATTTATACCGTGTGTGTACTCGCGGGCTAGGCATGGGGAGAAGAATTACAACATTGCGCGTGCCAGCTGGCTGAAATAAAATAACAGAGCTGGAATGCTCCACCGACGGACGAATTTACGGCTGCCGGTGTTGTCAAATCTCTCGCGCTACGTGAATGTACATGCCTAATGGGAAATTACACGCACGGTATATACGACAAGACAGTTTACACACCTCCGACAATCTACCATGCTATTTTAGATACAGTCCAACATCTGATCTACGATTATTATATTATAAAAAAAAGTTGTCACGTTATAATAATAGCGATTTTATAGTTTTCGTTAATATCTTGATGATAATGGTACAGTTGATAGTTTAGTTTGTTATCGGACACCAAAGTCTAAAAAATTATCCGAAGCACTTGTCTTTAAGTCATTTCTCGATAGTAAACTTTCGATATTTGTCGGTCATTTAAAATGCAATTTAATTTAAAAACTCAAAGAAATCACGCGGTATATGCAGACCCCAAAGACACTATTAATGGCAAAACAGATTTTTTTTACGTTTCTTATTGTCGTAGTTTTTTGCGGTTTTTCTGTTTTTAATATAATCTGAGACAATTTTCTTGATATGTATCTGAGAGAATAGGTAAGTATTCATGTTTTTCTTTTGTAGAACGAGAGCAGACTTTATTATTTAAGTCTATCTTAATAAAAAAAACTGTTTCGCATTATAATTTGAGGTTTTTTATGCAGGTACAATGAGGATATTTATATAACTCATATGATATATTGAATACATTTTTAACATTACTCTTCAATTTTTACTAATTTGTTCTTCTTCTTATTATTTTAGTGGGACGACGAAAGGTCGCCAGGCCTTGTGGCCCATTGGGCCTCCACTACAAATTTAGATAATTCCCCCATTCATGCCGAATTCTAACCCAAAGGTCAAAATCGTTGCTTATTTCCTTTAGCACCGGAAAACTGATGATGAAGTGTATGTGCCTCAAGCTCATAAGACTAGGGCAGGAAGTTAGGATGTGGATAGAAGTTTCTTCCTCATCCCCGCAAAACCTAGAGTCGGAGTTATTAACCACCCCAATAATGTGCAGGTGTTTTCTGAAAAAGCCGTGTCCAGACAAAATACCTAGCACGATTCTGACAGATCTAGTATCTACTGTTTAGCCGCAGGATTTGTTCTGCTCGCTATTTCTCTTTCAGTAAACACGTATTTCTTGCCTCGCTGCAATATATAAATAGAGAAATCAAAGTTCATTGCATCAAAAATAATAATAATAAATTACCTCTTTTGCTACAAACTTCGCCACAAACAAAATCCATATAACAAAAATTGTCTGAAGACCCGAAATCACAAGGATTGAGATTAAATGAAAATCATATTTTTAAATCGACCATTCGTGAAAACAGAAACATTAAAACTATAACAGGATAGACTGTGGATTACCAAGAACTGCAAGGTTAGATAATCGAATACTGACCATTATTGAGCAGAATCCTGCTAAAAGTGCAAGAAGAATTGGTGTGGTGAAACCTATAATCCATATAACAATTTGGTACATCTAACAAGAAAATGGTTTGCATTCTTAACATCTACAAAGAGTTTAAAGTCTTAACGAAATTAACTTTTTAGCCAATATGGAAATTTTCTATCTGTGTGCTGAACACGGCTCTTTATCACTACTATGACCTGGTTATAATTAATACACGAAAAATCAGTTGTAAATTGTCTCTACAATATTTTATTGACAGCTTGTCAGAACTTATACAAAACTCGTATATATAAAGTACTACATCTACACTATGTCTCTCAATCGTTACAATCTGGCTACAATAACAATATGCGAACAATCCTTTGTTTTTATTCGGCATTTTATTCACCGATACTTTATGAAAAAGTGTACATCTCATAATCATTTACCTACCAATAAAAAATCTGCATGACTTTTTGCCATAGCATTGTTTAGTTTTGATTAGGTACCTACGTTTGTGGTTTTTCGGGCATTTCGTTATTTATTTGTAAAGTTTATATGAGTTGCAAGCCAACTCTTACACTTATTGTATAATTTATATTTGGTAAGGATAACAGGGACAAATGCGAATTAGTTTATTATTCGGTTTATTACCAACTAGTAAAAAACCTTTAATTTCATTTTCTGTACTTCAAATATTATTAAGGGTGTTTTAGAAATTAATTAAAGCAGGTAACAACGATCTAAAGGAAGGGAGGATAGTATGGTCGGAGATAGTATTCAGCTAACAACTGACAAGAGAATATTTAAGAAACGAGTTGCCTCATGTTGTTTTGGTTTATAGTTTTCTAAATATAATTTTGAAAGAAGCAAATGCGTTTGTTTCTGATCATTCAAAATAAAAAATTCTGATGTGGTAGAGCAGTATAATTATTGATTATTATTAGAAATATTAATGAACAAAGAGCTTCCTAAGTAATCACTACTTCCACGTCCTGATTTCCTATCGAGTCTCTCACAATGAAAAAAAAATACTATATTTGCATTCCACTATGTGGAAATAATTGATAATAGAACTTTTATAATATAATAATATTTGAAATCGTCTACCACAAAGAACCATAAAACGATATGCCATATCGGTGGTGGGGCTGAAGTTGGTGGTGGGTTATGGTAGTAGGGGTTCTGATAAAAAATGATGCTTTTGATTGCTGAACACATACTAAATCGCAATTTTTTATCCCCTTTAAAATTGGGGCGGGGGAGATAATGGGGGTGATATGCCAAAAACATTTTGAAGCCTTGGCCTCTCGTACATACACTAAATATCAATTTTACAGACTTTTAACTTGCTTGCTTTACCTATTTACCTCCAATAATCCCCGATCTCTTCAACGGAGTAAAATCAAAGTATAATCTAGTTCCAGATCTCATTATATTACATACGTGTACCAAATTTCAGATCAATATCACAAACGATTCCAGAGTAATCGTGAGCACAAAATAACGTTACAGACCGACAGGCAGATTTTTTTTTAAATTTGACGTTTCATGACATTCTAATCCTATTTAAATAAAAATAAGTCAAAATCTTTTTACTATACTTCCACTCCACTACGTGAATGTGGAAGTAAAAAACCGCTGCCCAAGGAATCACTACTTCCACATCCAATTCTCTATCCAAGTCACTCACAGCGAAAAAACTGTATGTGGAAATAATTGTTTAAGGAACTTTAATAATATAGTATTTGAAATCCTCTACCCCAAAAACCCATAAAACGATACCCCACATCGGTAGTGGGGTGGGGGTTGTGATAGGGGGGTGGTAGTGGGGGTGGATGAAGTAAAAAAATGTTTTGAGGTTTCTGGTTCTTGTACATACACTAAATCATAATTTTTTTTCATCCCCTTTAATAAGGGGGTAGGGGTTGGTAATGGGGCTAATGCCAAAAATTTTTTTGAGACCTTAGCTTTTCTTGTACATACTAAATACCAATTTTATGGACTCTTACCTGCTTGATTTACCCATTTACCCCAAATTTACCCCAATTTACCCCCCAACCCTTCGACGGAACAAGACGAAAATATAATCTAGTTCTAGATCTCGTTAAAGTACATATGTGTACCAAATTTCAAGTCAATATCTCAAACGGTTCCAGAGTAAACGTGCGCACAAAAAAAAGTTACAGACAGACAGACAGAAATTTTTTTTCGCTCAAACTTAAAATCTCGACGTTTCATGACATTTTAAGTCTATTTGAACAATAAAAATTTTAAAAAATTTTTTGTCGTTACCCACTGTACTTCCACTGGATGTGGAAGTAAATATATAAGCACATTAGCATAATTTGGCGTGAAAGTTTGGGTTGGAATTTTCGATGATTATTTGATGGGTAAAGAAATTTTTCCTCAATTGTATCTTTGAGTTAAAGCTTTCGATTCCATGCAGGCTTACTTTTACCACAACGACTGAAGGGCCCCAATTTGCGAAAATTACTAGTTACTTTTATTAGCTGAAGAAATTCGACTCTATTGAGGTAACGCACATGGTTTATGTATGATGGTACCCCACATTTTGATAAGGAACTATAAGATCAACAATATTGAAATCGACGGATAGATTGAGGAGGACGCACAGCATAGCCTGCTGGCTCTCTTGTCTTATGTCCCGAAAGATTTTTATGTGTGGAAACATCTGAAACAGCTAGTCTACTCAACACCGAATGATCCGTTTATTCGAAGTAGAATAGATAACCGATGTCCCATAGTTTTCGATATACTGGGTATTTTCCATTTTATTAGGGATTCAGTAACAAGATTTCTGCAAGTGTATACAGATGCAGGGGAGGACATTTTGAACATCTCTTATAAATTTTAATTTTTCTGTGCTCTGTTCAATTGTTAAGATTGTGTCTCTTATTTTTACTGCATATGATAAGCCTAGTGACACTTCTTGAACAATTAATCAGTTTTTGATGAGATTCACTATATAATAAACAGAGCAGCATCCCGAAAACAACGTATCTTACGGGACTGTAGCGAGCACTTTGTATTTCTAAATTGAGTGCAGGTTTTAAAAATTGAAATATTAATTGTGACAAACTAATGGCATAATTTTTGTTAAAAACCGGCTTGTCGCCTAATTTTAATATCTGTCATTCTCACAATATCTTAACATCTTAAACGAATGGAATATTTCTTTAATACTCCGTTGCCTCATTAACGATTAATTTCCTAATTTAGTGTTTTAATGAAAATATAAAAAATCTACGAGATCACTATGGCACACAGTGGGAAAAATATGCCCTTTTTTGGACAAAAATCTGCCGACAGTAGAGATTTCAATCAAATTAAATGAAAAAAATGGCAAATACCCTTGAGACATTGTACTTTAGAGTAGTGCTGCGGCAAATTGGCTTTGGGTTAACCTAACTTAAAAATCGCAGATATTACTTCCATTACCAGTGGAAGTATAGAAACGACAAACAAATTTAAAAATTTTTTATTGTTCAAATAGGCTTAGAGTGTCATGGAACGTCGAGATTTTAAGTTTGAGCAAAAAAAATGTCTCTCTGTCTGTCGGTCTGTCTGTAACTTTATTGTGCGCACGATTACTCTGGAACCGTTTAAGATATTGACTTGAAATTTGTATGTATTTTAACGAGATCTGGAACTTGATATTTTCATCTTATTCCGTTGAAGGAAGTAAATTGGGGTAAATGGGGGTAAATAGGTAAATCAAACAGGTAAAAGTCCATAAAATTGGTATTTAGTATATACAAGAGAAGCTAATGTCTCAAAAAAATGTTGGCATTAGCCACCCCCATTACTACCCAATACTACCTCCACCCCATTATAAAAGGAGGTGGGCTTGGATAGAAAAATCGGATGTCGAAGTAGTGATTCCTTGGGCAGCGGTTTTTTTTCTATTTATTCTGGGTTTACCTTCTTGGTCGAGAGTCAGAAACAAAGGAAGTAGTGTTTATGTAGATTGGGTAGCAAATTCATTTTTATGGAATCATAAATTATAATTAATTGCTTAAGTTTCTTGAATCGTTTTTAACGTATAAAATAACATCTAATAAAATAATTAAGGTTTACGTGGTATGTCAATTGTGCTCATAAATTGAAACATACAGACGTGCAGACTGACTGAATTGAAAGCCCTTTATCGTATCTGAAACGAGCAAATAATAAGAAAATTTGAGAGCGTTTTTTTTTTCATGATTGCAATATTTTCTTTAGGTAAGCGAGGGAAGTAAAATTAGATTATTAAAAGTAAAATACCTCTTTGAATACCAAGAAATCAATTTGTCTACTTAACCAAACAAATCATTAGCAAGCAATTGTTTGCTATAGAAAAGAATTCAACGTGAGCAAGTATTTGTAAAAATCTCCCTTTTAATGAGTTAAAATAGGAGTTGAAGGTTTAAGGTGGTGAAAATTCGAGATTCAAGTGAAATAAAGTTTAAGTGATCAAAAGTTGTTCTTCAGGGTTTTTTGATGCAGATCTCAGCTTTAATCTTACTCGCATCCTGTCGATCCCATAAAAATGAATTTAGTATCCAATCTACATAAACACTACTTCGTTTGTTTCTGACTCTCGACCAAGGAGGTAAACGCGGAATAAATAGAAAAAAAACCGCTGCCCAAGGAATAACTACTTCCACATCTAATTTTCCTATCCAAGTCTATCACAACGAAAAAAAAATTGTACTTGGAAATAATTGTTTATAGAACTTTAATAATATAATATTTAAAATCGTCTACTCCAAAAACCCATAAAACGATATGCCACATCGGTAGTGGGGATAGGGGTGGTGAAAGGAGGGGCAGTGGGGGTGGATGAAGTAAAAAAAATTGAGGGCTTTGGTTCTTGTAAACATACTAAATCACAATTTTTTTTCACCCTTTTTTATAATGGGGTGGGGATAGTAATGGGGGTGGCTAATTCCAAAATTTTTTTGAGACATTAGCTTCTGTTGTATATACTAAATACCAATTTTATGGACTCTTACCTGCTTGATTTACCCATTTACCTCCATTTACCCCAATTTACCCCCCAACCCTTTAACGGAATAAGATGAAAATATAATCCATTTTCAGATCTCGTTAAAATACATACGTGTACCAAATTTCAAGTCAATATCTTAAACGTTTCCAGAGTAATCGTGCGCACAAGAAAAGTTCTTTTTTGCGCAAACTTAAAATCTCGACGTTTCATGACATTCTAAGCCTATTTGAACAATGAAATTTTAAAAAATTTTTTTATCGTTTCTATACTTCCACTGGTTGTGGAAGTAATATCTGCGATTTTTAGGTTAGGTTAAACCAAAGCCAATTTGCCGCAGCACTACTGTAAAGTACAATGTCTTAAGGGTATTTGCCATTTTTTTCATTTAATTTGATTGAAATCTCTACTGTCGGCAGATTTTTGTCCAAAAAATGGCATATTTTTCCCACTGTGCGGCATTGAAAATTATTCAAGGTCAAAGTTCACAAAAAACGTTTTTTGGGAATATCGCACTTTCTGTTACTCGGAGGCCAATTGAGGTTATTATGAAAATGAAAGATAATGAAATTGCGCACAGAATGATCTCTTCCATTTTTTATGTACAACGAATGGTTTAGGCAAAAATGTGCTTAGAAGTTTCCGCGCAGGGCATATAATATGCTCCATTTCATATAGTCCATGCATAAAATACGTGTTTGTACTATGTATATTCATATACAGTAATATTTGCGAAATCTTCACATTAAAATTTATTGGTAATATACTTAGTGTATTTCACTTGAAATGGTAACACCAACTTTTTTATTTTTTTTCAATTTGAATCAAATTTTACTAAAGTATAGAATAACTTACGATTTACTTATGGCCAGAAAAACATTCACCTCCTACAAATGTAAAGCCACCTGCGGTACCAAAATATGCGGAGAAAATCAAGAAATCATATTAGGCATTTTTTTGTCGGAAAATTTTGTTAAAGAAACTTAATCAAAATAAAAAAATATATATTATGCCTTGCGCGGAAATTTCGAGGCACATTTTTGTCTAAACCGTTCGTTGTACATAAAAAATGGAAGAGATCATATTAATGCAGAATTTCATTATCTTTCATTTTCATAATAACCTCAATTGGCCTCCGAGCCATAGAAAGCGCGGTATTCGCAAAAAAACATTTCTTGTGAACTTTGACCTTGAATAATTTTTTATGCCGTAGTGATCTCGTTGTCGATTTTCAATATTTTCATTAAAACACTAAAATAAATCGATTTAAAAAAAAATGAAGGATATAATTTGTTAGAACAGAAGCCATATTTTTGTCTAAAATGACTAGAGTATAACCAATATTTATATAAACTTGCCTTATTTTGATGAGACGAGTTTATCCCGAGAAAAATGGCTAGCAATAAATAACATCTAATAAAATAATCTAAATAAGGTTTATGTGGTATGTCAATTGTGCTCATAAATTGAAACATACAGACGTGCAGACTGACTGAATTGAAAGCCCTTTATCGTATCTGAAACGAGCAAATAAGAAGAAAATTTGAGAGCGTTTTTTTTTCATGATTGCAATATTTTCTTTAGGTAAGCGAGGGAAGTAAAATTAGATTATTAAAAGTAAAATACCTCTTTGAATACCAAGAAATCAATTTGTCTACTTTACCAAACAAATCATTAGCAAGCAACTGTTTGCTATAGAAAAGAATTCAACGTGAGCAAGTATTTGTAAAAATCTCCCTTTTTTTTTTTTTTTTTTATCTTTTAACTGTTTAACGTCGGCCTATTTCCGCTACCAGGGCCTATCACCGACGCCAGGAGACGAGCTACCCCCAACCTGGAAATTTTGCCGAACCTCTTCCCTTAAGAAGAGTAGGGATCTTTTACTTGCCTAACATTTAATAGACAAGGGACCGCCTGCTTTACATCCCCTCCGAAGGATGGTATATCCACTACGTAATCCTCGTCTGAAATTACGTAACTTCCGAGTATACACTGATATACAAGCCTCTAGAAGGTGGGACGAGAACGCTGTATTTCCCAAGATGGGTCACCAATCCAAGTACTAACCGCGCTCGACGTTGCTTCAACGGAATATCGACTGATATTCACATTGAAGTCGCCTCTAAAAAATCTCCCTTATGAGATATTTTTTCTAGTATCCCTAGCCCTACTTAGAGGATACTCCATCACAAACACACATTTCTTACCTTTCAAAGACAAGAACTACTGAAAAGTACATAGAAAATAGATATAAAATTTAACTAACATGTCTTAATAAATAAAATATTTCCATCAACATTCGACTGATCAAACTCTCTAAAAACTGTACAATTTTTTTCATTTTCTTTACAACTCATCAGGAGAGATATATGTTCAATTCAAAACAAAATTACTATCAAAAAATAATAAGAAAATATATTCTTGTAAAAAACTGATAGGAAAGCATTTATTTACTTGACATAATAAAAAAAAGAATCACTCTTTTAGAGCCCCATAGCTCGTCTAGTTTTTAAAAATAAATATCTTGTATTTCTGCTTACATCATTGTTAAAAAATATTTTTTTGGGTATTCAGCAGATAACTTTCAAAGAAATCATTCGTTTCTTTCATATATCATTGATCTAAATCTGACCAAGCTAGAATATCAACAAGAAGTTCCCTTAACTGACTTTTAGCGTGATCAGATTTAGATCAATGGTATATGAAAGGAATTAATGAATGGTTTCTTTAAAAGTTTTCTGCGGAATACTCAAAATAATATTTTTTAACAATGATATAAGCAGAAGTAGAAGATATTTATTTTCAAGTATTTGGGATGTAAGTCAAGCAAATACACAGCTTGGTCGCCATGTATAATAACCATCTTATTACTCAAATGTTGTGTCTACCTACATCTTGCTGATGATCAAATATTTTCTAACATTCGGCCATCCTTTCTATGCGGGCTGTCCCAGACCGCCAGCCATCATAGAACCTCTTATTTACCTATTAACAACAACAGTTATGCTAACCATGGCCTTACCTAAGATTATCATAACAAACAGGCAGTGTCGGCCTGTAACTTTAATTTTCCTGCGTGCATCCATGACTAATTTTCTAACTTATTTCAACTACCTCATACACGTGTCAACTCAGAAAATGAGTAGGCAGTAACGGCCTCAGTCATTCTCATCCACGTATCTACGTCTTATCTTTTGCAATCTCAAATGATGTCTCTACGTGTCAACTCAGACAACAAGTAGGCAGTATCGGCCTCAGTTGTTATCTTCCTCGTATCTACGTCTCATCTTTTACTATCTCAAATGGTGTCTCTACATGTCAACTCAAACAAGTAGGCAGTATCGGCCTCAGTTGTTATCTTCCTCGTATCTACGTCTCATCTTTTACTATCTCAAATGGTGTCTCTACGAGTCAACTAAGACAAGTAGGCAGGATCGGCCTCAGTTGTTATCTTCCTCGTAACTACATCTCATCTTTTACTATCTCAAATGGTGTCTCTACGTGTCAACTCAAACAACAAGTAGGCAGTATCGGCCTCAGTTGTTATCTTCCTCGTATCTACGTATCACACCCAATCATACTTATTAACCTTTATCATTTACGCCACACGTCTCGGCTCAAACAATAGGCGGGCAGTATCGGCCCCGGCTATTATTATCCACGCCTTAACGTCTGGTGACCTACATACACAATACACATCTAATGTGTACCTATACATCAACTTATTTTCAGCATACATTTACATCATTTTTCAATCTGGTCGGCCACAACCACTGCAGGGACAATGCTTCTTCTCTGATCTTCCCGTAGATCTTCTACTTCATATCTGTCATTAGAAAGCACTTTAACCTCACTCTAAATGGTCCCTCATATTTTGGTAACAGTTTTTTGCTCGACCCGGTACATTTGTCATTAGCTTAATTTCCATTTTTGCTGTATTAGTTTTTCCTAGATTCGCCATAGATATCGAGATCCCATCATTTTCACTTAAAGCTTTTCACATTTAATTTTCCATTCATCAGAAACTTCACCAAGGTTTATTTTATAATTATCGCCTTTTCGAATTTCAAAACATTCAGTCACAAACTGTGTTTACATTCATTCCTAGCTCCCGTACAAAAACATCAGTTCCGATTTTCAATAATATCACGTTCGGCAGGTTTATAAAGTCTTGACCGATGATGCAATCATGATTTATTTGATCATTATTTAACACTATTGTCTTTATCATTGCACTAGGATAGCCTAGACGTACATATATTCTAACTGTCCCGGATGGCATTACGTAATTGCCCTCAAAACTGTTCAGTATGTTAGGCCCTTTATTTTCAAGATCAAGGCCTAGTTTGTTGACAACACTCCTACGAATTATAGTACATGAACTTCTGGTGTCAACTAAGCACTTACACTTTTTCTCATTTAAAGTAACAATTAATATATAGAGATTTTTATTCATGTTATTTGATACCACGACCACGACACTGTCGCGCTTACTTTGAAAATTCTACCTTAGGTTGGGGCAGTCTCTCGCGCGATGAGGTTCTTTGCAATTAAAACACTGAATTTCTGGCTTTTGGGTACTACCGCATATCACTACACTTTGTTGTGCAGAACCGCTGAACATTTTCCTCCCAGTGGTGCTGTTTACACTTCCTGGAACGCAACCTAATGTACTCAAATATGCATATAGCTCGTTTGTGTTTATAAACCGAGACGATCGGGCGGATCTAGCAATATTTTCGTCGGTAATTCCTCCTATTACTGCATCAACCAAATAACTTTCCGGAATATTCAGCTGTAAAGATTTTAATTTATCCAGTTTATTAAAACAGTAATCACTTAAGTCTTGATCACTATGCGTTTCATATAATGCATCTTTACGAAGCAGTTTAGCGAAGGGCAACGGTTTCGTGAATTGTTTAATCAGGAGTTTCTTCATCCTTTTCCAATTTACTGCAAGCTGATCCTGGGAATCATACCATCTTCTAGCTATACCAACCAGTCTATTTGCAACTAATCGAATCACAGTCAAGTCGCCCCACTTATAACATTCCGCCAACTCATCGACTAAACGAACCCACAAATCTACTGATTGTTCAGCAGGAATCAACTTTTTGTCGCCATGGTTGATTTGGGTAGAAAAGCTCATACTGTGCCTTACGCGTCGCCGTTTATGCTTTTTTCTCCTCGCCCGGCCGTCACTGCTTGAAGAACTTGAGCTCGACGTCGACGTTGAACTCGACGTTGAGCTGTCTCTCTGTGTTTCACTCAGCTTTCCTTTCAAGGGCCTTTTTCGTTTGGGGGTAGATTGGTGTTTTACCCCCGAAGGGCCAGGAACAGGGGAAAGAGCCGGCGACTTACGCGACTGAGATGATCGTTGTGACATTATGTAATCTGGTGCAATCACTTCCGACACTGGGGCAATCACTTCTGACACTGATGGGTGATAACTGTGAGTATAACACCAACTTCTGATTTGTAAGAAAATAATATGCCGACTGGTTTAAAATATATTAGAAAACTATTTGGATAATTAACAATACAATATTCTACATGTGAACTGTATTAAGCGTTCTGTCGAACTGCCACTTCCCCGCTGATTAATGCAAGTCAAGCAAATACACAGCTTGGTCGCCATGTATAATAACCATCTTATTACTCAAATGTTGTGTCTACCTACATCTTACTGATGATCAAATATTTTCTAACTGGGTCTTGATCAATTTGGTGTTTTCCTCCACATTTCATAAAAAATAATAAAAGATCATTTTTATTTATTTATTTTCAACAGGTAAAACAACCAATTACAGGAAAAATATACTTAATGTAATTGCTAAATACTAATAATACTTAATAATAGTAGGATACAAATCAAAGTTTACAACGATAATCATTCTATTTATTGGATATCTATTATTATTAAATTAATATTAAGTAAAATATGAACTACAATTAAATAAAGAAATATATGTATTTATAAATAATAAAAATTGAGAGCTATAGGTATGTTTATTGGTTAATTACAATTTATTAATAAATATTAATTACTTTATTTAAACTATTACAGTGAAGGTTACATAAATGAAAAATATTGCCGTAGAGAAAACAGCAGCCAAAGATAGCAGCTAAAATATACGAAAACACCCGAAGACACATAGAGGTTCGTCACAATGATAACTGGGTTCATTCCTAAAAAAATTAATAAAAAATGGGGCATTAAATTATAAATTCAAATTGTAGGGCGCATAACAGTAAGAAATATATGCATTTGATATAAATGATCCATATATTACTTGTTTGCAGAGAATTCAAAGGCTAAAAAACTTTTGAAATCAATACAAAATAATAAAAACTACATATCAAGTAAATCTTAACCAAGTTATTGATAGATATTATAAATTTTTCTGTCGAATGGCATCGATTTGTCTTTGGTCCGCGGGGGTGAAACAACCCTTTATATAGTAAAAAATTAATAACTACACAACCATTTGGGTGTCCAAGAGTTGCGCTAGGGAGAACTTATAAAAAGCTATTCTGAATATTCCTGTAAAACGGCATCGATTTGTCTTTGGTCCCCGGGGGTGAAACAACCCTTTATATAGTAAAAAATTAATAACTGCACAACCACTTGAGTGTCCAAGATTTGCGCTCGGGAGAAATTATAATAAGCTATTCTGAATATTCCTGTAAAATGGAATCGATTTGTCTTTGGTCCCCGGGGGGTGAAACAACCCTTTATATTGTAAAAAATTAATAACTGCATAACCACTTGAGTGTCCAACATTTGCGCTTGGAAAAACTTATAATAAGCTATTCTGAATAATCCTGTAAAACGGCATCGATTTGTCTTTGGTCCCCGGGGGTGAAACAACTCTTATATAGTAAAAAATTAATAACTGCACCACCACTTGAGTGTCCAAGATTTGCGTTTGGGAGAACTTATAATAAACTATTCTGAATATTCCTGTAAAACGGCATCGATTTGTCTTTGGTCCCCGAGGGTGAAACAACCCTTTATAGAGTAAAAAATTAATAACTGCACAACTATTCGAGTGACCAAGATTTGCGCTTGGAAGAGCTTATAATAAGCTATTCTGAATATTCCTGTAAAACGGCATCGATTTGTCTTTGATCCCCGGGGGTGAAACAACCCTTTATATAGTAAAAAATTAATAACTGCACAACCACTTGAGTGTCCAAGATTTGCGTTTGAGAGAACTTATAATAAGCTATTCTGAATATTGTTGTAAAACGGCATCGATTTGTCTTTGGCCCACGGTGGTGAAACAACCCTTTATATAGTAAAAAATTAATAACTGCATATCTATTTGAGTGTCCAAGATTTGCGCTTGGAAGAGCTTATAATAAGCTATTCTGAATATTCCTGTAAAACGGCATCGATTTGTCTTTGGTCCCCGGGGGTAAAACAACTCTTTATATAGTAAAAAATTAATAACTGCATAACTATTTGAGTGTCCAAGATTTGCGCTTGGGGGAATTTGTAATAAGCTATTCTGAATATTCCTGTAAAACGGCATTGATTTGTCTTTGGTCCCCGGGGGTGAAAAAACCCTTTATATAGTAAGAAATTAATAACTGCACAACCACTTGAGTGTCCAAGATGCCGTTTTACAGGAATGTTCAGAATAGCTTATTATAAGTTCTCCCAAACGCACATCTTGGACACTCATGTGGTTGTGCAGTTATTAATTTTTTACAATATAAAGGGTTGTTTCACACCCGGGGACCAAAAACAAATCGATGCCGTTTTACAGGAGTATTCAGAATAGTTTATTATAAGTTCTCCCAAACGCAAATCTTGGACACTCAAGTGGTTGTGCAGTTATTAATTTTTTACTATATAAAGGGCTGTTTCACCCCCGGGGACCAAAGTCACATCGATACCGTTTTACAGGAATATTCAGAATAGCTTATTACAAATTCTCCCCAACGCAAATCTTGGACATTCAAGTGGTTGTGCAGTTATTAATTTTTTACTATCTAAAGAGTTGTTTCACCCCCGGGGATCAAAGACAAATCGATGCCATTTTACAGGAATATTCAAAATAGCGTATTATAAGTTCTTCCAACCGCAAATCTTGGACACTCAAATGGTTGTGCAGTTATTAATTTTTTACTATATAAAGTTTCACCCCCGGGGACCAAAGACAAATCGATGCCATTTGACAGAAAAATTTGGAGTGTCTATCAATAGCTTGGTTAAGATTTACTTGATATGTAGTTTTTATTATTTTGTATGGATTCAAAAAGTTTTTTAGCCTTTGAATTCTCTGCAAACAAGTAATATATGAATCATTTATATCATCACGTATAATTATATTTCTTACTGTTATGCGCCCTACAATTTGAATTTATAATTTAATACTCTATTTTTATTAATTTTTTTTGGGAATGTACCCAGTTATCATTGTGACGAACGTCTATGTATCTTCGGGTGTTTTCGTATATTTTAGATGCTATCTTTGGCTGCTGGTTTCACTACGGCAAAAATATTGTTAAACATGTTGTACGTATAACAGATTGGTGATTTTGAAATATTGTTTCTAAGATCAACTTTGAACTAAAAAGTATTATGTTAACGGAAATCAAAAAGTTTAAGCTATTTAAGAGAAAAAGGCAGTCAATATTGTAATTAATCAATTTATGAACACATGGCAACACAATCTCTCCTTAATCTTAAAGATTTTAACTTGGTTAATCAGGAGTGCCAGGTTCGGTCGTTGGGTGTGCACTAGAAGATATAGTTTTGAAAAATTACGTACAATATCTGAAATAACCGTATGGATTCAAATGTGGAGGGCACTATATATGTAAGTTCCATTTCATGTGTCAATCGATATGAAATCCTACATATTTAACTTCAGTGGAATGTTCGATTATATCAGTAGTTTTAAAGTAATACTGTCATGTGGAATATTAATAAGAAATTATTCATTACGTTAATTGAAACGGCCGCCACGTATTTAGTTTTTTAAGTATATTGTTAAGAGCTGAAAATGAAACCACTTTTTAAAATTTTTAAAAATCTAACGGTTTTATGATATAGTGATCCCATGAGTTATGAGTATATAAAATTGCCGTGTCGTCTGCAGAAAGTATCCTCCCTGTGGATTCTTGATAAAATAATTATTTAGGTATATATTAACTAATATGAGTCTGAGTACTGTGCCTTGGAGACACAGTATTTTACTAATTTTTCTTCACTTTTTCTTCCATTAATTAAGACAATGTGTTCCACTTCATTCAAATAACTTTTCAGTAAATGAGAAAATCTGTTAATTTTTATGACTCATTATATGAAAAGCCTTGGCCAGGTCCACAAATATGCAAAAGGTGAGTACAATATATTTTTCTGTCAAACTTGAATGGCTGTAGGTTCAATATTTGAAATTGGCATTTTAAAATTATTTTTGAAAAAAATATTAACTGAAGTAATTCTTAGTACTTAACTATAAAAAATCATAATTATTATTCTAGAAAATAACAAGTTGCTCTCATTGAAAAACAGTTTCCTTAATATCAATTCATAATGATTAACTATTTATTAGTTCATCGACCACAATTAACTGACCATTTCAATTACCCATACAAACAGGTTCTGCAATTATATATAAAAAAAGTTAAATATCTCCCTATTTGTGGTACATTTTACTTTTGTATAAGGTTTCGCGTTTTATGTCGGCTTGAAACACACTTGAACTTATCTATTAATCCGAGTACAAACTTCACCAGATGATTACTTTTGATAAGATGATAAGTATATTCGATAAAAAACATGTTTAATACCTCCTGGGTACAGTTATAATTTATAATCGAATATGACACATCTTTCCTATCCGTTTCATAAAAACGACCAGCAGATTTGGCGACGATTGTTATCTCTGGTATTTTCTACATTTGATAATCTCTCATGATATGAAGTCTAGTTTTAAAGTTTGAATCTAATATCTAAAGTAAACTCTTGCAACGTACACATGGGTTTTGTTTAGTTGTTTATATACTGTTCATTGCAGACTTATACGCAACCTAGAAAACTTTTTTGATTCATCGGCAAGAACAACCGTTTGCCGCAAGGCCACGCTCCGGTTTTCTTAAATTGTGTGGAACACAGTGTGAGTCATAGCATCTAAAAAATACATGGTCACAGTAAATTTTAAAAAAAATTCATTTAGTGTATATTCAGTTTAGCCAATAACTTGAAATTATAAGTTACTATTGTCAGCACGGACCACGAGAAGATATGAGCATGCCTTGCAGAATTACAAAGTATACCAAAAATATAAACTTAATTCTATAAACTGACTTGAATTGCTAGATCTTATTTAACGATATTTAGACATGGGATCATAACTGTATGAAAATAAATGTTTCTCATTTTTATAAATATTAAACCGTCTTCTTCTTCTTCTTCTGCATTTCTCATAAATAGAAAGTAAACTGCCTTAAAATTAATTTATTTATAAAATATACAGGGTGGGCTATTTTAATCATCTATTATTGCAAATATCTCGTCAATTAAGAAATGACCTCTACAAAAGTTGTTGGGTTCTAAGGGGGCCATCTGATTCTGTGGTCGGACACCGTGAGCTTGGTGAGGCCCTGTGATACCCAACTTTGTTTTTTTTAAATACAATCTAATCTACGGAAAAAAATACGTTCAAATATGATTTAAAAAAAATCCAGTGGGCCTTACTCGGGCCCAATACCAACAATTAAAATCACAAGAATCCAATTATCACGCCGGTTAAGCTAACAATTGAAAAGTGACTCAAATAAAAGTTGTAGGATTCGATGGGGGTCATCTAATGCTAAAGTTCTTGTAATTTTTAACCATTTAATATTTTTAATATGACTGGATACATTATCCCAACGACGCAGTCCAAATATGAGTCTGATGCAGAAGTTTCGAACTTTTTGAATTCTGCTGGGCGTGATTAAATCAAGACACGAGTATAGACAATACCGACATAATTAAAATGAGATAGAATTATAGTGTTGCAAAGCATTATTTTGATTCTCTGATTTAGACAGTGTCTGTTTATATACAATTTTTTAAATCAACAATCAGCTTTATGAATAATAGAGTTTATATGACCGACAAATCTTAAATTGATATCTACAGTTAAACCCAGACACTTAACTTTGTACACATATTGCAAGTTATGTCCATACACTTGTAGTGATATACTGCATATGGTCATCTATCTGTCTTTATCACGCCCAAAGATAATTAGGCAGATTTATCCACAAATAGAATTCTAACAAATTTTAATACTAAACAACTTTTCTTAGTGACAGTTTTTCATATAGTTAGAATTGAACGTAGTTTACTCTTACAGATTTTTTTATTTTGTCAACATGACATGTTAACTTACTCCATCATATTTTCACTCATATTGTTAACAAAATCAAAATCATTTTATGGAAAATAAATTTTCTGTGTAAAATGAGAAATAAATAGTTTACCCTCTTATCCACTCTAACTGTGAACATACTGTATATTCGTCATTATCACTTTATAATATAATCTTTCAATCGTCGATTAAGTGAAATTTATTTTCTACGGTATAAAAGTTAATTTCTAATTTGCAATGAGTTAAAGTGGAGGTCGGGCGTGACCTACTGCCGCTTTGATTAAAATTTTGAGGCACTTTAATGCGATACAACTGAGATTAAGCACACAGCCAATATATTTTAATTTGTATTGTTTAAAGAGGTATTGGCAGTTAACAACGCACTGCATATTTTACACGTTTCGTAGTTATCGTATTAAAAACACTTTAATAACATTTAAAGTAAGTCACCCGTTCTACGTAAGGTTTGTTTGAATTTGATAGTCACAAATGACGATTTGCACGAAATAAAGTTTGGTAAAAAGTGTCTAGATTGGTATCACTGTAATTCACTGCACATGTTGACCAACTCGTCTAATTTCCAAACTTTGCAACAATTAAATACCTATAATATAATAATCATAACAAGGTTTTCATTATCTTTAATGTTAAACCCACGTCCATTGAATATAAATCATTTTTATTAGGTTGTTTCGTAGTCTACAATATTTAAAAAATGTCGAATTATGCATTTTGTCAATCACTGCTGCTAACTATTCTAAACTGAGAGTTGGAAACAGTGTTTGACAAATTGCATAATTCGACATTTTTTAAATATTGTAGACTACGAAACAACCTAATAAATATGATTTACATTCAATGGAAGTAGGTTTAACATTAAATATAATGAAAACAATATCATGATTATTATAGTATAGGTATTTAATTGTTGCAAAGTTTGGAAATTAGACGGGTTGGTCAACATGTGCAGTGAATTACAGTGATACCAATCTAGACACTTTTTACCAAACTTTCTTTCGTACAAATCGTCAATTATACACTATATGGTTTCAATACCACTTACATTTTCGTATTTTTGCGTGCTTAATCAAAAAATTTTGTAAACCATTACTTTAAAATTACAATAAAGCTTACTTTCTATAAAACATTATAGTTTACGGAGAGATGTGGTCCAGTTTCAATAGGGAATCATTCTACTTTACATGCTTTGTATCAAACTAACTGATGCCCGCGACTTTGTGCGCGCGGAACTTGTCCGCATGGAGTTAATAACATTGAGATACTAACCCACTGCACATCCATTGCATTTAAGGAAACCCTCTTCCCATCTATTGCACAAGAGGAAACCCACTGTGCATCCATAGTACTCGAAAAAACCCACTGCGCATCCATAGTGCTCGAGGAAATCCACTACATATCCATAGTACCCCACTGCTCATCCATGGTACTCGGGGAAACCCGCTGCGCATTAATAGAACTCGAGGAAACCCACTGCGCATCCATAGTACTCGAGGAAACCCACTGCGCATCCTTAGTACTCGGGGAAACTCACTGAGCATCGCAATTTGTCTATTTTTGTGTTAAAGCGGGTTAAACGAAAAAAATAATTATTTTAATCGACAATAGAACACATGGGCGAGTATGTGTCAAATTTCATGCTTAAAAACAGCCCTCTTCCTGTCTACCGGTTCGGGGAAGGGGGTCTCTTTTTGAAAACCGTCAAATACGTGTCTCCTTATTTCCTCAGAAGAGCCCGTCACTGGAATATCACGTTTAAGTCTTACGCAATTTCAGAGATACGGATACCCTTTAGACCATCTACCACCCCCGGTCTTACCACTTCAAAAACTGAAAATGGAAATTTCGTCTCACTCGTGTCTAATATTTTTTTTTCTCTCTTTGGCTTTGGATGAAACCATCAGCCAGTAGCTCTTAATTTATAACACACTCGTCACACATGCAAACTCGTGCAAACTCGTGTCTAATAGATTCCAATAAAGAGTATTTCTGCCAAATTTCACGGTTCTTGGTCTAACCGTTTCCGAAAAGTTTAAAAACTACCCCCTCCTCGTTTACCCTTTCGGGGGTCTCTTTTTGAAAATCGTTGAATATGTGTCTTCTTATTTCCTCAGAAGGGTTCATCGCTCGAATAATCACGTTTCTGATTTACGCGATTTCAAAAATACGGGTGCGCTTTAAACCTTTACCCCCGTTTTGACCCCTTCAAAAAGTGAAAATCGAAATTTCGTCTTACACGTATCTAATAGATTTTAACAAAAAATATTTCTGCCAAATTTCACGCATCTAGATCTAACAGTTTCCGAAAAAGACTGAAATTTCAACCCCCTTTTTTTACCCCTTCAGAAGTCGAATTTCAAAAAATTCCTTCTTAGTGAATGCCTACGCTATTCGAGGAACCTCTATACAAAATTTGAAGTTTTTAGACTCAGCGGTTTGAGCTGTGCGTTGATAGATGAGTCAGTCAGTCAGGGTATTCTTTTATATATATATAGATTAGAAATAAAAATGTCAAATCAACTAGAAGTTATCGTATTCACAAGAGACATCATACAAATACATACATACACAAAATCATACATAAATATACACAGATATCTTTTTTACTCGATATTTCAGTTCAGCGTATTAGAAACGGATTTTTGCAAAATGTACAATTTATGTCATGATTCTAAGAACCGCATTTAAAATGTAAATTAAAAAAAATATATATTATTCCAGTACTACGCGGTGTATAACAAAAAACATTAGTAAACCCCCTATGGGGTTTACTGATGTGATGTTTGACATAGGTCCAACGCTTAGCTCGATCAAGGTCAGCTTTTCCTGCAGAAAAAAAATTCATTAAATGCTTACGTTTATCAGTTCTCGAAAAAAAACTTACTACATTTAGTTCTTCCTAGAATTTTACAGATTACAATAACAATATTATCCACAATAACAATAATAGCCGCCTGGTTCTTAAATTGACTCGCGATAAGCTGAAGAAATTGAACGTGTTGAAGGAGCTAAAGAATCTCAAAGTATTTAGCAAATAAATCGGTTAAGTTTTATGCAGATAACATATACCAAGTGGTCAATATTGTGTACTAAAAATCACTGAATTCAAACATTCAAATAAAATTTTCTGATTCTTATTTAAAAAACTAGTACCATTAGTTTTCGAGCGTTATCTAGGGCCCACGTCGGTTTCAATTTTTACGAAAAAAGAATATTTTAGATCCTTTTGTTTCTTACGTGCTCTTTGATAAAAAGATTTTCAGAAATACCAAATGTCATTCAACAATAGAAAATGGAAGTTAGTGTTATGTCACAGTTACTTCTGTTTGCTATTTAGGAATTAATTATAAAGTCGGCTATTAATATTTACACGCAGCTATACTTTCTTCCGCCTCAGATGTGTTTATATTTGGGCAGGTATTAATATGCGCACGAGTTGTGCATACTTGCAAGAATAGAGAAGGGGACATTCAACAAATACGTTCCCAAAAAATTGACTATTTTAAACCTTCCCTCCCCTACTTGTAACACATTATAACCTTTGTGAAACCCCCTTAGACGAATGTTCGTTTGCAAACTCCCTTCCCCCCCCATTACACTTTTTTTTAATATTCTGATGATTAGTTTGTCATGAGATAACGATCTTAAAATGTTAAATATAGCTATTTTCCCCATCCATCATTCCTATCAGAACGTTTAGTTTTTATGAACCTCCCCCATTGTTCAGAGCCATATTTTTCTCGTCCCCCTAAAAGCAAACGCATTTGTCGAATGACCCCGAACAAGAAAGTTCATTCACAAGTTATTGACATGTAATTTGCCACGTTTATCAAATTTCATGAAGCAGCCTGGTATTATTTTTTCTAGTGAAACTTTGAACAGAATGTCCGAAATTTTAATTAAGTTAATTTAATTTTTAATTATTAATTAATAACGTCTGGCTACCGGGGCTCATAGAACAGGTCTCTCAATCTGAGGCGCGTGATTTAAATTGCCCGTTATTTCTACTAGGTTTGATTGTTTCTCTTAGAGATATATATTTCTAAAAATTGCCATCGGACTCTACTCCAGAATACAATGTTGTTATTGTTCAAAGTTTCCTTTTAAATCAGTGTTTATTTACTGCAATTCGAAGAAAATCACATGTAATTCTGAACAATATCATGTAATATCTGACAAAGCAATAATCAACATAGTCGCGAAAAAGTAGTCGACATTATTCGTGAAAATGCGTTAAAGTGTTGACGAAGACAGAGGGACTTTTGGACGCTGCGTTGAGCAACTGGACATTTGTCGAAACAAGTGCAGCGAATTTTGAGGAAAGACCTACACCTATATGTACTACAAGATTCAGATAATACAATAATTATTAACAACAGACGCTTCCGTTTCGAATGACAATTTGGTGCACTCTGTCATTGAACCACAATTTTTCAAAAATGATGTTGCCCAGGGCCGTGCGGTGCAATTTTTTGAGGTGAAGCAAGATACAAATTTGCCGCCCTCATTTTTTTACAAGCTTTTATTTAACTTGCTTTGTATGTATGTTAGTTTGTTTGTTTAGTTCAAATCTTGCAAGTCAATTTTAAAACAGTTATCCCCAACCGATTGAGCAGAAATTTTGCATACACGTTTAGTTTGGATGACAATGCATGGTTAGCGAAGTGACTAAATCCAATATAGCGGACTCCTAAATATAATGGGTTTGCTGAGAAGAATACGAAAATAAAATGACGTCGTACTAATTTCGTCGGACGCCCCAAGATGGTGGACAAATTTTTTTAGCTTTAACACTATAATTGGATCGTATAGTGTATTCGCTCATGCGTTTTTTTTTTTAACTGTTTAACGTCGGCCTACTTCCGCTACCAGGGCCTATCACCGACGCCAGGAGACGAGCTACCCCAACCTAGAAATTTTGCCGAACCTCTTCCCTTAAGAAGAGTAGGGATCTTTTACTTGCCTAACATTTAATAGACAAGGGACCGCCTGCTTTACATCCCCTCCGAAGGATGGTATATCCACTACGTAATCCTCGTCTGAAATTACGTAACTTCCGAGTATACACTGATATACAAGCCGCTATAAGGTGCGACGAGAACGCTGTATTTCCCACGATGGGAGCCCATCCAAGTACTAACCGCGCTCGACGTTGCTTCAACGGAATATCGACTGATATTCACATTGAAGTCGCCTCTACGCTCGCCCCTTCGCTCATACGTTGCATTCTAAGAAATGGTGAAGGATCCGGTTTAAACTATGAGTTTTATATCGGATGTAACGAAGCTATTTTCGCCACCTATTATTAAGGCAGTTAATTATAGACCGGCTTCGTTACTTGCCCGCATTAACATATAAAATCTACTTACACAAAGGTAAAGGCACGCGACTCTAGCATTAAACACACCGGACGCAATACTTATACCTCACCGATTATATTTGCGTAGACAGTATCGTGTATGAAAGATTAACAAGTGTTTAATCGAGCAGAACCTAGTTCTACTCCCGTTGGTTTAAGTACCAACAGCGCTAATTCTTAAATCAATCCTTTTAGCTTTCACACCAAGGAGTAAGTTAGAATCTCGAATATAGTTCGAGCGTATAGGCCTTTCTAGGCAGATCGTTTAGTACGAGTGGGGAATCCAGTAATAAACGAGCCGCAACAGTAAGATTTGTTTTACCGCGAATATCTATTTACTACAAGAAGGAAACCCAGGAGTAAATAGTCCGTCTCTTAGTTTTGGACACAGGCCTATCCGCTTTCCGGAATATCTTGCGTCTGCCGCGTTTTGCCCCAAGGGGAAACTTCATAATTCCGTTATCAGACGAAGATATTCTCACTATAGTACAATTTGTTCATTTTGCTTTGTTTTGCTTGAGCTTAATCCCTAACCGCGATTTTTTTTTAACTTTTGGTAGTTTGATATAAATTTTTACTTGCACGTTTTGCTTGCTTACGTCTGCCTTACATTTGCCTTTTGCTAATATTGCCTTTTGCTACTTTGCTCATTTGTTTTGTACACAGTTTTCTTGTTGTTTTATTAAATAAATTTTATTTACTATTGTTTTCGAAACTGGTTGTTTTATTTATGCACTGATCGCCTGGTCAAAATCTTCTCCACTGTTAACTACCCCGGTAGCGTGTTTCAGCGCTTCTAATTCTGAAACTGGCGCCCGAGTCCGTAACCTTCAGTTACTTTGGGGCGCCATAGTGACGACGCCAGTCAAAAAGCGCGTCACACGGATAGGAATGACGCAATGAATATATAAAACTAATTAAGGCGTAGCTAAAAATTTAAAAACAAAATTAAATGTAAAAGAAACTTTTTTAAAAACAAGCTTTTATTATTTAGGTGTACTAAAACGAAAAAAATAAAAATAATAAAAAATTAATTGTTTTGAAAGCTTGTCGCGTGAATAGGAATTAAAAAACTTACTTAGGTACTTACAACCTCTCTCAAAAAAAATTAATACCTGTATGAACTTCTCGCGCGCGACAAGCTTTTAAGACAATTAATTTTTTTTTATTTTTATTTTTTTCGTTTTAGGGCACCTGAATTATAAAAGCTTGTTTTCAAAAAAGTTTTTTTTATATTTAATTTTATTTAATAGTATTTTTAATCGTTTTATCATTTTCCTTCTTATTTCAAAATAAAAACTTATGAGGATATTATTCTTTTATTAGATCATCAGAAAAATGAAATAAAAAAAAATTGAAACTAAAGATAAAAACATAGCAAAATATAATATATTTCTATTTGGTGGTATTTGACATTATTTTTAAGATAATAATTTTTTTCAAAGTTTTATACGTCGCGACTTCAGTTCAGCAAATGTGTCAATTAGGTCATCATAGTTTACAGAATCCGCAAGCTCTGACTCTATTGCTAAAATAGCAAGACTACTTAATTTTTCTCGTGCCAAACTTGACCTTAAATAAGACTTTATTAGTTTTAATTTTAGTTAATAATATTCTCAAAGCAATAACTGTATAGGGATATAAAGTGTCCGTTCCTTTTTCGTGTAGATGGTTAAAAACTTCTAACGGATCCAGCTTCTTATTCATATTTCTGTGCAAATTAAGGAGTTCATTTTGTAACTCAACTCCATCTGAGTCTCTGTCATCATTATCTTGTAAGGCGATTTGCAAATCCTTACAATTATTTATTACTGTTTCTTCTTTTAACAGTTTTTAGGTCAAAAATGTTGTAAAGGAATTCAAATGTGTCGCCGTGTGAACTTAAGTGCTCGAATCTTTCCTCAACAGCAATATAAAAAAGCTCGCACAAAAACCTAAAGGATACCGATCATGTATCAATTTCAGTCTATTTACATAAAAGGCCATAAAAGTGTTCGGCTTCTTTTACTACCATCACAAAAAAATGGTCAAATATTTGCTAACAACAATGTAGGGCACTCCCACTGAATATAATTGGTTGAAATATTCTCTACCGGAATTATGATAGGTTGGAATAAACTACGTGGACAACGTGGACTAGCGATATTCAACGTGGAGCGGCGGGCGGTACATTAATCAAAGGTGGGTCGGTACCCTTTACGTTTTTTGCGAGCTTTTTTATATCGCTGTAATACCGATGGGCCAAACTATACTAGATACTGAAAATACAATAAAACACGAACAGAAAAAAAGGGATAAACAGATTATAGCTTGCCATTTTAAAAATAGTGTTGATGCCCTAATTTTTAAATTGTCAAGCAACCACTGCCGTAAAAAAATAAGTAGTAGGTACTCAAACTTTCTGAAGAAGTTAAAAAGTTATGGCAGGAATTAAGTTATTGCTAACTTTTGCCACACCCCGTATAGTTTTATTTTAAATAAAATACTAAATACTGCTTACCTAACTTAAAAATTGTTTTGAAGTACCTGCCGAAAATAACGGTTTAATACAAAAAATCACTACTTCGACATCCAGATTTTCTATCCAAGTCTCTCACAACGAAAAAAATTTTGTATGTGGAAATAATTGCTTTAATAATATAATATTTGAAATCGTCTACCCCAAAAACCCATAAAGCGATATCCCACCTCGGTAGTGGGGTGGGGGTGGTGATAGGGGGTAGTAGTGGGTAGTGAGGGTGGATGAAGTAAATAAATATTTTGAGGTTTTCTGTTCTTGTACACACACTAAATCATATTTTTTTCAGCGATAAATTTTATTAGGATATTTTTTGTTCAGAAACACGTGGTCTATCGACCTGTATTCTTTATTTTTTCCTACCGTGACTTAATTTCAAAATTTTGAAAAAATGGATAAAAAAAATTTTTCTTCACTTTTTTTATGTTCTGCATCCGAGCGAAATGTAAACTTTTCAGGATATTATTCTATACACTTTCACGAACTCGTTAAAAAAAATTATTTAGTTTGCAAATTTTTGTGGGTTTCACTATAAAGTGTTCTCTGTCGTCTGGGCTATGTATTGTAATAGCACGGAGATCTTTCGCCATACAATTTCCACCCTCTCTCTTTAATAAATTGAGCCTATTATTACTTCCTTTTCTTTTTTGCTCGCATCTTTCCTTCCAAGTATCCATTATGCTTTTATTGAAAACCACTTTCTGTTCCTGGGACTTCAGAACACTGATCTTATCTCAATTTTCGATTTCGGACCAATTGTAGTAACCTCCTCGTTTTTACGAGTGTGGGAACTAACAATACAATTCACAGAATATAGCTCTAAAATAGTTTCGAAACTGGTGTTTTAAAATTATGTTACTTTTGATCCTAAGATCTAGTTTCATATATCATATGTAGTATCGTTCATTTCGGACCACCGTGTCTGATAATTGAAATACTTCCTGGTAAAACTAAAAAAAAACTCAATTATAGTTTCAGAAAATAACAAGTTAATATTATTAAAGAAAGCTTCCTTAATTTCTATCCATTTATTATGATTAATGATGAGTTCATCGACCATAATTAATTCATAATATTTAAGTGCATTGACAATAAATAAAACATTAGTGTATTTGCAATATGAAGCCCATTTTTTACCAGAAGGTTATAATCGTCTCTGTAAACAATAACAGACTAAATGGCCAAACAAGAGACTTATTTATAGAATAAAAATAAGACTATATACATATAACCTCGGCATAGTGTTTAGCATCTGCGACAGCACCACAAAAAACATAAATGCAAACAAAATTTTAAGATCAATAACATCAACAGACAGAATGCATCACTTAAACGAAATCATTGACATGTAAACACTTGAACATATCGCTAACAGTCATCACACAAGTAAAGCACAGATAAACTTCTAATTTTTCGAAATTCAGTTTATGCAAAATTACAAGAGTAAACTAGAGGAAGCATTATACTCTTCGCCGATTTACTGAGCTTTTTATATAATTGTTACACATTCTGTAGGATACTCTTCGCATTTTTCTTGTAAATAATGTTAGTTTTTGGACATTCTAAATTTTGTGATACCAACTTTGTTGTGGAAAAAAAATATATAAAAAAAAACAATTCACCATGTGAGGGATCGAACACGAGACCTTTGGATTGCAAGGCAAAAAATCAAATCAAAATCAAATCAAAGATATTTATTAAAGTTTAAAGACATGAATGCGCCTCAGCTGGGTCCAGTCTAGAGCCGATCACCCCACCGCGGCGTGCAACGTCGCGGTAAGTAGGTGATCGGGTGGAGGGGTTTAGCTTCGGCTGTAACGACAGATGCAATTGGGGCGTTAGGGCTCCTGTTTAACATATATAAAAAACTTAAACCTAACAATTTCGTTGAACAATAATCCGGGAAGATATTAAAATACTTAGAAATAGCTAGAACTACGAAGAAACAATTGCATTTTTAACACACGCGCACTGTCGCACGCGCGCATTAAATTTATGAAGAAAATCTTGTTGTCCATGCGGGAAAACCCGTTCGAGAGTCACGGATTTATCCAGTGGTCTACCTGCCTCTGGAAGGATGGGGTGAGGGGAGATTATGATTTTAAAAGTTGGGGTTTACTAGCAGTTATTGGTCTAAAGGGAATTTGGAAGAAGAACAAAAAGGGACAAAAGAACAAAAATTGACAAAAATAATAAAAATGCAACTAATGGGGGAATAGAGGGGATACAAGTAAAAGGTGGTGAAAATAAAAGATGGTGAAAGTAAATTGTGGTATAGGAAAGATGTGGCTAGGGAGGTTGCCGAAAGATAGGCAACGCCTGGTATGGTAATGGGTGTTTCAGGTTGAAATGTATGGCATTATGCAGTCTGATTCGTGTGATGTTTCGGGTTAGCGGACTTTCGCCCAGTTTGAATTTGTAGAATTTTTGGGAAGTTTCCCGGACGAAGTCCGCTAGTGGGGTTATGTCGTGGCAACGTGCATAGAGATCTCTGAGGGAGGTGTACCTACCGGAGTCTGAAATGAGGCGCATATATCTATGTTCTAAAACTCTAAGTTTCCGCATTGTCGTGGCCGGGATACTGCACCACACCGGCGCCGCGTAAGTGATGGCCGGTCTGATCACCATCGTATACAATAATTTTTTATTAATCCTGTTTAGTCCGCTGCCCCGCGCCAAGAGCGGATACAGACTCCTGGACATGGAGTAGACCTTACGTACATTCTCGTTTATATGCGTGTTGAATGTCAGTCTCCTGTCCAAGTTGACCCCCAGATACTTCACGCACCGTTTGATTGGAATTTCTCTACCCCCGATCGAAAGTGGCGTGAAAATCCGATTTTCGGTAAATCGGCGCGTGAAGAGTATGGACTCCGACTTCTCGGCGTTGATCCGAATCTTTCACTTGTCAATGCTTTAGCCATTGGGCTATCTCATTTTACCGGAAAACTTGAATAAATGTCATTCAAGAGTTATATTTCAACGGATTAGATACATTATTATGAAATATATATATATTGGTAAAATGTAAAAACAAAAAATTTTTATAGAGAATAACATTTCGAAAGATTTCTATTTAAGTACAAATGACAGAAATTCTGAAAAATTTTTTTTTTTTTATTTAAATGATTAACAACTTTTTTATTTATTGATTGATTTTTTTCAAAAACAATGGGGTTCCTCCTCTAGCTAACACTAACTTACTTTCCAAATTTCAATACAATCGGACTTTTCTTTCTTAAGTTATCGTGCTTACAAGAAACGTGACGGACGGACAGACGCACAGACGGACGGACAGACAGACGGACATTTTGAAAGTTGTTCAGAATTCGTTCACTAACACAATGATGTGAAAATTTTTTCTCTACGAGCGACATTTCCGGTTTTAGAAATGTGCCGATCAAATGCAATTCGTTTTTGCGAAGAGTATAATAATATAGCTGTGTTCAGCAGCAAATATGTTGCACTTAACCTTCATGTCTAGAAGAAATTCTATATGTGTTAATATTAGTTAAATTTATTTATTAGAGTCATCATTACTAATATTTGAAATTTATTCGGCGAAAAGAATAATCCGAATTCTATCATGAACCATTAAACTGCTGCGTTAATTGATGATGTCCTTTAGTTGTCCAAATTTGGATAGCTTCACACTTAAACTATTGTCTTTTAAGAATATATCGTTTAGAATTTTTCTGTAGGGATTTTTATTCTGTATAATGATAACCACGATAGGTAGCGTGATGTTGGGAGAAGTGTCGTACCATACATCAACGGATGGCAAACTAGTAATAAATGTATGGGTCCCAAAATGTCTGTCATCACACTGTGAGTAAGAAGTCCAATTTATTTATCAGAAACATTATTGAAAGTGCTATTGCTGACCTTCAACACCATCCTGAGAATAGATTAGTTCCCAGGATAATGAAAAGTGGTTCAAATAATCAGAATACCAAATCCAGGAGAATCTAGTGGTAACCCGACATCGCACCGATTGCTGCATTACTTTTACGAAATATTTAACAAAATACATCTCAAATGTTATAAACCTCTGTTTGAAGCATCTGTTTGAAGATACAAATTGATACCAGAAGACCATTTCAAGTTTCGAATATAATGAATGTAAACGTATCTGAACAAAGGTTAAACAAAATATCGAAGTGGCATATTAAAATTACGTATATAATATTTAAAACAATATCAATAATACTTATAATTTAGTATCCAACACGTGTCACTCTTTCATTAAATTAAACACTATAATTATTTGCTAAAAATATTTGTGTTTGAAATTAATTGCATATGGTAAAGTGAAAAAGTCGATATATTGGACAAAGACAGTGTCGATCATGGAGACCCTGTAGAAAGTCTGTGTCTCCAGGACTGAACACATACTAATAAAGTGGGATTAAAAAAAAATTACTTCTCATTGGCACGAATATTGTTTTACTACACCTACAGGATACACCCAAATCCAAATTCCTAAACAACTTTGGTACCACTTTTTTCATATTCCTAGGAAGTACATTACTACACTTATTAGATTGACATAATTGCTCCCTTCACATTTAAATAAATTTTTATTTATTTTTTATAACTGAGTTACACATTCATCTGGACGTGACCAACTGTATGCAGATATTCGCAACCTAAATTCATTCATATGCCAGTCAATATATTACACCTATTAGCTTTAAATGATAATACAGTGAATGTAGTCATTATACGCGTTTTGAAAACGTCTGGTCTGAAATTATAAGTGTGTATCTAATGACTCGTTTCCTACATGTCTCACCTTTGTTTTATTTTTACCTAATTCCCATTTACCGTAGTCTACTCTAGTGTGTCTAACATAATGCCCTGAAAGACTTCTGGGCGAGAAGAATGTGCATACGTACCTACCTTGGATCTTCTATATAATCTCCCCTTTTTTGAATTAGGATAGGTTTAGGGTGTGCAAATGTGTTTATTCGAATAGTATATATATTATACAACAACTTATGCAAAGCCCTTTGATACACTAGTGGATTAGAATTCATAATAGCACGCTTCGATTTTTCGATGGAATTTTATTTAAAATTATTATTAATATTAACATTAACATTTATATCAAGAACGATCTACTTGTCATTTTGACCGGTATTAATCAAATTAACTTGATAGGGTTTTTCTGAATAAGAACTGGAGAGGTCCACAACTTCGCAGACATTGGTAACCGTGCTAGTCGATGTACACGGTAGGACCTGGATTTTTTCAGCGATTGCTATCTTGCTGATTCTTCTATGTAACTTTCCGCTACCGTAGTCGATTTCCAGCCACCGTGACGCTTGACAGTGGTAATATCGCCCCCCAGCATTGGCCAACAATGTTGCCGAAGAACGTCTCATTCTATGTCCGGTAAAACTTTCTGGATCAAGGAGCCCAAGAAATGAAGCCACTTTTGAAAAATTTTCGAAATTGTGTTGACGCCTACATGTTGGGTAGTACATTTTCCAGCCACATATCGCAAGAAAAATCTCCCATCGGCAGTTTTAGATCGCAAATTGATGTATTTTCGACACATTTCTACACCATTGACTGAAAAAGCTTCTTCTATGACCGTGAAACTTCCTAAAATGTTAGTTTCCGAATCCGGAATGAGTACGTACAGGTAACTACCAACTACCTTTGTTTTGAACATGGCTGATATCCAAAAAGGTTAATTCATTACACCGACAAGCACCTGCAACTCCCATGATCATTGCAACCTGTAATGAGTTCAAAATAAAAAGTTCAATATAAGAAATGAAATATTGACATCGTGTATTTCCTACCTTAACTTGTAAATATTCATCATCCGATGCTTCTTTCAAAAAATTTTTGATTTGGTTTCTCTCCAATATCTTTGCCTTCCTTGGTTTATAATTTCTTGATTCGGCTTTCAAATATGAAGTTTACCATACTTTGAAATATCAATACCTTTGTGCACTTTCAACGTTGATTTTAACATGGAATACTTTGTCCACACTGAAGCAAACCGTTTCTCCATATTGAAAAAGTAGGTTAGTAGCACCTCTTCGGTAATTGCTCTTTCTCCTATACCTCTTTTTTCGCCAGTTGTTGAATTCCATCAATTCCTTCTCGTATACACTTTTGCTTTTCGCTGGTAATAGACGTAATGCTGCTTCTTGAGCCTCTTGCATGATTTTAGCCAGAATGAAGAAATTCTCAGCATTCTCACTCATTTGTACTCTCAATTTTGCAAATTTTTTCGCTTCTGTCAATTAATAAACAAACTCATGTCATAGAAACGATTCAAAGACCTTCTATTTTTTTGCCCAAAATCAAAAGATTCTTAGTCAAAATAAACTTGTCAAATCTGACGTTTTTCAAAATCAGTTTTTTTTCATCTGCTCTCATACGTCTTTCACGCTTCTAATTTGGCTGTGGTCGTGGATAAAACGTTGAATTACATTCGGGGATTAACAGCCTTTCAATCTACTCGAAAAAATGTGACTCTCGGCTGCGCCTCGAGTGCACATTTTTTCTCATAGAATAAAGGATTTTTAATCCTTTTATATAATTAATAACTATAATCTGTGGGGCAAGATGTACGACAATCCACAGTGCGTAACAAATGGATTTAACTCACGTACACGGAATAATGAATATTTTGTATAATTAAATATGTGAAAACAATTATCTAGGTATATCATATATCTTATCTGACAAGGAATTGCTTTTACTTTGTATTTGTTTTTTTGGACCTAAATTTATCAAAAAGATTTTTACTATATAAAATGAAAGATAAAATTTTGTATAATTTATATTTTAAACTAGTTTTCTAAAAATAATCGCATAAAATGCCTTCAAGAGTATCCTGTGTCTTATTATCTCAAGTAGTTCGGAATGAATAATTTGTTTTCGATGAGTGAATCAATGGTCCAAGGTGCAGTTTAGATTGTAGTCCAATATGTGAGTGCCGGTACAAAATTTCATTTATATCAGCTACTTGGTTCCTTTGTTTTAATCAAGAAAATGTTCATTAGATAATTCCCATTGTTCGGTGGCCACGTTGACCACAGATTATTTCCGCACTTATTCGCAAACTTGTGAGCAAATTAATTTCAGCTTTCAATTTTCGTAATTTATGATTTTTTTACTTGACAGGAACTTCTTATTTCAGGAATAAATATTTGAAATGTTTTGTTAACCGCTTTTCAAGCCACCTCTTCTGAAGCCTTGGCGAACTTGATTGACAAGTAAAGAGATGAGGTCCTATAGTTTATAGTGAAATTCGAACCATTTGTTGGTGGTTAGTTTATAATTAAAATTTTTTTTGCAGTAGGTGGGGCTCAAACCCATTTCGGTTGGTACGCCTAAAGTGCATGCTAGATGTCTTTAATCTGTAAAATCCACTTTATTGCCTATTCACATTCTAACAATAAATATTTTTATATAATTTGTTTATAAGTGCACTTTAGATACTTTCATAAAATACTTAAATTTCATTAATTGTATGACATTCCAGGGATAGTAGATGCAAAGTATTTTGTTTGTTTTTGCTATTTAGCGTTTGTTATCTCATATCTATTAACTATACCATTGACTATGTCGATGAAATGTGAGACTTTGCTAAGTTAAGTATAGTATGCTGGAAAGTTTTTTTACCTTCAGAAATAGTAACGAAGTATATGTATAAGGGGAAGAAATAAAAATAAAGGATGACGGAAGTGTTTTCATTTAAAACTTTTTTAGGATTAGCGGTTTTCGAAAAAATCTCTTGCAAGTCCATAATTTTCTCTTTGATGATTGGTGGAATAGTACTCCAATTAGTTGCTATTATTAGATTTCCGCATTCTCGATCTTGAAAAAAGTCTTGCATATGTTTCCTTCACACTCTTACCTCGTCTTTAGTGTACAATAATGCCACCCCTTCACTGTTGATAAATTATTTATGACAAAAAATTAACCAATTTAAAAAATAATAATAACATAAGCACAAAAAAAGTGGTCTATCCGGCAAACCAGACCAGTGTATCCTTACGTATTTTGACACGCTGAATCCGAATCCGAAGTCAGAATTGTCAGATTGGCTTGTTTTTCATCCTTAACCCTGGGGTAAGTGTAGATTTGGGGTAAGTGTATACACCCTTGAGAATTTCTGTTGTGTTGTCAATACTGATTTCTCTAATGTAATGTTATGTAGGTTAGATAGTATTCTAAAAAATGCGCCATAGTGTTCACCTCGAAGAATCTCTATTAAGGAGAAGAACAATAAGGAAAAAGTAAGTGATCATATAAGTTGTTTTACTTTCTCGCATGTAATCCTTTGAGATTTATTTCAATTTCAATGCATAGTTGTATTAGACTAACTGGGTGCGGATTTTGTACCCACCATATTGTACTTTAAAGTGAGGTTAGCATCTTTCACTGGTATTATTCGTACTGAAAATATTAGCTCGTCTATACATGCCCCAAATAACTAATTTACTGGGGTAATTGGAGACATAAGTCCGGGGTAAGTGTAGACATCTGGGTTATATGTAAACAGTTTACTGTTAGTCCGTGCTGGGTACAAAGTGCTAGTGCAGTCATTTTAATAAAAAATCAATTAATACATAATATGTATTTGCAGGTAACAATAGCCGCTAATAAATGACTCGTACACGTGAGAGAAAGAGACCGCCACCAAACTACAATGCAGACCAAGTGAAGGCTGCGTGTGAAGCAGTAAGAACAAAAAGGATGACCTATAGATCCGCAGCGGAACGCTTTAAGGTCAACAAATCGGTTATTTACCAACGTCTTAAGGGCAGAAAAACCTCTATTGACGTTGTTGGAGGCGGACGGAAGCCAGCCCTCTCCAAGGAGACTGAAGATGAATTTGAACAATGTATTCTCGCCCGCGCGGAATGGGGGTTTCCTGTTGATAGAAATAAGTTATTGGACATTGTTCAGCAGTACGTTATTGAAAACAATCTCAAAACTCCCTTTAAAAACGACCGTCCGGGAGAGGACTGGTATTTAGGATTCATGAAGCGAAAAAAAAAGTTAGGTTTGAAAAAGCCGGAAATGTTAGAACAAAAGCGGGCCGATGCCGCAGACCCTTTGTAGTAGACAATTTCTACAAGAAACTGAAAGCAGTACTACTAAAGAACAAACTGGAAAATACTGCCGAGTTGGTTTTTAATTCAGATGAAACTGGATTTTGTACAGATCCCCACAGATTAAAGGCAATTGGCCCCAAGGGCAGAAACTCTTTCCATAGACGAGTCGCTGGAACGGGTCGTGAAAATATATCGGTAAATTGCTGTATTTCAGCAAATGGTTTTGTATTGCCTCCTCTAGTAATCTACAAAGCGAAAGGTGCTGTTCAAATCCGATGGACGAATCAAGAAAAGGAGTACCCTGGAACAATGTATTCTACTTCGGAGAACGGTTATATGGAAGAGGCTATCTTCTACAACTGGTTCGTGAACTCCTTCATCCCGCATGTTCAGAATGTAAGGGACCAACTTAAGTGTCAAAAAAGAGCTCTACTCTTGTTTGACGGCCACAAAAGCCACATCAGTATCCGCCTCATCAAAGCAGCGTTGGCTGCAAAAATTGATTTAATTAAGCTACCCAGCCAGAAAATATAGTCTCTGCATTTCGTGCCACAGGATGCTTTCCTCATGACCCTACTAAATTTCCAGAAACAGCATTTAATCAAGTAAAACTTCAACGATTTAAAAAACAACAGGCAGAACAAACGAAAAATTGTGATAAGGCTGCTAAAATCGCTAATGAGGACGCTGAAGCCGCAGAAGGAGCTGAAGCTGCTAAACTCGCATTATCCGATGTTACCGGTAATGAAGCACAACAGGCAAATAGTGGAAATCAAAAAAAAAATTGAAACTCTTATCCCGAACCAGCATCTAGCCGTCGAAAACGAAGTTGAGGCCCTGGAGGGTGAAGCTGATGTCCTCGAAAATGCGACCACTCCATCAGCTGCGATGGAACAGAATCAAACAAATAATGACACTTCTCAGCAAGATCAAAATCTTACCAATGATTCGGTAGAAAATAGCGGTGCAACAGCACACATCGAAATTGAGAAGTCATTAACTGAAAATCAACCTTCTACGTCAACGGGCAAGCGGTCTGTCTTAGACATTTTCTTAAATAAAATGCGGACAGAATTTGTTCTTCCCCAACCCAAGTCTACTGCAAAGCAAATCAGAGTAAAGAAGGAATCACATGGAGAAATATTGACAAGCAAGACTGTACTTAAGCGCCTACAGGAAGAAGAGCAACTTAGAAATGCAAAAAAGAACACCAGGAAGACGAAAGTTACTACCTACCAATAAAAGTACCAAAGAAAGTGCCAATACAAATATTAAACAAAAACCCAGTTCTCATAATAATGTCAAAACTAATGCGAATAAAAATAAATCAGGTCTTGATACGGAAACAAAGGAAGAAAATAAGGAAAACATTCAAGGTCAGGTCAAGAAAAAAAGAAATGTGCGTAAAACGCCAAAATGCAAGAATGTGAATCGTCAAGTGAATCCGAACAGGAAGATGACTTTATGCAACTCGAAGATGATGACCTTGATGAAGATAATGACTTTGAGTACAATGAGACGTCCAATAGTGAAAACGGCGATAGTGATGATTACAGTAGTGTTGATGAAGATCAAACAAGAGAAGGTATAAATTTAACACTAGGCAACTACTACGCAGTAAATTATGGCAAAAAGTGGTATATTGGTCAGATAACTGTTCTGAATGAGACTTTAGTGACTTTTACGTTTCTTGAACGTATTACAAATGGCATGTTCAGATTTCCAATTAGACCAGATGTTGATGAGGTTGACAAAAAAGACATTTTCCTCCCTGTAAAAGTTAAACAGGACAAATCGAGAATGTCAGTCACTCCAAGACCCAATGAAATCCAAAAAGTATGGGATTGTTTTAGAAAGGCTAAGAAAATGTGATTTCACTTAATAATTATAAGTTCTAACCATTTTCTAATGTATTTTTCATATATTTTTTTAATCACTTTGTCTAATAATACAAATTCGTTCATTATAATGTCTGTTTTTATTACCTAGATTTAATACAATCCAACAGTAAAAATGGTGACATATAGAGTACCATAAATACTTGTGTCTACACTAGGCAGGTTAAAATAATCATGAAATAACATGGAAAATCGAGTCTTGTCTCCAATTACCCCAAATTGTGGGGTAAGTGTAGACATTGCAGGAGTTTTAGAAAAAATGCGGTGGGCCAAAGCTAAAGTATATATTGATCTCTTACTTTTAGCAGTAACATGCCAATGATAGGTCATAATTATGCTGCAATACTCAACTTAAGAAATAATTTTTTTTGGTTTCGAGCAAATCTATTTGTAGACAAAAAGCGTAATTTCTGTCTACAGTAACTCCACCGGACCCTACTTTTATAAATACTGCACTAAAAAGCAAAAAATAATCTCTCTGTCTACCCCACAAGGGCCTTAGTGTAGGCTGTGTTTGTAATTAATAATAATAATAAATGTCTTTATTATAAACATACAAGTTGTAAAATTTACAAATGGCGAAATTCAGAAATAGTTACAAGTAACCTTCTGCTCTTCCACTTAACCAGATTAAGTAAAATATTTGAGTATAAAAGCGTAAGGCGCTTTTCGAACATGTTCGATAATTAAAACGCTGAAGACATCATTACATTAAATGGTGGAATAGCTATGCTAAACTCCGCCAGGACTTAAATATCAATAAAGGCGATTTATTATTATTATTATTATTATTATTATTATTAAATGAAAAGCACCCCACGCTTTTAAACTCAAATATTATACTTAATTACAAACACAGTCTACACTAAGCCCTTGCGGGGTAGAGAGAGAGAGATTATTTTTTGCTCTTTAGTGCAGTATTTATAAAAGCATGTTTTTTTAGTTTTTTAAACTATTATTTTATGTTTTACTTTTTAGTCTTATATTTAAGGGAAGAATTTTGGCACTTTCGAAAAAACAAACAATTTGTTAAATTTGAAGTTGCGTAATTATATCCAAATAATTTGATATCATAATTTATACAGGCGTGTTTCTGTTAATTTCTTATTTTAATCATGCCAGAAGATACTTTACACGAGAATAATGATATTTTATGTATTAAGTAATGCATTATATTTATTATTTAATATGCTGTAGAAAAATAAAGCATGCCCCACTCTACCCTAAGGGCCTTGGCGGAAAAGTTTTGAGATTTTTTACGTGTCTCATAAAGTTTAGGTCAATTATACATTGGAAGACCACCAGATTACCAGACAGAACAGGATTGCAACAAAAATGGGAAACCGCAACGTATGGACGATGGACCTATAAAATGATACCCGTCATTCAGTCATGGATAAATCGTCCCTACGGAGAAATGGATTACTACTTAACCCAAGCTCTCTCAGGACACGGGTGTTTTAAGAATTATCTCTGTGATCGTAGAAGGGCAGAAACAAACAGATGCCGCTACTGCGACGAGGTGGATGACTTAGAACATATCCTGTTTACTTGTATTAGGTGGGAAGAGACCAGGAGGAACTATGCCCTACAATCTGGGTTAACCTTCAACTATATAAACATGATGGCAAGCTAATATGCATCCGAGGAATCATGGCAACAAACGTACGGCACAGTCTGTACAGTAATAGAGACGAAGGAAGTAGAAATCTGATAAAAGAAGTACATGGACGGCTCCCCACTGAAGTAATGCAAAAGCGGTTTCCGGTGGGAGAAGCGAGATGAAGGGGGAGGGGTTTTAGTCGGTAAGAATTTGACACTGACACTCCTTGTCGGAGTCTATGCAAGATTTCCCCTCCTCCCCTCCTCCAAAAAAAAGATTACCAGACAGCATTAATCAAATGCACATCAACTGACGACCATGTGTACACCACCAGAAGAATCCTGGAAGAAAAATGGAAAAAAGAAACAATTGATACGACATCATCCAACTACTCGCAAAAACAACAAACAACAGGAAAAAACAGCGACATGAAACATCAACACTATTAAGATATTGTGCCAAGAGAATAGAAATGCATGCAATGAAGTAGTACTGGCGACATATCCAAAAAAGGGACCCAACACGTCTGGTGAAGAAAGCGCTAGTATTGAACAACAACAAACTAAAAATAGCGAGACCATGCTACACGTGGAGAACAACAGTCGAGAGGATCATGAATAATCAAGGAAAAGACCAAGCACACTGGGAAAGCAAAGAGAGGGAAAAAATGGATACTACAAAGAAATCGCAAGATATATGCTCTACCAAAATCAGAAACGGAGGAATCAAAAGACTCAGAAGGAGAAAAAAAATGTAGAAGCAGAAACACAAAAAATAGGAGCATAGGAGCATTTACTCATATCACGACACAATGCGGCAACACATTTCACAATCACCTACACTCCCCACCCCACACTCCTGTACCATGCGTCCCGTGGCTCTCTCTGCTGACAACAACAGGCATGACCCAAATCCAACCCAGCGTGGACGTAGCCGGCCCAGCGGTATATTTTTGGAGTGGTAGCAATACCTACCGCACGATGGTAAACCAATCAATCAATCAAAGTTACTACTGTCTACTGTAAATAATTTTTATTTCAAAAATGTTTAACAAATAAAATATGTTTTTTCTATTAATAATTCAAAATGATATTATTTGAATAAAGTGAAGTTTACAATGGAGATTTGCTAACGATTAAAAAAAAATATATCACAATATCAATAATAATTTCACCATATTGTGTCAAGCGGTACTTAAAAAAATATATGTTCCTTTAGTACTTAGTATGTCATATAGTAGAATTATAATTTTTATTTTGGTTTTTTGTTAAATGAATCTAAAATTAACAAACAATCGTTTACAGGGACCAAACTATTTTAGTTGAAAGGAGCGTTTGTCATTGCCGCAGGTATGTAGATAGTGGGTTACCTTGTTAAGTTGGCCCATTAATATTTGACCTTATAATGTGTATAGGGTGTCACAATTTACTGGGTCACGAATTATTTTGACAAACTAAAAGAAACCTGTTTATATCTTAGCATAATGAACAAAAACTTACCTTCTAAGGGAACAAAAGGAATTTCAAATGCTCAATGCGCAATAAATTTGATGCTGCCATAACAATAATATATGTGTTTAAGATGTATTTTAGCTATCTTCCACGTTACTTCAATGACCCTCTTCTAGAATTTCTCTTCTAGATTTATTCGAGTAAAAGAGATATGGTCGCCAATAAATAGTTACTTTTAATCCAACTCAAATTTAACGATTTAGCTTTAATAATCGGAGGTTATAATTAAAAACCAAGTAGAAGCTGCAGTCAGACGTGAAGCAATACAAATACCAATGTGACTAACACTGCTTGACTACGGCACAATGGACTTTTCTGTGGTGGCACTGAGAGTAAGTCCATATCTATTTTAGTTTTATTGGATCAAGAAGCTGGAGGAAGAAGGGAATGCAAGGAAAGAACGAACCGAACTGATAAAGGAAACGGACCACTGGTCAGAGCTGTGGAAAGTACCCAATGAAAGTACTTGAAGTACCAAATACCAAGTACCTGACAAAGTACTTGCTGCTCCAATTCCCAAGTACTATGACCTGAAGCAAAGTAATTCAAATACCAAATACTTGTCGAAAGTACTTCAAGTAAATCGCAAGTACCGTATTTCAAATATTTCACATTATTTGAAGTACTTCACTAGGTACTTCAAATCTCAAAGTAGTTCAATTACTCTAAAGTATTTCAAATACTCAAGTATTTCAAGTACTGTAACATATTTCAAATGCTCCACAGTTCTTCCAATACCCATAAAAAAGTTTATTTATTAAGTTTTTCTCTTAATAATTTGTTATTATTATTATTAATTAACAGCTTTCTTTAACTCAGCATTATTCAAAAACAATAGAAAAAATAATTTATTATTATATAAATATAAAAACCAACAAAAATAAATATTGCTGCGGTCGATTTCCCTTCAAATGTCAGGAAAGTAATAAAGAAAATCAACTTATACACTATCGGAAAATGTTCGCTTTGGTATGGGCAATAAGAGCAAGCGAGAGTAAAGCAACTATTCTATTCTTTTTTATCATATAACACATCCTACAATTGTGCCACCTGCTTTCCCCACCACATGTGCGTGGGCAGCCAGTCTGTGGAATTTCAATTTGTTTCCGCCTTGATGCTTGATGATTCGTGTCACTATTTGCCCCTCTGCTAGAGCCCTTTATTGTGGGCGGTCGGTTAAGTTGTTGAAACTATGCAACACTTAAGCCAGGACTTTCCGATACTGTATATAAAACATAGTAATAATTTTAGGTAAGTACAAGTACAAATAATAAAATTGAGATCTATCTATTTCCATTAGCTTTCAATAGCACCAAATTTTCGAAATTTCCATTAGTTAATGCATTTCTTCTAGGAGTATTTATAATTTCAGTAAATGAAAATAGTCTTTCTACAGATGATGAAGCAAGGCATGTATTAAACCGATAAAAAACTGTTTTTACTGAGAAGCAAGTTGGGTGTCAGAGTCATTTAAGTATTGAAAAATTTTTAATTTAATTCTTTCTTTATCACTGGCTTTTATACAGTGTGTTTCACTTGAAATGGTAACAGCCCAATAACTATTTATTGTTTTCCGATTTGAATCAAATTTTACTTAAGTATGGAACCAATTAGTATCTACTTATGACCAGAAAAGCATTCGCCTCCTACAAATGCAAAGCCACCTGCAGTGCCAATATATGCGGGGAAAATAAAAAAATCATATTAGGCATATTTTTATCGGAAAATTTTGTTAATGAAACTTGTTCAGAATTGTCCAAAAACCGTAAGTCCAAAATATAATCAAAATAAAAAAATGTATACATTTTGATTAAAATAATGTCCAATATATATTTACACCATTTGAAAAGCCATAAAAAAAAGCTCTTTAATTATATACATGGTATTTATCTTAAAAAAAAATTGTCTAATTTACTATAAATTTACAATTTATCAAATTATCCATGGAAAACAAAAGTATGTAAATTAAAATAAACGATATGTTAGTTCTGTCAAGATACATGTTAGTATCTAATTTCACTTTTTTATTTTAAATAAAATGGAGAATTTCAATAATTGATATATTTTTTTCTACTCCCTTATGTAAATTTACTGTTTTCTGTACAGTCTGTAGAATGGATAAGTATGCAATTCCAGGTAACTGAACGAACATATTTCATATCAGTTCTAGGATGGATATGAAATGAAACGGACCAATCACAGTTCGTGTATTAAGTACATATGCAACTATTCATTTTAAAATCAAATTAGTGCGTAAGCTGTCAAAGTAACTGTCAGTGTGTATCTGTGTAATATATTAATGT
Organism: Rutpela maculata; assembly: GCA_936432065.2. Classification (NCBI taxonomy): domain Eukaryota; kingdom Metazoa; phylum Arthropoda; class Insecta; order Coleoptera; family Cerambycidae; genus Rutpela; species Rutpela maculata. The sequence continues at coordinate 121,636,462 of OW386288.2, forward strand.
TTAATAAATATTGTAGTTTTTTAAGCTGGTCGTAGAAAAAGTATGCTGTACATACAACTCGAGTGGATTATCCATATCGCACTAAAAAGATTTGAGCACTCCGCCTACGGCGTCGTGCTCAAACTTCTTTATCATGCGATATGGATATCAAATCCACTCTTGTTGCACAAACTACTATTTCGGACTACCATGACTTAATGTAAGAAAATATAAAACTTATAATATCTACTATAGTTTTTAAGAAAAATTCCATACGTCATACATCATTGAAAAAGGTTTTTCTATGGCCTTTCTAATGGTGCAAAAATATATGGGGTATTCCATTTAAAAAAAATCAAAGTAAAGCTCGTATCTCAGAAATTTGACTTTTAATTGTTTTTCTGAAATGTTTTTTGGAAAATAAACGTGATTTCTCGTAACTTTTATTTTTAAACGTTTTTACGTAACTCCAAAAATAACGAAGTTAAATGAGGTTCTAACGTTCGCGTGACCACCCTGTACAGTTGACCATAATAAGGAGCTTTAGTCTAGTTAAAATAAAAAACACATTCTTAAATAAATTAATGTTCTGATGCTTAGTACATACTAATAATAATATTTTCTTGTTTTTATGTGCCTTTGCTATTTTTCAAAAAGTTTGCCGTCCATGGATTTTGCCGCCCTGGGCTATAGCCTCTATAGCCAACCCCCTAAATCCCTCACTGCCCACATAATGTTAACACTGATTACTGAATAAAAGCAGCTATGCAGTAACAATTTTTTAGTGAAATTTGTTTTTTACAATATCTAAAACATGAAACTACAAGGACTTCAAATACTTTTAACTAATTGAAATATCAAAAAACATATTTCAAATACTATAAATTGTTAAGTCTAGTACTTCAAATACAGGGACAGTACTTGAAATACCGGAGAGTATTTGAAATACCAAGCAAAGTAATTCAAATACCAGTATTTCTGAAAACCAAATACCAAATCCAAATACTCGAAGCAAAGTATTTCAAATACCAAGTACTAAATACTAAGAATCGAAAGGATTTGAAGCAAAATACTTCAAATACTGAAAGTATTTGAAATACTTTTTTCAATTACTTTTATTTGAAGTACTCCAGCTCTGCCACTGGTCGTTGGATAAGCCACCATCGAAGTACCAACTGCTAAAAATAATAGCAAGAGCTAGAAGAAATACCGCACCTGGAGTAGACAAATTAAACAAGTTAATTCACTACTGACCAAAAAGCCTAAAACCCATAAATTATCACCAGAGTATGGATAAAAACCACATCTCTGTGCACAACCAGAAGAATCCTGGAAGAAAAATGGAGAGAAGGGACAAAACTATACATAGTCTCTGTAGATACCCAAAAGTAATTTGATACTATCAGTCTTGCGGCCATAGCCAACACCATATGTAACAAAGGAATACCGCATTTTCTAATAAGATAATAAAGACCTGCCTTCACGAAAGCACTACCATGCAATGGTTCGTACAAATGACGGAAATCAAACAGAATATAGGAGTCAAGCAAGGATGCCCCCTATCCCCCCGACTATTCACCACGGTCACCAAGTGGTACAAAGCACAATAAGGGAAATCCCAAATTTTAACGAAGACACAGAAACACTGAGAACCTCCATCGTACTAGCATAAGCCGATGATCTCCTAATCGTCACAGACGAACAGCAACACATTTTCAATTTCTTATAAAACATTATACCACATCTGGACACATCTGGGCTAAAAATAAACTTCAAGAAAAGTCTAATAATGGTGCGAGATCCGTCAACAAAAAAGATTTGAACCAGCGGAGAAGAATATAAAATAGGCGACTATAACCTAAGAACAATGAACGAATTAAAATACCTAGGAACATGATTAGAGAATATTATTTAGGTATTATGCAAATCACAACTTACACACTTTTTATTTATTATGAAAATACCTACTTTCTGTATATTGTTGCCCTACAATATACAGAAAGTAGGTATTTTCATAATAAATAAAAAGTGTGTAAGTTGTGATTTGCATAATACCTAAATAATATTCTCTAATCATGATCAAAGCAAATAAATAAAAAATAATTAATTGTAAAAAAACCTAGGAACATATTTGATGAACCAACTGGAAAGGAGAGAAGTGGTAAGGGAGAGGATTAAAACGGCAAGGGCAATTATACCGTTCGCCGGGAAAAACAAACCATCATGGGGCCTGACCAAGCGGCTGTTCGTAGCCAATCCATATACTACTAACGATGACATATGGAATTAAGAACGCGACAACGATAAAAGCCAACAGAAGAAGTTTGACAAGAGCTGGAAGGGACATCATCCAACTACTCGTAGAAACGAAAGACGAAAACACCTATAATAAAACATCAACACTACTAGAATGGAAGACAATTACTGAAAGAATAGAAATATATGCAATGAAGTACTGGAGACATGTCCAAAGCAGTGGCGGCTCTAGAAATTTCAATAATTTTTTTCTCGTCTGTGGCGCATGGGACCCATACGAAATATGGGAAATAACATCTGGTGAAGCACTTCTCTAGCGATACCTAAAAAATTTTGAAATAGCAGTTTGCGAAAAATTTTTTCAAAATTTGGATGCTCCCCCTGGTCTAGAGACTCCCATTTAAAATTATTCTTTTTAGTCATATACATTTTACTTTTCATAAAAATGCAACAATAGGTTTTGGAGTTTATGAAAATATTTTCATTACTAACTGAGATACAACGAATTGAAATTTTGTAATTTGTTAAATTGTAAATTACAAAATTTCAGTTCATTGTATTTCAGTTAATAATGAAAATATTTTCATAAAGTCCAAAACCTATTGTTGCATTTTTATGAAAAGTAAAATGTATGTGACAAAAAAGAATAATTTTAAACGGGAGTCCCTAGACCAGGGGGAGCACCCGAATTTTGAAAAAAATTTTCGCAAAAATTTTTAAGGGGTCGTTAGAGAAGTACTTCACCGCATGTTATTTCCCATGTTTCGTATGGGTCCCATGCGCCACAGACGAGAAAAAAATTATTGAAATTTCTAGAGCCGCCACTGGTCCAAAGTAGAGACCCAACACATCTACAGAAGGAAACGTTAATACTGAACAGCAACAAACTAGAAATAGAGAGGCTATGCTACACGTGGAAAACAACAATCGAGAGGATCATGAACAAACTAGGAAAGGACCAAGCATACTGGGAAAAAATAAGCGAGGGAAAAAATATTGCCACAAATATACGATATATGCTCTACCGGAATCAGAAACGGATGATTCAGGAAGCTCAGAAAAAGAAAATTTGTAGAAACAGAAACACAAAGAGAGCAGCATAAACACTCTTATACCATGCGCAATGTAGCTCTCGCTGCTGACAACAAGCATGACTAAAATCCAACCCATCGTAGAGGTAGCTGCACTGGCAGTATATCCTGGGAGTGATAGCAAATGGTAAATCAATCAATTATTCAAATAAGATTCGCACTCGATTGTAACGTCATTCGTTTCACAATAGTTTTATTAAAAACCGATGCCCAAGGAATCATTACTTCCACGTCCAGATTTGCTACCACAACGAAAAAAGTTTGTATGTGGAAATAATTGGAACTTTATTAAAATAATATTTGAAATCGTCTACCCCAAAAACCCATAAGACGATATATCACATCGGTAGTGGGGTGGGGGTAGTGATGGGGGTGGTGGTAGGGATGGATGAAGCAAAAAAATATATTTTCTGGCCTTTGGTTCACTAAATCACAATTTTTCACGCCCTTTTATAATGGGGTGAGGGTAGTAATGGAGGTGGCTAGTGCCAAATACCAATTTTATGGACTCTTATGCTTGATTTACCTATTTACCCCAATTTACTCCCCAACCCTTCAACAGAATAAGATGAAAATATAATCTAGTTCCAGATCTCGTTAAAATACATACGTGTATCAAATTTCAAGTCAATATCTTAAACGGTTAAAGAGTACAGACAGACAGACAGACAGACGGACAGACATAATTTTTTTTTTGCTCAAACTTAAAATTTTAACATTTCTAAGCCTATTTGAACAATAAAAATTTAAAAAAAAATTTTTGTCGTTACTATACTTCCACTGGATGTGGAAGTAAACTTTTTAACATTTTTAAACAATATATATATATATATATATATATATACACATTACACAATTTACAGGAGGACCTACAGAATCGGAAAGTCATGCGTTTGGCATTGCGCTATTAACCGCCCACAATAAAGACGTCTACCATTACTCTAGCAGAGATAAACAGAGACACGCCCCCTCAAGAGAATTTATACATGATTGCTTGCTTCGCTCTCGCTTGCCGCTCTCGCTCGCTTTTATTACAGTACCAAAACAAACACTTTCCAATACTGTATATTGTAGATGTGAAGAAGCAGGATATGTTGAATATCTCTTAAAATTCCATAAAATTAGTGAAATATTTAATAAGCTTGTCAGTACAAAATTTTATTATCCACTAATTTGCCTAATTTATTAAGACTAAAAAATAAATATGTGTGTAAAATATTCAATTGCTTGAAAAGGTTTCTGCAAATAGTACAGTCACTTGGTGTCAAAAAGTACACAAACATCGGACTAATTCAATAGCGGCTTGGAATTCCTTTTTGCGGATTTTTTAGGGTATCAACTTCAAATATTTAAAAAGGAATAAATGTGCCTAAGAGGGTGAAAACCAACCAAAAGTCAAAAAATCAATAATTAACGAAGTACTGAGAATGTTTTTGGGGTCGCTGATCACGAATGTGTAGTCAGAAATTAAACATTTTATGTTGCACCCTCAATATGGCCGATATAAATGAGGTAAAATGGATGAATTAGTTATAATTTGTTTAGTTTGAGGAATTGGGACTTTCTTAGCAGATTGTTAAATTATGAATCATAAAATTCATCCCCTAATACGAAAAATAACTGCTGTTATGTGTAAGAGGGTGAAAATCACCTCTAAAGTTAAAAAATAAGTATAAAGGAAGTACTGGGACTATATTAATGAAACTAATATTCATCAAAATTATAAAACATTGTAGGGAAAAATAAAATATTCGACACGACGAATTGATAGAGAATTTCAAAACGAACATTTAAAAAAAAAAAAGAAAAGTTTCTGACAACTTTAACTTGACGACCTGTAGAGTGATTTGGGTGGCACAGTATTTCGTCCCACTGTGTGGCGCGGTTCATTACTACATCTTACTACGGTCATTGGTGGCCATTACACCTCTACCTTTCAAATCAGTATTAAACTTCAAGAGGTGTGGTGTAGATATTTTCAAATTCTCTGTCGTCAACTGTTGAGTCAATCAAAATCTAGTTTGAAAATCTGAACATTTTGCAACTGTGGTTTCCAAGGTCCACCGCGTGAAGGTTACAGTATGGTTTTGAACCTCTTATAATTGTTTATCATGAGTCCCCTTGCCTTTCACAATTCAGGGTGATTATTTGCGGAGTTCTCTTGCCTCTCACGAATCAGGCTACTCAATGTTGATGAGATGTCTCTTAGTTTTCATGGTCAATTTTTCGTCAACTGCAGGAATAATATGTAATTCCTATTAAAAATGTCGCTGAAAATTTTAGGTGGCTTCGGAACCTTCGACAGATACCTTTCATGGGACAAATAACATACAATAGCGTCAATAGAAATAGAGCTGTTGGCTGCTGCTCGCACACTGCTGCAATTTTATACTTTCTGTCAAACGCAAGAAATGTTCTGAAGCCAGCTGAAATTCTTAGCGACATTTTTACTCGGAATAATATGATTCCTATAACTGAGGACAATACCAATGAAGACTAAGAGAAGTCTCATCAACATAGAGTAACTTGATTCATGGGAGGCAAAAAGATCACTTCAAATTGTGAGAGGTAAGGGGACTCACAATAAACAAACACCCCGACTAGTGAGAGGCAATGGGACTCACGATAAACAAGCACCCTATAATAAGAGGTCCAGAATCGTACTGTATCCTCCATGTGGTGGACCTTCTTTCGTAGGCTGACTACAGACGTCATCATTGCAAAATTTTCAGATTTTCAAACTGGATTTTGTTTGACTCAACAGTCAACGTCAGAGAATTTGAAAATCTGCACCACCTTTCCTAAAGTTTGATGCTGATTTGAATGGTAGAGGTGTAATGGCCGCACGCAGTATGCTCAAGATCATCAAATTGTTGAATACGTTCTACCCTTTCGATTGCTTTGAGAATTGGAGATGTTTTAAAGGGGTATCTTTTTTTTTTCGGGGTGGAAATCCTTTATGGACACCTGAACGGTAGTGTGGGACTCACCTCTAGGCATACCCACCTCAGTGGGTATGCCTAGGCATACCCTCTGCAGTGTATGATGTATCCTGGAACCGCTCTCGCTTCTCTTCAGGATACACGTCAATCGTTATTCAATGTATAGATGTTGTTTTTTTCCCGTGTCTTTGTTCCCTGTATTCCCTCTAGTTGTGCAAAGGGTATAAGTCGGGATTCCTCTCATCTTCTCCTTTATGCACGACGATCCGTGTAATAGTTGTTTCGGCCTTTGCCCAATTGTCTTCAGATTGCAGCATGAATTCCACAAGCTCATCCGGCCCTAGACGATGTATGCCTCGTCTCTCCTCCACCCATATGTTGCAGTGGAAGACTGTGTGCTCTTCATCGTCTATTTCGCCACAATATGCGCACTCTGGAGAGTCCAGCTTTCCTATTCTCAACAGGTAGTCGGCAAAACAGCCGTGACCTGTCAGGGCCTGCATGAGATGATACCCTACTTCTCCGTGTTTCCTTTCCACCCACTCTTTGACTGTAGAGATCATGCGGTGAGTCCATCTTCCTTTATGGGCGTTCTCCCATCTGTTCTGCCATCTTTCGAACAGTCTTTCCCTGGCGGTTCCTCTCTCGACTCCTTCGTACACTTCTACCCTTTCCTTGACCAGTAAATCCACTGGAGGGATCCCTGCTACTGTAGAAGAACGCACTACCGGGCGTCAAAATGACGCGACACCAATTTATTTCTCAGGGGGCGCCAGTCGCGTATTACCCCGTTCTTCTACCTCCCAGGCGGGTTCGAGATAAGATGCACTTCGGTAGCCGAGTAATGGACCAAGGCTGCACTACCACAGATCGGAAACTACGCTCTCTCTGGACCCGAATTCCCTCGTTAGGGGTTTAGGCACCTCTTAATTTCCTGAATTTTTGCATAAAAAAATCCCAACCGAAGAATTTCTCTGCGGAGGGATTAGTTTTGGTACGCGAAAATCACGTTTTGGTCCATTAATAACGGAATATATTTCTCAAAAAAGGCATAAAAAAATCCCTATCAAACCTCCGTAAAGCAACCAGAAGGTCGAGAGGATGTGTCGAGTTAATGCGAATTAACTCGACACATCCGGTTTTCTATACGAAAGTTCCAGGGATTATAGACCGTCAACAGGCCTCAAGATCAATTAAGAAATATTAGTTCAAAGAATCCGTTTATTTAACAGAATTGGTTATACAAAATTCTCAAGATAAGAATCGTGCCTTCCCCAATCAAGGTAGTGACTTTCAGACCATACAAGCGAGAGCGCTCACGCTAACGATCGATTAGGTAGAAAAGATTCATACATACCTTCTCAGAATCAAAATGTGAGCTTTTAGAATCATTTCAGACTCTGGGTAAATGAATAATTAAGGCTGACTGAAATTAACTTAAAAAAGTTTTACTAAATGAATTTAGTTTCGCTAGAGACTACTTAGCTTTAAAGTTCTTGTATCGTGGAGATTCACGTACTCAAACACATTCAGAGGACTTATTACTGCATAAGTTGAGTGGCGTTCGATCAGTCCACGACTTACTAACCCTTATCACAGTCGATCAATATTATCGATTTGGCAGCGTCTCACCTTCGAGCGACTTTTAGGCAAAATTGAATTTTTGGATTTTTATGCACAAGGCGTTTTCCTCTATAACTTTGTCATTTGAAAAGCCCTGTTATTGGCTTTTCTACCATTGCTTTGTCTGGACCACTCAACGCGCTCGACCAAATTGCGAGCCGCTGGGTCAATCCAAACTCTTTCTATGCGAGAAACCGGCCTTGTACATGTGCATTGATTTTTATCAATTTTTGCTTATCGGCACTACGCCGGCTTTGACAAAATCTTCTATTTTGCCTTTCGGATGCAGTGCATCGTTAAAATTTTATGCTCATACTTTAGAATTGGGCTTTCAATGACCGTACCTCAAAGGTCAATGTCTTCGGTTGAGGAATAAAAAATAAAAAATAATTTAAATTATATTTTCGTGGTACTTTTTAAACTGACTTCGTGGTACTTTTGAAAAATCCATTTTAAGACCAATTTTAGCGTACTTTTGAAAAATCGATTTTCGAGCCAAATTTCAAAGTACTTTTGAAAAACTAATCTGCGGGTGAAATTTTGGCGTACTTTTGAAAAATCGATTTTCAAGCCAAATTTCAAGGTACTTTTGAAAAGTTAATCCGCGGGTGAAATTTTGGCGTACTTTTGAAAAATCGATTTTCAAGCCAAATTTCAAGGTACTTTTGAAAAGTTAATCTGCGGGTGAAATTTTGGCGTACTTTTGAAAAATCGATCTTCAAGCCAAATTTCAAGGTACTTTTGAAAAGTTAATCTGCGGGTGAAATTTTGGCGTACTTTTGAAAAAATCGATCTTCAAGCCAAATTTCAACGCAGTTTTGAAAAATTAGTCTGCAAGTGAAACTTTGGCGTACTTTCGATAAATCGATTCCTGGGCCAAATTTTGACGCCCTTCCAAAAATATTATTTTTCAAAGTCCAATTTATGGTACCTTTGAAAAAGTATATTATTCATAAATCTTTGTCATTATATACTTCTACTCTCATATTCTGAACCAAAAACATTTTTCCTAAGTGAAAATTCGGTGTTTCTTCGAATTTTCACCTGGTCATTTCCAACGCCTTATAGAACCCAAAACGGCCCTTGTGGACTGATCTGCACCTCTGCAGACTCCCAAAATGTCTTTAAATGAAATTTTTGCCTAAGTCGAATTTTGATTATGTCTTCAACTTAGGACGATTTTGGAGAGTTCTACAACACTCCCCTCCTTTGGTTGAATCTTTTCTACTCATCGATTGCTTTTAATTTCCATATTCACTTGTATGTCTGTATGCCTTCATTTGACGGTTTGACCTATGGTACAGATGTTTAAAAATAACGGCCTTAATTGGGGCAGACGGCTGATTCGCCTATCTAACTTAAAAATAAATACATTTTTTAAACAATACGCCAAGTTGATACAACATTTTTATCAACTTAATTACACCCGCATCGAGGTGCGAAGCGAAGCGAAGCGTAGCACAATTTTGATTAGCGTCCACTCTCACTAATTCGTTGCACTCGCTTTTTCGCCCTGGTCTCGCTCTTGCTTAACTTCGGCCCTTTCTAGAAGAGGCTGTCTATATCTCCATGCCGCAGCTTGGATGGTCCTCGCCTTTGAGTTCCAGACTTCACCATGCCGCGCCCTTGCGACAGGCTGGGTCATCTTTCCATTTCTGCACATGGAAAATGCAGTTCTGCAACTAGATTGACTTTTTAGCAAGTCGTCGACTGGGACGCGTCGACTAACAAACACAAATGTGTTGTTTTTTAATGAAATATTTTTCTAACATGAATTTTGTTAACTTATAATGGTTAGAAATTGGTTCTTCGTAAGGTAGATTGAATCGGCTTACGATACTCGTGCGGTCATCACTACTTTGTGAAAAAAGTATAAAAAAAAATTGAAGCGTCTTCTTGAGCGAAGAACGGCTTCTGAAACTCGTCTCGTAGTTTCTACTTCGTAAGGTAGATTAAATCGGCTTACGATACTCGTGCGGTCATCACGACTTGTGAAAAAAGTATAAAAAAAAAAAAAAAAATTGAAGCGTCTTCTTGAGCGAAGAACGGCTTCTGAAACTCATAGTTTCCATTTGGGGTATACGTTAATTTTGTTGACTTAAAATGATTAAAATAGAAGTTGTCTTCTTGCATAAGAAAAACAGCTTCCGAAACTCGTACTGATTCGTACTTATGCCTACGTCCATTACTCGAACTTGGCGGCTCTCGCTCTTGAGAAGCTAGGCTTACCGGATCGCGCTCTTGCGTCGGGTTCGCCGTCTTTCCATGTCTGCTCATGGAGTAGACTTTAAATTTTCGATTCGACCGCATACAGGTCAAAATCGCCACTTAGAATTTTGAGAAAAAATATAAAAAAAAACAAAAACGGCTATTAGCCGTGGTCGACCTCGGAAATATCTAGAGGCGACTCTTCTATGTCTGGCTCATCTCGAGCATCATCGGGGTCTCGACTTATTACATCCGGCTCATCTTGAGCACCTGCGGGAACATTGATTTGAACTAGTGTGGTATCGCTACGTCGCTCTGACCTGGGCGCGATCTCATTGTCTGATGAGGAAGCGTCGTCACTAAGATGAGTTTCATCCGGACTATCTTCTGATTCTTCAGACAATTCCAATTCAACATCGGGATCTCCCTTAGGTGCCGACCTGATGGCATCGACATGTAATCTCGTCGAAGTTACCCCCTTGTGAATGAGGTAAACTTCATCGGACAATCTCTTTAAAACCTTGTGTGGCCCACTCCACGACGGTGTGAAGGTATGATCCTTCCTGATCCTTTTAGTCATTACCATATCTCCCACTTTATATACGACCGGCGTTACCGCCACTTTGGGCGCGTAACGCCATTGGTAATTTGTTTGATTTCTACGAATCTCCTTGACCCTTTCAAGGCGGGGAACGTCCGCTTGATTACGACGTTCTTGTCTATAAGCGAACATATTCCAATCACCAATCTGCCGTAATTCATAGCCGAGTACTACGAAACTGGGCGTATGCCCCGTAGCGGCGTTTTTTCTTGTTCTCAAGATATATGCCATCTGACTAACATGTCGATCCCACTCGTCGTTGGGTGAACCATATAATAACGTTTTTAAGATCTTCTTAGCTTCTTGCACACTCCTTTCTATTGGATTGGCCTGTTGGTGGTAAGCTGCTGTGAAGAATCTTTCAATATTGTTACGTGTACAGAACGTATCGTAAAAGCCGGAATTGAAGTGTCCTCCCTGGTCGGAAATGATGACCCTCGGAACGCCATATCTCGCCACTAGTTCCTCTTCGATACATTGTGCTATTGTTTTTCCACTGACTTGGGTGAACGCCTTGGCTTCGACCCACTTACTAAATACATCCTCTACCATTAATATATATCGGTTATCTGCATCTTTGGTTCGCTGAAGCGGTCCTATTACATCGACGCTTAGAACTTCGAACGGATGCGATGGAGCATGGCTTCTGAGAGGAGCCTTCGGTTGTGACTGTCTGCTTTTTACGGAATTACAAATAATGCACTCATTTAAATATTTGTTAACTAGTCTCGACAAATTATTAAAATAATAGCGGCCCGAGATGATTCTAACAGTTTCATCGCGGCCGGGGTGACCTACTTCCGGTCGGTCGTGAAAATGAGATATTACTCTCATGACCATACGTTTTGGTACGTATAATTTTTCTTTGACATTTTCGCCTCTCGTCCAAAGTGTGCCGCCTATCACTTGTCGTGTATTGACGAATTTCACCTCTGCCTCGGTTTTATCTGCTTGTCGCACTAGAGTATTCCATCGTTCAATTTGGTCTTGGATATCTCTGGAGTGCGTTTGCGCTTCTCTGACCTGATCGTTTAATTCCAATGTGGTAATCACTGATATTCGTTCCTTGTACGAGAATTTTGGTGGGTACATTCTCTCCTCTTCGTCGTCTGCTTCGACGTTCGGGCCTTGAGGATTTCTGCTCAAATAGTCTGCCAGTATGTTTTCTTTACCAGGACAATGCTCTATCGAGAAGCTATATTCTTGAAGTAATAACGACCATCGTGTAAATTTGGTCTTTTCATCTTTATGCTTATTCAGCCATAGTAATGCTCTGTTGTCAGTTCTAACGATGAAAGGATGGTCTGCCAAATAAATTTTATATTTCTTTATATAGTTAACGACGCTCAGGCATTCTAACTCGTTTATGTGATAATTTTTCTCTGTTGGAGACAGCGTATTGCTTGCATAAGAAATGATGTGCTTCTGGTCGTTATCCCCTAGCTGATAAAGGACGGCCGATAATCCTATCAGGGATGCATCGGTTTGTAAAATGAACATTTTGTTAAAATCGGGCCGGTGTAGTCCTAGTGGTTGATTCAATACTTCTTTTAGTAAAATAAAAGCTTCTTGGGCTTCCGGATTCCACTTGAAGCGCCAGTCTTTCGAGAGTAGTCGGGTCAAGGGCTTAGTAATTATTGCTACATTAGGGATATATTCATGTACCCAATTACATAGGCCAAGGAAACTCTGAAGCTGGCGCCTCGTCGTAGGGGCCGGATAATTTTGTATCTGTAATATGTGTTTTTCTAACGGCTGAGTGGTGTTGGCATTTATTTGATGCCCGAGATAGGTTATGCTTGACGTGGCTACCACACATTTTTCCGGTGACACCTTCAAATTATGTAAACGCAGACGTTCAAAGACGGCTCTCAGATGATTTACATGCTGATTTATGTTTTCACTATAGATGATAATATCATCGAGATATACTTTGCAGAAATGATGCAAGTAGCCGGTCAATACGTCTCTTGCCATAAATTTTTGGAACGTACATGGAGCGGTCTTCAATCCGAAAGGCATCACGTTAAATCGGTAAGATGCTCCATCCAATGTTGTAAATGTAGAATAATTTTTTGACGACTCCTCAAGAGGGATTTGCCAGTATCCGCTCTTGAGGTCCAACACCGTAAATATGTTGGCGTTTCCTAGATCCTTTATACTCTCGTATATCTTAGGTAAGACGGATGCTTCGTCTTCCGTTACTTCATTTAAGTGACGATAATCAATGCAGAAGCGAGGCTTCTTGCCGGGCCTTTCTATTATAATGGGAGGCGAACTGTACTGAGCGGTACTCGGTTCTATAACTCCGGCTTTCAGCATCTCTTCAATTTGATCGTACATAACTTTCTTCTTAGTAGGAGACATAGGATAAGGTTTGATATTAAACGGGCGGTCGTCTTTAACTTTTATTTTATGTTTAGTTGTCACAGTGGTTGCTTGGGTAGGCACCGCGGTGAACAATTCAGCGAATTCCTCGAATAGAGGTTTTAAATTATCGTTTCCGATGATCAGTTCTTCGGGAAGCCGGCATTGCTTCTTTGCTTGATGTGCCGCTTGATTCCAGAAGACGGTTATTCGCTCTTCAGTGCCGACGTAGACACATTTACATTGATAATCGAATACGACATTGTGAGCATATAAAAATGGAGCTCCCAGAATGAGCTCTTCGTTTAAATTTTGAATGACCTGAAACGTGGTCTGAAAGGGTACATCTAGTACATTAACGTTCATGGTCGTAGTCCCGAGGGATTCTACTAAACCATCGCCACAAGCCATAACAAACGTTTGAGGAGCTGTAAGCTGATCAATATCGTTCAAAAATTTCGGTTGGATAATATTCCTTGTCGAACCTGTATCCAATAAAGCGTTAACCGCTCGATTATTAATTATAATCTTAATGCGAGGCAGAGGGAAAGCGTCGCTAGTTTGATTGATAAATTCTAATGGAGTGAATCGGTGGGGAGATAGGTTGACTTCTTGATCCTTAAACAGGTAATTAAGGTCAGGAAGGTCATCGAAGTTACTTAATTTAAACTTCTTGCTTCGGAGCTTCCCCGAGGGTCGCTTCGAGCCTGGTGGGGCCTGGTAGGCGGGGCTGGTACAGTTCGGCCTGGGCCATCGCCTCTGACCCCCGCTTGGTTTCCCGTATTCATATTACGATAGGGATTGTTTGGGCATTCCGCATGAAAATGCCACTGCTCCGTTGGGCAATATCTGCAAGGGCGATACGGGACTCGGGAGTTCCTTACGTCTCCAGTACCCCTTCTCGGTATATCCCCTCTGGGCAGCGAAGAAATATTATTTGCAAAATGCACCCTTGGTGCTGGCGGATTATCTCTTCTTTGAGATCCATTGAATGGTGTCCTAGATGCACCAAAGGAACTGGAGGACGGCTTCGCTAATGCGGAGGGTTCCGTTCTCCAGTTACTGCTCGATTGCTGATTCCCTTGAGCTGAAGCGGTAGAGGTGGACGCTTCTTGGTCCTTGCTTTTTCTGACATTATGCAGAGTCTCGAATTCTTTATTCTCATCCATGATTTTGGCCATTTGTTCGGTCATCGTCACTAGTGTATTTGTATCTAGTATGACGACACTCTTTAGGAGCATTTTCATATCAGGTCTCAACTGATTGAAGATGGTAGCCGCCTTCATCGCCTCCGGCTTAAACGGATCGATTCTCTTGAAGAGGCATACCTTCCTGGAAATAAATACTGACGTATTTTCCTCGGCATCTTGTTTCTTGCCATATAAATTAGCTACTGCTTCGGTGAGTACTTCACCTGAATCGTAACGGCTTCTGAACCGCTCGAGGAATAGAGGATACGTGGTAATTAGGGTTCGGTATTGTTCGAACCATTTCCTGGCATCGTCTTTGAGCTGTTCTGATATTTTATATAGACGGTCGTTATCCTGCGTAATTCGTACTCGGACAAAAAATTCCTCCATATGATTAATGAAGGTTTCAGGGTCTTCGTGTTCGAAGCCATGAAATTCCGCATTTGGATGCTTCGACCGATACTTATGCTCGTGCGTGGCTTCGCTTAGAGCTTTGGCAAGACCTGCTGCCATTTGGGCGAACACTTGTTCTGAGGAGGGCTGTATGACTCCTTCAGTGGTACTCGGGCCTACCCCCGAACTACCCAGTACATCCTCCGCGCACGGCCTCTCTAACCCTCTAGAGACGTTGTCCATCACAGATGTCGGCTCGTCGTAAAACTGGAAAGGCGTTGATTCATCCATATCCTTTCCAGAAAGCCCTGCTGACTAACAACGCCCCACGTTGGGCGCCATGTAGAAGAACGCACTACCGGGCGTCAAAATGACGCGACACCAATTTATTTCTCAGGGGGCGCCAGTCGCGTATTACCCCGTTCTTCTACCTCCCAGGCGGGTTCGAGATAAGATGCACTTCGGTAGCCGAGTAATGGACCAAGGCTGCACTACCACAGATCGGAAACTACGCTCTCTCTGGACCCGAATTCCCTCGTTAGGGGTTTAGGCACCTCTTAATTTCCTGAATTTTTGCATAAAAAAATCCCAACCGAAGAATTTCTCTGCGGAGGGATTAGTTTTGGTACGCGAAAATCACGTTTTGGTCCATTAATAACGGAATATATTTCTCAAAAAAGGCATAAAAAAATCCCTATCAAACCTCCGTAAAGCAACCAGAAGGTCGAGAGGATGTGTCGAGTTAATGCGAATTAACTCGACACATCCGGTTTTCTATACGAAAGTTCCAGGGATTATAGACCGTCAACAGGCCTCAAGATCAATTAAGAAATATTAGTTCAAAGAATCCGTTTATTTAACAGAATTGGTTATACAAAATTCTCAAGATAAGAATCGTGCCTTCCCCAATCAAGGTAGTGACTTTCAGACCATACAAGCGAGAGCGCTCACGCTAACGATCGATTAGGTAGAAAAGATTCATACATACCTTCTCAGAATCAAAATGTGAGCTTTTAGAATCATTTCAGACTCTGGGTAAATGAATAATTAAGGCTGACTGAAATTAACTTAAAAAAGTTTTACTAAATGAATTTAGTTTCGCTAGAGACTACTTAGCTTTAAAGTTCTTGTATCGTGGAGATTCACGTACTCAAACACATTCAGAGGACTTATTACTGCATAAGTTGAGTGGCGTTCGATCAGTCCACGACTTACTAACCCTTATCACAGTCGATCAATATTATCGATTTGGCAGCGTCTCACCTTCGAGCGACTTTTAGGCAAAATTGAATTTTTGGATTTTTATGCACAAGGCGTTTTCCTCTATAACTTTGTCATTTGAAAAGCCCTGTTATTGGCTTTTCTACCATTGC
The DNA here is from genome assembly GCA_936432065.2 of Rutpela maculata. NCBI lineage: Eukaryota > Metazoa > Arthropoda > Insecta > Coleoptera > Cerambycidae > Rutpela > Rutpela maculata. Next base: position 121,652,485 of record OW386288.2, read on the forward strand.
TTTGTCTGGACCACTCAACGCGCTCGACCAAATTGCGAGCCGCTGGGTCAATCCAAACTCTTTCTATGCGAGAAACCGGCCTTGTACATGTGCATTGATTTTTATCAATTTTTGCTTATCGGCACTACGCCGGCTTTGACAAAATCTTCTATTTTGCCTTTCGGATGCAGTGCATCGTTAAAATTTTATGCTCATACTTTAGAATTGGGCTTTCAATGACCGTACCTCAAAGGTCAATGTCTTCGGTTGAGGAATAAAAAATAAAAAATAATTTAAATTATATTTTCGTGGTACTTTTTAAACTGACTTCGTGGTACTTTTTAAAAATCCATTTTAAGACCAATTTTAGCGTACTTTTGAAAAATCGATTTTCGAGCCAAATTTCAAAGTACTTTTGAAAAACTAATCTGCGGGTGAAATTTTGGCGTACTTTTGAAAAATCGATTTTCAAGCCAAATTTCAAGGTACTTTTGAAAAGTTAATCCGCGGGTGAAATTTTGGCGTACTTTTGAAAAATCGATTTTCAAGCCAAATTTCAAGGTACTTTTGAAAAGTTAATCTGCGGGTGAAATTTTGGCGTACTTTTGAAAAATCGATCTTCAAGCCAAATTTCAAGGTACTTTTGAAAAGTTAATCTGCGGGTGAAATTTTGGCGTACTTTTGAAAAAATCGATCTTCAAGCCAAATTTCAACGCAGTTTTGAAAAATTAGTCTGCAAGTGAAACTTTGGCGTACTTTCGATAAATCGATTCCTGGGCCAAATTTTGACGCCCTTCCAAAAATATTATTTTTCAAAGTCCAATTTATGGTACCTTTGAAAAAGTATATTATTCATAAATCTTTGTCATTATATACTTCTACTCTCATATTCTGAACCAAAAACATTTTTCCTAAGTGAAAATTCGGTGTTTCTTCGAATTTTCACCTGGTCATTTCCAACGCCTTATAGAACCCAAAACGGCCCTTGTGGACTGATCTGCACCTCTGCAGACTCCCAAAAATGTCTTTAAATGAAATTTTTGCCTAAGTCGAATTTTGATTATGTCTTCAACTTAGGACGATTTTGGAGAGTTCTACAACACTACCACCAGCACTGCCTCGTATGAGACTGTCCGATAGGTGCTGCATACCCTCAGTGCCATCTGCCGTTGAATCCTTGCCAGGCTTACTTTGTCATTAGCCCTTTCTTCTAAGGCGTATCCCCAGACCGGGGCGGCATATAATATGACTGAATGCACCACGCCACAAAGCACTCTTCTTTTGCTGGCCTTTGGCCCCTTCGTGTTGCACATCACTCTTCCCAGAGCGGTTGCCGATTTCCCCGCTTTTTCCGCCGTTTTTGTTATGTGACACCTGAATATTAGTTTTGGGTCCAGCCAGATTCCGAGGTATTTAAGTCCATTCCACGATCTAATTTCCATCTGTCCAACTCTGATGGTGACAGGCTGGACAGTTCTTATCCTTGTGATCATCACTGCTTCGGTTTTTTCCGGAGCGCAAGTTTTAATTTTATGCTCCGCAACCATTCCTCTATTCTCTCAATAGTGGCAATCGCCTTCTCCTCGATTAGCCCTGTCCAGTTTCCAGTCACAGTCAGGGCAAGATTGTCGGCGTAGCCCGTAAGGGTGACCTCGAGGGGAATCCGTAGGACGTCGTCGAACATAATGTTTCACAGTGTTGGCCCGAGTACTGAAACCTGTGGGACACCGCAGGTCACGTTTCTCCATTCATAGGTGTTATTTGTGTCCATCCCCATTTGCCTATCCCTGAAGTAACTCTTAATGATATTAATGATATAAGGTGCCACTTTCAGTTTGCTTATAGTCGCTCCCAGGGGTATCTAGACATTTACTTGATAGAAAATGATGGGGTGCTTCGAGAAAATCCCCCAAAATAAAAAAAAATTATTTCGAATAAATTTTTTCAACACTTTTCAACAAGACTTTTTTTATCGGTTCTTAAGAAAAAAAATTCCATTTTTCTTTTTACCCCCATAACTGCCGTAAATATGGTTTTCCAAAAATAATATTTTGGGAAATACACATGTTTATCCTGGTATGCCCTTTGTTGTGAAAAAATGATTTAAGCGATGAGTGGTCATAGAAAAAGTATAGTATTCTACTCGAATGTAATAGCCATCATTACACTCTCGTTGATTAATATATTATTATACTGAAGTGAAAATATTAAAATTTGAGAGCCGTATTACAACAATTTAAACTTTTTCTATGACAGATTTATTTATTTCTTATTTTAGATTTATTTTTTTATTTATTTATTATAGAAACCACTGTTTCCTTATTTGTGATTTTCATTTTTATAGTGTTCCTGAATGCCGAAGATGAAATGGGAAAATTATGAAATGGCAATATAATTTTTCTTTTATTTCATCACGTTTTTCGAAAAATTTGGAGAATTAAAATACCTTCTGCATGAGGAACTATTTAAATGTTCACAGTGAGTATAAACGATTTAAAGGCTTGATACATGGATTTGATAATTTCAAAATTGATGACGTCATCATAGGTAGTCAGTATCGATTTCCGAATGGCCAACAATCGTTTCAATATTTGAGTATAAACTGAAATGCAAAAATCCTAAACTTGTTGCATCAAGGAAAGCACGAGATTACATTATGCCTCACACTACATGCCAAAACTAGTCACGAAATCAAAGACTGAAAACAAAAAGAAATGTTTTCTCTGGTATCTAAGTGAATTTATAATAGTATAAATGTCAAGAAAACAAAACATGCCAAAACCATATATTAGCAGCATGCTAGAGAAATTACAAGAGAAACTTGAAATTATTAATAACTATCATTACACTGTATGTTATGGATGATAAACATGACTAATTATGTATGAGATTAAAATGATGAGTTTTGCATATTCCGAGATATACTATCTAAGAAATTGACAGGGTGAATAGGTGAATATAATTTATACATATGAAGATAAAATAGTGCATCAATCACCGCCGGCAAGAATGAAAATTAATACAAATGTGGTAACATCTAAGATTACATTCGTGATGTACCAAAAGACAGTTCCAGAAAATATAAGAGATGAGCATTTCAATGTTCATCTTCAAATAAAATTGTGCCCTTTCGAAGAATAAAATGGTAATAGAAACTAAAAACTTTTGATTTCTATTATCATGAAATTGTACTGACATGGGATTCATCTTGATGACAAAATGTTAAATGTAGTATTAAAGAAACTCGGATGTTATTTACTCTAGTTATCACACACCTACAAATTTTAACTTTTATTTTGTATCGTTAACCAAAACCACTTATTTACATTGTTTTGGTCCCAGCTACGTCTAACATAGTCATAAAAAAAATTGTTGACTCTAAAAATTGTAATAACTGACCTAACTCACATATTATGGTATAATTTTAATAAAAAAGCAATTAATTACATCATGCGAAAAAATATTTGCCATTTTGATATATATTTCAAATACATGTTATATACTATATATTTAATTAGAATATAAGCCCTTTAATCAGAAAATTAATTATTCTTCTTGCGCTTGTTAGCCCGTCTCTTATAAGTTACTTCTGGAGCATCTCTTATACATGTCCAACAGTAGTCTGCCAACATCGCAGAAGTCCATTTTCCATATTTTGAATATCCTGGTGGAATCTCTCTCCATGCTCATCACTTACTGCACCACAGTTTTCTGGGAAGTAATCTAGGTGTGAATGTAGAAAGTGGACTTTTAATGACATATTGCATCCTAATTTCTGGTAGCAAGAAAGAAGATTCCCAACAAGGTCTCTATAGTTTTCTGCTCTCTTGTTAGCGAGAAAGTGTGTTGCTACCATTTTAAAGGAATTCCAAGCAGCTTTTTCATTACCTTCTAGAATGTTGTCAAATTCAGCATCTTTGAAAAGGTTCTTGATTTGAGGACCCACAAAAATTCCCTCTTTAATTTTCGTATTACTAAGTCAGGGAAATTTTTGTTTTAAATAACTGAAAGCACGTCCTTCTTTCTCCATAGCTTTTACCAAGTTTTTCATAAGCCCCACTTTTATGTGGAGTGGTGGCAGTATTACCTTTTGTGAATCAACTAATGGAATGTTAGCAACATTTTTTTCTCCTGGTTCAAAATCCAGTCTTGGCGGCCAAATTTTTCTTTTGTAATGTTCTAATCGCGCTCGACTGTCCCACTCACAAAGAAAACAGCAATATTTGGTGTACCCTTGCTGCATACCAAGTAAGATAGCTATCACTTTTATGTCTGCACAAATCTGCCACTTATACTTGTTATATTCTAGAGTTTGTAGCAATACATTCATGTTACTGTAATTTGGACAGCATGGGCGATTGGAATCGATGGCAATTTATTTCCATTGTGGAGTAACACAGCTTTTAGACTAAGTTTCGAGGCGTCAATAAAAAGTCTCCAGTCACTAGGATCATGGGTAATGTGTAAAGCACTCATTAAACCGTCAATGTCCTTGCAGGCAACCAAGTCATTTTCCATTTTGAAAAAAGGTATAAGGTCTTCTTGACGACTTCGATACATGGAAACTTTACTACATTTTCTTGTAGTAAATTCCATTGTTGTAATCGAGATGCCAAAAGTTCCGCTTTTGCCTTGGACAGATCAAGGTCTCTTATAAGATCACATAATTCGTGTTGATTAATTTTGTGTGGTTCACCACCGGACACTTCGGCAGAGAAATCGGGATCTTGTGATGTTGATGGCTGGACTAAGTCGTCATCTACATTATCATCCAAGGCTGTATTCTTGAGGTGGATTAGGAATAGGTAGTTCATCACTATGGAGAACCGGGCGAATGGTAGATGGTAAATTGGGGTATTGCATTACCATCCTTTTTTTTCTTGTTAATACCCTGTCTAATAGGAGGTATCACGCAAAAATAACAATCGGTAACATGATCTGTAGGTTCCCGCCAGATCATGGGCACAGCAAAAGCCATTGAACGTCCTCTTCCACTTATCCAACTGCAAAGATTGTTCGCACAATTGCTGCAACATATATGAGTTGCCCATTTTTTGTCTTCATCTCCAATTGTACAACCAAAATACAACTGTTACGCCTTCTTAATTTTGGGAGTAAAATTACGTTTTTGATGCGCAAAAGTCACTTCACCCACAAATATAACGAAAGTTGTTAGGTGTATTTACACAATCTCGTGGCATATTTCAGAATAACACTATTTACTTTCGAAAATGAACGCTTATCATGCACAAGGTATAAATACGACTACCTAAGAATGAATACTAGTTTTAGTGACAAATAAAGAGGTAGGTAGTTAGTATGTCTATTTTTCACAGAATTCTAATTCTACCTGTTATTTGTGATAGGACCGCCCATAAACTGGGGTTTATAAGGAGTCTACACACGATCCAGCGGCAGGGAGCCAGCCTTGTCGGCATGCTTTGAACTCATTCGTAAAAGTGAACTGGTCCTCTGGAATTCCAATTATCTTCAAAGCGTACCGGGTCCCAGCAGCTGGATCGTATACCTGCGTTACACTTTATTACCTGTATTGGGAAAACCAGAGCCAACTTGAACTTTTGCTTTTTATATTGTTATTTAGCATGACGAAGTTACTAAGAATTTGCTATTTTTACTTCCAATACATGTAGGCTGTAGAATAGTGATTATTAGTTGTTAACAAATCAAGTATTACCTTTATGTGTCAATAATAATAATAATAATATATGTTTATTTGTGATAAGAATATAAATACAAGGCAGCACTTAATCTAAATACATATAAACATGAAAAGAAATCACAGAAGGTCAATCAAACTTTGAATGTGACAGTAACAAGGGGCATAAAAAATTTACAAATTAACGTAAGAATAAAAAGGGAATAATTAATGTTTAAAATGTAGCAAGGGGTATAAAAAATTTACAAGTTAATATAGGAATAAAAAGAAAATAATAAATGTTGAAAATGTTCTATTTATGACAATATAATATAACAAAAATAATAAGAAAGGAGTATAGGCAATCCTCTGCTTCTCAATTTTGGTACTATATGGTCGGTTGATCGGGCATATCCTTTTCTAAATTTGGTAAGTATCACATTTGTTCAGCTTCCTTTTAAGTATTTTTTAAATCTAATAATTTGTGTATTTCAATTCTGGGAGTTTCTAATATAATTTTTTTTACATATTTCTTAAACAGTTTTTTATTTGATATTCTTTTTAATGTTTCAGGTATAAAATTAAATGCCTTAGGTGCCAAGAATACATAAGATCGTTGCCCGATTGTTTTGCATATTTGTTTAGCTGGTACTAGGTTACTTCTATGTCTGGTGTTGTATTCATGTTGTAGAATATTTCTACTTTCAGAGTATTGCATCACAGAGAGACTGAAAAAAAATAACTGATATGGATCCATAATTGACGCTTCTCTATATAAATTATCAGTGGGATAGGTATATTCTTTGTTGTACATTATTTTCAATATTCTCTTTTGTGTCAATTCTAATTTATTTAAATGTACATTCAAAACACCTCCCCAACCTATTATGCCATATTTCATGTGAGGTTCTACAAGGGCCGTATAAATTATTTTTAAGTGTTTAATATCTAATAATTGTTTAAGAAATTTAAAAAGATGGATGTGTATTCTTAGTTTCTCGTTAATGCAATTTATTTGCTTATCCCATCTTAGGTCGTGACAGTCGATAGTTTTTCCTAGGTATTTGTGACATTTTTGGGAAGATAACAAAAACTTATTTTGCTGATCGTCTTTTATTTCTAGAGATTTAAAGTGTGGTAGGAAACAACTGTACGAAGTAAAAGGTACATACACTGTTTTTTCAAAATTCAATGAAAGAAGTTTATTATCAAACCACTCTTTTATATTCTTAAAGTCATTCTGTACCTTTTCCCGTAAGTTGCTCCAGGTATCGCTTTTATGGAAAATGGCCGTGTCATGAGCAAAACTGATGATACTGCCCTCCGGGTTAATTTCAAACAAATTGTTGAGATAAATTATGAACAAAATGGGCCTTAGTATGGTTCCTTGCGGTGCACCTTATTCAATTGTTACGAAATTGCTTTTATTGTTGCTGATTTCCACACATCGTTTCCTATTTGATGCATTAGTTTAAGTGCTGTACCTCTAATCCCGACGTCATCTAGGTTTTGCAGTAATATCGTGTGGCTTATTGTATCGAAAGCCTTCGCTAAGTCTAAGAATAAACATAGCGAAGGTTTCGAGTTGTCGACAGCTTCGTAAATTTTTTTTGTATTTTGTGTTGATTGCATGTTCAGTCGACTTACCTTCTCTAAAACCAAATTGTTGTGTTGATAACACATTGTGTTTATTTAGAAATTTTATAATTCTTGTTTTCAATGTCCCTTTAAAAATTTTTGCTATGGCTCTTATTAGCGATATAGGTCTATAATTTAAAGGCATCAACTTGTCTCCTGTCAATCACACAGGTCAACAAAAAAGGGGGGATACGCTTGATCGGGACCAATTTATCCTATGTTTTTAACATATTATCAGTTTTTGTCTACCACCCTTTCATCCCCTAAAAGGCAAAAAAAAAGTTTTGTTCTAAGATTCTCAACGTACTTTTCTGAAGTATTTTGACGCGCTGAAGCCAATTTTGTACAAAGAAAAATTCAATCATGTCACTTTTCATCTACCATCCCCTAAAAAGGGCAAAAAAGGATCTTGTTTGCCCTAAGGTTCTGATATAACTTCTATATTAATTACACAGGAAAACAAATAAAAAAGTGCTGTGCTTTTGATCAGAACTATCTTATCCTATGTTTTCTAACATACTGAAACCGATTCTGATTGATTGATTGATTTGATTGATTTACCAGCATGCGGTAGGCATTGCTGCCACTTCCAGGTATACAGCTGGGCCTGCTACGTCCACGCTGGGTTGGACTAAGATCATGCTTGTTGCCAGCAGCGAGAGCCACATGGCGCATGGTAAAGGAATGTGGGATGGGAGGTGTAGGTATTTGTGAGATGCGTTACCGCATTGTGTCGTAAGGGAGCGTTTAAGCTCCCTTTTTTGTGTGTTTGGTTCTGGACTTCTGCCTATTCTGACTCTTCTTGTGAAATATGTTGACGTGTTGTGTCGTAATATGAAGTGTTTTTGCTCCTCTTTTTGCATTTTTGCTTCTTCGAATCTTCTTTTTGCTGAGTCTTCTAATTCCTCGGTTTCCGATTGTGGTAGAGTATATATCCTTGCGATTTGTTAGTGGTGTTCATTTCTTGATCCTCATCCTTTCAATTGTCGTTCTCCACTGTAGCATGGTCTCCCTATTTTTAGTTTGTTGCTGTGCGGTGCTAGCGCTTTCTTTAGTAAATGTGTTGGGTCCCTTCCTTGGGTATGTCCCCAATACTTCATTGCGTGTATTTCTATAATGTTGATGTATTGTGTCGCTGTTTTCGTCTTGTTGTTTTAGTTGGACGATGCCATTTCTGCTCTTCTCAAAAACTTCTTCTGTTGGCTTTTGTTGTTGCCGCGTTTTTGACTCCATATATCATCGTTGTCCATATGACTGCTATGTACATACATTTGGTAAGGTCCCATGATAGTTTATTTTTCTCAATGAACGGTATGTTACCCTTGTGCCGTTTTGATTATCTCCTTTACTGTTTCTCTCCGCTCCAGCTGGTTCGTCCGGTCTGTTCCTAGGTACTTCAATTTGTTCGGTGTTCTTAGGGAATATTCATCTATTTTGTGTTCCTCTCCGCTGGTCCAACTCTTCTTCTTCTGCATCGATTAGTAGATTATCGACATATGTGTGAGTTTTCTTAGAGAACACCACTTTTCTGAAAGAAACCTTCACTAGGCATACCTCCGCTGAAATGCTGTGCGAACTCAGCTCTGACGCAGTATATCAACAATACCTCATTGATTATTTCGAGTTTAATTTTAACAAGCTAAAAACGTACTCTTCGCCAATTTCTTTGATTTTGTGGTCCTATGTTCTGTATTCGATTCATCATTCTTGTGTATAGGTACCATTTCCTGAGAAGAACTATGCATTTCCATTGAACTGTAAGAAATTCAGCCCCCGGCGTATTAAGCCAATAGTACGCCACTAATCAGATTGTCCATTTATTACCCAAGTCAACGCTTGTTTATCTAAGAAACTATGTTTTTCTTAAGGAATAACACCATTATTACCTTGCTATAAATTTACGGTGACAGCGGTCGACGATGTATAATCCCTTCTCATATTTTCGAAGAAAGTCGTTTGAATCAGCCCCTCACCAATTTATTACAGCATTTATGATGCAAAATGCAACACCACAAAAACACACTCTTTTGTATTATTCCTCAAATCTGTCGCTTAGTTGACACCTTAAAAGTTTGCAAAAAAATACGCAACAACACAATCACACTCTTGTTAATACAAACACAAATTATGTACGAAATTAATCACTAATCGCACGTCCCAGGTATGTATTATTCCCCAAACCTATCATTCACTTTTGACACCTTAAAATTTTGCATAAAAAATATACAACACCACAAAACACATTCTTCTTTTTGATACAAATATAAATTATGTACGAAATTACCTCTTGACACCTTAAAAGTTATATTTTTTACACTTTGTATTTAGCTAGGGGCTTGGACCTAAAAAGTATTGCAATGGTTTCATGCGGCAGATACTTGTTAATCATTAAGATTAAATAAACTTGGGTGGTACTTTAAAAATGAGAAGATACTTAGCTTATCTATTCCTCTTGTGTATTGCCTGGTCCTTTAAGCTTGTTTCTTTATGCATAGCACTGCACTATTTCTGAAACCGATTCTGATATTAAAAAATATATCACATCAGTGTTTGTCTACCACCCCTAAAAAGGGCAAAAAAAGGTCTTGTCCTAAGGCTCTGATCTGACTTTTCTGAAGTACTTTGACGCGCTGAAGCCAAAGGGCAAAAAAGGGTCTTGTTCTACGGTTCTGATCTAACTCTTCTGAAGTATTTCGATGTGCTGAAACCAATTTTGGGAAAGAAAAATTTCTATAGTATCAGTTTCCTTCTGCCACCCCTAGTAGATAAAAGGGAGAGGGAAACTGATACAATAGAAAATATTTTTTTGGCAAAAATTGGCTTTAGCGTGTCAAAATACTTCAGAAAAGCCAGATCAGAACCTTAGGACTAGACCTTTTTTGCCCTTTTTAGGGTATAAAAGGAGGTGGTAGAGAAAAACCAATCTGATAGGATGAGGAATGTCAAAATATGGTAACTCATAGAAAGGCCACTATAAAGAGATACAAGGAAATTTCCAATTATGTCAATTATATCGAAGTTAATGCACAGCCTAAAAAATTACTCAAACTAAAAGAGGAAATAATGCAAATAAAATGGCAAAACTGTTGCACTAAGCTAGATATAAACACGCCCGTTGCTTCTATATGGAAAAATATACACAAAGTGAAACGCATTCCACAAAGTCATCAAGAAATTCCACAAACTATAATAGAGAAAAATTTTATAAATGCTGTTCCCCCTCAACAGGGAGTTTGTAGTCCCGGATCCTGTGAATTCTTGAAGATCTACTCTTAATAGTAAGTTTGCCTTAAACAAACTTAATTTTGCCGTCAAAGGAACAAACAATACTGCACCTGATATTGATGATATTACTTATACCTATAAAAGGGGTGGCAGGTAGACAAAAACTAATACGATATATTTTTTTTCATATCAAAATCTATTTCAGCATGTTAGAAAACATAAGATAAGATAGTTCTAATCAAAGGGGCAGCCCTTTTTTTGTTTATCTCTGCAATTAATATAACTAAATTAGCCAATGAACATATGTTAGCCAATGAACATATGTTAGAACATATGTTAATGTTTGTCGAAAGGTTATTATACCTATTTTTTTTTATTCAAATATAATCGGACAAAAATTTTTAAACATCGTAGGAATGTTTTCTTACAGAAATCCGTTCATAACAGACTGAATTCAAATATCAAATAAAATATGTCTGTCTTGTGCGTGTGTTTGTGTGTGTATACTATCTCTTGTAAACACGATAACTTCTGTTAGACTTAAAGTTTTTAACTAAAATTTGGAAAGCGTGTATAACAGTATTGTAGAATACTCCCTATTGAAGCTGAGCCATTTACGTCATACAGGGCGATCGTCAGAGGCATGCAAACTGTCATTTTTATGTAAGACAGGTTTCATTTTAGCTTTAGAGCAAAATATTACCAAGGTTTTCGATTAAGCACACACAATTTTGAAGATTTCTAAACCATAATATAGAGGGTCTCTCATGTTCGAAGCAACGTGTAGACTAGATGATATTTCAATTTTACCTTAAAATATTATGATATTTTTTGTAACACCATTATGAAAGCAATAATAGTGGCAGTCGGGCGTTGCCGATTGGGAATATCTATTAAATACAATAATATCTGTTGGATTTAAAATTTTTACTTCGAAACATATAAAATAGCATGGCAAGTTACTTTCCATTGAAGTTGGATCACATGTGTCATATAGGGTGATCACCAGAAAAGTGTGTAATCATGTGTAAGTATCATATTTTATATAAACTATGTTTTATTATAATTTTAGAGCAAAATGTTCCAAAGGTTTTTGATTAAGAACATAACAAGTATAAAAATAAGCAAGATATCTAAACTGTAATATACAGTATGTCTTTCAGATTCAAGCGAGCTGTACGAAGATTAGATGACATATCAGTTTTACCTTAAAATGTTATTGAGGTATTTTTAATAAAACTATCATAAAACGAAGGGAATTTACAGTCGGGCGTTGCCGAATACCTAATAAACACGATGACCACCAAAATGTTTATTTCAAATCTGTAAAAACTTATTTTTAATAAATCTACTATGAAACGAATGAAAATTTGAGCCAAGCACTCCCGACTGGGAATATATATTAATCAAGATAATAGCCATCAGAGCCATGGAAGCTAACATATTTTATCTGTTATTATAATTTTAGAGCGAAATATGCCTAAGATTTTTGATTAAGAACATAAAAATACAAATATGTACAAGATATCTAAACTGCAATAAACAGTGCAGTGTCTTTCAGGTTCGAGCAAGCTCTACGTAGGTTAGATGTTATAACAATTTTACCTTAAAATGTTATTAAGGTATTTTTCATAAGGCTATTACCAATACGAAGGGAACTTGCAGTTGGGAATAGCTGGAAACCTAGTAAACACGATGACTTCTGACAAACAATGTATATGTAGAATAGCATGAGAGAAAACCTTTATCAAAATTGATTCAGGTACATCATACAGGATGATCGTCAGAGGCATGTAACGTGTCTTAATTAAGCACAAAAAACAAAATTGTGCAGAATATCAGAACCGTAACATTCAATGTGTCTCTTAGGTTTGAATCAAACTTTACCTAGACTAAGTGATATATCAATTTTACTTTAAAAGGTATAAATTGTTTGTGCATAATAAATCTATGATGAAACAATGACAGTTGCTGTCAGGTGTTGCCGGCTTCTAATACCTATGTCATATAGACTGTATACTAATCGTAATGACACCCGTTAAAAGTGAATTGTGCCGTATTCATACACAATATTAGAACATTAATCACGAAATTCTGTTACAAAAACTTGAAAGATATTAGACTTAGATCGATAGCATTTAGTTGGTTGGAGTCATACCTAGAAAATCGAAAACAATTAGTAAAATTAAATTTACCGGCAAATAGATCAAATCAACAGTCAAAAATGCCAAGCTGGGAATTCCCCAAGGAAGTACAATAGGGCTGTTACTGTTTAATATATACTTTAATGCTATTGAGTAATGGCAGGCACCTAATGATAAATTATGCAGACGATACCACCTTACTGATAAGAGCTAATAATTTTCTACAATTAATATTTGAAGCCAGTTTTGTCTTTAATTCGATTGAAAATTGGCTCTTAGAAAATAATTTAATTCTCAATAAAGAAAAGATCAATATCATAATTTTTAAAACTAAGCAAGAGCTTTTCCATTAAATACCATAGTCAACAATGATAGTGTAAATTTTGCATCAGCAACAAAATTTCTGGGTATAATTACAGACACCACTTTATGCTGGACGCAACATATGTCACCTGTCACAGTGTCACCTACAATATAAGGGTGGTTAAAAAATATGTTACATGTAAAACACTGCGAAAGATATATTATGCGTGTTTTGTATCACAATTAAGATTTGGTATAATATTTTGGGGCAGTGCAGCTGCTACGGAAATAAATAGGTTATTAATAGTCCAAAAACAAGCTGTATGCTGTATGCATGCATCCTTTTAAGGGAGTCTTGCAGAGGCTCCTTCAATAAAAATAGATTACTAACTGTTGCTGCAATATACATCTTCGAATACTTAATGTTTAATTGTAAATATAAAAATAAATATAAACAACATGAGGTAACCGACAGCCGAGCCCACAGCTATTGCACAAGACATAATAATTACAATTTCCCAATTCACAAATTAAGCATGATAGAAAATGGTCCTTATTACGTAGCCCAGACGACAGACAACATTTTATAGTGAAACCCACAAAAATTTGCAAACTGATTAATTTTTTTTAATGACTTCGTGAAATTGTATAGAATAATATCCTGAAAAGTTTACATTTCGCTCGGATGCAGAACATAAAAAAGTGAAAAAAAAATTTTTTTTTAATCAATTTTTTCAAAACTTTGAAATTAAGTCAGGATAGGAAAAAATAAAAAATACAGGTGGATGGACCACGTGTTTCTGAACAAAAAATATCCTATTGAAATTTATCTCTAGAGTCACGGTATTACTGAAAAAAAAAATAGTGAAGTAACTTCGTCACTCTGTGCGGCCAGCGCACGGTTAAATGCATACTATGGAACCTCTAAATATTCTTAGCTGTTCTATCGAGTAAAATAAAGCTTTTTCTCTTTCTGATTACACGTTTTAAACATTTTTCTTAGTGAATAGGAGGTTAAATAATGAGTATGGAGGGAAAATATATAATTATCAATCATGCATTGCACACACACCACACATAGCCGCTGAATCGCTCGCATGAATTTTTACGTTCCTTTACTGTATTGTATTTATTACAGGTACACCTATCCACATTTCAGCTATATCCAATGGATTCCTTATACATTTGTTAATGTATTGGAAAAGTTCCAGAATTTATATTCAAAACAATCAAAGATATTTTCATAGTTATAAGGATAAGATCGTGAAAATTGCAATTTCTTATCATGATCTGATTGATCATATTTTCGAAAAAATGCATACAAATAAACGATTTTGTGTTTGAACATTCGAAAAATTACATTTTTTTCGAAATAGTGATATTTTATTTTTTCCAATGGGTCAATTTCTCGACAAGTTACAGCCTCCAATATGTATATTTATAAAAAAAAAAATTGTCAGGAAAGGAAATTAAAATGATTTGAGGTGTACTTTTATTTAAATCCTCGTTACTACAACTTAATAAACCATAATAATCATGAAGTGTACATACTTTTCAACAGTTCTCAATGAAGAAAGAATTTTTTTGAAGGGCTTTTATTTTTTTCTATATTGTTTATTGCGACGATGAGTTCGGGCGTGATAATATATATAAGTATATTTTTCCCATCCATCCATTGCTTGTATTGTTTAAAACAAAAAAGCATCAGAAAGCTACAATTTCCATCTTTTAAATGAACCAACACTCATATTTATTGAAGAAATTCTGATATAGTGACATGTAATTCAGTGCGTCGGTGTCACAGTCATGCATATTCAAGCGCGCGCACGCATGGATTTCTCTCCGAGTTATAACGTTACACTTGACTATTTTTTTCCGGGAAAACCGTGGCTTTAATGATAAATTTTGTTACGACATTTTTTGTTCATAAATACGTGATCTATCTATCTGTATTTTTTACTTTTTTCTAGCTTGATTTAATTTAAAAATTTTGAAAAAATGGATGAAAAAATTTTTTTCCACTTTTTTTTTATGTTCTGCATCCGAGCGAAATGCAAACTTTTCAGGATATTGTTATACACTTTTACGAACTCATTAAAAAAAAGTTTACTCAGTTTGCAAAATTTTGTGAGTACCTTCATCGACTGGGCGAACGCTAGTATGAGATATTTCAATAGCCTACCAAACAGAATAAAAAACATCAGAAATGTAAAAAAAATTAAGAGAGAAATTTCTAAATTGTTATTAGAAATTGAACCGTATAATATAAAAGAATTTATTGAGTATAAGAGAGCACGTTTATAATAGTTTTTTGTTTAAAAATGTTGTAATTGCCTTTGTTTTTTTTTTCATTTTGTGGCTTTATCGTAAATCAGACCTTATGTTTCGTTAGCCTAGTTTTACTTGATTTTATCTTTGTAATATGGCTGTTTGAAATAGAGTTTTATTATTATTATTTTTATGTATCAAATGGATATTCGCAGTCGGTAAAGCCCGACTGCAACTTCTACTCGTTGGTTAGCGGATTCAATCATTCCCAGCATGTCTAAAGACTTTTACTAATTACTAACACATGATGATAATACCCACATGTTTACGGAAATGCCACTTCATCTACTGACAATCAGTTATTGGTGGCTTCAGGTGCGGCCTCGTTTTTGGGAAGTTATTGACAAAAATATGCATTAAGGTCCAGCTACCTAACACCTTGCTTGTTTGGTCTTACCTGACACATTCTATTTTTGAAATTTTCGTTAATACTCGTGAAACTAACCAGTGGGCAGACAATAACTGACAAATAGCAAATTTTAATCAATGTGGACAATTAATAAGTGATATTAAAAAAGAGCCAGAAAATGCCTTGTAGCGCGAGAGTCGAGGAGTCGAGGGGTCAACCGCGCCCAAAATTTCGTATACTAGATTTCTTCGGATTTTCTCAGATTTCCTCGAATTTTTTCCAAAAAATTTTTGAAGAGCGGAGGAGAAATCCGAAAGGCAACAGATTTCCTGAGATTTCCTCCAGATTTCTTTGGATTTCCTGAGATTTCCTCGGATTTCCTAAGATTTCCTCGAATTTTTTTCAAAAAATTTTTGAAGAGCGGGTGAAGGGGGAGAAATCCAAAAAGCAAAAGATTTATTGAGATTTCCTCCAGATTTCCTGGGATTTCCTAAGATTTCCTCGGATTTACTAAGATTGACTCGGATTTCCTTAAGATTTCTTGGGATTTCCTAAAATTTCTTCGGATTGCCTAAGATTTCCTCGGATTTCCTTCGCGGTTTGCCCCTCGGCAATTTTCTTTTGTAAATGAATTCTTTAATATCTTCCTAATAAAACATTTCTATACTTAGTGTCATTTTAATTATGTATATGACAGATTATATTATTAGCAGAACCAGAGCTTATCAGTCTAAGACATATGTTTTGACATGCGAATATATGTTTGGCAACAATAGGTCATACTGTACTTCAGTTACCACATTAATGTTTATTTATGTGTATAAATTAAAATAAAGAAGTCGTGATTTACATGTGACAACTGAGTGCTGCTTAAATTTCTTGCAGATCATAGTTATGCTTAATTTCATGTGGTATATCAACAGGTAATATTTTCATAAAATTGCGCCAAAGTATTATGCTATTCTGTATTAATAAATTATTTTTTCTACGACTATCGAATAATTCATGTGGAGCAATCGCAAAAGACGATTTAACGTTCAAAAACATCGCGTATGCCATAACTCCATTCAGTCTGTCATGCATCAATTTTTCATAAACACGTTGATTTACTTAAATTTTAAAATTACCATCAGGTTACAAAGGATGGTAGCTAAGGCCGGTTTTAGGCCTATTTTATTTTTCTATTTAAATTTAAAAAAATCATTTTTTGTCATCTGTCATCAATATTTAATTGATTTCACCCCAAACGAACCTCCCCCCGACTCGCACATATCTCTTCTACCCTTTTTAAGTTTTAGATAACCAGAATTCAGGAACGGTATCGCTAAATTTGTTTGCATTTAAAAAGTGTTTAGAAACCTCCAAAAGTCTTTCTTTAAAAAAAAAAATCATCTGGACTACCTTCCCCACTAATCCCTTTCCCCCACCACGCCAACTTACCCACCCACACCCTCATCTTATAACTCGACTTTATAAAAAATCATCTTTTATCATCATTTATTTTTTATCATCAAAAATAAAGAATCCTTGTAGTTCCATTATATAACTGTATGTTTATAAAGTCGAGTTATAGGTAAGGGTGTGGGTGGGTAAGTAGGCATGGTGAGGGACAGGGACTAGTGGGGAAGGTAATCCAGATGAACTTTTTTGAAAAAAAAAGACTTTTGGAGGGTTCTAAACACTTTTTATATGCAACAAAAATTAGTTCATGGAAGGAAAATTATTCAACCCTCTCGAACTTTTTTCCCTGTTGTGCGATTTTCAAAAACCAAAATGGAATTTGTTCGTTATTACGTCTAATATTTGACTGAATATATATATATTTTTTTTCGAATAAACAAACTTGTGGGAGGGGAAAAACCTTTTACATTTTTTTTTTAATGCGTTTTTGAGTACGAAGAAAAGGGCTCAGAAGAGAAATTTTTTATAGGTAAGTGAGATATTTTTTATCTTTAATTTAAAAAAAAATTATCGCAATCCAAGTAGTAGGAAGGGAGGGAGAGGGCATAATGCGTTTGCGGGATAGAGGGTTAAGGAAAAGGGATAGGGACTTCAGAGCTTAATATTCGGATACATAAATCTTTTTTTCCATATTAATATTTTATCAGTCTACCCTCCATCAAATATTAAACTTACTATAAATAATTATTATGCGGGAAACTTTTTTATCTTCCGAAATAAATACCAAGTGTATCGAGAAGTAACGAAGATAAAAGATGGACGTAACTTTTTTATTTGAAACTATTTTTTCTAGAATTAGTAGTTTTCGAGAAAACTACAAATGAGTGATTGTTGGCCAAATAATTATTTAAGATTTATATATCCGAATATTAAGCTCCGAAGTTCCTTTTCCTTAACCCTCTATTCCCGCAAACGCATTATTCCCCTCCCTCCCTTCTTATTGCTTGATTTGCGATAAGTAATAAAATAACTTCTAATATTTACTTGGAAAAACTCAAAATAACACGTGAATAATAACCAAATATCTAATAGAAATAAAGGAAACCAAATCACTATTAGTATCTGAACTGTTCAAAAATTGAATAAATAAATAATAAACTTAGTAACAAATCTAGTCCCACCTATTAAAGAGGCATGAAGTATATTAGGAAATATGAATAGTAAAT
This sequence comes from Rutpela maculata, assembly GCA_936432065.2. Taxonomy (NCBI): domain Eukaryota; kingdom Metazoa; phylum Arthropoda; class Insecta; order Coleoptera; family Cerambycidae; genus Rutpela; species Rutpela maculata. The sequence continues at coordinate 121,670,734 of OW386288.2, forward strand.
AATGTTTTTTCATTTATTCGTTTAGAGAATTGTACAGATAAAATAATACAATACAATTCAATGATAATATAAACGAATAAACAAAATATAACTACTTTTGGTTGTTGATTCCTAGGTATTTGTTAATGATATCAATTAAGAAGTATATGGTGACCATACGTCCGGAATTTCGCTGGACAGTCTAGCATTTTGGGTAATATCTGTGACCAAAAAAAAATTTTTCCTCTCGGTTATCAAAAAATGGGATCAAGAAATGATTTTTCGGATTTCTGCTCCCCCCCCCGCTCATCAATTTTTTTTTCCCAGCAGAAGTGTCCAGCACAAAAATCTGGTCACTCTAAAGAAGTATAAGAAGTATAAAATACATAATAGAATTATATTAAAAATGTATAATACTTATTAGAAATACTACAAATTTTAGTGGTGCTGAGTATATTTCTCCAGCCATTATACGTAATCACTTTAAAATCACTTCTGACGACTTTATTTTTACTTGATGCTAACGCTAATCAGTTGCTGCTGAGAGTTGCAAATATCCATGGAAAATATAAATAATTTAAATTCCGCTGTGCACATGATTTAATTTTATTGTTAATACATGCTATAGAAGTTTTTTTTTTGATAGTATTTCAACTTTCCTATGACGCATATAGAAAATCTGTCAATTTCAGCGTAAATTATCATTAATGAAACTTCCTGTAATGATAACATATGTGTCTTACTTTGCTTTGGCTATGACCTTAACCAAAGTGTTGGTGTTAAATTTGTTATATATAATTCTGCCCAGTGACACAATGTAACTGAAAAAGTAGTGAAATTGGTTACTCATTGAATTCAATTTTTGAGATTTTTTGGTGTAAATCGGAGTATCGTAAATGCGAAGATACTATGGAAAAACAATATAATAAAGCAGAAAGCAGTGACACAAGAATGTACTGGATATTACCGTAATTTGAACTAGTAGAATTATTATACTTTGGTAATACGAGGTAATAGGTATATTTTTTTTTATTAGAGGATTAAAAATTTGCGAATAAGATTTCTCTTTTCATATTTTTACCATTTGTTAGTTATTTGAGAATAAATATTGTGGTGATGTTCTTAAAAAATAATGGCGCAAAATAATTTGCTGCAAAACGGCCGCTGCGCGGCGTCGAGATAAGTATATCGTACTGATCAAGTTGGTATTATTACGAAAAAATCATCATTATTGCAAATTGTTAACCATAAACAAAGACAGTCAGAATTTGTGTTGATGCCAAGGTGATATTTTAGAAGAATTCACTATCGTTCTTCTAAAAAATGTGACGATATTTATTTGCTAAGGGTGTCAGTCACTCCTCCTTCAACCTATGATGACTTATTTCTACTTTCTGTGAGTTTTGGTTGACTCTGATAGACAACCTAGGACCGGAGTCCTGTAACAGATGAAAAGTTCTCAGAACTGAAACATAACGGGAGATTTGAATCATTTTTGTGATTTAAATAATTTTTTTTTATTTAAATCTTTTGAGTTTAAATATTTTCTTCAGTAATGATTTAAATCTTTTTAGAAGGTATCTTTGATTTTATTTAAAAAAAATAAAATTTAAATATTTTTTAAAATAATTAAATCTCTTTTAATGATTTAAATCTTTCTTAATATTTAAATACTTCAAAAGTTATTTAAATCACACAAAAAATAGTCTAAATCTTTTTTGTACAAACAGCAACGATTTAAATTCCTAACACATACTACAGAGGGCAGAGGGTTTGTGTTAGTGATGCAAATTCCCGTTACTTTATAGTAATCATTGGTGAACGTTACTTTTCATAGAGTAATCGTTACTGACTACAAATTTTTCTTGATGAACAGCGTGGGAGGCTACTACCCTCCGCAGAAAGATTTTTGATGAGCGGGAGGGGGCGGAAAATTTAATCAGATATGAAGTAAAGAATACTTTTCAAGTAATCACTGATACTTCGAGCGAGTAATAATTACAGAAGTAACGAATGATTACTACCGAGTTGTGATTTCCAGCGCCGCCGACCTGTCTAAGCCTGCTCTTTGGATTTTAGAATACTAGATTTAATTTGTATGTAACCTAATGCATAATAGAGGTACACAATATAATTTAGAAATAAAGTGTGAGAAGATTCGTTGTTGTGGTGAACGGTGATTGTGAATAGTGTGAATAGTTTCATCTTATAAGTTAGTTTCTATTTCTGTTAAATATCCTTATTTTGTTATTTTAAAATAAACCTTTACAATATAATTTTCTTTGTTTTATTTTATACATTTACAAATTTTACTAGTGTCATTTTTGTACCTACACCATTCTTCAATATTTTAAATGTTATAAATAGCCAAAAAAAAATCGATTTAAAAAAATTTAAATAATTTTCAGTGATTTAAATCTTTCTCAAATCATTTCGATCATTGATTTAAATCAGCAAAAATAGTAAAAAATATTTAAATCTTTTGCAAAACGATTTTAAGTTTTAAAAAATTTAAATATCAAAAAGATTTATAATTTCAATACTCCTTTATAGACAAAAGTATTGTTGATATAAATCATGTAATAAAAAGTAAAGTAGCTTTGATTTTTTATTTAAATCTTTTTTCGAATGATTCGTTGCAGCTCTCGTTCATACCTACCGCGGACTTATCTAATATCAATCTTATCTCTAATCACTTCTTTTCTTTTATAGAATTCCTTCCATTAATTTCTGTGATTTAATCGATGTTCTGAAAAACAGACTTGAGATGCCTTATGAAAGTCTTTATACGTTCGATCCAATACACAAAAACGCACTAGAAATTATACTTAAAGTCAGTCATTCAATCAAGAAGATGCAATATACCATTAATTGTATAACAGCTTAAAAGTTCAAAAATTCAAATGTGAACAAATAAATTATGGTACATCACCTATCTACTTACAGATGTAAAAATCTACCAAACATGACAGGGATGGACTACTCCCTTAGATGATGTTTAATCACAATTACATGAATTAGGGAGTTATGGCATTAATTATTGACTAACACGAAAAGATTCAGAATTTCCTAGAAAAATACGCTTTGCAATTTGACTTTGAACTAACCATAATCATTTTACATTTCAAATATTGGTTTACTGATAGCTGGCTTTATAGTGCCTAATAGTGATTATATCATTCACCAGAACTTATCAATTGAAAGGATTTTTATAAATATGTAAGTTAACTTTCTAGCTTTTTGTAAAAGGTACCGGTGGCACATAAACGTGCGATTGTGATTCGGCATCGTTTTCGAACTACTTCTATGGAGATGTCCGCTTATACTCCGGTCATTATGAATTTTGAGGTCTACAGTCATGCGACGTCAGAGATCTTTTGGAGCTTGGTGGGGGAGTAATTGAGTGTATTGGTGAACTGTCGGCACGTTACTCACAAAAGAAAAAAAATCCGAGAAACTGTACTCAATATCAAGTCTTCGATATGATAATGTTATAAGCGACAACATCCTGTTTCTACACGCCTTCAGCGGCTGCGACACGACTTCCTCTGTTTTTGGATTTGACAAATTCATCACCACTGTGAAGAATAATGTTCGTTTGAAAGCATCTCTGAAAATCTTTAAAGAAAAAAAGTTTTACCCCGAACTTCTCGCTAACGCAGAAGAAACATTTTTTCTTGATTTGTACAAAGAAAACGAAGAAAACGAGCACAAGAAAAGTTAAATCCGCATCGGATGAGGCTCGGCAACACACTTTCAGGACGTAGATTCAAGTGTAAACGTGACTTGGAAACTTTCACGATCCTGAGAAATGGGGATGGACCAGGACAAATTGTGGGCTAGAACCGAAAACCATCACAGGGAAAGTTAAACCCGACGAACTAAAATTAATAGCCTATAAATGCAAAGGGAAACGGCGGAAGAGCTTGTGGTTGCCACAAAGCTGGAATGAAATACTCCGTTATATGTCAAAACTGCGGCGGTAAAATTTGTGACAATATTACAGAATTCCTGAAAATCTGTGTGCAAGACGACATCATCAACGGATCCGAAGAAGAGAACAAATAAACTTCTACTGATCGACATTGACAATGGATTAAGTCGAGAAGTAATGCGCGAGCGGTTTCGAGGTGTCGCTGTGAAGAGAGGGAAGGGTCTTAATGCCGCACAATATCTAGGTGGGTGCCTTTTGAAGGTTTCCCCACCTCCACAAAAAAAGAAAAAAAAGTACATGCTGACTTTTGCGGCGCGCTGTATTGCAAACTATTGTTCGAAAATAAAAATTAATGAACCTGTAGGTTTTTTCTGTTCTACAAATTTCGTAAGGAACAATTTTCTCGTAGGAGTGACCCATATCGAGCAAAATGCGAGAAACCACCTCGTTTCAAAATTTATTTCGCAATAAACCAAAATCTATCAGTCCTACGAAAAAAAATGTAAAGCACAAACATGGAAAATTTTACGCCCTTTAACACGCCGGATTTGTTTTTTATGTATCCTCAACAGAAGCTGAGATTCTTGAAAAAACGATTTTTAACCATTTTTCCAAGATGGTGGAAAACCTCAGTTGCATAACATGCCAACAATTCACCAATACACTCACGAATGACCCCCCAACTAAGCCCCAAAAGATCTCTGACGTCATGCGTCGCATGACTATCGGCCTCCACCTTAGTGATTTCATTATAGTGACTGGGCTAATAGTAATTTTAGTGGACACTGGCGACGTGAAAAAATGTTGTTGAGTCAAATCTTTGCATAGTTTCCAGAAGTTTGCTTTGTTTTGCCATTTAACGTTTTTTGGAATGAAACATTTTCCTAAGTCGATATTTGTTTATTTTTAATATTTTTCTATTTTGATGTATTCAACAACATTCTAGAACAATAATATGGCAACTGTAAAATACCATCTGTGGAGATATTGCTCATCTGTGTAAAATCTTTAAAAATAGCTTTGTTCTTGACATGCATCTTAATTAATAAATATACTAATACGAAGAAAAAAGAGAATTCAAACATTGATTTCATTTTGGAAAATAGCGGTGAGATAACTGACAAGATACTGATAACGAATGAATGTAACCAGTTTTTTTCTTCCATGGGAACACTTCCAAAATACATAGGAACAACGCTTATGACAAAATATTGGTAGCGAATGAATATAACCAATTTTCTTCTTCCATTGGAATACAATTGGCTCCCAAAATAGATAGGAACGATTCTTATACGGGAATGGAGGAATGAATATTAACTCAGTCAATATTTTTAGAACCAACTGATCCCGGAGGAATTAACAAAATTATATTACAATTAAAAGACAAAAAATCTCCAGGAGCAGATGGAATTACAAATGAAATTTCAAAATTGTCGGCGTGTTACATTTCAGAACCAATCAGTTATTTACTAAATCTGACAACAAAAATGGTATTTTTCCCATTAAATTTAAAATATGCCACTGTAAAACCATTGTTCAAGGGAGGTGATAAACATAAACTTACCAATTATTGACCAATATCTCTCTCATCTGGTGTAGCTAAAGTTTTTGAAAAATAAGTATAAAAGTATAAAATTTTAAGTGAAATGCAATTAGGTTACTTGTAGGGATGGCTAAGGCACTTAAACCACAAGCTAGCTGTTCTTGTAATTTTACAAGGAAATTATCTTGCTTGGCTGATACATCGTGACACAAGCCATTACTTCTCTATTTAGAACAGGTGGCCTTAAAGCAGTACAGTTTTTTATATACGGGTATTTGTCCATCAATGTCTTCCTGTTTCTTATCTTGGAATCCTTTTCGCAAAAAATGTTGCCATCGTGCAGCAATTTGCTCATGTATTTCTGGGCCCTCAATTTGGTTTTCTGAAGGGGTTGCACCCAGGATAGACGAGGTGCCCACTGATAGTGGGTCCCTATTTTCTTGTTGTTCTACATTTTCCCCTGAGTCCGACCTAGGTGTCTCAGTTGTTTCGGAGCTCTCTGATGAACAAAGGGCAAAAAAAATATTTGTCAGGCAATGTGTGGATGTGGAACAACAACAGCTATATAGTGTAAAAAAGGGGGTTAATACAGTTTTGCAACCCTTTGTGATGTTGGCTGAGGGAAAAAAATAATCCTTGGGGATCTGTGTTGGCTCCCATATAACGTTTGTAGGACAATGATTTCATGTGGAAATGGTGTTCAACAACACTTACATCTTCTTATGTTTGTACATGTGTATAAACTGATTTAATGAGTGAGGGTGTGCATTAATACCACACGTGTATGAGTACAATGAACAAAAGATTTCGTCAGTCCAACTACATGTGTCGCTGTATCGGCCGCCATATTCCATTATTCCAGGTGGTTGGCTTTTTCCAAAATTTACATGGTGTTAATGCTTTACTCACTTGAGCTGTTTTCTAATTCCTTCCTAAGCATTTTTGTTTTTTCTTCAGCCTCCACACATCTTTTTTCATGCGTCTCCTTTTGGTTCTACCCGTTTTTTAAAATTGTTTCTTTAGTTAGCGTGTACTTCGTTTGATAGAAAAAAACACAGTGACGACTTAGCGCCCCAGCTACGCCGCGACTACGGGCTACGCGGTGCCTACAACCTACGATGACGGGTCCGGCGGAGGGCTAGGGGCGTATTTTTCTTTAAAGCTGTGCCGATTTGGGACAAGAAAGCACTACTACAAGTTGTAATAATTTCGGACAGGACTGAGAAGTATAATATTATTATATTGAAGCTTGAAAATCTAAAACTCTCTTTTACTATGTAGAAACTAAATAAAAGGCAAATAAATAGGATGAAAAAACATTTTAAAAAAAATGGAACCGTCTTCAAAAAATAAGTCACCCGAAATTATTAAATATAATTTCACCGTCACGTCGCCCTGTTAATTGAACCTTATAACCTAATATCGATATTAAGATCGGTTTAAAAATAAATAAATAACAAAATCAAATATATTCTTAACCAACCTCAATATCGATATTCGGTAATAAAGTTCAATTAACCGAACGACAGTGAAATTTTATTTAAAAATTTTTAGTGATTTTCTTTTGAAGGTGGTTAATTTTTTTTTTTTTGATATTTTGCCACTTTGTAAAATAAAACAGAAAACCAAAATTAACAGTTTTAACCTACACCAAATAAGCAAATAAGTATATTCATTGAATTATTTTATTACGTATTTGTTTAAAAATATATATCTCTTTAAACATGTTTGTATACAGTAAATAATAATTGTTCGAATTGAACTTTGAACAAAGAAAAAAATATGTGTTATACTCATAAATTAATCAAAAAAAACATAGCTTCTCAATCAGTAATATTTATTTATAATTTATGTATTTTAGTAGTGTGTTTTGATTTCAACAGCAAAATTATTTTAAGTTACAAATAGTCATACGTAATAGTATAATGTAATGGCAACATCTACGGTAGTTATTTTGAATATACGTCATTTGCGAAAATGAACAATAAAAACAGGCCGCATAATATTTCTGTGGAATTATACATTTTTATGAATACTTCTTCTCTAATAATACTTGTTTGACCAAGGATAATTTAAGATATGAAAATGAGATAATGATTTATGATGTTATATCAAATAATCATTTGACACGATTATCATAAATAATTTTCATAAACAATTTTAATTTAAGAATTACCTGCTCGTTCAGGTACCTTGTTTATTCCACTTATTCTAATAGGTACCTCGCACGGTCAATAAACTACCTAAAAAAACCGCTGCCCAAGGAATCACTACTTCCACATCCAGATTTTCTATCTCTCTCCCACAACGAAAGAAATTTGTATGTGGAAATAATTGTTTATGGAACTTTACTAATATTTGAAATCGTCTACCACAAAAACCCATAAAACTATATGGTAGTGGGGGTGGGGGTAGTGGAAGGGGAATGGTAGTGTGGGTGGATAAAGTAAAAAAAAATTGAGGCCTTTGGTTCTTGTACACATACTAAATGATAATTTTATTTTTTTCACCCGCTTTAATAATGGGGTGGAAGTTGTTAACAGAGGTGGCTAATGCCAAAAAACATTTTGAGACTTTAGCTTCTCTTATATAAACTAAATACCGATTTTATGGACCCTTACTTGCTTGATTTACCTATTTACCCCAATTTAACCCCCAACCCTTCAAAGGAATAAGATGAAAATATAATTTAGTTCTAAATGCGGTTAAAATGTATCAAATTTCAAGTCAATATCTTGAACGGTTCCAGAGTAATCGTGCGCACAAAGAAAGTTTCAACAGACCGACAGACAGAATTTCGTTTTTTGCTCAAACTTAAAATCTCGACGTTTCATGACATTCTAAGCTTATGTGAACAATACAAATTTTCAATTTTTTTTTGTCGATACTATACTTCCACTAAATGTGGAAATAATAATAGTAGTATTATTGAAGAATGAATGGAATATTATTAATATTATTCATCATGTAATGTAGTGCGCTTCAATAATGTATCGCCACTTAGTGTGTGATACTTTGTAGTGAGACTGTGACGTTTGGACACTAGAGGGAGCAAGAAAGCGAGGATAGCAATAATCATGTTTTTCGAAATTTCACTGAAACTATCGAAGTACTTTCGAAGTTATGGAATTCTTCAAGTCTATTCTGTATGAAAGAAAATGAAAATAAATGTGAAAAATCAAGTCTACTATGCTTGTGGTAAAATAAAACACGGATGTTCTCTTCGTTGTTTCATCCAGAAACATCGTTTAACATGATACAGGCGTTGTATTTCTGGTTTTAAAAAACCCCTGCCCAAGGAATCACTACTTCCATATCCAGATTTTCTATCCAAGTCTCTCACAACGAAAAAATTTTGTATGTGGAAATAGTTGTTTATGGAATTTTAATAATATAATATTTGAGAACCTCTACCTCAAAAACCCATAAAACGATACCCCACATCTATAGTGGGGTAGGGGTGGTGATAGAGGGTAGTGCGGGGTGGATGAAGTAAAAAATTATTTTGAACTTTTTGGTTCTTGTACACAGTACACACACTAAATCATAATCTTTTCTCATCCCCTTTAATAATGGGGTGGGGGTGATAATGGGGGTGGCTAATGCCAAAAAATTTTTTGAGACCTGAGCTCTTGTATATACTAAATACCAATTTTATGGACTCTTACCTGCTTCATTTACCAATTTACTCCCCACCCTTCGACGGAACAAGATGAAAATATAATCTAGTTCCAGATCTCGTTAAAATACATACGTGTACCAAATTTCAAGTCAATATCTTAAACGGTTCCAGAGTAAACGTGCGCACAAAAAAGTTACAAACAGACCGACAGACAGATCGACTGACAGACAGACAAACAGACAGAATTCTTTTTTCACTCAAACTTAAAATCTCGACGTTTCGTGACATTCAAAGCCTATTTGAACAATAAAAAAATTTTAAAATTTTTTTTGTCGTTACTATACTTCCACTGGACGTGGAATTATAGCTGTATATTAAGTCTATACTCTCAGTTAGCAATCAGGCTAGTGCAGGCAAACTGTTGACAGTGTATAAAAAATGACTGAATATTGATGGGGTCCTGCTGTCACAATATAATTGTGTTTTTTTTTTTTATAATTTGACCAATATGAAAGAAATGCTGCCCATCGGCTGACTACAACTTGCGCGGCAGCGCAGTGTGTTAAAATGTGTAGTGTGACGAACGCGCGTGGTCTTTCTGTCTATCGTGTACTGGGCTCGCTACCATATCGCTCCGATAATGGCCATGGCGGTGGATAAAGGATGAATTTTTCAAATATGCTTTGAATTTGGGGGGGTTGTCTAATATGTGATACCTATGTTGGCTTGTTATGCTTCTTAGCTTCTTTTAGCAGGTATTTCCCATTGGAACTCGAGACTCAACTAATAAACGATAGGGTGGTCACCGAGATGGGTAAACGAATAGAGTTTGCAATACCGGTTAGCCGGTTAACCGGACAAAAAAACACATGATGATAATTACCAGTTATTTAAATTTTTTACCGGTTATTTCGGTAAATTCTGAACTTACGATATGTCACGTATTCAACGTTTCTGTTTTTGTCAGTGGCTAGTATTTACTAAATACAGAGTAACTGTCCCAACACTGAGCACTTTTAACAATAAATAATATTATAAAAAGTAAAATCCAAACACCATGCCCTAATAAATACAAGAGAGACATTGACAATATCTTGCGACAGGAAATTGAATATTTCACTGCCGCAAATATCCGTGGAAAATATTTAGAGGTATGTTATTACCAATTCTTATTAACTTATCGACCTACCAGTATCGATTGAGGGCATCTTCAGCTGGTGGTATTCTATGCACAAATATCAGACGACTAGCAGATGCAGCTTTGAAAAACTAACTCTTTCAGCAGGATATTATTTTAAAAATTATTGTATTTTTAGATTGGGTATTCAGTAAATGCCCTATTTGAGTTTATGTTTACAATTTTTGTTATTTATGTTGATATTTTTGTTATTTATAGAATATTTATTTATTTAATGTATTTCATTTATATTTTTCCCGTTTGATAAAAAACCTTTTGTTTGTTCATTATATTAATTATATGTATATATAAATGTTTTTTGTTAAATTTAGATAATTTTGTACATGGAAAAACAATTTCCATTTTCGCCACCCTAATCATTGGTTAATCGGTTATTTACATTTTTATTTACAAATTTACCGGTTATTAAAATTTCCGGTAAATTGCAAATCCTACAAACAAACGTCATCGAGGCAATGACCAAAATGGATTCAGGGAAGTTCAAAATAATAAACGTTAGAAATTAAACGTCAAGTAGTCCATGGAAATGAAAACTTGGGGCTTAGATCATTAGACAATGGTAGTACTTCATAGAAGACTGTTTTGGAGAATATTGGCATGATGATGTTATTGATCAAAATATACTTCGATGTACTCTCTGTTGTTTAGATTCTTCCCCGAGACAGTTGGTACGAAACCAAAAGAAGGCACTGGTCGGCCAAAGAGACGCATACTAGATTAACTTACCAAAAATGCAAGAAAAGTCATATAAAATAACCCTAGAACTTCTGTGCCTGTTCTGGCTCTGGTAATTAGAGTGTCATGTTGCTTATGGACGATCGCCTGAAGGACATAGCAAGTAACTATATTCTCAGGGTGTCAGGCATGTCCTCCTCAACGTTTAGATTTAGGTCTTGAGTCCTCCGCTAGACGAGAAAGAAAAATATCTACTTACCTTAGACTGCTATTCTCCTAATCTCTGATGTAGGTAATCGTCTTTCTTCGTCGATGCACTTTTTTCTGTCTTAATATTAATTACACTTTTTAGAATTACCTTGTTAGTTTCTGTGCTACAATAGGGATTCTGAACAGACTCTGAACAAATGCAAAGTACATGAAGTTCTTTAAGAATCAGTTGCTAATCCAACACACTGATTCGCATGGCCATTAAAAATATGTAGTTAAATAAGAAAGATTTGGATTCAAATAATACATGTATGATGTTAAAATTCAGCCTGTATTAAGTAAAATAATTCATTGTTTAACTTATTGTGCATAAAGCAAATTAAATTTGCATACTAGGCATGGCAAATTAGTGATAGATACATCACCAATTATGTCTAATTCCAACTGCATATGCTCATTAGAGTCATGGTATCAACTGACTGGCCAAAAGATTCAATTTCTTTTTTAAAGAACGTGTGAACAATTTCGGGATTGAGAGTTCAAAGAATTGAGATTGACGGTAATAGTATTGAAGTTTTGATTCGCTTATGACTGACTTCTCGTCCAAACTGAACATGTATCATTTTTCGGAACTGAATACCTGAAAATGCGAAGGGGTTCCATTATATTGTTGTTGTGTTCCATAATATTATACCATGGAACCATAATATTACATTATCATCAGAACTACTACACCTGTGTACAAAATTTCAGCTCGACTGGACGTCGTATCTCGCAGGTGTTCCATTATATTATTATATTATAATGTTACCATGATACCATAATATTGTATTGTCACCAGAACTACACGTGTGAGCAAAATTATAGCTCGATTGGATGTAGTATCTTGAAGGGGTTTCACTACATTATTGTATGGTTTCATAATATTGTACCATGGTACAATAATATTATATTATCATCAAAACTACACGCGTATGCAAAATTTGAGCTCGATTGGACGTCGCAACTCGAAGGCGTTCCATTATATGATTGTTGAGTTCCATAGTATGGTATCAAGGTACCATGGTACCATAATATTGTATTGTCATCAGACGTACACGTGTATGCAAAATTTCAGCTCGATTGGACGTCGTTAAGTGGTTCAAAATTGACCTGCAAGAGTCCGCCCAAACAAACTAACTATAACTACCTAACTAACTAGCATACAAAGAAAATTAAATAAAAGCTTGTAAAAATATACATACGCGTCGAATTAAGAACTTCCTCCTCTCTAAATATTTCGAAATCAATTAAAAAAATTTTTGCATCTTAAAAATGATAATAAATCTCTATTTCAAACTTTCTTATTCTATAAATCTAAGTCAAACTTATTACGGGAACTCTATTAAATTACATCCCTTTTGCAATGATATTACTATTGATTAATTTAATCAATGATATTACATTGAAACACATTTGAAATTTCCATAATTAAGTTTTTAAATCAAAACTATATTGGGATAAAGATAAATCACTCTAGGAAGAGAAATTACTAATTCAATTTTAAATTATTTGTCTTGCGACGCAAAATACAATTGTTTTATACTAATTTTATTATCAGATTATAAATCATTTTTGATGTTTAAATATATTTTGGGAATTTAATATTTGCAGGGTATTCGAAACAAAATTATCCATATTATCAAAAACGTGTTTACATTGTAAAAGGATAAAGCAGTTCAAAGATTAACAATGAGTAATGGTCAAACATGAACATCTGCATTGAACTATCGTTTACTTTTATTTTTGAGGAGAATGAAACCAGTACATCAACTATATTTATAAAATAAATATTAGGTATGGTAAGTATTTTTAAATTTGATTTATTACTATAATTAATTATTTTCATAATTATAATTAGCGGGTTGACAAAAGGGAGATGACCTACTACTCCGAAATTGATTGCCTAAAAAGGCGCGAACACGTGAACAACAGACAAGTAATTTCTATATATACCTACTTTTCATTTATAATATCGTTAATCCTTAGATTTATTGGAAAAAAACAAAGCGATATATTAAGTATTATCATTAAAATTGTAATATATCATGTCACCTGTAAAATAATTAGCAGCGACATTGAAAGATATTCAAAATATTTAACTGGATCTTGTTACATATAATTTTACCGAGTCGAGTAGTGCGAAATATGTTTAATAATATGTTTTAACAGCCTTTCATACCGCCTCATTTACCTTCTTTATTCCAGGAGATCTAGATTTGTCTGAGTTAAAGATTCCTTATAATGGAATTCGGGGAAAATTTACTATGAAAAATGTTTTTTCTACGATTGTGCTGAAAATGAAATTTTCTAACTTTAAAATGACTGCAGAAATTGTCACTTTGCCGCACGCCGTGCGGCAAAGAATTTGCCACACGCCTTGATTACATCTCACACACCGGAATAAAATAGTGTGTTTACCTTAAAGAATTTTATATTACTTACTGGTAATAACAATTAAATTCTATAAATGTACTAAAATACACCTAGGGTACATCATTTTCAAGAATTTTCTGATTTATTAATCTAATTTTATTTATTTTTGGACTTTAAAATAATTCTATCTAAAGTTAAATCACAATTCCTAAATATTTCATGCATAATGTTATCTGAAATGCCTTTGTTCTAATAAATAAGGAAATATTAAGTTCATTATTTAGGTAAATAATATTTCGTACAGTATATAAATATATTTTAAAAACGTTCTAAAACAGCAAAATCTTCACGCACAAAGTGTAACTGCTAGGGTGGAAATATAAACAAGCAAAGTAGTACCGCAAACGATAAAGAACCCTATTGTAAATTAACGGTGTGTTACAAATCAATTGGGAAAGGAAGCCTTATCGGACCTGGAGGAATTTTAATAGCGAACGCTAGCTAAAGGGTATGTCGTAAGGGCATGACGTAAGCACGAAGCAGTTCCTTAATGCAAGTTAACATAAGGAACTCGCGGAAATCATATAAAAACGCCGCTAAACTAGGTATGGGGATCAGTTGGCAGTATCAATTTTGGTAACCCACTGGTCAAGAACCCCCGAGACGAGAAGTTGTCTAATAAGAGCAACGCTTGTTTTTGTTAGTTAATTTTAAACTTTGAGAAATACTTTTATATAATCACGAGGCGAGTTGTCTGAATAGACAACGCTCGATTCTTTTGTTTAACTCTTAATAAGAATTAATTTTTTATATAGTCACGAGACGAGTTGTCTGAATAGGTAACGCTCGATTCTTTTGTTTAACTCTTAATAAGAATTCATTTTTTATATAGTCAAGAGACGAGTTGTCTGAATAGGCAACGCTCGATTCTTTTGTTTAACTCTTAATAAGAATTCATTTTTATATAATCACGAGACGAGTTGTCTGAATAGGCAACGCTCGATTTTTGTATTCAATTAGAAACTGTTAAAATTTAAATTAGTATTTGCAAAGAAACTAGAAGTTTATTTTTTATCCAAATTTAATTGTCCGTCGGTACTCGGACAATGGACGATCTAGAAAACAATCTCGAGGGCATGCAAGGTACAAGGGGAGAGAATCCTGGTAATCTTACCATGTATACAGGTAGAGGTAATGTAACTTAAATAATTATCGCAAAATGGCCAATTAACTTTAATTTGTTTATTCATTTCTATCTAAATTTCTACAAACTCTTGGCTACGCGAATTACATTTATACAATTCACGACTTTATATTGAACCATCCCAACGTAATACAATCGGCTTCTGTGATACCATGATGGTAATATTAATTGAGGGTAATTAGTTACTTATATTTATAGTAATTTGTTCTTATTAATTTAGGTAAAACTATTCGAGTAAGATAAGTTTAATTAAGCGTAATTATTTTGTCACATTGAAGGACTTTTATTAATTTTGATAGGATTGCGTAGGGAGAATTTCTTTGTAATTTAACAATCCAAACTGTGAAATGGTCAATACATGTAAACAAACTTCTTCGATCATTAACCTTTCGGACCGCGGTCAGCTGTGTTCGACATTATCCTTCCGATAATGTCCTCTATACACTTCTGTGTTGAACTTTATGAGCCATCGGTGGTTAACCTACTTTGTTGGCTTTTGAGTGTTCGATGCAGGGGGTATTGTAAATAAGGATGCTATTTAGCAACAATAAGGTTTGACAGTAGCTCTTTTCGCAAAGTAATGGTTTATTCGGTTATTGTCCGAATGTCTAACACAGGATTTTATTGATGGTGTTATCAATTTATATAAAATAAATAACTACGAAGCGCATCATCGGGCATAGACAACCAGTTTTGTCTACCCCGCCAGCGAATACGCAAAGGTCCCTGTTGGCCTATCTACCTACACACCTCCCTGTTGAGGTGTGTGTGCAACGAATCCTCGAAAATTGTAAATACCATCACATAGATATTTGTGTGGGTTTTGTTGGTCATTGTTGCGGGAAATTTCTCGAGCCTGCTGTGAAATTTTATGTTGACCGAACTCAAAATTACAAGTTTTCAGAGATGACAGGAGATGCCGAATGCAAAAACAAACATTACTGTTTGTTTGCAGATTTGTGTTGATCATTTCAGAGTCGTAAGTAGCAATGTACCCTACGCACTCTTTATTTTTATTTTTATTAGGACGATTTGTCCCAACAATGTTATAATATCTACTATCTACATTTTACCGTAATCGAGGCTGTTGCCCCAACTTATGTTCATATAGTATAAAATAAACGTATTAAAACGTTTTCTGTGTTTTCCTTCCATATTTTACTTTTTCAGGAATAAATGAGATTAAATAAGACTATAATTCTTTAAACAAACAAAACAAGTACTAATAAAATTTGTAATTACAGTGAAATCAGTCTTAAATAAAGTGTAGAACAAATAGTACAGAGTACAGAGGTAAAAGTTAACATTAAACGAGATTTTCCAAATAATATAATAATAACAATAATCATATTTATAGCAGTAAATAGGAACAAGTAATATCAAACTTTATAAAAAGAATCTGTTTTTAATATTATTACTATCACAACAAATTTGGGTCCTAACTTTAAAAATCTAGACGATCACGTAAACTGCCAACTTTGTGTATTTTTCTGTCTCAACAAAACGAGAGAGATAAATACACGACTGGGGGGGGTTAGGGGTATTTCAGTCCATTAATTACACATGAATTGCAATTAAAAAGTCAAATTTTCTAACTTCAGAATGACT
The DNA here is from genome assembly GCA_936432065.2 of Rutpela maculata. Taxonomy (NCBI): domain Eukaryota; kingdom Metazoa; phylum Arthropoda; class Insecta; order Coleoptera; family Cerambycidae; genus Rutpela; species Rutpela maculata. The sequence goes on from OW386288.2 coordinate 121,687,122, forward strand.
GTGGAAAATGTCACTTTAAATAAAATCTGACAGGCAGCAAATTTAAAATTTTGGAAAGACTTTAAAAAAGGGAAATAACTTCACAACCGTAGAAAAAATAGTATGTAACACACATGTGGCAAGCTTCATTGCAAAACTCGTATGATAGGACATCGTTTTGCAATGAACCCCTTGCCACACTTATATTACAATCTACTATTCACTATGTGCGTGGGGCTCTAACCCACTTTGCTAGGTACGCTCAGAGTGCAAGCCAGATGAACCACTGAACTACCCATATATCATACGAATAATTTGTAGAGATTTATAAAGTAATTTTTAGCGTCTATGAATCTACTATGGAACCAAGAACGTACAGAATCGAGGCCTGAGATTAATTGTGACGTGCTTTTAGGTGAGTCCGAAAGCGTAATTTTTGGCACCTTAGCAGCGGAGGTATTTACAAAGCGGTTGCTCGGGCGCCAGTTTTCTATATTACGTGTGGAAACACCACGCCCCTCAAACAGCCTGTTCAGTAGGGCTGGAGTAACTACAGTGGAGAAAGGGTGAATTCCAATCGGTCAAACAGGGAAAATTAGACGCTCACATATACAGTAGTGAAACACACAGCAATTATTCTTAACATAATACAAACCACCCAAATTAGACAGATTATTTTTGCCTGCAAAACTGGACATTACCCTCTAACTACATACCCCGGTTGATCAGAAAATTTTTCACAATATTTTGGTTGGAGTCGAACCTGTTGTGAGATCAAGGAGAAGGAGGATGAAGCAGAATAACCTGAAACGAAATGAATAAAGAACAAGAAGAAGTGGTTACAAAGCTGAAGAGAAAATAAACAAAAAAGTAGAATCCGAATGTGGTGTGGCGGGTTACCTGTATGAACCAGCGGGGAGGCGGGGTCATTAATCAGCTAATGGAGTTAGCATGGTGACGGGAGTTTGATGGCGCTGTTTTACCCGTGTAGTATACCAGGTGGCTCAACCGATAGGGACACCCTTGTAACTTTTAGATGGGCGAATGGATTTTTTCAAATTTAGTGCAGTGATATATGGGATAAAATTTCGAATTATATGATGTAAAGAACCAGAATGATCGACTCCCGGCTTCGATACAGTTTACATGAAAATCAAATTTTTAAATGGGACAACCTGTATATTTTGCATATCTAGATCCTGCTAGCCAAAATATATATGATCTGACCCTCAAATATTATTTTGATTTTCAAAAAATATAAAAAAAAATTATTACTATTATTATTATTTATTTATTTAACTATAAATTTAGTACAAAGAGAAGGTAGACATTATGCATATCATTTTCTTCGGAATTTAAAGATCTAATTAAATAACAGGTTGTCCCATTAAAAAAAAAAATTGTTTTCTTTGAAAAACCAATATCGTTGAACTTAATGAAGAATAAATCATGTTTAATGTTAGTATCTAAAAAGATAATATTTTAAAGGTACTTTCAGACTGGTTTTTAACAATTTTGGCAAAATCGCGGCTTTCTATGATTAAAACTAAAAATTAAAAATTCAAATTTTTTGGAAATCAAAATAATATTTGAGGGTCAGATCATATGCAGTTTGGCCAGCAACATCCAAATATGCAAAAATATACAGGTTGTCCCATTTAAAAATCTGATTTTCATGTCAATTGCATCGAAACCGGAAGTCGGTCATTTTGGTTTTTTTAATTGTAGAATTGCAAACTTCATCCCATATCACTACACCAAATTTGAAAAAATCCATTCCCCGGTTCAAGAGTTATTAAAGTGTCCCTATTGGGTGAACCACCCGATATGGTTGTGGTGATATTATCGAAATTAATAACATACTGGAACGTGCACTTAATGCTTTTGATATACGATACCACTAAAGCATGTTTTTACGGACAGGGAAACTTGCGTGCACTTTTCCTTGTTTGACAAGATCTGATTGGTTGAAGGAAACGTCTGATTGATTTAACTGTCTGTACACTGGCCAAAAAAATGGAAGGATTAGTGCACGCAAGTTTTTCTCTCTGAGTCACTTTCTCTAGTCGAGTGTACCTTCCAGTTTGTTATTAATTTCGGTGGGTGATATGTTTCACCACGGGAAGGCAATCCAGGTGACAGCGGAATGGCGGGCGATTAATGAACTAGTGGAGGACAGTCGTCGACATCCATATTGCTTTGTCGTGGCAAACAAAGGATTCTTGGTTTTTGGTGGAGTATCATAAAAAATAAAAGCGTAACAATTCAAAAGTGCGATAAACTCACGTGCAGATGCGGTGCGGTGTTTTTGGTGTAATTTTTACTTCACTGTAATACTGTGTGACTGAAGAGATGTTTTACAGGCGGCAAAAGGTGTTGATGTGTGGTTGTGCAGGAGGTGTGTTGCCACCATAACAGAAAATTAGGAATACTAGAGCAAGGTGGCTTATGTGTACCGGCGACAGCGAAATTCAATTTGGTACGTAAACATCATTACGAAATAGCTCATCCTGAGTTCAAAAGTTGTTTTAAGATCGTTGGGCGGAAGTTTTGGTTTCCTAACCTGAGGAGGTTCATCAATAAATACACTGCGGGGTGCATGTAGTGTGCTTTTGCTAAAAGTGAATATAGCAAAGGTGAAGGGTTCTTGCACCCTTCTGAAAAGGTGCATATACTTAGGTCTGTTTATTAAGAGTGTACGGCGAAACAGCTACTTGCTGATGGTGGTTGACGCATTCATAAAGTCCATTATAGGTAAACCAACGCGAACATTCAAGCAGAGGCGATTCTACAATTAAGGCGGACATATGGAAAATTTGGGTATCCAAGGAGAATTGTCTCTGATCAGGAACTGCTAATTAGCAAGGCGCTTGCTATGTTTCTGACGGAAACACGTGTAGGATGCTATTGGAACACCCAGAGTGAATGACCAGGTGGAGAGGCCGAATACAATAGTCAAGGCGTTGACTGCAAGTGCAGGGAGTGAGTCGGGATGGGAAGAACAATTACTGGAGATGGTGTGGGGCATAAATCATACTACGAATGAAAGCACTAGAATTTTTCCAGCAGATTTTTATTTCTCCTATTATAGTGAGTTAACAGCCCAGGCAAGGCAGCTAGCGGCTCGGCGAAAGGTTTCTAAGGGAATAAAGGCGAGGTATGAAAAGGCGTAAGGTGGCAACCAAATACAAGGTGGGTGATTTGGTGTTATAGCATTAATGGCAATATTTCGAATAAATATGGCGGTTCCTATCGTATCACCAAACCGTTGGGGTAATAATAGGTACGTGATCACTTCTTTCAAAGGCGGACATATGGAAAATTTGGGTAAGAGAGTATAAGCAGCTTAAAGCAGCGGTGGCAATTGATGCTATGAAGCGATATCAAACCGGCGCCTGTGTGGATGGTGATGAATCTGGTATTGACTCAGATGATAACGATATTGACAGGTATCGGCGACAAGATCTAATCGATCTACCCGAAAGTTACATCTGATTAATTAGGGCATTATTTTTTGCAGGTTGATCGACTGTTACAAATCTGGAGTCTGAATAATTCGAGTGTAGTGTGGCGAGCGATCTTTATTATCTGGTGGAGTCATTACTCATACAATGACGTAGTAAGGTAACGGGAGTATGGGGCTCTGATTTACCGGTGTGGTAAATAGTTGGTGGTAGGTGTCGCCACGGGACAAAGGCACGATTAGCGATTAACGAACTAATGGGGAGGCAGTCGACGCCATCTATATTGCTTTGTTGTCGCGAACAGAGGATTACTGGCTTTTGGTGGTGTATTATAAAAAATAAAGTTGTAACCAAAGTCCATGAAACATTCAGTCAAGAAGTTGTCGAAACCAGAGCTCAACGGTACCAATGTTTATATTTTGTTTGTATAAATAAAGGATTTTCAGCCACTATCTTCCATTATTTTATATTTAATCAAATAGGTATATTATAAACACACGTTTTTAATTATCATCGAAGACAGAAAATGTACAGAAATTCATTTCATTCAACATTCATTCACATTCTATATTGTCCTCTTTCTCTCCGGTTGATGTTTCTAAAAAATGAAAGATTGCTTGAGAATACATTACTGTAGAATTAGTTTGGGGATGCGTTTCTTGGATAATCGAGTGCGATGGGCTCAACTCATAAATTGACGACCTTGCTATCTGTATTCTTCGCCACATATCACATTACAGTTGCCAGTATTGCCTACAAGACTAACATGTGCGATATGAAATTAATAATAGACGCATTTGTTTCATAAACTCACCGGCGTTCTTTCCTCTTAGAAAGAAGAGACCTTTGACCTCAGCTGCACAGCCCTGAATTTTCAAATTTGTACAGTAACAGACAGAGCCCTCAAACAATTTTGCTCAATACATCTTTGTAGACGACCGGTTTTGTGAACTATAAAATTTTTCTTCACATCACCAGACAATCAGAATTTATATATTAATATATCTAAGTTTGTCAAATGTGTAATAGGTTAATTAAGAAGCATGTCAGGGATAAATATTATGGGAGCCTATATGGTGATTCAGATATTGTCCGAAAAATGTTTAGAAGATGCACAATTGGTTAATGCAATAACTTCTTTTTCTACAACTACTGTATGTACAATATTGTACAATTTACAAATCGAGTAAGCTTATTTTTACGCACAGTCATGTGTAAAATGAAGCAATTGCACGGATTTCATGATTTATCAACGCTAACTCTTTATTTGATAGGACACCGACATTTTCATATTGAAATGTCAAAAAATGACAATTTTCACGTAAGATGTCGATTTCGCTAAAAGTCAAAAAAATATCTTTTTGGTAGGTTCCTGCTGGATCGAATTTTCGATTTCGCACGCGTGATTCACGACGCGTTTAAAATGCCACTTTTGATATTTCAATATCGGTATAGTACGGCCTTCTCGCTCATGTATGAATGAAGATCTGATCGTTTTAAATCTCCTTGTTTTGTCTTTTTTGTCATATATTTCATCAAATTCTTAAGAGTGTTTCTATTTTATAGTTATATTATTTAGTTAGAAACTAGTTGAATTAAAGTCTTATAATTTATATGCTTTCATAATATCATCCATACATGACATGTTTCTTAATTGAAGTATTTTACATTTGACCAACTTCTATAATACGGCAGCCCGTTACAAAAAACCACCATCAAAGCATCGAGCTTTATCGCAGGGAAACTCTATAGATTATAAAACTGTAGGACACTTTTTCATATGACAAAAGTTCGAGAAACGATACGGACGGCTGGCAAACGACTTTCCGTCTGTCGAAAAAAAATGTAGTAATTTTTATACCGCGGCGAGGCAGTTCTCGATTAATTCTCGTTAAAAATGATAAACAAGACATGAATTAATCGAAAACTGCCATTTTTCATTGGCCTAAGTTCCAATAATATCAATCAAAGTTGCATCAAATTGGAGGCTAAAATTATCAAAGCAGCGAGGCTAAAAGTTTTTTCTATTTATAGAGTGGGGTGTATAAAATAATAAAAAAGAGGCGAACTGCCGTTTTCCATTGGCCCTAGTTGCGCGAAATCGAATGGAGTCGCATATACGATCGGCGTGCTGGTGCGACGGCGCGCAGAGGACATAGAGATGCTGGATGACTTCGTTGCCTATGGCAATGACATGTGGTGTATCCGAAGCTATGTAACATCTTCAAGTTTTTATCGAAAATGCAAAGTCCGACCATTCAAAATCTTGGAGAAATCAGAAGAATTTCAAAAAGCCTTTGCTGCCCTCGGAGAAGGCTCAAACGAAGAATATTTTCCAGTACTCGAAAATTATGTATGCCATCTTTATAAAAAACCAAAGATCGGTGATGTTAGTGAAGCGAGGATGCGAATATTCCAGGGTGCATACGACAGCCAAGGTATGAATGACCGCCTCTACTCGACATGACCAGTTATGACGCATGTTCATTGCCACCTCCTAAATCAGAGCTCTGACAGCATCTATTGCGCACTAGTAGATACATTGCTCAGATATGAGCTGGTGCTCATCTGCGTCGACCGAGCAACCTGACACCGACAAACGCTGGCTGGACCGAGGAACATGGAAGATTGGCATTCAAATGGTTCGAGGGTGATCAACTTTCCTTCTGCGCTGATTTAATAATAGATTACTCTATACCAGGACTTTTCACAGGTGAGCGTCGTTCAATTATATGCTCTCTATATCTTGACGCCATGTCATTAAGGTTGATTTTCTTATTTATTTCAGACCAAGGTGAAGAAGAAGAAGAACAAGAAGAAGAGGAACAAGAAGAAGACGTAGATTACGGAGATGAATCAGAAAATATAGAGATATATAGTAAAAGCACATCAGATGAAGATGAATTAAATGTTTGAAACTATAATAATATACCTGAAAATTTTAATCGTTCTTCTATCATTACTATATGTCCGGAACCTTGAAATTCAATTCTAATTCCATTTAAACAAATTCTCTGAGAGCTTGTGCTTACAAACGGCCTTAATTTGCTTCTTTTTGTCGCGGCGGAAATCATTTTCCTCAAATGTGGACTGAGAAAAGGTTCAGTTCATATCTTTTTGATCTTCTTAATGGTATTTGGAATAGCCTGAAGTGGAGAACTGCCTCGCCGCGATGACCTGATCAGTCCTCAAAATTAAGCAATATGCGAATCTAATCACTCGTAACTGAATTAGCAAAAGTTCCGTTGGAACTTTTTTGAGGTCAAGAGACATCTAAACTAGGTACTCGATAATGAGCAGAACTGCCTCATCGCGGTGACCAGAATTTTAACCGGTGGCTATTTGTCATTATTTCGGTCTTTGTAACTCAGCGTATCAGTCAAAAGAGCAGTTATCAATTTTCCCTCATCATATTTACTTCCCTCGACAAGAAGACAAAAGAAACTGTTTTTCTTTACATATTCAAAGCTGGATTTGAACTCTTTAGGACAGGTAAAACGTTCCACCACCCTGAACTTTTCTTCTCAGCTCTTCCAGAACTGATGAGAAACGCTGGAATTATCTTCGCTAAAGTAAATCGAAAATTTTGGTAGTGGGCTACCTATTACCACGAGAGCCCACCTACAAAAATGGAACACAAGCTGGAGAGTCAAAAATTGGTGGGGGTGCCTATCAAGTCATCCTCTGAATGTGTGTAGTCGGTCATGGCAATCCGGGTTGCAGCGGCGCAGGAGCAGCCATTTTTGTGATATGGCTCAAATAATTTTTGAATGTAACGCTTTTCCATGACGTGCAATCAAAAAAGTTTGAGACGAGAATTTTTCAGTTTTGTCGACTCTACATGATGGCATTATATGCGGTTTTACTTTTAATGGGGTTTAATGGGGTTCCTATGGGATAGCATGTTTTTTTTATATAATCAACCACTCTTTTTTATAGTGGAGTTCGATTCTACGCCAAAAGATATCACTTTTGCTCTTTGCAATTTTTTGCTCCGAGGCCAATTTGCGCCAGAAATTTTTCAACATTCAATAATTTTTTACGGCGAAAGTATGCGCTCTAGAGAAAATTGTAAAAGAGAAAAGTTGTTTCTTTTTTTATGTAGAATATACGTGCATTTTTTCAGATCTCTCACAAAAAAATTTTTTTCCAACTTTGGCAAAAAAAATTTTTTCAGAAAAAAAAGTTGAAAAAATACATGTATATTCTACATTAAAAAAAGAAACAACTTTTCACTTTTGCAATTTTCTCCAGAATGCACACTTTCGCCGTAAAAAATTATTGAAAGTTGAAAAATTTCTGGCGCAAATTGGCCTCGGAGCAAAAAATTGCAAAGAGCAAAAGATTGATATCTTTTGGCGTAGAATCGAAGTCCACTATAAAAAAGAGTAGTTGATTGCCATGACCGATAACACACGTTTAGAGCATGACTTGATAAGCATCCCCACTAATTTTTGATTCTCCAGCTTATGTGTTTTACTTTTGTAGGTGGGCTCTCGTGCTATATGTATTTAATCTATCTCCTGATATTTCATTTATTTTCTTATAGAATAATATGTGAAAATAGATGATCTATATCCTGGTGGACTAGTGGAATTATAGAGTAATATTCGTAATATCAAATTTCGAAAAAAATATATATTTATTTTTAATTTTTACCCGGTATCGAGGTAAATACGCCGCCAATGGAAAAATAAATAGGCATGAAATAAACAACAACAAGTAGTATAAAACCATTTAATTTGAGTCATACATTTTGAAATATTTTTTTTTACTAAATATTAATTACAGATTGGTCTACATAAGTAGACTTATTGTATGTACCTTAAGGCAAAATAGCTTTTAAAATTAAAAATAGCTTTTCCCCATTTCAATATTTATACAGTTTGATATATTTATAGCACCTACATTATATTGTACACATAAATATATTATATAATTATATTCAGCTCCGTCTTTATTTATTGCAAAAATATTCATATATTTACAAAAATAATTTTTACACAATATTTCAAGTGCTCAACAAAGGATAACTGATATCTGATAGGCATTCATTAAAAACATTTACAACATGGCATATCATTTCGTACTGGCCATTGAGAAAGTAATATAAAATAGGTTCACTAGATTTAAAATACTTAGTTTATTACCAGGGCTCGGGAATTTTGTTTCGGCGCCAGAGACGGCTCTCATATAGACATATTATATTGCAAACACCTACTGAAATGTTCAGAAAAACAACTAAATGGTGAAATGTTCATCATTGCATTTTTGGTAATAAATTTAACCTAAAGACGGTAATGGTTCTTACAATAAATATATATTGTGTCATACTTGCATAAAATTTTTTCCACGCTGACCTAAAGCCAACTCTGATTTTGACGTCACAGAGATAAAATTCCCGAGCTCTGTTTATTACACACGTTTAAAAGATTCCCACAGAAAAATGATCACTTAAGAGTAGGCATAGGGCAAGACGCCAAAAAAGCACTTCATTGTTTCTAAAAAACACGTTTATAAATGTAGGATATCTACAAAGGAAGTAACTGCCTATTTCTTAAAAAAAAAATATTTCTCACAGTTACTGATAAGAAACTGTATTACCACGAAGAGGAAGATGGTGACACCCGGACGTTTGGTTTTCAATATTCACCAAGTATATGATGAAAACGCTGCATTGGTGAAATCGACAAGACTAAATCTAATCTACAGGGTGCTTTTGAAATACATCTATGTATTCTGATCTATGGATACTCATATCATCCTGATATACGCAAAAACATTTATCAAAATGCAAAAAATTTGCGAGAAAATTAATTTTCAATATTATAAACGATTATTTTGGATGATCACATCACGGACGTACTCGGTCCGTGATGTGATCATCTTTCCGCATCTAATCCTGACCTTGTTCTATATTCTAACCGAACCGGTGTCAAAATGTAAAAAGAAGTGCAACAGATAAACAATAGCAGTGTCAATAATGTTTATTGTTGTCAAAATACCCTGTTAACGCGCTTCTTTCGGATTTCAATCGATTGGCCACATTTTTTTATACTATGGGATAAAACATACTTAGAGGAGAAGGCACAAATAGGGACTTGACAATGAATATGATCTCTTGAAGGTGATATCTATCGATAATAATTAAACCTACTAGTTGACTTCGATTAATTTTAAAAGAGGTAGATCAACGTTTTATCGTCACTTGTTTATAGAGAATTAGTGTTTTGCAAAGAATTTTTGTACTTTCAGTGCTTGCATTTTTGTTTTGTTTTGTGTACTTAGATTATATTAGGTTATTTTCCAATATGTTTGGTGGTATTATAAAGAGGAGTACATTCGTGATTTTCAAAAATGAAAGTTTAGGAAGAAGTATGTTCTTATTGTTATTTGAGTTAAAAAAATAGTTCGTCTTTTAATTCTTTTAAGTGTTTGAAAAACTGTTCATTTTTATATTGCTGGTTTTCAAAACATTCGTTTTTACATTGTTTATTAAGATTAAGAAGAAGTTCGATCAAGTTTAATATTCATTAAGTTTGGCATTTATATTCATCTGCATCATTAATTGTTATAATATATTTCTTAATGTTTATTGGGTGCTGTCTTTTAATACTTCTGATTAGTACAAGAATATCTCACGTAAAAATATATAAACTGAAACAAAATTGATGACAACGTTATCAGCTATCAATTTAATTTTTAATTATAGGATTATCATTAAACAATTTTGTTTCAGTTTATATATTTTTAGGTATGAGATAGAATAGAATAAGTTTATTTAACAAATTGTTTTACGACAATGTAATTGTTAAAACAGAAACATTATATTAAATAAACTAAGCCCCCACATTAAGTGCTATTTATAGCACTTGAGCGTGCATTGGGCACACAAAAAATAATAATATATATAAAAAATAAAATTATATATATACATATATACACACACGTATATATACACATATATACATATACACCACACATTATATATAATATAATAATACCGAAACGACACTACAATTTTTAAAACGGTATACATTATAAAAAGAAAAACAAATATAATACTTAGTACATTGACAATGATATAAATTACAAGAAATAAGATACGCACATACTGCTAACTTTCAGGTGATTAAAATGATCGTCTCTACTGTGAATTAATTGTTTTTTAAATCTATTATATCATTAATTTTTTTTTCTTTCAGTTTCCATTACAAATTGTTTTGAAACTATTTTAAATTTATGAACTGATTTTATGTTCTTAATTCCTGTGGGCAAAAAATTGTATGCTTTCGGAGCAAAGAAGTTATGGCTTCTCTGGCCGATGGTTTTTAACATACTTTTACAGAGAACATCATTTTTGTATCTGGTTTGGTGTTTGTGATTTACAAAGTTCTTCTCTTCAGAGTATGTTTTAACAACTACGGAATGAAAGTATAATTGGCGGATGTCCATTATTCTGGCCTCTTTGTATAATATATCTGATGGGTGAGTTATTGGTTTTTTGTATATTATCTTTAGAATTTTTTTTTGAATTTTGTCTAGACCACTAAGGTTAGTTTTTATTAACCCTCCCCATCCTATTATGCCATATCGCAATTGAGATTCAATTAGAGCAAGATAGATAGTTCTAAGTTGGTCAATATTTAGTATATCTCGAAGATTATTAAAGAGGTAAAGCATACTTCTTAATTTACTAACCAATTTATTTATATGAACGTCACACTTGAAATGAGAATCTATATAAATGCCAAGATATTTCACATGAGTGTTAGATAATATCTATATTGACTGATTTTCGCCCAGTAGTATATTCAGTTTGTTGTAATTTGGTAATGTAGACTTGTAACAGGAAAAGGAAATAAATGATGTTTTATTAAAATTTATCGTTAAAAGTTTAGAATTAAACCAGTCAATTATTTTTTTGAAATCATTCTCTACATCAATTTTTAACTAATCAGAAGTATTAAAAACCAACCTCGGTCTGATCCATTTGGCGTAGAGGTTTTTTCATTAAAATTTTTAGAGAAAGTGGCGAAATACCCAATAAATAGTAAGAAACCAGGGATACACAATAATTGTGATAATATATGTATAAAAAATTTACTGTTGATATTTGTATACATTTTCATCAGTCCAACAATGTAGCACTTTTTGTTTAAGAGCAAATTATGAAAAATTATTCATATTTTCCACTTGAACCTATGTAGGAAGTCATCATGGCAGTGAAGAGAATAGTTTGTATGAAAGACATTTTTTATATTTAGAATGTATAACATTTTTGGAGTAAAACATCACTCCATCTTCAAATTGTTCAAATAGATCTAAAAATAATTTAAGTTAAAATTTATTCAACACTGTGGTGGAATGACTATTACAGTTTTTAATGTAGAAGTAAAAAGGTATTCCTAGTCGATAATTTCTAGACTTCCAAACAAGAGTGTTCAACTTGGGATGAAAAACGAAATCATAGCGTATATGTGTACCTTCTCCTCCGCTTACTTTTGGCTTCTTGATAGTTATCTTAATTTAGAAGTTACCAAATTATTTTATACTCATACATATCTTATAAAGAGAGATACATCTGTAAAAAATATTTCATTTAAACAGATTCTAACTTCGTAGACATCCTGTGCTGAAGTATATATCGTAGTGACTCTTCCAAACGAAGAGTACATGGCGTGGATCTTTGGCGTTCAACTCTAAATTATTTGCTTTAAGGTACATGTTGCATCAGGAATTATTTATGGAACACTATTACTCACAGATTCAGTCTTATTAAAACTAATCATATCACACAAAAATATTTCTTAGCCGATTTGGCCATACATCGGGTATCTCTTACACTTCTCATCGACGATCCTTCGCCTAAACATATACATATGATTTTAAATAGCTATTGACTTTGCAGATTTCTGGCTATATTATTCACATGACAAACAGACGGTATGACAAAATTCGTCTGAAGAGGGTTAATAACAGGGCCGGAATTCCATGCAAAATAAATTTAAAAATTAACAGAATGTCTATTTACCCATATAAAACCAGCACGTGCACCTAGTAAGAAATATAAAGTTTTAAAGGTGGGAACAGACTACTAGCATGCCACGCCATGTGAGTGATAACATGTAAACCCACTTTATTGTTTTAAAATGGAATCTGGAAGCATATTTCTCCCAAGTGGTATTGAAAACAGTAGCAATATTGACTTGTTAAGGTGAGCGGTGCTGTCAAAGTAATTCGACAATTTCTCCTACTTCCCTAAACCGATTCAAAAAATGTTTTGAGGGGCTTTTACAGACAACTTTATAGAATGGTTAAAGGCTATTGAAAACTAAAGAAGGAATTTTTTTTTTCTCTTGCGAAAATCAAAAAACATTTTTTGGTTGATTTCAATAGTCTGGTGTCATTCTCAAGTTTTCTCCAAAACCTTTTCAAAGAATTTTCTCAATCGGTTCAGGGGTATAGGAGAAATTGTCGAATTACGAAATCATTTTCTGAAGCACGGCAGCGCCACCCAATCCCTATTAATACTTGATCACTGTCTAGTTCCAGAACATGCATTAGAAGAGATTCAAACTTGCTGTATATCCTCATGTCGTATTACAGTAAGGTATCACTACAGAGTGATCATCACTGGGTATTTGTATTCAAAATCAGACCACAGCTTTGATGCGAGGCGAAATTCCAGTTTGTACTGATCGAAATTTTTATACGGCCTTTAGCCGTGATATCAAAAGGATGACAGATGCTTGGGATACTGTATGGACGTACACGCGTATCAGCACCCAGTTTTTTCCACTGTTCGTCAGTGAAGTACACACAGTAAACACCACAAATGCATTTTTTTATTTAAATTATTTTCATGTTGTTTGAAATTATTTCTGCTCTGTCTATTATAGAAACCCACTGTAGTGTCTTTCAAATACGGCTCGAAGGACCATAAATGTATGATTGTGAAATAGAAATTCGCATATTCACTCTACTAGTGAGGAAGGTGCCTGTGTACCTCGCAGGAATTAGAATTGCGAGAAATCCATATGCAATGCACACACTCACAATTTTATCGGCAAGTTATAATTTATAATAAAGTTAATAATTACCAAGGAAGACGAAATGTTAAGAAACTTTTAACTATTGATACAGGCCACGTGCCGCGATGGACTTCAAAGTAATAATGTCTGTCGCCTCTCCTTACGCCTTCGTATGATTTCGGCTCGTATACCAATGTCATCTGATTTTTCCGAAATGAAAAAAGTTAAAACTAATATGATCAATTAAATGTTATTACTGTTAAATAAATAAAAATATATATTTAAACAAAAAGGACGAAACAGTGTGTAATTATAGATGTTTTAACGTTTTAAGTTTGACTTTAAATTGGAGATTCACCCCACGCAAACATGTAGTCTGCTTTTTAATACAAATACCCAGCCATTGTATCGGGAAGAAACGAACCGCGTTGCACCATCTCATATCAATGGGTTAAAACTCCACAGTTGCATGATGGGCGGATATTTAACAAGTCTGGACCCAGCTTTAGCATGCTTATCATTTAATTTGGTATATACGTAGACATCTAAAGAAATACGTTGAAATACTTACTATACATATAAAAGTATTTAAAAGTTAAAAAGCGTAGATTTGCTAATTGAGAAATTAGTGATGACTTAACGTGAAAACTGTGATTTAAAGCAAGTCGGTATCCTGTTCGTGTCAAATAACGTAAGATAGCGCACTTTTCATACCTCACGTAGTTTACGTCATATCACATACGTGACGTAGCCTGTTCCTACCTTAAGTAAAAATTTGTTAATTAGTGATATTAGTATTTCATACGATAGGATTTAAAAGAATTGACCTTTGCATTATTATAAATTACTATCAAGAAAATAACAAGACGTCTGAAAAAGTTAATAATTGATTTACCTAATTAAAATTTCTATAAAACTTCTTCGAATTTTGTACAAAAATAAGAGAAAAATCTGTTCCTTGACGTTGTGTTTGATCAAGAAGACCATTTACTCAATACTTTTAAATGCAAATTGAAACAGTTTTTGATGATTTGAAACATTTAAGAAATTTTTCTCAAGTACACTGAAGACTGAAGGTATAATGTATAAAAGATAATTCTATTTTTAAATAATTTTTTGTTGTTATAATTTTGTTTACGTGTCTTTGTATATTTATATTGCATATTCATATTTGTACTGATCTCATTTTTAACCATTGATCTATTGATCTATTTATGTATATAGTAATATTTTTAATCTATGTACTTATGTATTAATTTAATGACTTGTCTATTGTTCATGTATTTTTCTTTTTTAGCGCTTCTTCTTTGTGTTGTCTGACTTGCCATATATACATGTATGTATCTGAAATGGTCAATAAATTACTATTACTATTATTTTATAGTGGCGTTTGCAGTATTTAGAATGTGTGCTTGTAATTCACTGAAATATAGATTATAGATTGTTCAAGATGTCGTTTGGCTCTGAGTTGGCCTTTCTTCACCTCGACCTAAAAGATATTTTGTGAATTACTCTACAACTAGTTCTTGCCCAGCACTTCAAGACTTTTTGCAAAGCTTGTGATTTTTCTGGGAGCTAATTTAGGTATGTTTTTAGGGGTTAATTTCGCCTGTTCTAGGTACTTTAGAAGTCGTGACCGGTGAAAACCTGGCTCAGACGATCGCGAAGGCCTGCGACGAGGCATTGTCAAGGAGGGGGACGGCCAGACCTAGGGACGGGGTGTATTTGGGGACGCCCGAAATCTCCAACCTCAGGAAGGAGTGCGTGAGCGCAAGAAGGCGATGCGTAAGGGGAAATAGAAGGCAGAGACGAGAGGAAGAAAACGTGGCGACCCGAGAATACCGGGAAGCCAGGAAACTCCTACGAGATGCCATTAGAAAATCCAAGAAGGAGAAATGGCGGGAAGTATGTGAGGACATTGACAGAAACGTCTGGCGGGATGGATATAAGATTGCGACAAGACGCATGAAAGTCCCCCCCCCCGGCTATCCCAGCTGAAAGGATAGCGGAGATTGCTGACGCCCTATTCCCGAAGCAGCCGGAAATAAACTGGCTGCGGTGATACCCCCCTTTATGGAGGAAGAACTTAAGACAGCGGCTGCCAGAATCAAGGCTGGAAAGGCCCCTGGACTGGGCGAGATTCCCCCGGATCGTAAAAATAGTGGTGGAGGAGCAATCCGGTACTGTACTAGGAGTAATGAATCGGGCGCTCGAAAGCGGAGACTTCCCGGACAGGTGGAGGAGGGCGAGGCTCGTCCTGATCAGGAAGGGAGACAAACCGCCGGAACAACCGTCGTCATACAGGCCTCTATGCCTGCTTGACGCAGTCGGGAAGCTGCTGGAATATCTGCTGCTAGGGCGACTACAAGTCGAAATCGAGGAGAAGGAAGTCCTCTCCGACAGCCAGTTCGGTTTCAGAAACGCCAGATCGACGGTAGAGGCGATCAAGAGGCTCACGGAGACGATAGGAGAGGCCATGAGGAACAAGAAACTCTGCGTCTGATGTCAAAAACGTCTTTAATACGGCAAATTGGGAAGTGATTGCTGGAAAGCTCGAAAGATTGGAGATCACCCTTTACCTACAAAGGGTAATAAGATCATACCTGAATGACAGATAGATAGGATGGGAGAATGAAGAGACGAGAACATGGAAGCAGGTCACCGCTAGAGTACCACAGGTATTGGGCCTGACTCTGCAGAATCTTATGTTTGATGACATCTCTTTCGGATACCAATGCCAACAGAAGTTACGATCACTGGATATGCTGACGATTTGGCCATTACGGCAACGGCAAGCGGGGTCCCCGAGGTAGTGGAGATGGCGAACACGGCCATAAGAAGGATAGAGAGATAGCTGAGGCACCAAAAGCTTGAGCTTGCGCCCGAGAAGTCGGAAATGGTGATCGTAACTAGAAAAAAGAAACTCCCCCAGGTGAGGATAGCGGTAGGGGGGATAATCGTCGAGCCATATTAAATATCTCGACGTGTGGCTAGATGCCAGACTAACTTACAGAGTGCACGCCGAGAAAACAGCGGAGAAGGCGGGGAAGGCGGCCACAGCGATTGCCAGGTTAATGACCAACGTCAACGGGCCACAAGCTAGCAAAAGAAGGGTATTGAGTAGTGTCGTGCACTCCATACTCTATGCTGCTCCGGTGTGGGAAGACGCGATGGCCGTAGGCAGGATGCGAGACGTGGTCGCCAGGGTACAGCGATGCGCGGCACTCAGGATCTGCAGCGCCTACAGGACTGTATCTTACGAGGCGGCGCTGGTTATAGCAGGGGTTCCCCCGATAGATCTGCTAGCAAGGGAGAGACGCGAGACATATGAAGGCACTAGCACAGCCGTGGCTAGAGATAATTTATTTCAAAGGTGGCAAGAGAGATGGGATAGTGCAACCATAGGAAGATGGACCATGCGTCTGACACCTGACGTCAGGCCATGGGTAGAAAGAAGGCAGAAGGTCGGATACCATCTAACCCAAGCTCTCACAGGATACGGATGCTTCGCGGAATACCTACTGGATATCGGAAAGCTCGACAGCCGAGAGTGCCACTATTGCGGAGAAAATGACGATGCGGAACATACTATATTCCTGTGCAACAGATGGCAGGATCTGAGAAGAAAAGCCGAAGAGAGGCCTTAGGCTTAGGCCTGAGGAGATGGGATCCTTGATGACGGAGACGGAGGAGAATTAGCGGACATGGGCTGGCTTGATCTCCGGGATAATGGCGGTAAAAGAGAGAGACGAAAGGGAACGGGAGTAACAGAAGTGTAACCAAAATATATAACTTGAATGACCGGAGGACTGAAGTAAAGTGAAAACAGTTCCAGACCTCTCGGGACACAGAAGAGGGGGGGTGGTTTAAGTGGGTATGCCATAAGCGGTGACTCCCACATTACCATGGGGGTATCCATAAAGGATTCCCCCCCGAAAAAAAAGGTACTTTAGCCTAATGCGGATTAGTAGCCGCTTTTCTTGCAAGGCTGTCAGCTAATTCATTGCCTTCTATCCCCTCATGCTCTCACTGAAATGTAGTCTTGGTGGTAAGATTTGCTACTGATAATAATAAAATGCGAATATGAGCAGTTGTCAATATTTCGAAAATAAGTTTTAAGATGGCTATATTACAACTTTTCTATTATTTTAAAAAACCTGCTATTCAGAGAATTCAATAATGATGACGTTCATAATCTGAGCAAATTAGAATTTCCAACTGTCTTCACCAATCTCTATAGCGAATACACCATACTTTGAATAATTAAAATACATATTCTTATAATTTTTTGTTTTTTATTTTCTTAATATAAGTTCATTCAAAACTACAATTTTGTCAAAATGTCTGTAAAGGTCCATCCTATATATTTTTTTCACAAAAAGTATATCAGGTTTTCTAACAATCTGACAGTAACTCAACTACTTTCCAAAATATTATTTAATATTTTTTTTGGGTGACCACCTAGCAGATCTGTCTGGACTATATTCGCATTTCAATACAAAAAGTTAAGCAACGTTACTCGTTGTTAGTACTTGGACGGGTGACTTTCAGATAAATACAGCAACCTCGCTCCACCCTTTAGAGGCTTGTATATCAGCGCATAGGCAGATGCAATATTATGCGGATATTGTATAGTGGATATACCATCCTTTGTAGGGAATGTAAAGCAACTGTCTCTTGTTTATTAGATGCTAGACAAGTAAAAAATCAGTACTCTTACCAGAAGAGGTTCTGCAAAATTTTCAGATTGACTTTAAATAAATGATTACCCTGTATATTTTTTTTACGAAATGTATATCAGGTTTGTAGACAGTGTGTAGTCAGGCTTCCTCACACAATGCGCTCAGCCCAAAGCGTCCGTGCTGAATATGAAGAAAATCTTTATGCCTAGGTAATTAATTATTAACAATGTTTTTTGCATTGAAATTTTTCGCGGTATTCGTAGTTAAACTAAGAATCAATTCCCTTGAATCTCATATTAACAATAATATTAAGAAACGGATCTTTGTATACAAGGTGTTAGAAGTGTGATGGTTATCATTTTATGACATGATGTATTGCACTAGAAGGTGTTACGTCCCTGGATAGCCAAACTTATGTGCTTGTAAAGTACGTGATCTTATTGGGAATGGTAATAATTTTTAAGTAACATTCAGAATATTAATATTTACAACTTAAATTACCCACCAGTTAGATCAGATACTACCAATACACAACATTGCAATATTAAAGTTTGAAATTAATTTAATAAACGATAATAATATAGCCTATATATCTTTTTTTCTCTAAGTTTTGTATGTGTTGTTCCTGCCAACATTTGCTAAGAAATTGTAATAGTTCTGCAACAGCAATTTCTGAACTCCGAAGGTATTCTCCATACAGCGCCAGAATTCGAATCACGGTGGGCTTCATCTCCATAAATATAATGAATATATCATCTACTGTTCGACGTTGCCACATATCCATTAATGAAGAAATACAGAATGTAAACAATGTTACTGAAATCTTTCGATGGAAAAAGAATTCGTATAGTACATTTTGCGTTTTCTTTTAATTGTATACTGCCAAAAAACATTACAAAAGAATTTCTGCAATTTTTCGTGAAATTAACCTTAAGAAAGTTAGTGTTTTTGGACAAAATCGTTCAATATGTGACACCTATTGTGTAAGACTTTCTTGTGCCCCTTAGTTCAACATACCTCCACCATACTACTAACACCCTGTATATGGTTTCCAAGAACATTATCAATGGAAATTAGAAGTGCCTACGTAAAAAAAAGACTGGAAGATATTTCTCACTAGGATTAGTATTAACATTAACTTACATAATATAACAGATATTTGATAAATTTTGGTTGCTGTATCACAAATTGAGATCGTTTAATTGATATAAGGTGAAATTTAATTTTGTATTATAAAAAGATACACGTGGTGGTCAATTTGCTACTAATCGAATAGCAAGACTCCTGAATACGACACATGCTACGCAACTCTTCGAACACACAAAAACAGATAGTTAATTCTCATGTAAAAACACCTCACAAAACATATTTTTGAGGTCGTGATTTGATTTGGAATTGTAAAATTGGAAAAAAATGCACTTTTTCATTTTTCATGAAAAATAATATTTTCGCATTTTTCATGAAAAATAATATTTTCGCATTTTTCATGTTCCCCCATATCTGTTACTTCTTGTCGTGAAAACTTGATATTTTAGTATTACAATATTCAAATCTTTGGCTTTCTAATGGTGTGAGTAAAAATAGTTTGTTATGATGCAATTTACAGCGAAAAAGTGTGGATCGAAGTAACTTTTTTATTTTTCAAAATAACTGCATACTGTAAGGGAGTAAGTTGGATCTAATGAAATGAGGATTTGGTTTTATTTCGAACGTTTTTTATAAAATGCAAAGGAAATGAGAAAAAGGTCTTGTAACACTAAAATTGCTCTGGCGCGCAATCCCTAACCGTATCGGGCAACAGATAGTTTTCATTTTATGTAAGTATGAAGTGTTTAGTTTACTACTTAATTTTGTTTACAATTGGTTATTGAAATCTGGAAAACTTACGTTGAACGTTTTTGCTTAATTATATAAATATATAGTATAATATAAAATAATATAATATAATATGATATGATATGATATGATATGATATGATATAATATAATATAATATAATATAATATAATATAATATAATATAATATAATATAATATAATATAATATAATATAATATAATATAATATAATATAATATAATATAATATAATATAATATAATATAATATAATATAATATAATATAATATAATATAATATAATATAATATAATATAATATAATATAATATAATATAATATAATATAATATAATATAATATAATATAATATAATATAATATAATATAATATAATATAATATAATATAATATAATATAATATAATATAATATAATATAATATAATATAATATAACATAACATAATATAATATAATATAATTATATAAAATGCGCCACTTTTTAAGGAAAGCAGCTTATAATTCGTTATATCTCGGAAAATATTCATTCTATGTGAATAATATTTTAGGTATAACGCAATTTTTTTCGTGCGGCGAAATTTTTCCATAACTTTTTTCTTTAATATTTCCAAAGTATTGTAAAAAACAATACTTCAGTTGATTAAAATCTCTTTGAAAAGTGGGATATTTTTCTATATAACTTAGCAGATCTTCAATACTGCTCAACGTCAGTTATTTAAATTTCATTTTAGTTCAAAATAGACACATAATGAATACACAATTTTTTCAATTTTTGCATGTCCTCCATTTTTGAGATATTAGAGGTTAAAATGGGCTTTGCTATGACACCAAACTATTATAAACAACCTTTCTTTTCACAAATTAATTCAAATCCTAAACTACATTTCCCTCGCTTATACTACAATCTTCAATAATAACAAAGTTTCCTCGATACAAACATTTTCTATGCCACTACCGAGAAATCTAGGTAATTTCGAATGATTTTTTTTTTGTATTTTATCACTGGTACAATTTCATGTATGGCAATCGATTCGATGTTTCAAAATATATGTGTCCAAGCTTTCAAGCCGAGTCAATGGTTAGAAACAAAGTTATGGAATGAAAAATGTAAAATATTATATTTCCAAGAAATTTTCTTAAAAAAAATAGCATTTTACAGATCATTTATTTAAGAATATGACCTCAGTTTTCGTATGTTTGCTGGTCGCATAGGGCACTTATTTTGTATATTTCGAGGGTCTTGCTCTCACACTATATAATACTTTATATCCTTAGCAAAACAAAGACAAAAAGAACAGGAAAAATTACAACAGGCTACAAAAAACTGATTCCTGCTCCTTGCGCCTTAAGTCGTTCTACTTAGTCATATATTCAAAAAAACAATATGAACAAGTAGACGAAATTGTGTGTTATGCAACTGAAAGTGGCTAATTTTGTAGTTTTTATAGGGGCAGTATTTTTAGCGGTTAGTAAAGAGCATATTAATTGACCAACTAATCCTCTTTAACATTTTTTACAAAATACGGCATACCAAATTATTATTAACCAAACATTTACAATTACCATATTCTAGACATAAAAAATGTATAAAACTTTAAGTATATCTCTTCTAAAACATCATACCTGTACAAAAGTTAATTATAAAAATAATATTTTGGGAAGATGAAAAGAATACAGTTTTAAAAACGAATATGGAAGAATACTGGGAAATCAAGGGCGAATCCATCGGAGGTGGGGGGTAGCTTAATATTAATAACCCGATGGTGTTTGTTATTGAATTCTCGATATGTTCTGAGACAAACATCGCCTTACGGGAGGAGGAAAAACTTGATCAAAACCGTAATCACCGGTACGAGATTCAAGTGCTGTACCCAGGCTAAGATTGATCAAGATGGTCATCCTAATCATAAGTGCACTCAGATATATGAAGCCTACCTTAGAACTGAAAATCATACCGACATGTTGGAAATCAGCCGAGTTGTTGCCAGGACAGATGCAGAAGGCGATTATCTTGGGACCATTTCGTCTACTACAATACAATTCGAAAATTTACTGCCACAAACCCGTCACAAGTCGTGGGTAGTGGCTGCAATGTAATCGCTGGCGCGACTACCGTGTGACGTCGGAGGCCACGGTAGTCCTGTCCGACACCAGTCAACCGAAATAATAATAATAATAATAATAATAATAATAATAATAATAATAATGCCCCAATATTAAGATCTCTGATCAAAAGATGTTAAGATATGACTAGACGATTTTAATTACACTAAAAGAATGCAATAAAATATTTTTCAAAATATAAAAGTGCTGCTTCACATATTTATTGTTTTACCTGCAGCCACAGTTACTGCAGAAAGAAGTTTTTCGGTTTTGAGGAAACTCAAAACTTATCTTCGAAATTAAATGGGCGAGGTAAGGTTGACTGGCCTAGCACGTACTAATATGAATTCGTCGCGGGAAATTGATGACCATGAAGTGGTTGGATCTTGAAATGTGGGTACATTTTTTTTTACGTTTTATCCCTTGGTGTATTTTAATGAATAAAACAATATTTTTTAACTTACTCTTACTAAATTTTCTGAAACAATTGAATTTTATTTTGAACAGCCCTGTTTTCTTAACCTCCCGTTTTCGCTCTAAAATAATTTCGAACATTTCGTCTTATAATCCAGTAACTTTGTCATCAAAAAAACGGGGTTACCTAGCCTTAAACCAGGTATCTATGCTTTTTTAATATGCTGTAAAGCATTAAAAAGTATTGTTAAATCCAAGTTTATGACCTCGGCAGACCTCCGGGTCTTGGTCAAAAATCCAAAAAACAGCGAAATTTTTGTTTTTTCTTCAGTTTTTGTCGATTTTGACACTTAAAACCCACCTTATTGGTAGAAATAACTTAGTAGACTAAATTTGCTATAAATTGATACTAGAGCAGACTCTGTAGATCAAATAGTATCCGAATTCAAATTTTTGCAATATTTTCATTTTTTCACATTTTTAACAATTTTTAACTTAAAAATCTGTGAAATACGTACTACTACTATAGCTAAGTTCAGAAAATTCATTTTACCCCTAACCCAAGCCCTAAATGTAGTCAGAGGGGCCAAAAGATGCCCCTCCTCCCCCAATATATAGTACTATTATAGTGGAAGGAAAGAGGAAGGAATATAAAGAAAAACATATACATATATAAAAAAATCAGATCTTATAATTTTTAAACAACTTTAACTCTCTTGGACGGTCCGGGAGTGTCGTACGTGTCATCTGCGTCACTGTTTTCTCTTATATTTTCTTCTTCTTCTTGAGACCAGAAGAGATTATCCGACGCCTCGTCGTCTGATTCTTCTTCGAGGTCGGGGGAATCTATATTTATACTTAAATCAGAAGCATTGTCGCATGACTGTCTACTGCAATGCTTGAAAACCGTCGAAAGTATTAATCCAGATTTTTTGCAACTACGCGTATTGCTACAGCCCCCCTTGTAGCTGCGTGATATTGTGGTAATCACTGGTAAAGACATTCTCTAATTCTTACTGGCATTACAAAGAAGCACATAATCTTTTTCTAAAAATGTGTCAGAGGGAAAAAACCGGACGCGACTTATTCAAACGCCTCCTCGAAATACAAGTCTCCTGAACTCTGTCTATTTCTGCACGCCTTCAGTGGATGTGACTCTACATCGGCACTGTTCGGGTAAGGAAAAATGACATTTTTGGCTATAATTAAAAAACATTCAGACCTTGAGGATAAATTTGCTGTATTTTATAGATCAAATGCCACACCTGAGCAAATTGCCGAAGCAGGCGAGGTGATCATAGTTGCGCTATATGAAGGCAAACATTCAAGATAGAATATAAACGATTTACGCTTCCAGTTGTTTGCGAGGGCTGCAGCAAAAATTAATTTAAATCTTGCTACGTTGCCTCCAACTTAAGATGCTGCACGATTTCACTCCCTGCGGACGTACCACTGGGTAAAATTAACAATTATAAATATTACTTCTTTAATATTACAATTTTTTCTATACCTTTCAGGTGCAGAAGTGGCTGGGTGTGGAAAAGAATTCTGTTGACTGGGGCTGGGTGCTCACGTCTCATCTCAAGGCCTCACTTCCAAAATAATGTCCAGTGATGCAGCACCGCAACAACTCTTGCAGCTGATATCATGCAGCTGGTAGAGGGGCTGCAGCAATGCAGTTAGTTGCAAAAAATCTGGATTAATATGTTCGACGGTTTGCACGCATTGCAGTGGACCGTCATGCGACAATGCTTTTGATTTAAATAGAAATATACACTCCACCAGGCCTCGAAGAAGAATCAGACGACGAGGCGTTGAATAATCTCTTCTGTGCTCAAGAAGAAGAAAATGAGATAAGAGAGAACAACGACGCGGACAAGATGGACCCTTTTAAGACCTTGTTACACGGCCAGTTCAGTTATCAGTTCCCTTTCCGTTTCAGTTAAATGATAAATAAAAGTGATGTGTAAATGTTAAACTGAACTGAAACGGAACGGTTAAATTAGAACTGAAACGGAAACCTAGCTCGATGGCCTGGCCATCAGTTAACGAACAATATTCAGTTTAAATGATCGTATAGACAGACGTTTCAAATCAGGCTACATTTTCGCGTCACAGAGCAAAGTGTAAACATGTCCAATTATCACGATTTTATTGATATATACCGAAGTATTCCATGTCTATGGAAGAAAAGTTGTGTCATGTATCATAATGCAGTAAGAGGAGATCAGGCTTAAACATTTTATTAGAGAAATATAAAGAATATGAGTTAAAAGCTACAAAAAAATCTGTTTTGTCAAAAATAAATACTTTAAGATCGGCGTTCAATAAGAAATATAGAAAAGTTAAAGCAGCAGAGCGAAGTGGTGCTGGAACAGACGAACTCTTTACTCCATCGTTGTAGTACTATAGCTTGTTCTAACAAGCTTTCCACGAAAATGAAATACCTCGTATCCTGTTTCTTAATATAGTAACTAACTTTAATAGTTCCATATAAGTTGCTTCACTCATTCTCAAGTAGTTTGATCAATCACTTGGTTCAAAATGAAGTTCGTGTAACAAATTAATATTGCCTTCGTAGGTACCATTGTTTACTCCATTTTAAACTCTTTTTTCCTTGTTTTCTCGAGCGCAAATAGGAGAGAAACAACCAGCAATGTTTCCTCATCCGTATTTCACCTAACAGAAATGATAACTTACATGAATCGTGTAAATACAACCTATCTGTCATTTCAAGAAATCATTTAACTGAAGCGAAAAGGGAACTGATAACTGAACTGGCCGTGTAACAAGGCCTTTAGGACGGCAACGGTTTTAGCAACCCACGCTGCACAGACGGCAGTGGACTGCGCCAGCGGATTTGTCCGTTTGCAGCCGCGAACTATAGGGACTTTTTCAGATATGTACGGATCTCGCCGTAGATTATACACATAATTATTTAACAAATTCAACATTTTTATGAATATAGGGGAAATGTCAATAAAAAAAGTACTAATAATAGAAATAAGACTTATTTACCAAAAAAAAAATCGGTGGGGAGAGTAAGAAAAAGGTTGAACAAACAAAGTGTAATAGGCGGATACGTATGTTTCCTGTAATTAAGTGCACCTCTTGTCGTGCGTAGATATCCAGTTCCCGGCATCGCGAAAAATTTGAACAGTTGTATTTCGGATACTATTTGATCTACAGAGTCTGGTACCAATTTGTAGCAAATTTAGACCACTTTTAAAAAATACTAAATTATTTTTACCAAAAAAGTAAGCCTAGTTTCAAAATCGACAGAAACTGAAAAAAAAACGAACATTTCGCAATTTTTTGGATTTTTGACCAAGATCCGGAGGTCTGCCGAGGTCGTAAACTTGAATTTAACATCATTTTTAAATCCTATACAACATATTAAAAAAGCTTAGGTACGTGATTTGACGTCAGGTAGGATGTATAAAGTTACTGTATTATTATGTTATTTGACCTTGAAAAATGTAAAAATTTCGCCTGCGGTGCCTTTTTATTTTTCCTCCTACCGCCCATGAAGCCCCCTCTTGATTTAATCCTAGATACGCCCCTGTGGGAAATGCAAGTAAAATCTAAAATAACTGGGTTTAGTTTGACATCAAAAACTAGTTAGATAAATATAAAAAACAACAGTAACTAATAATTACTAATACTTTATTATTCTCGACTAATTAAAATTAGTCGACATCCGTGTGTCATGTGGTCGTTGTATCTGTGTCGGATTCTGCACTTCTTGTGCGACAGTATTTAATCAGGTACTCTATTAACCAGGCTATACAGCACAACATTATCAAAAATGTCTGAGAATGGAGACACACGGGATAACTTTGGGTTGCGTCACGGATTTGTCCTGTAAAAGAAAATTGGTTAAGATATACATATGGCAGTTGTTGTACAGGGTGTCTCAGTATTAATGCACATCCTCCCGAAGATTGAAATTATACAGCCGGATAAGAAGAAATAATATAGCACAGAATATAATAGCTCACTTATTTTCTTACAAAGGCAAAAGTCGGTTAAGATGGGTGAGTTTGTCCCAGCATGAATGGTGCTCATTTTTTCGCTTGGATTGTTATCAACATTATTGACAATCTTGCCTTTCAATATTAAACCGTTTTGAAGTAAAAAAAAATCGAAAATTTTTGAAAATAAATTTTATCTATTCAACGGCATATAATCACCGATTCAAATAAACATAGCCGATTATAGATACTACGAGACTTAGTCTATTTAATGAAGGAAAAAATAGTGTAAATATTTCGTGCAAAGACGAGATTACCTTCCCCCCGTTTTCGAGGGTGCTGAATACGATGGAAGTGGTGGGAGAAGTTTTTAACCGCCGCAACCCCCTAAAACGAACAACGAACAACTTTTTATACGGTTCCCTCATGTTTTCATAAACGGGTCTGGGGAGTGATTTATCGACGGGTTATATATATTTAAAATAACATGGAAAGGGGTTATACAGTAAGTGGAATCCTCAGCAGCTTTAGGGGGTTGATTAACTCCTCCCTAGGGATGGAAAATCATTTTTTTTTCAAATGATTGGGTTTAAACGCATATCCCCCGTTTTTGGGGGTCTCTGAT
This sequence comes from Rutpela maculata, assembly GCA_936432065.2. NCBI lineage: Eukaryota > Metazoa > Arthropoda > Insecta > Coleoptera > Cerambycidae > Rutpela > Rutpela maculata. The sequence continues at coordinate 121,714,249 of OW386288.2, forward strand.
CACGGGAAAAATATTCATTTTCACCCACCAGAAAGCATGCTATCCAGGATTTACAGGTTTCTTGGCACATGATCGTTATTCCTGTGCATATCCCTTCATTTTTCACAGAAGAGAAGGTGGTAGTGACATCGTGGGTTGCTTCAACTCTTGCAAGGGGTGTGAAATTCATTAATTACACGTTGGATCGTCAATACGCCCTCCCCCGTTTTCGCAGTCGCTAATCACGATAGAAATATTCACCTTCATCTCCGACTCTCCTCCACCTCTATATTGACAAAAAAGAGACAGCAGATGACGATGACGATAATGATGATGATTTTTATTTTAATTTAATCTCTGAAATTGGTTTAAGCGATTCCAATTCAGATTCGCTCACTGAAACGGCGAATGAAGAAGAAAAAGAGGTCGCATGCGATGTGCATTTTGAGGAATATGAGGATTGTTATGCTATTTGTAAATAAACGACTTAGGTTTTACTTCCACGTCCAGTGGAAGTATAGTAACGACAAAAAATTTTTAAAAATTTTTATTGTCCAAATAGGCTTAAAATGTCATGAAACGTCGAGATTTTAAGTTTGAGTGAAAAAAAAATTTCTGTCTGTACTTTAACGAGATCTAGAACTAGATTATATTTTCATCTTGTTCCGTCGAAGGGTTGGGGGTAAATAGGTCAATCAAGCGGGTAAGAGTCCATAAAATTGGTATTTAGTATATACAAGAGAAGCTAAGGTCTCAAAAAAATGTTTGGTATTAGCCACCCCCATTACCACCCCCACCCCCTTATTAAAGGGGATGAAAAAAAATTGTGTTTTAGTGTATGTACAGGAACCAGAAACCTCAAAATATTTTTTTACTTCATCCACCACCCACCCCACTACCGATGTGGGGTATCGATTTATGGGTTTTTGGGGTAGAGGATTTCAAATATTATATTATTAAAGTTCCATAAACAATTATTTTCACATACAAAGTTTTTTCGTTGTGAGTGACTTGGATAGAGAATCTGGATGTGGAAGTAGTGATTCCTTGGGCAGCGGTTTTTTTAATTAATTGTAAGCAAATAATTTATTTTGCCATAAAAGTATTTTCATGTAATTCTTTGAATAAACAACATTGCCATTGACGACAAAATATATTATTCATTACTCTCCGATGAAGAAATCATTATACCCTACTCAGCAACCTATACAATCATCGCCCCAGCGATAACTGGTGGATGAGAGTAAGTTTCCGTCCATTATAGGGGTTGAGGAGAGTCTGAGATGAAGGTGAATATTTGTATCGTGATCAGCGCCTGCTAAAACGGGGGAGGGCGTATTGACGATCCAACGTGTAATTAATGATTTTTATACCCCTTGGAAGGGTTGAAGTAACCCTCGAGGTCGCTACCACCTTCTCTTCGGTGGAAAATGAAGGGATATGCACAGTAATAACGATCATGTGTCGAAAAACTTGTAAATCCTGGATAGCATGCTTTCTGGTGAGTGAGAGGTGGTTTCTGCCCGTTTCAGGGATGAAGAGGGGTTGGAGCTGAACATGAATATTTTTCTCGTGATCAGCGAGCCCGAAAACGGGAGGATATGCGGTTGAACCGAATCATTTGAAAAAAAATTATTCTTCACCCCCTCGGGATGGTTTAATCAACCCCTAGGCCTGCTGTCTGAATTCCACTTACTCTAAGACTCCCTTATATGTTATTGCAAGTGTAACCCGTCGATAAATCACTCCCCAGACCCGTTTATATATGAAAACATAAAAGTTTGGCCGTTTCAGGGGGTTGCGGAGGTCAAAAACTTGTCCCACCACTCCCATCGTGTTTAGCATCTTAGAAAACAAGGAAAGGGTAAGGTAATCTCGTCTCTGCACGAAATATTCACAAAAAAATCGTCATTACATAGACTAAATATGAACGTGAAATAAATTGGGACAGAATCTGACGACGCACAGTGGCACGAATCGTGATTTTTTCGTTCAAAATTATCTAGAGCACTTGTTTCGCAACCAAAAAAAAAATCAAAATTAATGGAGGACTGAATCGCATATTTATGATTTGTAATAATTTAACGTATGGCAGCCTTATTGGATATATTTGAAAATTTCATAAAATATTTTCTTTTTTAAATTTTTTAATAATTCTTAGGAATAGCCTATTTAGTTTAATGCATTTAGTTTATTTTAAGTTTGTTTTATCATTTTATTGCCACCATATTGAATACGTCATCTTGAATTTCTTCCTGGAACTTAAAATTTAGTCTATTTTAACTTAAAGTAGTTACCGGAGATATTCAAAACTTCTCGGCATAAACTTTAACAAAAATATTTCATTTATCATAATTTTTTAGCATTTTATAGGTTGGTTTATGACAATTTGGATATCAGATTCATAATCAGCGACCTCAACAACCAATAAAATTTATGTAAATTGTATAAGAAGAAAGTTTTTATTTGCAAGTTTTATTAAGATTTAAATAAAAAATGGCCATTTTGGATAAGCTCAATAATTTTGGTCAGCATAATTAAAAAATCGGCTCTCTTACGTTGTTTAGAATTTAAATAATGATTTAATATTAAGAACTAAAAGTTGCCAAACTTGTAAGTGATATTGATAACAATCCAAGCAAAAAAAATGAGCACCATCCATGTGGGGGCAAATTCACCCATCATAACCAAATTTGGTCTTTAGTATTCTATTCTGTTTATATGACTAAGTAACTTCTGTGAATTTCAATTTTCAGCGATGATTCTCTCATCATTATTATATTAAAAGTTCAGGAACAACCAAATAAATGATAATGTCTCTAGAAAATATTTCTTGAAAGAAAAGGCACATTCTTAAAACTATATCTGAAAAGAAAATTATTGTCAGGTAAAATATAATTAGGAGTAGAGATACATCCGACAATTTTCCGCACTATCTCACACATGTGCTACATGTATGAGATAGCAAGGAAATTTTTTTTAAGGTATCCCGCTCCTGTGTTATCGAAGTTAGAGTATTTTTAAATCTGGCGTGAACATTTTCATATTAAAAAAAATAAGGCCATTTTCAATTTTTTAAATATAAAACGATGCTTATTGGTTTTTTTAAAACCTAGCCGAGCGGTAAATCAAACACTTTGCCCAAGTAAAAATTTAAATTCCTTTTAGGTTTATTTAGGCTTTATTAGTGCTCTATAATGACCACCTCATAAACCAGTGATTTATGCCAGATATAATAAACGTCAAATACATTTAAAGATATAGTCTTGTATTAAAGAAAGTTTTAAAACGGTTTTCAAGAATTTACATTAAAACTAAATTATCTTGTAGTCTTTATTGGTTTATGAATAACTGATCAAGGTATTTGTCAAGCCTTCAATAAAGCTCTCTAGTTGTTAAGTCCAACTTAACTTTATTGAAGAATTTAGGAAATGTTGAGTTTCTATAATCGCTTTATAAAATTATCTAGAGGTAGTTGTTAATGCTGGTCTATAAATCTAATATGTTTTGAGATCACTAAGTCGAACCTTCATAAATACAATTTATTAGAGTTTTAATGAAATGGGCAGAACCCTATAACAAGTCAGGCCCTACCATAAAAGGATTTGGTTTCTCTTTGTCCAGAGTTTTAAAATAGGTACTTTTGAAGCTCTATTAAGAAATATTCGTTGACATTTTATGTATTTGTGGATACCGTGTGTATGTGGATGAAAAAACACAACACACACAATAGAAAACTCCCAGATCCAAAGACAAGGTGCCTGGAAGAGGGCAGGCAATATCCATTACCGACCGACATTGAGACATGGCCAGCGGTACTACCAATAACTTTCTACAATAACTTTCTACAATAACTTTCTACAAATGTGACAAAATCTTAAAATCAAACCGAATTTTTAGGTTAGGTTTTACAGGTCCTAAAGCGGTTGCGTTAATTACTTAAGAGGTTTTAAAATAGCCTAAAAGTTTTAAAAAATATTTTAAAACCAATGAGACTTACAATATATTTCTACAGGAACAAATAGGCGTGCTTAAAGAGCAATAATTGGTAATTTAATAGACATTTTAAGACAAAACACGTTAGAAGTAGAATTATTCACAACTAGTAAAGTTTATGCTTACAGCCGCCATTATTTCTAGCAAGCAAGCAATGTATAATGGTCAGCCATATCGGGGAGTTTCCAAGTTTTTGTTTTGTGAAGGTTTTATGTCACCGAAAGGAAAAATTAATTATCCATATATTTCTTTTTAATTTATGTTTTTAGAGGGCGCGCGAATTTTTAAGAACTATCTATGTTTTACAGTAAAATTAATCTCGTTGAAGATTTTAGGCCACTGTTAATACTTTATTTGTAAATACTCCCTCTCTCGGTGTTCACCATATGTTTATTTTATAACTATGCATAGCGGCCCATATATTGTGTGGATGATGTGAGTGTGGCAATAGATTTATTTGCTTTTATTAAATATAAAAGGTTTTCTCAATGCATTTGTGTGCTTTTTAAATTTTAATATAGTGCTTATCTTAAACCAAATATAGTTTTATAATACTCTTCAAATATTCTACGAGTAAAGATTTAGATGATTCATTAAAACTTGAAAGCTTTAATACTAGTTTTAAAAAGAAGCATGTGGTCTTTCCCTAGGTGGGCCCCTGTACTTTTATAAGAGTTTTAAGTCGATTTTATAGAGTTCTTCCAGGCCATTTATATTTACAAGTAGTCTTAAAAATAGGCTTTCAGAATATCTTATAGAGTATAGTAAAACTAAAATTGTTACTTGGGTGTTGTATAATGATCATGTTAGACGTATAAAATAATTAATTCAGCTGCTAAATGTCGCTGAATAAAAATATTCTTAATAGTTCGAGTCTTAAACAACGCTTCGAAAAATACATATTAATTATAATTTTGCATTGCAACCCCCTAACTCTGTTAAGAAACATTTTGGGACTCATATGATGAGACTGATTCATTGTAACTGTCGCCGGCATTTTAGATCACTCTGTATACCTCATCTTTTAAAACGATAAATGCACAAAATCTCACCTAAAATTGGACCAAATACAACAACAAATAATCCCTTTCCAACCATGTGTAATCCGAAGGCCGCGGGCAGCTTCTCCAGAGAAGAATATTCCGAAATTGTTATGGTGAAATTAATGAGAGCCGCTCCTCTGAAGAATCCACAAATAAACAACCATATCATGATCATTGTCCAATCAGTTTGTTCAGCCAACACTGGAAGAAATAGAAATATAAATCAATACAAAGTAAATAACTAAAGCTGACTCTGTGCGAAAATTAAAAACGAAATAAAAATTTGGTCCAAAAGCAAAAAATTATATAGAACTCCTGCAATTCTTAAATAAAAATATGAAAATAAAATAATTATGCCTCAAATTTATGTTTAAAGCTTACTTTTCTATGTTTTTGTGGTTACCTATTCAATGGCTCCTTCGGCTGCCAACAAAAAGTCATAAAAATATTAGAATACATGTTCATATTAAAGCAAAATGTATAATAATAATTGATAAAACTAAAAAAATATAATAAAACAGCCGATATTTCTCACCAATTTTGAAGTTAAATTTAAAATAAACATGATGATTAATGAATGAATAAATATCTTGTTTTAGGTATAAGATGGCCATTTAAGGGGAAAGTTGATTTTATGTTATAAAAACATAGAAAGTTAAAATACAGTTATATTATTTGTTAAAGACATAAAACAGAAAAATTATTTAAAATGAAATGAAAAAAAAATAAATTTCACAAAGTCATCACCTTGTATACTTTTGCTAATATTGTAGTACTATCTCTCATTGACCCCTTCTGAGTTGATTTACTTTTACATTTTATATTTGGTCAAGTTTAGTTCAATTATTAACAAATTTTGTTCTAAAAGTATCATGTATTCTTTTTTATTGCGTGTAAATTTTTCATTCGAATCTACACATATAAAGATCAATCCAGATTATCGAACTCAACCTCGAGCCGAATCTCAAGATAGATGAAGTAAAAAAAATTGAGGCCTTTGGTTCTTTTACACACTAAATCACAATTTAATTTTTTCATCCCCTTTAATACTGTGTGGGTGTTAATGGAGGTGGCAAATGATAATAATTTTTTATGATATGAATATACTAAAGGCCAATTTTATGAGGTCTTACTCCCATTTACCTCAATATACTCCTCAACCCTTCAACGGAATAAGATGTAAATATAATCTAGATCTAGATCTCATTAAAACTCATACGTGTACCAAATTTCAAGTCAATATCTTAAATGGATCCAGAGTGACCGTGCGCACAAAAAAGTTACAGACAGACAAACCGACAGACAACTATTTTTTTTGCTCAAATTTAAAATCTCAACGTTTCATGGCATTCTAAGCCTATTTAAACAATTAAATTTTCAATTTTTTTTGCGTTACTCTTCCACTGGATGTGGAAGTAATAACACATCTTACTGTCACGAGGTTACAGATATCAGGCCCCCCAGAATGAAAGGCACCGCGGCAAGCCTTCGTTTCTGTGTAGTTATCTGTTCTGTAACATCTAAATAAATTACAAGCTTCGGCTCGAAGCTCACTGTACGATGCTGTAAGCCAAGCCACAAATCATGCGCATGGCAGTACCTAGAAGCTTAAATTTTCGTGCATTTATTATGTACTCTAGGCTCTAGGAGAAGACGTTCGACTAAATTTCCAAGTGGGGGTAGCTCGTCTCCTCGTGTTGATGACAGGTTTTAGTCGCAGAAATAGGCCGACTTAAAATAAATGAATTAAAATAATTAAGTGAAGGTTTCTAAAAAAAAAAAATAGTAGCTTTTTTGAGAGAGAAAGCTAAAATTACTGGGACAGGAAATGGTAAATGTATATAAAAGAATGTTATTTTATCTATACTACGCAACTATTATTATTTATACTACACAACTGAAGCAGAATATGGATCACATAGATGTTCTTTCACGAACGCCATGAGTTTTGGTTCGAAAAATTGTTAACACGTTGAGACGAGGCTCGGCTTGAAGTTCAGGTGAGCCCAACTCGAAGTTAGGTTCGGTAATTTGGATCATTCTTAAAAAGTATAATGTACTTACATTATTAGGCAGGCTAGTAATGGTATATTATTAAACGAGTGAGTAATAGCTATTGTACGCGAGGAAAATACGATGATATAGTTTTTCTACTCACATGCTTTAATTCGTTTATTAGACATCCCCTACACTTGTACTATAATGACATTCATTACGATACAGATTTTCCATACGATACAAGTTTATAATCAATAGAAACACGAGAACTAGCAATAATCTGTCTATATCAACTATTGCCTTGAATATCTGACAGATCTAAAATTGATTAATTTTGACAGGTCATCTGACATGTCATGTTTACCTAGCAATTGCAGAAATAAAATTTTAATTTTCTTTACGATTGGTCGTAGAAAAAAATAGTGTATGCAACTCACATTTAATAGCTGTTAAGACACTTACATTCATTATATATAATTCTCATGCTCGTGTCTTAATAGCTATCATTAATGATCGTTGAATAATATACTATTCTCTACGCCTACTATCGCATGAAATCGTTTTTCACAACAAACTAGTAAAAAAACATGACAATAATTTTCAAATTTTAAGAAATCAACTTGTGCGTGTCAGATTGAATTGAGTTATGACATACGTAAACTTTAAATCGTGTGTTGTGATTGCTCCATAACTGTTTTGTAATGAATATGAACTCTTGTGATTGGTTCTAATCTATTGAATAATGAATTGTTACCTACGGCCGTAAGTAATGAGATCCATTACTTATTCAAAAATGTATCCATAATAAACGAATTAGTCAATAGATGTAGAAAAATATATTTATGTAATTTTGTTAAAATAAAAATGGGTGAAAGGTGTTCTGACTGTTGATTTAAATTCCTCAGGAAAATACTTAGTAAGTTTTGATTTACTTATTCATTTTAGCTTTCATACCATAAAATCAATGTGGTCCCTTAACCATTAAATCTGTAAATACGTTAAAAGTTCTGTGATACTAGAAACAACTGAAAAAGTATAAGTTAGATTAAATAAAGAAAAAAAGTAAAGAGAAAATATTAATAATTAAAAAAAATATTAAGAATTTTACCGCTGCTTCTTGAAAGATCACTGGCTAACAGTAATTTCAATAACACATATTTGCCATCTACAGTTACTGCTACATGGTAATATTCACAATACAGTAGAGGTCAAGTCCAATATTGGTATGGCTTACAGAAAAATGACGAAAAATGGAAAAGAAGCAAAATTGGTGTCTCGATGTTGAATTTTACACAGGCAAAGATATTCTAATGGACAGCTGCACTCGGTACATGCAAGTTTACGACAGAATCGCTCTTCTACTGATGAAATAAAAACATTTCGCATGGCAGTCAATAACATCCACTTTCTGTGGCAGTATGCACATCACTGACGCTGGTGCATGAACACAAATGTTCAATGCACTTCTCGAATACATTCTTAATATGGATACAAAATTTGTGCGATGTTGTCGCCAAAGCTTTGTCTGGATTATGTACTAAATCTTGCGGATTCTTCAATGAACAGTCTTATGATTATATATAGGATATACTCGAAGGATCTGATGAGGACGAAAATTTCAGCTCCTCGAAACGTTCCGCGAATAACGACGAACCAATTCGATTATAGGATAGCAGGTACATAACCAAGTGCAGATGAATACCGCTGCTATGCATCATCGAAAGTATCGAAATTTATTTTAAGGAAAGGGTAGAAAACATAATTTGCAGCAAACTTTCTAAACTCTTTAATTGACGATAATTATTTTTGTAGCAGGATCCATCTTGTCAACATGGCAACAAGAACGATAAAGGTACGAGGGTACAAATCTAGTACTTATGTTATTAAAGCCACTAAACTCAAGTTTGAAAACTTCTGAACTTATTCGAACCTGGCGCCTGGGCTGACATTTTTTCTGGAAAATGTATAAAAGAAAAAAACTGGGAGAAGTGCTGAGTATCCGTGCATGCAAGCTTTGAAAAGGCTTTAAATACTCATTGAAGTAGATAAATAGGTAATAAATATTCTCACAGCATCAGCGGCATTAGGAGCAGATTTCATTCATTACCTCTTTTTGGCGAAAACGAAGAAAGTTGTGATACATTCGATCCGTTTACATCTGGGCATTGCCTTATTTTGTACATAATGCATTCTTTGTTATATTGATATCAGGTTATGCAAAAAAATAATAATAAAAAATGGAATGAACTAATACATATTTAGCTTCAAACTAGTGATAAATATCGGCTTTAATATATTTTCATAAATTTGTATATTAAGCATGTAATGAGGGGCCTTTCGGCGTAGGCCACTTGTAGTCAAATGTGTTATAACATGTATGTTTTATAGTATGTATACAGGCAGTTTCATGACGATCTATATACTGTAATAGAAGATCGAGGAAATCCAGGTGAGTACCGAATGATCATTTAAAAATGCCCTTGATCAGTGTTTTCGATTATACAAGATGATCCATGAATTTTCACTAAAACTTGTTTTGGCTATAACTTTTGAACTATATGCTTGAGTAACTCATTTTTATTACAAACTATAAACTGTTTAGTGCCTCGGGCAGTCAGACCATCAAAATTACAGGACCGTATTATGAAAATTCTCATTTGTCTTGTTCCTGCAGAAGAAATCACTCTGTATATTCTTTTCCTAGAATTTTACATAGCAGTACGTGAATTAGCAACAAAAATCATTTACTTGATTTTCTTGCCACACTTTCACCGGTTTTTAAATTAATCATCATTAAAAAACCTTATGGCAGCAATAAGAACAGTTAGAGCAAATGCTGCATTGTAATACCTATATCAGCGGCAAAACTCTCTTACTTCATATTTGTATCCAGGGTAAGAACATTATTGAATTTTATAATTTAGTAGCTTTGCATGTGACACCTCCTTGCTCTGCCATTATTATCTCAAAATCCATAAGTAAAAACCGCTGCCCAAGGAATCACTACTTCCACATACAGATTTTCTATCCAAGTCACTCACAACGAAAAATTGTTTATAGAACTTTAATAAAATAATATTTTAAATCCTCTACCCCAAAAACCCATAAAACGATACCACACATCGGTAATGGGGTGGGGGTGGTGATAGAGGATGGTAGTGGGGGTGGATGAAGTAAGAAAATATTTTTGAGGTTTGAGGGTGGCTAATGCCAATTTTTTTTTTGAGAGCTTAGCTTCTCTTGTATATACTAAATACCAATTTTATGGACTCTTACCTGCTTGATTTAGCTATTTACCCCAAATTTACCCCCCATTTGAAGGTCAAACTGAGAAAAAGTGTTGTAAAAAATTTGAAAAAATTTATGTTTATGTTTCTGAGGTCGCTGAATTCAAATCCGCTGTTATTTTTACCCTTCAAGAACATCAGAACATCTAGAGGTCATTTCAAGGCATTTTGAGATCATTTTGAGGTCAAATTGAGAAAAGGCGGCTAAAAAATCTGGCAAAATGCTTACATGGATTTTTTGGGTCGCTGACCTCGAATCCGTGGTTGGCTGGACTCTATCACATTTGATTCAAGGTCATTTGAAGGTCAAACTGAGAAAAAGTTTTTGCATGTTTTTGAGGTCGCTCAGTTTGAATCAGTTGTCATTTTGACATTGAAGGATACCCTAGAGGTTATTTCAAACTCATTTCGCTGTCATATGAGGTCAAATTAAAAAATGATTAAAAAGGACCCCGCACCTTTCTTATGGAAATTGGGTCCTAGCCAGGAGACAAAACTTGCTGTCGTTGCTTCTATTCCTTGGAGCTCAATCTGTTTTGTTTCAAGGTCGTATAATGTAGGCTTTTACAAAAAAGAATTTATAAATGTTGCTCCTGCATCCTAAATTTTGTAATCTGTAATACAGTTCAATAGCAAATAATATGTGTGGTTGCACTCGGGGCACCTCCACGCAGTAACGGTGGGCAACGGAGTTGTCTCACTATCCGGCAAAGTCCCTGGGTCACGGCGATCATGCCGTCATGGCAACCATACCTAATATTTTCACGAGACAGAGGTTCGGATCCTCAGAATCGGCGGCTGGTCAGGGTGGGAAAGCGGGTCCGCAGGCGTCGTTATCAAGCGACCGTAGCTCTACATCGGTGGAGAACTTGGCCTTTGTAGAGTCAAATGTTACAAGCCAATCTTCATCCTGTGTGAACATCGTGAACAATTTCTGTGTCGTTTGTGGGGAATATGTTCCCTAGATTAAGAAGCTCGAAAATCATACGAAAGACAGATGGGTTTACTAGCGGCTAGGAATATAGAGACAGACAAGAAGCTAGATAGATTGAAAAGCTTACATAAGCGAGTAGACAACATAACTGACAGAAATGTCAATAGGTTGATGACAGATGGCTTAATATAGATTTATACTCAGTGATAAAATAAACTATACCTAAAATTTTTCAGTTTCTCGGTTTTCAACATTCTTGTTGATCTCAAAAATATAAATTTTTCAAATTTTTTACTCCACTTTTTATCAGTTTGACGGTTTTTTTTTTAAATGATTCATTTCAAATCCACTGAAAATGTAACAAAAAAAAAAATTACATGATTTTAGTCACTAGTTCATGAACCTTTAAGCTGCTGTGTGAAATTCTAACAAAATAATATACAGGGCGATTTTTGCTCAGTGAGCAAAAGAAATGAGAATTTTCATAATGCGGTTCTGAAAATTTGAAACTTTGACTGCACGAGGATATTCACACTAAAGAGTGTATGATGTGTACCAAAAATGCGTTAGTTCCAACACATGCATGGTACAAAAATACAGCGTAAAAGAGTATGATGAAAATTTATGGATCATCCTGTATATTCGTAAATACTGATCAAGGACGTTTTTAAGTAGTCATTCTTTACTTTCCTGGATTGCCCGATCTACCGTTAAAGCACGTACCAGTTCATCATCAAATACCCTGTATACCGTGCGTAGGTATGTAGGTTTATTTAAAAAAAAAATTGTCAATTTTGTTCCCACGGGTAACAATTTAATGTTCATAACTTTATTTACATCAGAGCCAACTAATATAAATTTGTTTATTAACATGTCCATTGTAGAAAAAATTGTTAATTGCGGAAATTCACAATGAAGTTATTGCGTCTATTCTAGAAACAAATAGTTTTAAAATCAATTGAATGTATGTTAGTAATTATTACATACTTAATGTACAGCATAGAAAAATAAAAAGACTTGACTTGATGACTTTAACAGTAAATAAATAAATAAATAGTTAAAATAAAACATAATTCGCAGTCTTCTTCCCTAAACTCCTAAACTAGACATAAAATACAGTAAAATGAAGAGAGGGGATTTTGAAACATTATGATTAAAATTATTATTGTATAACAAAATAGTGTGCCTTTATTAATATTATTTTATTAGAAAAGCCACTACTAGTCCGTCAGAAATAATGACTTGAGGTCGATTTTCGAGAAGTTTTTTCTCCATCAGATTTTATTGGATAGAATGATAGATTTAGGTGTAAATAACAATAAAATTATAGTGCGTATGCACAGTTTTGACTGGAAGACATATTAAAATGCAATTTTATGCAAAAAAGTGCATTTTTTGATATTTTTTCGGATTTTTCGATATTTTTTAAAATATAATCGTTTAAAAATAATTAATATTGAATAGAAACTTTTCATTTTAATATCACATAAACTGTATTGTGCATATAGAGTCATTTTTGACCCTCCAGATGCAATTTTTAGCCCTTGATTGCATCCAAAAGTGCATTTTATGCATGCTTAAAAAACAATAATTTTACTAAGGCTTTAATATTAAATGTATCTCGGAAAAAAATTATACTCGGGGGTTTTCATGGTCGCTGATTACGAATCTGACATGAAAATTGGAAAATCCAAAATGGCTGATCGGAAATGGCGCGAAATTTAAATAAAAAAGTGCTTTTTTCGCGTTTAAAAAAAACATTTATAGGATATCAAATAAAATACAAAGTATTTATAGATTTAAAAAATGTAAAAGAAATGTTTTATTTTTTGTTAAGGATAAAATTTATTATATTTACAATGCATGTACATATTGTTTATTAAAATTTTACAAGTTTTGATGGAGGTTCACCATTTGAAGACTCACTGCTGTCTTCACGTACATCATTGTTGTCAATGTACTCTGGTTCATCTTCTTCTTCATTTTTTCTACATCCCTAAAACAAGAAGGTTGTACTTGAACTTCTATTATTTCAGGTTCAGCTGATTCTAGTAAAGTCATCAATTAGTTCACTATTTAACCAATCATTCCGCTTGCATTTTTTGCAGTGTTTATTGCACTTTAATCCAAGCCTCCTGCAGCCACATCTGTTTGTGCAATTATTTTTGCACGAACATATGAAGTTTTTCAGTAAACTTTCTGGAATCATGGGCTGGTCGGAGAATACTGGTTCTAAAATATTTTCAGCAACATTTCTCCTCCAACCCCAGCAGCAAGGATCAATATTGATCCTATGCCAAAATTGGCATTGTAAGTAGACACGTTCAACATGGTTTTTAAGCGCTCCTGTCGGTGGAAGTAAATTCAATGATAACAATGTCAGCGATTTGGCATAAAAAAAACGGTATTGGTTCAAAGGAAGGAAAAATACTTGAAACTTTTTTTGAAGTATACAATTTTTTCACAACAAATTGTACGCTTCAAAAAAAGTTTCAAGTATTATTCTTTTGAACCAATACCGTTTTTTTTTATACCAAATCGCTGACATTGTTATCATTGAATTTACTTCCACAGACAGAAGGAACGCTTAAGAAACATGTTGAACGTGTCTACTTACAATGCCAACTTTGACACAGGAACAATATTGACCCTTGCTGCTGGGGTTGGAGAAGAAATGTTGTTGAAAATATTTTAGAACCAGTATTCTCTGACCCGCCCATGATTACTGAAAGTTTACTGGAAAACTTCATATGTTCGTGCAAAAATAATTGCACAAACAGATGTGGCTGCAGGAAGCTTGGATTAAAGTGCAATACACATTGCAAAAAATGCAAGGGGAATGATTGGTTAAATAGTGAACTAATTGATGACTTTACTAGAATCAGCTGAACCTGAAATAATAGAAGTCTTGTTTTAGGGATGTAGAAGAAAATGAAGAAGAAGATGAACCAGAGTACATTAACAACAATGATGTACGTGAAGACAGCAGTGAGTCTTCAGATGGTGAACCTCCATCAAAACTTGTAAAATTTTAATAAATAATATGTACATGCATTGTAAATATAATAAATTTTATTCTTAACAAAAAATAAAACATTTCCTTTACATTTTTTTATCTATAAATCACTTTGTATCTTATTTGATATCCTATAAATATTTACTTTTAAAAAACGCGAAAAAGGCACTTTTTTATTTAAATTTCGCGCCATTTCCGGTCAGCCATTTTGAATTTGCCAATTTTCATGTCAGATTCGTAATCAGCGACCATGAAAACCCCGAGTATAAACATATTTAATATTAAAGCATTAGTAAAATTATTGTTTTTTATGCATGCAGAAAATGCAATTTTGGGTGCAATCAAGGGCTAAAAATTGCATCTGGAAGATCAAAAATGACTCTATATGCACAATACAGTTTATGTGATAATAAAATAAAAAGTTTTTAGTCAATATTAATTTTTTTTAAACGATTATATTTGAAAAATTATCGAAAAATCCGAAAAAAATAGCAAAAACGCACTTTTTTGCATAAAAGTGCATTTTAATATGTCTCCCAGTCAAAACTGTGTAAACGCACTATGATTTTAGTGTTATTTACACCTAAATCTATCATTCTATCCAATAAAATCTGATGAAGAAAAAACTTCTCGAAAATCGACCTCAAATCATTATTTCTGACGGACTATACTATCCCATTCACACTAACTTGTATATTATCTTTTTCCTTCAAAATTATCCTGATTGTATAAGATCATCTGTAATCTAATCAACATTAGCCTTGCTTATTTTAAATTTTGCTTTTTAAGTAATCAGATGTTGAAAACGTTACAAAATTCTAAACACTTCTAGCTAATTTTCAAAATAAGTAAGAATATCCCAGTTAAGAAGTGAAATTAAAATTTGTTGGAAATTGTTTTAGAATAGCAATTATTTTACTGTCGGAAACATTACAAGGTGTGTAGAAAAAAATTTTGGATTAAATCTTTGTCCCGTAAGTCATTTGTTTAAATAAAAGAATGTTGAAAATTGTGTTTTTCGCAGTTTTTCTTAAATATCTCCGGTTGTATAGCTCGCATCGCAATTAATAAAAAAAGAGATTGTTCATAATAAAATTCTACAGAAAACTACATTTATCCAAACTTTTTTGGATAATTTGTTGAGTTGCAATAAATAAGAACAATAAAAATCAGCCTTTTTTAAACAATTGATAACTTAAACAATAATGTAACTATTTTGATGACATTTTAGGAAACGATGCCTCTAGTGGAGCTAAATCGTCAAACCAAAGTTGACAACAACACCTAAGAAACAAAAGCGAAGTCGAAAATTGAATCGTCGATTGTTTGTTCTTTTCAGTGATAGTAACCATTTTTTTTTTAATTTTTAAACCATTTTTTCCTAATTTGTTTAATTTTTTTTTAAACAAATTCACTTTTCTCATCAATATTTTGTAAAAAAATAATGTCGTATCTCGTCTTCCAATTGGCGTAGGAAAAACTTTTTTGTTTTAAATTGTTCCTTTAATTATGTGCTTTTAACACATGCTAATAATTTTTATTTTTGGTAAAAATATTGATGAGGGAAATAAATGTGTTAATAAAAAACACAATTTTCAACATTCTTTTGTTTAAACAAATGACTTGCGGGACAAAGATTTAATCCAAAACTTTTTGCTACACTCCTTGTTTCCGACAAGTTCCAACAAAATAATTGCTATTGTAAGAAACTTCCCTACAATTAGTTTTACTCCACTAATGGGGCAGTAGTTTTTTTAGACTTTTCTATACCTATATATATATTTTTTCGAATAGTTTTAACTACTTAGTTATTTTCTCATTTGTGACATAGGCTAAATAAATATATTTGCTATTTTCATAAAATTATACAATTAACTGGAATATCTTTATATATTTCTCTATCATTGGTCGTTTTTCAACAACCTTGTCTGGTAATAAACTAGACAAGTTTGTATACTGTATACTGACAAGATTTAACAAAATGCATAATATTTACTGCTGCAGGTCTATATGAGTGCAAATGATAAATTTCACTTAAACATGGACACATAAAAATTTATATATTAGATTTAGGAAGTATAAAGTCTCACAAAAATTAATAATATCAAAATACATTATTACAAATCGGGATGTCCCGTATCAAGTCAGATATCCGCTGGCCAAGGCTCCGCGACAATTCAGGGCCTAGGCGGAGACAAGGTCAAAATGAAATTTAATAAATACAATACTTTTAAGATGGATAAGGATCAGATGATCGAACCTATTGAAGCCACCAATACTCCCCGCGCATCGGAGATATCCCATAGTTACATTTACGTTATCACAGAAATACGTGATCAGAGTCCATTGCTCTCAGAGTTCAGCCAGAGAATGTGATGCAACTAACATCGAATGTCGTGTATTAATCGTACCTTTAATCCGTCAAAATACTGCTGGCAACATTGCCTTCTGCAATGAGTCTGGTTATTTTATTATCGTCAAATGTGAATATTTTGAATTGTTTTAGTTTACAATGATTATTTAATGAAAAATTTTATGTTAAAGTTTTTATCGTCTTATCATATTTTTCAGGTCAAATTAAATGAATGATACATGGAAGATACTTCCATGGAATGATATTACGTTATTTTTCAGCTTCGAGCACAATCAAAACATAACCTATAAGGTGGCAAGAATTTTGTGTTGAGTCATATTTGCAGTATTTTCCTACCCACATTTTTTAAAATTTGTAAGTGTTGTTAAAGACCTAATGCTGTGTTTAGTGTTTGCGACTCTCATTTGTTGTTCGGATCATTTTTAAAATATTACATGAAAAATATTTTTTATATTAATTAAGGAAACGTATAGTGATTCATTTAATAACGTATACCAATGTAGCACTAAATTAAACAATTTCGCAAAAGTAATGTACCCAGAAGAGGTAGATTACTTTAATCATCGAATATTTTGTTTGTCTAATGGTTCTTTACGTGTATCAAATTGGTTACTCATTTAAAATACGGTTAAAGAGGATTATAAACTAATTTAAAATGTTTTTTAGTCGAGGACAAACGACGAATACTACAAGAGATCTGTTGACAATGTGTTACGTTCGCCATTTGTCCTCGTCTCAAAATCATTTTAAAGGAGCTTTTCTACAACTGTCTTCGAAAATGCAAATAACGCACAGTAACCGAAATGACTCGAAACTGTTTCTTTTTACACGATGTGTGCAATAATCCAAAAAAAAAACAACACGTTTTACACACCGTTCTGTCGAAAACAGAACAGACACCTTTTATTTATATTTTTTGAAGTAGGCTAGCCTATTCAGATCCATAGCAACTGCCTTGTTTAACTACTCCAGTTTTACATTAAATTTATATTTTTAGTGTTTTGTTAAATAAATAATACCTGTTTACTTATGGAATTGTTTGTTTTTCTTGCAGTCGTAGAAAAAATATTGTGAACAACACATTTGAAAACATCTTTTCACACTCACTGAACTTGTCTCACTCGTGTGAAAATATTGGTTTTCGAAACTTGTTTAAAATACTATTATAGTATTTTATTAAGTATATTTTACATAAGTGGACTACAAATTTCCAATTATACTATGTTGTTGTACAATGTTTTTCTTGACAAACCTTGTCAATTTTATTGAAAAATTCTTGTTACCCGTGGATGTGAAGCAAAATTTTGTTCACGAAACCAGTAGCAAAGTAAAGAATTTTTTGTGAGTAGTCTTTTGGTTTTCTTTCATAATGATTTTTTTTCTGAAATAAAATGATATTTTCTTTATTTTCTATGTCCAAAATTAACATAATTTATTCAATTATTCATCGATTTAAAGAACATTATAAAAACGCAAGTTTGCGAATTAAACTCTCTAAAGAGGAGTTTTTAAGCAAACAGAATATAGATGAATAATGATTTGTTGAAACTTATAGTCATATTTTAGTAAGGGCTTCCTGTAGAAACGGGGTTGCCAGTCGTGAACTGAGCACTTAAGCGCACCTCATTCGATATTTTTGAAGAAAACAAAGTTTCAAAGCAAAAACCTTATAAAATAAGTGAATAATAAACAAATACATAAACTTAAAAAAAATAATTCTTAATAATAGAATAAAAATAAATATGATTTTCCTAAACTAAAATAAATAAAATGAAAATATTTCTACACGTCCATAAGTAAACAAAATAAATATTATTTTAAATGAAGACATTTCCAAAATAAATAAATAAATAATCCAAAGATAATAATAATTATTAACTATTTACTTAATTAGGTACCTTATTGTGGTAATAAGAAAGTTTAGGTTCTCATGCCTTCTATCGGGGTTTGTAATCGGGTAGCCTATATGCATATTCAATATGAGTAAAATACCTAGGTACACGTACCAAAATGACTGTTTTATTTGAGAATAACTGATCATTTGTTTTCCTTGTTTTCATTTCGCTTCTTTTTCAAAGACTTATTAAACAATAGTAATATATATATTTTACATTGACGACTATTTTGTTAAATGTTTTCATATAAATATCCCTCATCCCCTTAATTGCATCTGCACCCATGCAATGGAAAAAAATAATAAGAGGTAGGTACGGCAATACAAAAATTCCCGCTCACTCCAAACTTCTCTTTATTTCTTTTTTCTTAACAATACATGCGATGCAATATGTTAAACTCTGTTACTTAGTATAATTTACCTCAAAATGGAAAGTCTTCGATTTTTTCTGATTGCGCATAACATTTTTGTTCAAAATTTTAAATTTTGTTGCTTTCTTCTATAACCCATATACTGTACAATATTTTGTTCAAAATCTACATATAACTAAAAATAAAAATTTAATTTGCAATTTTTTCTTAAAGGTAATATTAAATAACATGCTGGATTATAGCTAAAAAGTATTATCTACAGGCAATACAGGCATTAAACCTGCCTTTAAAATTTAACAAACGCAAAGTCGAGTGTCCTATCACAAAAATTTATAACAAGTACACCACAATAAATATAAATTAAAAATGTTTTTTCACATTACACCAAGTTATAATAGAAACATGAGTTTAAACTAAACAACCTCTTGAATAAACTGAAATACAACGGGCACTCAACAAGTCAGAACTATAAAATAATTTAAAATTTTAACCGTCTATTCTGTTTTGAGGAATATTTCGCTCCATCTTTCTCAGCTAAGAGCTGCTGTCTTTGTCTTTCGAGCGCTTGCTTCTCAGATTTTAACAATTTACTTACATTTTTATTTATTAGGCTTATTAGGTCATCAACAATGTTGCCAAACTGTTTTAGTTAAGAAATCAGGCCGCAGATGCCGCTACATAGAGTAGAAATTCCAAAACATCGGGGTATAGGGCTTTTAATATTGATTATTTTTAAATGCTGTATTTAGAAAAAGTTTTGGTATTCGACCAAAGAATTTCGCTAACTCCGTATTTTTCTCGGTAAATCAAATTATGTTTATTTTATTCTTTATTAACGGTTTTATAATAATTTCACTGAGTTTGCGAAATACAAAACAATATTATAGACAGATCTTCATTATAATTTTCTAATTAATGACTTCTAAGGAGCGTAATTCGATACCCAGTATTTCGGCAATATGGCGGACCTCCTTAGCCCTCTTAAGTACCTATCTAGTAACATAGCTAAAGAAATGAAAATGAAAATTATAAGAAAGCAATATGCACTACTTAAAATTTGGATTACTGAATCAGGAAATCAATTCATTTAAAATACCTGTTATAGATAATGAAACTCAAAAGAAAGCGTCTAAGTCAGAGCACTGAATTTGTTTGTAATTATTAAGTTTTAGTACCAAATGTCTTTGAATTTAAAATAATTATGATTTTGAATACTGATTTAGAAGCAAAAATAAATACGGAAATTTGTGCTTAATCCGAAACGGTGAGTTTTATTTTTATAAGTGGTGCAATGTGGTTTCATCGAGGGTACAGAACTCTGAGGAAGACGTATGAGTTGAAAGTTATGAAGAGAGGGAATCTTCGTTCCAAAAGTATAGCTTTTTAATTGTCATGAATGATGCTGAAATTAATTTTGAGTCATATCGATTAGAAATATTAAAATAACTGATGATGAAAATGTAAATTTCGCCAGAACCTATTTTTAGATAAATTATTAACATAAACAACGAATTTTAGAGAACATTGTTTACCTCGCTGATATTTTGCTAAATTATTTTGCATGAAGTTTATATAGATTTTGCATTAATTTTCGTTTAAAATAGATAATGATGTTTTATTTCATGCATCAAGTACTTCAGGCTGCATAGTGAGATGTCAAACTTGTTATGCAACTGATTATGTATTGTATATTAAATACTTAGCTATAATATTATCATCTGAAGACAGGCAGTAGAAATTAGTAGGGCTTTTGTTATGCAAAAGAGAATAATTAGTATTATCTTTAATTTACCCTATAGACATTCGTGTCGTGACACTTTTAGAAACAAAAAAAATCATGACACTACCTTGCATATACATGTATAAATTACTTTCTTTTGTTTTTAACAATATTGGCAAATTTAGGCTTAATAAATCAGTACATGATTATAGAATAAGGAGTGCCAACGATATCCACATCCACAACTACAGGCTTAGTAAATATAAAAAGTCCCCCTACTGTGCTGGTGCTCATCTATTCAACTTACTTCCTGATAGATTCAAATTTATAAACACATACAGGTTATTTCAGACAGAACTAAAAAGTTATTCAATAGAAAACTGTTTTTATTCAGTTGACGAATTCTGCTCATCAATGACATAGACTGCACTCATATTTTATTTAGACTGACTATTTCATTACATTAAGATTGTGTTTTTTTTGTTATCTACAATTTATGTACGTCTGTTGTTTGTATATATTTTTCTGTTTGTCCTTTACATAAGTCTACTACGTTTTTTATATTTTTTTAATTTTTAGCTGACGAAACCTTTTCTGTGAAAACAGTTTTTTATGGCAAACAAAGGTTTCTATTCTATTCTATTCTATTCTATTCTATGTAAAACTTAAACATTGAAAAGAAATAAACAAACAAAATTTTAAGCTAATAAACATAAGTTCTTATCTCCTGTTAATGTAGTTTGGTAGATAAATCCTGTAGAGGAGAGTATTGGTGCTCCCAAAGAAACTATTTAGGTATCTAGTAAAAACGGAACGTGAAATGAGAGACTCTAATGCAATCAATTAGTATTTAATTAATTAATATAATTATTAATATTTAATATGGTACAACAACAATAATTGTAATTTCATAACCATCATAAATAGATGCCAACGGTACATATTTATTACTGTCGCGAAGAGGACTGTACCATCTTTTTCGAGACCAAGTAATTATTACCTAGGTATTGTAAAAAAAAATGTGGGGTAGTGACTATAATTATTATATCTATTGCATTTTTATTTCGCAATATACCAAAAAAGAAATAAAAATGAAGGATGTCTTTCCTTGTCAAATTTCCGTGATATATCAAGCAATACCAATCATATTGTTACTAGGAAATAAGGTGAACAAACAGTTAATTTAATTACAGATTATCGTATACGTTCAGAAATTTTGAGGAAAAGTTTTGAAGTTTCTTAGGAATTAAAAGTGGTGGCAGACAGTACTTAAAATTGGAAATATGTATTCGTTTTGAATAATATACCTATTTTAAAATACATACACGATGTTCTGTTCTAACTTTCCTAAAGATTACTTAAATTAGGACAAAAAATGTGTTTTTTATTCGTATGTCAAGCAGCTAGAGCGAAATGGAAAAAGCTAATTTAGTACCTCATATTCATTTATTTATTCTATATTTGAATTAATACTTCTGAGATCCTCTTATTTCTAACAACCAAGACTTAGATATTTATTCTTCCTAAAGTTAATATCAGTTTCAACTCAATATGCTCTCAACAACAAAATATATATATATTTTTCTCTAGTCCAACCGATCAAACATTTTTTGGATAATTAAATACGACGTAGAGTGACCCAAAAAAACCCTATCTTTCGCCCCTTTTGGGGACCTCATGAATTTTATTTAAAAGTTGTCTAAATTATAGTTTATGGTGATATTATAAAGTAGGCGAAATATCAAATTGAGCATAGTTTTTGTTTTAGAGATATGGCAAGTTATTTGATTCATCCACACCAAGGCGGATCCGACACTCTCGGTGACCTCTTGCGTTATCTTAAAGAAACAAACAGTATCATTTTTAACGTAGTGGGAAATATCATCATATTTTCATCCTAGTCGATAAGACAAAGACTGGAATAGATTCGATCTGTGAGTATTACTGTGAAAATGGTTCACGACCGTTGCACAGTGGTGAGAAATGCCAGTGTTCCACACAAATTACTCTAGAGGTCGTAAATTTTAAGTTATTGAGACATTTTTTTAAATGTCCGTCTTGAATTTACCTATCGATTCCTCTAGCCAGATTTTGAAATTTGATTTTTCATTTTTTTTCATTATTAATAAAAAATCATATTTTTACAAAAAAATACGGTTTTTTCTATTAAATTTATTCTAACGGGTCGTAAATTTGAGTATTCGTAACAATTTTTTTTTAAATCTTCGTATTTTATTCAGCTATTGATCTGTCTAGATGAATTTTTGATTTAGTTGTTGACAACTATCAAAATTACTGTCAAATATAAAAAAATACGATTTTTAGATAAACAATTCATACAATAACAGGTTGGTGTTCAGAAAAATATATATAGTGTTTTCAATGTACCTGGTTCCGAAGTTGACAGGAAAATATGTATTTCTAAATTTGGCAGCTGCCATAATTGTTGTCTTTCCAAAGATGGATGGAAGAGCTTAGTAATTTTAAAAATACCCTGTAAATGTATAGAAAAATAGATATATATTGTTATTGATCTGTTTGATTTAGTAATTGACAGGAAAGTATGAGTTTTAAATTTGGCAGTTATCATAATTTCTGTCAATTTTCAAAATATAGAGGTTACAGCTTATTAATTTTAAAAATGCACTATAAATGTATAGAAAATAGATATATATTGTTTTTAAAATGCCAGATTTAGTAGTTGACAGGGAAATATGGTTTTTAAATTTGGCAGCTGCCATAATTGCTGTAAAATTTCAAAAAATAGAAGTTAGAGCTTATTAACTTTAAAAATACCTTGTGAATATAGAGCAAAACGGATACAAATTGTTTTTAATGTACCTGGTTCCGAAGTTGACAGGAAAATATGATTTCTAAATTTGGCAGCTGTCATAATTGCTGTCTCATTTCAAAATATAGAGGTAAGAGCTTATAAATTTTAAAAACACCCTATAAATGTATAGAAAAAATAGATATATAATGTTTTTAAACTGCCAGATTTAGTAGTTGACAGGAAAATATGGTTTTTAAATTTGGAAGCTGTCGTATTGCTGTCTCATTTCAAAATATAGAGGTAATAGCTTATTAATTTTAAAAATACCCTATAATGTATAGAAAAATAGATATATATTATTTTCGATCTGTCTGATTTCGTAACTGATAGGAAAATATCATTTTTAAATTTGGCAGTTGTCATAATTGCTGTCTCATTTTAAAATATAGAGGTAAGAATTTATTAAATTCAGAAATACCCTGTAAATGAAAAGAAAAATAGATATATATGTATCTGATTCCGTAATTGACGGGAACTTGATTTTTATATTCTTTTGAAATATTCTGTTGATTTTTATATTCTGTTATATAAGAGATATCTGTGTTTAGCTGTTGTAAGATTATCTATGTTTGTGTTAAGCGATTATGAAATATTATTAATAAAGAATAATAGATGATTTATATGTCGATATAAAAAAAAGCCCTAGTTATCGATACTTAGAATAAACTACTTGTAATTTAGGTCTTCTAGTATACATTTATAGGGTATTTTTAAAATTAATAAGCTCTTACCTCTATATTCTGAAATGAGACAGCAATTACGACAGCTTCCAAATTTAGAAACCATATTTTCCTGTCAACTACTAAATCTGGCAGTTTAAAAACATTATATATCTATTTTTCTATACATTTATAGGGTGTTTTTAAAATTTATAAGCTCTTACCTCTATATTTTGAAATGAGACAGCAATTATGACAGCTGCCAAATTTAGAAATCATATTTTCCTGTCAACTTCGGAACCAGGTACAATAAAAACAATTTGTATCCGTTTTGCTATATATTCAAAGGTATTTTTAAAGTTAATAAGCTCTAACTTCTATTTTTTGAAATTTTACAGCAATTATGGCAGCTGCCAAATTTAAAAACCGTATTTTCCTGTCAACTACTAAATCTGGCAGTTTAAAAACAATATATATCTATTTTTCTATTCATTTATAATGCATTTTTAAAATTAATAAGATGTTACCTCTATATTTTGAAAATTGACAGCAATTATGACAGCTGCCAAATTTAAAACTTATATTTTCCTGTCAATTAGAAATCAAACAGATCAAAAACAATATATATCTATTTTTTTCTATACATTTACAGGGTATTTTTAATATTAATAAGCTCTTCCATCTATCTTTGGAAATTTGACAACAATTATGGCAGCTGCCAAATTTAGAAATACATATTTTCCTGTCAACTACGGAACCAGGTACATTGAAAACACTATATATTTTTTTCTGAACACCAACCTGTTATTGTATGAATTATTATCTAAAAATCGTATTTTTTCATATTTTACAGTAATTTTGACTGTTGTCAACAACTAAATCAAAAATTCATCTAGACATATCAATAGCTGATTAAAAGACGAAGATTTAAAAATAAAATTTGTTACGAAAACTCAAATTTACGGCCCGTTAGAATAAATTTAATAGAAAAAAAATGAAAAAAATGTCTCAATAACGTGAAATTTACGACCTCTAGAGTAATTTGGGTGGAACACAGGCATTTCTCGCCACTGTGCGTCGGTTGTTGTAGCCATGTTAGGACAAGCGTTTGGTATATCGGTTATGCACAGTATGAAGGAGATCGTATACCGAATCCAGATATTTGTGATGTATCTATTTCTATACGTAAAGAAGCAGATTCGCATGCTTAAATATACTTGCTGTTAAGATTCGCTTCAGAAATTAATTTATTTGTGAATTAAAAATAATGAAAAAAGGCTAAAAAAAGATAGTCAAAGGAAATTGAAAAAAAAAGAACAAAACAAGAAAAAATAAAAAAACATAAACCTCTTCTAGATTAGTACCGTGACGTGGTGAAAAGGCTTACATTTCAGTAACACAACAAAACCTAATCTTTCTTAGAAACATTAATTTACTTTTTAATTCAAAGGATACAAGGTTTGGAGTATCTATCGAGATTTGCTAAGTCTCCAATATAAAAATACTATATCTATATATACTATACTATTATAAGCAAAAATCCTGATTTTTTTTCCTGTAAAATCGGCAATACCTCACTTGAACAAGGTTTTGATAAAATACAATAATAGATTCAAAAAGAACGGAAGATTTCACATTGAAAATAATACTTTCCGTATTTGAGAATCCAAAAATATTGGATTCATCTTGCCGTGAACAGGTCAACTACCAGGTGCGACTCGTCATATCTCCAAAACAAAAACTACGCTCAACTTGAAATTTTGCCTACTTTAAAGTATCATTCGTACAGTATCATCGTAAGTTATCATTTAGACCACTTTTGAATCGAATTCATGAGGTTCCTAAAAGGGGCGAAATTTTGGGTCACACTTTATTTATCTTGTTAGTTTCCATATATTAGAAAGGAATCAAAATATGCTTTATGTTGGTTGATCATATTCAAGTCAAGAATGTTGTTGGCTACCTTTCTCAGAGAAGTTCAAATTCATATAAAAGAAGTAAAGCTGATTGTAATTTTAAGTTAATAAAATTTGAGCATTTTGGTGTCTCAAAACTAAAAAGTGGCACCAAATGTAGCTTTAAGAATATATTCAGATAACAAATACCAATATGTAAAATCTTTAATAAGAATTAAGAAACTATTAGCTTGTAATTTGTTTAAAGAGAGGCATTTAGAATAGTTAAAACAAAACATTCGGTATGCGATTTTTTATCACAATTTAATTATTGGTAAAATAAACCTATCATCATAGTAGGTAAAATTGTAAGAAACCTCGTATTTTTTCTGTGGAAAATAGGTACCAACCGATATTTGAAAATTTCGCGTATGACAAGAAATATCTACGACTAAATAAATTACAGAGAAATTTTAGAAAAAAGTACTTCCTCAAGATATCAGTACCTTACAGCCACTAGTGATACAGAGAAAGATCTATGCAAAAATTTCACCATTTTGCTAGAAACAAATAATTCGTTCAAAGATCAAAAGAGATGCCAGGTCAGTAACTGCCAGTTTCTTAGTCCAAAAAGTGTACGATATTATTCATATACCCGTTTTTTTTTGCATTTTTGATTGATTTTGAGATTACCACTTCCAACATTGGAATTGACATGCGTTGTGTTGAAACTAAAACATTCTTTCGAAGGGGTAATGAACAATCACTCCATATCATTACCTAACTGCATAATGAGACCAGGTAAACAAACCTATGTTTCAAAGGGCATAGCCGGGTAAGCATGGTGTGACTGCCCCCAAGCGTCTGGCGCTTATATTTTTGCAGTGGGAAGCAATCTTGGAAAGTAGCAATTTCACAAAATATTAGCCCGAAAAAGGGACCGGTTTGGGGTGAGTAAGGGAGGGTTGATTTTAGCAAAACTATTTTTTTTCTAAGAAACGGCGCATTCAATCGTTTTGTAAAAAATATATGTTAAAGACCTACTGAGAAAGTACTAAATAAAAAATCATGCTCAAATTCCGAAAACAGATACAATAAAAAAAACATATATATTATTTTCAAATTTTTTTAGGGTAACTTATCCCTGGGGTACCAGTCTGAATTTTTTTCTGTAGCATGTCTGGGGACTCACTTATGTTACGTTTTTTTCCCAGTCTTGTGCGAAGATTACGCCATACTTAAAAAAAATGCCGAAATGTGCAGTGTCGTATGCATATTTTGTCAACAATTAACCCCTTGCACGTAAAGAAGGTCAAAATGCAAAGTAAATATGGATACCTGAGTAGTGTATACATACTAGTGATTATTGATTATGGAAATGGTGAACGTTGTAAGAGAAACCAATATAACGCTGCAACGCTGACAGTTAATTAGCTGATCAATAGAGTTTAACTCTCTTGCGCCGCAAAAATAAGTTTATGGCCGGAATGTTAAATATTATTAAGGGTAAAAACTAAAGTCAACGGTACTATCGATATTACCGTCGGCGGGGATAAGAGCTTGGTCTTAACAGTCATGTGTTGTTAATAATTTGCAGTACTAAATCGTAGCATTACTAACCTGTGATGGATATGGATGTTAATCTTCCTCACTGTCATCTGCAATCACTGCACTCATGCTATCCTTCTGAAACAATAGAGAAAGAACTTCCGCCGGTTTAGGTATGCTTGATAGATATCGTCCTTGCGAAAGATAATGCACGACAGCAGCTACATGGGAACAACATCCAACAGTTCGATTCCCACTGGCACATTCAAAGAAATTGCAAAACTGCCTTTTGTAGATATTTCCAACAAAGATGTACTGGACTTCCCAGAAATGACGGATTTAAAACTGTTTTTTACCGGATCGTATCAACATAAACAAACGATTTCGTACCTCGAAGTCATAAATGAAGACGGAACACTTAATCTTCAGTACGCTAAGGACCAGTCCAATGTACTCAAAATACAAGTTTGTTCACTTCACATCAAAACGAAGGTTTACCGATGTTTCCTCGACTATATTCCCCACAGTGTCGGCGTTAGAAGATATTTCTGTGAATGTGCCAACGGGTATCAAACTGTTGGATGTTGTTCCCATGTAGCTGCTGTCGTGTATTACCTTTCGTACGGATGATATCTAGCAAGCATACCTAAACCGGCAGAAGTTCTCTCCCTATTGTTCCAGAAGGATAGCATGAGTACAGTGATTGCAGATGACAGTGAGGAAGATTAACATCTATATCCTTCTCAGGTTAGTAATGCTACGATTTAGTGCTGCAAATTGTTAACAACCAAGCTCTTATCCCCGCCGACGGTAATATGTGAATAATGACAGTCTTTGACAAGGTACTCCATAGTACCGCTGACTTTAGGTTTTACTCTTAATGATATTTAACATTACGGCTATAAACTGATTTTTGCGGCGCAAGAGTCAACTCTATTGAGCACCTAATTAACTGTCAGCGTTGCAGCTTTATGTTGGTTTCTCTTACAACGTTCACCATCTCCATAATCACTAGTCACTAATATGTAGACACTACTCAGATATCCATATTTACTTTGCAGTTTGGCCTTTTTTACTTGCAAGGAGTTAATTGTCCACAAAATATGCATACGGCACTGCACACTTCGGCATTTTTTTTAAGTATGGCGTAATCTTCGGACAAGACTGGGAAAAAAATATAACATAAGTGAGTCCATAGACATGCTACAGAAAAAAATTCAGGCTGGTACCCCAGGGATAAGTTACCCTAAAAAAAAATTGAAAATAATATATATGTTTTTTTTACTGTATCTGTTTTCGGAATTTGAGCATGATTTTTTATTTAGTACTTTCTCAGTAGGTGTTTAACATATATTTTTTACAAAACGATTGAATGCGCCGTTTCTTAGAAAAAAAATAGTTTTGCTAAAATCAACCCTCCCTTACTCACCCCAAACCGGTCCCTTTTTCGGGCTAATATTTTGTGAAATTACTACTTTCCAAGATTGCTTCCTACTGCTCAAATATAAGCGCCAGACGCTTGGGGGCAGTCACACCATGCTTACCCGGCTATGCCCTTTATTATGAAATATTATCTTATTCTAGCATCCGTAAGATACATTTTTCAATTTTTTTTTATTTTTATTTTTTTTATTTTAACGTCTTATTTATATTAAGGTCCTGAAGGAGTTTAGCTATAGCTATTCCTCCACTCAAGTAGGACACGCACAGGTAGACAACATCACAACACCCATTCCTTGCGACATTATAATCTGCCGCAGCTGAGATTCGAACTCAGGAGAGAAGAGCGACTAGCCGTGTTGTGCTGTATCTCACACAACACAACCGAGGTTTAGTCCACTCGGCAACACGCCAAAAACGCCACTACACATATGGATGTGTAGTGGCTAGGGTAAGGACCCTAGCCAGGATTCGAACCCGGGACCCCGTGGTCGCAAGCCATTGCCAAATTATTTATTTATTATGACTATTTCATTTAAATATTTACAACCCGTTTTATTCTTTTCATTTCTTCAGTGAACATTCATCAATTACTTGCAAGGTTACAGACGTGGAAGATCGCGCGAAACTTGGCAGCCGCCAGATGTTATGGTCAGCGAAATTAGACATTGACTTTTAAATTTTTGGTTGTAAGCCTAACAGCGTAAGCATTGCGCCACTAAAGTCGATTGAAAAATTTAACAAAAGAATTATATAACTGAAGGTTAGTTCATAACTGCAACACAATGAGTAGTTGGCTATTCTTTTCATTATAAAACTGCCAGTTGATATTTTTGCATCCCTTTCTATCCTTTTCTTGTATTTAAAAAAAAATGCCATTAACGCCATGCTGGGATTGTCGTGTAATCCTATCTCTGTATCTCTGATCACCAGCAGATATCGTACTGCTAGCTGGAAAAAACAACTTTTCAAAAACTTGTTCATATACTAATTTCCTCGAAGACATTTCTTCTATACATGAAATTTAAAGAAAAACGGTAAGAACTATGTTTATATGGAAAAAGCCCAGAATCTTTTATCTAGGTTGTTGTCTGATCTCACCTTCGTTTATTGCATTATTGACATTCAATACTCTAATTTTGCTGCAACCAAAGCATATATCATTTTACGAGAAAAATGATGAATCTCAACTTCCATCAGATGATTTAACCAAGTTAAACTAATTTAATTTGTTAAAAACTAAATAAATAAAAAAATTATATCCATTCCAAATAAAATCGAAAATAATTGTACACATTCAAAGAGCAGAAGTCATGAATATCTAGATTTAAAATTTTAGTTAATAGCTATAGTTCGACAAAAATAGGAAATACAATGAAAAACAGTAGAGGATAAATGGAACGTTGCAAATGTTCATTTTTACTTTTTTTTTTCTAGAACCAAAGAGTGTACCTCAAGGCCGAGGATTTTTATTTTTTATTTTTTTTTTTTTTTTAGATAAATGAGACGTTTTTTAATGTTTGTGAAAGTGTCTTAACTTGAAACATCGCGTCCATTTTGACCAAGATATCTTTTTGTAATTATATTGCCTATTTTCACGCCAATCAAATTCATAACATTTTTACGATCTATTTTTACGATTTACTCAAACTATTAATATTTAAGAAATTTAAAAAAAATATTCTTAAAGAGGAAGAAATTTCCAATAAAGAAGTCCCAACTCCCGAAACTTTATCTCTATTATTAATAATTTTAATTTAATGTTGGAAATAGAGCTCTGCGCGGCGACCACTAAGCCGTTACGATGCTCTGAAACCGGCTGTAATAAGTAAAAATATTTTTTTATGTTATTAAATATTAATTTAAAAATTTTAAAAAATTATGGTATTATTTAGACACTTAAGGGACCAATATACCGTTGGAAAAAAAATTGTTTCTCCGATTTTTCATAGAATGAGCCTATTGTTAATGAACATTTTTTTTTCAGTTTACGTTTATATTTCAAGTCGGATAATTGTTAAACAAAAGCCACTAAAATTATTTCGCTTCGTGGAGACCTTACGTCAACTATACTTTATGGGATTATGACGTTGCGATATTTTTAATTGTTATAGTCTATTAGTTATCAATTATTTAACCTAACAAAAAAATTAAAAAATTAAAAAGAGGTTGAAAAATTTATTTTATTAATTTTAATTATTATTACTGTTTTTATCTTCAAAAATTACTATAAGATTACATAAACTTGTAGTGCTATTTGTTTAAATAAATTTTATAGGTAAATTACGTATTTTTGAACAAAAGAAAAGTTATAAAATTTGTTAAAAAAATTTCTTAAGAATATTTTTTTTAGTTGTTTATAATCATTTTTTTTTCTTTTTTCATTATGTAAAAAAAATATTTTATTCTTAAAATTTATTATTTGCAATTCTCTACAAGATGGAAAAAATTAATTTTTTTTTGTTGTTAATTTATTTGTTTATTTAATAAACAATTAGTTATTAACAATCGCCGAAGGTGTTTATATTCTTTTGAGACAGAAAAAAAAATAACAAAAACAATCGTATACATAAATATGTAAAAAAAAAAAAATTTAATTTAAAATTCTATAAAAAATATTAAAAAATTTTTTTTGACATGTTTATGTATACGATTGTTTTTGTTATATTTTTTTCTATATAAAAAGAATTTAAACACAGTAGGCGATTGTTAATAACAAATAAATTAACAACAAAAAAATATTTTTTCCATCTTGTAGAGAATTGCAAATAATAAATTTTAAGAATAATTTTTTCTTAATAACAATCTCTGTTTATGAGGTAGACTAAATATGCAGTAGAAGTAAACAAACCTAACTTCTTATATTTTTTTGTTAATTGCCCATTAGCAACGCAGATATCGGTGTAATTACCTGTAGACCACGCTCTGATTAATATTTACATGAGCTGTATCTTGGAAATGAACATACTTCAAAAAATTACTGCATAGTATTTCTGTATTATTCATATATGTTTTGGCTGCTTTTTATAAAGTATTTTCTCTGAAACTTTCAAATTTAAAAAAAATTAAAACATGAATTTTAATTTTGACACTTTGAGATCATTTGTTTTTAACGAAATTAGTAATAAGTTCTTTTAACAATATTATATGTATATTAGGTTTATGACTTTAATCAGACAGAAACTGCGGCACATAATTTACATCTTTTTGTCCACATTATTACTCAAACAATATCCCATTCCTTCATGTAGTAAACAAAATAACAAAGATAGTTACCTGATCGGCAAATACCCAAAATAAAAATTCCTGTCATGAAGAGTGTCCTTTTGGATATGGTAAGACGATCACAAATGGGCGGCAGTATTAACCTTGCCAAGATATCGGTAAATGCTTGGACGGATAAGAATAACGCTACATCACTTTTGTCGTATCCGATATCCTTGAAGAAGAACGGAGTCACCATTTTGAAATTCTGTTCCGCCACATAGAATATCGAGAGCCCAAAAACTAGATTAAGGTAAATTGGGTCTTTCAATAGATCGAAGTCCATGAAAACGACAATCCTTTGCCACACTGTTTTCTCTACTTTTTGTTTGACCGGTGTCGACTGAATTTGGAATTTATGTTGGGGTGATATTTGGACGCCTGGATAGCTCATATTTCTCCTAAGTTGTCGGGCGGATCCATACATGGGTTCTTCGTTATCTTTTACCTGAAATAAATACGAAATTATTGTTTAGGCCGTTCTAAATATTTGAAAACTTGTACTTTATGTTTACGTTTGCCAGGACGATTATGCGAAGAGTACGTAGCAGCCCCTAGTTTATAATTAATAAGGAGTATCACGAGGAGAAGCAATGCTTTCGCGCTAGCAGGAACGTCAAGTTGTCGTGAATAGATTATCCTCTTTCAAATCAATTAATCGATATTTTGCAGTAGTAGTATAGTCGTAAAATCATTTTTTTAAAATAGTAATAATGGTGCAAATTTTGTGCTTAAGGTACTCCTTCTATAGTCCTGGTATTCTGTTTTTGCTCTTTATTGGTGGAGCAACCAGAAGCCAGAAAAACAGCAAAAAGATCATATTCAGTTATCAGTTTATTATAAAATTACGGTCTACTTAAAAGCAACGACAATATGATTATAACTTCAAGCCACACAAATACCAGTTGTATACGTAGATTTGTACTTCAATTCACAAAAGTGGGCTTCATTCCTTCACTGTCTGTTAAAGGACCCCGCACGTTTCTTATGTAAAATAATACCCGGCGGATTTGGTTAAAACTGAAATGTGTTATTTATGAAATTATCCTGAATAGAAGTCTCTGAAATATTAACAGTTTTTAAGTTATGGAGCTTCGAAGTTGTCTATCCGTGGTATATTCAATTCGGAACAATTATGACGTGGCTAAAGAATAGCTCGAGCTTGAAACGAATTTTCAAAATTAGAAATCCAACAAAATAATTATCCTCCTCCCTAGATATAGACCACAATACGAATCGGAAGTACAAACTGGAAGTTGCATGATTAAGTCCATTTTTTAGGGTGAAAACTTCTTAAGTCTCAGTATAGACCTACGTATTAAGCACGTATAAAGGGTAAATAAATGGATTTCAGGCCACCTCGCTAGATATGGACCACAATAATACAGCGCTGAAGTTCGAACCGGAAGTTGCATAATTAAGTCCATTTTTTAGGGTGAAAACTTTTTCAGTCTCACTATAGACGTATTAAGTACGTATAAATGGATTTCAGGCCTCCTCGCTAGATGTGGACCACAATAACATAGGGCTGAAGTCCGAACCGTAAGTTTCATAATTAAGTTAATTTTTAAGGGTGAAAACTTTTTCAGCGTATATATTAAAGACCTGCGTAATAATTATGTATTCAGGGTAAATAGGCCAGGCGACAGGTAGTTCAATAAGGAAATAATTAGTGGAAAGCTGGAAATTGCTTTAATCGCTTTATTTGGACCCAGATATTACTCTCCCAAGTTTTTCCCCTCGAGCGAAGTTGGCGTTGGCCCTTCTGGCCCTAAGAAGGTACCATTTTTCTGTTTTTTGCAAATATCTCCCAAACCATCAACTTTATCAACAAAATACCTATTATAAAAAATAATCTAGAGTAATTTTGCTATAAAAAAGTTCTTTACCGTTTGCCTCTAAAGTGAACCGTTGCGATGCTACGACCATTCAAAGTGGAGCCCTTTTTGATTCTTGCGGAAAAGTTATCGATATCTTCTGCACCGTGTAATTTGGCACCAAACCGATACTTTTGCCGACATTAGCACCAAATATGTGAATTGCGTCAAAAGATACTTCAAAAACAGTATCATCATTTTCGATGGGTATCCTGACGACCCAGCAGCTCGCAGTACCAAGTCCGCTGAACGTCTTCGACCATCGCACAAGCATGATGCTGCTAATGTTTTTTTTGATAAGTCCATGACGGCACCTATGCCACAAGCAAAATTTTTGTGTAATGACACAAACAAACGAAGATTGATCGACTTGTTGCGTGTCAAATTCGAAAGCGAAGGAATCGAAACCAGACAAGCTCCAGAAGATGCCGATGTGCTCATCGTTACCACCGCACTCGAGTTATCTCAGCCCGACAATTCGGTCATTATAGTGGCTGAAGATATAGATATTCTGGTCATCTTGGCGGCTCGTGTGCCACCCTCCACGAAAATGTATTTTATGAAACCCTGCAAAGGTTCAACCAAACAACTATTTTGCACAACAAGTTTCAATCTCCCGCCGTGTGTGCAAGAAAACATCATCTTGTTACATGCGTTTAGTGGGTGCGATACAACGTCTTCGTTTTTCAGGAAGGGCAAAATGAAATTCGTAACACTTCTGAAGAGTAATGAGGAACTGCAGACAGCTATTAGGGTTTTCCGAGACGTGAACGCAAACCCCGATGAAATTGACAAAGCGGACCAGTTGGTTGTGGCTAGGCTTTATGACAACAAAACCACGGGAAGCACCCTGAATGAGTTGCGGTTCCAACTGTTTGCAAAATCTCTAAGCAAACATCGATTTGATCTCGCAAGCCTACCTCCCACCTAATCAGCGGCACGTGCGCACTTTTTAAGAACATACCATCAAGTCCAAACATGGTATGGAAATGATACAAATCCACTGAATTGGGGCTGGAAAAATTCTCAATGTGGTTTGGCTCCCATACCTATGACGAGGGATCCGGCGCCACAAACGCTTCTAAACACAGTGTCCTGCAAATGTTCGAAAGGATGTAACGCAGCGTGTGGTTGCAGGAAAACGGGCCTCCGATGCTCCAGAATCTGCATGAATTGTATGGGACGGTCATGTACAAATGCTGCCGAGGAAGATGATATGGATGATTGTGACGGAGACATCGATGTTAATCGTGAGCGCCCTGTGACGTCGGACAAATGTACCGATGCAGACGATGAAAGCGATGACGGAGAAATTGAGGCAGACGATCAAGACTGCCAGCCTTCATCAAAACGGTTAAAAATCGACTAACTTTGACATTTGAACAGTGGATTAGGCCTCCTGGGTACACCACTTACAAAAATACGCGCCATTTACTCTACCGCCAGGTGGTGTGGAAAATTGTGATTTTATGTCAATACTAGTCAATAATAATACTAATCGTAGGTACTTTGCCACAGCTGTTTACATTGAAAAGCTGTTATACTTGTAACAAGTTAACAGCTTGTGCACCTGGAATGCTGACAAATATTTATAACATGTAGAAACTTTGATATGGCATATGATTTCGAACTTTTCCGCAAGAATCAAAAAGGGCTCCAATTTGAATGGTCGTAGCATCGTAACGGTTCACTTTAGAGACAAACGGTAAATAACTTTTAAATTTACTCTAGATTATTTTTTATAATAGGTATTTTGTTGATAAAGTTAATGGTTTGGGAGATATTTGCAAAAAACCAAAAAATGGTACCTTCTTAGGGCCAGAAGGGCCAACGCCGACTTTGCTTGAGGGGGAAAACTTGGGAGAGTAATATCTGGGTCCAAATAAAGCGATTAAAGCAATTTCCAGCTTTCCACTAATTATTTCCTTATTGAGGCTTTTTTTTTACCTGTCTCCTGGCCTAAAAGTAAACGGACGAGTTTCAGGCCTCCACGCTAGATATGGAGCACAATAACACAGCGCAGAAATGGAATCGGAAGTTGCACGGTTAAATGCATTTTTAAGGGTGAAAACTTTTTTAGTCTCAGTATAGACCTCCGCATTAAGTTGGTATAAAGGGTATAAAGGGTAAATAAATGAATTTCAGGCTCACTAGATATGGACCACAATAAAACAAAACTTAAGTCTGAACCAGAAGTAGCCTAATTAAGTCCATTTTGAAGGGTGAAAAGTATTTGAGCGTATATACAGACCTGCGTAATACTTACATTTTCATGGTAAATGAACGGGTTTCAGGCTCCCTCGCTAGATATAATAACACAATACAATAACACAGCGCTGAAGTGCGAACCGGAAGTTATTACCCAGGTCTATATAGAGACTACATAAGTTTTCACCCTTCAAAATGGACTTAATCATGCAACTTCCGGTTCGGACTTCAGCTCTGTGTGATTGTGGTCCATATCTAGTGAGAAGGCTTGAAATCCATTTACTTACCCTTTATACGTACTTAATACGCAGGTCTATACTGAGACTGAAAAAGTTTTCACTCTAAAAAATGGACTTAATCATGCAACTTCCGGTTCGTATTGTGGTCCATATAGGAATTAGTTTCTTGGATTTCTAATGTTGAAAATTCGTGTCGAGCTGTTCTTCAGCCACATCATAATTCGTTCCGAATTTGATATACCACGGATAGACAACTTCAAAGCTCCATAACTTAAAAACTATTAATTTTTCGGCCTTGCTCCCATGGAAACGTTTATTCAGGATGATTTCATAAATAACATATTTCAATTTTAACCAAATCCGCCGGGCATTATTTTACATAAGAAACGTGCGGGTCCTTTATTATCCTAAATCCGCAGAAGGATCGGCTCAAGCAATGAATCCTATTGGCGTTTGAATTTGGAGGGAATGCAATTCCAAATAAGTTTTACAAGGGTCTATTAAATCAACGTCACGCTGTTACATGTGCAGCATGACACTCAGCAGCGGCATGATACTCACGATAGTTCAGCTCATCGCTATCTTTCTCTAACGAATTCGGTATAGATACAAAATTTTTATAGGCAACTATTGCCGTAACTGTATTCGAGGCAATTATATAACAAAATATGAAAAACTGCGTAGAAAGGCCACACTAGTAATATTATGTGTTTTATTTTACTTTACTCGTTTTACACATTTTTGGACTTATCACTATTTCTACCATTTTTCCAAAAATCCATCAATATTTTAAACGTTACTACTTCAAATATAAAACTATTTCTGTTATATTAAATATGATAAATTATAGAATATTTAATATGATAAAAAATGAAAATGTGTTCAGTGGTGCAAAAAAGTTATAACTGAGAAATATTTCGTTCTCGAAGGGAACCCTTATAAAAAATATTTTATATACTTACATCAAATTGTAACTGAATGCTCGAACCAGTAAAATCCAATCTGGAAAAACTAGAGATCGATTCTGTAGAAACTTTTCTCTTCCTATTCCCGGCGAAACTCATGGTGGAAAAGTTTCGAGGAAACGTGGATTTTCTAGTAAGACCACCTGGTTTGGCAAGCTCTTCAAGCGTTTTTATTGCTAAATCAAAATTGTTTCTATTGTTTATTAAAGTTTGACCTTCTGCTAACTCGGCGTCCTCATCCTCGGTCTCCTTTATTGTTTCCATTTCCTGCGGAAAAAATAAAAATATAACTGTCAGTCCATCAGATTACCATTATTCAAATATTTGAAACAAGCAAGCAAAAAGAAAAAGTGCAGTTGATAAATGTGTGCTTTAAGACATATATTAACGTTTAATTGAAGCAATAAATTTATAATGATTTATTTCATAGCCCACAGACATGCATTGTGATTGATTTAAATATGATTATGTGGCAGATAAATTACTTAATATCGAGGATTTATGCAGGTGCGGAAGACACTTTGATGTAGGAAGATAATACTGGTTGAAGCAGCCGGCGCTTCCTTAACCATTATAAGTGACTTCCTTAAGGTGGAGGTCAAGTCTTGGTTTATTCGCTGTCTAGAAGTATGATTCATTCCAATAAACCGAATAAACATATCAGCGACTTTCGTCGAAAGTCGACCACGTTCGATGAAATTTTCAATATACGAGTCCACTTGACTGACTTTTCTCCAATAATAAAGTGCTCCTTATAATCTACATATTTAAAACACCAGGCATTTTCTTCTTGTTTATCCGGCACACAGTGGGAAATTTTCAAGTTCTGGGTGGACAAAATTCTACAAATTTACAAATGAACAGAAAATATTCATTAGAAAAGCGGAAAAATTTTAGGCACTAAGGGGGTAAATTTTGAGGGGGTTTAAAAAATAAATTTAGTTTTAAAATTTTGAAACTTTGTAGATACGATAATATTATGCCCGTGAATACACCAAAAATATTTAAAAAAAATTTTAAGGACCAAGGGGAAAATTAAGTATTAGATAATTAAAAAACTTTTTGAATAAGATTCGTGAATCTACAAAAAAAATGTAAAGTAAATGTAGTGAATAAATGTAAGCTCCTAAGGGATGGTTTTTGAGGGGGTGCAGCGGACAATTTTATATTTCTAGGGGCACGAAATTATTTCAATTGAGGGAAGGGATAAGTACGGTAAAATTTTCAGAGCTATTTAGTTTAGAGTATTTATTATTAACATATTTTAATAATGTAATAAGTATGGTAAAATTCTCAGAACCAATCGAGAATTGTAATTTTCTGAATATCTACAAATTGTTATAGCTGTACAGTTTTATTCATCTGCTACTTTAATCATAATTTTACTTTTTAGTTACTTATACTATTCCACGAAGTTAAGTTACAACATACCTTAATATTGTTGCAAAAACAACCTAAAATTATAAAGTAAACTATTTTGCAACAAAAACAGAAAAAGATAATTGAAATAATTTCGTTCCCCTAGAAATATAAAATTGTTCGCTGCACCACCTCAAAAACCATGCCTTAAGAGCCTATATTTATTTCACTACATTTACTTTACATTTTTTTTTTGTAGATTCACAAATTATTCAAAAAGTTTTGCAATTTTCTAATATTTAATTTTCGACCCCCTCAGAAATCACCCTCCATGGTCCTTAGAATTTTTTTACTATTTTTGGTGCATTCACGGGCACAACATTATCCACAAAGTTATCTACAAAGTTTCAGAATTTGAAAACTAAATTTATTTTTTCAACCCCCGTCAAAAACTACCCCTTTGACCCTTAGAATTTTTTTTACTATTTTTGGTAAATTCACGGGCACAATGTTAGCGTATCTACAAAGTTTCAGAATTTTATAACTAAATTTATTTTTTCAACCCCCTCAAAAACTACCCACTTGGCCTTAGAATTTTTTTACTATTTTTGGTGTATTCATGGGCATAATATTACCATATCTTCAAAGTTTCAGAATTTTAAAACTAAATTTGTATTTTCAACTTTCTCAAAAACTACCCCCTTAGTGCCTAAATTTTTTTCAATATTTTTCCGCTTTGTAGAATTTTGTCCACCTAGAACTTGAAAATTTTCCACTTTTCCTACCGATTTTGAAGACTCTTTTTTAATTAAAGCTCTCTACCCACAGATTACCCATCACTAATTTTTGTATTTTTTTAAATTAATATTTCTCACGTGTAAACGCAACTAGCGTCTAGCCCCTGGAAATTACTACTTGTTCCCGGCATGCTCAAATTCATAAACATAACATAACAGCTGATTTTTTTAATACATAGACTTGCTAAAAGTGAATGGCAATTCAAAGTGTAGTGAGTGCAAAGCTGTTTTTAAACGTTTATAATATTTACGAAAACACGCAAAGAAATTTCATGGAGGTGAAGAAAAAGTTCAATTAGCTCCACTAAAAAATTGTCGAACGATACAGCAAAAACTAACAACTTGTGATATCTGAGAATGAAATAATTAAAAATAGATCAATAGATATTGTAATCTTTTCATGTAATCATTACAAATCTTAAATATGCCCTGTTGTTAGCTTTCGGGATACATATTTCATTTTTTCTATTTGATCTTTTGTTATATCCGTGGCATATTATTTTTTATAAAGTATAAACCTGCTAACATATACAAACCTGAGGGATCCATTAAATTTATTTCTTTAAATAATGATTCTGACGGATATTGGTAAATAAGTTTAATAGTTATTTTTGTATCTAGGGTGCAAAATATTACTTTGGTGATCGAGAACGACCAAAGAATTTTGCACTCGAGATGCAAA
Organism: Rutpela maculata; assembly: GCA_936432065.2. Lineage (NCBI taxonomy): Eukaryota > Metazoa > Arthropoda > Insecta > Coleoptera > Cerambycidae > Rutpela > Rutpela maculata. The sequence goes on from OW386288.2 coordinate 121,754,627, forward strand.
CAATATTTTTTCTACAACTTTCATTTGATTAAACTAAAACCATTAGTTAAAAAAATAATACTGTTTTTAAAATAAAATAATTTAAAAAATTCTACTTTCAGTTGATTTATTTGATAAAACAATAAATATTTTTGAACTAGATATTTAATTCTCGTGTATACATTAAAAATTATAAAAAAATAGGCAATAATAGTATGTGATGTGCAACATATTTTGCACCCTAATGCGCAAAATATTTTGCGCACGATGTCATGGTAACGCAAAAAAAATAATGTCAATGAAAAAATGTATCATTTTAGACACTGACATTAATGCGCAAACATAGCCTTTTTTTGACAGTTGTAGAAAAAAATTTATTTAAAAAAATAATCAGTTTCAAAAATGTTACAAAATGTATTTTAAAAGTTCCAAGCACAGCGCAATTCATATAATTTTTTTATTTCTGTGGTGACATCGATGTAAAATAAATTTTCTTAACATATTTATTAATTTGCGTGTAGTATGCACATATGCAGTAAGCACTCGGTAGTGAGCTTAGGTGCAATAAAACAATTATTATATAATTAACGTTTTGTATATTTAACTAAAAAAACCGCTGCCATATTAATTTATCATTAATTTTTAATATTTGCGTTGTGAAATAAGATGGCTGGTCGTTTGCTTATTTTCTGGAAAAACTTTTGTTAAAAATAAATTCACTCCTTTGTCGTCAAATAAGAAGTTATTTTAATTTGTCAAAAAATTATATCGACCTTAAAATAAGCACTAAATACCTAATATGTTACCAGATTTTTGATAAGTATTTCTATGAAAATTATTTTAAGTTATATAATAGCAATCTTAATTATTTCTTTATAATTAAAATATATACAAACTATTATCTTAAAATCGTTTTTTATTTTTATGGTTTCAATAAACTTTTGTTTGAAAAACAGAAAAATAATTCCTTTATCATTTTATATAAAGTTATACTTTAATTTATCAAGAAATTATAACAAGCTTTAAATAACCACCAAACAATATCACATGATTTTTAGTAAATATTTCTATGAATAATTTTTTAACCTATGGGCTGTACCTACACCAGCAAGTAGGGTATTTAACAACTATAGTTACACAGACCCACAAAAAAAAAGTGGTCTGTCCGGCGGACCAGACCAGTGTATCCGTATGTATTTGGACCCGCTGAAACAGATTGGCTTGTTTTTCACCCCGAATCCCAAAAAACACCCCCCAAGAAATGGTCTGTCCGGTGGACCAGACTAGTGTATTCTTATGTATTTGGACCTGCTGAAACCGGATCATGTGATAATTGTCAGATTGGCTCGTTTTTCACACCTAACCCCAAAAAAACACCCCCAAACAAAAACAAAGTGGTGTGTCCGGCGAACTATAAGTGTATCCTTATGTATTTTGACCTGTTGAATCCGGATTCAAAGTTATAATTGGCTCGTGAAAAAGTGATCTGTCCGGCGGACCATACCAATGTATCCATACATATTTGAATCTGCTGAAATTGAATCCGATGTTATAATTGTCAGATTGGCTCGTCTTAATCCACAACCCCCAAAAAACACCCCGCCCCCCAAAGTGGTCTGCCCGGCGGACCGCACCAGTGTATCCTTATGTATTTGGTAACGATACACTGGTATGGTCCGCCGGACAGACCAATTTTTTTGTTTTGGGGGTGTATTTTGGGGTTAGGGGTGAAAAACGAACCAATCTTACAATTTTGACTTAGGATTCGGTTTCAGCGGGTCCAAATACATACGGGTACACTGATATGGTCCGCGGGGCAGACCATTTTTTGGGAAGGGGGTGTTTTTTCTGGGGTTGGGGGGTGAAAAACAAACCAATCTGACGATTCTGATTTTGTATTCGAATTTAGCGGGTTAAAATACATAAGGATACACTGGTATGATCCGCCAGACAGACCACTTTTTTTATTGTTTTGGGGGTGTTTTTGGGCTTTGAGGTGCAAAACGAGCCAATCTTACAATTCTGACTTCAGATTCGGTTTCAGCGGGTCCCACTACATAAGGATATACTGGTGTGGTTTGGTCCGCCGGACAAACCATTTCTGGGGTTTGTATTTTTTTGGGGTTAAGGGTGAAAAACGAGCCAGTCTGACAATTCTGACTTCGGCTTCGGTTTCAGCGAGTCCAAATACATAAGGATATACTGGTCTGGTCTTCCGGATAGACCACTTTTTGTGGAGCTGTGTTATTGGTTTATAATTAAAATAGTTATTAACCTAACCTAATTTTGAGAAATTATGAGATATACCCGCGAGTGTTAGAAAACAGCTCTTCGACGTGCTGCTGACACGCGTTTGAATTTGCGGGCACAAGTAGTAATTTGCAGGGGCTAGACGCTAATGTAAACGCAAAAGAACACATTGAGGAACGTTATCGCTGGCCCTCGGTTGAATACGAATTTAAAAGTAGATGTCTAACGACATCTACTTTTAAATTCGCTTTAAAAAATTGGAACTAATAGTGTGGCAGCAAATGTAATCCCGTATGTTGCTTACTAAGCAAATAATCAATTTTGTTTTATTTTTTGGTCCGCTGGAACGTGAAATAAATTGATGGCAATTTTGCAAAACTTCTTCATAAACGTGGGTATTATAGTGATTCTTTAACTAATGTCATGTCTTCAATACAGTTTGTTTTTAAATGTTTTTCAATTTTTTTTTGAAAAATATTTAAATAACTATAATAGTTATTTAAATATTTTTCAAAATAAAATTGAAAAACATTTAAAAACGAACTGTACATAAGTACAAAATTCAGAATTAACGAGTTTTAATTCTACATTTAACAGGTCCTAATGACATAAATTTCATACAATTGACATAGTCCCGTTATCTTAAAAGTGTAGTACATATTTAGTAGATCCAGCACAAAAATTGTTAAAAAAAAGCTCACTGAAATATTTGAAATTAACGGAACAAAGTGTATTATTACAATAATTGTAATGTATATGCTCCTTGCATTTGATGAATTATATATGTTAGATCACGGTTTACATGAGTGACTTTTTAAAAAGATTTATTTACTTAAATGGAGCCAACGTTGGCTCTTGTAGAAGGAATATAATAATAATTAGAAGTGTTTCATTCTAAGTGAGTTTAATAACTGATTCAACAAAGCGTGTTTAGTCATATTTATAACATACAGAACCTGAGTAAGCAAAATATATAACAAAGGAATTGCAGTTCTGCAGTCTGCACAAGTTATGAGAAACAAAGGTGTAATATGATATCTTGAAGATAAGCAATTAATAAGAGAAGCTGTTATCGTGAAATACGATATGCCTGTGAAGGTTTATTATGGCTAAGTCGCAATAAGATAGCGTGTAATATTATATAACAACTTCCCCCTTAATAAAAAAGTTGATGTTATGCAGCAACTTTTGAAAATTGTTAAAACGTTAAATGAATATAATGCAAAAATAAATTGAAACAATGTTGAATGAATACAAAGCAAAATAATAAAATAATGTAAAAGTTAAAATTGGTAAGCGATAATAAAACATTACATAACGTAATAAGGATAAAATACAATAGTCTAAATTAATAGACAAAGGTAAAACTCCACATGAAAGTCTATGTTAACTCGATGTCCTCTTCTTCTTGAGGTCTAATACCGGGTCGCTTTCTTGGAGGGATCAGTCTAGGAAATTTGGTAAATACTCTGCTTCGCTCTGAAGGAGGTGAAGGAGGGTTATCCGTTGAGGGTTGGATTCGCAATGCTCCACATCTTCTTCTTCTGCATTTACAAGTTATGTAAAGTAGAACTAATAGGATGATGAGAGTGATTATGAAGTATGTGAACCAAGATACATGTTTGGTCACAAAAGGTTCGTTTATGAGGTCGTCTAGGTCTTTGGAATATTGCTCTAGTTTGTTTTTAGCAATATCTAAATCTTCTACGTCGAGACTGTTTAATTTAAGCGGTTTTAATTTTGGGATTTCGATTTTGTCGGGCATGTGATTGCAGCATTCAAAAGGAATTTGGATTGGATGTGAATTGTCCTTAATTTCGGAAAAGTCTTTAGCACTGGCTTGTATTCGAGTAATGCCTGCATAGGCGTAACATCCTGGTTGTAGTTTTATGATGGAATTTTTATTAATTAGCTCTGTTATGGATTCTCTCTTCGGGCAGTTGATGGTAATGTGAAGTGGTTCGGAATTAATTACTAGCCATGTGTTGTCTTCAAGTTCTTGGACGTTGTATCTTTGACTAATGATGAAGGAAGTTTGACAATTTTCTGGGAGTTTCGGCAATGGTTTTAATATTCTAGCCTCACAAATGGCATTTTGGTCGATAGGATATGCAAACAGGTTCGAACATAGTTTGGTTCCAAAATAGAGTGGTTTGCATTCTTTCAAATTTTGTATAGGTATGTACATTAAAGAATCATCGTCTCTCGCGATAAACTTTTGTGAAATAGATAAAAAGTGATGTAGACCAGTTCTGTTATCAAGTATAGGTATGGGGTATAGACGAAAGGTGTTATAATTTTGAGGTTCAATAAGAGGTATTGTTAAAACAAATATTAGGTTAGAATCTAGTTGAAAAGCTTTTAGTTCAATAATATCCAGATATTGAGCAACTGCTGATAGTTTAATTGGAAGAGGTAAATTGTTCCTTCGCAAACTCTGTGAAATCTCTTGTAACGCCGTTACTAAGTGATCAGGTGTTATGATTGATGAATGAATAATTCCTAATCTGGCGAATGTTATTGAATTTAAAATATCGTTTAGATTGTCTTCGATGTACAAATAGCTGGCCATTAGTTGTTCGGAAATGTATAGAAATTTTAGTTTTATTTCGGCAGCTTGGATCGTTTGAGTCATAGTTTGAATTGTGTGCTCGATTTCTTTGATATCTTTGTTAAATGTTTCCTCATCAATTTGTAATTTTTGTATAGTTGAGTTGAAATTTTTGATAACAGAAGTTGTAACTGAGATTTGATTTTTGATTAAGTTTTCTAATTGATGTTCGTCATTATTTAATTTATTTATACAGTTAGTGTAGTACTCGCCATCTTCGGCGTCTAAGTTTCCGGTGATTGATTTGAATATTGTTCCAAAACCGTTAAGTATTCCGCGTTTATATCTCTTTGTGTCTGAAAAGACTTCGTCAAATTTCGTTTTTATCGAACTAGCTATTTGCATTAAAAGGTTAAACTCTGTTTTGACTTCGCTTCTAAACAGGATTGATTTTTGATCAGCACCATCGAGGGTGTTCAAGATTCTGTCTAAATTATTTTGATTCTTGTCAAAAGCTAGTTTGAGGGATGAAATATTTTTATGCACTAGTAGAGTCCATTTGTCATTTGTCACCACGATGTCCGTGTCTTGGTGATAGTATACACCAACAGTGTTATTGATCGGGGTAATTTTGTATTGACAGAGTGCTGATCCGAACAGCAGGAGAAACCTGAAAATAAATTTAATTTTCAGTATATGGTTTCATTCTATCAAAATTTACTTTAGTCTCTTGTTTTGTTTCGAGATTTAATAGGGTAGCAGAATTTTGGAAAATTTCTTTTATTTTAAAGGGACCGTTAAATTTGTTTTGTAGTTTGTTCTTAATTTGTGATTCTTTTACATAAACTAAGTCACCTATTTTGTATTCAGGTCGTTTTTGGGGAATATTTCTGTCGAAGCGAACTTTTGCTTTCTCTTTTTGAGATTGTGTTCGACTACGGGCTATTTTATAGTAGTGGGATATTCTATTGTTTAAATCTCTAACGTATTTAGTTATTAATTCTTTTTGGTTGTACAAAGTTTCGGGTGGTCTGTTAGATGTATGACCAAAGATAAGTTCATATGGGGTAAAACCGTGTGTTTTATTTACCGAATTGTTATAGCATATTACTGCATATGGTAAAATCGTGAAAGGATGTTCGTTTGGGTTTTCAGTTTTGTGGATTCTTATCATTTCGGCTAAAGTAGCATGAAATCTTTCTATGGATCCGTTCGATTGGGGATGTCCTACGCTTGAATAAGTTAATTTTATGTCGTAGAGGGTGCAGAGATCTTTGAGCAAGCGGTTGTCAAATTCGCCACCGTAATCGCAATGGATTCTTAATGGGGTACCATAATGTTGGAAATATAACAACAAAGTGTTTACGACAGATTTTGCGGATTTATCCGGGACTGCATATGCTTGCGTGAATTTAGTTAATTCGTCGCGAATGGTTAAAGCATAATTTCGAGTAGGGAATTCAAATAAATCGATATTGATTCTTTCGAATGGTGTTCTTGGGGTTTCTGTGACTACTAGAGGGTTATTAAGGTTTTTCCGGCATACTTTAGTCTTTTGGCAAGTTTCGCAATTTTTTATAAAATTTTCAACGTCTTTAGTTAGACCTTGCCAAGTGTATTTTTCTCTAATTCTTCGAATCGTTTCATTTATTCCGCGGTGTAGATTATTTTTACCAAAATGATTTTGCTCCAATATAATTGGAATTTCATCTTCGTCGGCAGTTCTGACGATATCTTGACAAATTACTACTTTTAAGTCTTTTTCCGCAAAAATGAATGATAGAATTTCGAGTATGGGGAGGTCTAGGTTATTTTCGACAAAGTATGTCTTAGAAAGGTCTAAAACATCTTGATTTTTAAATAATACCAAAAATAGATGTTCAATTACAGATTCGATATCAAAAGGTAGAGGGATGATAAAATATCTCCTATGTCTGACTGTTTTGCTCGATACAATATTGATTTTATCGTTATGAAATTCGGGGTTTTCTTCGAATATGTCTTCGATAATTTTATGATGGAGGTCTTGTAGGTTATTTTGTTGGAAGAAAGTTATAATATCTTTGTGTTCTCGATACAGAAGTTGTTTGTTCGAGGCTTTGATTTTCGAATAGTCAATTAAAGATGTTGTCTTATATAAGTTGGCGAAAGTTTCAAATTCTTGGGAAATCTGTTCGTTAGTGATTTCGTTATTATCGTCTGGGTTTTCGTCGTCGTCTGACTCTTCGTCGTTCGCGGCTAGAACCTTTGAATAGAATTTGGAACATTCAGAAAAATGATTAATTTTGATTCTGGAAAGTGCATCCGCGTTCTTATTGATTTTGCCGGGTTTATAAATTATTTCGTAATCGTACTCTTCTAATTTGAGTCGCCAACGAGCAAGTCTACTTCCTGGATCTTTTATAGAGAATAGCCAGGTGAGTGGTCTGTGGTCGGTGACAAGTTTGAACTTTCTACCGTACAGGTATGGTCTAAAGTGCTTTACACTCCATACTATGGATAAAAGCTCGCGTTCAATCGTTGAATATTTAGTTTCTGCACTGCACAAGGTTCTAGAAGCATAGGCAATGGGTAAATCTTTGCCAATGGGCCCCTGGCTCAGCACCGAGCCGACGGCAAATGCGCTCGCATCAGTGGTTAGAACGAAAGGTTCATCAAAGTTGGGGTAGATTAATATCGGAGTTGTCGTTAATGTTTGTTTCAAATTTTGAAAAGAATTTATACAATCATTGTTGAAGAGAAATGGTACGTCTTTTTGTAGTAGTTTTGTTAAGGGCTTGGTTATCTTGGAGAAATTTGGGATAAAGCGCCTGTAATATCCGGCTAAGCCTAGAAATGATTTAATTTCTTTTGGATTTTTCGGTTGAGGAAAATTTAAAATAGCGTCAACTTTCGAAGGGTTCGGTTTTACGCCGTCTTTTGTAATGAGATGTCCTAAATAAGCGACTTCCTTGCGGAGAAACTCGCATTTGTCTGGTTGAATTTTGAGGTTGGCTTTTTGAAGGCGTTTAAAGACTTCAGTTAGACGAGAAATGTGTTCGTGAATTGTAGGAGAGTAAATAATGATATCGTCCATGTAGACGAGACATCGTTCATTTTGAATACCTAACAGGATGTTATCCATAACTCTTTGAAAAGTTGATGGAGCGTTTTTGAGTCCAAATGGCATTCGCACGAATTCATAATGACCGTTCTCAACTGTGAAAGCAGTTTTTTGAATATCTGCGGGATTAATTTCAATTTGGTGGAAACCAGAAGCCAAGTCTAAGGTTGTGAAATATTGGCATTTGCCAAGTTGGTCTAAAAGATCGGAAATGTTGGGCAGAGGATATTTGTCACCAATTGTAACCTCGTTGAGTTTGCGGTAGTCGACTACGACGCGCCATTTCTGTTTACCAGAAGCGTCCAGTTTTTTGGGAACTACCCAGACAGGAGAGGACCAAGGTGAGATTGAGGGTTGAATAATACTTTGACTTAACATTTTCGATACTTGGGACTTAACTTCTTCTTTATGGACCTGAGGATATCGATACGATTTAGTGAATATCGGTCGGGAATTTTCGGTGTCAATAGGGTGTTTGATTTCATTAGTAAAGGTCAAATTGTCTCCTTCTAAATAGAATATATCTTGAAAGTCTAAACAAAGCTGCGTTACTATTTCGGCCTCTTCTTCGTTTAGATGATCCAAGCGCAATTCGTTCCTGATTTCGAAGGATCTGTCCGTCATTAGTTGTTGGTCAGAGTTTTGCGCGTTTAAGTTAAAAATTGACTTGAATTTTTGTACTGGCTCTAGGTTAAGATTTGAAAAGTTTATGGTTTTTGGAATAGCGTTTGCGTTTATTATTGAAGTTAAAAATTCTCCATTGTGATCGATTTTGACAATTGCATTTGGTAAGCGTACTTTCTCATTTTCCTGGGCTAACAGTATAGCCTCGGTATTTCGCAGGTTACATTTTAGTTTACAAATTTTTTCCATACGAGGTTCAATAGAAATTAAATTTTTGATGTTGCTTAAATTTGAATTTTTTATATCAGAATTAATAGTTGGTTGTAAAGGTAAATTTACTGTAGTTTCTTCCGTAACTTTAAATAGTGGTACGGTTTTGAAATTTGTGACTAGTTGTTTATTTTTAAAGTCTACTTTGCATTCGTAATGTTCTAGGAAGTCTGCGCCTAATAATCCATCGAAATCTATATCTAGATTATAGATATAAACTTTGTGTGACTCATTTGAAAAGGGGATGAGAACAGATTCGTTGATATAAATTTTTTGATCAGTGATACCTTGTATGATTACGTTTTCAGGAGATCTACGTCTGTAATTTTCAGCTGTTTTAGGTTTAAAAATTGATATACCTGCGCCTGTGTCAATTAGAATTTTAAATTTGCCGGTTGCGTCTTTGATGTAGTAAAGATTTTTTGAATTTACGGTTAATAAGGTGTGAGAAAGCGTATTTACATGAACGTTTGTTCTGGGAAGTTCAGCATTGGATCGAAACTGTCGTTGAGATTCATTGTTTGTATTTGGTTTGATATTTGGTCGAATTGGTCTATTCGTTGTGTTGGAGTATCCGCGGGGTACTCCGGATCTAAGCGAAAATCCTGAGGATTAGCAGTATAATCCTCCTGTAGTGTTTGAGAATTAGCAGTATAATTCTCGTACTGCTCATATTGAGAATTAGCCATATAATTATCTGAAAAGTTTTGAGCGTTGCTTGAATCGTAATTTTCATAACTATCACTTACGTTTTGATAATCGGGTGAGTAGTCATTATATTGATTATAGTTACATTGATTGTCATAATTGTCATGGGGTTCGTAATTCAAATGATGAGCTTTTTGCTGGTTAAAGCGATTAAAATTTGGGTTAGGTTGGATAGCTGATGGTCGCTGTTGCATAAAATTGGGGTTCGGCCTTATGGCTGAGGGCCTGTTTTGCTGTGATTGATTTGGCTGATTATTTTGAGGGAATGTCCTCTGGCTAAATTGATTATTACTCGGTTGTGCGAAGTTTTGATGAGAAAAATTTTGTGAGTTTGGGTTTCCTTGGAAACTTGGTCTCTGGAAGTTTTGAGACTGTTGCCTTGTGCGGCATTCGCTTATTACATGTCCATTCCGTTTACAGAAGGAACAAAACTTTTGTTGTAAATTGGGACCTTGTGGTCGCTTTTGTTGAATTACTGGATTTTTGACCGGACTATTTTTTGGGAATTTTTGTTGTTCAAAATATGAAAGTTGTAGTTCTCTCCGAATTCTAATAATTGCGTTCATCATAGTTGGAGGGTTACTGGCACGTATTATTCTGCCTAGATTTGGTTCTAGACCCGTTAACAAATTATTTAATGTCATAGTTTCAATCAGGTTTGTTTGCGCGGTTCTTTGCTCCGAAGTTAAATTTTGTTTTTGCACTGCAGCGTGCATTTTTGCATTGTGCGTTTGTAAACGCGAAACAAATGTTAAGGCGGATTCACTAGGTAATTGGTGAATTCGTTGTAGGTCCTGAATTAGGGACGTTAAATCTCCGGAGTCTCCGAAGTGAGTTTCTAGTAGTGCCTTTATTTCTGGCCATGTGCTAGGGTTGCGTGAATTTATAAGTTCGGCGGCTCTGCCTTTTAATTTATTTTTGATGTGCATGGTTAATAGAATTTTTTGGTCATGAATTGCCATACTTTGTGCACAGGAACACGAGTTTAGGAATGTCTGTAAATTTATGGCGTTGCCATCGAATTCTGGTATTAGTGAAAAAATTTCAGAGAGCTTGTAAGGCTCAATTTGTTGTGGTTGTTGTTGTTGTTGTTCGGCTGGTGCCGGTGGCACTGGTTGAACAGTCTCTGGTTGAGCTCTATCAGGCATTTTGCTTTTTTATTTAGAGATTTTTGAACTAAAATTGGTTACGTATCAGCAGTATGATACGGAAATTAAATTAAAATTAGCTTGTTTTGTTACGTCGTAAATGAATTGTGTATTAACTGTATAATACACAGTCGTTTCGTGAATACGAAAATAAATAACTTAAAATTAAAATTGTTGCGTTGTAGCTTGTAAAGGATTTGTTTGATAACAGAATTGGCTTTGTTTGCCGAGTGTATTAGCGGTATAATACACGTAAATAATTGTGATAAATAATATTTGTAAAAATGAAAAGAAATAACGAGATGATTCTTAAAATGACTTACGTTAATTTCATCTCCATGAGTAGGTTCTTCGTCCGTCAAGGGATTGGGATCCGCCACCACCAGTGAGGAAGGTCTCCTTGTTCTCGTAGATGTACACGCACTAGTTAGGCACCTTCTGCAGATGTTCTCCTTGTTCTCTTACGCTTCACTACCAGTTAGGCTTCTTGTTCTGATGATGTTTACGGATCCTACCGACTGCGCCAATGTTAGATCACGGTTTACATGAGTGACTTTTTAAAAAGATTTATTTACTTAAATGGAGCCAACGTTGGCTCTTGTAGAAGGAATATAATAATAATTAGAAGTGTTTCATTCTAAGTGAGTTTAATAACTGATTCAACAAAGCGTGTTTAGTCATATTTATAACATACAGAACCTGAGTAAGCAAAATATATAACAAAGGAATTGCAGTTCTGCAGTCTGCACAAGTTATGAGAAACAAAGGTGTAATATGATATCTTGAAGATAAGCAATTAATAAGAGAAGCTGTTATCGTGAAATACGATATGCCTGTGAAGGTTTATTATGGCTAAGTCGCAATAAGATAGCGTGTAATATTATATAACATATATTCATTAGGTACGCTTTCGCAATTTTTCACTTAAATTTATTATTATGCCCTAATAATTTATAAATTTAATATTACATTTCCTATAATTTTACTTTAATTGGTTATATGAATAATTTTTCATTTTAGCAGTACGTATTTTAAAGAAATTAATTAAAAATGAACAGAGGTCTATAGAATAATCTAATCAAAGAAGGGTTTGTAGACAGACTTTTTGATCCTAAAGATTTTATTTGTGGGATGTGTTTGGAGGTGTTTGGTTATGATTAAACTAAAAGTCCCCGAACTTACGCCTACGGCGTGAGCTAACTCCATAGAGTAACAAAATCTGTAACTTTTTTTGGTTTTTCGCTTACATCTCTTAAACAAGTGAAAAAATTATCATACACAAAAAGAGGGTTAAATACCCTACAAGTTTGTTTCTACACGTTTTTTCTATATCTATAACTGTTTAAGAGATATTCGCTGTCAAAAATCGACGTTTTTTTGAAAAAAGTTTTTACACCACGTTTTTCGGAGAACTTTGTCTCCTAACGCCTAAAGTTTTACCTTAAAGGTTTATGGCAAAAACCTTCGGAAGTAGAGCATTCCTATAAAATGCATAACGATTTAATATTTTAACTCAAATATATCAGAAGTTATAGTTATTTAAAAAAAAACACACATTAATGGAGATACACGTAACAAAATTGCAGTGCAGTGCAGTTTGCAAATTTTTCAGTGCATATTTCCTCTACAGCAGCAATGCCAAACTATTCATTATAGAGGAAAAAAAAGGACGTCTGATAATATTTAATATGTTTGCATGTGCGATAGTAACACATTTCTTTCGTTTTTGTTTCACTGCCTTGGTTTTTATAAGCATCACTTCATCCAAGAACACAAATAGTGTGGGGGAAATATAACGGTATTCCTTAGAAAGTCGTCCTGTGTGTGGGAGGGGGGGGTATGTGGATGTATGATATACCTGATGTTGTATATCCTGCCTAATTATTTGTCCTGCAGTTTTGACAAACCCAAGTCGTTTGTCTGCTGCGTTTTCCGCCTTGATCTCGTACCAGAAATCATTCAAAACTTTATACGCTGTGTTAGCAAACCAAATAAGTGAAGGCTGAAATCGGTTGGCACCTTTTGTGATTATTATCCGATCTCCAAGCCTTTGAAGCAGTCTACTCTTGATTATCTTATCATCGGGTATATCCTCACTCACTGCATCTTATAACGCTTGCATTGTGAATTGAAAGCCGCCATTATTTGTCATGAAATAATGAACGCTTTCCGTGGCTTCTGGCATATTGTTTTTCTCAGATTTTTTCTCATATTTTCTGTAAAACTTATTTCGACATTCTTCATGGTAGTCAGCTTCCTCTTCAACTAAATCGTTAACTGAGGAATGGCGGCCGAAAGCATTACCACCCGACTTACCATATCTTTCCGTAGCACGTCTCATGTAAGTCTCTCTTATTGAGAAAATCACAACTTCACAAACTCTCTTCCGTAGGGAGACAGGCTTTTTGGCCTCCTTTTCCTTGTACTTTCTCACATTCCCATTAAATTCACAACACAAAAAGCATGTTTTTTTTTATCTATTTATTTAACGTCGGCCTATTTCCGCCACCAGGACCTACCACCGACGCCAGGAGACGAGCTACCTCCAACCTGGAAATTTTGCCGAACCTCTTCTCTTTCGAAGAGAAGGGATCTTTTACTTGACTAACATTTAATAAACAAGGAACCGCCTGCTTTACATCCCCTCCATAGTGGATGGTATATCCACTACGTAATCCTCGTCTTGAAATTACATAGCTTCCGCGTATACGCTGATGTATAAGCCGCTAGAAGGTGGGACGAGATCGATGTGTTTCCCAAGATGGATTTCACCCTTCCAAGTACTAACCGCGCTGAACGTTGCTTCACTGGAGTATCGAAATACATGCACAGTCAAGACGCCTCTATACTCGATCCCAAAAAGCATGTTGATTTGAAATCAAAATCTGATGTTGATGATCCAAACTTACAGGTGTGGAATCATTTTCAGGTTTTCATGATGTCTATTTTGCTGGACCTCATATGCTGCAATGCTGCTGGGTCGAGTGTAGTCCTTTCTACAGGAGGTGTGCAATTTTAGGGATTTCACTTGAACCAACTGGGCTCCATTATTGTCCTTCCTGTCATCACTTTCTTTTATAAGGGATTTTATACCAAATCATCACCCGAATCGTCAATGCCATTATCACATATAAAACAACATAGTGGCGAAATATCAGTCTTGTAAATAAAAGTACAAGAAGACTTTAAAATCTTACTAATTATAACATTGCGTAGAAACTGAGCTGGGAAGGCCACGTGCTCTTTATTAGGGGGGAGGGGACAACAAAAGGAGCGGAGTAAAGTGAAAAGGAACCGGTTCAAAGTCTGCTTCCGTTCGAGAACAACGAAGAAGTTACGAACACATGTTTCGGAATGATTGTTTTTCATCAGCTTAAAGAACAGCATCCGGATAGAATAAACCAGAAACAACAATTAAAATACGTCGATTTTTTCTGGGTTGCGCAAATAATGTGAAAGTTTTTTGAGATTTTTAATCTCATTTTAAATAGCCAACAAAAATCGTAAACTTTCCACAAAGAAATAACGAAAAGCGAGCGCTTCTTACTTTATTTTTAATGAGGCTGGTACAAACTTAACTATCAATGGTACCAGTTTTTTTGTTATACCCATTGTTTTAGATGTTTTCTATCAAAAGTATAGGTATAGTATTTTGCCCTATCTAGCTTAGTTTTTAAGACATTGACGAAAAAGTATTTAAAGTCCAGTTATTTTGTTACAATCTTTAGTAATAACTTTTGAACCCTCACAATAAATAGTCTAAAAATAACATTTTTTCCTGACGGCGACCTGTGAATGACCGTAGATACCTACTGAATTTAGTAAATGTGCTTAGATTATTAGGAGTTATCATGCTGAGAAACCCCATAATTTCGTTAATCCATTGTATCCATTTTTCCCAAGAAGACGAATGGGAGCTCTGGCTATCTCTTTCAGGAACACAAGTGGTCCTTCGAATTATGAAGATCTTATAGTCATTACGGGCTAGGCCTTTAAATAATATATGGCGTGGAATTTACTAATCGTCACCACAGTTCCTGCATTCTAGATTGTTCCTTACCCCCTATGTTTGTCAGATGCTAGTTACTGCGTGGTTATTTTAAGTCCATTTAGACCTGCCACTACTACACATATTTATCCAAGGGAAAGCCCGTTCAATGGAACATCAAGATATGGAGTTCATTACATAAGACAAACCTAAATAAGGAAAGAAAACTAGAATAGGAGCGCCATGATAGATCAATAGGGAATTATGGTGGCCACGGCCAATCGATCAGCTTCTTTCTAATCCAATATCTAATTTAGTTGTTAGCTTAATGCCTTCTGCTCAATTGTAGTATTTTGGTGGTTTTTGTTTTGGACGATCTACCAACAATGAACGAATGTGATCGCATCATTCCAGGTTTCTGACTTAATAGTTCCTTTTGCTATTGTGCTTTCCGCTTTCACATTGCCTACATTGCCATGATGTTCTTCCGTTTGCTTTAGTTGTACGCTATTCAGTTTCATCAGTTTTTTTATTTTACCTTTTATCATTTTAGTCCATCCAGAACTTTAAGAGCTACTTGACTATCACTGATGAGACGAATTCTCTTAGCACAACCTTCTATAACTGTGACCTGTGCTGGAACATTATTGCGATGCTACCCAGGTTCTTGTCAATATCTGTCCCTGGTTTGATTCCCTGTAACTACCACTTCGGTGTTCCTTGATACCATATGGCATCATTTGAATGTCTTAATAGCTGCCTTATCCCCTCCTCTGCACTGTCATGTATGTGTATATGAAGGTTTTTGCGAAGTTGTGGTTTGTGCTTATTGTATCTACATAGGCGTGAAGTAGTATTTTGCTTACTTTTCGAGATATTTCTAACCTTTTTCATTTTCAGAAAATAATTCATACCTTTTTATTTCTCATCCAAAGAAACCCAACAGACTAGCTTTTTTAAATTATTGTACATCAGATCTGACTTATGCATGGCGATTGGAGCCTATTGGAACTACTTGGAAGCATGAATGTATAATATGGCTGGTTATTGGATGGCATATTTACATGAATTAATTAATTGTAGAATCTATTATTACAAAGGCGCATGTCAGATAATTTTAATTTAAATGCATATTAAATGCAAATTAAATACAATTTGTTAGTGAAATCCTTGTTGAAAGAATCATCGTCAAATTTTAATTCCATGGCCTGAGTATCACATATTTTAATCGACAAAATCATTCATATAAATTAAAAATTGTGAATCATCTAGTGGATTGAAACAGATAAAAATGTTATAACAAATTTATAGATAACATGGCATGCTTAATATTTAAGAGAAACGTGATAGCGATAACACGATTTTATTAATGACCATTTACCAAAAAAGTTTTTGTCTATCTTTTTTACTTTTTGTGTTAAATGACAGAAACAAGATTGGCTTTTTTTTAGATATGGCCGCCATTTTGAAAGTACAATGGGGACATGTCTAAGATTATTCTTTAGGCTTTAATCTTTATGAAAAACATTGTCCCCAAGGATCCGGGGGGGAGGAGGGGTGCACGTACAGCTAGTACAAATAGAGCTAAAGCTAATAAAAATTTAAAATCCTCTAAAAGTTGAAATTCTATTTATCTTAGTAAATAAATTAGGTAGAATGAAGATTTTTTAATGAAGTAGAAAACATGCTTAATTTATCATGCAAATAGAAACTATTTAAAAGTGTTCAATTTTTGCCTATATTTTACCTCATTTGAAGCAAAGAAGAAGTGTATTCTCTGCAGCAATAAAGAGTAAAATAATAATTAAACACATACTGGAATGTAGATTGGCCTTTATATCGTAAACATATTTGTTTTCTGGTCTTTGTTTAAAATACAACAGCAATTCCAAAATCTCTTTGTTACCTCAGCTTTTATAAAAGTGTAACGTTAAAAATATATTAAATAAAAAAAAATTAAAAAGGATGCTGGCCAGATATATTGTCTTCTTGCGTATTTGGTACTTCAGGAAGAGTAAAGCTTAACACTACGCTCAAACCAAAGATTCATTCTTCATAGTGCACATTCCTTTCGAAAGTAGACGATCTTAATGACTATTTGAATATTGGACAGCGCATCGTGTTGGATAATGTAAAGTATAAATGCAAAATAAAAGGAGCATTTGCGGCTTCCTTTACTATTGTTTACCGTTTACTATTCATTTTCATAAAAAATCTGTAAAAGTATTTACGCAAAACTACCTTCTCTATTTAGCACCTTCCATTTATTCATCATCTTTTCTGCAGGCTGATTACTCCGTATATATATTTTTTTAACTAAAAGTATATTAGGTTTTCTTCCTAGTAATAGTTAGAACTATATTCCAAACATTATTTTTCTTTGTCGTTTCTTAATTAATTATTTTTTAAAGTGACCGCCCTGTATACTTTTCACTAAAAGTATATCAGGTTTCATCCTCGGCAATTGCGCCAACTACTAATATTATTACCACCATCATTAATTTTCATAGACACCATTAGGGTGGTCCTTAAATTAGGGTAAACATTTTTTTTTCTTAATTTTTTTTGATCTACTTACTAATAAGAATTAATTTTTTGGGATTTTTTAACTCAGTTTTAGGTAAAGTTTCAAAATTAAAAAAAAACTAGTTATGAATTAATAATTAAATTCAGTTACAAAAGAAATTATGTTCATTAAACATGTAATTAATATGTACAACTGTACGGCAATTACAATGTTATATATATAAAATAATATAAATGAAAAAGTTGTTAATAAAATACAGTTGAGTTGAGATGAAAGTGGGGGACAAAGTTCTGTTCCATTTTATTAATTCAATTGATGATCAATGTCATTTTGATGTTCATTTGATTTATTTTGAAAAAAATTTTGTAAAAATTCTCGATTATCTTGAAAATTCAAGACTTGGTACCTAAAATATTGTTTAAAAATCTGAAATTTTTATGGAAGTCTTTTTTTATACCATAGAACAAAATAAAAGGGTGCTCCGGGTAAATTTTAAAAGTTAGTTTTTAAGGACCACCCTAGTGACCATCCTATATATTTTTCATATTTTTTCCCTTGACAGATGTGTTAGCTATATGCGAAATGTTATCATCCGTTACATTTTTCTATATTTTTTTTTGGTGACGACCCTGTATATATTTTTTATATTTTTCTTTGTCGTTTGTGTTGTATGTATGTGAAATATTATCGCCTTCCCAACGTAAAGATATGTATATTTTTCATATTTTTTCATCGTCGACAATTGTTTGTGTTAACTGTGTGCGAAATATTATCGTTCTCCGTCATATTATTTATTTATTCTTTTTTTCTTTTTGGGTGACCACCCTGTATATTTTTTAAATATTTTTCTTTGGCAGTTGTGCTAACTACATACGAAATATTACCCTTCTCAGTCACATTTTTCATTATTTCTTTTTGGAATGACCACCCTGTATGTTTTTTTAAATTTCGCATTTTCTTTTGATAGCTGTGTCAATTATATGCAAAATATTATTGCGTATTTTTTTTCAATGGTTATGCAAAATATTGTTGCCCTCCATCACATTTTTTCATTATCTTTTGTGGTGACCACTATATTTTTCATATTTTTTCCCTGACACTTGTGTTAACATTCATCCCAAATATTTCTGTCTTCCGTCACGTCTTTTCTCGTTAAATATATTTTTTGATGGGGTCCACCCCGTATTTTTTTGAACGAAAGTATATCCCAGTTCTTCGTTAGCAGTAGCGTCAACTATCTACCAAATATTATTGTTCTGCGTGAAGCGCTTTTGTAGATATAGCGCCAACAGACAGACATCAGGCTGAAGGACACCAGACCGACAAACGGACAGACAGACAAACATCCTGATGGAATTAATTCATGGCTTTAATTTTCTGAATCGACATAATCGACATACGTGAAAATCCGGAAAAATCTCGGAGGGTAATCTCTTCGCGATTACAATCTTTCCTTCGGTAAGTGGGTAAAAATTACTACAAAGATAGCGAAGGGTGCCACTCAGTACAGTTAAATTGGCTATTTTCGGCGACAATATTCCACTGAAAATTTTATTGTTGATTATTATAATCTCCTGATTACGAAAAAAATATTTACACCCAAAAACTCCTGGTGCGTCAGTAGATATATGGACTTATTGACGCGCTTTCACGGATTTTCTTCTTATCTCCTTGATATATCTTGTACTGGTAATAGAATGGAAATTTTAAAACTATTGGCTTATTTGAAATAAACTCTTAAAAAACATAGACCTGTCCGATAGTCAATTAGTCATCTTGGAAAACAATAGAAAATACAAAAAATGTCCGAAATCATCAATATTAAATATCTTTTCGATAAGAAGGAATAATTTCACAAAAATTGGCAAAAAATAAACTGATTTATGGTCAAATATAATGCACCAATGCGGATGCTCTTAGTCAAATAGAACGGTCACAAATGGCGGACGAAATTAAAATGTTTAAGTCTTACTCAAGTATCAAGGAGGCATTGTGCGTCACTTTTATTTTTATTTAGGTGCTTTAAGGGGACAAAGTTCAATTTTTTTTATTTCCAAAAAAGTTCATTTTTTACAATTTTCAAAAATGCATTTTCTTTGACCTCCTTTTTTACACCCGATTATCATCGAAATAAAATGAAATATACATATCATACATTCAAAATGTACCATTTAAAAAATATATACCGGGTGACACAGGAGATATGTAATACTCCGTACCATGTTTATTTAAAAATATATTATTTTGAAATTTGGTAGACTTATATAATGTGTGATTGTCCTTTTTTTAGTACAAACAAGAAATTTTTTCCACTTCCGGTTTCACCGGACATCTACTTTGTTATTTTAAATGGCACTCTGTATATATTTTTTTCCTATCTGGTTCTCCTTAAATTTCTCTTTTCAACTATGTATAGCAAGATGGCATTCGTTTTTAAAATGGCTACTGAAAACCATTTAATTGCATTAAGTCAAGTTGGCTATGGTATGAAATGTAGCAGTAATTAATACTTATTGTCCTGTGATATCAAAAGAACACTGGTACACAATTTTGTGTTTCATATTTGTTTTGTTCTAATCAGTAGCCGAAGAGGCTTTGTACAATTTTTATATGAAATACAATTCTCTAGACTAAATCCTCGAAATCATAAAAACTAAGATAGAAACACTAATTTTAAGTTTTATCCATTTGTAAAATATTTATTCATATTTCACTTTTACCAATTAGATGGCCCCCGAGGTCACCAGATCTTACGCTACTTGATTTTTTCATATTGGACCATCTCAAGGAAATGGTTTATAAAACTCCACTGTAAAATAAGGAAGGCTTGGAAATGAGAGTTACGATAGCAATAAATGAGATTACTGAATTGCAGTTAGAAAATGTGCTTAGAGATACTGTTACAAGAATTTGACCCTGCAGGGAAAATAATGGCCAACATTTTGAGATTCTTCGAAAACAATTTTATTTAAAAGCAAGTAAAATCAGATATAACAATGAATTGTATTTGGTAAAAGTGAAAGATGAATAAATATTTTACAAATGGGTGAAATTTAAAATTTTTCAAAATGTACCATTTAATGATTTCGGGGATTTACTCTAGAGATTTTTCTTTAATATAAAAATTCTACAAAGTCTCTTCGGCTACTGATTAGAACAAAACAAATATGAAACACAAAATTATGTACCAGGGTTCTTTTGATATCACAGCACATTAGGCATTAATTACCGCCACATTTCATACCATAGCCAACTTAACTTAAAGCAATACAATGGTTTTCAGCAGCCATTTTGCTATACATAGTTGAAAAGAGTTTAAGTAGAATCATATAGGAAAAAAATATATAAAGAGGTGCCATTTACAATAATGAAGTAGATGTCACTTCCCGTGAAACCGGAAGTGACAAACATTTCGTGTTTATACTAAAAAAAGGACAATCACGCATTATATAAAAGTCTATCAAATTTCAAAATAATATCTTTTTAAATAAACATGCTACGGGGTGTTACATATCTCCTGTGTCACCCCGTATATCAATGAATTTTTGAAGTTCTACGAGATTTTCTATAGTATGTTTCATTTTGTTTCGATGAAAATCAGGTGAACAAACAAAGGGTCAAAGAAAATGCATTTTTAAAAATTGTAAAAATGCACTTTTTTGAAAATAAAAAAATAGAACTTTATCTCCTTAAAGTACCTAAAAGAAAAGATAAGGTTTTTCCGCGTATAGAAGTAAAATTGAACAGTAGTAGGGTATTTAACAAACAATAGTTTATTTTAGAAGTGGACACAGATTTAGTGAAAATGTATCACACTCAGCGAATCAAAAAATAACTTTTTAAGAAAATATAAAGCTGAATGAATATAGACGTCAAATAACTAAAACTAATTATTATAATAATAACATACTTAAGAAAAATGGGAACATCACTAAAATATTTGGAACATTATAACAAACAAATATAAGCAGATTCAGACATTGATGTTGAGAATATTAATAATTACTTTATAAATGTATATAAGAATACTAGTTGACCCAGCAAACGTTGTTTTGCCATATAAATTATAAATTTTTGTCCAAAAAATAAAAAGAAAATTTCTGGATAGGGCCACCCTTATCACCTAGGGGTATAAAAATAGCCTACGACCTATTCTCAGACCTACCAAATATACACAAAAAATTTCATAAAAATCGGTCAAGCCGTTTCGGAGGAGTTCGATAACAAACATTATGACACAAGATTTTTATATATTAGATTTCACAAGAACTACCCAAGCTTAATGACGATCAGATAGACTATCTCACAAACGTGGGTAATTCTAAAGCAACCAACATTAATTTCAAATTTGATACAGTTATTATAAATCTGCATTGTAATTAATAAATTAAAAAAAATAGTAAAGCTCATTATAACATATCAATTAAATAAAATAAAATGCGTTAAAAAAAATAATTTTTCATCTTAAAAACCTAACAATATGCGCAATTAGCGCATATTGTCAGGTATTTTTCCAAATGTCTTGAAGGTTATAT
The DNA here is from genome assembly GCA_936432065.2 of Rutpela maculata. Lineage (NCBI taxonomy): Eukaryota > Metazoa > Arthropoda > Insecta > Coleoptera > Cerambycidae > Rutpela > Rutpela maculata. The sequence goes on from OW386288.2 coordinate 121,776,310, forward strand.
AAGGTCATATTAATTTTAGACCCATCTCACTTGTTAGATTTTTGATATTTTCTTAAAAACCAAATATATCATCATTTTGAAAGTCACAATTTATTTTACCGCATCCACTTTGGATTCAAAACAAATATGACTATAAATAATGCAACCATTTTGTAATAGTCATAACAAAAAAAAATTGAAAAAAAAAAAGATCGCTAAAAATTATGATATAAAATTTCACCGCGGCCCAGTTAATTGAACTTTATTACCTGATATCGATATTTGTTTTTTATTTATGTATAATAATATAATAAGGTTTAATTAACTGGGCGTCGCGACGGTGAAATTTTATTTCATAATATTTAGTGATCTTTTTTGAAGGCGGTCCATTTTTTTCACCCCTTTTAGTGATCTCTTTATTTAGCTTCTACGCAGTAAAATAAACTCGAAAATAAAATATTCTTCCATTTTTTTAAGCTTTAATATCAGGCTCGTTGTAAGAGAATGCTGAAATCATTTTGAAACAAATTTCACGTAAATATACAAAAATGTTGGAATTATTGCAACCATATTGTTTTGATTCCTTAACTTTTGATATCGGATTCGTTAGAAACTGCTACTAAAATAACTACCAATTTAATGCAATTTCGATAAAACTCTTTATCACTATTGACTTCGCCAAACTCTCAGTAAAATAGACTAAAGTAATAACAATAATAAAATCAGCTCCGCTAAGCCGCTCTTCCACTCCCCAGAGAAAATAGATACGCAGCATTCAAGGAATAAATTATTTCAAATAATTAGGTTATTCAGGCAGTCAACTCAAGGAACCAGAATATATATCTTGGTACGTAAGAAGATAAGAGATCGGATCAAGAACATTAAAGCAAAAAGTACAGCAAAAGTCAGTATGGACCACAAACTGCTATATGGGAAACTTGAAATAAGAAAAGAAAAAACTAGAAAAAATAATACAACACCATACAATAGCTGGAATGTCTTCTTACTACAGCACGAAGACTTGCAGAAGAAATACCACGAGGAAACAGAAAACAACTGACAAGAGAAGAAATAGACTGAACATTAATAAGTTCAAAAATAAAAATTGCAGCAAAAAAAATGTTTAAAAGGAGAGAAGTGATGAACTCAACAAAAAAGGAAAAAGTAAGTATGAACAGGTAAAAAAGATGAACACAACATACAAGTAACACCGGACGTGGAACATAAACAAAGCATTTTTCTGGAACAGAAACATTTACACCAAGACAATGACTAAAATAAACCTTTAGACACCTGAAAAAGATACATAAGAAACGATAATACCCATACAAGAAAATACATACCAGTGCAGTATTGCACCAAGAAACTGGAGAAAAAAGGGAACATAATTAATACAAGAATCTAACCACTGACCCTAGGACAAGCCACCATCAATGAGTTGACTGCTAGAAGTAATAGTTAGAACTAGAAGAAATACTGCATTCGGTGCAGATAATAAACGAGTTAATGCACTATGGAATGGAATAGAGCCAGACAAATATCCCTTTCCAAAATCAACTCGCTACGGGATATAGATGATTGCAGAAGAATAACACTAGCATAATATCTGACTATGCAAAATTCCTGCTCTAACACATTGGAAGGCCATCAGACTACCAAATAACATTCATCAAAAGGCATTATCAGTCAAGAGGCCAGAGTCAACACCCTACGCAGTAAAGAAATACCGCACTACCTAGTAAACAGAAAAATAGAAGCCTATCTTCACGAAAGTACTACAATTTAATGGATCGGATAGATGACGGAAACTAAGCAGACAAAGAATGCCTCTATCTTTCCCACTATTCACTACGATCCATAACCAAGTGATACAAAAAAAGGAATAAAAGAAACATCAAATCTTAACAAAGGTACAGAAAAATTGAAAATCTCGGTTGTACTAGCATATGCGGATAATCTTCTAATCGTCACGACAGAAGAGCAGGGTATTTTCAACTTTCTAGAAAACAAGAGACCGCACCTGAACTGGATATTTTCATGAAGAGTCTAATAATGAGGAGAAACCGGTAAAAAAGAGACTTCGGTTAATGAGGAAAAATAGAAAATAGGCGATTCTATCTTTCTCTCTCTCTCTCTCCCCCCCTCTCTCTCTCTCTCTCTCTCCAAAATGAGGCAGCATACGAAAAAATCAACGTTTGCTTATTATTTGGAAACTATTTAAAAAGACGCTCATTTTCATATATGTAACCATCCTCTCCAACTTCTGTTTATCCGAAAAAATATCTAATTGAGCATTACTTAAGGTATATTATGAATTGAAGTGAAAACTGAAGACAATTTGACGCTTTTTCCTTTTGTACAACGCAATTTTGATCCTAAAGCAAACAAAAAAGAGTTATTTGACAAGAAACACATTTTAGTAAGTACCTGTCTCGCAAAATTAAGATATGACCTCCAAGGATTTCACATTTTTGATATGTTTTCTCTAACCCCAACCCATGAAAAAATACAAATGTGTGCTGCTAGCCCCTCTAAAACGTAAAGCTTAAAAATTAGAAAACTACCACTTCTCAAAAGGAATATTTCTCTTTATTATGAAAAATTACTCTCATCGAATCAGAAATAGAATTTTTTTTTACATTTTCTTCCAAAAGGCGCATCCAACCACAAGAATTTCAGATAAATCAATTGCAGCTGCATACGGGAGTTCAGAGATACAAGTAAAAATAAAGTGTTTTTGACTACAAGTTCAGAATTGATACAGCATACATGTAAAAAAAATTTTTAAACCAAAAATATTTGTAACGCGTGTAATCGCCAAATTAAAGTTCTCCGATTATCTCATTCCCAGAAACGGTGTCTAACGTCAGGTACCGTGTCTAATTTCAGATACTAGGTACAAGCTCCGCTTTCACACTGAACACACGTATCTTACACAGTGCGGTACAACTAGTATTAAATATTATTAACGTACTGCAAGTTTATCTGCCATGTTCATCAAAATTTGGCATATATAATGTACCGAGCTGGGACATCAGAAAGTCGACTCGCGTAGTTTATCACATGTAAACGTGCGTGTGGTGTCTGATTTTTTAGCAAGCAACATGAACTTAAACCGAGGTGTTAATTATGTAGTTATACAATATTAGCAACGTTTATTAAAAAAAATAATAAATACAATTTTTTTATTCATCATTAACCAGTATAATAATTGAAGGAATATAGGCATTTCATATAGGCATTCTGATCAATTACCGCAGATTGCTGCAGATTTATTATATCTAGCGCATGTGGTTTACATTGCACTGTCAAGTTTGTCAATCATTTCTGTACTTATTACCGCATCGTGACCTAAAAATTGAAAATATAGAATACTTTATCACCCATTCTATGTCATTGAATTCTTACACAGTAGTGATGCACTTAGTAAGAATTACACGCCGATATAGGCGATACTTCTTGAACATTCCTTCGAGCAGCTGCAAACAACTTTTCTATCAGGGCTAACGGAACAATTTTAAAAAGGTTTTTGTGGATATATTAGTACGTTTTGTACAAAATACCACTTTCTTGCTGGCATATTGCTTCATGCATGAACTACCCAACTTTACCAAATATCAAGTCAATGTCTTAAATGGTTCTAGAATAATCGTGCGCACAATAAAGGTTACAGGCAGGCCGACAGGCAGATTTTTTTGCTCTAATTGAAAATCTCGACGTTTACATACATTTTTTTGCTTAAGTTGGCTTAAAATGTCATGAAATGTCGAGATTCTAAGGTCGACCGAAAAGAAAATTTCTATCTGTCGGTCTGTGTGGAACTTTTTTTTGTATGTACGATTGCTCTGGAACCGTTTACGATATTGAAATTTGGTACGCCTACGTACTAGAACGAGATCTGGAACCAGATTATATTTTGGCCTATTCCTTTGAAAAGTTGGGGGTGAATAGGTAAAGCAAGCAAGTAAGAATCCATAACATTGATATTTAGTGAATGTACGAGAAGGTATGGTCTCAAATTGCATCAGCCCTGTACGACACCACATTATTAAAGGGAGTAAAAAAATTAAATTGTGATTGAGTATGTGTAGAAGAACAGAAACGTCAATTTCTTTTGTCATCACCCACCCCCTCTCGATTACCACCCCCACCTATTGTAGGGAATATAAAAATTAAATAGTGATTTAGTGTGTGTACAAGAACCAAAGTAATTAATTTTTTTTTGCATCAGCCATCCCCTGTATTACCCCCATTACCACCCCCATTATTAAAATTAAAGAGGGTAGAAAAAGTTGTGATTTAGTGTGTGTACAAGAACTAAAGACCTCAATTTTTGCATTAATCACCCCCTGTACCACCTCCAATTTCCACTTTTGATTTGGCGTATGTACAAGGACCAAAGGCCTCAAAAGTTTTTTGCATCAGTCTTCCCCTCTACCCCCCCCCCCCCTACCGTGTGGCATATCGTTTTATAGAATTTTGGGGAAGGCAATTTTTAAATATTATATACTTAAAGTTCTATGAACAATTATTTCCACAGTGGTATACAAATAGAGTATCACCTTTTTGATAAAAGCACCAAATTTGGCACAGAGGTAGACCGATGTAATATGAACAATTTTGGATGTGGACTCACTGCCAACTGCCCTCTGGTGGCCGTGGTGGCCATTTTCCAAAATGGTGGTTCAACTATACCCGGGAACTGGGTCAGCTTCCTCAGAGATGCCGAAAACAAGACAGAGCTGTTCATCTTCCTCTCTGACGTTCTCTACGACTCATTCCAGCTTGCAGACAAGGAGCTGCTGACCACTAAAGGAGATGATGTTTTGAGAAAGCCACCGCTTCTGGATACTTCAGCACTGGCTCCTTGCAACCACGAGGAGGCCGACACCCGCATTATGTTGCATGCCGCCCACGCTGCTCACAATGGCAACAAGAAGATCCTCATCTGCACAGTTGACACTTATGTTGTTGTCCTGGCAGTGGCTCTGGCGTGCACCTTGAATGAGGAAATTGAAGTGTGGGTGTCCTTCGGCTCGGGGAAGACGTTCCGCTTTTTGGCAGCCCATGAGATTGCTCGGGCTCTGGGTCTTGAAAAAGCTCAGGCACTACCGATGTTTCATGCTTCGACAGGCTGCGACACGGTCTCCTGCTTCGCCGGACGTGGAAAGAGGACAGCATGGGCAGTGTGGACAGTGCTACCTGAGCTGACTCTCCACTTCACCAGATCTTATTAATGAAGACGCCATGCACACCATTGAAAGGTTCATCATACTGTTTTATGACAGAACAAGCACAGACATCGATATCGACAAGGCACGTCGCAAACTGTTTGCAAAGGAAAGCAACGTTCAGCTGATCCCACCGACAAGGGCAGCCCTGAAGCAGCACGTCCGAAGAGCAGTATACCAGGGCGGACATGTCTGGGGTCAGGCCCTGGTTCCTGCACCAACACTGCCATCACCAACCGACTGGGGTTGGACCAAAACCAGCGGCGTGTATGAACCTCTCTGAACAACGCTACCCGAAGTGTCCCAGATCTGCAGGGAGCTCGTCTCTTGCAAATGCAAAGACTGTATGAAAAAGTGCAAGTGCAAGAAGGCCGGTCTGGAATGCACACCACTATGTGCTTGCGACGGGGAGTGCTCTGAGAATTGAAGTCGCATTCTTAAAACGAATGTTCTGAACTGGCAGTATACTGTACTGGAACTGTAAAACGGATTTTTAATATTTTGTTTTTTAATTTTTTAATGCAATATGAAAAATGTACAGAAATGAAAAAGTTTATTTGAATGTAATAAATCTTAGTTTTCCATTAATCTTTAAATTATTTTAAACATTTCACATACAATATACTTCAGAGTCATATTATAAAGTTAAATTAATATTTTGTATTGTATTTTTTTAAATAATTTCAATATAATTTGAAATGTGAAATATAAAATTATTAAATAAATACATATAACTTACGAACTATCTGGCATGTTTCCATTCAAAACATTCAATAAACATTCAGTAAAACCTTCAGCAGCAAACTTTATCTAACTTCTGTCGTCTTTCGGGTGTTCACTGGCGGCCATTTTGGAAAATGGCCGCCACGGCCGCCAGGGGGCAATTGGCCGATGGCTCCACATCCAAAATTGTTCATACTACATCGGTCTATCTCTGTTCCAAATTTGGTGCTTTTATCAAAAAGTGCACAATATGTTGGAATATTCTAGCTAAACTGCCGCACTATTAGAGCTTCCACTGTAGCATATATTTTTGACTCGCTGCATCGTGTAGCTGGGTATATTTGGGAGCTATTTACTAATTTTAACATCATCACTAAAATGGTTCATTGGGTACAATGTGTACAAAATATCTGTATACGCGTGTGTGTGCCAGATATGTATGTAAAAATAATAGGTAGGGTATTCTATATAAAAGTATAGTAATGTGACTGAGGTAACATTGACGCTTTCATTTAATTATTGACCTAAACAAATATGTTCAATTATGCAAGCCCAACTCATAAATAAATAATTATAAAATACCTGATGGTATCCTCCATCCTCTTCGCATTTTGGTTCAGGAATGTAATGCCATTTAGCAGGTTGTAATAAAGTTGAGCCGACTATTCCATTCAATGCAAATGCACCCAAAATTAGTATAGCACCACGAAAACTATAGTAGTCCAAAAGATATTTTACGGCTTGTGGCATTAACATCATTCCAAAGGCAGTGCCAGCCAAAGAAAATCCAACAGCCTGTCCACGGCGTCTGACGAAATAATTATTTAGAGCTACAAATGTTGAGGAGGCGGTTAAACCTACTCCTAAACCTGAAAAAAAAAAATGTAAATCAATATAAAATGTCAAAATTAGGTAGTCTTGATCCAATATTTTTTCAGCATGCAGCCAAGGAAATGTAAATATTCAGCTATACACCAGTCGGAATAGTTTTTTTTGTGCGGAATGTCGTTTATCCGCAATTTCCCTTTTTAAAAGTATAGTTTGGGATGTCCAAAAATATATGCCAACTATCCGCACGTGTGACAGGTGGGGAACACACTATACAATTCAAGAATCTTCTTGTCATTTTTCGCTTTATTAGCAATTTAACTAGTAAATGAAGCATTGTTCGAAAATATATTAAAAGATAGACAAGTTGAGAAAATTGATTTTGAATATTTTATTATTCTTGACATTTTCCCAGAAAATTCTTCGTTTAAGAGCTACAGACGATAGAACAATGCTACTTCTACTTCCATATCCAGTGGATAGTAACGACAAAAAAATGTTTTAAAATTTTTATTGTTCAAATAGGCTTAGAATGCCATGAAACGCCGAGATTTTAAGTTTGAGCTAAAAAAAAATTCTGTCTGTCTGTCTGTCGGTCTGTAATCTTTTTTTGTGCCCACGTTTACTCTGGATCCGTTTGAGATATTGACTTGAAATTTGGTACACATATGTATTTTAATGAGATCTAGAACTAGATTATATTTTCATCTTGTTCCGTCGAAGGGTTGGGGGGTAAATTGGGGTAAATTTGAGGTAATTAAGTAAATCAAGCAGAGCAAGAGTTCATAAAATTGGTATTTAGTAAATACAAGAGAAAAAAAAATTGGCATTAGCCACCCCCATTACCACCTCCACCATTATTAAAGGGGATGAAACAAAAATTGTGATTTAGTGTGTGTACAAGAACTAGAAACCTCAAAATATTTTTTTACTTTATCCACCCCCACTACCGATGTGGGATATCGTTTTATGGGTTTTTGGGGTAGAGGATTTCAAATATTATATTATTAAAGTTCCATAAACAATTATTTACACATACAAAATTTTTTCGTTCTGAGTGACTTGGATAGAAAATCTGAATGTGGAAGTAGTGGTTCCTTGGACAGTAGTTTTTAATCTTTTGATTTTTTTTTAAGTGAATATAATAAATATTAATACGAAATATATCATCGTCATAATGTAAATTATGTTTAAATGTCCAATTCACAGTTAAAATAAAATATATTTATAGACCTATATATAATTTACATATTAAACAGAAAAAAAAAATAATAAAACTTTTCAGGTATTAAAATGATGGGAAAATAAATGAAAAAATATTTATTTTCACAAACAGACTATTTATTTTATGCATAGTACAGTGTACATGCGTTTCATGTATAACTTAATAGAATAGAATAGAACAGAACAGAATAAGTTTATTTAACAAATTGTTATACTACAATGTAATTGTTAGAAACTGAAACATTATGATAAATGAACTAAGCCCCCACATTAAGTGCTATTTAGATTGTCCATTATACTGGCATCTTTGTATAAATTATCTGATGGTTAAGTTATTGATTTTTTGCATATTATCTTTACAATTTTTTTTTTTTTATTTTTTTCTAGACTACTAAGGTTAATTTTTAATAACCCTCCCCACCCTATTATGCCATATCGCAATTGAGATTCAATTAAAGCAAGATAAGTTGTTCTAAATTGATCAATATTTAGTATATCTCGAAGATTATTAAAGGGGAAAAGCGTACTTCTTAATTTACTAACCAATTTATTTATATGAATATCCCACTTGAAATGAGAATCTATATAAAGGGTGTTTTTTTTAGAAGTTGGTTTTTTTGAAAGGGCGACACTGTTTCTAGAGACAGTTAATTTAACAACTGACAGCTGATTTGTGCTCAATATGCTTTGCCATTTCCCCATGAATAGACTTACGGTAGAACAACGCTTGCAAATCGCGAAACTTACCGTGCGCTAATCGTCCATCCGGGCAACTCATTCGAACAACTATGAATCGTTTTCGCACCACGCATAATCTGATTGATAATATACATCCACAGAGACGTCGCGCGTCGTACAGTGCGCACCCAAGAAGTTGTTGCTGCTGTGGAGCGCAGTGTTGAGGAGGATCGGAATGAGTCGATTCGCCGTCGTGCATAGCAACTGGAGCTATGTCCATCCACCTAATGGAAGATTTTGAGGAAATATCTTTAGTTACGAGCTTACAAGATTCAGCTCGTGCACGAAGTAATTAAAGCCGCGTGACCATCATTTGCGTCAGACGTTCGGTGAATGGGCCGAAAACAAGATTGTTCTTGATCCTCATTTTCACCAAAAAGTTTTGCGTCGTGGATCTGTGAATTGGCCTCCACGGTCGTGTGATATCACGCCTTGGATTATTCTCTGTGGGGATATGTGAAGTCGTTAGTCTACGCCAATAGTCCAGAGATATTGGACCATTTGGAAGCCAACATCAGACGAGTTATTGCCGACATACGGCCCCAGCTGCTCGAAAAAGCGAAATTGGACTTCCAGATTACCCTACATTCGAGCCAGCCGCGGCACCCATATGCCCGAAATATATTTAAGCACTAATGGCATAAAATTATATTTCCAATAAATTCAATACCATGGGCGTTAGCAAGATTTTTATGTGTTTTATTTCATTTTAAAGTTCTATTCCTTTAAAAAAAACACCCTTTATATGCCAAGATATTTCACATGAGCGTTAGATAATATCGATATTGATTGAATTTCGTCCAGTAGTATATTCAGTTCGTTGTAATTTGGTAATGTAGACTTATAACAGGAAGAGGGAATAAATAAAGTTTTATTAAAATTTATCGTTAAAAATTTAGAGTTTAGAGTTACACCAGTCAATTAGTTGATTTAACATTTAATTTAATGTAATTTAGCACTTTTTGTTGGAGGTGAAGCAATAATACATTCAATTTCTCTATTTTCTGCTCTCGTATCATGCCTATTATACGATATACTATATACGACGAAGTGTTGTACAAAAAAGATTTTGAAAAGATTATAGAATTCTTTATATAATATATCGATTTTACATGTAGTATTATTTATATATATGTATAACTACATATATTATTATACTTTTCAAATGAGTTCAAAACTGTTTTTATAAATATTTTTCACACCAAATGTTTATAACAACAATACTGAATCATTATATTCATTTTTTTTTAAGTTAAAAAATAGAAAAGTAGCATTGTTCTTTCGTCTGTAGCTCGCAAACGAAAAATTTTCTGAGAAAATATCAAGAACAGTAAAATGTTCAAAATCAATTTTGTCAACTTTTCTATTTCTTGATATATTTTCGAGTAATGCTTCATTTACGAGTTATATTGCAAATAATGCGAAAAATGGTAAGAAATTGAAGTTTTTTTAATTTTAAACCACCTGTCACGTGGTATGCGGATAGTTGGCATATACTTTAAAAAAATAAAACTACAGGTAAACGACATTTCGTAAAATGATCCTTTTTCTATCTATTCCGACTGGCCTACTACTAAGTTGAAATTATTGATTTTCCTAGAACAAAAGAAGTAAATCGCTGAGAATTTGATCATCTTTATAAATATGTTCGCTGAAGTTTCCGAGCGTTACTCGATGCTAACCAGTAACCAAAAATGTTTCCATGATGATGAAGTATTTTTTCCTCTTAATAATGTTAAATATTGCAAAAAATAGAGAAACACGGATTAAGCCAGTATTGACAAAAAATAAAAGAAAATAAATAAATGAAAACAACATCGGATGTTTTAGTTAAATGAAAAATATATACTTATATAGTACTAAGAAATGTTTCCAAAATAAAAAATAATTGTATTTCAATAAAATTAATAGCAAAAGTAAAATATGTAGATTAAACTATTATTAAACTAAAAAGATATTACAATTATGCAAGCTGTTAAAATAATAGCACCAAACTGATTTGTCATAGTGCATCATTAAATTACAGTTTCGGGTGCCAGCGTTGATAAAATCAGGCTTAGGTTAATATTACTGTAGAGCAAAAATAACACAGCTCCACAAAAAAAGTGGTCTATCCGGCGGACCAGACCAGTGTATCCTCATGTATTTGGACTCACTGAAACTGAGTCCGAAGTCAAAATTGTCAGATTGGCTGGTTTTTGGGGGTTTTCACCTAAACCCCCAAAAAACACCCTCCTAAGAAATGGTCTGTCCGGCGGACCAGACCAGTGCTTATTTATATATTTGGATCCGCTGAAACCGAATCTGAAGTCAGAATTGTAAGATTGGCTCGTTTTTCACCCCTAAGACAAAGAAAAGTGGTCTGTTCGGCGGACTATACCAGTGTATCCGTATGTATTTGAACCCGCTGAACCCGAATCCGAAGTCAGAATTGTCAATTGGTTTGTTTTTCAGCCTTAACCCCGGAAAAACATCCCCCCACCCCAAAATAGTCTATCTGGCGGATCATACCAGTGAATCTTCATGTATTTGAACCCACTGAAACCGAATACGAAGCCAGAATTGTTAGATTGGCTCGTTTTTCACTCCTAACCCCAAAAAACACTCCCGAAACAAAAAAAGTGGTCTGTCCGGCGGACCATACCAGTGTATCCTTACCAAATACATAAAGATACTCTGGTATGGTCCGCCGGACAGATCATTTTGGGGGATGGGGGATGTTTTTTGAGGATTAGGGGTGAAAAATGAGCCAATCTGATCTGACAATTCCGACTTCGGATTCCATACCAATGTATCCTTATTAAATACATAAGGATACACTGGTTCGTCGAACAGAACATTTGGGGGTAGGGGTGAAAAACGAGCCAATCTGACAATGCTAACTTCGGATTCAGTTTCAGCAGGGTCAAATGTATAAGGATACACTGATCTAGTCCGCCGGACAGACCATTTGGGGGGGGGGGGGGTTGAGGTTAAGGGTGAAAAACGAGACAATCTGACAATTCTGACTTCGGATTCGGTTTCAGCGGCTCCAAATACATAAGGATTCACTGGTCTGGTCTGCCACAGACCACTTTTTTTTTGTGGGGCTGTGTAATTAGTTGCGACTGAGAATTTCACAAATTTGATAACAAACGTTTATAAAATCGCAATTATTTTGTTACAAAATTTGTGCCAACCCTTTAAACAGTTGCACAAAACTAATTGTAAATAGAATGGTAAAAAATATTCCAAGAAGATTTGGTGAATTGAGAAATTCGAGAAGATAGTAAATGACCTCATCATAAGGGAATTGACTCACTCTCAAAGCTGTTAAGATTCAGTTTAGTCGCACTATCATTTTGAGTGTTAAAATCTCTCGCTCCCTCAACCATGAGACCAACTTGACCTTCAAATCACTAACTGCGGAATAAATCTTTGCTAATAGCTACTCACACACCAGCGTTCTTTCCTGCCAATCTTTCCTTCGATGTGCTCTTAAGAAATTGAAATTAAACGAAGTATGTTCTGTCCCACTAACACAAACTTGATCTTGGTGTCTTTCTGGTCAGTTTTTACTCTCCTGCAGTCCTCTTGTTTTTCAAAACAATTATAATCCTTTCAGAGTCCACTAACACAAAATACCTTTCCCAGTTTTCTCATAGTAAACTAAACGTGCCGGAATGCATGTCAATCAGTGTGCAAAATTTGCCACTTTATGTAAAACTATTTTGTCAGATGAGCCTTTTACTTTGGAATGTAAAGATTTTTGTTTTATTTTAAATTTTAGTGTACGTCTAGTATTAGAATGGTGTGTTGTTATATAACAATTATTATAAGAGGGTGAAGTCTAAAAAATAATTGTAATTGCTTGTGTTGGCCCTGCTATTGAAGTTCTCTATAAGAACATTAGGAAGGTTTCTCAAGTCAAATTTTTTACTTTTATCATCTCCCGTATCTATTGTACTGTGTGTCGTTATCATTGTCATACCTTCATCATCTATCGCAGAACACAAATTTATCTAAATAAAAAAGTAATCTTCTACTACACACGTTTGCTGCTAACTAATTAGAAAGAGTAAGCGTACTTAAACAAGCGTACGATTCAATCGACAGAAACATACTGTATCAAATAATGTATGAATTGGTAATACAACCCAAATTAATAAGACTCATAAAAGCCACAATGAGGCACACTACGGTCATTGTACGCATAAACAACGACTTAACAGACCCTTTCCAAATATCGTGAGGGCTAAAACAAGGGGATGGGCTAGCACCAATGCTTTTCAAACTAGCACTGGAATTTGCTGTAAGACAAATGGAGGTCGGAAGAGAGAATCTTCTGACTAATAAGTCTGTCCAACTAGCTGCCTATGTAGATGACGTTAACATCATGTCACGAACCGCAATGAGGGCACAACAAGTATACTCGCAACTGAAAATCCACACCAGGAGGATTGGGTTAAAAATTAATACAGAAAAGACAAAAGTCCTCACAAACAAGAGCAAGTAGAACCAGACAAAATATCGTTGAAGGGGATAACACGTGGAGACAGTGTGTAATTCACGTATTTGTGGGTGGAGTTGTGCAAGGATGGAACGGAAGACAAGGAGATACATAAAAGAATAGCACACGCTAATAAACATATTTCGCGCTAGCGCATATATTACGATCTAGAAATTTACATCGACAAAGTTGCTGTAGTTGGCTACAGCAGCGAAGCATGGGTTCTAACAAAACAATTCACAAATAAACTAAGGAAGGAAGGATTTTAGGACCAGTACTCGATAATGGTATCTGGAGAATAAGATATAACAACGAATTATAGCAACTTTTCAAAGAAGCACCACCCTTAGAATACATCCGAATACAATGAGCTAGGCATGTAGTAAGAATGGAAGAGGAAAAACTACCAAAAAAGCGCTTAACACACGAATACATGGCAGAAGACCAGTGGGAAAACCAAGGAAACGCTGGGAAGACGCGGTAGCGAAAAACGCACGGTATCTTCTAGGAATCAGAAGTTAGAGAAGAACAGCTACGAACATATATATTTGGAGGCGAAAGCTAAGGGAGGTCAAGGCTCGATTTAGGTTATAGGACCTTAGATGGAGAAGAATTAGAAAGAGCGCATGTTTATTAAAACTGTAAGGAAAGACCTCGAATAACTAACTAATAGTTTATCGTGTCGGTCAGTTTATCACACTACACTAATCCGCATTTTTCCTCTAGTATTCCACTTTCCAGAGAGAATGAACGCTAGTGTATGGGGAGATGTTAAATCATCAACACTTTTAACTAATCTATTTCGGCTTCTTAATATCTCAAACTTGCTTCAATTTCTATCATATGACTATACCTCATTTTCAACAGCAATCCTCACATCAATCAGCCTTAGGATCACATTTCAAGTAAATTCACATGTTCGTTATAATTTTGTTAATTTTTTTTTGTGAGTATATGTTTATTAGTATAGATTTGCAATTTTGAGATCGAAAAGAAGAAATGTTTAGTATATACAGTGTGTTTTACTTGAAATGGTAACACCCTAATAACTTTTATATTTTTTTTCCGATTTGAATCAAATATTACTTAAGTATAGGACAAATGAGAATCTACTTATGACCAGAAAAACATTCACCTCCTACAAATGCAGAGCCACCTGCGGTACCAAAATATGCGGAGAAAATCAAAAAACCATATTAGCATTTTTTTATCGGAAAATTTTGTTAAAGAAACTTGTTCAGAATTATGCCCAAAATTTAATCAAAGTAAAAAATTGAAAAATTAAAATTTTAAAAATAACAATTTAAAAAAAATTAATTTAATTTCAAACAAAATTATCGTAGTACAGTTGGTGGTCCGTCTAGAGACCTTAGAGGGAATAGACGCTCTTTACAAACGTCCAGTAAATCGGGAAAAAGACCGGTAATAAGCTGGCCTAAATAAGTCAAAATTACTCTAGTTATTGAGTGAAAAATTCTGCATACGGTGGTGGTGTCAATATAACAACAATTAAGTGATAAGTGCCAATAACTAATTAATACGTGATTAAATCCTTCAGTGTTGTGCAGTGGAAAAAGCTAACAAAGATCGAGTATTCGACGAAGGGACCATAAAGGAAGCCATAAATCACAAGATAAGTTCCCAATTACCACTTATAAACAAGTCACATCTTAGGTACTTGTAGACAACTTAAAGAATTTCATAAACAGGTCTGGCAATAAATTAGATAAGTCAATAAACAATTTCTCTTCCAGCTACATATGTGACTAAATCCCAGAGGCGTACCATCAGAGTAACAGTACATCGCGCCAAATTAAATTAATTTAAAAATAACAAAAATTTTGGATAAAATTGTTGCCCATTGGCAACATTGGGTTTCAGAGCCATTAAAATCTAGAAAATTCTCATGCATGCTTTAGAAACATACTGACTGTTTACACTTCATGTCTGGTACGGCTCTGGTAAGGCTAAGGAATTTTATTTTATTAAAAAGTTTAGGTCCGTAAGAATAAGCAAAAGTAAGCAGAAAACACAAAAAAAATGTATCCACTACAGAACATTAGGAACGAAGACACATCAATTACTGGTACAAAAAATCGACGGCGACGGGAACTGTCTATATGGAGCAATAAGCCATCAGATAGAAGGAGAAAACATAACAACCCCGGCACACACCAACACCGTGAAAAATCTACGGAAACAAGTAGCGGACTATATACAAAACAACATAGATTATTTCACCCCGTTCATGCAAGCAACCATCAACGAACTGGAACCCCGTTACAATCAACACACCACCAACAAGGAAAAGATAGAGGCGTTCATCGGAGACCAGAGAAAAAATGGTTTCTGGGGTGGGCAGGAGACGATAGCAGCAACAGCAAACTTGAAGAGGAGGACAATAATAATACACCAAGAGGAGGGCGAAATCATAACTTTTCACCTCAACAACCAACGAGAAGACGACAACATGCCAATTGAGATTGTCTACAGGAAGCAGAGAAACAAAAGAAATCACTACGACAGCGTAATCACTACGCAGAAAAGAAACGAACTAGAACGATTAGAAAAAACAAACCCCCCAAGCATAGCTATAACGCTCCGCCATACAAAATGGAAAGGACAACATCTGCATGATAGTAGTCCACATATCCTCACACAAGAGAGCAGGAAGGGTATTCAGGCAGCTAACTCAAGAAACCAGAAGAAACGGAAAAAGAAAAATGCCCATCATAATATTAGGAGACTTCAACGTGCATCTAGGAAAAGACGATCAGACGGAGGATAAAAGCATCATAGGAAAAACATTACTCCGCACATGGTTAAATGAAAACGGAAACACGCTGAAAAATCTAGCACACATGTTTGACCTAACAGTAAGAAACACATAGGCCAAAAGCCAAACCTGCATTGACACCTGGAGCAATGGAAGCTTAATCTCACAAGTAGATCATATCCTGGTAAGCAGACAGATAAGAGAAAGGATCAAGAACGTTAAAGCAAAAAGGGCAGCAGAAATCAATACAGACCACAAAATTCTATACGGAAAATTGGAAATAAAAGAAGGAAAAAGAAGTCAAGAAAACAACAATACACCACACAGTACCTGGAATATTTCTCTACTATAGCACGAAGACTTTCAGAAGAAATACGGTGAAGAAATAGAAAACCAACTGACAGGAGAAGAATTAGACTGGACATCAATGGGCGCAAAAATAAAAATTGCAGCAAGAAAAACGCCGCGTCGGGCTCACCTATGAACCCGACAAGAAAAGAAAGAAATAACAAGTACAAACAGCCAAAAAAGATGAAGGCCACATACGAACAACAGTCGACGGGAAATATAAACGAAAAACTAAAAGATGCACTGAAGGAAAAAAGAGAGGCGGAGAGAAACCACGACGAGGAAAAACGCAGATCATTCTTTGAAAATATAGAAACACTTCCAACAGGACAACGACTAAACCAAACCTTCAGATATCTGAAAAAAAAATAGAAGAAACAACAGCACCCACAGGAGAAGATACATACCAATGCAACATTGGGCCAAGAAGCTGGAGGAAGAAGAGGAAGCAACTAAAGAACGAACAAAACTAATAAAAGAAACAGACCTCTGGCCCTTGGACAAGCCACCATCAAAAGATCAACTGCTAGAAATAATAGCCAGAGCTAGAAGAAACACCGCACCTGGAGTAGATAAAATAAACAACGAGTTAATACACTACGGCTCGGAAAAGCTAAAGGAGCAAACCCTATAAATCATCACCAGAGTATGGACAGAAACCACACCTCTGCCTACGGAATGGACCAAAACTATACAAATACCCCTCCCAAAAACCAACTCGCCACAGATCATCGAAGACTACAGAAGAATAACACACTGCAGCATAGGATACAAATACTACACACAATTCCTGCTCGAGCAACTAGAGAAGTACATTGGAAGACCGCCAGACTACCAGACAGCATTTATTAAAGGCACATCAACGGACGACCACATGTACACCACCAGGAGAATACTGGAAGAAAAATGGAGAGAAGGGACAAAACTGCTCATAGCCGCTATAGATCTCCAAAAGGTATTCGATACCATCAGTCACGAAGCCATAGTCAACACCCTGTATAACAAAGGAGTGCCGCACTATCCAATAAACAAGATAATAAAGGCCTGCCTTCATGAAACAACTGCCATACAATGGTTCGGACAAATGACGGAAACCAGACAAAAGAACATAGGAGTCAAACAAGGATGCCCCCTATCCCCCCGACTATTCACCATAGTCCTAGACCAAATGATACAAAACACAATAAGGGAAACGCCAACTTTTAACGAAGACACGTAAACTAACCTCAATCGTATTAGTTTACGCCGATAACAAAAGAGAGTCGGATCAGTGGAGAAGAATACAAAATAGGTGACTACTCCCTAAGAATAACGAACGAACTGAAGTACCTAGGAACATATCTAACGAACCAACTGAAAAAGAGAGAAACAGTAAAGGAGAAAATAAAAACAGCATACAGAGTTACAAGAGTAATTATACCGTTCATTGAGAAAAACAAACTATCATGGGGCCTAACCAAACGGCTGTACATAGCCATCATACTGCCAACAATGACATATGGAGTTAAAAACGCGGCAACAACAAAAGCCAACAGAATAAGTTTGAGAAGAGCTGAAAGATACATCATCCAGTTACTTAGAAACACAACAGGGCAAAAACAGCGACATAAAACATCAACACTACTAGGAGGCAAGACAATCACAAAAAGGATAGAAATGTACGCAATGAAGTACTGGGGACACGTCCAAAGAAGGAAACCAACACACATACTGAAGAAAGCACTAGCACTGAACAGCAGCAAATTAAAAATTGAAAGTCCATGTTACACGTGGAAAACAACAATCGAGAGGATCATGAACAAACTGGGAAAGGACCAAACATACTGGGAAAGAAAAGCGAGGGGAAAAATGAATTCCACAAAGAAATCGGAGCGATATATACTCTACCAGAATCAGAAACGGAGGAATCAGAAGCCTCAGAAGACTTGTAGAAACAGAAGTACAAAAATAGGAGCACAAACAGCAGCGACACAACGCGGCAACATATCTCACAAGAAGACCCAGAATAGGCAGAAGTCCAGAACCAAAAATACAAAAAAAGGGAGCTTAAACGCTCCCTCACGACACAATGCGGTAACGCATCTCACAAATACCTACAGCAGCCATCCTACATTTCTTTACCATGCGCCATGTGGCTCTCGCTGCTGGCAACATGCATGACCTTAGTCCAACCCAGCGTAGACGTAGCAGGTCCAGCTGTATAACTTCGGAGTGGCAGCAATGCCTACCGCACGCTGGTAAATCAATCAATCAATCAATCAAACAAAATTGTCATAGTACAGTTTTCTAAACAAAAAGAAAACATTAAAATGATATTTTCTTGCTTGGACATTATTTTAATCAAAATTTATATATTTTTTAATTTTGATTAAATTTAGGATTTAAGGTTTTTGGACAATTCTGAACAAGTTTCATTAACAAAATTTTCCGATAAAATATGTCTAATATGATTTTTTGACTTTCTCCGCATATTTTGGTACCGCAGGTGGTTTTACATTTGTATGAGGCGAATGTTTTTCTGGTCATAAGTAGATCCTAATTTGTTCCATACTTGAGTAAAATTTGATTCAAATCGGAAAAAAAAAATAAAAAAGTTATTGGGGTGTTACCATTTCAAGTGAAACACACTGTATATTTTTTTAATGCAAGATTGATAGTTTGGGATACAAGAAAAATATTTTTTTTTACATTTTCTGACAAAGACAATAACAGATATCCAACTTTTTCCAACTAGTAAGTATATGTTTGTATGTTAAGTTAAACGATTATAATTTGTTTTATTAGTTGTCACTTAAGGTTTCTATGAACTTTAATTTATTGTTTGTATCAACCCAATACTTATTTTATATAATTTATCTATAAATTCTAATGTCTTAATTAATCTAAAGAAAAGAATCATATTCTTATATCATAACTGAACGTAACTAACTGAAAATCAGTTTTGTAACTGAAATTCAGTTTTGCATTTAATTTCTGTAGTAGAAGCAAATAAATAAATAAACTAAATGTCTTTTTTACCTCTGGTCTGGAAATTAGTAATTTACACTTTACAGATTATAACCGATTAGCATTTTGTAATAAAAAGGAGAAGAGAAAATGTTTGTTTTCCACAATTGAACTAATCTGAGAAAAACAATCTTATCGAATTACGAAATTTCTATGAATAATAAAAAATCTCTCCTCTCCTTTTTTTCATGTTTACATATTTAGGCCCGGTACTTTCATCTCCAGTTAAATCTATTTTATAGATAGATCCCATGGAAAAAATTATTGACACAATTGTATCCAACGAAATTTTCTGGAGAATAAATTTAACGGGAGCTGAAAGTACCGGGCCTCAGTGTAATAAATGTCATTGAGGATGTAAACCAAATAAAAAAATTTCTACGTCGTAAGATACCAACTACGAAAGAATTTTATAGTTCTCTCCAAGAGTATTATAAAACTTTGGTACTTCAGCTAATGGGTGTTAAACTCTATTTTAAAAAAGTTTTAAAATATGAACTTCATAATGTTTTCCATTGTTAGTTTAAGGAGGCATTATCCTAGTTTTAGAACATTACGAAGGAGAAATAATTTCAAGCGAGGCCTTTAAAAACACTTTTGTAACTACCAGGTGGACAATAAAAAAACTTAATATGTTACTTAGGTAATATGGATCATTATCATTACATCAATAACTTACCATTAATAATACTGTAAGTGGCAAGTAAGTGTGCCATGGTACTGGCGGGGTAAGTAAGAATCAGTCCCAGACCGCATAGAGCTGATCCGATTAGAGATACTTTGCGATAAGAGAAGGCACGGATGAGCGGTCCAACGAATAATCCTGAGAAGTTAATGAGGGCGTCAAGAGTACTCATGATAATTGCCGCGCCAGTCGTTTCAACACCCATTTCTTTCAGAAGGTCACCAAAGAGCAGTCCAAATGATGGTTCGATTGATCTTGTGCATAGCTGCAAAAAAGATAATAAATATCAATAAATGTGTGGAATACATATGATCTGAGAATGTGGTATTCAGTAATCCCTAACCAATAAATAAAGTTCTCATCATAGATGAATGCTCTTAAAGGAATAAAAAAGCTACATAGGTCGGCCTTGCGTAATCTTTTGGGGACATTTATATACGATGAGGGTTTGTTTTGGTATTCGTAGTCGAGCACACCCAACTGCAAATTCTACTATATTAATAGTAGTAATTAATTAATGATGTAGGTAAGTCCCGGGATTATCGTTCTTTCTAATAAAATTACTGAGTTTTGGTTTATTCAACCATCGTCAAAGAACTACAAGTATGTAAGACAAATATTTTTTTACACACTACAACTATTTACATTTTAGATGTATTCTGTTTGAGTGTTGAATAGTGGTTTGTTTAAGTTATTGTAGATAAGACTTAATTGTTGAGTATTAGATTTGAAGTTTTTGTTAATGGATTGTGTGAAATTTTATGGTTTAAAGTACCACATTTAGTAAACTTGGTAGAAAGATGTAAAAATATTTAAGTTATATAATAATATTATTCTTTTATATTTAACTAGCTGATGCTCGCGACTTCGTCCGCATGGAACTTCGTTCGGGTGGAACTTCGTCTGCATAGAATTAAGAACATTGAGATACTAACCCACTGCACATTCATTGCATTTAAGGAAGCCGTCTCCCCATCGAAAAAAATAATTATTTTAATCGACAATAGAGCACATTGGGTGTGTGTCAAATTTCATGCTTAAAAACATCCCTATCCCTGTTCATCCGTTCGGGGGGGGGTCTCTTTTTGAAAACCGTCGAATACGTGTCTCTTTATTTCCTCAGAAGATCCCGTCACTGCAATATCACGTTTCTGACTTACGCGATTTCAGAGATACGGATACCTCAGCTCATGTGGAGTAATTGTCGCCCTCACTGTTATGGGACATAATTAAAAATTCGTTCCAATTGTCTAATACAAAGCTGACTATTTGTTTACGAATCTCCAACGCTCTTTCTTGTGAGCAGTACATTAAGAATGAAAGGGAACGGAATAAACAGGCTCCGTCACCTACAATTGGGACAACAGTATATTGTACAACTTCTCCATTAATACTTAGATTTTCTTAAAAATTCACAGATTTTCCTATCCTTGCAACCATTGGAGACATTGAAAATGATAACACCATATATGAAACATAATAATAATATTTTATTTTCTGACGTGTCAAAGTGACTTAATTATAGACATCATTTTCAGTGTCAAAATGATATACTTTATCGGACTGACGGCCGTTTGCACCGTATGTGTTTAAACCATATACCCGTTTTCACCCCTTCAAAAAGTGAAAATCGAAATTTCGTCTTACACGTATCTAATAGATTTCAACAAAAAATATTTCTGCCAAATTTCACGCATCTTTCCGAAAAAGCCTAAATTTTCAACCCTTTTTTGACCCTCTTGGGGGTTCGAATTTCGAAAAATCTCTTCTTAGTGGATGCCTACGTCATTCGAGGAACCTCTATGCAAAATTTGAAGTTTCTAGACCCAGCAGTTTGAGCTGTGCGTTGATAAATGAGTCAGTCAGTCAGGGTATTCTTTTATATATATAGATTTAATAGACTGAAATATGTTTCGCTTAAATTCTCTATATCAGTGCGATAGTTTATTGCGTTAGTATGCCTTTTAATTTGTAGCATTTCATTTCAAAAACTGATTTTTTAACCAACTTCAAAGAATGTAAAAATCGTTTCGATCTGATAGGTCGAGTGAGCGGATGTGCGGCGAAAGGTCCTATGTAAGACGCGAAAATATCGGGTGAAACTCCGTGAAATTGATAAAGCTTAATTGAATTATAGCTCAATAAATTCCGCGTAAATTGGTCTGGTCACCAATTTATAGATACAATTGTCTATAAGTAAAATAATATATTCGTCATAGTTAATATAACTATATTAATAGTTTTATACAAGTTAATAAAAATTTATCAATACATATATATTTCAATCTTCATATATAAAAATTGTTATTCTTCTTTTATTTTTCTTAACCTTGGTTACTTGAAAATATTTGAGTCTGGAAGTGAGCAAGTTGCCACATTACCCCCCTCCAATAAAGAAAACCAAAGCATCGAGGTGGTACAGTGACATCGCATTTGTCAGACAGCAAATATGCAGGCTTAATCCTATCAAAATTTACCGTCATAACAAAAGAGCAAAGTTGAAATAGAATTAATATTTGAAAATAACCAATACAAAGTTATTTAATAGCTAAGCTCAGCTATCAGCAAGTAAACAACATGTGCAATTACCTTCAAATATCTGAATATAGAGGAAACAATAATACCTATAAGACAAGGTACATACCACTGCAATATCGGACTAAAAAACTGGAGGAATAAGGGAATGCAACGAAGCAACGAACAGAACTAATAAAGAAACGGACCACTGGCCCTTGGACAAGCCATCATCAAAGGACCAACTGCTACAAATAGTAGCCAGACTCATGGAGTAGACAAAGTAAATAAAGAGTTAATACACTCCTAGAAATCATCACCAGAGTATGGGTAGAAACCACACCCCTGCCTATGAAGCGGAGCAAGACCATACCCAAAATCAACTGGACAAAGTATAGATGACAAGAGAAAAATAACACTATGCAGCATAGTATGTATACAAATACTACGCAGAATTCCTGCTTGAGCAACTAAGGAGTACATCGGAAGACCACCAAACTACCAGACATCATTCACCAAATGCAGATCAACAGAAATCTACCAGATACAATTTTCTTTCATGATGAAAAATGGAGAAAGGGGAGAAAGGGAAGAAAACTACACATAGTCGCTATGGATCCTCAGAAGGCATTTGATACCATCAGTCACAAGGCCATAGTCAACACTACATATATCAATGGAGTATCACATTATCTAATAAAAAAGATGATAAAGACCTACCTTCTCGAAAGCACTACCATGCAATGGTTCGGACATATGACGGACACCAAACAAAAGAATTATTTACCACGGTCCTAGACCAAGTGACACAAACAATAAGGGAAACAGCAAATTTTAACGAAGACACAGAAACTCTAAGAACCCCAATTGTACTAGCATACGCCGATAATCGTCTCAGAAGAAGAGTAACATATTCTCAACTTCCTAGAAATCATGAGACTGCACCTGGACACATCTCAACTGAAAATAAACTTCAAGAAAAGTCCAATAATGGAGCGAGACCCGTCAACAAAAGAGAGCCACAAAAAAATCTCAACGATATATGCTCTACCATAATCAGAAACGGAGGAATCAGAAGACTCGGATAAAGAAGAAGATTTGTAGAAGCAGAAACACAAAAAGAGGAGCATAAACTTCATATAACGACACAAAGTGGCAACGCATTTCCCAAACACCTACACTGCCCTTCCCACGCTCCTCTACCATGTGTCATGTGGTTCTCGCTGCTGACAAGAAGCATGACCCAAATACAAACCAGCGTGGACGTAGCCAGCCCAGCAGTACATCTTGGGAGTGGCAGTAATGCTTGCCTGCGTAAATCAATCAATCAATTAATTTCAAAAAACCTAAAAAAGGAAGAAGTTCTCAATTCGAAATATACAGTGTGTCCCACTTTTCACGGTAACACCTTTGTAGCTCAGTTATTAGTCACCCAATTTTAACCAATGGGTATCAAAGAACTTTATTGTACCTTTGTTAAGTCATTGTCGTGCATTTTTATTATGAAAAAAAAGGGTCGATTTTTTGAGAAATTATATTAGGCATTTTTTTGTTCAAAAACTAATGCAATGTTATTGATTAGCATGCTGTAGGACCGCTATATCCAGAATTTAACAACATTTGGTTAACAAACTTGGTTAAAATTGGGTGACTAATAACTGAGCTACAAGGTGTTTCTTTAAAAAGTGGGACACACTGTATATGTATGATTTTTTATGGTATATATATTATGTTCATCAGTCATTACTTTGGATTGGCTTAAAGGATTTCTATGAAATCTTCTCAAAACTGCAAGGTATGACTCGTCGATAGTCTCGTAATAATATCATGAAGCTATGTCTAGCGCAAGTGAGCAAAAATTGGAAACAAGATTTTTTAGCTGAAAATTTTTACAAATCTGGCGGAGGCGCCGGTTAAATTTCGTCGGAATTAAAAATGGTAGTTAGTGGGTATTTTAGGGGTAGCTAATACCGAATCTGATCTCCGTAATTAATGATTTAAAACGGTGAATCCAATATGGCTGGCATAATTGCAGATGTACATAAAATTTTATATATTATGGAGATTAAAAATTCAAAACGATGGATATATTACTTTTCGTTTCTTATTAATCAAATGAGTTACTCGGGTTCTTTGTTAGAAATTGGAGCTGTTTCTCAAATGTTGAAAGCTTAAAATTATTACATTTTACATATATTCGATCGAAACTGGAATATGCGCCACTCATATGGTATCCTATATAATAATAATAATAACAATAATAATAATACGTCTTTATTCGTTCACAAAGTATTCTTACAATTTACAAAAAGAAAATTCTGCAAACTGCAGATATACAATGTTTTGAAATGGCGAAGTATCGCTCAAGGAGCGTTTTTCAACTTAACCAGTACCTAACCTACTAAAACCTGTTTTACTAAAGTAAATACATTACATTTATATTATACTCTATGAGATAATGTAGAAATTTGCATGAATCAGAAATCAAAGAGAGAACATGAATTATACCCAAGATTAGTCATCAATAGCGGAGGTTTCAAATAAGTACTTTTTTAACTTTTTCTTGTTTACTATAGTGTAATTATGAAATCTGGTAGGTATACTGTTGTACAATTTACATGCATTATACGTGAAACTCCGTTTAAACATTGCACTGGAGTGTCTAGGTATAACTAACACATGTTTATTACTAGTATTAAAAACGTTTACATCTCCAAATCGTCTTAATTTATTAAACAGGTAAGGTGGTTTATTGGACAGTAACACTTTATGTACAAGGGAAAGCATATGTAAATTTCTGAGCTTGTCAAGTTTTAGTCTGTTTTCCTCAACTATTTTATAACTGATATGCTGATATTTTCTAATGCCAAAGGCAAATCTAAAACATGAATTCCGGATTTTTTGAAGTCTATCAGAGTCAAATCTTAAGAGGGCAGGGCCATAAATTGTGTCACAATATGATATCTTTGAGACAATTAAAGTTTCACACAATTTAAGTTTTGAAGTTAATATCTGTCTGTGGGGATAAAGTTGTCTTAGAATATTATATGTCGATTTGCATAAATAACTTACATGTTTGGAGAACCTTGCCACAAACCTAAGTTTTTGGTATCCGCTAAAACAGGTAATTCTACACCATTTATTTTAATTTTGAGAGATGGTTTTATAAGTTCTCTCTTATGTTTAGGGCCAAATAGCATTACAGATGATTTTTTGGCGTTCAGCTGAAGGTTATGAGCTGCCGATATATCAACTAGATTTTCTAAATCCTCACATATTTTGGAGGCAGCCAATAAACCTTCGTCCGAAGTGAAGGAAAAATAAGCTTGCGTGTCATCTGCATAATTATGTATAGTACAACTCTCCATTATCTTGCAAAAATCTGAGATATATATCGAAAACAGCAAAGGTCCGAGTATGGATCCCTGTGGTACATCTAAATAATTATGTCGAGTCTCTGATATTTTGTTATTGTATACCACTGTTTGACAGCGGTCTTGCAAATAACTTTTGATTAATGCTACAGATTCAACTGAAAAATTATAATATGCCAGTTTATCACATAATATATTGGGATCCATAGTGTCGAACGCCTTGCTGTAATCTAACAAAATCAGACAGCTTATTTTACCTTCATCGGTAGCTCTAATCAAATCATCTGTGATGGTGGCCAAAGCAGTGGTTGTACTATGTTGTTCTCTAAAACCGGATTGTGAGGTGGGTATTATATCATTTTTGATTACATAGTTAGTTATCTGAATTTTCATTATACCCTCAAGAGTTTTTGACAACATGGGAAGCACACTAATTGGACGCAGATGACCCAATTCGGTAGGATTAGGAATTTTGGCAAAAGGTAGAACATTAGCCTGTTTCCACGCTTCTGGAAATATTGAAGTGGTAAGGGCACAATTTATAATAAAAGTGAGATGGTCTATTAGGTAAACACTTACTAGCCTAAACATTTTGAGGGAGATGAGGTCGGGACCTACTGAGTTACTTTTAATTGAATTTAAACATTTAATAACATCTTTCTTCTCAACATAAGAGAATTTAAAGAGTCTATTTGTAGGATTGTGTACATTTTTGTATTTTTGTAAAATTTCAGACTGTTTGGGTGTTTTATTAATTAAAATCGGATTTGTAAAATGAGCATTGATTAAATCTAAATCTAATAAATTATTTGGTATATCATGTTTGTTATTGGTATTTAATATTTTTAAAGATCTAAGTGTGTCCCACGTCATTTTATAGTCTTTCTGGGCCATTATAAATTCCATATATGCCTTTTTTTCTCTTTTTATAGCATAATTTACCTGGTTTTTGAGAACTTTATAATAATTCCAGTGGGCTGGTGATTTAGTTATTTTACATTTACTAAATGCTTTATCTCGACTCTTTATCATTTCCCTTATATTGTACGTCAGCCAAGGCGCAGGAGGTTTTGTTACTCTGACTGTTCGAACATCAGCACTGACATTAAAAATAGTGATAAGATTTTCATTTAGAAATTCAACCATGTCATTCACATCTCTTAGGTTATAAATATAATTCCAGTTTATGTTGTGAAACTGTTCAAGGAATAGATCTTCATCGAATTCCTTAAAGCTACGAAAAGTAATTAATTTACTTGCATTTTCTGTTTTGATTTTATTAATATTGCAAATGGTAGCACAATGATCAGAAATTCCATGTATGTTAACCACTGTTCCACTATTAATGCATTCATTATCAGAGGTAATTATAATATCAATTAACGTTCGCGTGGTTTCGGTAATCCTAGTAGGTTCAGCAATAATTTGAAAAAGCCCATAAGACTCAGTAAAATTATGGAAATGTGTGACACTCTGATTATCGCTTAATAAATTTATATTTATATATCCAGCTATAAGGACTGTATCACAATCAGGTATTATAACAGACATTGCATTTTCTAGAGAATTAAATGTGTCTAAAATATTAGATCTGGGTGGTCTGTACAAGACTCCTATGGCGTAATGCTTCCCTCTAGTATTACTGTCTTAATCCATAATTGCTC
Organism: Rutpela maculata; assembly: GCA_936432065.2. NCBI lineage: Eukaryota > Metazoa > Arthropoda > Insecta > Coleoptera > Cerambycidae > Rutpela > Rutpela maculata. The sequence goes on from OW386288.2 coordinate 121,803,889, forward strand.
CAAAGTGTTATTAATTTCTTGAAGGATAATTTTATATTGAAAGGTACTCTTAATAAATATACCTAGACCCCCACCTCTGCTGTTTCTGTCTAATCGAATGAATTTATATCTAGGGATTGATAACAAATCACTGCTTACATCTATACTTAACCAAGTTTCTGATACAGCAAAAATTTCGAAATTTTCTGAGGTAATATATTCTTTTAAATATTCAAAACCTGTAAGAATAGATCTAACATTCAAGTGACCAAATTTCATTTTATACTACATATATTTATTCTAAGATTACTAGACAATTGGTAAAAATATATAAATTATTTGACAGTTTTAACAATAGTTAATAAATTTGAATAATTAAAAACTTTGTATTTTACATAATATTTGGTAACTTTATTTTTTGGATTGTTGATTTCTTGTGAGTATTTTGTTTCCCGAGGCTGCCTCTATTTGATTAGCTTTTTTCTTGTCTTTTTTTGTTGAAATTTGTCTTGGATGCTGTTCGTCTTGAGTATCTTCACCTATTTCGTCTTCAGAACTAGGCAGTATTTGTGATGTTTGTGCCGTTAAATCAGACAATGTATGGGTTACACCGTCTATAATAATTTTATTTCCAATTATTTTCGCCTGGATATTGTTAGCTTTGGCTTGTTTTAAGTGAACGTTCAGAAGTTTTCTTTCCTGTCGATCCTCGTACGGGAGATCATCAGCAAATGCAACGCCAGTATCTTTGAGTTTAGAGAGGTTTTTAAATATCTCGGACTTTTTGAGATGACTAATTAATCCTAGTAGAATGATCGGTTTGTTAGCGTTATTCTTTATTGGGTAGCAATCATCTATGTCGTTGTAATTCAGCTCAATATTTAGTTTGTCCTTTATAAAACTAATAACAGTTTCTAGAGCAGAGGTATCCTGAGTTTCTAAACCATATATAATAATGTTGTTTTTCTTTATTTTTCTTTCGCATACCAGAGTTCTTTTTTTTAGTATCTGATTTTCAGCTCTTAGGTTTTCTACTTTAGTTTCGAATTTTTCGGAAGTATTTTTAAGTTTTTCTTTTATAGCCCTAATATCTGCTTTTATATCTTCTCCGTTTTTGTCCACCTTTTGTAGAAGTATGAAAAGATCCTCAAGTGATTTACTCATTATTATAAATTACTATACCACTGCACCACCTAGATGAGGTTATATTTGTTGAGTTTACAGAGAATATATTTTGTTTTGGATTTGTAGCACTTTAGCAGATTTGGTTTTACTAGTCTCTGATAGATGTCTAGATTACAACAAAGAAATATCCACAGGTAGTGTAAAAAGTTTGCTCCTGATAAAAATAATTGCACAAAAAAGGCTGTATGTGTTATCTCTAACAGAATATTCAAAGTTTATGTAAATTTCACTCGATTATTAAAGTCTAACATACCATGACAATTATGTGTTCACACTCCCAGCACCTTACACTATAGGTTGTCCAATTTCCAATTTTTAATTCAGGCTCTTTCAAACGATAATAAATATTTCTTTTGGAGCACAACTAAACATTTCAATTTCAACCAAACATCTATGTAACCTACATATCAAAACTACATTTTATTAATTGAATATATGCAAGGGAAATTTCTTAAGTTTATGTTTTTTAAACGAAATGGTTTTTATCCTCCCCAAGGCACTAACAATGCACTTTTAATATTTATGTTTTAAATAATCTCACTAAGTAAAAGAAGAAACTGCATTGCTCTTTCTTTTGTATGCAATATTGCGAATAATATTATTGACTGTCCGTCCCTTGTTAATAAGCTTTGTTTTCTTGTTCCCCGCATGAACTCACGTGAAAGTTACAGTTTTTATTGTCCTTTTGGTCGAACTAACCTCATGCGCAAATCACCAAATTTTAATGCCTGTAATATATTTAATATCTGGCGTCTGTGACATTAACAGGATAATACACATATATCTTACAACGAATTCGTAAAAATGGAATATATAATAATAGTAATATAATAATATATTCCATCATATGTACTATGTTTTTTTCATTTTCTTTTTCTTTACACTTTTGTATTTCTTTTATTTTCATATCTGTATTGTAGTTTTGTAATTCGTATTATTGTTTCTCTTTTAATTCATGTACACTATTCTGGCCTGCTATGACAAGAAGTCGTATCTGAGGAAATGTAATTTTAGAGAAATCAGCTATTTTCTGAATTATGTTATGCCATCTACATTTCATAATTCATGATTTTCTTTTTTGGCAACTAAATATGTGTCCCTTTTATCAGTGTAACCATATAACAAAACATTGTATATATGTTAAGTTACGACAAATAAATCTGGTAATGATCGGATATGACTTTTGAGCTTAGTGAATAGATCTATTTTGTAGATCCGACACATATTCATTATGTATATTCACTAGCTTTGCTTTAGATACGACTTATACATTTTGTATAGTGGTGAGGATCACTAATACGGTAGAAATGCAATTAAAATCTCAAAAATTATTTTTTTGCAGTTACGACAGCTTGTCTTAGCAGGGCAGTATTAGTACAGTCGAATAGATTTAATTTAATTTTTTTCGGCAACAACATTCCACCTGAAATTTTATTGTTGATTCTTATGTATTATGACCTCCTTATTACGAAAAAAAATTGTGCCCAAAAATTCCTTGTGCGTCAAAAGTTATATCCACTTTTTGACGCGCTTTCACGCATTTTCAACTTATCTGCTTAATATATCGTAAGTACTAGTAATAGGACGGGAATTTTAAAAATACCGGCTTATTTGGAATAAAATTTTTTAAAAATATAGACCTGTCAGATTTGTATTGGTCAATCCGCCATCTTGGAAAAAAATAGAAAACACCAAAAATAACCGAAAAAATTAAAATTGAATACCTTTTCTATAAGAAGGAATAATTTCACCAAAGTTGGCAAAACTAAAACTCAATTATGGTCAAATATAATGCATCAATCTCGGATGCTGTATGTTGAATATAACGGTCAAAGATGGCGGACGAAATAAAATATTTAACTCTGTCAATTATCAAGGAGGCATTGTACGTCATTTTTCCTTCTTCTCGATTGTACGTTATTTTATGTCCTTTTAGGGGACAGAGTTCACTTTTTTTAAATTCCAAAAAAGTGCATTTTTACAATTTTCAAAAATGCATGTTCTTTGACCCTCCTTTTTTTCACCCAATTTTCATCGAAACAAAATGAAATGTGCTAAATTAGTTTCATTACCGTCATATGCCATAATTTCACCGCATTCCTCATCGATAGCCGATTCACCAAAGGTAGAAGAAGCATTGGCACAATTATTTCCTTTACAATAGACACATAGAATAGACATTATATATCCATTTTTCTACAGCTACACTGATTATTCTTACATTTACAAGAAATATCACTTAGTAAATTTTTAGGAAAAGCATTACTTTCTCTCATAACATCAGGCATTAAGTCATTCTCAGTTTTAAGCCACCCGAATCCGGATCTATCTCAGAACCTAACTATTTTTGAACATGGAAATGTAGTCTTAAACAATGTCTTTCTATTACCTCTTCAGTAGGTGGAATTGCAAATAATTCTATTGTCGTCATAAGGTTTGCCAATTATTTTATTAATATTAGGTTTGTAATAATAATTTTTTTTATGACGATTCCATGCTAATTGAGTCATTATAACCAAAAGGTCTTCACCAACTGTTATAACTTGATTGAACTTCGGTTTTCAAATCAATAGCAGTTTTAACGATTGTAGTATCGTCGTCTAGAGCAGCGAAAAAGAGGTAAAATTGTGTCGTTTTTTTTTATCAACTTAGAACAAGATCAGACACAGTGGGTATTACCGACAACATCATTTTACACATAAAAACACGAAATACGACATTTTTTAGTGGTCACAGATATTCTTATTTAAAAAAAAGTGTAAAATTTAATTTTTTTTAAATCATGTTTTTTTGTGCATCTATTGCCATATCTCAAAAATGAATAGAGCTATCGATGTAAACTTTTTTTTGTTATAAAACACACACTTAAGCGCTTCTTTCTATACATAGTATTGCTAATAAAAAAAAATGTGAACATGCTAAAAACGTAGATGACCCTGAAAGTTTAGAGAATACGCCATCAAATTTTCACTAAGCGAGGAACTTCTTTGTTTTTGAAAATTTTGTGTAACATGCTATAAAGAAAATTAAGTCAATAGACTAAAAAAGTTTTTAGAAAAAAAATATTTTCATTATTAGCAGTAGTTTGCTAGTTACGAATTTTTTAGTATGGAGGAATTGTCGAAGCGTACGCGCGCGGCACTTAAGAATAATAATGATTATGTATTGTGTGTAACGGAACTTTTCATTATTATTTTTTTATGTTTAGGACTGTTTTATCACATTTTAGGATCTGAAGGGATAACTTATTTTTTCCAGTGGCGCATTAAGGACTAAGGTTGAAGGCAAAAAGGAATTAAAAATCTTAAATAGAGTATCTGGGATAAAAATGCATTGCATTGGGATCTCGGAAACGGTAAAAAATAATATTATAGTAAATGGAAAAAAAAGTTGCGCAACTAGGGGGCTAATAGAATTCCATAAACAGAAGTTTAGGAAAAGTAATATTCTGATAAAAAGTAAACTATCGAGTTTTCCTTTTTTTGCGTTATTATTGGAGCTAAATAGAAAAGACAGTTTCTTAAAGCACTTTTTTTTGAACTTGGCAATCTTAATATTTGTATCCGACATTTCCTGTGTCAGAGTCCCTATCCGAAACTCTCTCATGCATTTTTACCCTAGATCCACACAATAATTGAGTAAACGTGTTATTTTCGCCTAAATTAGGTAACAAAAAAGAAAAAAAATATCCTAAATTAAGTCTCTTTTAATTTCCCCAGCTCTAATTATAAGAACCCTGTTTCCATGGCTTGTGCACAAGTTTATCATTCTCCTCTATTACTACGCCACATAAAATCCACTCCATTTACAATGAAACTTAGACTCGAACTTAGATTGCTTTTTTATCTTAAATATTTTTTTAGCAGTTGAGGGCTGCCCATGGTGCACTAAGTAAATATTAAAAAAAACGTATATAAATAGATACAAAACCCTCTTTAATGTGCAGGGCTGCAATTGCAGTCGTGTCCTCGTACATTACAACTGAAATAACTGCAAAAGGAGTTCAGGGCTGTCCAAGGTGCATTAAGTAAATATTAAGAAAAAAACGTATACAGATATAAAACCCACTTTAATGAAGGGCTGCAATTGCAGTCATGTCCTCGTACATTACAACTGAAATAACTGCAAAAGGAGTTGAGGGCTATCCATGGTGTACTAAGTAAATATTAAGAAAAAAACGTATACAGATATAAAACCCACTTTAATGAAGGGCTGCAATTGTAGTAATGTCCTCGTACATTACAACTGAAATAACTGCAATTGCAGTCCTGTGCACGAATGTGATATTTTTGAAAATTTTTATTGTCCAAATAGGCTTAGAATGTCATGAAACGTCGAGATTTTAAGTTTTAGCAAAAAAATTCTCTCTGTCGGTCTGTCTGTAACTTTTTTTGTGCACCCTATTACTCCGGAACCGTTAAGATATTGACTTGAAATTTGGTACACGCACCTATGTATTTTAACGAGATCTGGAACTAGATTATTCCATTAAAGAGTTGGGGGTAAATAGGCAAGTCAAGCAAGTAAGAGTCCATAAAATTGGTATTTAGTATATATAAGAGAAGCTAAGGTCTCAAAATTTTTTTGGCATTAACCACCCCCATTACCAATTCCCACCCCATTATTCAAGGGGGCGAAAAAAATAAAATTGTCATAGAGTGTGTGTACAAGAACCAAAGGTTTTTACTTTATCCACCACTACTACCACCCCCCTTCCACCACCCTCAACCCCACTACCGATGTGGCATATCGTTTTACAGGTTTTTGGGGTAGACGATTTCAAATATTTTATTATTAAGGTACCATGAACAATTATTTCCACATTTAAATTTTTTTCGTTGTGAGAGACTTGGATAGAAGATCTGGATGTAGAAGTACTGATTCCTTGGGCAGCGGTTTTATAATTTGACCTTCGACGAAAACAAATAAAATTGATTATACACCGCCCTGAGACTAGTTAGTTTTAGTGGACGCGGGCGTATTAATACTCAATTTCTGCAATTCGCGCGCTCCAAAAAAATCACTGTACCTAAACTATCAAAGACACAATAAGAATTATGCTATCAAAAACTTTTTTGGTCTTTTGGCTTTATTGTCTTCGCAGCATGTTATACAAAATTTCCAAAAACAAAAAAGTTTGTAGCTTAGTGAAAATTTGACTGAATATTTTCTGAACTTTCAAGGTTATCTAAGTTTTTAACATGCTTAAAAATGTTTTAATTAACAATACTATACACAGATAGAAGCACTTAAGTGTGTGTTTTATAACAAAAAAAAGTTCATGTGGATATCTCCATTCGTTTTTGAGATATGGCATTAGATGTTCAAAAAAACATGATTAAAAAAAAAACAAAATTTCACACCTTTTAAAAATAACAATGTCCGTGACCACTAAAAAATGTCGTATTTCATGATTTCTAATGAACATCGACCTACTTAACGAAATGGTATATGTCTCAGAAGGAAGCGACTTTTCCCCTGTTTTTTACTCCAATAGTTTTCTCTGCATATTTTAACGTTAAAATCATCATCTATTATCTCTTTGCGCAATAATTTTACAAAGCTATCCTTGCTTTTATTATTAGATAGAAATTTTGACTAACCGATCATGTCATTGTGATTGAAATATCTACGCAAACATTTTTTTACAAACGACGAATGCGCTAGTTATTCTCAGTGCTATTCTGTCCGCTGCCCCAGGAATCACTACTTCTACATCCAGATTTTCTATCCAAGTCACTCACAACGAAAAAATTTTGCATGTGGAAATAATTGCTTAAGGAACTTTAATAATATAATATTTGAAATCCTCTACCCCAAAAATCTATAAAACGATACCCCACATCGGTAGTGGGGTGGGGGTGGTGATAAGGGGGTGGTAGTGGGGGTGGATGAAGTAAAAAAATATTTTGAGGTTTCTGGTTCTTGTACACACACTAAATCACATTTTTTTATCCTCTTTAATAATGGTGGGGGTGGTAATGGGGGTGGCTAATGCCAAAAATGTTTTTGAGACCTTAGCTTCTCTTAAATACACTAAATACCAATTTTCTGGACTCTTACCTGCTTCATTTACCTAATTACCCCAAATTTACCCCAATTTACCCCCAACCCTTCGATGGAACAGAATGAAAATATAATCTAGTTCCAGATCACGTTCAAATACATATAGGCCAGGCAACATAGGCCAAAAAAGGTGGTGTAGACGAAATAATTGTCGGAAAGCTGAAAATCGTTTTAATCTCTTTATTTGCATGTAAAAGGAGTTTTTTGAAGTTTACACCAATTTTCAGGTTGTGCTGTATAAGAGGTGTCCCAAAAACCTCTACATTTTCTGACTATTTTCAGTTTTTCACTAATAACTCCTAAAGGATGCACTTCTAAAAAAATTTTACTCTTTTATACTCTTTTATAAAGTAAAGTACACAGAATTCTACAATGAGCACCACATGTTAGAAATTAAGTCAAGTGGTATGGACGATATGCATGTTCAAAAAACAACCATTTTTTAATTTTTAAAGGAAAAATCGTATATTGGACTTTTAAACCTTATTTCCATTACGTAATAGTTTTTACGTAACCAGTTATAAAAAGACTAAATTTACATGGCGAATGCAAATTACATTGGTTCCATGCCTCCATGATTTGTTTGATCCAGTGGATACTCCGTCAAACATCGAAAGTGCTCTCTATGTGATTGACTTCATCAAGTGCCGTGGGATTTGAGAGAAAGGTTCTCTTCAGTTCTCAACAAATACGTAAATTATGTCAAAAAATACTTTGGGGCGCGATCAATCATAGTATTCGATGGCTATCCAGACGACCCTACAAAGAAAAGCACAAAATCTGCAGAGCGCCTTAGAAGGAACAAGTTTATTGCAGCCAACGTTGAATTTGATGAAACAATGTTTTTGACAATTTCAAAAGATACATTTTTCTCGAATGAAGGGAACAAAAGACGATTAATCTCAATGCTGATTCGGAAATTTGCAGATGAAAATATCGCTGTCGAACAAGCTGCAGAGGATGCTGACACAACCATTGTCAGAAGGGCTACAGAAAATTCTATGCACTCCGAATGTGTGATTGTGGTAGGAGATGATATAGATCTTTTAGTACTTATTACTGCGTTAGCTCCTAATAGTGATCGGTTGTTTGTCATGAAGCCTGGAAAAGGAAAGCCAAAGACCGTTTTCTATTCCCCGACACACTTTAAAATGCCAAAAAAAATGAAGGAAAATATGTTATTCCTTCACGCGTTCAGCAGATCCGATTCAACATCGGCCGTTTTCAGACAGGGGAAGAAGAAATTTGTAAAGCTACTCGACAAAGATGCGGAGGTACAAAGGACGGTCGAGATATTCAAAAACCTTGACGTGACTACAGATGAAATTGGTGCTGCTGGCGAAAAAGTAATTGCTGCTTTGTATGCCGGATCGCTTCTTCAATTTTGTTCTCTGAATGAAACATGCTTTAAACTATTCACCAAATCCTTAGTACAGAATAATCCTAACTTGGCTACTCTTCCTCCAACTGAAGAAGCTGCTAGACTGCACTCAATGAGGGTTTTCCTACAAGTTAATTTGTGGAAGGGTTATTTGATGGATTCAGTTCACTGGGGTTGGAAGGTCACTAAGCATGGGCTACTCCCAGTGCCATCCACAACCGAACAAGCCCTGCAGGACCTACTCAATAACACTGCGTGCCGAAATGCCTGTGGTTGCAGGAAGCAAGGAATGAAATGTTCTCCAATATGCTGTAATTGCAGAGGTGCGTCCTGTACCAATTGATGACGAACCAAACTTCAATGACGACGAAGTAATACTACCTGACGATGATGACGAATTAGAAGACCTGGATGATGAGGACCATAAATTGGACCAATTGCTTCACTCAGCTTCTACTTCCAAACGCAGCAAACTTAATTGATGTTGTATTTACATAATTTTGTATACTCTACTTTTTTTGTTAATTAACCACACATCAAAAATTACCATCTAAGCATTTTGTACTTTCAGCCGATTTTTAACGTTTTAATTACATATTTATAATCACAATGTGCGCTTTTATTTTAAAATCCAGGAATTCACCACCAAGTATTGACCACGATAAGTATTGACCAGTTAACTTTGATACACGATATAATATTATAGGATATTCACATATTACATTATATATTTCATATGTTACATTTTACGTTGCGAAAATATGCAAAAAACACATTTTTTTCTTAAATGAAAACTATCGTCGTTTTTTGACTTCGCATATCTTCCTAAGGACTTTTCCACATTTTAAAGTCATTTCGACGTAGAATTTTATGTATTTTACTCTATAAGAGAATAAAATTTTCCGAGAAATGCATAATTTAGGAGTTATTGGTAAAAAACTGAAAAGAGTCCTAAAATATCGAGGTTTTTGGAACGTCCGTCATACAGCACAATCAGAAATTTGGTGCAAAACTTTAAAAAATCCTTATTACACGCAAATGAAAAGATCAAAACCATTTCCAGCTTTCCAACAATTAATTCGTCTACAAACCCTATGTTGCCTCGCCTAATACGTGTACCAAATTTCAACTCAATATCTTAAACGGTTCCAGAGTAAACGTGCGCACAAAAAAAAGTTACAGACCGACAGACAGACAGAAATTTTTTTTCACTCAAACTTAAAATCTCGACGTTTCATGACATTCTAAGTCTATTTGAACAATAAAAATTTTTAAAAAATTTTTTGTTGTTACTATACTTCCACTGGATGTGGAAGTAACTACACTACTCTAGTCTTGACTGCTTGGTTCTGATTATTGATCAGATATTCATATACTATTATTATTATTACCATGCCTATGCTTAATAAATTTCCTTTTCAAATTAATGAAGTTTCATTTTGTATAAAATTTTTGAAGTTATACGAGACTTTCTATAGTATATTTCATTTTGTTTCGATGAATATTGGGAGGGTCAAAGAAAATGCATTTTTGAAAATAAAAAAAACGCACTTTTTTTGAAAATTAAAAAAAATAATTCTATCCCCTAAAAGTACATAAAATAACGTACAATTGAAAAGAAAGAAAAATGACGGACAATGCCTTATTGATAATTGATGAAGAATTAAAAATTTTTATTTCGTCCGCCGTCTTTGACCGTTCTATTTGACATACGGTGCCCGGGATTGGTGCATTATATTTAACTATAAATGAGTTTTATTTTTGTCAAATTTGGTGAAATTACTCCTTCTTATAGAAAAGATATTAAATTTTTATTCTTTCGGCCATTTTTGGTGTTTTCTATTTATTTCCAAGATGGCGGATTGATAAATACATATCAGACAGATCTACATTTTTCAAGAATTTTATTCCAAATAAGCCAGTGTTTTTAAAATTCCCATCCAATTACTAACTAGTACACGATATATTAAGCGGATAAGTTGAAAGTGCGTCAAAAAGTGCATATAACTTTTGACGCACAAGGAATTTTTGGGCACAAATATTTTTTTCGTAATCAGGACGTTATAATACATAGAAATTGAACATTATTACCTAATAATAGAGAAGTCTGTATAAATAACATCTGTTTGTACACCGTTATCAATAGAATCAGAAATAGAATCTGTAATATTGCTTCAATTAAACGACTTTTGAAGAATCCCTATTGCACTGTCTGCAGAGGGGTTATCGAATTTCTGCCGATATTTGTAATTACTAAAAGGATATAGCGTTGGTCTCGTTGATTGAGTGTTAAGAAATCACGGTGTAGTTACTTGAATAACTCTGTTTTCACTAATTATAATGTTCGCGCATCTGGCAGATAACCGCGACAGATGGCGTGAAGCTATCAGACATGCCATACATCAAAGAGAGGCCAACTAGAATAATTCATGTACAGAACGCATGCCAAGATGCTGTGAACAAGAACAAGAAGATACTTTTCGGAGAGTAGGTGTACATTTTGATCCACCTGTGCAAAATGCATACGCATATTATTCGTATAAAAAAATATAAGTTAATGAATCATATTATATTAAATACTCAACTCTATATATATAATTTTATTTTTTATCAACGGTATAATAATAAATATAATCTTACATTGACAAGGCTGACTCCGAGGACCACGATCCACCCCCATCCGCCATCTGGTGGTACCAATTTCGTTTGCTCAGTAAACATGTTACCGGTCTACCTGTAACAAGAAACAAAAGTTTAGGTTTAGAACATTCATTTGATAATATTTATTTATATTTACTTCTATTTTACGTGCTTGGGCATCAAACTGTATCAACAATAAAAAGTATGTTAAATTATGCATATACTAAGGGTAATTTGAGTTTGGACAACATAAAATTGTTATTTCAAAGAAATGGGGCTATGGTGTTCAATATGAATGTACCTGGACCTGTACTTAAAAGGGAAGCAGCTCTCTCTGCAGCCATGCACATTTTTAATCTCTAGTAAAATATATCAATAACAGCAATCGCTAAAATAACCCAAAGCCACAATTCGTCACTTATGTATAAAACATCAATTAGATTAACATTGTAAAATAAGTCATGACCTTTGTAATGAAATTAAAATATATTCAACAAATCTACTGGTTTCATTTGGGTTAATATACACTACTACAGGGTGATTATTTATATAATCTTGATACGTTTTAATGAAAACGCAGCCACATAATTTCTACGGGCATTTGAAATGTTAATTTTATAAGTGAGAACAACTAGTTAGTGTCTGACTGAAAGTGTTCGCTTACAAACAAGTTAGAGAAGTGTTTATGTCAGAATTATGAAAACCTGACTCCACAAGAGCGAATATTCAACTACTTGCAGACAAATTTCGATACATAGGAAACATTAAGAACGAATGATGTCTAAGAAGGCCACTTGTACCTAAAGACAGTGCAGAATTCTCAGAAAAAAACGAAGAACTTTTGTATCAAATTGGTGAATCAGTCGAGAGCTTGGCTTTTTACCACCCACGGTTTGAAGAATGTTACGTTCCATGTTAAGGGAAGTGAGTGTTATATTCAGGTACTTCATAAATTTGAGAATGAAGACCAACAACTAAATTCAATGTTTAACTGATACTGAAAGACACCTATAGATAATGTGTGGTTAAGCTTCATACTGCGGTTCAGCTCATCAGTAGTTTGCTCAGTAAACATGTTGCATCTTCTTGTTGCCAAAGTCGTATCAAAGCAAGTACAAAAACATTTGCGCACAGTTAGTGATAGTTCAGCTTTCCAAGGTAATTTAGGGGAATATATAAGTGAAGTCAATCCATTAAGTGACGAATATAGAAAAGCTCTATATGATACACAAAAAAAAAACAGTCACGAGAGCAGTAACGAAAACACAAAGCGAGATACGGGGAAATGTGAAAGAACATTGGAAAACTGCAGAAACTTTAACTGAAGTATAAGCCATGGAAAAGCTGAAAGCTCAAGCTCTGCTATAGAATCGAAATAGTTATAACGGATTAACGCGAATAACTTAGACTCTTTGTCGAAGAAATGACAATTATTATCTAGAGGATGTCTGTAAAGAATTGATCAATTAGGAACTCCACCGGTACAATCAAGGTTTGACGCCAAAATTGCGTAAAACTTCTCGAAAGTGACCAATTGAAAATGGAGCCAGTCATAGAAGTACAAAAAAATGGCAACTGCCGAGGCACTTATGTTAGTTGGTGAAGATGGAATGAAAATCCTTCACAGGATAAACAGACATTTTACCCAGTGATTGGAGAACCTCAATTTTCCCAACATAAATAGAAAGCGACACGCAAATAGCACAGCACAGATCATAAATATAACCCTCTTTATTCCGGAAGAACTGAAGTTAGTTTGTGTGAGAGATGGCTACACATTTCGGAACAAGGGACAAACACCCAGTACCCGAGTACACTAAGATTTTTTTTCCGAAAAAATTCCAGTACCACGACCAGAAATCCAACCTGGGAGTCTGGGATGAGAGCCACGTGTGTTTGCTTCTCGATCACGCAGTTAAGTCTGTGATAAATACATATTGCTGTCATTAATGGGAAATGCTGCATATTCTCCAATCCAGACTTCAGTATTATCTGTCTTCAGTTTATTACTCATTGACTGTATGAAGAAAACTGATTTGGTGGAAGTAGACGCTAATTTCAACCAATGTAAAGTTGCTAAAGGCGTCAGATGGGGCTGCATTTTATTAACATAGAAGTGTTCACGAAATGTGACTTCTCCTGCAAGGTGGAGTAGCTACAGACGGAACTTTCTAACTTAAGATGTGCAGACTATACCACCTTTATTACAGTGAGTGTGGATGATCTCATACACCTACTGCACAGGCTTCAGACAATAAGCTCTGATTATAGTTTAAGTGCAAACTACAACAAACCAAGGATTTTAAGTGTACATCCAGCAACCATGCACATATCAACGATGATAAGGTTTCCATAAGGCTCATTATCGCATAAGCAATACCTATACCTATATGGTATCCCCTGATGACTCGTATTCAATAAAGTTCTCTGCAAATCAAACACAATTCACCGTGTAGCTAATCTATTGCCACAAAATATCATAACCATCCAAATACTTCACAACATATCCGGCACCCCCACCCCTACATAAAAAACTTTGCTAAAATTATTAGCGAACTTCGTCAACATACTGGTCAAATCACAAAATCCCATATTCACATCACCTCTCACTACTAAATTTATGATAGCTCCTAAGTTCCCATCACTTAGCTACATATCCACACCAGATATATAACTCTAAACATCTAGCATCTCTATAGCATTACTGTTCCATATAAAATTATGTAAACCATACGGGAGGAAAAAAACTGGCCACTACCATAAAAATTATAAAATGAAGATCAGACCCACAACAACATAAAAGAGCCATTTCTAAGTAAACATTACAAACACAAGAGAGAAGAAACAACCATCAACACAAACACCACTACACTACAACCTAACACTAACAAATCAAACGAAACCGATACAACCATTCCATAATATTATACATATAACCACGCACAACCTTAACAACAAAACACTACTACAAATTCATAAAGCAAGCTTCCTAATAATAGATAGCCACGGAGCGACGCCATCGTGTGCACTTCAACTCAGAGCAAGCATTCTTGATGGAAATACAGATCGAGCAAGTGACCAGCCAGAATCATCAAGGATAATAATAAACAAGGTGCTGTACCCTGGAGTGGACAATTCTGGCTACAGTGAATATGAGACTTGGCGAGTAATACAAATGGCAAGATCACTAACTTGCCAGTTGAGTAAAATTTGGCGTGACAAAAATATCACGAAAAACACAAAAATCAGACCTGCTACCGCTCTAGTTTTCTCTATCTTTCTTTATATCTAAGATCTGAGCCGTTAGGTAGGCAAACAGACAGCGTATTGATGCTTTCGAGATATGGGTCTGCAAACGTTTGCTACGAATTAACTACCAAGAGGACTGTGTCACCAAGGATCTGATGGGACAGAGCTTTGATGAAGCTGTGAACAGAACAGGCAACCGCGACAGATGGCGTGATACTGTCAGACGTGCTATGCAGCAAAGGGAATTGGAATAATTCACGAATCACAAAACGCTCGGCCAGACGTTGTGAATAGGAAGAAAAATGACAAAATCTTTTGGAGCCTCAATTATTCGATGATGGCACATTAAATATCGCTGGGTGTTGGATTTGTAATAGGAAAAAGACTTAAAGCACTAGTAATAGACTTCAAGGCAGTTAACAGCCGACTATGTAAAATAAGACTCAAAGGAAAATTCTTCAACTGTAGTATAATCAATGCGCACGCACCAACCGAAGACAAAGCAGATGACATAAAAGAAGCCTTTTACGAGGAGCTTGAAAACACATACAGATCATGCCCTAACCACGACATTAAAATTATTATTGGCGATATGAATGCAAAGGTAGGCAGAGAACCAATATTTATGCCTACTATAGGAAGACATAGTCCTCATCACATAAGCAATGACAACGGAATACGACTAATCAACAGTGCTGCAGCACTAGGCATGGTCATATCAAGTACCTGTTTCCAAGGACATCCATATGGAAACTCCAAAAATGCCATTGACCACGTACTAATAGATACTCGTCGCGCTTCAGAAATAATGAATTTTAGAGTATTCAGAGGTGCCAATATCGATTCCGACCACCACCTGGTAGGAACACGTCTTCAAGCTCGAATATCAAACGTAAAGAAACAAAAAAGAAATGAGATCATAAGGTACGATGTGGAGGCATTAAAAGACCCCACAAAAAGAAGCGCGTTCGTAAGTACGTTAAATGCACGCTTACTAGAACAGGGAGACAATGCGAATATTGAGGAACAATGGGAAGGTTGTAAAGAAATTTTACACCAAACTGCCAGTGATATCATAGATCAAAAGACAAAGACAAGAAACAATGAATGGTATGATGAAGAATGCAAGGAAGCAACAAGTAGGAAGAATAAAGCCTACCTCAAAATACAACAGAGGTATAAGACACGCGCAGCTGTAGAAGAATACCAGGAGAGAAGAAGGGAGGAAAAGAGAGTACACAAAAGAAAGAAGAAAGAACATCAGCAAAAACAGCTTGAAGAAATAGCAGAAACACACAGAAACCAACACAATAGACAATATTATAGAAAGGTAAATGATATGAGAAAGAACTTCAAACCACGAATAACTCAATGTAGAGATAAGGAAGGCAATATTGTGACCAACAAGCCAGGCATACTAGAACGCTGGGCAGAATACTTTGAGGAACTGCTCAACAAAGAGACTGAATCTGAAGAACCCCCCTACACCCGCACCCGAGGAAGACAACAACGAACAGCACGCTGAGGAACCCCCGCCAACTACTGAAGAGACTAAAGCTGCGATTGCCAGACTTAAGAACAACAAGGCAGCTGACTCCGACGATTTGCCCGCAGAACTATACAAATATGGGCGAGATAACCTCGTTACGTATTTCCACAATTTGCTTACGAAGATCTGGATACAAACTGTAATCCCTCCAGAATGGAACCTTGCATAATATGCCCAATACATAAAAAGGGGGATATGATGAACTGCAGTAATTTTAGAGGAGTTACGCTACTAAACACAGCGTATAAAATCCTCTCCAATATCATATATGCCAGGTTACTGCCTTACGCAGAGCGTATCGTAGGAGATTACCAATGCGGCTTTCGCACTGGTAAAGGAACAGTAGACCAGATCTTTACACTAAGACAGATATTGGAAAAAACAAGAGACTATAACACCGATACACACCACATATTTATCGATTTTAGCTGTGCCTATGACACTATAAATAGAAAAAAGCTCTACCAGGCCATGCGAGAATTCCTTATACCAGCTCACCTAATACGATTGATCGAACTGACAATGAGAAATGTAGCCTGTAAAGTACGAATACAGAAGGACATGACAAGAACTTTTGAGGGCCGTAATGGTCTCCGCCAGGGCGACGCCCTGTCCTGCCTACTGTTCAACATTGCACTGGAAAAGGTACTACGAGACGCGGAAATCGATGCTAAGAGAACAATCTTCTATAAATCGGTGCAAATAATAGCATACGCCGATGACATAGACATAATTGCAAGAAACAAAGATGCACTAGTTGAAACCTTTACCCGACTGAAACGATCTGCAACAGACATGGGGCTCACGATTAACGAGAAAAAGACAAAATATATGCTCGCTACCACCTAACAGCAAGAACGAGAGGCACATTGACGGTTGTACCCTGGAAACAGTTACGGAATTTATATATTTAGGGTCGCTAGTCAACAGCACAAACATCGTAAGTGACGAAGTCAAACGAAGAGTTCTCCTGGCCAACAGATGCTACTACAGTCTAATGAAACACATGTCATCAAGCCTGTCGAGGAAGATCAAATGTACTCTGTACAAGACACTCATTAGACCTGTACTAGTGTATGGCTCAGAAACCTGGACACTCACAGAAAACGATAAGGCCCTCTTAGGATGTTTCGAAAGGAAGATCCTGAGAAAAATATTTGATGCTATAAACGATAACGGCTTGTGGCGCAGGCGCTACAATTTTGGACCCGGACATTGTGAAGCATATTAAACTGGCACGCCTGAGATGGATAGGCCACGTGCAACGTTTAGACCCAAATAGCACCCTAGCGAAGATATTCACTAGGAGAGGCCCGGTGGATAAACGAGCAATAGGAAGACCAAGACTACGATATTTGGACGATGTAGAACGAGACCTTAAGGCAGTGGGAATAAGAAGATGGAGAATGCTGGCGCCGGATAGGAACGAATGGAGAAAAGTATTAGAGGAGGCCAACGCCCACAACGGGCTGTAGTTGCCAATGATGATGATGATGTGTTTCAGTAGAATGCGGCATCATAGCATTCTGTAAATATCGCTCGCGATTACTTCAATCGAAGTGAATTTCTGGCGAAATAGAAAGGCGGTATTGATGAATTATATTTATTATTTACTTAAATTGTTTTTAATTTAATAAAGCTTCCTTTGGAATTATCGGCCGTTTTCACGGATCAAGACTTTATAATCTCCGTGTATAAAATTGAAACATGTTAAAATTTAATAAGCGTGGCTTTATGCTAAAATCTAGCACAGCTTTGACACAATAGATACATTTCTCAGGCGGCGTATATTATCTAAGTATTGATTACAAAAACATGAAAAATTGTTAAAACATACCACGAAATATACCACTCTCCCCTAATAATGATTCGGGTCAACAATATTATTTTGTACAATAACCTTATTTATCTGTATCACGATCAATAAAAGCCAGCCTTCAAAATTATCGAGTGATATCACATATACACTAGTAAATACAGTAAAAAATATATGTTTGTTAGACTCAGATAAATTAAACAATTGTATACTACCCAATTTAGATAAATGGCACAAGAACAAAGTGTGTTTTGCCTCAGATATCTATAAATATACTTATATAACAATTGCGATTTGTGTAAAAACCATTCCTCTACAAACTGGAAATCTGTGGTATTGTTATTTACTTTTATCTTTAATATAAAATTAAACCAACTTAAGTGTTTTATAGTATATGAAGATATCAAACAATAGATAGTATCGGAATTATATAAAAAAATTATGTTTATATATAGGACAGAAATTATTTATGATCATTTACTCGTTTAGGAAACGGATCCTTTCGTGACCTTATATTGTCAGTTTTATGTTCTTTTTTTAAATTAATTTGGAGATTAATGAATCTGCATAAATACTATGGGTTTATTTCATCAAATTCTAATTCTTAGACTCAAATAATGTTACTTTTTAAGTAATTTGACTCTTTGATTCCAAAAATTTTGAATTGAGAGTTGAATCATCAGAAAAACCACTTTTAAATGCATGCATTTATGAAATTATTTCTTTAAGGAGTAAATCAGAAAGAACAAATGGTGAAATAATAATTAAAATTTATTTTCGCATTCGTAATAAAATAACAAAGAAAATCACAGTAAATATCCAAAATTATTTATAAATTATCCAATTTTAGCAAAAACATTAATTTACCTCATCAATATTTCGAATGGTTTCGACTGCCAAAATACATCTATTTTTTAATTCGTCAACAATGTTTACGTTATTTTCATGTGAGTTCAGCCAAAAGGCAAAGGGAGCATATTCTTAAGTGGTAAAGTTTTACTGAGCATTTCTTATTTCAACTTCCATTATCAGATTGTGTGCAATTAGGAGTGAAACTTATTTACAGACTTTCTGTTTTTTAAGCCGCTCTCTATATTTATTTCATTTTGTAAAAAAATATCATGAATGAAATTTCAAATTAATCGAATAATATGCATGGCACATCGAATTTTTGAAGTTCCGAAATTTTAGTATGACTTAAAATTTTTTTAGAAACGATGAGATTCTGACCCTTTTTTTATATTTGTTCAATCATTACTCTGGATTGACTTAAAACAATTTCTATACATATATATTCTAAACTCCGAGGTATGGCTCGGCGGTGCGGTGGTCCCATAATAATTTAATTATGATACAACTAGTGTAAGGTGAGCAAAAATTGTAAAGAAAATTTTTGTTGGAAATGCGAAGGCAAATTTCTTCGGAATTCATTAAAATAAAATTGGTAATTAGTACATATTTTAGGAGTAGTTGAATCTGATCTCAAAAATTCAAAACGATGGATATGATCTTTTACTGTGTGGAAGCTAAATAAAGATGTGACTAAACACTGCTCCCCAGCAATGCTTGCTGCGCAGCATATTATCCACGATATTGTCGGGTGTCAGTTGGGCGCCCACCGTCACTTCCAACGAGGTTCTTTACCGAATCCATCTGTTACATTCGAAGAACGTGTGGTGTCCATCGTCTTCGGGTTCCACTCACAGTAGACGCATCCTGGGTTTTCCGTTTTTCCCATCTTATATAGATAGGATCGGAAAAAAGGCCATGTCCGATCAAGAACTGCGTTAAGTGGTAGTTCAACTCGCCATGTCCGCGGCTTAACCAAGTACTTATCCGCCCTATTAATCTGGCTGTCCACCTTCCTCTGGATTTGGTGTCGTTGCCACTCATCCGTGATGAGAGATCTCTCTTCTCTCTCACCCTGTTGCTGTCTATTTCCACCTTCCTGGAAAAGATTATCTTGCGTTCTCGTGCAAGTAAATCGAGAGGAGGTGTTCCGGCTATTACCAAGACCGCAGGTTTCGATACCGTGCGGTAAGTTCTCATCACTCTAGACGCACCTCTTCGCTGCACCGCAGCTAGGCGTTTCCGGTGTTTCTCGACCCGCAATGCATCTGCCCAGATCTCTGCTCCATAGAGTAGGATAGATCGGATTGTAGAAGTGTTACCAGCATGCAAAAAGGTGGTTAGGTGATCTCATCTCTCCATGGCTCTCGCTGTTTCCACTACCTCGTGTATCGCATTTACCGTAGACAGCCCATTTCTGAAGCCGTATTGTCTGGGACTCAGATCACCAACTGCTCGTACAGCTGTTAATAGGCGTGGTTTTAATAGCTTCTCTAATAGTTCTCCGGCTGCAACTAGCATGCTCAAGGGCCTATGAGACGATGGGGTATTTGGTGTTTCTTTCCTTTTGCTGATCAGTACGAGCCGTTGCCTTTTCCATCGGGCGCAAAAGACACCGGCTCTTAAGCAGCAATTATATATATCCAACATTAGCTGTGGACAGGCGTTTACTCTCGCCTTTATCACCTCCACTGGCACACCGTCTGAACCTGGTACTTTTTTATTTCTTAGGGAACCCGCTGCCTTCATTAGCTCTTCTAAGCTGAAATTCGGGATATCCTCCGGAATTAGTCAAATCCGCCACTTCTCTTATTGGGTGGATGGAAAATAGGTCATCAACAATACCGTCTATTGTTTCTGGATGATGTGACGTGTCTCACGCCGGGGAACGGAACTTGTTATACCCCTACGGATCATTTTCTACTTCTTCACAAAGTGTTTTCCAGCAGGTAGTTTTTGTCCACTTGATTTCATCTCGGAGCTCCTTTTTCGCAAGCCTATACTCAGCTGCTATTTGTGCTGAATCTTCTAGTCTCCTTGCTCGAGTTGCTTTTGTTCGTTTATGTAGGTATACCCTCCTAAGATTTGCAATTTCTTCTGTTCACCAGTATGGAGGGCCTCTGTTGCCTACTGGTCTTTTACGGGGTATCGATACGTCATAGGCGCGATGGATGAGGCGCAACGTGGCGTCCACTACAGCTTCCGTGCTTTCTCTGTCTTCGCCGCGCCAGCGCGAGCAGTTCTAGGCAGTGATTTGTAACCTCTACGTATTACAGCCGAAAACTCTTGTACGTCCATTCTGGCGACGTTCCAACACAGTAGAGAGAAGACCAGTAGTTTCACTCGCAGCGGTCCCTTTGATATTTGTTGTACTCGATTTTATTTTTTTAAATCTACTGCGCATCTACTGTTTGTATCCCACGCGCATTTCGTCGTATACTGGTGACTGTTCAGAAATGTAAACGTAAACAAAAATAAACATCAACCCCACCCTACACATCACTGCCGTCCACTGTCGTCGTTCCGTCCACTGTGCATCGAATAGTTTAAGCCCACGCGCATCGCATGCGCACTGAAAATCTTATCCAACTGTTCCGGCTGAGTAGGACTACTGGTCTTCTCTCTACTGTGGTTCCAACTTTGTGGCCTATGCAGATTACTTCTTTGTGCTAACCACGTTCCGGTAAGCTAGAAGCTTATGATGATCGCTCTCTGTACAGTCCTCTATCACGTGCCAGTATTTCAGCTGCCACGCAATCCGATGCGAAGGTAACATCTATGATAGTTTGTCTATAGCCAGCTCGTTTAAAGGTCGTCGCCGTCCCGGTGTTTAGTACGACCAAATTCAATCTAGACGCCATCTCGATGACCATCCTCCCTCTTGTGTCGGCCCAGGTTATACCCCGCTCCAGCACTTTGGCGTTGAAGTCACCAGCGACTATTGTACTTCCTTCTATTCCTTGGGTTGTATCCTCAAAAGAATTCATCTTTACTCTGAAGTCATCGATTCTTTCATTGGGAGTAATAATAATAATAATAATAATAATAATAATGAGTTTATTTCCATAGACTATTACAGTATTGGAATTGTCAAATACAAAATAGAACAAAACAAAAAAAGAAAAAATATGTACATATATATGCATGTATATATAGTTAGAGGTAGATTATACAACATATGAAAAATAGACAAACAAACAAGGAGATGTACAACTAAAATCTAATAAAGGTATAACAATAAATAAATAAATGGGTGAAATTTTAATTATCACAGCATTAGTAGGTACAAATTGTAAGATCAGATGGAGAACATTAAGTAAAGAGGTAGTATTCCTCGTAAGAGTAAAAACAATGTTCCGCTAGGAATCTTTTTACCATCTTCTTGAAAATCACAAAACTACTTGCATCTTTTATAATTTGTGGGAGGTGGTTATACATTTTAATTGAAGAGATAAAGGGCCCTCTTTTTGACTGCTCTAATCTATGGGGCGGTACAAAAATATTTTTTTGCGATCGCGTGCTGTATTTATTAACATCACCACATTTTAAAAGACTATCAATGTTTTTCCTGACAAAACATACAGATTGCAAAATATATATACAATAAATGGTGAGTATGCCATGCTGTTTAAAATAATCTCTGCAGGATGTATTGTAGGGAAGTTTAAACATACTTCTCACAATTCTTTTCTGCAAAATGAACACCTTGCTAATTCCCGAACTATTTCCCCAGCACAATATGCAATATTGCAAAACCGAGTAAATACATCCGTAATAGAATGTTTTCAGTGTGTCAGCTTCAACAGTGTCCCTTATTTGAAGAAGTGCAAAGTTTAGACTAGCCAGTTTTTTCGTCAGATTCTCAATATGAGCCTCCCATGACATATTCATATCCATATGTACGCCTAAGAACTTCGTAAGATCATTTTGATGGAGATTGTGATTTCCTCTGACCAACAGGCTAAAGTCCAACTTTGCACGAATCGGGGAAAACATTAAAAATACAGTTTTTTGCTGATTTAGAATCAGACCATTATTGCGACACCATTGTGACATTTTATCAACACATAAGGTGGCATTTTTGCTTAAGAGGTCAACGTTAGGAGCAGTTATGATAGAGGAGGTGTCGTCTGCAAAAAGGGTTAAGAAGCAATTATTTAAGTTAGTTACTAAATCGTTGACGAAAATAATGAACAATAATGGACCTAATACACTGCCCTGTGGTACCCCTGTCAGAACGTTAATACTATCTGAAAGACATTCCATACCATCATGTACAATTTTGATTGTTTGAGTTCTCTCCAATAAGTAGGACTTTATCCATTCCAATGCTGGGCCACGGATACCGTATATTTCAAGTTTTTTTAACAACAAATTGTGATTTATGGTATCAAAGGCCCGTGATAGATCGAAAAAAATGCCAGCTGATAGTAATTTTTCATCAAAGTTATGTAGAATTTTCTCATAAAAGGAGAGAACCGCATCTTGTGTTGATTTATTCTTGCAAAACCCATATTGCCTAGGGGTTAACAAGTTATATTTAATTAAAAATGAATTTAATCTGATCTCAAATGCCTTTTCAAAAATTTTTGAAAATATGGATAGGAGAGCTATCGGTCTATAATTTTCCATGGAATGAGGATCATTTTTTTTGTAAACTGGAATTATTAGCGCTAATTTTAACTGTTGTGGAAATTGTCCATTTTCGAAAGATAAATTTATGAGGTATGTTAGGATACTAATCAAATAAGTACTAACTTCCTTTATTAAACAACATGGCACATCATCTGGGCCTGACGATTTTTTCTTGCAAACAGAGTTGATAATATCAGCAACCTCAATCTCTGTAATGGGCATTAAATACATAGTGTTATTATTAACTTCTGGTGCATTTGTTACATCAAAAGTCTTAAGATTAAATGTGGAGGTAAGTTCACTTACCGAATCGATGAAGTATGTGTTGAAACCATTTGCAATATTTTGAGGTTTAGTTAAAATTTCATTTTTCAAATTAATTATTTTGGAGGGAAGTTGTTTTTTATTACGACCAACATTAGTGTTTTCTCTAACTATGCCCCACATGGTTTTAGATTTGTTAGAAGAATTTATTATTTTGTTTTGATAATAAGCCTTTTTTGAATTTTTTATATTTTCTAGGTGATTAATTTTTAATATATTATATCTTAACTTAAGGTCTGGATTATTTGATAATTTTAATTGTTTATAAAGGTCTCTGATAAAAATACCTTCTTCAGTAATGTTTCTGGTAATCCAGGGTTTCTTTTTGGTAGTTTTGCGGTTTCTTTTTAATTTCACAGGGAAAGCTATATTAAACAAACTAGAAAATGAGTTATGAAACACTTCAAATTTTTTATTTACATCAGGTTCTAAGTAAACCTCCTGCCACATTTCTTTTGCCAATAAAAATTTAAAATAGTTTTTATTTTCATCTGAGAAGTCTCTTTTCCTGACATTACCAGAATTACTTCCCGTTTGCGGTAAGTCAAATGTTAGTAATTGAGCATTATGGTCAGATATTATATTATCAATCGTTTTTGTTGAAATTAAATCTGTATCAATGTCAGAAAAAACATTATCAATCAGGGTTTTTGAATCTTTCTGAACACGTGAATATTCAGTAAAACATTTATTGTATCCAAAAGATGATAGTAGATTTAATAAATCACATGTACCTTGATTATTTAAAAGAAAATTGCAATTAAAATCTCCACAAATAAATTTGGGACCCTTAATTTTAAAGAAGTATGTTAATAATTTTTCTAGCGAAACAATAAAAGTTTCGAGATTAGCATCAGGGGATCTATATAAACAATTTACATTTATATTAACATTATTAACACTAACCACAACAGATGTCGCTTCGAAGATTTGTTCAGTAAGACCAAATTTTGTGATATCCTTGACACTAAAAGAAAGATCCTCTCTAACTAATATGGTGACACCGCCTCCTCTTGTATTTTCTCTACAATAATAGTTAGCAACATGATATTTGTCGATTTTAAATGACTTGGCTTCATTAGTAGAGAGCCACGTTTCTGTGAGACATACAATTTCAGGATAATTCAAAGTATGTAGCAATATATTTAGTAGATTGCCCTTTTTTCTAATGCTGCGCACATTTAGATTAAATATCTGGAGATTACAACTTCCAATTTGCACTTCTTTTATTTTGCATTTAGATTCTAAGAAATTTCCATGTATGGGATCGTCAGATGTCCGTGGCATAAAAAATTAGATTTTTCAATTTCGACACTTAGCGGCAAATTGTTGACAGGCTCTAAAATTGAATTATTAAGTACAACACTCTCAGGCAGATCATTCGCTGGTTCACTAGATGTAGCAATTTCATTTGGCCCGATGCTAAAGTTGTCACTAACGTTAATGAATTTAAGATTCTTGTTAAGGTAGTTTATATTTAGTAATATATTCATAATATTTGAAGCCACTAATTTTTGTTTAGAATATTTGGAATTTGATGTATTCACTTCTACATATTGGATCAGCCCTTCAGTGCGTTTATTAAATTTATCCAGGAAGTCATTTAGTTTTGTATTGTATTTATAGATATGCTTGTTTCTTGCAGAGTTGTTGATACTATAGGGAATAGATGTGAATAGAATATTTGTATGTCTACATAGCTTTATCTTATTGCATATAAAGCGGAATGAAGGCGTTTTCATTACGTCGATATCGTTAGATCCGCCTGTAACAATTACAAAATCTGCTAAGGTAAAATTTTTTGTTAGAATTTCAATGTTTTCCATTACTGTACTTGAGAGAGCTCCTGGTTTTCTAATTGATATAATTTCATATACATTTAGGTCAACTAATCTTCTCATCTGCCAGTTAATGCTGTGCTCATCAGACAAAAGTAGAATTGTTTTTTTCCTGTTGACTTTATCTGTGGGTCTGATATTAGTGGAAGTATTTTTGTTATTGTATAAATCTCCAGTAAGGTCATTAGCCGTATAGTCAACGTTTAGTGATGCAGAATTATTATTTTTATTTGGCTCACTGTGTATCACTAAATTTATTTTAGATCGTTCAGATATTGAAATGGGTTTTATCATTTCTGTTTTATTTGATTTATTTGTTTGTGTGGATACAGTGTTTACTTGTTTTTTAGATGTGTTTCTTTTGAGCTGTTTTATTAACGTATTTAATTCATCGATGGTATTTTTTTGTTGATCTATTAAGTCATTCAATTCTTCCTCCCTTTTTAATGCCTCTTCTAAAAGCATTTTATTTTCATACTTTAGTTTTAGAATGTGATTGTTTTTTAATTCACCATCCTCTGTCAAATCATATATAGTTTTTTCTAGAAGCTCATTATTTTCTTCGTCACAAACAGAAATGGAGGCGATTTCATTACAACATACGATTTTATTTTTCTCAATAAATGTAATTATGTTTTTAAATTTCGGTACACAAGATTTATGGTAGACATTGTAACAGTTAACACATACATAATGAAGAAATGGCTTACTTTTACAGCATTTAAAGGTAAACATTCTGGAGCACACAAACACACAAACAATATTTTGTAGTTACGTGGTGATTTATGAGGGAGTGAAGTAGCAAGCCACGTAAGTGACCTTCCGTTTCTAATCCATACGTAACCGTCGCACAGTGGTCCGAAATTGAGTTTTTTGGTTCAAAAATGGCTAGAGAGCGCAAATCTTGTCCGAAAT
Organism: Rutpela maculata; assembly: GCA_936432065.2. Classification (NCBI taxonomy): domain Eukaryota; kingdom Metazoa; phylum Arthropoda; class Insecta; order Coleoptera; family Cerambycidae; genus Rutpela; species Rutpela maculata. The sequence continues at coordinate 121,830,315 of OW386288.2, forward strand.
GAGCAAGTTTTTTTAAATGAAAGCTTTATCAAAATTCCAACAAATCCTTGGAGACCGAATTTTGAAAAACAAAAATTCCTTTTTTATTATATTAAGTTAAAGGCCAAAAGAAAAAATGGTTAGAGAGCGCAAATCTTGTCGGAAATTAACATTTTATTTTTAATTTAAACTGGCCGAAATTCCAACAAATCCCCGGAGCCCAAATTTTGAAAAAAAAAATTCTTTTTTATTATATTAAGTTAAAAGGCAAAATTTTTTTTTGACTTTAACTAAAAAAAAATTTGTTAATTTCCAACAAGATTTGAGCTCTCTAGCCATTTTTTTCTTTTGGCCTTTAACTTAATAATATAAAAAAGGAATTTTTTTTTCAAAATTCTGGCTCCGAGGATTAGTTGGAATTTCGGTAAGCTTTAATTTACAAAAAGAATTGTTCATTTCCGATCAGATTTGAGCTCTCTAGCCATTTTTGAACCAAAAAACTCAATTTGGGACCACTGTGCGTCGACGCGCCCGTGCTTCTCAATAACCCCCGTATAGTAGCAACCCCAGTTTGGCAGTGGTACTATTACAGGTTATGGGAATAGTATATCGACCAAAAAATGTCATTGGATATTTCTTTAATTGTTTTATTATTTTTTAGCTTTATTTCGAAACATAAAATAAGGTTGGTTTTCTTAATCGCAATTAATGAAGAGGCTCTAGAGTGCCAGTCCAGTGTTTTCACCAAAAAGGCACTTGGATAAGGCACTTGGATATATTTTTTAAGTCAGTATTTAGTTTTTCCCTGTGCTTTAAAATGTAATGTAATAATGCTATAATTATTTTTTTTTTAGTCGGTTAATAAAAATAGATCACTCAGGGTATAAAATAGAGGCAATATTGCCAAGTGAATGTTGATCAATGATTTATGTATTAGATTATATGACTGCTTGGATGAGTGGCAAGCGCACTTCACCAAAACTATACAACCTATATATCTCCGACTTCCCGGAATTCCCGAATTCGAACCTTGCCAAGTACGCCGATGACACGGCCATGTACGTGCATTCACACAATGCACAGGCAGCTAATATGTTGCTGAAGGCTCATTTGGCCCGTGCTACGGCGTATTACGACAAGTGGAAAATTCGGATCAATGCCGAGAAGTCGGAATCAATTCTATTCACGCGCCGTTTCACCGAAAATCGGATTCTAACACCACTTTCGATCGGGGGGTCGCCAAATTCCAATTAAACGGTGCGTGAAGTATCTAGGGGTGAACTTGGACAAGAGACTGACGTTCAACATTCACATAAACGAGACAGTACGCAAGGTCTACTCCATGTCCAGGAGTCTGTATCCGCTCCTGGCAAGGGGTAGCGGACTCAACAGGACAAATAAAAAATTGTTGTATACGATGGTGATCAGGCCGGCCATCACATATGCGGCGCCGGTGTGGTGCAGCATACCGACCACGACAATGAGAAAACTCCGAGTTCTCGAACACAAATTTGTGCGCCTCATCTCTGATTCGGGCAGATACACCTCCCTCAGAGATCTATATAATCGTTGCCACGACATAACGCCACTAGCGGACTACGTCCAAGACATCTCCCAAAAATTCTATCAATTCAAGCTGGGCGATAGTCCGCTAACCCGCAACATAACACGAATCAGACAGCATAATGCGATCCTTTTCGATATCCGACACCCCCTACCATATCAGGCGTTGCCTATCTTTCGGCAACCTCTCTAACCACACTTTCCTCTACGACAACTTCTTCTTTCCCCACCTTTAATCCTCACCAAAACCTACAACCAACCCCTTTCTATTCAATCTATTTGTTTTTACCTTTTTTGTTCCTTGCCCATTTTTTGTCTCTAAATTCAGTATCGACCAATAAATTCTAAACAAACAACAATTTCACATAACATTACACACTTTTAACTATCCACGACACTTTCCTGGCGTCAGGAAGACTACCAGGGTGGAATTGTCTCAAACGGGTTTTTTCGTTGAGTTTTGTTTTCCCGTGCCAGCAATCAAAATTTTTAAGTGTTCGCGTGTGCGCGAAATCGATAGTTTTACAGTTTTAATTTTAATTATTTTTAAGTAACCTCGTGTACTACGTTGCACGATACTGTTAAATTTAAGCCTTTCCCTATTAGGCAGGAGTTTTAACTCACAATTAATTTTCGTCACCGCCAAACCGGACCCTCCCCGCCCAACCTCACACCCACCTCGGCGATGTTCGCCGTGGTTGTCTGGCTGGCTCCAGGCCGGACTCTGGAATGACGCATTATTGTATGTGAATATTAATAAATGCTTGTTGTTGTTGTTGTTGTTGTTGTTGACTTTCACCCAGGAGTTCCGGGTTCGACTCTGGCACTGGGATTTTTTTTTTCGAAGAAATTAATCCTAGTATACTCGGATATTGGATGTGTGTCCCTTGTCTCTAAATGTGTAGCTCTCTCCCGCACAAGGCTGGGATAAAGCGGGTCGTATTACCTGTGGTGTTTATTATTATTATATTATCATATATTTGGTATTTATTATAAACACCATTCACTTTAAGGAAAATTGTTATACGAATCTTTTGTTGCAAATCTTGTGTTTCTTTACAACAAGTATGGTGATTCCGGTAACATCCTGTATACAGAGAATATTCTAGGGATCATTTCTGTGTCAATTTGAGACCATAAAAATAAGCATATATTCAGTAATTCTTTTTTACTGCATTTCCTAGCAATAAAATTTAACAACAAAGAAATTTACTTAACAAATAGTTGTGAATTACGTATTACTTTTTATTTTTGCACACTGACTACTCCGACCTTTACAATGGTTTTTAATGAATATTTAATATAACGGTATATCCCACGAAAGTATTTAAAGTGTACTTATAAACTACTTTCTTTCTTATCGATTTTTATTATAACCATATAAGAAATTTCAATGAATCATAATTGCCATTAATACCAGTCACCCACTCATAACTTTTTGTTCATTATTAGTACAATGCATGACGTCAAAATCAGGTGGTGGGTGGCATAAAATTTAGAATAAAGAACGAACACCTGATTCAAGGCAGAGCACGTTCTTAGGAACCTGTATTGCTGTGCTGAGGGTGTAAAAATGTTTTGAATATTAAGTATAACTATTTAGATACCGGTCTTTTCTAAAAAAAATACATTAATACGTTACTTGCTTGCCTTGTAAATATGTATTGTTTAGTCGTCGTATTGGAATTGGAACCTATCTTTAAATTGCAACTTTGTGACCCCTGTTTCATTGTTGTGAAACTTATAACATGTAAACCTAAAACTATTAATATTTTGGAGAGGGTACTAAGAATTTTTAGAGGTTCCATAGTATGCATCTGCGCTTGGCCGCGCAGAGTGACAAAGTTACTTCACTATTTTTTTCCAGGAATACCGTGGCTTTAGCGATAAATCTTATTAGGACATTTTTTGGTCAGAGACACGTGGTCTATCCACTTATTTCTATGTATTTTTTATCCTTTCCTTCCCTGACTTAATTTCAAAATTTTGAAAAAATGGGTGAAAAAAGAATTTTTTTCACTTTTTTTTTATGTTCTGCATCCGAGCGAAATGTAAACTTTTCAGGATATTATTCTATACATTTTCACGAACTCTAAAAAAATTATTCATTTTGCAAGTTTTTGTACGTCGACTGGACTAAAAATTGATTTAAAATAGTTATTGTGTGGATCATTTTGTCCAACGATTTCAATTAATAATCTAGTTTCTTCCATTTCCAGAACTAAGACGCTTCTTTGTGTACTTGAACTGTTTCCATTGTCAAATTATGATAATTTGAGTTTAAATTAAAGATAGAATTTAGATCCAGTTTTTATAGAAAACGATTGGTTCTACGGTGTTTAACAAAAAGGGCCTTTTTATATAATAATATTAAATAAATACCTATGCATTTGCGGACATATGTTTATTTCAATTTGAATTACTACTCTGAACTGACATAAGCGTCTTCTATGAAATCTTTTGCAAATTGTAGGTTATGACTCGGCGATGGTCCTATTATAATTTAATGAAGCTACCTCTAGTGTAAAATGTGTGCGAAAAACATATTTGGTGAATGCGCTGGGGATAATAAAACAAGGAAGAAAAATATGAAAAACATAGGGTGGTCACCCTAAAAAAAATATGAAAAAATATGACAGGTGGCAATAATATTTCGCATGTAGTTAGCACGAGGGGGTCAAGCGCATCCAAAATGTTGTACACCAGATTTCCTCTTTGTTAGCGATGTCTGAATTCCCCGCGGTTCAAGACACACGCAATTTTGGTAGATGAGTGTATTATGATAGTTAGTATGTATGAATACTACTTAGTGTAAAAATATAATTTTTTTTTGATTGATGTAATCTGTCACTAATATTCTAACTGCATTTTCAATTATAAAATAAACACTCAGATAATTATAAATATCGTGTCTTCCAGTTAATTCTATCAGGTTATGTGGCCCAGAACGATTATAATACTGAGTTGTGAATTTTTGCGTTTATAATCAGTGAATCAATAGAGACTTGTAAAATGGCATCGAGTGCATCAAATTCTGCTCGAATGAATCTCTGTCCAAGGACAATTATGAAACTTAGAAGATGCAAGTGGAAGCACTGTTGACCAAGAATGATCTCTGGGAATATGTTAGTGGAGAGAAACCACTTCCGAAGGAAGAAACTGAAACTGACGCTACAGCGGCCGCAAGTGTTCGAGCAAAGACAGAATGGACCAAGGCGGATAAGAAGGCAAAATCAGATTTGATCCTGTCTATACATCCAACAGAGTTGCAGCATGTACGAGGATGCACGACGTCTCGTGAGGTTTGGCTGAAACTTGAATCTATTTATGCATCAAAAGGACCTGCTAGAAAAGCAACGCTACTCAAGCAGCTGATGCTTCAAAAGTTAAGTGAAGGTGGTGATATTAGAGACCACATGAATAGATTCTTCAATGCAGTAGACCGACTGGCCGCCATGGATGTACAGGTACATAAAGATTTATTGGCAATAATGCTGCTTTATAGTCTTCCAGCTAGTTACGAGAACTTCAGATGTGCAATCGAGTCTCGAGATGAGCTACCATCTGTAGATGCTCTCAAAATAAAAATACTAGAAGAGACTGAAGTAAGAAAGCAATCTAATGTAGTTGAGATGACCGGAGCTCTTGCAGCTGGCAGTAATGGAAATCGACGACGTCAATGGCAGGGTAAAAAGAATGAGAAAAGTACGCCTGTAGGTACCTTCAAGGGAAAATGCTACAAGTGCGGTATGCAAGGTCATAAGTCGCCGGACTGTCCAGCTAGGAATGATAAGAAAACTCTTGAAAAAGGCAAGTAGTGTGCAAAGGCCACAGATGATACGTTTGCAGCATATTATAGTAAACGTCAAGTGTCAGCTGAAGTTACAACTCGACCATGGATCCTTGATAGCGGTTGTACAACGCATTTGTGTGGAGATAAGGAGTCATTTAACTGTCTAGATGTGTCCACGTATGGAAAAATTAACCTGGCTAGTCAAGCATCGAGTGAGATCAAAGGAAAAGGTACTGTAGGTTTATCAGTAGTCAATGAAAAAGATTCTAGGTGGATACAATTCCTTGATACTTTATTTGTACCAGAACTTCGATCAAATTTAATTTCAGTTGCTAAAATCACCGACAAGGATCATAATGTGTTGTTCAGACGTGATTCAGCTATTGTTTTCGATAAACAAGGACAAGTAAAATTAACAGCTGAACGTCAAGGTAATCTGTATTATGTTAAGGAGGAAAATAGCATGGCTGGTATGACAGAGACGAGAGAACAAGTTGAAGTGAAAAGATGGCACCAACGTTTGGGACATCTGAATTCAAGAGATCTTGTGAAGGTCATTAGTCAAGTAACCAAAAGGAAAATCACCATAAAGGATGTGGGATGTTTATCGCAGTGTGACGTATGCTTAAGAGGTAAAATGACGGCACTACCGTTTCCTACTAGCGAACGTCAAAGTAATGAAGTTCTGCAGATAGTCCATTCAGATGTTGTGGGACCATTCAGAACACAAGCTGCAAATGGCGCTAAATATTTTGTCACGTTTGTTGATGATTATTCCAGATGGTGTGAAATATATTTCTTAAAGCATAAAAGTGGAGTATTGGAGGCATTCAAATTGTATCAAGCACACATTGAGAGGCAGACTGGGAAGAAGATTAAGTGTGTTCAATCCGACAATGGGAAAGAATATTGTAATAATGAACATAATTCACTCCTAGATAATCAAGGTATTGAACGTCGATTGACAGTTGTGAGGACACCACAACAAAATGGCGTCGCTGAGCGCATGAACAGAACACTGTCAGATATGGCGCGGTGTCTGTTAATCCAATCAAGATTACCACTGATTTTTTGGGCTGAAGCAATTGCAACTGCAAGTCACATCAGAAATAGATCGAAAGGAAAGCTCGCTGAGCGATCTATTAAAGGAGTGTTTGTTGGATACCCACGTGAGACAAAAGGCTATAGGGTATGGTTACCAGAAGCCAGAAAATTTATTGTCGCAAGGGATGTCAAATTCCAAGAGGAAAACACTGACGGATCTCAAGACAACCAAGAGGAAATTGTGTTGATCGACGATGACATTAATAGAACTGAAAATGATAACCATATCGAAATAATGATAAATAATCCTAATGTGAGTAGTACACCTTTAAGAGAGTCATTGGGACAAGAGAGATCTCCACAGACTACACCAGCGTCGCATCATGAATTCATACAAGAGAATCGAAGAGGACGGGGAAGACCAAAGATACTTCGTACTGGATCCAGAGGTCGTCCTAGGAAATTATTTTCATCAGTTCGAGAAAGTGATCGAGAAGGTGAAAATTCAACGATTCAAATTAATGATGACGACAACGATGAGATGTTTGCTGGAGTTGTAGAAGTAAATATAAAGAATGCAATGATGTCTCCTGAAAGTGACGAATGGAAAGGAGCTATTCAGTCAGAAGTTGAGATTCTGGTAAAAAATAATACTTGGGAAATTGTTGAAAAACCGCAAGATCAAAATGTGGTTGGTAGTCGCATTGTGTTGACCAACAAGTATAAACCAGATGGAACTATAGAGAGAAGAAAAGCTCGAATAGTCGCAAAAGGATACAGTCAGCAATATGGGGTTGATTATAACCAAACTTTCGCCCCAGTAGCAAGATTGGAGTCAATACGACTCATGTTGGCTTTTGCAGTAGAATTTGGCATGACAATTCGACAGTTTGATGTGGTAACGGCGTATCTAAATGGATATTTGGAAGAAAAAGTATTCATGGAAATTCCAGATATGTTACCAGAAATGCTCGAGAAGATAGCCAAAGACAAACGAGCAGTTCAAGAAGTGAAGAAACGAGCTGCAGAAATGCTGAAAAGATTAGAGCAAGGAGCAAATGCTTGTCGATTGCAAAAAGCCCTTTATGGATTACGCCAGGCAGGTCGGCAGTGGCATGCTCGTCTTTCAGAAAAATTAACTAGTATTGGATTAGTACCAACGAAGGGCGAACCTTGCTTGTATCACGCAGAACGCAGTGGAGTTATGTTGTTACTAATCATTTATGTAGATGATATATTGGTGGCATCGACGGACCTTGAATGGATAGATGAAATCAAATCGAAATTATTAGAAGAATTTGAAATCAAGGACCTAGGCCGAGCAAAATACTGTTTGGGGTTGGAGATTAACCAAGAAGAGAACTTCATCACGATAAAACAAACGGGATATGTCCTAGATATACTAGAGAAGTATGGAATGAGTCAGTGTAATCCAGTGGCAACACCGTCTGAGCTTCAAAGTAAGAAAGTGGTTAAACCCACAGAGGAGACCAAACGTGGTAATTTTCCTTATCGGGAGCTAATAGGAGCTCTAATGTACCTTGCTGTAGGAACCAGGCCAGATATTGCAAATACCGTATCAAGACTAGCTCAATTTACTAATGAACCTAGTAATCAACACTGGGCAGCAGGTAAAAGAGTTTTAAGGTATTTGGCTGGAACCAAAGACATAGGATTAATATATACCAGTACAAATGAGCCTTTGTTCGGATATTCTGATGCCGACTGGGGAGGCTGTGTGATTGACCGACGATCTTTTACCGGTTATGCTTTCATCCTAGGAGGAGCAGCAATAACTTGGAAGTCGCAAAAGCAACGAACGGTTGCATTATCCTCGACGGAAGCTGAATATGTCAGCATGTCTGAAGCCACGAAAGAAGCGTTGCATCTGCGCAGTCTATTTTGTGAAATAGGACTTGAAGGTATGTCTAATGTAAAATTGTACCTTGACAACCGTGGAGCGCAGCACTTGGCGTCAAATTCAATATATCATTCAAGACGAAGCACATCGATATTCGCCATCATTTTGTTCGAGAATCTGTTGAGAGAGGACTAGTTACTCTGGAACATATTCCAACCTACCAAATGTTAGCGGATGTTCTCACTAAACCATTGTCAAAGGCACCACATTGGAGATGCGTGCATGATCTTGGACTTATCACTCTGGAGGAGTCTCCACAGCGTGCATCTTGAGGGGGCGTGTTAGCGATGTCTGAATTCCCCGTGGTTCAAGACACACGCAATTTTGGTAGATGAGTGTATTATGATAGTTAGTATGTATGAATACTACTTAGTGTAAAAATATAATTTTTTTTGATTGATGTAATCTGTCACTAATATTCTAACTGTATTTTCAATTATAAAATAAACACTCAGATAATTATAAATATCGTGTCTTCCAGTTAATTCTATCACTCTTTGAGGAAGATTACACAGATTTCCTCAAAAATTTTCTGAAATTTCCTCTTTGATAAAAAAAATTGAGGAGCGGGGGGAAGAAATCCGAAAAAGAACGATTTCCTGAGATTTCCTCCAGATTTCCTCGGATTTCCTCAGATTTCCCCGGATTTTCATAAGATTTTCTTCTGAGTGTACTTTCTTTCGCGGTTTGCCCCTCGAGTTAGCACAACTGACAAAGAAAAATATAAAAAATTATACAAACCAAAAAAAAAAAAAAATATGACCAATAATATTTCGCATGTCGTTAACTCAACTGTATAAAAATATGAAAGATGGTCACCATGAAAAATAATTATGGAGGATATTATATTTCCACTACAGTTGACACAATTACCGAGAATGAAATCTAATATACTTTTAGTGAAATGTATATAGTCACTCTGAAAAATAACTAATTAAAAAATGGCAAAGAAAAATAATATTTGGAATGTAGTTGTCACTATTACCAAGATACCTGATATACTTTTAGTTAAAAAAGTATACAGGGTCGTCATCCTACAAAAAAGATAACGAATAAAAAAATGAAAAATATGAAGGGATAATATTTGGCAAGTAGTTAACATTTAAGTTAAGTTAGCTGTCAAGGAAGGAAACATGAGAAACATACAGTTATGAAAAAATGTCACGAGTGGCAATAATTTTTCGCATGTAGGTAACAGAACTGACAAAGAAAAATATAATAAAATTATACAGAGTGGTCACCTTAAAAAATTTATGACAAAATGTGACGGATAATATTTCGTATGTAGTTAACTCAACTGTCAAGGAAGAAAGATATGAAAAATATACAAGGTGGTCACTATGTTAAGTATAATATTTGGACTCTAGTTGACACAATTACCGAGAATAAAATCTGACATAATTTTAGTGACATGTATACAGGCTGGTCACTCTAAAAAATAACTAATTAAAAAACGGCAGAGGAAAGCAATATATCGAACGTAGTTGTCATTATTGCCATGAACAAAGCCTGATATACTTTTAGGTAAAAGAAATATACAGAGTAGTCATTTTACATCAAAGGTAATGAATAATTGAAGAGTACTTAATATAGAGGTAAATAGTTTTCCCGATTTTTTTTTATTATTGTAAGTATAACGTAGTATGTATGAATTTTATGTACATTTTCTAAAAAGGTTTGTAACATCTTGCCGTTTTTAGATATATAGGGTGAATAAAATATAAATTATATATTTCTTGTCATGAAATTCACAAAACATTAAATTCATATTAACATGGACCCATAACTCTTTCATTATGGTGGTACGGGCTACTTAATCTTGCAATATAATGACTCTTTTAAATAATTTTTTTTATAAATTTAAAAAAAAAATCATTATTTTAAATTTGAGGTATCCGGTTTCTGATAACGAAGCATTTCCAGGCTTATGTTAATACGAATTTTCGTTTTAATTTTCACTAGAAAAATACGTCCTCGAATGGATGTGATTTATTTTTTATTTGTACTGTATAAATATATAAATATTATAGTGATTGATGCTAAATTCTCGTTATGACGCCCGACGCCAATCTTTCAAATAATAGTAGTGATAAAAAAATAACAATTCTTTTTCTTATTTTCCACGGCTTATTTATCACAAAATGTTGTAAAACGAATTAACTACATACATTTAATCTGTTTAAATAATACAAACTATAATTTGATTGATGAAAATTGCACAATAAAAATAAAATCCTGTAAACTGATAATAAACATAACACGAATTGGAACAATAAACACTATTTTTCAAACAAAGATAGGGGTTCAGTGGATTATATTATTTAATAAAATCTCCATACGTCTTATGCGGTTTATATCTAAGAATTTACGGATTTTTAAAAACGTATACTTTATAGAGATTTGGAACAACTTTCTTTATTTGTATGTAAGATTAAATCAAAATAGAATTGGAACCTACAATTTGCACTATACATTGCGGTAATTTATAATATATTATTTTTGGAAGTATACTCAGTTGGAAAAGGTCATTGAGCCGCTGTTCCCTGTAAACTATAGCATAAGTCGGAATGAAGTTAGATTATAATCCCTAAAGAAGTAACTCGCTGAGTTCTCGAATATAGAACTGTCAGCGACCGATAAATCTCAATAGAGATCAGCGCCAGTGAATATTGAAGAAGCATATGCACCTAGAGCAGCTGCTGAAGAGGAATAGTTGAAAGTGTTTTACGAAGAGCTGGAAACCTTATTCTCAGAGATTACCAATGCTTTTACTGGTTTCAATGCTAAAATTGGTTCTACACTGAGATATGCAAGTTGAAAGCTGCTGGTATAGGAGAACGAAGTGAAGGATGAAAAGCTGTTACAGTTCTGTTTAGACAATACTTACAATATATATTTTTATTCAAATAATCCATACTCTGTCCAAGAGCTTAGAATGTTTATCTTCATTATGTTTGTAAAGAATATACTGATTACTATAACAACAAAAACAGATTCCAAAGAGTAAAGGTGTTTATATGAAAATTCGAAGTTAAAAGATGATGAATTAAGGCCTTTTATGGTACTTTTAAAAATAACAGGGATCAGATAATTCAAGTTTGGCACAATACTGAAAAAAAGTTTCTAAAGCTACCCAATCTAAGTCTAAAGGAGACTAGGACTATAAACGTAAACCTGCAATACTAATGTATTTGTTTTACTCACTACAACACCTATAATGATCGATGGAAGCAACTGCTATGACAAGATAATACTGATTACCTTGGGGTAGCACTCAACAGGCTATAGCTTAAACAGCATCTGGACAATATTGACAATAAATGTTGGAGGTGGAGGTGGAGATGGATCCCCTTCTTACCAATCCCCCACAACTTCACAATAATCCACAAATTATACCTTACACAATTCTGCTCTCCTATCTAGTATTCATTAATCCCACAACTACAAAAAAAAAATCGACAGCTTGTCCAAAACCAAATCCGGCGAATAGTCAATAATGTAACTACAAATTACAACAAAACCTTTGAGTCTTTGTTTACAATACTGGTAACTGCTAATATGACATTCGACGAGGAATAGCACGATCGGCAACTTGCCAGTTAAGCAAAGTTTAACGTAATAGAAATATCACGTCAAGAAGGATAACCTATACAAGCCTACGTCCAACATTCGCGCGCGGTGCCTTTGACTTTTGAAGCCAATTCCGTTAAGCCAAAATGGAGGGGACATGGTCTGATGTGCTACTGATTCCAATTAATAACGTTGAACAATAACATATCGCTCCAGAAGGACTCAATCTAGCTGCTAAGATTTCCATCCAGCAAATTATGCTATTTCACTTGTGCTTCATTTCTCCTTGCAGAATTATTCTTTTACTGTAATAGTTGAATATCGAAACTAAAATTCGTCTAAGCTGTGTTTATATTTTAAAATAAGGCTATAGAAATATGAGGCGCTTCTGAGCGAACGCTTGTCTACGCGCATTTCCATTTATTACACATTCTTTAGCCGTGTACAGAATGCACCAAATACAGCTTGATGGAGAACTAATTGAGTTCGGTCCTCGATACTCGAGGTTAAACTGGAGGTAACTGATAAATGGCTACTAATCCTCTTAGAACTCACACGAACCCGACGTAACTTTTCAATAGAGGAATATTATTTTAATTTTTTTCTTAATACACTATCGAGGAAGCTATCAGACTTTCTAAGTAGAACTATAACAGAAGTAGTGCTATAAGTTCACACTTCATAATTTCTGCTGTTTGCAAAATCATGATATTTAGCAATGATGCAAGTATTTAGTAGGTTTATATTTGCTGGTTTTACGAACGACCAAAATTATTAAGTGAAAATACATAACTGATTTTGTCGTAGTTTTACTGATCCAATTTGAATGCGGCTTACACTAAGATGAGGATACAGCCATAAAATTACTGTCTTTCATTATCGACTTCAAAAATCCGATTTTAATGAATCTTTTACTAAATGGATCTTGACAATCACGAGCTTTTAACCCTTTCACATAAGGAGGTTCAAACATTAAAAAAAAAGAACCTTCTTAAAAAAATTTCACGCTATCACCTTATTACCTAATAATGTTATTTCTTTTGAGAACCGCTCATTTATCTTTTTGTTAATTTACAACATTTACAAGGGATCCATTATTTTATTAGGCGTAGTTTCGGAACTGATAATAAATAATTTTCTCCAGTACAGTTCATTTTTAAGTTATAATAAGGAATATAAAAAAAAGTCATAAAATCAACGACCCCTTTTAGCTTATAACTATTTATGTGTTATTTAACCAAAAAATTTAAAAATGAGGAGGTTCTCAATACGACGCGTATTCATGTTTTTTGTGTTCAGTTATAACTTTGGACTTGCTTAAGGCATTTTCTATATCATTTGCAAACTACTTATAGCTACTCCACTGATTGGGTAGAGTAACCTTAATAAAATTATTTGCTGGCGCTTACTTTTATAAATACTTTTATTATTACGAAGGATATCGTTAAAAAATGATTAATGGAGAAAATAATTTAAGTTTATGAATCATTATTTCTAATTAATAAAAAAAATAGCACGGTCCCATTAACAAATTTTCCATAGGATCCCTACGGGAATAAAAATGAACATTAAATTCCGCCTTTTGAGAATAACCTAAAATTAGTCGTATCTATTAGTAATTCAAATAACTATTTTGTTCTTTTCAGACAAGTTTGCAAACTTCTCGGACTATTGGTAAGGCTGTGCGTCTAACAGGCAACCACGACACATGCCATGATACCGTCAAACGTGCTATACAGCAAGCGGATGCTAGACTAGAATAATTTTCATGAATCACAAAACGTCTGGCAAGAATAAAATGAATACAAAGTCGATATGTAGATTTCAGGATTCTCTGATAACGAGTCTGATGTTTGATTTGATTTGATTTACCAGCGTACGGTAGGCATTACTGCCACTCCCAGGAAACATACCGCTGGGCCGGCTACGTCCACGTTGAATTGGATTAGGGTCATGCTTGTTGCCAGCAGTGAGAGCCACATGACGCATGGTAAACGAATGTAAAATGGGAAGTGTAGATATTTATGCAATGCGTTGCCGCATTGTATCGTAAAGGAGCGTTTAAGCTCTTTTTTTTCTGTGTTTTTACTTCTAGACTTCTACCTCTTATGAGTCTACCGTTTCTTCCATTTCTGAATCCGGTAGAGTATATATCTTTACCTTTTATATATGGTACACCTGCTGTGATTCCAGGATTTTGCTATTTGTTTTACGTATTTCCAGTTTCCCATATAGTATATTTTGTGGTCTGCATTTACCTCTGTTGTAACCCCTGCCTCCCCCCTGTTTAACGCCCCTGACCCGCTCCTCCGTTTCTCTCTCTGCCTACCAGGATGTGGTAGGCAGATAATTCGTTCCTACATTCAGCATTCGGTCTATTATTCATGTGTGTATATAACATTTCCTTGGGAAAACCCGTATCCCGTAGAACTGCAAAAAGTTCAGCCCCCGGCAGGGTTCACCCGTAGTACGCCACTGATCAGTTTGTCAGTTTATTATTCAGATATGCTTCATCTCACTGGCTATCTGGCTCTTCCAGGGTACGCTGTATTTTCTCCTTATAGCTGACGGATTAGTGCTCCATATAGGTAATTCCCGGCACCATACATTTTTTGCACCAGTCGTTGGTGTGTCTTTATTACTGAGTTCTTTTATAGACCCAGTGTTCTTGCGTTTTCCAAGAAGGTGTTATTTTTCTAAAAGAAATTTGTAAGGCGCATATTTCCGATGACGTGCTGGAAAAAATCAATTTTGGCGCGTTATACTAATAGTACACCACTGATTAGTTCTGGTTTAATTTATATTCAATATTTACTTGAAAATTGACGTAAGAAAACAATTTACTGCCCTATTTTGAACATTTACTACCTAACTATAATTTACTTAGCGAGACCTTCTTTTAAGGACTTGATGTGAGTGGTTAATATAAACAGATCAAAGTTCATTTGTCTAAGAAATTTGTTAAACTCTCTACAGCAACCAGTGAAATAAAAATAAAGTAAAAATTTTAACAACATTTGTAATAAAACAAAAATTATTCTTTAGCTTTACAACTCTAGCGAAAAATAACGGGGTAGAAAATAGCTATTTATGTAACCAGTTACGAAAGACGTTATTTTGTGTAACGGGTGGAATTTGCGGGACGAGCGAAGCGAGATCCCGCAAAAAAACACGAGTTACACAAGATTGTCTTTCTAAACGTGTTACATACATGATTTTTTCTAATTTTAAAAGTCTAAAAAACCTTTAAACATAAATGAAATAGGTGTATTTAAAGATCTTAAAAATTAAGTAATCTTTTTCATAGTTACCTTTGCTGCTATCACACATTATAATTTTAATGTCAAATTTGACAGACGTTATTTAGCAAAGTAACAATATTATTTGAAATCCTAATTTGATAACGTAAGGTAAATTAAATTAATGAAAACGTTTTGTTAGCATATCTTGAAGGAAGGAGGAATTTAGAAGCTTCCACTTTAATGACTCAGTATTCAATTTTGTGTTGAATAAACATTGTTTCTTTTTCTTTTTGAGAGTTGTTTATCTTTCCTAATTGATGACATAACGAACTTTTTGTCACCAGTTACGTAAAATTTTACTTTTCATAACTGGTTACATAAAGTAGGACGTTTTGACACTTAAGTCAGTTTTGAAAAGTGTCACTTTATGTGTCAAAATTAGAAAAAAATGTTAGTACCTATCTTAAAAATTTCTCTACTTTACTGACCCGATAAATTTAATACAGTTAGTTTCATGACTTCACATCGAAAATTTTGTGCAGTCTAAAATGCGAAAATACCACTTTTCAACTTCAATAGACAACGTTATTCGAAAGGTGAAATAGTTGTTGCGGCTGTCATTAGCAGTGCAGATAGTAAGAAAAAGAGACAATATTCACTTTACCAATCTGACCTTTCGAATAAAGTTTTAAATTAAAATTAAAAAGTGGAATATTCGGATTTTGCATACAATTTTCGACACCACGTGATTTTCTTAATCGGTGACTGACATGAAAAGCTCTCATAACGAGTCTGATGTTGAAGATTAAAATTCAAAACGATGTATTTCTTTTACTATGTAGAAGCCTAAATAGGAGGCCACTAAGAAGGGTGAAAAAAGAAAAATTTAAAAAATGTAACTGGCTTCCAAAGAAGAGGCCAGTAAAAAGGACAAAATAAAGTTTCACCGTTGGCGTCGCTTGGTTAATTAAATTTTAGCCTAATATCGATATTGAGGTATTTGTAAAAATAAGCATATAAGGAAATTAAATGTACTTTTAACCGATTTCAATATCGATACGGTACGATAGTAAGGTTCAATTAACTGGGAGATGTGAAATTTTATTTTATAATTTTTAATAACCTTTTTCTGAAGGCGGTTCTATTTTTTGACATGACGTGCTGGGATTTATTGAGGTAAATAAAAATTGACAAAGTAGAAAATATGAACGTTTTGGATCACACGGCTCTATTTTTCATTAATTTTACATCTTGCTTAATTTAGAATAGTTTATAGAGAGTCATATTGGCTTTTCAAACTAATGCCGATTATTTGTATTCAATATAAAAACGTAATAAATGATCCCACTCTCCACTATATAACGTCCTTTGGGCGTTTTTATATTTTTATCTATAAAATGAACGCTAAACGAGTGGCGATAATAGTTTAGACCTAGATTAATTCTGAAAATATTTCTACGAACAATTAATAGGTAATTAGATATCCACCCATTCGGATATTTTCTCAATTCAGTACGAGTTATTTTCTATTGACAATTATTTCTTATAGGTGCCTTTAACTTTATCGGTGCCGATAAACAAAAATTACCTAAAATATTACTCAATACTTATTTTACATAAGCACTTTTTTATGCAAATTTTACGCAAAAATACATAAATAAGTCATGCACGAACCGTAAAAAAGTAATGTAAATTGAAATGTAATTGTTACTCCAGATAAACTTATCGTAGAATTTTTATAGTTATAAAGGTATAATTTGCAAATATTTTGACATTTCATTAACATCAATTGTTGAGATTTTTTAACACCAATAATTGGTTTATCATAGTTTCGTATATAATTTTTGGGAATGAGTATAATATAATATAAATAGTTGATAGCTTATGCGAAAAATATTAAAATTTGCAATTTGTTTGACAAAGTGACAAATGTAATAATAGTTTTTATACTGAGCGTTTCCGAAAAACGTTACCAACTCCCTAGCGCGAATAGTAACTTGAACAATAGTGCTAGATTGATCATGATCATGTGCCGAAAATGCACTATTAGTCTGGGGTCCAACAGTACGAAATCGCTCTAAATTCCAAGTAACCTGTTCCGACATGACGTACATTTTTCAACTTCAGATTTGCAAAAAGGGTTATATAGGACACCAGAAATGACTTGTCAGATTCTTATTAGCTCTTGCATAACTTCTTAAATGATAAGAAAAGAGACGAAATGATAATTCTTAAAAAATGTTTTTTAATACATAACACGTCCTGTAAAAGAAACTATGAGTGCTATCCATCTAATTTTTTTATAGTATACACTAAAGACATAAGCGCTTGGATCAGGCTCGATGGCACTGTTTAAATATGTTTAGTTTTTTGAGAAAAAAATATGAAATCTGTAACTATAAAATATTGTAGTAAGAATTTCAACATACGAGCAAGTACTTCAATTTTAAATATTTTGTGTATAAACTATCTATGCTAACAAATATACCCAATATATTGAAAATGTTTTTAAGACAAGAACTAAGTTGATATTGCATATAGTATTCGAGTTGTGAATTTTTAAAATGGGTGCATGATGCGGCGCATGTAAGAAAGGCGACAGCTCTCCTAAAATTCATAAAGCGCATGAAAACAGTTTACAGTGGAATTAGCTGGTATGTTTATGTTTACTAGGCGCATGTACTTATGTATATAGTGTGAAGTTATTTGTCTTAACATTTTAACATTATAAAAACTATTTGTGTTTGATTGTTTAAATCGATTGATTATTGTTTGCGGTTCATATTTATTATTTACTAGTATGCCCGCGGTTACGTTCGCGTGGAATTTTGAAATTGACTAAAAAGCTTCTTTATAAACGACGTTTGAGGTAGAATCACCATTCTGGAATATTTCAGAAAACACACAAATTTTCTGGAATATTCCAGAGTACTCTCGAATTTTCTGGAATATTACAGAAGTTTAATCTTAAAAGTTTATGCCGTGCAAATACGCTTATTGTAGAGATCAAACTGTATCTCCTGTTCTACTAGACCAATTTTCATAAAACTTGGCTTAGTCTAGGCCGATTTCGATGAAATAAGAACTAAATGTTACTCCAAGCTAAGATGAACCTCATTGGTTCAGTAGTTTCTGCGTGATGCGCGTTCAAACAGACAAGCAGACAAACAAAGAAAAATTCCAAAATCTGTCTTAATGTATTCCATTACTCATCTTACATCCCCCACCCCACATCAGTTTTTTGCAAATATTTTCAATGTACATACACGTCAACATTACAAATGTATTATATGTATACGTTTGATAATTATTAAAAGGTAAAATAATTTAATAAAAGTGATTTACGCTCCCTCCCACCGACGGAAGACGTTTTTCAACAACATGTTGCTAATATTACTATTTTTTAAACAGTGTTGTGAACCATCATTCAAATTACCTCTTGCACAAAGTTTTGGTTGCAGAATTGGAAATCAGGAGCTGGTATCGATAATGTCGACAAAAAAATGTTTATCTGAACTTAAATTAAAAAGTGCAACTGTAAAATAAAATGCGACACAAAATGTTCTTGTGGGTGGTATTCAGTTGCGTGCTCGTGTGCTGCTTTTCCTGAAAATTGTTTTAACGGAAAAAGCAATATGCATCATTTTATAATGATAGTGATTCTGACTAAAATGTTAGAATAGTTATACACAAAAATTACATAATATACAACATTAATGTTTTATTTAAAATATCTCCCTTTTCTGCTCTCTATTAAATATGCTAAATACCTAAAATAATATTTCTCACTAATGTTTTATTTCTTAAACAATATAAAAACGAGTAGAAGTTGTACTCGGGCATGGCCAATTGCGAATACCTATTTGATTAACATTTTGCTCGAACACGGCTGTTACACTGTACCAATTATCGTGTAGACTATTTTTATTTTAATGCTGCATAATTACGCGCCTCATAAAAAAATCATAATAAAAAAACTGTATACGTTATCGACAGGATCTTTTTTAAAAAAACTTTTTCAATATATGGACTATATTTGGTAAGCAATTGTATATAATAATTTCATAAATTTAACATAGTTGTCCGCATATCGAAATTTTTAGAACGTAAATATCAACCTTTTGATTTTAATTATTTTTTTCCAAAAAAAAATATTCTTTTCAAAAATACCAATAGCTTAGTTAGAGTCACGTATATCTTTTGAGTATACATACCAAAAATCAGATCGGTAGGTTACATAGTTTTTGTTTTAACGGAGAATAACCATTGTAAAACATAATTTTGTAATTATCAATCCGCCATCTTTTTTGCGATTTCTGAAGTTGCGCAAGAGCAAAAATTAATCCGACAAGTGTTTTCTAGTGCCCCAGGTAATGCTCTCTTCATTACTTATATCAACATTTGTACGTCATGTCGGAACAGGTCATCTTGATTTTGGAGTGCTTGGACCCCGGACTAAATTGAGATGTAACCATTTGAATGGGCGTTGATGATGAATAGATACCTTCTCAATCATTACGGAACATATTGCCATGTTCAAACTAAATTTTGACTGGTTATATTAAGGATAAAATTTCGTTTTTGAATATCTTTTCCAATTAATTGTATTCCCATACATAAAGGTGGGAACTTTACTCCGTGTTTTTTTTCTTAGTATTTACTTTTGAAGACAAAATGAGTCTGAATTGCACATGAAAAAGTGACCTGCCCTCCGAAAGAAAAAAATCTTTTCCGAGTGAGCTTAAATGTCAATATACGTCAATTTAGTTGTTTTGAAATTGTCGGTAATGTTTTACATAATAATTACCCTCGAATATAAAGTCTGAAATATTTTTGTCAGATTAATTTAGGTTTTTTAAATTTATTAGCATTAATTATTTCCACGTCCACGTAATGGAGTGGAAATATATATAGTTTTGCTCAAATAGGCTTAGAATGTCATGAAATGTCGAGATTTTAAGTTTAAGCAAAGAAAATCTGTCTGTCTGTCATTTCGCCAATATTTTCTGTTGTATAGAAGAAATGATCTTCCGCTCTCTAAAGGGGGTGTTTTATGGCAAGTCTAGTGTACAGTACACCTTTTCCTTCATATTGCTGAAGGAGGAGATCTCAGGATTCTCTGATGAGTCTTATGTTATGCCTTAAAAATTCAAAACGACGGATATTTTCTCTACTCTACAGAAGCTAAGTAGGAGACCACTAACGCCCATTTGTATCATGCTCTTGGAGTCATAGTTCAGCAATGATCCATATTAAAAAATAAAAATTGGTTGTACCATGGACATTCAACAGTTCAAGCCTCAGATCAAACCGGTTTACGTCAATGCCCACTTAACTGGAGACAGTTTAAGATAGTTCAAGCATACAAACATAACCTAAAATAGTAAATATTATTTCATAATGACTGAATTTGTGATTATTTTTGTCAAACATAGAGCATTTGATTCATCTAATGTATGATGAAGATTTCGTTGAATTAGTGCAAGTAATGTTGAGCAGAAGAAAATAACAGAAATATACTAAATATAGAGAATGTCCACTATACAGTTAGACTCGCAAGTTTTCAGGGCGGAATTTTTTTCTTTCGGTGTACAAGCATCAGTGCTTTATCCTCGATAACGGTTTTATTATTTTATGCTTATTGGTCAAAGCGATAAAAACTTCATGTGTGCTAAAATTCGATGCTCTTGAAAATTTTGGGTTCTTTTGATTAATTGTCATTGCCATCAGGGTCAAAGAACAGAGAGTTCTTTGTTCTATGCCAGCACCTCTCCTCAAGCTCTAAACAAAAGCCAAACTATGTTAATTATATGTGGTATAAACCTGTAATTATTTAAATGTTTTAAAGAATTTCAATAACATAATCATACTAAGGCCCTCCTTATGTGAATGAAACGTTGTGAAATTGCAACCGATTGACATCAGTCAGAGATTTTGACAGTGTGTAGGATTACCAGCAACAGATAAATTTAATTTTACTTGGTTCAGCTGAACGAGATATAAAAATATTTAAAAACAATGACCGTTGAACTGCGATCAGCGCTGAATTTCAGTTCAGTTGAACCGATCTTGATCGCTGTATAATACAACCGGCCATAAAAGGCGAAAAAAAAAATGTTTGTAAATTTTTTTTTCCATTCTTTCATTTTTCAAAAAGAAAGAAATAACGAAACCGGACGAATTTTATTTCGTAATTTTTAGTGACCTTTTTTGAAGACGTTTCTCAAAAAATGTTTTATACCTTGCACAACCAGTTAAAATGTTATTAGTTTCGGAGTAATTGTTGAAATATACTCATCATTACCCCCATTAAAAGGTTATCCTCTCTACTTATCTATTTTCGGGCACATAGTTATTAAATAAACTAGCACTATTTTTTGACGTACTATTGGATATGTTAATTCAGTCAACATTTTTTAAAGGATTTCTCTCTATTATAACACCTTTCATTTTATAAACAAGACATTTTCGAACACATTTGTGCCCAAACTGTTTCTTATCCTCAGTCGCATACTCTAAATTTTGTAATATATTTCTTTAACTCCCATCTCAAGTGGACACACCTTGATATTTGGGTTATTATTAGACAGATCGATTTTTCAAATTTTTTTCTACTATGAAACTCTTCAAGGCGCTTCTTTAATGATTTTCAATATAAACTGCTGCACAATTGAAGTGGGCATTGTCAAAATAGGGGCCATATTTTGACTGTTATATTTTTGGAACGAGTTTGTTAATCTTGATGAGGGTTTCTTGTGACCGTTAATAAAACTGATTTACTATCGACCATCGTAAACAGATTTCTAAATTGTGATTGTTTCTTTTATCTACAGGGTTGCTAAAAGCCATTGTTGCTAAAAGTCATCGTTCTCCCAAATTCCTAAAAAAATGTTCAAATTTTTTTTAATCATGTTAATTATAATCTATGAATAATACTTCCAAAATGGTTTTAGAATTTTTTAATTACCTCTCTTAAATGAGATACAATTTTTTAAAATAAAATCGTATAATTTACATTTGAAAGGCACTTAAAAATCTAACGCAGTGTGATGTGACATATAAGTATGAATAATACAATACTTGTTACTCATTTTTAAACCATTGGCGAACTGCAAATCTTTTCTAAAAGGTATTTTTTTTTTTTCGGCGACACCACTGAAACTCGTGGAAGTTACCTTTAATTTTTACAAACTCTAAAACATTTTTAGGTCCTTTCGGATTATAGGCGTAGTGAGAATAGATATAAAAACAAATTTTGGAATATGTGATGTTTTAACGAATTATTAACAAACGAAAAAGACAAAACTAAAACATGATGCAAACAAAAAATCTAAAAATCTAAACATCTTCTCCAGTCTGCGATATTCCAATATTCATACTGTTAAGCCTGTTACAGGTAATCGATTTTATGGCAAGGAAAACGACTGCGACTGGGACATGGCGCACGCCATCTTATCCTAAAAAGATTAATTGATGTTTTCAGCGTAGGCTGAATTTCAATAAATGAAGTACAGGTTATTTAATAGAATTAAATTTGACAGTTCTGACAACATTTATTTGAGTAATTCGTAATAAAAGCAATTCAATAATGGCTCGTCTCACTTTAAAAGAATTGAATAATCACATTCGATTATTAGATACTGGAATATCCCAAAAAGACGTATCAGGTATTTTTGGTGTTTCTCAAAGCGTCATTTCCAGGGCACCCAAACAATCTTCTGATACTTTGTGTCATGTTTTAGTTTTGTCCTTCCCGTTTGTTGTTAATTCGTTAAATTATTACATAACCCAAAATTTATTTTTTATGTCTTTTCTCACTACCTATGTCTATAAGCCGAATGAAAAGAGTATGTAAGAATTAAAGGTAACTTCCACTAGTTCCAGTGGTGTCCCAAAAAGAAACACCCTTTAGAAAATATTTGCAGTACGCCAATGGTTTAACAAAGAGTGATCAATATTGTATTATTCATACCGATATATCACATCACACTGCCTTAGATTTTTAAGGTGATTTAAATAACTTTCAAATGCAAATTATACGACTTTATTTAAAAAAAAATGTATCTCATTTAACAAGAGAGATAATTAAAAAAATCCAAAACTGTTTCGGAAGTATTGTTCAAGGATTTTAATTAACACGTTAAAAAAATCTATTTTTTTTTTTTAGGAATTTGGGAGAACGATGACTTTTAGCAACGATGTAAGGGTCTGGCTAATCACTTTGTAGATAAAGCAAACAATCGTAATTTAGAAATCTGTTTAAGATGGCCAATAGTCTATGAATTTGCTAAACACAAAAAACCGCATCAAGATTAACCATATCGTTCAAAAAATCTAGCAGACAAAATTTGGCCCATATTTTGACAATATCCACTTCAATTGTGCAGAAGTTTATATGAAGATGAAAATGAAAATAAAGTCCATCGACTTGAGATATAAGTATGTATATATATTTATTTAAATAACTACACTACCTGTTTGCAATGTATGATTGAACTATTTTCATAAATTTTTAACATAATTTACACACAAGGATTACATCATTTAAGGATAATTTGAACGAGACCAACCCTAACTTTGAACGTAAAAATTAAAGCATAAATGTTAATGATATGATATAAACGAAAATAGTCAATGACTGATAATTCTATTTACATTTTTCAAGGTCATTTAAAATGCAATTACTAAACTATTTGTTATATAATATTAAACTAAATTAAAATAAGCGATTAGACGACTGTTCATATACTTATTATTTGATTATCTCGAAAGCAAATCAAAGGACAATCATAATTTTCGTTGATAATCATTTTTCCTGGTTTTGCTAAATTAAAATTCACAATTTCATAGTTTAGTTGCCACTAACCCTACAGCGGAGACGCTATGTATGAAGCCAGGTTAGGTATACAATATCATTTATTTATGTTATCTATGTTAAACATTTTCTGAATAAAGATGCTGCTTACGAACCTGATTTCATTGGATATAAAAGTTCCGAAATATATATTTTTATTTAAACTCAAATTATTCGGCATAGGTTGATTTTTTTAAAGAATACCTTTTCCATGTAAATGTCTTTGAAAGAACCACAGCTGATACCGATTGTTTCGTAACAAGTTAGCGTAAAAAATTATGGGACAAGAACAATGTTAAAAAAGGGATTTTTTGCCTATTCTGACAATAGTGCATAAACAGTGTTTTTCGACTAATTTGTGGTCGCTGAACACGATTACAGTATTACAATTTATCGAAAATAATGGGAACATGGTCAAATTGACCATGACTCTATCCGGCAATATGGTACATAATAATACTTCCACTTAAGTTATTTTGTATGCTACTTTGATATCAACTGTCAAATGCCAATCCTGATTTTTAAACCGCTCAAATGGGGCATTTGACATCTGCCAACTGTCAATAATTACTTTTGACACTGGATAATGTAGTATTAGTCAAGCCGCATTAGGATGAAAAAAGTGCACTATTACGGAAATACTTTGAACTTAAAGGTTTTGAATGAAACCTTGCAGCATACCCTAAAAATGACCAATTTAAAAGTTTACCCATTAAAAAAGTGTGCAAATAATTTTTTCTTGAAAAAAATCCAAAAAATGACTATTTCATCACAATATATTTTACAGCTGATATAACTCAAACAATTTAAATGATAAAATTACGAAAAAATTCACACAAAGGTTTTGGAGACCACAAGTTGTAGAGAATTAACTTCTCTATAGAAGATTCAGTGAGAGCATATGTCTTTTATAGAATGTACAAAGAAATTGTGCAAAGTGTGGCATCGTACAGATTCACTGAATTTAAACGCATATATTTTAGGGATTGCATTACCGGTTAACCGGATAACCGGTAAACAGGACAAAAAACACATGACGATAATTACCGGTTATTTTATATTTTTACCGGTTATTTCGGTAAATTCTGAACTTACGATATGTCACGTATTCAACGTTTCTATTTATGTCAGTGACTAGTATTCACTAAATATAGAGTGACTGTCCCAACACTGAGCACTTTTAACAATAAATAAATAATATCATAAAAAGTAAAACCCAAACACCAAGCACTAAGAGATACAAGTAAGAGAGACATTGACAATATCTTGCCACAGGAAATTGAATATTTCACTGCCTCAAATATCCGTGGAAAACATTTAAAAGAATGTTATTACCAATTCTTATTAACTTATCGACCTACCAATATCGATAGAGGAAGGGCATTTTCAGTTGGTGGTATTCTATGTACAGATATCAGACGACTAACAGATACAGCTTTGAAAAACTAGCCCTTTTAACGGGCTATTTTTAAAAAATATTGTATTTTTCGATTAGGTATTCAGTAAATGCCCTATTTGAGTTTATGTCTGTAATTTTTGTTATTTACAGAATAATTATTTATTTAAATTTATTTCATTTATATCTTTTCCTTTTGATAAAAAACCTTTTGTTTGTTCATTATAATAATAATAATAATACATCAAAGTAAAAATGGTACAAATTAAACTATAGAGCTCTTCTTCCATTTGCCCAAATACAAATAACCTAAATATAAGATTATAAAAAAATATTAATACATATAAATCTAAAATTTCAAGAAAAAAATAATTATTATTTTATTTGTTAATATTCAGTAATGAATTGTAATCATTCTAACAAATGTTATATTTTATAATAATAATAACAATAATAACAACAGCAGCATTCAGACATGCGAGCAGACAAGGGGAACGGGCAGACCCCGCGAAGCGAAGCAAAAGGTTAAAAGTAAATAAAATTATATTGGAAAAAGAAAAAGAAATATACGCGCATCCACGACGCAGCATCAAGTCTCCTGCTTCTGATCAGCCAAAATGTAATTTTCGACAACTTCAATAACATTTTTTTTTAAACTTATATTGTTTTATTCATTTGGAAATTCATTCCAAAGATGAGATGCAAAATACGTAAATGATCTTTGAAAAATCGCAGTTTCATGCTGAGGCACCAAAAAATTTTGTATGTATCTTGTATTATGCAAGTGATCTCGTGAAATTAACTTATTTGTTAAGTACTGAGGTTCGTCATTATAAATTATTCGCCAAATAAGTGTGAGCATGTGTAAACGTCTGCGGTTTTCCATGTTTAATATGCTATGTTTATTTAGATGTGGTGATATATGTGGTCTATATGGAATACTGTAAATATAACGCATACATGAATTTTGAAGGTTTTGAATTTTCTTTTTTGCTGTCGCCGATAATAACTTTCCATATACAACATCACCATAATCAACTAAAGATAATACGAGTGAATCACAAAATTTTGATTTACACTCTCTAGATAGGTCTTTCGCAAAACTGTATAATTTTTTCAATCGACTGTAAGCGAATTTCAATTTGGAAAAAATATGTTTCTCAAAGCCTAATTATATTAATTTTACGTATATAAAAATGTTTTTTGCTAAATTCAGATAATTTTGTACATGGCATAGACAATTGCCATTTTCGCCACCCTAATCATTCATTCTAAAAATTACCGGTAAATACCGGTTAACCGGTCATTTACATTTTTATTTACCGATTTACCGGTTATTAAAACTTCCGGTAAATTGCAATCCCTAATATATTTCCAAAAAAAAAAAGATATATTTATGTCGCCACTCACTTTTTATGCCACATTTAATTCTCTACAACTTTTTACACAGCTCTTACCATTTTGGCAGCGTATTCATTTTAATGTTATTATTGTTTCCTAAGTTTATTATATATCTTTATATTGGTAGCCATATTGGAGCTTCCATATTCAATTTTGCAATTTCAGTCAGAAAGGTACTCCCTATCTCCATGCCAAATTTCAAGTTCTTAGATCATCGGGAAGTACCCAAACAATTCATCGGAGAGATAAATATAGGTACTTTGTTACACTCTTTTCTGTTTAAAAGTAGAGTGTATATAGTTATGTCTCTGATTTGTTTGGATATTTCCTGATGAGCTAGGAAATTAAAATTTTATATGACGATGGGAAATACCTTCACGACTCCCAAAAAATACAAAAACTTGAAAAATTTTAAAATAGGCTCCAATATGGTGTCCAAAATTTGAATTACTTATAATTTATAATGATCCCGTAACGGAACACGGGCATCTTACTAGTCCCACTTAAAGAATAAAAAAATAATAACAACAAGTATAGACTTCGAAAGAAGAGATCTTCAGCAATATGATTCTGGTACTGAAAGAAGCTCGGAAAAAAGTTTTTTTTTTTTGTAAAAGTTATTGCTGCTGAAAAATTGGTAAATTTGATGCATACACTTTTCGAATCCGACATTTCTCTCAAATTTTGTGAAAACAGTAAATAAATTGTCATTATTATGAAAAATCCGACATAACATCTGAAAGTACATCATTCAAGCTTTAATGTCCTCTCAAAAAAATGCTGATATCTTATTTATTAAGTTGTTAGCGCCATTTGAGGTTTAATGTATGAGAGGCGGAAATTATTTTTTTTAAGTCTTTCAAAGGGCTGTATTTTACAAAATAAATTTTTGTAATTTTTTTCACTTCACGCATATTATAACTTAGTGTTTCTAGAGGATGATCTTTAATATGATGTTGTTTAATAAAAAATTATAAGAATGACAGCTGTTTGACTAAAATAAGTGACACATTTTATATCTCGTAATTTTATCTATTAATAGTTAATGATTTAAAAATCTTTTTGGAAAACAAATATATACATCAATTATATGATAATATCATTTCAATATCATTTGATCTTGTCAGTCAAAAGTTATCACTTTTTGTGTAGCACGCGCGTGCTCGCACTGTCGAAACGCACTCGAGTAACGTGCCGTTGAGTTCCGTTTCGAGCGCAGTTGCAAAATCTCTACCTCCGACAGTTTTGCTTAACTCTTTCATGCATGATGATACAATTTGAACCACACAAACTGACTCGTTTAATGCATGGTGGTACAAACTACGTACCATATACTTTAGATGCATAATGGACTGTATATACTGTGTACACTGTAATGTATACTATACAACGTGATTTACCAAGAAATGCGGAAAATAAAATGGTGTGCTAGTCTTCATGTGCAAAATTTTAGAGGATTCTGAGGTAATTTAGTATATTAAATTATTAGTCAATTTGCGAAGATACACTACTGATGTTGTGTAAGTCCTGACCTAATTCTGAAGAGGTCGACGAACTTACTGGTGAAAGAACGTATTCGAGTTATTTGCTTTTCTTTAATTGGCATAAAAAGTGAAGCCGGCCGGCGAGATCAAAAAAAGAGGTCTACACACGATCCAGCGGTAGGTAGTCAACATTGTTGGTACGCTTTGAAGATAATTGGAATTCCAGCGGACCAATTCACTTTTACGAATGAGTTCAAAGCATGCCGACAAGGCTGGCTCCGTGCCGCTGGATCGTGTGTAGACCCCTAGAGAGCCGCGTTTTTTGCTTCCGGTCGAACAATAGTTACACGGCCGTGTCATTGAACGGTTTAACTAAATATCTCGTATATCTGCTTGTCATTTCAGCATGAAATCAATGTCTTCGATTTATTTCGGTATTTTTGTAGTGTGATTTGATTAAAACCAAAAAGTCACTTCTATCTTATTATCCAGCTTTGTTGTCAGTAGTGTCAATCCCAAGTCTGATAAAGTGATGTGGTTGTACCGCGTTACGTTAGATTAGTTGAAGTCATTGGCGGCGCACTCCTACAAAAAAATAATTTTTTTGGTCAATTTTTAAAAATTTTTCATTTTTTTTACTCCTTTCGGTACTCCTACTGTTAAATTTTCCGCATGTCCTGGTAGATCACGTTGTATATGTAGTACCACGCCAAAGTATATAATTAAAACAAAAATAAATCTCCACTAATATAATTAAAGTGTATTTTATTGCTTAGCAATCCCCAATAACAAAAAAATCAAATGAGTTAGAGCAAAATATCCCGTGCAGCAAAGGCTAATTTTGTGCATGATTTTTGTGCCTGAAAGAATTAAATGGAAAAATTGGTATATATATATATTTTTTTTTTAAATTTTCACCTCTTTCTTTCTGTCCTTATCATTTTCTTAGAGAAATTAAATTAACAAAATTATTTACAAAAACCCATATTTGTGCTCCTAATTTGTTAAATAAAAAAAATGTACAAGGGTTAAGTCAGTAAACTTTCCGGATTATCATTTCTACCATTATTGAAAATATCCTCTCAAATATTCAGCGAGTGCAGAAAATTTCCGAAACAAAAATCTAAATACATTGGACTATATTACAAGGATAACATTACATAGCCCCACAGAAAAAAATGTTCAGACCAGCGAACCAGACCCATGTATCCCTATGTATTTTCGGTCGCTGAATCCGAATCCGAGGTCAAAATCATTAGCTAGAGCCAAAAAACGCCCCCGGATGGGGTAAAAAGAATATTAACCTACGAGAATAGTTGTTACATCTTAATCGATCGAATTATACAAATTAAGGTTAAACAGGTAGCATACATACAATATATATGAACCACACCGCCAGTGAGGGGCGAAAACTAGTCCCCATTTATAAAAAAATCGATCGAAAACAGTAATGACTGCTGAAAAAGCTTCAAATGTCTAAGTTTTGTTAAAGTGATAAGAAACTGCATCAGGTCCGACGTAATCTTCATAAGCTGCCCCTATAGGGTTGAGAACAACCACCTCTAAGGACACAAAACAAGAGAAAACGTAAAATCCTACAGGATTTCTATTTTGCGTAGGACTCTAAAATAAAACTAGAAACTTACGTATCATCAACGTCCTACAGTGTCAACCCTCAGATGGTGTGAAAACTACCCCCTATGTAAGATTTATCCATAAAAAGTTACAGAGACTTCTATAAAAATTCTAAACACCTGCGTTGTGTGGAAGTGAGAAGAAACTAGACTATGTTTGACGCTGTGCTTGCGAGATGCCACCCCTATATCCGTAGGATGCTGGAAGTGTGCAACACGATTTTTGCCAATCGTAGCATCCATAAAAATGTAAATCCGGTTAGTTTCTCTCTGTTTTTCCAGCATCCTACGGATTTAGGGATGACATCTCGCAACCCCATGGGGGTGGTTTTCAAGCACAGCGTCGACCATAGTCTAGTTTCTTCTCACTTCCATACAGCGCAGGTGTTTCGAATTTTTATAGAAGTCACCGTAACTTTTTATGGTTAAATCTTACATAGGGGATAGTTTTCACACCCTCTGAGGGTTGATACTGTAGGACGTTGATAGTACGTAAGTTCTATTTTAGAGTACTACGCAAAATAGAAATCCTGTTGGATTTTACGTTTTTTCTTGTTTTGTGTCCTTTAAACTTAAGGGTAGTTGTTCTCAACCCTATAGGGGCAGTTTATGAAGATTACGTCGGACCTGATGCAGTTTCTTATCACTTTAACAAAACTTAGTCATTTCGAGCTTTTTCAGCAGTTATTGGTGTTTTGGATCGATTTTTTTATATATGGGGCCTAGTTTTCGCCCCTCCCTGGGGGTGTGTTTCGTATCTATTGTATGCACGCTGCTGTTTAACTTTAATTTGTATAATTCGATTGATTAAGATGTAACAACTATTCTCGTAGCTTAATCTTCTTTTTTCCCCCATTCCAGGGGTGTTTTTTGGCTCTAGCATAATGATTTTTTTTTTTGACCTGGGAATTCAGCGACTGAAAATACATAAACTGGATACATGGGTCTGGCTCACTGGTGTGAACTTTTTTTTTGTGGGGCTGTGTTATTTGCAGTTTTATTATTTCAATAATGTTAATAAAAAAAATTAAAGTACTGACAGGATTTGGCAGATGTCAACTGTCAAAATAATATAATTTACTCATGAAAAAATATTTCTAATACAGCAGAATTCATAGTATCAGTAGGACCTACGCTTCGGTCAACCAAATGCCTTCTTACTGTTTCACTCGTGGCATTGACAACGTTATGATAGCTGTCAACTGTTATAATAATTCTATGTGCATAAAAAAATAGATTTTATACAGCACATTCAGTACCGTCTGTCGACCCTTGTCTTAAATAGACGGTCAGTTGTGATAACGTCGTAAATGGCCATTGGCAGCGTATCTCAACTGTCAAACTGTCAAAATAATCTTACTGACTTATGAAACATTATATAATTATACAGCATAATTAGTAACCTCTACTGCCCCTGAGCTTGGGTCTGTGAAGGAGTACGCATGTGTCTACTAACGTCGTCAGTCTCCATTGGTAGGATTATGGCAGGTGTCAGTTGTCAACTGTCAAAATAATGTTACATATAATAATGGATAGGATAATAGTATATTATTCAACGAGCATATAACGATGGCTATTATTCACGAGCCGTAGGTGAGTGTTGTAAATCACCAGAGTGAATAGTTGCCATTATAAATATAGTATTCTACTTTGTCCACGACTATTAATTATTTTTGATTAAATTGTTTACTAAGAAATTAATTAATGAATTAATTATGTTATTCTTTTTGATTAATATGTAAAATTATTGTAAATAACGCTGACGTTTAAATTTAATTTGACAAACCGTTCTTTTGACAGATAACGGCCAATCAATCAAATTTAAAAACGAAATTGTATGATAAAAGGGGGTCTGTTTCTGAAATGCTAAATAAAGTTATCTATCCATAAAGAAAATAACGTAAATTTGTTCAATTGTAGCTATGACAGGAACGAATAATTCTGTTTCAGAAACTAGCCATAAATTCTACTAAAAAGTTGCGATTACACTCGAATTGAAGAAGTACCTGCCCGTGACTTCTTATAAACAACTGACTGTCCTCATTATTCACTGCAGTGAACAATGAATCATTATTTACTGCAGGGAATAATGGATAGCATTATCCTTGAGGAAACGCATACATAATGAGTACATTCTTTAATAGTCGTGGACAAAATGTATTTTTATTCAGTCCAGTGTCAAAAGTAACTATTGACAGTTGACAGATGTCAAATGCCCCGTTTGAGCGATTTAAAAACCACTATTGGTATTTGATAGTTATCAAAGTAGTATGCAAAATAACTTGCAGAAGTAGCTCAGCAAACATTTTTGTTAAAATTAGCTCCAACTCGACTTGGTAAAAGAGGAATTTATTTATTAAGGTAATTATGACGTAAAATTGACTAAAAAAATACACTTCCAATAAAAATTTACCAATTGGTCTTAATTTATATTTCAGTCTATGTAAATAATACCAATTAATGTACCTCATACACAATTTTCTTTGAAAGTAAATGTAACGAAAGCAGAAAGTGAAAAACTACTAAAAAAATCTACCAAAATCTCAACGATAAATTTCCAATACGGCCGAAATAGGTAATATAATAAAGTAGTATTTACCTTTTTAGCGACTAAAAATATCCCTAATAGTCGAATATCTGACTAGGTAGATTTTGTTGGAAATCCTAAGTAAGGGTCGACAAAGTCGATAAATTCTACCTAGCTTATCTGATTTCAACCATTAAGTCAATTATCTTATGTAGTTGCGATTTCAAAGGTTAAATTAGTTCAAGACGCCATATTTTCTTAGCACAGTCGGAGTATAATAAAAAAATACATAATTATACCTGTAAACTCATATTTAACAAGTATAGCATACTTTCGGCTCAAACTATTACTATATTTTTTTTATTTGGCAATAGGAATTTCCTTATAGATAATATTAGTATTATTATGCACAAAAAAACTTTTGCCGCATTGATTTCAACAAGCAAGAACTGCAAATACTTTACCTATAATTTGGATTTATTTTAGTTAAAGACATTCATCATGTATCGTTTTTGTGAGTTAGGCATCTCTTCAAATTTTTAGGTGACTAACAACAATATTTCGACTACTTATAGAGAAAAATACCTAATAAGTATAAAAATCTTGTTTTTTTTCCTTTTGTCTCATTTTCCAATTTCACATACGTCTGTAAATTCTACCTAAAGCTAATTAACTCGATGTCGAATTGACGTCGAATTTAAGTAAAATTCTCTTAAACAGGTGTTAGCAACCAAATATATTGTGCGACTGCAACTATGATTTATGTGTAATTTTACCTGTTTTAGTCGATATAACTTAATTTCGACGTCGTCTTTGTCTCCACTTATATCGATTCCACGTAGCGTCAACGTAAATTTTACCAAAACATGTTAATTCTAATTTTGTGACTAAATTTACTATACATAATTTAGGTAGTTTTGACATCAAATAATATCTAAATGATTGCTGGAAGAAGAAACAATATTATTATGTACCATCTGCTAATGTTATGCAATATTCAATCACCGGATAGAATCATTCATAGTTAAAAACAGCCAATTTGACCATGTTTCCATCATTTTCGATAAATTTTAATGCCGAAATCGTGTTCAGCGATCAAAAATTATTTGAAAAACACTATTTCCACACTTTTGTCACAATGGACAAAAAAATGCCGTTTTTTAACGTTGTTATTTTGCAATCCCCATCTCCATTTTTTTTAATCGCCTTATTTATTTAAGGGAATAAGAAAAAATATTTTCAAAGTGAACTTTTAAGCAACTTAAAAGGAGGAGGTTCTCAATATTCAATCCTTAAAGACATCGACAGAATTATTATGAACTTACCTAATAATAAGTCTACTGGGTTTGATGAAGTTCCTATTAGTTTAATTAAAAAATGCTCTGACCTTATTTTAACGCCGTTAGTTGAAATAATAAATTTTACTTGTACGAGTGGTAAGTTTCCCGACATTTTAAAACTTGTCATTCTAGTGCCCATTCCTAAAAAGGGTGACGTGCAGGATAGAGATAACTATAGGCCAATTGCAATGTTAAGTATCTTCTCTAAAATCATTGAAATTGCAATCTCCGAAAACTTAAATTCTTACTTAAACCAACACAATTTGTTTACTAAATGTCAATTTGCCTTCAGAAAAAACTTATCAACCGAAAATGCTACTACCGAATTAGTAGATTTGTTTCGATGAAATTAAGTAAACTTGGTATTAGAGGAAATGCTAACTCTCTTATAATATCCTATCTCGCAAATAGAAAATTTATTGTTAAATACCCCGATGTTTTTTCAGAGAGCTATGATACTGAACCTGGCACCCCACAAGGCAGTATCCTGAGTCCACTCATTTTTCTCTTATATGTCAACGACTTACCTGACCATCTAAATCAGTGCAATATCTTCATGTACGCTGATGATACATCGTTAATTATATTAGTGATAAATGCGAATCGGAAATTATTCGTAAAGTGATTCTTGTAACGAAATCTTTTAAAGAACGGTGTGATAAAAACAATTTAATCATCAATATGACTAAGATTGTTGCTTTAGAATTTTTAAGTCCACGGAACCGAAGCGAAAATTTTACTTCCTTCATCGACAATAATAATATTGAGATACTCAAAAATACTAAATTTCTTGGAACAATCGTTGATAATAATTTGATTTGGTCAGACCACATTGAACACCTAACAAATAAATTAAACAAATCATGCTTTCTCATTTTGTCCTTAAAGAACTCACTGACAATCGATTGTCTAGTATTAGTCTACTACGGAATTTTTTATTCGCACTTAACCTACAATATTATAGTATGGGGCTCTTCACCTTTGGCAAATGGACTATTTTTAATTCAAAAGCGAGTAATTCGAATAATTTTTAACTTAAAATATTTAGACTCGTGTAGGCAAATTTCTCGCTCCAAAAATATTCTTACGCTAACCGGCATTTATCTGTATAAAATATTAATTTATATCTATAAGAAAAAAAATGGATTAACTAAATGTGAGGATATTCACGAGTATAACACTAGGAGTAAATATAAGCTTTACACGGAAAGACATTACCATTCATTCTACGATAGGTCACCGAGTCTTTGTGGAATTACGTATTTCAGCACACTTCCAGATGAGTTAAAATCAATAGATACTCTTAATTTATTCAAAAGAAAACTAAGAGCATTTCTGATAGGAGAGCGTTGAGGAAAACGTCTTATTCACGTGAAAACATACGTATCTGAAATCTATTTGTTTCAAATTTATATTGTTTGATTTCTTCTTCTTCTATTGTTTTGAATATTTTATGCTTTTATTTTATATTTATATATTATATGTATATATTATCTTTATTCTTATATGTGATTTTTACATAATTTACTTATATCTAGTTTTTTTATATTTTATTTTGACTTGTGAATATACTTCTTGTAAATGTCTTAACACCAATAAATATCTATCTATCTATCTATCTATCTAAGGAAACTAGTCTTTTAAATCTAGGATATATATGAATATTGATGAATCAATTGTCCTGCATGTTACTGAGTCTGAAATTATTAATGTAATAAATAATCTGAAAAATTCAAACTCAACTGGACATGACAATTTTTCTATAAAAATTATTAAACAATGGTCCAAATTTATTGCAAAATCCTCATGTAACGTTATAAATCATTGCTTTGCTGAAGGTTATTTTCCAGATTTGCTTAAAGTATCGAAAGTAATATGTCTTTTTAAGAAAGGAGATTCCAAACAAATTTTTCAATTTTTTAATAGTTTTCGAAAAGGATCCGTATAAAAATAAACAAATAATGAAATCAAACGTGTTATTAACCAACTTCAATATAGATAGTAGATAACATAGTTCAATTAAACGGATGACGGTCACATTTTATTTCATAATTTTTAGTGACCTTTTTTTAAAAAAAAAATTGCGGCAGTAAAAATGTTAGTTAGGCAATATGTTTCGGAGTAATCGTTGAAACAAACTATTTTTTGACATACTATTCACCTTGGATAGTTGGTTACTTCTTTTTGAAGAACCCTGAATTAATAAATTGAGTCAAGATTTTTTAAAGAATTTTTTTTTTATTATCTTTACCCGATATATTTTAGAAACAAAACATTTTCTTATCCGGTTGTAAACCTTAAAATGTTGTAATAACCTTCTTTAGCTCCTTGTATATATAAGAATGAAAACCAAAACAACCGGATTGAGATGTATACTTATTCAAATAACTAGGTGACTACCTGTTTGCAAAGTATGATCGAACTATTTTAGGAATGTTCACACTACATTTTTAAAATAACTCACACAAAAGAATAACGTATTTTAAGGACAATTTGAATGAAACTAACCCTTACCTTGAACATAACAATTCAAGCATGAATATTAATGACATGAAATAAATGAGAATAGTCAATGACTTATAGATAATTTTGTTTACATTTCTCAAGGTCAGATAAAAATGCAATAATTATTTGTTCCAATATTAAATTAAATTAACATTCGATGAAACTTCTGTTATCATTTGATTATTTCGAAAGTAAATCAAAGGACACAATCCCAGTTTACGTCAATAATCACTTTTTCTAGTTCCGAGGAAATAAAAGTCACAATTTCATAGTTCCGTTAATAATGACCTACAATTGATGTTATATATGAAACCAGCTCAGGTATAAATATTATCATTTATTCGTATTATATATGTTAAACAACTAATTAAAAAAAATGCTGCTCACAACTTCATTAGATCTAAAAGTTCAGAAATTTAAACTCAAATTATTCGGAAAAAGTTGATTTTTTTTCCATGCAAACTTCATTCGAGGAATTGTAATAGAGATTCATTGTTTCATAACAAGGGGAAACTCGTTCAGTGGTACTTAGGTTAATGCAAGGTACAACCATAATGCAACAGCACGGAACAAAACACCAAAAGTTATACTCAGGCAGAAATCCCTTTCTGGAATGCTCAAGGACACTACGGTTTCAAAGTATAACTTCCATAAAAAATGTCAAATTAAAATGCCAAACAGAGAGGACTGGGAAAACGGTCCTCCAATATCGGCTCAAGCGGTCTGGTATACGGATGGTTCCAAGATTCAACAGGGTGTCGGAGCTCGGATTTATGGGATAAGGTCGAAAATGAAAATCTCGATAAATCTAGGAACACACGCCACAGTACCCCATGCTGTAATCGCCGCTTTACAGTGGTGTGCAAAGGAAATAATGACCATTTGCCATTGACAAATTGCCATTTTCTCCGACAGCCAAGCAGCGCTAAATGAAATCGATTCCATGTAGGTCGACTCCAGACTAGTATGAGACTGATGTATAAGTGCCCTTGCAGACCCAGAAAAATGGCATGGGTACCAGGACCCGAGAGACACAGTGGAAATGAGAAGGCTGATGAAATTGCTCGGGAACGTGAGCCTAAGTCCCTAGTCGGATCCGAACCTTTTTATGCGGTATGGCTAAGCTATGCATACGAACATCCATTAGTAAATGGGTGCAAAATAAATATCTAGAGTGGTGGAAGAATTTCCCACGAAGAGACAGGCTAAAAAGTTCATTAAAGAACGATCGGCCAAATTCACATAAAATCTACTACGCCAAAATAGAAAGGCCAATAGATTAATGGGGATCTTCTAACTGGACACTGTAGGTTCAATAGGCCTATGAATCTAATGGGCCTGCAACATGCAGATTCTGTTAAGAGTAAGAGGAAACCTTAGTACATGTGCTGTGCCATTGCGAAGGCCTAGCCAGACTGAGATTACAACTACCTGACAAAGAAAAAACAAGGGTAGATAGCTATACCAAGGAGCCATTATCAACGCCATGAAGTCTGATACAAAAGCAAAGCTGGATAAGGAGCTCTAATTAAAATTAGAGAGATCCAAATAGGTCGCGGTGGTCAAAACCAATAAGCCAGTTCCTTTTTCAAATCTAATCTAACAAGTTAACGTAAAAAAATATGAGACAAATTTTGCATTCTCACCGCATTTAAGGGAAGAAGAAAAGAATATTCTAAAATTGTTGTTTTTATTAACACTGAAAAATTTCAAAAAGGAGGAGCTTCACAATTCAACCCGTAAGAAAACTATTCTTTCAAATTTCGAATACATATACTTAATGTTTCTTAATGTTTTCTTAACCGCTTCTCAAGTCACCGAAGTAACTCCTTGAAAATCCAGAATGAATTTGTGTTAGGTAAAGAGAAACGGGACCCTACAGCTTATAGTGGAGTCCGAACCACTTCTTGTGGATAATTTTATAATTAAAATTATTTCGCGATGAGCAGGGATTGAACCTGCTTCGCTAGGTACGCCAGTATGCAAGCTAGACGCGCTAAACCACTGAGCTACCGTCCCCTCTACTATAAAAAATGTTGGTAAATTAAAAGTTTGTACAGATTATATTATAGCGTGTGGCGATAAATAATTTGCTATGTTTAGAATGAATAAAATAGAAAGATCAGTTTCTATAAAAATTTAAAAGAATGAGTGCATTACTAAGCAGAAAAATTAACAAAAAAGCTGCGTCATAATGTGAAGAAATATATACTTGATTCTCTTTAAAAACCAAATCAATTTTTTGCAAGCTGTAGGTTGTGAATCAGCGGTGGTCCCATTATAGTTTCATCGGAACTCGTGTAGTGTAATGTGAAAAAAAATTGGAAACAACTACACAGGCATACTGGTGCGGGAGCTAAGTGGCTTTTTCTGACACTCATCGTTACAAGCATTTTTTATGCGCTGATTAATTCTATCGAACTTAAATAACGACAAAATAGACTTCTGGCATAGCATAGCCCGTCAAGTTGGCCATGGTTCAAGATATAAAAATCAGTGAAAATATATTATCGTTTTTTTGTGTGTACACATTTTGTGTTTAGAATGAATAAAATAAGATCGCCAGAAAGTGTGGGGGCCATCAGGGGCGCAACCAAAAAGATCAAAGAGGTAAAAAAACGGAGTTACATAACATGATCGTTACAAACTTTTTTAAGGTTGAGCATGTTTATTTAAATGTTTTGAACACAGAAAAAAATTCCCAGAAAGAAACTGCCGTCAGTAAGGCTAGCCAGAGAGAAAATGTTTAGGATTTTTGAAGAAAATTGGATTTTTTTTCGCATATTTCATCTCAGAACTCTAAACTCATCGTTACAAGTCCTGGCTCCTTTTTAAAACGTAAATATAAGCTCCTTGAACAATAGAATGGCCTCTCTGTAAAGTTCTTAGTGTACCATAGGCTCTTACATATACAGGAATTTAACACTTTCGGCTAACTTGACTCAGTACCGTGCCTCAGATGTATTGTGTCATTATTACCTTTCTGGCTGCGCCTCCTGACGGCCCACACTTTCTGGCGATCTTATTTTATTCATTCTAAACATAAAATGTGTAGATACAAAAAAAATGAGTCTTGTAACGATGACATGATTTCAGTGATTTTTAAACTGTGTTCGTGACGCTACTGACAGGAGGTGCCCCGCCAGAAGTCGATTTTATGAATCGTTATCATCCATTAAACCATAAAAATGATGAGCTGCCGAAAAAGCCACCTAGCTCCCGCTCTATACGAGAAATATTAATTTTATTTTACAAAGGTGAAAGGCACCTAATGTTTTTTGACCGCTGATTCCAAATATTACGTCAAAAATATGTTTCACTGCTCAATTCTTCGCAAATTGACATTTAATCACTAAATTCGGGGTTAGATGGCTAACAAATCTAATAGAACGACACGCGTTAAAATGAAACTTTTGTATCGTTTAAAATAGCTCTAGTCGCATGTTTCCAAAGTTTTATTGTTCCACGGACATGATGGTGGTATACTTCCCTCCCTCCCCCAAAAAAACGACTTCTACCTCTTATTCTGATTTTTCCATACTACGCTTGTGAGGGCTTGACAGGTCGGGTTTATTACGAAGAATATTGATACATTTTGACCAGGGACGCCAATACAACTCCCGGGGGTTGGAACCACCCCCTCTCTGAATTACAACACATTCCGGAAATACTGAGAAAGGGCTGAAGAACAGTTTGCCTCCGTCTTCAAAGGCGAGGAACACTATGGTTGCAATACTTTTCCCCCACTCTTCTGGGACTGCCTCTAAATAGAAAAGAACATCCAAAGTTCTGATTTTTCCTTACTACGCTTGTGAAGGCTTGACAGATCGAGGTTATTACAGAAAATATTGATAAATCGAGTATCTTTTGACTGGTAGACGCCAAAACATCTCCCTGGGGTTGGAACCACCCCCTCCATGACAAAACATTCCGAAAAATATTGCGAAAGGTCTGAAGAACGGTTGAACGGTTCCCTCCGTTTTCGAGGATGAGGAACACGATGGTGTCCATATTTTCTCTTCTACCCTCCTCTACCCTCTCTCTAAACTATCCATGGATTGAGAAAATCACCCCCTTTTTCGCTTCACGAATTTCTCACATGAAAACTATCAACTTACGAGAAAATATGCAAAGAACACGAAATGTTTAAAAATTTAGTAATGTGTATACATGTATATCTATTATACGTTAAACTTAGAAGGTGCGACTGTGCTTGTTCTTTT
This sequence comes from Rutpela maculata, assembly GCA_936432065.2. Classification (NCBI taxonomy): domain Eukaryota; kingdom Metazoa; phylum Arthropoda; class Insecta; order Coleoptera; family Cerambycidae; genus Rutpela; species Rutpela maculata. The sequence goes on from OW386288.2 coordinate 121,870,791, forward strand.
ATTGTATCAAGGTAAGAATAGTTAAATAATGATACCAAGGTAAGAATAGTTAAATAATGATACGAGTTTTTTTTACTTTTATATCTCTCTTTGATACAAGAAAAGAAAAAGCACAAGCCGCATCTTCTAAGTATACACATTTAAATATATACACACATTCCGCGCGGAGATATACCGAATAGATACAGACAACAATTTTTATCATGCCGGCTCTACATGTCGACAAGCGATATATAGAATAAGGGGTAATTTAAAAAAATGTTCACCACCTATTTTTTATTGCATATGTCAAAAGTACATGGGACATTTAGCCACTGTTGTTCGAAACGTATTTCCCGAGAATGTCAAATGTCTGCAGTATTCTCGCTTGTGAAAAACAAAATTTTCAAACATTTTTTGTTCTTTGCATATTTTCTCGAAAGATTATAGTTTTCACGTGAGAAATTCTTTAATCGAAAAAAAGGGTGATTTTCTCAATACATGGGTAGTTTAGAGGGAGGGTAAAGAAGGGTAGAAGAGAAAATATGGTCACCATCGTATCCTTCGCCATCGAAAAGCGTTCCTCAGCCATTTCGCAGTATTTTCGGAATGTTTTGTCATTCAGGGAAGGGATGGTTCCAACTCCCGGGAGTTGTATTGGCTTCTCCTGGTCAAAAGATACTCGGTTTATCAATATTCCCTGTAATAACCCCGATCTGTCAAGCCCTCGTAAGCGTAAGAATAGTATGGAAAAATTAGAACAAGTGGTAGTTTTTTCCATTTAGAGGTAGTTTCAGAAGAGTGGGGCGAAAGTATTCGTCTTCCTCGCCTTCGACAACGGGGGAAACCGTTCCTGAGCCCTTTCACAATATTTTGGGAATGTTTTCATTCAGGGAGGGGGTGTCAAAAAAACATAAGGATAGGTGCTTTTCACCTTTGGGTATTAATTTTTTTTTGTGCGTGTTATTCGCAAATTTGGCGAATGCGCTAGTGCTAATAAAAACGAATTATAATAATATTTTTGACAAACTATACGGTATTATTGCTTGATGGTAGTCCCATTGCAGTTTTTCATCAAGCTACGATCAGTACACAGTTGATTGGAGTCTCAAAAACTAGACAAACATAAACAACAAACTGTCATGTTTGACATGCTTACAAGTAAAAGTTTTGATAACGGATAAAGAAATATTTTTCGAAACGTTAACAGCCTTCGATTTAATTTTTGTCATTATCATTTAATAGTACAGTGATTAGAGGTTTTACCTTCGGAATAATGTCATATTGAACAGATTTCGTTCATTTTTGGCAGTATAATAGTAAATGCTTCACAGAAAAGTTTCTATATTGTGCGGGGGCTTGCTAATTTATAGGGGGTGGATGCCACCCCCTCTCAGGGGGTGGATCCTAAAAAATATATATATTTATTGGAGCTGAAAGAGAATCAAGTTTTAAGAAGAAAAGGTTCTATGCAATTTTTCACATAAATTGATAGTTTTTAAGTTATAACGACTTCAAAATTGCGATTTTAACTTAAAAAAAAGGTATTTCGTCAAGTATCCCGAAAAGTATTACTTTATCGAAAAAATGTTAAAGACCAATTACATAAAGTACAAACTGGGTATTAATTATATTTTTTGTTTATTGATGTAGGATTAATAATTTCGGAGATATTTAAGTTAATATTTGGTATCCAAGTGTTTCGAAATTACCTTTAAAGTTTAAAATGCATTTTTTTCTAAAGCAAGTGCTTTAAATAAGCAAAAAAATTTGAGCATCTTGGTAATGCTACATTTTAACGAAAAACTGTATTTGAGACAATTTTTTTAAATTACTGGCTAATTAGAATAACAAAATGGCGACCTCTTTATATAAAAAATATAAACTTCTTTATTTCTTAGGATAGAGGTGTAAAAAATAGTTTGAAAGCGCAATTAATTGTCTTTAATTTCATTTCTTAGCATGCGTGACGTAGGTCTCACAATTTCTGAGATATTTAACATTTAAACTGCATTTTTTGTCTTATAAACGTTCGGATACCATTTATAAACTTTCATGTCTCCGAAACTACTAAATCTATGTAAATAAATAAACAAGCGAAATTCATTATCAGTTTATGAGTTTTATTTTTGGTCTCTACCCATTTTTCAATAAAACTAATATTTATTGAGATATTTTGAAAAAGAAAAAAAAAATACGTCGTATCGAAAATACCTTTATAGTTCAAACTGTATCTTTTTCTAAAGCAAGTGCTGTATACAAACCAAAAAATTTGAGCATCAACGTCATGCTATATATTAATGAGAAACAGTGTTTGAAAGTCCTTTCTTTTTTTAATTACTGGCTAATTACAGTAACAAAATGGCGACGTTGTTATTAAAAAAATGTGTAGACGCACATTGCTTCGGTCATAACTTCTTTGTTTTTTATGCTACAGAAACAAATAAAAAAATAGTTGAAAGCTTAATTAATATCCTATTATTCTACCTATTAGCATGTTTGGCGTAGGTGTCACAGTTTCTGAGATATTTAACTCTCACTCTAAATAATTATCTTATGAACACTTGGATGCCAAATGTAAACTTAAATATATCCGAAATTATTAATCCTACATCAATGAACAAAAAATATAATTAATTCCCAGTTTGTACTTTCTGTAATTGGTCTGTAACATTTTTTCGATAAAGTAATACTTTTCGAGATACTTGAGGAAAGCCGTTTGGAAATACCTTTTTTTTAAGCTAAAATCGCAATTTTAAAGTCGATTTAACTTAAAAACCATCAATTTATGTGAAAAATTGCATAGAACCTTTTCTTCTTAAAATTTGATTCTACTTCAGCTTCAATAAATATGTATATTTTTGAGAGCCACCCCCTGAGCGGGGGTGGCATCCACCCCCTATAAATTAGCAAGCCCCCACACAATATAGAAACTTTTCTGTGAAGCATTTACTATTATACTGCCAAAAATGAACGAAATCCGTTCAATATAACATTATTCCGAAGTTTTGCATATTTTTTACCCCTAGGTACAAACTGTACTATAACATTTTTGTATCAGTTTAAATATTTTTAGGTAAGACACTTTGTACTAGAAGTATTAAAAACCAGCCTCTGTCTATGCACCTGAAGTTTCCAACGTTCACTTGAACGAATCTCATATGAAGAAAAAAAATTAATAAAAATTACACTTCGATTAAGAGCTAAAACGCTTAAGTATTGTGATATTATTGTCATCAAATATGGCAATGAAGTGTTTACGCCTAAATCGATGTGTGGTTATTATTATACTCTTCGCAAATACGAAAACGAAGAGTATATTGCATTTGATCGGCACATTTCTAAAACTGTAAATATCGCTCGCAGACAAAAAAATTTCATATCATTGTGTTAGAGAATGAATTCTGAACGACTTTCAAAATGTCCGTCTCTCCGTCCGTCACGTTTCTTCTAAGCACGATAACTCGAGAACGAAACTGAAATTTGGATAGTAAGTTAGTGTTATCTAAGGGAAGAACCCCATTGTTTTTGAACAAAATCGATCGGTAAATAAAAATGTTATTATTAATGATTTAAATTTGAGAAAATTTTTTTTGATTTTTAGGTTTTTATAAAAATTTACATTTTTTTATATGCTAGTTGGTAGTGTAGTTCTTGCGCTTTTGACTCGAAATCCAAGGGTCCCAGGTTCGAAACCCACGTGGGGTATGGTATAGTTTTTTCTATAGTCTTTCACGAACTAAGTTCGTACTGTAAAATTAAAAATGTCTTAAACTAACATTATTTATAAAAAACTGCGAAGAGTATCCTATAGAATGTGTAACAATTGTATAAAGTTTAGTAAACTGGCGAAGAGTAGGTACGTTTTTAGCTTGTTAACTTTTCTTTTTCATCTAAAATTCGTTCAAATGAACGTTCGAAACTTCAGGTACATCTCTGTCTGATACTTTTGGTGCAGAGGTTTCTTTCATAAAAATTTTTAAATATTTTTACAGTGGCGATAACTAGACAAAATTCATATTTCGTAGAAATTGCATTAAAATTAGTAGTTATAGTTTTGTTGAGTAGTTGAGCTAATCTGATGTCACAAGTTAAAAATTTGAAATGATGAATCCAATATGGCTGCTATAATTGCAAATTTTGGCAGATCTATAGGAAATTTCGTACATGGAGATTTTGATAACGGGTCTGGTCTTAAAGTTAAAAAAAATCAAAACGACGGGTATTTTCTTACTACGTGGAAGCTAAAGATGTAAAAAAAAAGTGAAGAAAAATTTCTTTGTAACGCCATATCCTAAAATGACTTTTTTTTGACAATTTCAATGAATCAAAGCAATGTTATTATTGATAAATGTAAAACAAAGAAAGAAGAGTAAAATAAAGAAATTTTATTTCACAGTGTGATATGAAACTTGTTGGTTCCTATGGAAACAGCAATAGAATTTAGTTTATTTTTACAAAATTATATTGTTACCTAATTTCGAATAGCGATACAAAAATTTTTGTATATAACTCGAGACTAAAATGTGTTTTTTTTTACTCGTGTGTTTTATAGCACTCGCCTTCAGCTCGTACTATAAACGCCCGACTTGTAAAAAACACCATTTTATCCACTTGTTATATAAAATACTATTTCACTCTTTCATTTTTTAATAATTTTCGAAATAGGTCGGTATAATAAAAAAGACAAATAATTAAATCAAACGTATTATTGACCTACTTCAATCGATATTAGAGTTAAGCGGACGACTGTGATACTTTATTTCACAATTTTTAGTAACATTTTTTTCAAAAAATTTTTTGCGGCAGTAAAAATGTTGAATAGGGCAATACGTTTCGAAGTAATCGTTGAAACAAACTAGCACTATCATTTAACATACACTTGAGAGATTTGGTTACTTCTTTTTGATATATTAATTCAGTCGAAAATTTTTAAAGGAAATTTTTTTAATCTTGACTCCAACACCCTACATTGTAGAAACGAAACATTTTCGAACACATTTGTTCTGAACTATTTTCTTATCCAGTCGTAAACTGTAAAATTTTTTAACTCCTTGTATATATATAAAAATGAAAACCAAAACAACATTCACCGGCTCGAGATGTATATTTATTCAAATAACTACACTACCTGATTGCAAAGTATGATTGAACTATTTTAGGAGTGTCCACACTACATTTTTAAAATAATTTACACACAAGAATGACGTATTTTAAGGACAGTTTGAACGAAATCAACCCTTACCTTCAACATGACAATTCAAGCATGAATGTTAATGACATGAAATAAGAGAAAATAGTCAATGACTGATAATTCTGTTTACATTTTTCAAGGTCAGTTAAAAATGCAATTACTATTTGTTGCCATATTAAATAAAATTAAGATAGTATTAAACGATTGTTTATATACTTATTTGATTATATCGAAAGTAAATCAAAGGACACAATCATAATTTTGGTTAATAATCACTTTTCCTGGTTTTGCCAAATTAAAATTCACAATTTCATAGTTCCTCTACCACTAACCCTACAATGGACGTTATGTATGAAACCAGGTCAGGTATATATTATAACGACGGCGAAAGAAATCGAAAAGCTAATTCTACAGTACATCACAAACAGTTTTGCAGAAGTAAGCCGAACAGAGATCATGCTGAGTGGAAGGAATTCTTTAAATTATACAATACATACACATTTCACGTGTAGCACTGACTGTCGTTTCAACAACTCTGATGTCGGTTGCTTCTTGACGTATCTGATTCAGTGTAGCCGGACTGGAGATTCCATCATCGATCCCACAGGCGAAGAGAGGTCACGTGATGTTCACGCGCAGACCATGTGCTCGTTCCAGCTGATTATTGAGGAATTTCAGTCTCGACAATAGCTGCAAGGGTTGCATTCTTTTTTGTGTAACGACTTTATAAGAAAATAAATTTACCGATGATGCCACTGCATTGATTATACTAGGAATTTCGGAATAAGTTCATGGAACTCTGTCTACTTTGGTAGAAAGAGTAATTGACAATAATAATATCCTTGTAACGGTACACGCTATACCTAATGTTATTTTGCTTATAGCTGTTTTTTGTTATACCAAAAAAGCGTCTACGTGATCTTGAGTTATTTAAAAAGTTTTGATTTATTATTATTACACAATTCCTTCCAATATTTTAAATGACAAAATTATTTCAAAGTCTGAAACATAAGTTTTTTTCATATTGATCATTTAATGACTACACAGCAGATATATTTTATGAAATCGCAGTGTTCAATGTTGACCTTTCGTGAACTCTCCAAATATTCGATTTAGCACAATCGATTTGTACAAACTTTTTAGATATTGACATGGTATTCCCTACGCTACTTATAAGCAGATAAACTAGTCAAGTAAAATCCGAAATATTCACACTATTAATGAAAATTACAAAACTAAAATTAAGCTTTTTTCAACATAACATATTGAATCATAAATCAGTACCTATAGCGTGTGCTATTTAATACCGCTATTTTGGAACACGTTGGCCAATTTATTTTTTTTTTTTTTTTGAGATATAGTGCTCGATGAGTTTTATTAAACTGTTTTGAAAATTTTTTAATTTTTGCAAAATAGGATAGTGTATTTGATTCGCAGTTGTCTCAAATATCTCTATTCAAAATGTTAGCTCTATACCTCATATAGGGTGTCTGTTATTCAATAGCCAGATTTCAATTTCTCACTTTTCGACTGGCCTTGTATAAAAGTCGGTTACATTTACTAAAAAGGTAAAGTAGAGATTCGACTTAAGGAACATTAAGTAATAAATGAGGAAGAATAAAAAAGTTATTCTTTAAATAAATAATGCTTCTATACATTGTTCAGTTGCTGTACGCAGGTGCCTTAATGAAAATGTTTCAAAAAAATTGATTAGACGGAATAGCTTTTCTTTTTTCTTCCTCATTTAGTATCTGATGTTGATGTCACTAAATAAGGAAGAAAAAAATAAAGCTATTCCATCCAATTCATTTGTTTGAAAAATTTTCATTAAAGCACTTACGTTCAGTAACCGAATAATGTGTAGACTGTAGACGCACTATTTATTTAAAAAATAACGTTTCTTTTTTCTTACTCATTTAGTGTCTGATGTTCCTTAACCCAATAGTGCCTATTGTATGATTTATCATACAGAGGTTAGGTTGTCTCTAATGAAGTGTAAACAAATCGAGTGTGATAAATTCAGTGATTTTACCCATCTAAAGTGTTATTTGCATACATAGACAATAAGCTTAGGACAAAAATTCGATTGTTTTATACTTAAATAAGTTATAACCGAGCGTTCTATAACCTGTAAATTTCTACGCAGCAGAAAATGAGCTCACGGTAAGCTTATGTTTCACAATTTTCATTTGAATATAATTTATTTGCCTTTTATTCATGTAATAATTCTTTATACATATTATAGGATGTACTTATACCATTTCATAGTCATATCAATTCTTTCTGTAATTGCAGCAGCGGAAAAAACTTTCCGTATGATATATCATACGGTAGGCAGATGGCGGTATGAATATTAGTTTTGTTTCAGAACTTCTTTTTCATTGGATAAGGCTATGGAGCCTTATTTTGGCCGTAACAATATGGAGCAATTTATAAAAAGGGAAAGCCAATTCGCTATGGCTTTAAATTTTGGTGCCTCACAGCCCCCCAGTTGTGCTTGGGGATAAAATCAAGGGTAAAACTTTGAGATCCAGTGTCACCGAGAAACTTTGTATGAGATATATTCCCCCTCATTCGACCATATATTTGGAGAATTTTTTCAACTCCTTACCATTACTTGAACTTCTGCAAAATAATGAAATTCAATGTATTGAACCGTATAGAGAAAGCTTCTTTAAAAGAGCTGCAATAAGAAAAACGAGGGACTTCTCATACTCTGATTGAATCTAATAGTGGTATTCATAGTCAAGTGAATATCGCAACCAACATCAAAAACAAAGAAAATTGTTTGGCAAAAGTCACGTGCAAAAGATGGTCTAAACAACAAAGGAAGCAAGTTGATGTGGATCAACCGACACTTATAAGTCTCTATGACCAAGGAATTGGAGGTGTGGATATGTTCGATAAAATGAGAGAACTCTATCATATACGAATCAGATCTTGCCAATGGTATTGGGCAATGTTTCGCTTTTGCTTGAATGGATCGGTAGTGAACATGTCTTTTTAGTTTTGTCTATCCAAAAGTGTCCCTTCTGCAGTTTTTGAGGAGAATTGTTCTCACAACTTTAACTGCCCCTGAACATTTAGCTGGCCCCAAACCAAAAGGTAGTAGGAATATATTGAAAGAGGTCAGATATGGCAAAACTGATCACCTGATTGACAAAATTGCTACACAAAGACGTTGTGGATATTGTGACAAATGTACAAAATTTTCTTGTGTCAAATGTAACATAGGATTACATTCAGATATATGCTTTCGAAGATATCATATCCCTTCTATGTTATATATTCTGCTACTTTCTCTTAAATTTATATAATTTTTTATATTATAATAAATACATTCCTTTAATAACATTCTACATGCATATTCCTATGGTATTATATATCATACGTCAAAAAAATTGGTGAAAATGCACAGGAATAAATAAAATGCGGTTTGGGGGGTACTGACAAGCCCTAAATGAACGTCAATCGATATTTTTTTCAAAAGTTTTCCAAAAAAAATTACTCGGGCACTATTGGGTTAAGTCGAATGACTACTTTACCTTTTTAGTAAACCTAACTGACTTTTATACAGGGCCAGTCGAAAAGTGAGAAATTTTGCTATTGAATAACAAACATCCTATATGGAGTATCGAGCTAAAATTTTGTAAGGAGTTATTTGAGACAACTGCGAATCGAATACGCTATCCAATTTGCCGATAAAGAATTGCCTAATAGTCGATCTCGAAATTTCGACCCATTTAGAGGAGCCTTAGTAGGCCTTGAAAATATGAAAATTACAATTTTTTGAAAACAGTCAAATAGAGCTCATCGAGCAGTATATCTTCAACGTGTTCCAAAATAACGGGGTGTTGTGGTATTAAATAGCACACACTGTATAAATTTTATTTTTTGTAAATCACGAAATACATTTTTTTGTCAATTCAATTCAATTTATTGATAATGTACTGAAAGTTCTGGTTTCAGGAACAAAATTAACGGCTTGAGAATATTACAAAATATTTCAGGAAAAAATATTTGAGGACGGTAAATTTCAATTGTTTTTAATTTACATAATACAGAAGAAAATTCTAGAAAAACTCAATCAGAACATATTAGTCTCAAGAGAAGTGTCAAAAATAAAGAAGACATGAATAGGAACAAATATAGGAACCGAGATACAGGATTATCAGGCAGCCGCTCATAAATTTAACTTACTCTTTCTATATATACCTAAACAGCAACAAAGTGATTTAAATATTGAATCCAACTTAAATCCGAATCAGAAGTTTCATTCTATGTTCTTATCACCCATTCATTACCTGTGATGAGGCTCTACTTTTAATAAAAGCAGTTTTAGTCAAGAACTCCGCAGGACTGAATGATGTTCTCTACTTCCTGCTTACATGCATTGTCGAACTTCTTGCTCCGGTACGCAGATGACATTACCATCTTCCTAAGTGGAAATTTTGAGGGCCTGCTACGCGAAGTTGGTAGATAATTGGTGCACAGAACACTCCCTCTCGGTTAACTCCAAGAAAACTGAGCTAGTACTATTCACCAAGAAAAGGAAACTACCCCCTCTAAATCTGAACATAGAGGAGGTGGCGTTGAGGACTGCTCTGAGATTGCAATCTGTAGGCCAATGGTACATTAAGGGTACAGCTACGAGACATGCCCGCATCCTAGAAGATGCTACAACACAAATTCCTTATGCATTGTCGAACTTCTTGCTCCGGTGCTGACACATCTAATTAATAACTCTATTGAAGAAGGAACTTTCCCACAGAATTTAAACCTATCGCTTGTTAAACCCACTCACAAAAAAAAATGAAAAAGATTTGATAGAAAACTACAGGCCAAGTCTCTTTACTTTCGATGTTTTCAAAAATGTATGAAAAAGCTCCTTATTCAAGATTATTAAATTTTTTTAACAAAAATAATATTAGCACCGACGCTCAGTTTGATTTCCGCAGAAGCTGTTCTTCCCCTTCACCCTACCTTCCGTAGGCAGGTAGACCATCGGATGAAGGTTGTCATTTGTTCGAACGGGATTTTTCATTGAGTTTTTCCCGTACTAGTAACCCGACCTCTTAAAACAGTGCGCGTGTGCGCGCTTAAACAAAATTCGCCATTTTCTATTTATTTCTAAGTAGTTCTAAGTATTTTAAAATCGTTCGTGATTATTTTTCAATAAATTGTTAGGTTTAAGTTTTATTTTACTTACCGTTCTAGCCGAGGTTGGACCTGCCCCACCCGGCCACCCATCTACCACGGCGTTGCGCGCCGTGGTGGTGTGGCCGGCTCTGAACCGGGTTCCAACTCAGGCGCATTTTTTGTAACTGAAATGTTAATAAATCTTTTTGAATTGAATTGAATTGTTCTTCACACGATGCTATTTTAACTTCTGTTAATTCTATAATTAGTAGCCTTGAGAATTGAAAATGTGTTACGGGCTTATATTTTGAATATTCAGATGCCTTTGTCATGGTAAACCATGTCATTCTTGAGCAGAAATTAATCATAAATGGTTGTACTGATAGTAGATGGCAGGGAACATTGTTCTACCATGAAACCAGTCACGGAGGGGTACCCCAAGGGAGTATCCTGAGTTTCTTTCTCTTTTTAATCTTTATTAATAACATAATGAATCTCTTCTTACTGGTAGATCATTATCTATTATATCTGCAGATGATATGTCTGCAATCATAGGAACAGAAAATTTAGGTAAGTTTAGTGAAGCAGCCAGAAATTGTGCCATAACTGCCCACAGCTATAGCGTCACTAATAAACTTCTTTTAGATAGTTCAAAAACTGAATTGACAGTTTTTCGCACTACTGCCACTGATTACAGCGTTTTGGTTAGATCTGTTGAGTTGAGCATTAGACAAACTCATAAGAGTAAATTTTTAGATGCTCTGATAGATGACAGACTATCTTGGAATCCTCAAATTGATGAAATTTTAAAAAACCTTTCCCTAAACTGCTTCGTAATCCGAAGACTTAGATCTTACATGAACAGTAATGTTTTGTTATCATTTTATAATGCAAATGTTAAATCTGCTCTGAGTTATCGTATAGTTAGCTGGGGCAATGCAAATAGAATCAATGAAATTTTAGTTTTAGTATATGTTAATATAATATAAAACCGCATATTTCAGTTAGAAAAGTTATTGTATCGTTTCACCAGTAGTGTTCCAGCGAACATGTCCTCTGATATTTTTTACCGAAAAAGTGGTAGGCCACTGACATTTTTCCATGTGGATATTTTCTCTGATTGACCTGGTCAATTAACTACTCTACACAAAAACGGTCTCTTGCATTTTGAAATTTCGTAAATTTGTAAGAGAATCATGAAAATGTAGCAAAATAAAAATTTCACACCTCTCCTCAAAATTTCTCAGAAAATAGAAAAGAACAGTCCCTTTTCAAAAACCTCCATAAGACTCATTTATAGGATCCCAAAATATTGTAAATATTCTCAGTTACCTCCTTATACAGGGTGTTCTTTAATGAGGGTGTGCTTCCTTGGTTAATTTTGTGAAGAAAAGTTCATATGAACATATATCCGCAAAGGCTTAAAGGTTTTTGCTACACACTTGACCTTTTTTAAATCGTTATTTTTTAATATCTTAGAAATACTTTAAATATAATTTTCAATTTTTTAATATGTTAATATGATATAAAACCACTTATTTTAGTTAGAAAAGTTATTTTATCGCTCCACCAGTAGTGTTCCAGCGAACATGTCCTCTGATATTTTTTACCGAAAAAGTGGTAGGTAGGCCACTGACATTTTTCCATTTGGATATTTTTTCTGATTAAGCTGGTCAATTAATTCTACACACAAACGGTCTCTTGCATTTTGATACAGATACAGGTACCAGGTAAACCAGATAGAGGTACCAGGTAACCATTTTGATACAGATACAGGTACCAGGTAAATTTATAAGAGAATCGTGAAAATGTAGCGAAATAAAAATTTCACACCCCCTCTCCTCAAAATTTCTCAGGAAATAGAAAGGAACAGTCCCTCTTCAAAAACCTCCATAAGACTCATTTATAGGGTGCCAAAAATGACGGCATAAGTCCACAAATAGAGTATCGCAAATTTCCTGGTTGAATGATGGAGTAGCTATATTAAACTCCGCCAGGACTTAAATATAAATAAAATTATTATTATTATTAATGATATATACTATTTGCGATTTTTTTGCGCAAATTATTATTCATTAATCACCTAATTTATGGTAATATTTTAATATTTATGATATTGTTCAAGCAATTATAAATTATTTAAGCTATTTTATTTTGCTATTTTAATTTATAGCAAAATATAATTGTTTAAACAATTTAAAATTCTTAAGTATGTTAAGAAAAACTCAAATTACACTAAGTAATAATGGGTGAACACAAATAAGAAATATATAAATCAGAAATACGCGATATTCTATTTTTGCGCTTATGGTCTTTCTAGAACCCTATAAAATTATGGAGGTTCATACATGGACGTGTTCAGCCAATTTTGCTCAAATTTGCTTACTTTTCACTACAAATTTGAACTGCCCGCGCCCTATTTCACATCCTGAAATGACATTTACTTAAAAAATATACTTGACTCGATTTATATTTTTATCAGGTTTACAATAATTCCATCATTTTTTTAACAAAACAAGTATGCACATAATAAGAGAGCCGCGCAAGGTTTTAAGAAATATTTTACGCTTTAAACAATACAGTTCTTTTGCATAGAAATAACCATAACTTTGTTATTATGGATAATAATTCATCAAAAATTAAAAGATCTGCTAGAAAGATGAAGCAAGTATCTAATTTTCCGTTTTTTTCAGTTTTCCACCCCCCGGAAAATCTCGGGGTTGCTTGGACACTGATATCGCCAGACGAATTTAGCGGGTGTATATACATGTCAAGTACTATATAATAGCTCAATCATTACATTTCTACCTTCCAATGTTCCACGGAACACATCTCTAGAGGAATTTTTCGAATTCTGAACCTCTATTACTAGGCATCATATGTTCAAAGTTATCATCTAATATATAAGAAATAACCCTAACCTTTATTTAGGTCAATAATAGGAAACATTTACCTTAATATTACCACAAATTAACTTGCTAAAATAATAAATATATTAATATAATGGGGCTATACAAGTTGTCCGGAAACAAAGTAGAAAAAAATTAATTGTAGATTCCTTAGCTCAAATTAATTGGCGTCTTCATATAACATTTTTCAAAATACCCCTTCGTTGTCAAGTTACAGCCCCTTTAAAGGGGTACGTTAAAAACTGTTTTAATTTTTTTACTCAAAAAATAAAATTTTAAAAGACAATATATTTGGCATATCTACTATACTTATTGAAAGGCATCTTTTGAATTGTTTTCATCCCCTTGAATGCTTCATCAAGGGGTGGAATGGGCAACCCCCAATATATTATTAAAAATATTTTTGTAGCCATTTCATTGTACATTTCAGAATAAAATATTTTTTGATTCCCTTGTTAATTCTAAAACTTTTTCTCCTCTTTAAAAAATGCCATGTTACCAACCGTTTTCGTGATAAAAAAAAAATTACGTTTATGCAATTGAGTTTATTTCAATCATTACTGAACGACAATGTTTTAAAACTTTTAGTAGGCTGCTATAATCAAGGGGATGAAAATAATTCACAAGATGCCTTTCAATAAGTGTAGTAGATATGTCAAATATTTTGTTTTTTTTTTTGGAATCTTATTTTTTAAATAAAAAAATTAAAACGTACCCCTTTAAGGGACTGTAACTTGACAACAAGGAGTATTTCGAAAAATGTTATATGAAGAACCCCAATTAAATTGGGCTGAGGCTGAGGAATCTACAGTTAATTTTTTTCTACATTGTATAACATTTCATTGCCTTAACCTCTAGAACAAAATGCCTTTGTTTGCCTATTCTCAACTTCGGATTTACTTTCACTTCTGTCCCCACATTGGTAAATCTGTGACAGATTGAGGTAAATTTGCCTATCAATAAATTGGTAAGACAAATATTCTGTCCTAATAGTAGGTCAAATTGAAGTGATTCTGACTGTAAATGATTGATAGACAGTAACCTATCCTTAATGTGTGTGGGTGGTTGTTATTTGCTCGGTATACAATAGAGCTTATTGTCTGAAGCATGTCCAGCAGATGTATGAGCTCATTCGTACTTAGGTACGCAGGCATATAATTATCATATAATTATTTTTCCGTTTTTTTTATTCACATCTAAACAATTCTCCGAAATATGAAAATAGCACATGTTTAAACGAACCTTTGTAAGAACCAAAAAGCATCTATTGCAAGTATATTACAGACTGGATTGAACTGTAGTTTTACTTACAGTTAGGAATTGCAATTTACCGGAAGATTTAATATCCGGTAAATCGGTAAATAAAAATGTAAATATTTACCGGTAATTTTTAAAATAAATGATTAGGGTGGCGAAAATGGCAATTGTCTTTTTTCATGTACAAAATTATCTAAATTTAACAAAAAACATTTTTATACACGTATAATTAATATAATGAACAAACAAAAAGCTTTTTATTAAAAGAAAAAAATATAAATGAATTAAATTTAAATAAATAATGATTCTGTAAATAATAAAAATATCAACTTAAATAACAAAAATTATAAACATAAACTCAAATAGGGCGTTTACCGAATACCTAATCTAAAAATACAATATTTTTTAAAAATGGCCCGTTAAAAGGATTAGTAAAAAATATTATTTTGGGTATTCAGCAGATAACTTTCAAAGAAAACATTCGTTTCTTTCATATACCATTGGTGCAAGTCTGACCAAAAAAGGAAGATCGACAAGACTCCCCCCTACGGTGACTTATCGGCTTCTTTCATACACCTACCATATCTAATATTCAGCATGAAAAACAATAAAACAACCACTCTTTCTATATATTGATGATTCAAGTCTGATCATGCTAATATATATAATATTAAGCATCTCTAGCCCTACCTAGAGGATACTATATCACAATCAAACGTTTATTACATTTTAAAGTCAAGAAAATACTAAAAAGCACAAAGAAAATAGTTATAAAATTTCGCTCACCGCATGCATGTCCAATAATTGAAGTGTATCATATTATCGATGGATTAATTCCTTTAAACATTGTACAATCTTTTTCGTTCTCTTTAGAACTCGTCAGAAGGACATAAATCCAATTCGAAATAAAAGTTACTATTAGAAAATAAAAATGAAATATTTTCATGTCAAAAAAACTGACAGGAAGACATCTATTTACTTGACAAATATATTAAAAATAACAAAAAAACAAACATTCCTTTAGAGCCCCAAAACTCGTCTAGTTTAATAAATAAATACCTATTATTTCTCCTTACATCATTGTTAAAAAATATTATTTTGGGTATTCAGCAGATAACTTTCAAAGAAAACATTCGTTTCTTTCATATACCATTGGTGCAAGTCTGACCAAAAAAGGAAGATCGACAAGACTCCCCCCTACGGTGACTTGTCGGCTTCTTTCATACACCTACCATATCTAATATTCAGCATGAAAAACAATAAAACAACCACTCTTCTATATATTGATGATTCAAGTCTGATCATGCTAATATATATAATATTAAGCATCTCTAGCCCTACCTAGAGGATACTATATCACAATCAAACGTTTATTACATTTTAAAGTCAAGAAAATACTAAAAAGCACAAAGAAAATAGTTATAAAATTTCGCTCACCGCATGCATGTCCAATAATTGAAGTATATCATATTATCGATGGATTAATTCCTTTAAACATTGTACAATCTTTTTCGTTCTCTTTAGAACTCGTCAGAAGGACATAAATTCAATTCGAAATAAAAGTTACTATTAGAAAATAAAAATGAAATATTTTCATGTCAAAAAAACTAACAGGAAGACATCTATTTACTTGACAAATATATTAAAAATAACAAAAAAACAAACATTCCTTTAGAGCCCCAAAACTCGTCTAGTTTAATAAATAAATACCTATTATTTCTGGTTACATCATTGTTAAAAAATGTTATTTTGGGTATTCAGCAGATAACTTTCAAAGAAAACATTCGTTTCTTTCATATACCATTGGTGCAAGTCTGACCAAAAAAGGAAGATCGACAAGACTCCCCCCTACGGTGACTTGTCGGCTTCTTTCATACACCTACCATATCTAATATTCAGCATGAAAAACAATAAAACAACCACTCTTTCTATATATTGATGATTCAAGTCTGATCATGCTAATATATATAATATTAAGCATCTCTAGCCCTACCTAGAGGATACTATATCACAATCAAACGTTTATTACATTTTAAAGTCAAGAAAATACTAAAAAGCACAAAGAAAATAGTTACAAAATTTCGCTCACCGCATGCATGTCCAATAATTGAAGTATATCATATTATCGATGGATTAATTCCTTTAAACATTGTACAATCTTTTTCGTTCTCTTTAGAACTCGTCAGAAGGACATAAATCCAATTCGAAATAAAAGTTACTATTAGAAAATAAAAATGAAATATTTTCACGTCAAAAAAACTGACAGGAAGACATCTATTTACTTGACAAATATATTAAAAATAACAAAAAAACAAACATTCCTTTAGAGCCCCAAAACTCGTCTAGTTTAATAAATAAATACCTATTATTTCTCCTTACATCATTGTTAAAAAATCTTATTTTGGGTATTCAGCAGATAACTTTCAAAGAAAACATTCGTTTCTTTCATATACCATTGGTGCAAGTCTGACCAAAAAAGGAAGATCGACAAGACTCCCCCCTATGGTGACTTGTCGGCTTCTTTCATACACCTACCATATCTAATATTCAGCATGAAAAACAATAAAACAACCACTCTTTCTATATATTGATGATTCAAGTCTGATCATGCTAATATATATAATATTAAGCATCTCTAGCCTACCTAGAGGATACTATATCACAATCAAACGTTTATTACATTTTAAAGTCAAGAAAATACTAAAAAGCACAAAGAAAATAGTTATAAAATTTCGCTCACCGCATGCATGTCCAATAATTGAAGTATATCATATTATCGATGGATTAATTAGTGAAATATTCAATTTCCTGTCGCAAGATATTGTCAATGTCTCTCTTACTTGTATTTCTTAGGGTTTGGTGTTTGGGTTTTACTTTTTATAATATTATTTATTTATTGTTAAAAGTGCTCAGTGTTGGGACAGTCACTCTGTATTTAGTGAATATTAGTCACTGACATAAATAGAAACGTTGAATACGTTACATATCGTAAGTTCAGAATTTACCGAAATAACCGGTAAAAAATGAAAATAACCTGTAATTATCGTCATATGTTTTTTGTCCTGTTAACCGGTTAACCGGTATTGCAATCCCTACTTACAGTCTTACTATTTGAATCAATCTTTTAAGTCTTTTGATGATGATGAGAGTGATCAGCAGACCGTCGCTATCCGTTTTAGTCCAAGAATTAACCTATACTGATTATCGTTATCAATTTGTGACGCTGTCTGCTTTACTATTAACTGACATGTATAATAGAGCATTATACAATACAAAATAAACATATTTACAAGAGTATATTATTAGATATCACTGATTGAGTGACTTTAAACGTGGCTAGTCTATAATCCATTTAATAAAAGTATTATGACTACTTACACTCATTTATTACATGCACTTGCAAGATATGAGATAGCTGATAAACTAATTCCTTAGAATCAAAGTAAATGAAGGTAAATTACTTTGATCATAATATGTCAAAGACCCAGAGATAGTGATTAAGCATACTAATCTTTTCTTATCTACCTTTAAACTTCGTGTTATGTTCTAGATACTGTGATGTATAAAAAGTGCATTCACGTGAAATTTATATTTCTTATTTAGGTACTACATAACATAATCCAAGCGGCGACCACATGGGAACTCAGCTGATAATGATAATATATCAGAATGAAACACATAATTAAATCAATACAATAGTAGTATATGAATAGTATACCTAAGGTTTTTGAAACCGCTATGGACGTAATTGCAAAGAAAAGTTAATTCCGATTGGATTTTTTTACATTCGGGTAATACTAGAAATATTGTTTTTTCTCTATATACATAGAGGCCGCTTATGTAGATCATACTTATAAAGAAAGATATCGAGGGCCAGTAGTGCAATAAAAACTTGATGGGGTAGTTATTATTGGATTTACTTAAGTCATAGTCTATCAAAAAAGTGATATTTGTCAATCTAAACCAAACTTAGAGATACCTGCTTCATATTTATAAACAAATATAGTAAATATTATTATTAACATTTTCTGTCGATAATAATAATCTCTGATAAGTAAGTCTTAATAAACTTACTGATTCCACTTAATTTGTTCACGATTTTCGGCAAACATCAGAAAAAGCCAAGTCGGAGATATAGTAGCGTTGTATATTTAGAGTATTATTTTAAACCAGTATATACGATTTTGAAATAAAAAAAATATATAATTTTTTATAACCTAAAAATTGAAAATGCTACTGGGCAATTTTTGTCAAATTTTCAGAAAATATGTGACAATTTCAAAACTGATTAGTTTCTGGATGAACGCTAACTAGAACGCTTTGATAAGTTTAATAAAGTGTATATATAAAAACGCAAGTTTTTAAACGACTTCATCTCGGTCTTCATAAAATTTAAAAAAGGGGAAGTTTCTTACTTCGACTTATTTTTTTTATGTTTGGATTTCCACGAAATTTTCTCAACCTGTAAGGAATGGCTCGACAGTGGTTCTATACTAATTTCATCAAGTCTAGTAGAATTTCTTATCCGAGGATTTGGTGAAGTCGCTAGATTAATATAATTCATTCAATTTTGTGATAAAAAAAAATCAAATTCCGTCGGAGGTTGCCATCTGGCTGTCGATGCTAGCAGGCGTATCTCACAGTGCTCTGTCTATAAAAATATCTAAAAGTTAAATACAAAGTGTAGAAGATATATTTAAGTTCGCATAAGTGGATGCCATGTGTTTGAAAATTAATATATTTCTCGGAGCATTTTCAGTAATTTAAAAAAAGTCTTAGTGTTTAATTAGGTACACAAATCAAAACTTTCCACAGTGCTTTTGGTCTATGCAGTAAATCATAGTATAGTGCAGTGACATCGTCTAGTAATACACGAATAGAGAAACATAAAACAACGATAATTGACTTTATCCATTCTATTTACATTAATAATAACAAATGCATGATTTTTTAATTAACAAGCCCACGTAGCTTAGTATGTTATCACTTTTTGTGTTGTAATTTAAGTAAGGGTAAGAAACACCAATTTTTTTAGAATTATTCAAATGTCGGCATTCTGGGCATAACTGGTGACCAGACTAAATAAATCCGTCAACACCGATCTCTTATTCACTTGAGTGCAATAAGACTGTGTAATATATAAATATTACCATATCCTCCGCCATTTTTTAAGAAATCGCGTATGCAAATTATAATACACAGACACAAAAGAAAAGTGAAAGTGATCTATTTCTGGGACTCCATTGGAGACTTCATTATTTCGACATTCTGAATACGAATCAGGTATCCGTTTAGCTCCGTTACCCTTAAATTTTTAGTACATCGCGAAAATAACCTAAATTATGAGTTTTTTTAGGTTATTTTCGCAATTTACAAAAAAAATGGTGGCCAATGGGGCTAAACAGGCACATGATTCGTACTCAGCACGTCGACATACATATGGGTTACACAATGGAGTACCAGAAAAATACCATTTTTTAAAATTTTGTGTGCCTGTGTAATTAATAGCACTATTTGAAACACAAAATAAATTATAATTTACATTTTAAAAGCTCAGACTGAAGTAAAGAAAAGTATTTATGATATTATTATTAGTTGGCAGCATGGCTAGAACGGACGGAATGCCAAGACCAAATGTCATAAATAGTGTTGCGACCTATTTCATTTTGCTATTTTCCTGATGCAAACTGGTCAATTTACTTCTTTTAACAGTTTGAATCACTTATTTCAAATGCGAAACTAATAATTTCAAATAAGAGATTTTCTAACACGAAATTCGAATGATAATTGAAATAACTAAAAATACTTTCAAAAACTTAATTTGAAATAAAACAGAAAATAGGAATAAATCCACCTCTAAAAATCAAAATATACATCCTGGTACGTAAGGAGATAAGAGAGCGGACCAAGAACATTAAAGTAAAAAGGACAGCAAGTCAGTACAGACCTCAAACTACTATATGTGAAACTGGAGTACGAAAAGAGAAAAGAAGTACAGCAAATAACAAAAGTCCATACAATATCTGAAATATCTTCCTATTAAAGCACGAGGGCTTGCAGAAGAAGTATCGCAAAGAACTAGAGAAACAAATGACAGAGGAAGAATTTGATTGGACATTAATAAGTTCAAAAATAAAAATTGCAGCAAGAAAAATGTTTAAAAGGAGAGAAGTCACCTAATAGCCTAGCGAGAAAGGAAAAAACAACAACAAATATGAAATAGTAAAAAAGATAAACACATCATACAAATAATACCAGACGTGGAACATAAACGAAAAAGTTAAAAGAAAAAGGCATTATTCTAAAACATAGAAACCCTCACACCAGGACAGTGGCTAAACTAAACCTTCAGACACCTGAAAAAATACAGAAGAAACAATAATACGCACATAAGAAGATACATATCACTGCAACATTGGACCAAGATACTAGGAAAAAAAAGGGAACACAAAGAGAAAACGAACAAAATTAATACAAGAAATGAACCGCTAGCCCTAGGACAAGCCATCATCATAGGGTGAACAGCCAAAAGTAATGATTAGAGCTACAATCAAAGAAAATGATAGGTAAATTCAACCAAAAAGAGCATATGAAATCGCGCCTATCTAGTTTCATAGTTAAATCAATCAGAAAAGAATAGTCGTAAACAAATTGTAAACAAATTGTAGTTTAATAATCATATCTTCTTGTAACAAATTAAATAGTACAATGACATTTTTTTATGTTCACTAACCATTTTCAATTTGGTCTACAATTAAATAGTACAACGACTTTTTCTTTTGTTCACCAACTAATTTTTAGGTTGATTCACACTTTATTGTATGATGAAGTTTTTTTTGGTTAGCCAAAATCTCAGTATTGAGACATCAGATCACCCAAACCAAAGATTAGAGATCGTTTATAAGATCCATCCAAATATATCGATGATCCCTGAGAGAATTTGAACATTGCAATCATGTTATTAATTTTCTATAAATTCATAAGAGTATAAGATAATGCATGATTGGTTATTGTCAGTGATCTGTATGTGGCGTCATCTAGGAATAATTTCTGTCATAGACTACGTGGTAAGCAAGCAAATTTAATGGTAATTCTTTTAGAACTTCTAGAAGACGACAATAATATTGGTTTGTCTACCAAGTACAATAATACAACGAACTAATACTGGGTTAGAATTACAATTCGATAATACCTAAAAATAAAGTCTACTATTTATCTAGTTTCATTTGACAAAATTCAACAAATTATTAGTAAGATGAATAAATTATAGTCTTATGCACCTATTTTTTAAGTTAATGTTTATTTTGTTGTGTGACAATCACCTTTTGTTTAAAAATACTATTAATAATACTTCAATTTAACAAAATGAACAATATATATACTATTTTTTTTTTGATTGATTTAACCCATACTATTTGCAAACAAAAGCGCTGATGCGACATCTTAATTCATCAAAGTGGATGGCAGAACGATGTTATGTTTATGTAAACAGAACTGCGGGTTAACTCTACAATAATATTGGTTTCTCTGTCAACTATAATAGTAGAGCAAACTGCTACTGGGTTTACAATTACAATTCGACAATAGTTAAAAATAAAATATACTATTATCTAGTTTAATTTGACAGAATTCAACAAAATAATAGTCAGACGAAAAAAATAATAGTCTTATTCATCTATTTTTTAAGTTAATGTTTGTTTTGTTGTACGACAACTTTTTATTAATTAAAATAACAATCACCTCTTGTTTAAAAATACCATCAATATAATTTAGTTTAACAAAATTAACGATATTGTTAGTTAACCATTTTTTTTGTTGAATTTACCCATACTATTTCTTTGAGTGTAGAAGAAATACTGCATTAAGAGTAGAGAAAATAAATGAGTTAATGAATTATGAAATGGAACACAATCATACAAATATCTTTCCCAAAATCAACTCGCTATAAAATATTGATGACTACAGAAGAATAACACTCTGCAAATATTATGCACAATTCCCATTCGAATACATAGACATCATACTGCTAACGATGACATGTGGAGTTAAATACGAGGCAACAAAAGCTGACAGAACAAGTTTGAAAAGAGCCACTGGGAAAAACAGCAAGAATGAAGCAACTGCATAAAACGTCAACATAAATAAGAGAAAAAACAGTTAAACAAAATACAGAAACGCATGCAATGAAGTACTGGGATATAGACTCACCCTAAATTAAAAATATGGAAAACAGAAGGACTCAGAAGAAGATCAACCCTAGAAACCAAAACACAAAGACTCAGATCACGACACAATGTGGAAACGCATTTCACAAATACCTACACTTCCCATTACACATTCATCTACCATGCGTCATGTGGCTCTCGCTGCTAACAAGCATGACCCAAATCCAACCCAGCATAGACGCAGCCGGCCCGGCGTTGTTTTCCTGGAGCGGCAGTAATGCTTACCGATCAATCAATCAAAAATCAGATTCCGTCGGAATTACATTAACATTTGTAGTATTCGAATTAACTGATGAGGAATTCAATTCTACTGTTAAGAGAACACTAGGTAAGTGTCAAAAATAATTATTCAATATTCGCCGCTATATTGAGCTGGTTTCGGGATTCTCAGATTCGTGCTGTCCAAAACTCCAATGCCTGTGGTAAATTTCAACCGTCTTTGCTACTGAGTCATAGCCTCTGTAATCTTTGGCAGAAGAGGAGAACCACCTACGAACTAGGTTTCTTTAGTATTATTTAGTATTTTGCACTCTTACTTACTCTTACTGTAGTTTTATAAGCACTACCGGACTGAAATTCTGGATTGTAATATACCATGTACTGGAGAGTTTACATCCGCTGTTTGGAAGTAGGAACGTCATTCCTTGTGTCTTTATTTTGGCATAGGCTGGATACTGGCTTAGCTGCTCAACATTTACGCCAGAGAAATGATACTACATGTTTCACTGTCTTAAACCTGGTGCTGTAAGATGTTTGAATGCTTTTTTCTTACGATATAGTTCCTTCAATTTCACTATCTTTAGCGGTGTGCCTGCTACTGATCAGGATGCATTTCCTTGAAAGATTTCCTCTCAAAAAAGGAGTACTACAATAGACCTTACAGGTCGCAGCGGGGGAAGGCCAATCGCCCGCTCCTTCAGAGTAATCTAAAAAAAAAACAAACATTTCCTCTGAGTTTTGGCGTCTGCTTCATTTTACCCAAGTTAAAGCAAAAGGTTCTGCTCCAGAGCAAGTGCTCAACTTTCGGTATCAGCATCTCTTTCAATTTAATCATATATATCATAAAATATTTGCTCCATGAATATGCAGCAGAAGATGCTCAATTTTATTTATACGGCTGATGGTCCAGTCTAAGCGTGATATACCATTGTGTTCGCATACGTAATATCAGTGTAGAAACTAGTTAAAGACATTGTCGTTGTAACCACTCAGGTGCATTGCTCTGATCTAGTCGAAGTGCGATGCACCATACTCTCCGTACACGCAGGCGGCTTAGAAATCACACAACAATGAACCCAATTATCTTATTGATCAAAAACACGAAAAATTACCTGGGTCTTATCATAAAAAAACAACGATATATTAATAACACTCTAATAAATCTATCAGAGCAAATAAATATCCCACAGAATAAACATTTTATCACAAAATGTATATTTTTATGTACTTAGTACTAGTACCAAACCATGTATAACTCTTTATTATGTTTTGGATAACGCAATTTAAAAATAAAAGAAACGTTTTCAAAAAAAATAATTAAAAAAATTCATTACAATCGTTTTACTTCCACATTCAGTGGAAGTATAGTAACGACAAAAAATGTTTAAAAATTTTTATTGTTCAAATAGGCTTAGAATGTCATGAAACGTCGAGATTTCAAGTTTGAGCGAAAAAGAAATTTCTGTCTGTCTGTCGGTCTGTCTGTCTGTCTGTCGGTCTGTCTGTCGGTCTGTCTGTCGGTCTGTCGGTCTGTAACTTTTTTTGTGCGCACGTTTACTCTGGAACCGTTTGAGATATTGACTTGAAATTTGGTACACATATGTACTTTAACGAGATCTAGAACTAGATTATATTTTGTTCTTGTTCCGCCAAACGGTTGGGGGATAAATTTGTAGTAAATAGGTAAATCAAGCAGTTCATAAAATTGATATTTAGTATAGACAAGAGAAGCTAAGGTCTCAAAAAAAATTTTGGCATTAGCCACCCCCATTACCACCCCCACCCCATTATTAAAGGGGATGAAAAAAAAATGTGATTTAGTGTGTGTACAAGAACCAGAAACCTCAAAATATTTTTTTACTTTATCCACCCCCTGTCACCACCCTCACCCCACTACCGATGTGGGGTATCGTTTTATAGGTTTTTGAGGTAGAGGATTTCAAATATTATATTATTAAAGTTCCATAAACAATTATTTCCAGATACAAAATTTTTTCGTTGTGTGACTTGAATAGAAAATCCGGATGTGGAAGTAGTAATTCCTTGGGCAGCGGTTTTTCACAATATTATGAATTGATCCATAATATAAATTTAATGATAGTATTGTTTGTCTTAAATTTTAATTTAAACAATTTAGTAATGTATCCACTGACATCGTTGCAGACAATTTTTTTGATTTCCTTAAATTTTTGAATAAATAATAGGAAAATTTAAGGTGACACATTCTGTACTTCATGTAAACCCGATAAACTGTGTCGAAGTACTCATACGTTCAATATTGGCACAAAAGTGATCAAGAAATGAAACAGAATCAGAAATCAGTTTTCTCAACTTTTGAGTAGTGCAAATCTAAAAGTCATCTGCAGAAGGGATATACTGTTGTTCCTTTAGCTCATGAATTTGATTAATTAATTCTTGGTGACGACAATGCTCGACTTCATTAAGCATGGATTATTGCAATAGAAGAGCTGATAAATGAAATGGTCACTAGATATAAATTCCATATCCTCTTAGAGCATTAAGAAAAACCACTGGTGAACATAAGTGGGGAAGGATTAGAAATGGATATTTAATACGAATTAGGAAGAATGAGATGCTACTCCTCAAGCCTTCATTAACAATTTCATCAAGAGAACTACTCATAATCATGTATTCTCCTAGAATTGAGTGCAGTAGATTCAGAAAAAATTACACGTTGGTGTAGTAAAGTATGTATGTAAATTTGGCAAAGCGTCAGACAGAACTGTGTTATGTTATTAATTCTCTTTACATCAATAATGAGCACGTAATATGATGGCTGGCAGGGTAGAGCAACTATAAGATGGAACTAAGATCTATAAGTTGAGGTTTGCGGATCTTACTATCTTAGTTGCAGCAACTGAAGATAAGCTAGATAGTCTTCAAGTAGTACGTACGGTTTAAGTGTAAATAACAACATTGTAGAGCGAAAAAATCAAAATCATTCAGACATATTATAGTACACACAAATTAGATTAAAAAACAGTGAATAGAAGAAATAATTTATAAAGTAATAATATTTGAGATGCGTACTCTAGATAGAGTTAGAAATAGATACCCCAAAAGTCTCCCCCCCAATTTAGGGGGTTAAACGACCCTTTTTTGCAAAAAAACACCCCCAACGGAAACTTAAAGCTGGTTTTTCACTTTTAACTTGTAAACCGTTCGTCGGAAGAGAGAAAGCATAGGAAATAAAAAGATTTTCGTTAAATTCTACATAAAAAATGTTCTATTAACCTTGTAGCTTATCCTCACCTATTTCGTGCTAACAGCGTCCGAGCAAAGGGTACTTTGGAGCGCACAGGTAAAAATCAGTCCTATTCGAAATTTCACAGCGGATATCTTAAAACCGGTTACTTTAACGAGAAAAATGCTCCGGAATGAGTTTATAGAGTGAAATTCACTGTGTAAGATACATGTATAGTGGGTTTTCACGCAAGTGATGTTTATTTATTTTTCCCTTTTTTTCACACAGATGCGTTTATAATTAATACGTAAAATATGTATAGTACCGACATAGGTCTAAGGACGGCCTCAGGCTATACCCGGAAGGATTACAGCAGTAAAAACTTCGGACATGAATAATTACCTTAAACGTATATATAGCATACTTAAAATTATATTGCATTTTCTGTATCATTTTATTTACTTCTCTCTCAGATCCTGATACACTGAAAATTAAATATAAATAAATAAACAGTCAGGTATTTATAATTTTTGGAGTCATGTTTCAACTTTGAGCTTGCTTCAATTCCCCTCCCTCTCTTCGATGAGATTGCCAGTTGATGGCGGCAATTTGATTCATCTAGTATTATAACCCAAGCAGGGTTCATTTGACGACGTTTATACAGCCTACGTTCGATTTATTCGTAATCATTACTGCAAAAAAAGTGACTGTACTGTTTGACGGGTATGGTGACAATGTCTGCAGTACGAAGACCATCGAAAGACAGCAGTGACTTTTGAAACGCATTTCACCGGAAATTATTTTCAATAAGAACACGCAACTGACTGAAACGCAAAATAAAATGATAAACAGTCTCACAAACAAATAAGGATCGGTTTATTTTGCCATTGGTGGAGCGATTTAAGAACGAGGGAATCAAAACAATTACTGCTGCAGACGACGCAGACGTACTCATAGTTCAAACCGCCTTAAATGAATCTCATGAAAATGATACAGTGATCATCGTCGGACAAGATATTGATCTTCTTGCATTGATTATCGCTCGCGCACCTGAAGATAACGATATCCGTTTCTTAAGAGAGGCTCAGGAAAAAATAGAATATAAACCGTACAGTTCTCGTGACTTGCAGTCCTCGGAAGTTTTAAAATGCTATAAGGAGACAGTTTTGTTTATCCACGCGTTCAGATGGGATACCACTTCAGCTTTCTTTGAAAAAGGAAAAGTGCAAACGGTGGAATGCGTCAATAAAAGAAAGGATCTCAAAGAGGTTGTCCATATATTCAACAACCGTAGCTCAACGAAACAAGAAATTACAAATGTTGGAGAGCAATTCGCGCTTGCATTATACAAAGCCCCCCCCAAAAAAAGACATCTTTGAATCATCAAATTATTTTCAATAAGTTGGTCGGTCAATCTAGTTCTTCCGGGATTCTAACAAGACTGCACCAACATCTGAGGCATTACCTCCACCGAGTTACCAGCACCAATTTCCACCCTACAGCTAATATCCTGCAGCTGCAAAAAGGGTTGCGGAAAACAACGCAGCTGTGTTAAGGTTGGATTGCGCTGCTCAACAATGTACTCTAATTGCCATGGGCAAGGATGTTTAAATTCGAAATTTGAAGAAGAGTTCGTCGATGAAGAACACCTTAATGAGTAAAATTGGACAGAATTTTAGTGGAATAGGCCTAGAGGGGAAACCACTTAAAAAACGCACCGAGAGCTCTACCTCGAGGGTGGCGTGGAAACGAACTCAAATTAAAAAATACAGCTTTGTGGAAAAAACCGAAAAATAAATAAAAATCACTTGCGTCAAAACCCGCTATACATGCATCTTATAGAGATAATTCCGCTCTATAAATTCATTGCTGAACATTTTTCTCGTCAAAGTAACCGGTTTTAAGATATTCGTTGTGAAATTTCGAATAGGATCGATTTTTACCTAGGCGCTTCAAAGTAGCCTTGTGTTCGGAGGCTGTTAGCGTGAAATAGGTGAGGATAAGCTACAAGGTTAATACGACATTTTTTATGCAGAATTTAACGACAAATTTTTCATTTCCTATACTTTTTTCTCTTCCGGCGAACGGTTTACAAGATAAAAGTGAAAAACCAACTCTAAGTTCCCGTTAGGGACATTCCACACCTAAATGGGGGGGGGGGAACTTTTCGAGTATCTATTTCTAACCCTATCTAGAGTAATCATCTCAAATATTCTTACTTTATAAATAATTTCTTCTAAAATGTCTAATAGCCCAGACGACAGAGAACATTTTATAGTGAAACCCACAAAAATTTGCAAACTGATTAATTTTTTTTTAATGAGTTCGTCAAAAAAAATTTTTTTTATCCATTTTTTCAAAATTTTGAAATTAAGTCAGGATGGAAAAAATAAAAAATACAAGTGGATAGACCACGTGTCTCTAATCAAAAAATATCCTAATAAAATTTATCGCTAAAGCCACGGTATTCCTAGAAAAAAATAGTGAAATAACTTTGTCACTCTTCGCGTCCAGCGCACGGTTAAATGCATACCATGGAACCTCTAAAAATTCTTAGCTGTTCTATCGAGTAAAATAAAGCTTTTTTTTTCTTTGATTATACGTTTTAAATATTTAAATAGGATAAATAGTGAGTATGGAGGGAAAATATATAATTATCAATGCATACACAGACACCACACATAGCCGCTGAATCGCTCGCATGAATTTTTACGTGCCTTTACTGTATTGTATTTATTACAGGTACACCTATCCACATTTCAGCTATATCCAATGGATTCCTTATATATTTGTTAATGTATTGGAAAAGTTTCAGAATTTATATTTAAAACAATCAAAGATATTTTCATAGTTATAAGAATAAGTTCGTGAAAATCGCAATTTCTTATCATGATCTGATTGATCATATTTTCGAAAAAATGCATACAAGTAAACGATTTTGTGTTTGAACATTTGGAAAATATACATTTTTTCCGAAATAGTAATATTTTATTTTTTCCAATGGGTCAATTTCCCGACAAGTTACAGCCACCAATATACATATTTATCAAAAAAAAATCATCAAGCATGGAAATTAAAATAATTTGAGATGTACTTTTTTTTTACTCCTCGTTACTACAACTTAATAAACCATAATAATCATGAAGTGTACATACTTTTCAACAGTTCTCAAAGAAGAAAGAATTTTTTTGAAGGGCTTTTATTTTTTTCTATATTGTTTGTTGCGACGATTGAGTTCGGGCGTGATAATATATATAAATATATTTTTCCCATTCATCCTTTGCTTGTATTGTTTAAAACAAAAAAACATCAAAAAACTACAATTTCCATCTTTTAAATGAACCAACACTCATATAGATTGAACAAATTCTGCTTTAATAATACATAATCAGGGTGTATTAAATAGGTGGTCCGACGTAAAACACTTTCCTATTATAATAATGGTTTCATAAGTGCATGGTTTCTATTTACTTTAGTAGATGGCGCGAGCAATAAGATCCTACAATTACCTGGGCATGTGCATCGTATAACTAACATAACCTCAAATTTTAAGGTTTTTTCGTTTATTCTCATTTTTAATGTTTGTATAGGCATTTTTAGCTTGGAGCCATACTGACTCCAAGCAAATATTTAAAAATTCACGCAAATAATTTTTCAATATTATTGATTGATAAAAACAGACTGCTAATTATAGGTTAGATTCCTAACCTGCAAAAAGTGTCTTATTTTATTGTGACAAACTATTTAAAACTTCATACACATTACGTTGAATTTGATTTTGGTTGAAAGTACAGGAATCAGGAAGACATTTTAATAATAGCTACGTAATACTTGTAAATATTAAGAAATATATATTTTTGAGGTTAGCTGTGGCAACACGTGCAATGCTGCATGTAATGTTGCATATATTCTTTCAATGTTTTAATTTAGTTACTTAATATCGGATGTCACAAGACACTTGTTTCACTAAACAAAAAACAAAAGGCCGGGAATGTATGCAACACTGTATGCACGTATGCACAGAACCTGTAAAATTATCTATCTATGCGTAAGTAATGAGAGAACTTATTGGTCCTGCCATCTATTACTTTATGTACAAAGTAGGCACTTATGAAGCCTCTATGAGGGTTGTCGTCGCATCACCTATTTAATACACCGTGCATGTAATTCAGTGCGTCGGTGTCACAGTCATGCGTATTCAAGCGCGTGCACGCATGGATCTCGCTACGAGTTATAACGTTATATTTGACTATTTTTTTCCAGGGAAACCGTGGCTTTAACGATAAATTTTCTTAGAATATTTTTTGTTCATAAATATGAACTATCTGATCTATATTTTTTATTTTTTTCTAGCTTGATTTAATTTCAAAATTTTGAAAAAATGGATGAAAAAATGTTTTTTTCACTTTTTTTTATATTCTGCGTCCGAGTGAAATGTAAACTTTTCTGGATATTATTCTATACATTTTCAGGAACTCATTAAAAAAAGTTTACTCAGTTTGCAAAATTTTGGGGGTAAATACCTTCATCCACTGGGCTATGATTTGCGTGGACTACTATGGATGGATGAGTGTGAGGTTGTAAACAAGATGGCATATTTTCTTACTCTTTATTGGATATGTTGATGCTTCTGTAAAAATATTTAGAAATTTAATGAAGGAAACCTTTGCGTCTTCTTATGCAAAATGATAAATCTAAGACAGTAGTACTGATACTACGAATGTGAAATTCGTCGGAGAATACAGATAGCAAAATTTGGCTTGACAGAAATATCATGAAATATACAAAGATTAGACTTGATTAGACCTTTCAGTATGCCTGTGAGAAATGAATTATTAGGGAGACAGCGAGGCGGCATATTAATGTTTTCAAAATTTCTTGGACAGTTCATCACATCAACAAGAGCTCGATTTTCCAGAAAATACATCCCCCAAAAAGACTTTCCAGCATGAAATTATACCGATCCTAAATTTTTTGCCCACATTAATCGGACAGGACAATATAAAACGGTTAACAGTTAAGAGAAAACCAAATCGTAGAATGGTAACCGGCGAAGACGATCCGAGAAAGTACTGGAGGTCTTTGGAGAGTGGTTCTTAATTTAACCTTTCAGTTAAAGCTGCACTTGTACACAAGAAAACAGTCACTAATTTTGACAACGAATCAATTTAAATTTATCTCCATCAAATTGATTTTTACTGTACTCAAACTTGAACATGGTTTTTAGAATATTGTTTTTGTATAGTGAATGGAATTGGAATAAAATAAAAACCAGGCTACAAATTGCTATTTCCTGCGACATTGTCATCTGCCGCTACTGAGACTCGAACTCAGGAGAGATAGAGTGGCTCTCCGTATTGTCTCACGCAACCGAAGTCTAGCCTAGTGCCACCGTCTTAGTAACTTATTAAAAACATCACTAAACATCCATAACCTAGGCAGGATTCGAACCCGTCGTCTCAAGCCTAACCATAAGCACTTAGCATTTAAGTCGGTAATCTCCATCTTTAAACGAAAATAAACAGAGATTCTGAAGATTGTGGAGATAGTCAGAAGTATACACGGACTCATTTATATGTTTTCACATATGTGAGTTGCACTGCTTCAAAAATTACCAAAATTATTCTTTGTTCAGTTTCATTATTTACGCAGTTTATATCCAACTGACAAGACCAGCTAATAAAATATAAACTATATGTATGTTTTAAATATAAAATAATCAAGTTTTATAACTAATTTTCGGTTCGCTAAATTATGAATACTGAATTATGAACGTATTTGCAAATTAAATTAGACATTATTGATATTTACAATACTTACTGTATTCGCCAATTATGAAGAAGCCGTCGGACGCAGATAAATCGCACTGGTTCTTTCTAAAACTGTACGTGATTGGTATAGTAAATTTATTATACCAATCATGATACAAAGAATAAAAGGTATGATATTCAGTTCGCCAAATTCGGTCCGGTTGGCGCAAGACGTCACGCGGTGATAGCGGGATTTTACATTACATAGGATTTTCCTCATGATACAAAGAATTTGTATCATGGATTTCCCTGAACTCATTGGAATTTTGAATAAATAGGGATTCTTAGTGTTCTTAGTAGCCATCGTTCTCTATAAATGAGCTCTATCTCCGCATAAATACGTTTTAAACATATTGTCACTTTTACATAATGCCAATGCACAACGCATTTTATAACTAAAGGTTATTTGCAAGAACACTAAAATAAGTAAAATAATCCAAAAAACAACTTCCAGAGACGTCGGCAAACTCACTTTTACGGAGGAAGCGGATAGAAAATTATCACCGCGTGACGAAGCAACTGTCGATTTGGCTCCGCCCACATGCGCAATGAAATACCTTGTATTCTTTGTATCATGTATACCAATCATGCACAAGAAAGAATTGGAGAGATTTATCTGCGTCCGGCGGCTTTTTCATAACTGACGATTACAGTAGGTAAGTATTGGAAATATTAATAATTCCTAATTTAATTTGATCGATTGAGTGATTAACCAGCATGAGGTAGGCATTGCTACTACTCCCAGGGTCTGGGCCTGCTACATCCACGCTGGATTGGATTAGGGTCATGCTTGTTGCCAGCAGCGAGAGCCACATGGCGCATGGTAAAGGGATGCGAGGTGTAGGTATTTGTGAGATGCGTTATCGCATTGTGTCTTTATATGGAGTGTTCGTGCTCCTCTTTTTGTGTTTCTGCTTCTTCGAATCTTCTTTTTTTGATACTCCCGATTCCTCGGTTTCTGACGCTGGGTTGGATTTGTTATCAGCAGCGAGAGCCACATGACGCATGGTATAGAAATGGGTAAGTGTAGGTGTGTTTCTGCTGTTTGTATTTCTGTTTCTACAAATTTTCTTCTTCTTCTGAGTCTCCGTTTTGATTCTGGTAGAGTACATATCGCTGCTATTTTTTTGTGGAATTCATTTTCCCCTCGCTTTTCTTTCCCAGTATGTTTGGTCCTTTCCCAGTTTGTTCATGATCCTCTCGATTGTTGTTTTCCACGTGTAACATGGTCTCCATATTTTTAGTTTGCTGCTGTTCAGTGTTAGCGCTTTCTTCAGTAGGATTACTGCTGTCTTTTTTGCTTTAATGTTCTTCCTTTCTACTTACCAGTATATGATCTATTTGTGAGATTGAGCTTTCATTACTTCAGGTGTCAATGCAGGTTTGACTTTTGCTCCATATATTCCTTATTGTTAAATTAAACATGTGTGCTAGATTTTTCAGCGCGTTTCCATTTTCGTTAGACCATGTATGGAGTAAAGTTTTTCCTATGATGCTTTTGTCCTCCTCCGTCTGATCGTCTTTTTCTAAATGTGCATTGAATTCTCCTAGTAGTATAATGGGCATTTTTCTTGATTTTTCATAGCGTTGGTGTGTGCCGGGCTTGTTGTGTTTTCTCCTTCTAACTGATGCTTAGTGCTCCATATAGACAGTTCCCGTCATCGCCAATTTTTTTTGTACCAATAATTGATGTGCTTTCGTTCCTACGTTCTGTAGTGGATACATTATTTTTGTGTTTTCTGGAGAGTTAGGTACTATTTTTTCCTTCTTTTTTGTTTGTTATTATTAACTTTTTCATAAAATTCCTTACCTTACCAGAGCCTTACCAGATGTGATGTATAAACAGTCAGTAAAAAGAAGAAATTTGTTAAAGGAATGTTTTTTTAGGATGCATGAGGTTTTTTAAGTACTTCATTGCGTGTATTTCTATCCTTTTTGTAATTGTCTTCGCTCCTGGTAGAGTTGATGTTTTATGTCTCTGTTTTCGTCTTGTTGTTTTTGTGAGTAGTTAGATAATGTCTCTAATTCAAACTGTTCAATAGGCAGTTCAGTAAATTGACCAGTCAGCATCAACAAAATAGCAAAACAAAATAGGGCGCAATACTAATAATGCCATTTGACCAATTTGAGCTCGATATTCACTGGGTTCTCGCCATAATGAATCAACTAATACAATTTCATATAAATATTCATTTTTTTTACTTCAATTTGAAAATTTAAAACGTAAAATAAAATTAAGAATACTACACTTGAAACAAATATGTTATTTGGAATAATCATTAAAAATGATTTATTTGAAATGAAACCTTAAAATTATTTTTCGTCTACAGTGCTATTTTTTATTTAGTATTTCAATTACAAATATTTATTTACATCATTATCTTTTATCTCGAATGAATATGACACTTATTTACAAATACATTCATAATTCAGTATTCATAATTTAGCGAAACAAAATTGGCTATTACAGTAGTTTTAACTTCAAACGAGCAAACATGGACCAAAAATAAATATTAAAATTAAGAAAGGAAAATATTTTTTCTGTTGTGTTTGGTTTAAATGGCACTGGTCGAAGTCCACTAGACTATTTGTAAATGTAAATAGCCACCATGCATTATGCATAGAATTATTCATTTCCATACCTTCAATGTCAAGTTATATGATATTTAAACCTCACAGCTGGAAGTAACCTGATAAAAGTTATAATCATAATTTCCTGTTGGTATGTTAATTATCTTGTACCAGCAAAATTATCCGCCGATAATAATACAGGGTGTTTTTGAAACACATGCATATATCCATATCTGTAAATATTCACATCTTTTTAAATGGTCTAATCTAATCATTTAGTGGTCGAGATCAGTTCTAAATGGAAAGTTTTGGAGAAGTTTCGATTTTTTGTTTTTTTATGTTTTTCGGAGTGCTGATTACGAGTTTTCACTTTGCAACCTCAAAAAATTTTGGAAAATATAAAAAAAACAAAAAAAAAGAAAAAATGCATATTTTTGTTTTGTTTTGAAAATTATGCACTTTTTGATAAAAGCACTATGAAAAAAATCAATAGGCAAAGTTTCCTACAATTTACCCCCTCTCTCTCCCCCTTCGTTTTTATAACTTCTAAAACCGGTTCAACAGATGTAGATCCACGTGTCGGCCAGTCGGTGTACACTTAACGCTGTTTACCGTTACTGTTTAAGTATGCAATTTAGTTCGAAATCAGACTTCGTCGCCGCAGTAATGTCTTTTCAGGTATATTTCATTTGTGATAGTGCATGAGAAGATGGAAGTAAAGTGACTGTAGTTAAACAAAAGGAGTTAAATATATTTAGTTAAGCAAGTAAGCAAAGGAAGGATGGAAAAGGAGTCAATTTGACTGGAAAAAGATCAACTGAATTTCACGAAAAACGCAGGAAACAGTATGCCAATAAAAAATTAATTTCTGCCTATGTGAAGAGGCTACAACAGAGTGGTCAAACGCTTCAATTACTCTCGTCCGTACCTGGTGTTGGCTTCAAAGATCACTGCTTCTTGTGTGGAATGGTGACAACACCAGAGTTATACAGGAACAAAAAAGGCTTCCGCTTCTAAGCGAAATCTTGTGTATAGTGTTAGGCAGCTAAAAGTTAGAGAAAACGTTATACAACTCGCTGAAAAACGTAATGATGTGACGCTCCTGACTTAATAGAAGCTGACGGACAGTGTCATCTCATGTGTGAAAAAAATCTCGAAGAATGTGGGTGGAATACATCCAAAAACGGCCTCATTCCAGTCACCACCTTGCAGCTCCCCGCTCCAGAAGCTATATTAAATCACATTTCATGCAAATGTAAGAAAGACTGCCGAGGGCTGTAGAGAGGCAGGTCTATATTGTTTTCTATGTAGCATAGTAGATAGCGGGGGCAAGGGAAAGAGCAAAATAAATCCTTAGGGCTCAAATTAAACTTTGAGAAACTGTAAGGTGAGCATATTTTTTACTTTTTTGAAAAAATGCAAAAATCAAGAGTGGAAAATATTTAAAAAAGGCAGTAGGTATATAATGAATATTTTAAAAAATAAAACAACTGTTATTACTCAGATTTTATCATGTGGTTAGGACTTATGAATTGTTTCTATTCCTGGGAGTGGTTTTCTTATTATTACAGGAAGGTAGCTCAATTTCCCATAACAATAATTCTAGTGAAAATTTCACACCACATTTTTTAACCAATCAGAGGCTTGTTTTTTGTTAAGTTACCATGGCAACCCAAAAAATTTCCGGAAATTTTTTACATTCTGTCAAATTAATAAGTGGAAATTTTTCTGTCATTTCAAATGTCAAAGTAAAGACGCGACGCGACGGAGCTGGAGTGCTTTTAGAATTAAATTTATTTGGCGACGCAAAGGAGGATATTCACGAGGATATTATAAGTACAGAAATTAATATGTTAATATTTATTTTTTTGTTTACAAAAATAAAGTTGTGGGTATCACAATAATATATATTAAACTAACAAATTTTATTAACGCATGTAAGTAACATAAATGTCTATGTTTAATAAAATATATGAAATATTTCAACACAATTTTATTTAATTTTAATTTAGATAGCCTATTAAATTTACTTGAAGATATTCTTGGATTCTTCTGAATAGCTTTACATCCAATATTTCTTCATAATGAATATCCTCAACCAATTGTGACAAGTAGGTAAGCTGACGTGATATTTTTCAATGTCTGAATATTTTTTGCACAAAATAACAATCCATATGTTTTAGAACCTGGAGCCATTTGTGTGATATATGCCCACGCACTTTATTCTTTTGGCTGATAATCAAATTTTGTTATGATTAGAATGTAAAAATTAATCTAATGGACGTCTGTAAGTGCGGCAGTCATTACTATCTTGTTACCTTTTATTATTCCATGGCCGCCTAGAAGTTGTTGATTATTGGCTCGGCGACAAGAATGAATACATTCCCTGTGCTTGCATTTAAGTAATATTATCAGAAATAAATGATGTTCCACCAATTTTAGTAGACCAAAGTTAATAAAAAATGGAAATATAATATGTTTTTAAGTTATTTATAAAAAGTTCATGTAACTAAACTTGGAGAATGATATGTTATTTCACTAAGAAATTTCTTATTTTATTAAACATATAAATCTTGAAGTAGGTAGGTACTTCAGAATAATTATCAAAAATAAATGATGTTCCACCAATTTTAGTAGACCAAAGTTAATAAAAAACGGAAATATAATATGTTTTTATGTTATTTATAAAAAGTTCATGTAACTAAACTTGGAGAATGGTATGTTATTTCACTAAGAAATTTCGTTTTCAAAAACACAATCTAATAAATTAGCGAATTGCACAAACACAATGACTCGATGACAGGTGGTGGAACTTAACCACCCGTTGTTATTCCATGGTTCACTATGATGAATGAATTTTTGTCATTCGTAATAAAAATGTTCAATTTTGGCATAACATTTATAAAATAATGGTGTGAAATTTTCTTACCGAATATCCCACGAGCTTAAATTAATATCCGGAAATTTTTCCTCGTTCATGAATATTTTAAGAAAATTATCCCTCGCCTGCGGCTCGGGATAATTTTCAAAATATTCATGACCTCGAAAAAATTTCCGGAAATAATTTAAACTCTAGGGATATTATAAGTGAAAATCCCATGACGATTGTATCATGTGGCAAGGCGATTCTAATAATAAATATTTTCGTTTTCTGGGGTTGGTATTTTAATTATTACAAGGGGTTGGAGGGTTGTAGGACAATTTCCTAAACTCTTCCAAATACGCTACAGAATTATATATAATCCGTAAATAATTCATACAATATAAAATCTGAGTAATAACAGTTGTTTTATTTTTTAGAATATTCATTATATACTGCCTTTTTAAATATTTTTTTTTTGCATTTTTTCAAAAAAGTAAAAAATATGCTCACCTTAAAATTTCTCAAAGTTTATATATAGGATTTATTTTGCTCTTTCCCTTGGCCCGCTCTCTACTATGCACAAACAGGCGAATTTTAGACCTTTTCGCGGTCACTCTTTGTTTGAACTGTGAAAGAAACCGCGACAACTTGGAGAAAGCCGATGTGGACGAGGATGAACATGTGTATAAACCCATCGAGGTCATTAAAGACCAAGATCAAGAACTTCAAGCAGATCAATCAGAAAGTATTTTGGATACTATTTTTACGAACGCAACTTTGCAGTCTTCGATATTCTACTTCCGATTGATTTCTACCTTAGTCGCACCTTGATTGAATTACATCGAATAATTAACAAAACTGTTTTACATGTTTTCTTCCTTTTTAGATAGACGAAAGGCTTTTGTGGACGAAGATAAAGATGTGTACGAATGTGACATCCAAGAAATTCAAGAACAGGGCCGAGAACTTCAGGCGAAACGATCAGAAGGTATTACTTCCACATTCAGTGGAAGTATAGTAACGACAAAAAAAATTTAAAAAAATTTTATTGTTCAAATAGGCTTAAAATGTCATGAAACGTCGAGATTTTAAGTTTGAGCGAAAAAAAATGTCTGTCTGTCTGTCGGTCTGTCTGTAACTTTTTTTGTGCGCACGTTTACTCTGAAACCGTTTAAGATATTGACTTGAAATTTGGTACACGTATGCACTTTAACGAGATCTGGAACTAGATTATATTTTCATGTTGTTCGGACGAAGGGTTGGGGGGTAAATTGGGGTAAATTTAGGGTAAATGGGTAAATCAAACAGGTAAAAGTCGATAAAATTGGTATTTAGTATATACAAGAGAAGCTAGGGTCTCAAAAATATTTTTGGCATTAGCCACCTCCATTACCACCCCCACCCCCTTATTAAAGGGGATGAAAAAAAAATGTGATTTAGTGTATGTACAAGAACCAGAAACCCCAAATTATTTTTTTTACTTCATCCACCTCCACTACCACCTCCCTATCACCACCCCCACCCCACTACCGATGTGGGGTATCGTTTTATGGGTTTTTGGGGTAGAGGATTTCAAATATTATATTATTAAAGTTCCATAAACAATTATTTCGACATACAAAGTTTTTTCGTTGTGAGTGACTTGGATAGAGAATCTGGATGTGGAAGTAGTGATTCCTTGGGCAGCGGTTTTTTTATTGTTACATTTAATTTGCGGACACAACTACACATAGATACTTTAATATTCCAATTGTCATTGTTTTATACTGAAACACCCCATACCCCGGTCGTATATTTATCTCTCTCTTTTGTCGAGAAAGAAAAATATACAAATTTGGCAATTTACGTGATCGTCTAGATTCATTAGTTAGGACCCAAATTACGTTGTGCGTAGTATTATTTTATTTAACAAAGATTAAAATTTTTATACCCAAACTATTCAGTTCCCTGGTTCTTTAATATAAAGTTTGATAATACCTGCCTGCTTTAATTTACTACGATACTTGCTTATTCGGGTGGTTGGCTAGTTATATCCTGTATATTGAATTTAACGGAAAATTGACCCAGATTCCTTTACCACTCCCCTTTTATACCTGTCAGTGCTAAATTGGTTTATTTCGAACATAAAGTCAAGGAGCTAGGTTGACTTATGTTGTTATTTCATTTAAACTATTTCCAGGAATTTGTAAAGATAAATAAAAAAATCATAGACCAATTTAATATATTTATTCGAACAATTGTTCGTATAGAAAATTTATGTTGGATGTGACAATTGTCGGGTAATCCCAAATTCAATGTAAATTGGCATATAATCTGAGTCTCAATCGAGACGTACATACTTTGATTATTACTGACAATCGTCAGCCAATGAAATTGTGGTAAATAAATGACAATCGTCAAAAACACATAACAGTAGTCTCGACACTGTGCAAATGCTGTGTCTGTGACACTGAAATATAGCGACAAATAGGTAACTGAAAATTAAGTTTAAAATGACAGAGTTCCGTCTTATTTGCCTGTCGGAGGCAGTTGTAGTGGAAATTCTTACATCACTGTGAGAAATATCTCATACAAAAAGAAGAATCAAGTTGCGGAAATTTCCAGATATATTAATTTTGGTCGTTCAAACATATTCGATGCGATGTGTAGATGCGTAGATGGGAACAAATCGTAATTACGAAGTTGAACCCCTGGCAATTGCCAGTTGATATTGTGTTGAATTAAATGACAATCGTCATTAATTAATGAATGAGCAAACAATTTTAACAAATCTGGAAAAGTTGTTTTACTCGGTATATCTACTGCTTATTTAACAGCTGATGGCAAAAGTTCCACTAAAGTGATAAAACAGGGTCACTGCACCCCAGATGTCCTACTCGAGTACGGTAGTTTTAACCACCTGTCGTGCAGACTTCAAAAGTTAGAGTGCCGACGGATTTTCGAATTTAACTATTGCCCAAACGGCGGTGTATTTGGAACTTGCAGACTCCGGCGCCTGCTTTATTTACCTATTTATTGTTATATTGAATCGTGTCAGTTCTAACGCAACAATCAGACTGGGTCGGTCCTCCGTATATGTATTATTGGCGATTTTAATTATTGACATAAAAATCCATTTCACCTACAAAGTCATTGGCTCACCTTGTCGCACATTATCTCAGCTGCATAAGGCAATAGTGAATTAAAATGGATAAATTTCATAAACAACAAATAACAAATAACTACCTTTGAAAATTAAATAAAATTAACCTAACAGCTCTAGGTACCACAAAACCCATAATTTTGTAAATTCCAAGTAAAATCCCTGAGTGCCCATACCAGGATATAAAATACAATGAACTATGAATAAATTCGCGACGCGATGCTAAAACGTAAAATTTAACCCAATGAAATAAACGCTCATTCCGATGTCAATATTACCTGTTCCTACGACGAGGCTTAAGTTCCCCAGGTCGGTTCCCCCGGCGTCGTTGTTCGTCATTTCTGTATCCAGGTCCGCAAAACGACACTTCATTGAGCTTTCCAGCCGTCGCGGTCACTAGCGCAGTAATAACCGTCGTCCGTCTTCTTTGAAGTTGACAACAACTGGGGCGAATTGTTTCTTTCTACTTTTATTTGTTTTCCTTAATTATTTGCGCTAGATAGTTGCCTCGAAGTTCGTGCCTTTGCAGTTTACTTGCAAAGCGAGTCTCCAAAGGACACGACTGAGGTACTCCTTGAATTTGTGCTCTAGGTATTTATGCTGGGAGCGGTGTACTTTTCCAGGAGTTTACCTGCAAGCGGGTCTCCGAAAAGTACTTGTGTTGGGAGCGGCGCACTTCTCCTGCAGTTTACCTGCAAGCGGGTCTCCAAGAGAAAGTGCCACTTTTTGTAGTTGGGCTGGGAGCGGCGCACTTCTCCTGCAGTTTACCTGCAAGCGGGTCTCCAAGAGAAAGTGCCACGAGGTTTGTGTGAGCTCGGTATTTATGTTCCCTACCCCGTGACGTAGTTTTAACGTATACGCATTTAAAGTTATTTTCTCACCGCGGAGTCACGTAGGCTTATTTCTAAAGGTTCAAGTGCATCCCCGTTTGTATGCAATTTCTCGTCGTTCCCTGCATTAAGTTTCGTTATCTAAATTTTATAACGTAAACGAACATCGATTTGAAATTCTTTCGTTGACTAAATGTAAACAACGCGTTCTGAAGACGTGAGAAAGTTTATCTGAAGCGAAAACTAGGTACAGTTTGTTAAAAATTCCTATTGCGTTTTTCTTGAAATTTAAAATAAAAATAAAAATATATTGACAAAATACTGGAAATCGAAAAAAAATGAATATACTACGGGGTGGTCCGTTTCAATACCTTAGCTCTGATAGTCAGGTTGACTTCAGCATTACATTTGTGTACGTCTTTTCTAGGAGAATGAAATTTTTTTAATGAAGAGAACAAGGACATCGGACAGCCCGTACCTTCTGCAATAAAGCGGGCAAGGCGATTCTAATAATCTGTTTAATTATTACATCGTACATATTTCTCTTGTATATTATGTACTTACATATTTAAGAACTACTTACTCTCTATATTTTATTTTTGCTGTATTAATTTTTCACGAAAAATACATAAGTTTTCATGTCATAAAGAAAAAAATTAAAAAAGGAACTTTTGTGTTCTTTTGCGATTTTTTCTATATTTTCCGAAAATTGTCGAGTTGGCAATGTACAAATTCGTAATCAACCCCCCAAAAATATAAAAGAAACAATAATCAGAACTTTAAAAAAGGTTTTCAAAAGAAAAAAAACAAAACAAAAGGAGGCTTCTTTTGTTTTTTTTTTTGCTTTATTTGACATTTTCCGAAATTTCTCAAGGTAGCAAAATGGAAATTCGCAATCAGCACCCCAAAATACATAAAAGAATCAAAAATCAGACCTTCTTTAAAATTTTCCAGGTAAAAACTACCAAATAATTAGTCTAAAGTACACAAAAATATTTGTTTATCAAAATGCCTAAAAATAACAGAACAATTTTGAATACTGACAACAATTATTATGAAGTTATTTGTAAAATATAAGGAGATTAGCAGCACCACAAATATAGTGGCATCCCTGTGGTTAACTTGTAGTAGCTTTTTATAAAAGTTAATGGAAAACGGTAGACATTTAATCATGTTGATTTCTTTATCTTATCG
The DNA here is from genome assembly GCA_936432065.2 of Rutpela maculata. Lineage (NCBI taxonomy): Eukaryota > Metazoa > Arthropoda > Insecta > Coleoptera > Cerambycidae > Rutpela > Rutpela maculata. The sequence continues at coordinate 121,913,328 of OW386288.2, forward strand.
CTACCTTATCCCTACCGCAAAATACTGTTACTGATTGATTGATTGATTTACTAGCATGTGGTAGGCATTGCTGGCACTACCAGGGTTATACAGATGGGCCTGCCACGTCCACGCTGGGTTGGATTAGGGTCATGCTTATTGCCAGCAGCGAGAGCCACATGGCGCATGGTAAAGGAATGTGGGATGGGAGATGTAGGTATTTGTGAGATGCTTTACCGCATTGTGTCGTGAGGAAGCGTTCAAGCTCCCTTTTTTGTGTTTTTGGTTCTGAACTTCTGTCTCTTCTGAGTCTTCTTGTGAAATATGTTGCCGCGTTGTATTGTGATATGGAGTGTTTATGCTCCTCGTTTTGTGTTTCTGCTTCTTCAAGTCTACTTTTTCTTCGTCTTCTGATTCCTCGGTTTCCGATGCTGGGTTGGATTTGGGTCATGCTTGTTGTCAGCAGAGAGAGCCTCATGACGCATGGTACAGAAGTAGCGGATGGGCAGTGTAGGTGTTTGTGAAATGCGTTGCCGCATTGTGTTCGCGATATTTAATGTTTATGCTCCTCTTTTTGTGTTTCTGCTTCTACAGATTTTCTTCTTCTCCTTCTGAGTCTTCTGATTCCTCCATTTCTGGTTCTGGTAGAGTATATATATCTGTAGGTATTCGTCAAATGCGTGGCCGCATTGTGTCATGACGCGGAGTGTTTGTGCTCCTCTTTTTGTATTTCTGCTTCTGCAAATCTTCTTCTTCTTCCGAGTCTTCTGATTCCTCCGTTTCTGGTTCTGGTAGAGTAGATATCGCTCCGATTTCTTTGTGGAATTCATTTTCGCTTTTCTTTCCCAGTATGTTTGGTCCTTTCCCAGTTTGTTCGCGATCTTTTCGATTTTTGTTTTCCACGTGTAACCTGGTCTCCCTATTTTTAGTTCGCAGCTGTTCAGTGTTAGCGCTTTCTTCAGTAAATGTGTTGGGTCCTCTCTGTTGATTGTAACGGGGTTCCAGTTCATTGATGGATGCCAGCATGGACGTGATGAAATGATCTACGTTGTTTTGTATATGGTCTGCTACTTGTTTTCGCAGATCTTTCACAGCGTTGGTGTATGCCGGAGTTGTTATGTTTTCTCCTTCTATCAGAAGGCTTAGTGCCCCATATAGACAGTTCCCGTCGCCGTCAATTTTTTGTACCTGTAGCTGATCTGTCTTCGTTCCTAAGTTCTGTTATTTTTTGCTTGTTATTATTACGGTTCTAAAACTTTTTAATAAAATTCCTTGGCCTTACCGTATCCCTTTCTAAGTATATAAGGCGTAAATAATTTAAGTGATAAAAACTTCTTTGCACTGAGACATTTAATCACCCGTGTTAACTAAATATTAGCTATATCACTTAGTTGTTGTTATGCTAATATATACCACTCTATGTAGAATCTTTCACTTAACAACGGTCTTTGTCGCCCTGTTTTTCACTTCTTTACACTGAGAGATTTAATCCCATATTAATTAAATATTAGCTATATCACTAAATTGTTGTGATACTAATATGTACTACTCTATGTAGAATTTTTCACTTAACAATGATCGTAATTTTGACCTGAAAAACCTCATCTGATAATTTACCTATGAAAATATTATGACCATACTTTAAGAGTAATGCATTTGATTACTACAGGTATTTTGCTAATAAGTACCACTCTAAGTAGAATTTTTCACATAACAACGATCTTCTCCACCCTGTTTTTCACTTCTTTGCACTGAGAGATCTAATCACCTATGTTAATATTGGCTATATAACTTAACTGTTGTTATGCTAATATATACCACTCTATGTAGAATTTTTCACTTAACAACGAGCGTAATTTTTACCTGAAAAACCTCGCTTGATAATTTACCTAAGAAAATATTATGACCATACTTTAAAAGTAATGCATTTGATTGCTAGGGGTTTAATTTGTATTAAATTCGAGTATTTTTTATAATTATGAAAAAATATTATTTGAAGATTAATATAAGAAATTTATATGACCACACTTTACGAACAATACGTTATTGATTTTTTTAAGTAAAATCTATATTAAATTCATTTGATAATTTTTATAATGGTTAAAAAATTATTTACTTGAAGGTTTATTGAGGAATATTATGGCAATAATTCAATAACTTATTACACCCGACATAAATTTGTCGACAAATGTCGACTTTTCAATTATTTAATGGGCCACTTCAATGGTTTTATTCGGCAGACCCTTGTAAGTCATTAAGACCTAAATAAACTTGACTGGCAAGGTTGAACTGAATAGGTACTTGGAAATGAAAAGGGTACTTAGCTATTTTACCTGCGTTGGGTCGTCCGTTTACGCCCTTTTCGTTTCTTTATGCAAAGCTCTGGTCACAAAATAACTCTGTATTAGTTATTTTTAAATATTAATTCTATTTCAACTTTGTTCTTTTGTTATGACGAATCGATTTACGTGGAATTTTTTGAGTTGCAATTCACCTAGACTTTATCAAATTTAACGGAGTTTTACCCGGTATTTTCGCATTTTAAGTGGTAGCGTTTCAAACACACATCCACTCGCTTGAAAGGTACAATTTTAGATGAAAAAAAAAAAAAGTATTTACTGATAGAAATATTGTATATTTACGTTAATTCTGTTTTGACTCCATAGACCATAATTATTTACTTGTATTCTCATCAGTATTCGAGAAGAAGGCCAACAGTCATTTCTGATTTTTGTCAGCTTACAACTTCTTTTACAAAATCGAGTTGTTATTATGAAAAGGAGAAAAAACGTGTTGAAGTAAAAATATTAGTTAAGGAAAAGAGAAGAATTAACTCACACATATTTTTTAGATATAATAAATATAAAAATTCTGATGATTATTATCATGGTTATTCTATTCAACAGGAAAAGTGATACCGTAGTGAGACTCTTAATATATCTAAAAGAAACACTGGCAGCTATCAATAGTAGTTTTTTTAAGACTTAAAGTAATTTTCTCATATAAGTAGGCTCATAGGCTCAGATTCGATACAACTTCTAATTGCTCAATAAACTCATTTAAAATTTATCTGTTGATGACGTTAACATTTCTTCAATACATTCTACAGTATTGTTAAAAAATATTATTTTGGGTATTCAGCAGATAACTTTCAAAGAAAACATTTGTTTCTTTCATATACCATTGGTGCAAGTCTGACCAAAAAGTAAGATGAACAAGACTCCCCCTACGGTGACTTTCTTTCATACACCTACCATATCTAAGATTCAGCATGAAAAGCATGAATAAAACAACCACTCTTTCTATATATTGATGATTCAAGTCTGATCATGCTAATATATATATATAATATTAAGTATCTCTAACCCTATCTAGAGGATACTACATCACAATCAAACGTTTATTACATTTCAAAGTCAAGAAACTACTAAAAAGCACAAGATAATAGTTATAAAATTTCGCTCACCGCATGCATGTCCAATAAATGAAGTATTGCATATATTTTCGATGGATTAATGCCTTTAAACATTGTACAATCTTTTTCGTTCTCTTTAGAACTCGTCAGAAGGATATAAATCCAATTCGAAATAAAAGTTACTATTAGAAAATAAAAATGAAACATTTTCATGTCAAAAAACTGACAGGAAGACATCTATTTACTTGACAAATATATTAAAAATAACAAAAAACAAACATTCCTTTAGAGCCCCAAAACTCGTCTAGTTTAATAAATAAATACCTATTATTTCTGCTTACATCACTGTTAAAAAATATTATTTTGGGTATTCAGCAGATAACTTTCAAAGAAAACATTCGTTTCTTTCATATACCATTTTCTTTGAAAGTTATCTGCTGAATACCCAAAATAATATTTTTTAACAATGATGTAAGCAGAAATAATAGGTATTTATTTATTAAACTAGACGAGTTTTGGGGCTCTAAAGGATTGTTTGTTTTTTGTTATTTTTAATATATTTGTCAAGTAAATAGAGGTCTTCCAGACAGTTTTTTGACATGAAAATATTTCATTTTTATTTTCTAATAGTAACTTTTATTTCGAATTGGATTTATATCCTTCTGACGAGTTTTAAAGAGAACGAAAAAGATTGTACAATGTTTAAAGGCATTATTCCATCGAAAATATATGAAATACTTCATTTATTGGACATGCATGCGGTGAGCGAAATTTTATAACTATTATCTTGTGCTTTTTAGTATTTTCTTGACTTTGAAATGTAATAAACGTTTGATTGTGATGTAGTATCCTCTAGGTAGAGATACTTAATATTATATATATTAGCATGATCAGACTTGAATCATCAATATATAGAAAGAGTGGTTGTTTTATGCATGCTTTTCATGCTGAATCTTAGATATGGTAGGTGTATGAAAGAAGTCGACAAGTCCCCGTAGGGGGAGTCTTGTTGATCTCACTTTTTGGTCAGACTTGCACCAATGGTATATGAAAGAAATGAATGTTTTCTTTGAAAGTTATCTGCTGAATACCCAAAATAATATTTTTTAACAATGATGTAAGCAGAAATAATAGGTATTTATTTATTATTCTACAGTATGTTCCAGCTTGGAGATTTAAATTGACAAACAAATTCAGAAAGCGCTTGTAATCGCCTCTACAAACCAATCGATACTGATGGCTAAGTAATACGCTTAGATGTTGAATTTTACCGTCAGTTTCGCTCACTTCTAATACTGAATTTGATATTGATAGAATTTTTTATTTTGAAAACTATACATCGTTACTTCAATATCATCCCTACACAACCAGTAAAACTGTCAGTAGTTTATAATACTGACTGTAATATTGATCGTCTAAAGGGTGCTTATAACAGCAGCAAGTGTCAATAGTATAATATGTTTAATACTGTCTAAATTACTAACTGAAAACTAAGCGTACATGGTAATCATTATTTATTGTACATTTACGTTTTTTTGAAAATGGAGAATTGTTCAATCAATAAACTGACAAAAATTGTGCGTTGATACGGTACGAACGAAGAAAATGCTTGTCATTCTGGCTTAGTTCACGAACAATTTTTTAAATGTCACACACATTAAAAAATCGTTCCCATAAATCTTTGTGTCATTTGTGGAACTAAGGACATTTTCAATCGAGGGCTGTCACTTATTTCAACGAAATAAAATGTCAACTTTGTGTGTGGACATTTTCACGAAACAGCAAGGATATTAAGATCCGTATCGGCTCTGCAAGGCTGCCTCGCGATGCGCTCTTGGCAGGTTTAGACCAGGACACCATGGAAAGTACTAAAATGCTTATAACTCATAAAATATTTTAATTTTTGCGAGTGCCACATGTTTCAAAATTATGAATAGTAAGTAATGATTTCTGTTAAAACGGAAAATTGCGAAATCTTCCCACTACTATCTTTCATTGCAACCATAATCTCAAAGTTAAGAAGATTGATTGGACATCAACCCACAAACGAATTAGGAAGACTTGTAGAAATTTTGTGTAATTCGGTGTAAAATGACTTCCACGTCAGTCTAAAGTTCATCGAATGTTTGATTTGTTATTGCATTGATATTTTTCAAGCCACAGGATTTTTACTTAAGCCTATTTTATAATTTTCAAGTCTTGGAATAAAAATTAGTAGTTTTCTAAAAATACTTAAGTACTTAAAAGTCTGCTCATGTAAACTGAGCAGTTTATTTAAAGGAATCGTGATACTGACTGATACACCATATACAACATGCTTTGTGGGAGTACCACATTTATGATACGTGAAAATCATAAATTATTTATTGTACTAGATAATCCTTGAAAATTATAGTGTTAAAAGCAAATGATTACGGGACGTGACATTGCTTACGGTAATTGGATTTCTTTAATAACAGGTCGTGTACTACGTTTTCAATTATATCGTTTACATACATCTACAAAATATGATATCCACTATGATAATGGTATTCATTAATGGTTTTTTAGGATAATGAACTAATAAGTCTATATCAAGTTTATGTTAAAGATTCTGGTAATAAAAACTATTTAGTAATAATAATAATAATAATACTTTATTAACCATGTCGGTAAAATACAGTATATACGGCAAGTCAACAATACGAATATTTGCTATATAACGTTACTTATGGACAATAAACAAAAAGTCACATCATAAAAAAATATAAAAACAAAATACATGTACTACATATACAGAATTAAAATAAGAAATAGTTAAGTAAAGTAGAGTTCACCGTTGTAAAAACCTTTTTTACCTACGATCAGTACTGTAAATAGTAAAAAACACACTACCTGCTACCTATGTAAGTGGGATTTTACATATTGTAAACAAAACGCACTGTAAACAAATCGCACGGTAAACAAAACGCACGAGACACGCAATTATAGGTGGCTTATATCGCTAACACAGGGTTTAAAAAAACAAATGCGCCTACGTAATTTTGAAACGCTGTCAAAACTGACATATTTGTTGAATAATATTGTTGACTAGTACACTAAATCCAGATTTTACTAAATAAATAAATAAATATGATCGTAGGTAAAGTATAGTACATAATTCGAGTTGTAAAGCAATTACGCACTCATGGAAATACGAACTCGCCGCCACGCGGCATCGTGCGTAACTTTTCCATTCGTGCGTAATATGCTTCTTACAACACTCATTACGTAATATACTATTACACTATAATACTCTCCTTCGACTAATATCTGTTTTATTGCTTTTTTGTACTTGTCATAATTTTCCATATTTTTTATTTCCACAGGTAAATTATTGTAAAAAGATGTCGTTGAATGTCTTGGAATACTTAAAAAGTTGACGTGTCTAGTATTATAATCATGATTAGTATTTAACGTCTCAAATAAGTTCATATTTCTCTTCACATACATTAGACATTTTAATATGTATATACAAGGTGCAGTTAATACTTTCTTTTTTCTGAAAGTATTTTTACAGCTTTCTCTATAACTCAGCTTAAAAATTAATCTAATAATTCTTTTCTGACATAGAAAAGAATGTTGTGCGCTATATGTGAATATGCAAGAGCATAATACATATTTAATAGGCATTCTTCATTCAGTGTATTATTCATTTGCATAATAGCAAAATATGCTTTATTTAACTGTTTACAAACATGTTCTACATGGGTGTCAAATGTTAATTTAGAGTCGATATACGTACCAAGAAGTTTGGTACAGTGAGTTAATGTTATGTCACTACATTGTTTTGTATTGTCAGGTAATGGTTTTTGAATTGAAAAATTATGAAAACTGTCTTTGACTCATTTAAAATTAATTTATCTCTTTGAGAGCAGATAAACTTCTTCTAGGGATTTTCTTACTTGTTCTTTGAGCTCCTCAAGTGTGTCAAAAGCTATAGTGACGGTAAAGTCATCTGCAAACATAGTAAGGTGACCATCTGTTATTTGCTCAGGTAAATTATTATTAATATATATCATGAACAATAAAGGTCCCAAGACAGATCCTTGAGGAACTCCAAGTACTTGTTCCTGTACTTCTCACAGATCCTCTCCTAAGTTTACCCTCAAAGTTCTGCCTTCCATGTAGGACATTATCCAATTTAAAATGCTACCCCTAATCCCCATGCTGTAAAGTTTATGCTTTAGCAAGTCTTTATTTATGGTATCAAAGTCTTTCGATAAATCAAATTGTAAAGAAACAAGGTATCTACCTTTATCTAGATTTACGTACACATAGTCTAGCAAATGACACGTTGCTGTTTCCGTGGATCTATTTTCACGGAAACCATGTTGAGCTACAATTATATATTATTTTATTCCGCAAACAGGTTTATTCTATTATATATAGTTCTTTCGAATATTTTTGCAATGGCGCTTAAAATAGAGATTTGTCTATAATTTTCAAGTTCATCAGTTGGATCCTTTTTATGGAGAGGTGTTATCAGTGCCTGTTTGAGTATGTCCGGAAAGTATCCCTCATTTATCGACAGATTGAATAAAAAAGTAACCTCAAGTTTCAGTAAGTTCGCAGTTAGGACGTCAAAATCAACAGATATTTGGTTCTAGTATATAAAAAAGTTATCGTTTATGAGTATTTGCTTATCTGTGGTATATTAATAATTTTTTATTCTTTATTAGGTTCCATTAAATTTTTAAATATTAGTGACAAAATGTCCAATAAAAAATAAGAAAACTTAAAGCAAGTGTTGGTTTGTATGTTTATCTACTACCTCTTGCCTGAGACTTCTCTCGATGCAGGTATTTTATATAATGTAGTATTTTTCTGAGGAAGTTTTAAGCTATCTGTCATCATTCCATGATTTCAAGGGCTGAGTAATGAGGTTAAAATGATAAAACCGTATTCCTCCTAGCCTTGTTTGAAGAACTGATACATATTTTAGTGTTAAATAAAGAATTTATTCTCCATGTTCTTGGGAACACTCGGCTTTCTCATACTATAACATGAATTATTCTTTTCAATACGTAATTTGGATTGTATTAGCTTCCACAAAAAATCGCCAGTCAAACCGGCACGGTAACTCAGTCGGTTAAGGCGTATTGAGTGGCGAATATGCTGATCGACTGTCTACCGCGCTCTGGGTTCGACCCCGGTATTGACAACACCGGTCGGTGTGGATGTATGTCTGCGTTTTTCCAAATGTGTAACCCCCTTCCGCACAGCCTTTGCTATGGATTTGAAGGTTGTCTACTATCTGTGGTATGTTTTATGTTATGTTATAAATGGAAAGGGCCACTTAAAAATCATGATGGCAACTATACTGGGAGCCAACAGAAAAAGACTATTTTATTTCTATGATTGCATTTCCCTGACTTCTGCATTATTGAAGGTGAAATACCTCAGAAATATCTGAAATCGGATGCAAATCGACCCACTAGAGGAGAAAAAAGCTGGCTGGCTTCACCTACAACAGAACTGAATAGGCGATACCTAGCTGAATCCCTTTAAATCGTCTAGCAGGGATATTTCTCCTACCCCTTTTAAATATGGCATGTAAGAGCTTATCCCATGCCTGAGAATAACCTTTAAAGCAAGCTTCAGTCTTGGTTATATTTCCCAGACTTGGAGAGCAGTAAACCTCTTTAACTTAACCCTCTTCTAAAAATAATGAGGAAATATTAGGCCAGTGTATTCGAAGTCAAACCATTATGGAACCACCTCACTCAAAACAGTTTGTTTAGCAACTTAGCAAATCAACCATTAAAATTATACATGGCCTGATCAAAGGCGTTACAAGGATATTTGCGGCAATGGAAGTGGCTATATGTGCATTCATAAGTTTAGCGGGCATCTTTGGATGCACCCTATATGAATCTATACAAAGATCGCGGAAAAAGTGGAACACAGTTCGCAATAATTAAATTAATACAATGCACGCGAAGAAGTAGAATATTTACCACAAATGTAGAAAGCGAATCGAACATAGTGGCTATAGTCAAATGCTAACATAGGGTGAGTCCTATCCCTTTGTTGTAGTCAGTGATGGCTAATGACCCTCTTCTTAAACAAATCTTGATTCAACGTTTAGGAGTACACTAATGACATGGTCTTTGCAGGGAAATTTGAACACGAGACCACGTCTTGGAATTTTATATAAGTTTCCTTAAACCTAATATCCAATTGGTGCTAACTAGAGGGGCTTAGTGCCAATCCGAGTAAGACAGTTATTGTTCCACTTCTAAACCTATGACCTGAAACTAAATATTTGGGAATAATCCTGAATTCAAAAATTACCGTGACAAAAGTCAGGGCTATCTGAACTTGCCGCAGGTTTATTTAGGCCTGAAGTCAAAAGAGAAATGATATTCGATTAAGTGGCGTAGTGCCTACGGTATTAGATTTGCAACCACAGGATCCCGGGTTCGAATCCCGGCTAGTGTATGGATATGTAGTGGCGTTTTTCACGTGCTGCCGAGGCGGCATCAGTGAGCTAGACCGTGGATTTCACGGGGGGCCACTTCCCATAAGATCTGAGAGAGGTCCTTTGCCGAATCTGTATATGCGACACAATTTCGGGTGTTGTATTGTATTGTATTGTACATGAACATATAACTTAAATTATTTTTAAATTTTCAACTAATGGGGGAGCACCATTATGAACTAAAAAAAAGCTGGAACTTTATTCGAAACCATAGTCATGTCTGACTTCAGTCTTTTTAGCCATTTCAACGTACCACCATCTGTGGGAGAGCTAATCTTTCTTTTTTCCGAGGAGAGGAGACCCCCACGGACTGCCCATCGCCTAGAATGGGTCTGAGTGTCAGGCTCAAACTGACTAAAACCTCTCCTCCTAGAGCTGGTCTGTAAAAATATTCCGAGGGCACTGCATCCTCCTGGGCTTATTGTGCTAATATTTAGAGCCTTACTAGGAACATCCACGCCATTTACGTATATTTTATTTTGAAGAATTTTGCAAAGCCCTCTGCGACACTGCATCATTTAATATTACATTAGCTGGAGCAGATTTAGTATTACACAAATTGGACAAGGAAGACCAAGATTTCTTAGTTAATTCTTAATATTTTCTTTAGTGGATGCTATACAATTTTTGCGAGAAATGAAAAATATCAGTTTTTAATTTCGATCTCAGTTCTCTAAAAGATGAGTTGTGAATTATGAGTTGTAATAAATAATATTATTTGTCAGTCTGTTTATTTTAACTTACCACTACTCACAATTTACAATAATGTGTCAACCAAAGGCGATGATGAGATAAATCTAGGATCATTCATGAATGTAAGAACTGACATAATATAGAAATTTTCAAAATATGTATTGTCATTTGACTTTTTAATAGTTTCCAACGGCGCACAGTGTGGAAATTACGAGTCTTTTCGGTCAAAATTCTACTCCTCCTTGTGAAAACTCTATAAAGGCAGAATTTAGACACTGTTATTTTCTATATAACTCCTTGGAAGGCCATCAAGGTTCCGAAACCATATACCTAAATAATTTCAGAAATGACCCTTCTTTGGCCGAAATTGGTAATTTTTGGGTCCTTTTATGTATGTAACAAAATCTAAAGTACCAAATAGCCTTCCATTTTAAGTTCTTTTATTCGCAAAATTTGTATATAAGTATCACAAACGAAAAGGTCAAAGGGCTACGAACTACGACCATTTTACTTCCACATTCAGTGGGAGTATAGTATCGACAAAAAAATGTTTTAAATTTTTTTATTGTTCAAATAGGCTTAGAATGTCATAAAACTTCGAGATTTTAACGTAAACAAATTTTTTGAGGCCTTTGGTTCTTGTACACACACCAAATGACAATTTTTTTTCATTCCCTTTAATAATGGAGTGGGGGTGGCAATGCCAAAACTTTTTTTTAACCTTAGCTTCTCTTATATATACTAAATACTAATTTTATGGACTCTTACTTGCTTGATTTACCCCCAGCCCTTGAACGGAATAAGATCAAAATATAACCTAGTTCCAGATCTCAAAATGCATACGTGTACCAAATTTCAAGTCAATATCTTAAACGATTCCAGAGTAATCATGTGCACAAAAAAAGTTAGATAGACAGACCGACAAACTTATTTTTTTTGCTCAAACTTAAAATCTCGACGTTTCATGACATTCTAAGCCTATTTGAACAATAAAAATTTTCAACATTTTTTTGTCAATACTATACTTATACTGGATATGGACGTAAAATGGTCGTAGTTCGTAGCCTTTAGACCTTTTCGTTTGCGATAGTTATATACAAATTCTGCAAATAAAATAACTGAAAATAAAAGGGCGTTTGGTACTTTAGATTTTGTTATATACAAAAATTACCAATTCCGGCCAAAAAATGGTCATTTCTAAAATTATTTAGGTATATGGCTTCGAACCTTTCAAATTCGGATTCCGCAATACAAGTCAAAAACCATAATAAAATATGATATTGGTGGTCTATATAGAACACAACAGGGTCTAGATTCTGCCTTCATAGAGTTTTCACATTTTACAGGCTTTTTAAAGCTGTCATGTGTCAAAGATAAGCTGGTTTGCTATTTTCGCAGTTCTTCATTAAAGTGCTCAGTATTACGAAAATGATTAGCCTAGATATATATTTTGGTTGAATTGCCAAGGAGGAGTCGAAATTTGACTAAAAGACTCGTAAATTCCACACTGTGCGGCGTCGCTTCTTATTTGAGGAAAGGGGAAATAAACAAATTGTAAACATTGGACCGCACCAATGCTTACAATTTCTTTTATGTACATGTACATCCATGGTATAATGTTGTTATAATAAGGAACCCTTTATATCTTCCTTTTCTAATGTGTTAGAAGGTGGCTTATCTTTTAAAATATTAGGGTAGGGTAGCTGTAAGGGGCATGGCATAACAAAACTTTTCTCTACCTGCGTCGTCAGTCACATAGTTCATATTAAGAATTTAAGGGAAGTTTTAGTAAGCTTTCAGCATTATTGATTTCCGAGTATTATCTTTCTATATTTATGCAAGTGTTTAATGTAATATTATAATTTCATATAATACCTAATGCTAACTAAACTCATGTGGTGCTATTTAATTTAACTTTGGAATTCATGTATTACAGCCTGTGAGGAAAGAATATTGAGGTTAGTTTTTAATCAAACCTTTTGTTATTTCTATTTTTCTGAGTATTAGCCCAGACGACAGAGAACATTTTATAGTGAAATCTACAAAAACTTGCAAAATGAATAATTTTTTTTTAATGAGTTCGTGAAAGTAAGTATATCCTAAAAAGTTTACATTCCGCTCGGATGCAGAATATAAAAAAAAGTGAAAAGAAATTTATTTTCCAAAAGTTTTCAAAATTTTGAAATTAAGTCAGGGTAGTTAAAAATAAAAAATACTGGTGGATAGACCATGTGTTTCTAAACAAAAAATATACTAATAAAATTTATCGCTAAAGCCACGGTATTCTTGGAAAAAATAGTGAAGTAGCTTTGTCACTCTGCGCGGCCAAGCGCACGGTTAAATGCATACTTACTGGAGTGGATCTGACGAAAAAAAGAGGAGTTTTAAAACCAACTTTTTAATTTTTTTTTTTTTTGACAATTCCACTAAGAAAAGTTATTTAGAATGCAATTTTAAACCAAATTTCAGAAATATAAAATTATTTTTTTGAAACTTCCCATTTTTTGCGAATTAAGAGTTGAATTCATATTTAAAGTTGTGTAGGAGCAAATGTTAATCATCCATTGCTTTTCTCATAGCCTACTTTTAGCTTCTACATAACTTTAAATATTAATTCACAAAAAATTATTTCAATGCAGTTTTAATTGAATGGTTCAAAATAAAATACTAATTTATTGAAAAAAATGGGAAGTTTCAAAAAAAATAATTTCATATTCCTGAAATTTGGTATAGAGGTATAAAATTGCATTCTAAATAACTTTTCTTAGCAGAATTTTTTCATATTTTGAAAAATAAAGGTACTTTATTAGTGGTGATTTTTACAACATTGCTTATAAAACACCCTGTAGAACACCAAATCAAGTTATTTTTGGTATACTTTAGTTTTACAACAAGCAGGACTCAATCCCGTAATATCATTCCAAAATTCCAAAATTTTTGGTCCATTACACCTCTTGTTACATCTATCCTGGGACACACTGTATATATCCAATACACACCTAAAACTACAGAAACGCGCCGCGAAAACTCGTGACGGCGTTAAATACTTATTTATAATAAGTTTAATATTTGTTGGAGGGTAGACTGATAAAATATTAAGATGGAAAAAGATTTATATATCCGAATGTTAAGCTCCGAAGTCCCTATCCCTTTTCCTTAACCCTTTATTCCCGCAATCCCATTATGCCCCCTCCCTCCATTCCTATTGCTTGGATTGCGATAATTTTTTTTTTAAATTAAAGATAAAAAAATTATTCAGTCAAATATTAGACGTAATAATGAACAAATTCCATTTTGGTTTTTGAAAATCACACGACGGGAAAAAAGTTCGAAGTGGTTGAATAATTTTCCTTTCCTTACTTTCCTCCCGTCCCCTAATTGGCCCACCACCCCAATCTATTTCACCTACCTCAAAAAATCTCATCCCCCTAACTTCTTTTTTTTGTAAAAAAATTAAGGAATTACTTTTTGTGTATTAGTGTTAGGGCAAAAAAACAAGTATTTTCAAAAAAAATTTTCAAGAAAAGTTACCGTCCGATTTGAAAACATTTTAACGTTTTCGCGAGATCTTCAATTTTTAATTTTACTTTTTTTTCGTCAGGTCAATAATAACAAAGTTATCGTGGAAAAACGTGTTTTTGCGAATTTTAAATGCGAATTCCTCCGCCACCCCGTGTGATTAAGCTGAACTAAGTTGATAACATGATAAAAGAGAACGCGTGTAACCGAATTGTCAAAAAAAATTAAAAAAAAAAAGTTGGTTTCATTTCAAAACCAGATCCGCTCCGCTAACTATGGAACCTCTAAAAATTCTTAAAATAAAGCTTTTTTCTCTTTCTAATTACATATTTTTAACATTTTTCTTAGTGAATAGGAGGATAAATAGTGATACTCACTAGAGGAAAAATATATCATTATGAACGCATACACGGACACTACACATATCCGCTGAATCGCTCGCATGAATTTTTAGGTGCTTTTACTGTATTGTATTTATTACAGGTACACCTATTCACATTAGATCTTGAAAATCGCAATTTTTTATTATCATCTGATTGACCATATTTTCGAAAAAATGCATACAAGTAAACGAATTTGTGTTTGAACATTCGAAAAGTACAATTTTTTTCCGAAATAGTGAGATTTTATTTTTCCAATGGGCAAGTTGCAACCTCCAATATATAGATTTATTAAGAAAATCATCAGGCAAGGAAATTAAAATGATTTGAGGTGCACTTTTTTGTGAATCCACGTTACTACAACTTAATAAACCATAATAATCATGAAGTATACATACTTTTTAACAGTTCACAATGAAGAAAAAATGTTTTTGAACGGCTTTTATTTTTTTTTAATATTTTTTATTACGACGATTGAGTTCGGGCATGATAATATACATAAGTATATTTTTCCCATCCATCCATTGCTCGTATTGTTTAAAACAAAAAAGCATCAGAAAGCTGCAGTTTCCATCTTTTAAATGAATCAATACTCACAAATTCTGATTTAGTGACGTGTAATTCAGTGCGTCAGTGTCACAGTCATGCGTATTTAAGCGTGCGCACGCATGGATCTCGCTCCGAGTTATTACGTTACACTTGACTATTTTTTTCCGGGAAAACCGTGGTCTTAGCGATAAATTTTGTTGGGACATTTTTTGTTCATAAATACGTGATCTATCCATTTGTATTTTTTATCTTTTCCTAGCTTGATTTAATTTCCAAATTTAAAAAAAATGGATGAAAAAAAATTTTTTTTCACCTTTTTTGTGTTCTACATCCGAGCGAAATGTAAACTTTTCAGGGTGTTATTCTATTCACGAATTCATTAAAAAAAATTATTAATTTTGAAAGTTTTTGTAGGTAAATACCTTCATCGACTGGGCTATATTATATTGTTTGTCTTTGGCAAAATGTATTTTCCAAATTTAAAGCAGTTCATTGCATTATTAACTAACTGCCATTTGAATAGTATATAATGAATAGTTTATTGGTGCCAAATGTCCACAAAAGTGTTTACACAAGTCAAATTTGCACTGAAATAATAAAGCATTAGGTCATGCGAACAATACAATTAGAGTAATATAAAACGGGCAGAAGTTGCCGTAGGATATGACCGACTGCCAATACCTATTTAATTCATATTTTACAGGAACACTACACAATTCACTTTTGAAATGTGCCACTAAAGATTAAATACACAGTCTGTATATATATTTTATATTTGTTTTTGAATTAGGTATTCGAAGTCGACAACGCCTGACTGCGAAAGTTTCATTCGTTTTGTTATAGTCTACAATGATATTCTACATATATTATAAAATTTGTATATCGGAAGTCATCCCATTTATTTCTTATTCCACAGTGCCAGACTTCAAATTCCATTGGTATCGGTAATAGCTTTATTAAAAATACCTTACTTAATAACATTTTAAAGTAAAATTGTAATATTTTCTAACGTATATAACATTTTCCAGGCCCTGAAAGGTGCACTGAATATTGCGGTTTATTATATCTTCTATATTTTTGTATTTTTACTTAGGTAATATAATAATCGAAAAAAAAACTGAAAATTTTGTTGGTAAAATATTCTTAGAATGTCATGAAATGTCGAGATTTTAAGTTTGAGCAAAAAAAATTCTGTTCGTCGGTTTGTGTCTGTAACTTTTTTTTTTTGTGTACACGATTACTGGTCAACGGTTTATGATATTGACTTGAAATTTGGTATACCTATGTATTATAGCGAGATCTGGAACTAGATTATATTTTGATCCTATTCAGTTGAAAGATTTTTGGGGGGGGGGGGGGGGTAAATGGGAGTAGACCAGGCAAGCCAAGGTGTCGTCACCCCATCATTAAAACGGGTGAAAGAAATAGAATTGTGATTTATTGTGCGTATAAGAACCAAAGACTTCAAAATTTGTTAGTGGGTAAAAAATTAAATTGTGATTTAGTGTGTGCACAAACCATTTCTTTTTTTTGTATCAGAAGTAGTGATTCCTTGGGCAGCAGTTATTTACGTTTTTGATCAAAAACCTTCTGCTCCAAAATTATAATAAAACATAAGTAGTCTATAAACACATGATTTATATTCTTTTGACGATCATCCTATATGACGGATATGATCCAATTTCAATAGAAAGGCAAATTATCGTGTTTAATATATACTAGCAAGCGGCAACGCAGAACTGCAACTTTATTCATTTGATAAAAGTCTTAGTGATATTTTAAGGTAAAATTGTTAAATCATCTAACCTACATAAAGTTGATTCGAACCTAAGAGACATCCTGTATATTGCGGTTTAGATATCTTGTACATCAAATTTTTGTGTACTTAATCGATAACCTCAGTAACATTTTGATCTAAAATTGTAATAAAACATAGTTTATGTAAAAGAGGAGAGTTTACACGCCTCTAACGATCACCCCGTATGACGGATATGATTCAGTTTCTATAGGAAGTATTCTACCATGCTATTTTACATATGTTCCAAATTCTAAAGGAAAATATTAAGTCTAACAGAGATTATTATATTTAA
Source organism: Rutpela maculata (assembly GCA_936432065.2). Taxonomy (NCBI): domain Eukaryota; kingdom Metazoa; phylum Arthropoda; class Insecta; order Coleoptera; family Cerambycidae; genus Rutpela; species Rutpela maculata. The sequence continues at coordinate 121,930,455 of OW386288.2, forward strand.
GACATATTCGCTTCGGCAACGCCCGTGTAGCAGTATCATATTTCACTCCTTTCTTCTTCGTTTTGTCAGTCAAGAATTATTTTAGTTGTCACCCCTTGGTATGGCACGTCTCACATCATCACGTCATTTAAGTATGAGAATGGCACAATGCAGAAGAATACGATGCAGGAGAATCGTTTTGGAGGGTGTACTGCGAGTCCTTAACGATCCATGTAGGGATTGCAATTTACCGGACGTTTTAATAACCGGTAAATCGGTAAATAAAAATGTAAATAACCGGTTAACCGGTATTTACCGGTAATTTTTAGAATGGATGATTAGGGTGGCGAAAATGGCAATTGTCTTTTTCCATATACAAAATTATCTAAATTTAACAAAAAACATTTTTATATACGTACTTATATGTGATATAATGAACAAACAAAAGGTTTTTTATCAACAGTAAAATCACAAGAGTTTTTTTTTATTGGATAAATTTCTCTTTATAATGAAATAATTTTGCCAATCAGTGATTTTATAAGAAGAACTGACATGAAAAAATCGCGAGACCGGAGGTCGAATGATTTTGTCAAATGTCAGTTTTTCGAGCAAAATTACTGATTGGCAAAATTTTTAGTTAAAAAGAAATTTATCCATAAAAGAAAAGCTCGAGTATTTTTTGGCAAGATAAATTAACGACAGAATATGAATGTGAACGAACAACAATATGTTATTAAAAATAATTATAATTTTCCCAAAACGACTCATATCGTACAGTATAGTTTCCACAATACTTAAAAATTATAGCTGACAGTACAGATTTCAAAGTGACGTGCGACTACTAGGTGTACTCTGCTTTTGAGGAACAGGTATTTTTATCAACAGTAAAATCACAAGAGCTTTTTTTTTATCGGATAAATTTCTCTTTGTAACGAAATAATTTTGCCAATCAGTGATTTTATGAGAAAAACTGACATGAAAAAATCGCGAGACCGGAGGTCGAGCGATTTTGTCAAATGTCAGTTTTTCGAGCAAAATTACTGATTGGCAAAATTTTGAGTTAAAAAGAAATTTATCCATAAAAGAAAAGCTCGAGTGATTTTTGGCAAGATAAATTAACGACAGAATATATGAACGAACAACAATTAAAAATAATTATAATTTTCTCAAAACGACTCATATCGTACAGTATAGTTTCCACAAGACTTAAAAATTATAGCCGATAGTACAGATTTTAAAATGACGTGCGACTACTAGATATACTCTCCTTTTGAGGAACAGGCATTTTTATCGTGATAAAAAACGATGCACCTTTTTTATCGCTGTCAAAGTGACAAAATGTGACTGTCAAATAGACTTTTTTATATAGGAGTTAATTTATCGGTGATAAAAAACGATGCACCTTTTTATCGCTGTCAAAGTGACAAAAATGTGACTTTTTTATATAGGAGTTAATTTATCAAAAAGAAAAAATATAAATGAAATCAATTTAAATAACTAATTATTCTGTAAATAACAAAAATATCCACTTAAATAACAAAAATTATAAACATAAACTCAAATAGGGCATTTATTGAATATCTAATCTAAAAATACAATATTTTTTAAAAATAGCCTGTTAAAAGGGTTAGTTTTTCAAAGCTATATATGTTAGTCGTCTGATATTTGTGTATAGAATACCACCAGCTGAAAATGCCCTTCCTCAATCGATATTGGTGGGTTGATAAGTTAATAAGAATTGGTAATAACATACTTCTAAATGTATTCCACGGATATTTGCGGCAGTGAAATATTCAATTTTCTGTCATAAGATATTGTCCATGTCTCTCTTGTATTTCTTAGGGCTTGGTGTTTGGAGTTTACTTTTTATAATATTATTTATTTATTGTTAAAAGTGCTCGGTGTTGGGACAGTCACTCTGTATTTAGTGAATACTAGTCAGTGACATAAATAGAAACGTTGAATACGTGACATATCGTAAGTTCAGAATTTACCGAAATAACCGGTAAAAAATTAAAATTACCGGTAATTATCGTCATGTGTTTTTTGTCCTAATAACCGGTTAACCGGTTAACCGGTAATGCAATCCCTAGATCCATGTCTGACAGGTGTAAAGAAAGATGGAGAATATGAGGACATCAGGAAGCTTAAGCTTGTGCTTTTTGTGATGTTTCTGTCATGGCAAATTTTGATTAGATGACAATTTGTCGATTTTTTTACTCGTTGAATCCCACACTTGCCTATTCTTAAAGTGTTTTTATTTGCTCAGTCTACAATCATAATTTTTATTTTCTTGTAATTTTCTAACCACTACTAAATCTAATTTCATAGTAAGAAAACAAGATTTGTAGGTTTATCACAGCCGAAGTCAGTAGGGCGTGATATAAATAAAGAATACTTACCATACCAATATTATTAGGTACATTTCTTTTAATATCAAGGTCACATCAATTTTTCTATTACCTTAGTGCCTTGTCCCATTCAAGCAGTTACAAAATAAACACATGTACCATACATTTTCTTCAGAAATGAACACCATTTGTTGATAACCATGCAAATCAGAAAGTGTGGGCCTTGTCTTAGTCCTTTTCAAATTTAGATCTCTTTAATTTCAGACTGTTGCTTGGGGACTAGGTAGTACGTTCACAAATAATCAAAAATGTTTGTCGATAGGCGGAACTTTATTTAAATGTCTTTATTAGAAACTGTGGATCTCGCCTACTTTCATGTAAATCTAAATCTCTTTGATATAAGAGCGTTGCTTCGATGACTTGCAGGTGGGTGAAGTATTAATTAAATATTTTTGTAAGAAGCAGATTTTTTTTTGTGTTCTTAATGTCCAATTTATCTAAAGGTTATATTATCTTCCCTTATATCTAGTGTGAAGTAGTTCACAAGTATCTTGACATAAACTAAAACACGTTGTCAAAGTAATTTGTAATGTGTTTATTATTAACAATTAACATTTTATATTCTTTTATTCCCGCCTCACGACTTCGTACTATTTGACCTCATAAAGTGCAATAGGACAAATAAAAGAAAAACAAAGATTCTATTGGTAATAATCTATAACGACCAGTACATCAACAAATAAATAATTATTGACCAGTGAAAAGAATTATTTAAAACTACTCTACAGCGAAAGATAAAACAACATGTTTCAGTATAGCTAAAAAATAGAAAGAAAAAATAGAATCAATAGGAAAGTAAATTTTATAACTATATCATTGAGAGTCTTCGTAAATCTTGACTCATGCATTAACAACAATCATCTGAATTCTTGTACCTAGAGAGTGTCTTAATACAAATACACATAATTACTATTGATCCCTTGAAAAAAAGCAAATAGTGGGAAATGGATATAAGGAAAAGAAAGTTCTCAAATAATAAAACTTTAACTTCCTTAGAATATAAAACGTTTTTTCACAAGGAAGCCTCAGAAAACAATTTACTTTATGACTGAAATATCAATTCTGAAGTACAATTAATCCTTAATCACGAAACAATCAGGAAATTGGAAAACATTTCTCTGTTGTTCCGTATTAACATTGGGATGTTATTGACCTTATAAAATTATAACAAGTACCCTGGATATAAGTTATCGAAATAATATTCTAGGTAAATAATATTCATTATTAAAGTTCTACTTTTGTAGTTAGCAACTCTTTAGTAACCAAGTAACTCGAATTTTTACTTTCGTTATCGCGCGTGTTGGGGTTGCAAAGGTCATTTATATAGACGCCAATAGACGGTAGTAGAAAAAGATTTAAACTACTTCTTGCGTGATTTAAATCATTTTGTAGTATTTAAATATTAGGAAAAGATTTAACTCATTAAAAAAGATTTAGTTATTTTTGAAAATATTTAAATTTTATTTTTATTAAACAAAATCAAAGATACTTTCTAAAAAGATTTAAATCATAAATCAAAAATTATTGCTAAAGAAAATATTTAAACTCAAAAGATTTAAATCAAAAAAATGATTTAAATCACAAAAATGATTTAAATCTCCCGTTATGTTGCAGCTCTGATTTTGTTCAAGCTGAAAAGAACCGAAAAATGTATTTTACTTTTAATACAAAGGTACCTATATCAATAATATATTAATAATATAATATTTATTTACTGTAAGTACAAATAATTAACAATTAATTATTATTAAATTTTGAATTACATAAGTATATGTTATAACACTAAATTAATAGCAACAAAAAAAAAAAAAATATATATATATATATATATATAATGTCAATAAACCAGGCAAATCCAGATAGTACTACTATGTGCTCGCGCGTGGTTAAGTATAAATTGATAAATAAATTTGAGATATAATAATTACAGATTATATGTTTGATTATTATTTTTCTTGAAGAGTGAACCGAGATGACAGGCTCCTACAATATTAATGCGTAGTATAACATATTTTATTTAATATTAGGTTGATTGATTGATTGATTTGCCAGCGTGCGGTAGGCATTGCTGCCACTTCCAGGTATACAGCTGGGCCTGCTACGTCCACGCTGGGTTGGACTAAGGTCATGCTTGTTTCCAGCAGCGAGAGCCACATGGCGCATGGTAAAGGAATGAGCTCCCATTTTTGTATTTTTGGTTCTGGACTTCTGCCTGTTCTGAGTCTTCTTGTGAAATATGTTCCCCGTTATGTCGTAATATGGAGTGTTTATGATCCTCTTTTTGTGTCTCTGCTTATTCGAATCTTTGAGTCTTCTGATTCCTCGGTTTCCGATTGTGGTAGTGTATATATCGTTGCGATTTCTTTGTGGTGTTCATTTTTTGATCCTGATCCTCTCAGTTGTTGTTCTCCATTGTACAGGGGCGGACTGGCCCACCGGGACACCGGGACGAATCCTGGTGGCCTGCTCCAATAGTGCTCCGCTGGCGCCGGCTGCTTGGCAAGATGACCGGCTAATAGAGTAATAAGTGGCCTGTGAGTTCTAAGATCCAGCGCCGCTAAACTGTTGTCAGTCCGGCCCCTGCCATTATAGCATGGTCTCCTGTCTTTGGTTTGTTGATGTTCGATGCTAGCGCTTTCTTCAGTAGATGTGTTGGGGCCCTTCCTTTTTTTACTTGTCTTTCCTCCTAATAGTGTTTGATGTTTTATGTCGCTGTTTTCGTATTGTTGTTTTTACGAGTAGCTGGACGATTTCCCTTTCTGCTCCCCTCAAAAACTTCTTGTGTTGACTTTTGTTATTGCCGCGATTTTTGACTCCATATGTCATCGTTGGCCGTATGACGGCTATGTAAGGTTCAATGATAATTTATTTTTCTCTGTGATTGTCCTTGTGACTCTGTATGCCATTTTGATTCTCTCCTTTATCTTTCTCTCCGTTCCAGTTGGTTCGTCATGTCTGTTCCTAGGTACTTCAATTTGTTCGTTTTTCTTAGGGAGTATTCGTCTACTTTGTGTTCCTGTCCGCTGGTCCAACTCTCTTTTGCTGACGGGTCTCGCTCCATTATTAGGCTTTTCTTGAAGTTTGTTTTCAGTCCAGATGTGTCCTGCGGCGATTAGGAGATCATCGGCATATGTATGTGTTTTCTTGGAAAGTACCTTTTTCTGAAAGAAGCCTGCACCACGCATACCTCTTAAAGTGCTGTAAGAATTCAATTTTGACGCAGTATATCAATAAGGTCTCATAGATTATTTCAGGTTTAATTTAAATTAAATTCATCTGAATACTTTTAATAATTATGAAAAATCTCACTTGAAAATTTTTAAGAAAGTGTTATGACCATACTTTAAGAGTAATGTATTTGATTATTACGGGTTTAATTTATATTAAATTCGTTTTAGTATTTTTAATAATTATCAAAAAATAATTATTTGAAGGTTAACATAAGAATTTTTTATGACCATGCTTTACGAACAATACGTTATTGATTATTTCGGGTATAATTTAAGTTAAATTCTTTTGAATATTTTTGTAATGAATATAATAATTTACTTGGAGATTTACACGGGGCCAACTTCAATAATTCATTGCTGTCACATGTCGACTTTTTAAGGGTTTGGACCTAAACATTTCAATGGTTTTATTTAGAAATGAAGAGGTACTCAGGTGTTATATTTGTTATTGATTGCTTGAGTCGGGTCGTTTGTGTACATACTCGTTTCCTTAAGCTCATAGGTGATGTATATTTCTTTACCTTCTTGTACGTCATGAGCTGCGACTGCATCACTTAGTAGGGTAAACAGTTCTGTCTTATTCTCTGAATTATTCAGGAATGTAACAAAATTTTTGGAGAATGTTGCTTCCCTTGTGACTTTTTTCCGTTCTCTCTTCCCGTGTAGTTTCCTTCAGACTGTCTGTATATGTTCCATACCATACAACAACGATTCTTAGGCAATTTTGAAGCTGTCTCTTGATGCATGGTAAGAAGACCATATCACTATATTCTCCAAATGCACATGCACCATGTTTAGGAAGTGCATGTACAATGGCAGGTCAATCAAATATTTTGGCATCAAAGTTTGGTACATCGTGGTCTTTAATTGAAGATAGGCAGGACAGTAAATGGTATAGCCGGAAAAGTTAGGGAAATGTGCCCCCGCACTTACTTACTTAAAATGGCTTCCAGATGATGCAGTTTATAGAGTATATTACACGGTAAAAATTTTAACCCGCTACTACTCCTACGAAGGTGAAAAAAAAAATAATATGTCTTTAATTATTATATTTTTTTTTTCGGTTTCTATGCAACCGATCGATTTGAAATTTGGCACGAGCATTTTATGACCATTTTAACCATCGGAAAAAAAATATAAATTTTTTTTAGAGGACAAAAGGGTGGCTACCCTTCGTGGTACAATCACTATTCTATGATATATTATGTCCTGACACTTCGTAATTATCATACTAAATTGTCATTTTGCTGCGGTGGAACAATATGAAAAAAAATAAAATTGGGTAAAATAAAATATTTACACATGCCTCTTAGTTGTAACAGTTAATACTTATAGCCTTACAAGGTATTGTTGCATATCTACAACCGACCGCGGATGCCAGTGCGATGTTGCCAAGTCTACTTTTTCCCCGGACGTACGGAAATTCGGCACAATCTGACAATACCACTTCTGGAGGTCCCAGGGGCGAAGTATTAACTCTCTAGGACCTTGGGGAAAAGTGAATGATGTTCATTGTAATTATACTGAGGAATTACGACATCTAAAAAACGACGTACTGAACCAGATGAAGAAAGTGAGGGAACGATCGAAGAAGACCAGCCTTTTATGCCTTCGACATCTTCTAGTACTACAACTAGTGACTCTGACGAAATAATGGAACTACCATTGCAAAGACTCGTTGCTACACATAAATACTGTTGCATATGTGGTGATGATAGAGAACTGACCGTAATATCCACTAATGTGAGACTACAGTGCTATTGAAACAAACAAATATACATCCCCGAGGCAATCGTTACTGTAAAATACAGTTGATTAAACATCGCTTTTATGAAGATGATATTACACATCTGGAACCATATGCCAATTGTAGCTCGATTCCTAGATCGGATTTATGCATTCTATTAAATTCCTTAACTCCAATAACAAATCTAAAAGGCTCTACAGACCACTGCGGTTTATCAGAGAAGCAATTATTAACGTTTACAGGCTTAACGGTAGATGCCGTATACGAATTAAAGTCACTGTTGGGAAATTACAATACAAGAACTTCTTCTGTCCTTGTTTTTCTATTAAAACTGAAAAGAGTAGTAATAATGATAACAGAATGACCTATTACTAAATTGTTCGATATGGTGCCAGCGTGCAGCGCACTTGCTAGGAAGCTGAACAAATTGACCATCCTCAGAATGGTATCATTGGTATATTGTTAAGGTTGTAATTAATAACCATAACCCAAATAAGATAGTTTGATAAACCGCGGTAGTCTGTAGAGTCTTTTAGAGTTGTTATGTTATTGGGGTTAAGAAATTTAATAGAATGCATAAATCCGATCTAGGAATCGAGCTACAATCGGCATATGGTTCCAGATGTGCAACGTCTTCATAAAAACGATGTTTAATCAAATGCAGACACATTTCGCGCCCAAGAATCCATCAGGGTGACTTAAGTTTACACATAGACTGGACCACGGATAGTAGGTTAATCCACAAAGGTTATAAAAACAAAGGCATATTAGGAATCAATATCACAAGTCAGGATAAGTATTGACAAACGACAACTAATGTTAAACAACTGTACCATACTGAGATAAAAAATTATCCATCTGCGTAACTGGCTGATGAAACCTATCCAAGGCCAAAAATGAGGGGAAAAAAATCAAATGTATTTTACAGCAACGATTGCCTCGGGGGATGTATATTTGTTTGTTTCGATAGCACTGTAGTCTCGCAGTAGTGGGTATTATGGTCAGTTCCTTACCATCACCACATATGCAACAGTATTTATGTGTAGCAACGAGTCTTTGCAATGGTAGTTCCATTATTTCATCAGTCATTAATCGTAGTGCTAGAAGATGTCGAAGGCACAAAAGGCTGGTCTTCTTCGATCGTTCCCTCACTTTCTTCATCTGGTTCAGTACGTCGTTTTTCAGATGTCGTAATGCGACAGTAATTCTTCGATCGTTCCCTCACTTTCTTCATCTGGTTCAGTACGTCGTTTTTCAGATGTCGTAATGCGACAGTAATTACAAAGAACATCATTCGTTGCTAAACATTTCCCCAAGCTCCTAGAGAGTTAATACTTCGCCCCTGGGGGGTGAACCTGGTATTGCCAGATTGTGCCGAATTTTCGTAGACTTGGCAACATCGCACTGGCACCCACGGTCGGTTGTAGATATGTAACAATACCTTGTAATACCTTGTAAGTATTAACTGTTACAACTAAGAGGCATGTGTAAATATTTTATTTTACCCAATTTTATTTTTTTCCATATTGTTCCACCACAGCAAAAAATCTGACAATTTAGTATGATAATCACGAAGTGTCAAGACATAATATATCATAGAATGGTGATTGTACCACGAAGGGTGGACACCCTTTTGTCCTCTAAAAAAAAATTATATTTTTTTTCCGATGGTTAAAATGGTCATAAAATGACCTTATTTTTTGGAGTAAGTTGTCTCCACGCAAGCAATACTCGTGCCAAATTTCAAATCGATCGGTTGCATAGAAACCTCGATAGAAACCGAAAAAAAAAAAAAAAATAAAGACATTATTTTTTTCCACCTTCGTAGGGGTAGTAGCGGGTTAAAATTTTTACCGTGTAATGTACTGTATAAACTGCATCATCTCGAAGCCATTTTAACTAAGTAAGTGCGGGGGCACATTTCCCTAACTTTTCCGGCTATACCCTTTGATTTATCGTCAGTCAGTCGTAAATCCCCGTGATTACTCAAAGACGGAGGCCAAGCATTTAGAAAGTCTGGATGCTTGTATCTAGCAAAATATTAAAGTTACGAAAGCAGATCTAGTCTAAAGTTGTAGCAAATTTAGTTTAGATTAAAACTGATTCGAATAGTGTTGCTGTAAACCCAACCGATTTTCGTAATAACCTGAAAAAAGTCCAAAACTTTGGAAGTTTGTATCTCGCAAAATATTAAAGTTACAAAAGCGGCTCTGATCTCAAATTGTAGCAAATTTAGTTTCAATTAAATCCTTTTTGCTACAAACCCAGAAGTTGGGGAGATATTTAATAAAAACCAAATAAAAGTCGAAAATTTACAGTTACAGTCCAATAAAACAAAGATAGCGTCGTAGATGGCGGACACTGAAATCAGGCACCCCCCTGAATTGATAGTACTGAGAGTATATAAGAACTCTGCAAAATTTGGTGCTTTAATCCAGCGAGTCACGATTCTGCCCAGTATTTGTTCTAAGCCACCACACTGTAGTATTTACAAACTGTATTCCCCACGTTTGATAAGAAAAAATAAATCCAAATTATCTCTGCTTAAAAAAATCATTCAAACTTTAGGATAAGTTCTTGCTGATTGGCTATATCAAACGCTTTCATCAAATTAGTACAAATTACAAGTTGTGTATAATAAAACTATTTTCCCCACTTTTGTGAATTTTTATCGAAAAAACTTTTTTTAAAAAAATGCAATAAACAAGATGTTAATTCGCCACATATTTTAAAAAATAGACAGATACACAGGAATTAATAAGTTATGCCTCTTTTAATCATTATTGTTTTCGTTTTTAAATATAAATACATTGTCTATGGAATTCGATCGAAGAAAATATATATCCAGTCCGCTTAATATACAAAAATCGTCAAATGTGTTTGATTGCCATGAAGATCTACAAACCATGAATTATGATAAATGAAATTTTAAGATGGCAGCTTGATAACATTTCAGTATTGTAATTTACATTGTTCGCTAGTGCCTCAAAATATTACTTTGATGGTATAAATTAATATGATATATCCATGTTCATTAGTCATTTGGAATTTGACGTATTGTAGCTTGATATGTGAATGACCTTTGAGAGCAGTGACTCCACACTTTTTACAACAATTTTCGTTAATTGCTTCCCCATATCAATATCGATTTATGTTTCTATATATCGTCACTTAAAATGATTGAATGAAAAAAGCTGTAAAGTTGTGCTGAAGGAATATTTAAAAAAAATGAGATAAATCCTAAATTAGTTTTTGAATTGTTTGTGTCAAAGGTAAAAATTATCTATTTACTGAATGATAAATCATTCAAGAAAATGGCAACTCTCAGAATTGTTCACGAAATTTTATTTTTTTGAAATCGGCACTAAAAAACCTCAAAATCGTTATTAAAGTGCTAGGAATAATAGTCAGTAAAGCAATCCAATATTGTACGATTTCTTGTAGTTGGCAGAAGTGACAGATAAATATCAACATAAATTTTGTATTTCTTGTGACAAAAAATTATTCAGAGTTGACATTTAAATCATTATGAATTTGTTAATGCCCCTTAAAATTATTTAAAAAATAGAGTTGATTAATTTTAATATCACAATTTCTGGATTTCAAAAAAAAAACTTAATATGCACCTTGGCACTAAAGTTCCTTTTTATCACATATGTGATTTAAATTGCTCATCGTGATAAAAAGTTTAACTTTAGTACCTAGATACATAAATAAATAGTCATTAACTTTCTGCATTGTGTCAAATTTCACAAAATATAGAAAGATCTGAAATTACCCAAAAATAGCATGTTTATTTTGTAACCAACAAATTCGTAGAAATTAGTAATCTGACAGAATTATCCTCTTGTACAAATTAGTTCAAATGTTAAAAATAACTATAAATTAAACACTGTACAGGGTAATACAAAATAACGTTGAGAAAATCATTCTGCAGATTAAGCATAAGATATAGAAAGGCCCGTATTTTTGTTTTGTTTTGTCGAAATATGTTGCGTGGTCATATGGGGCCTTAAAGGAGGCGTATAGGTTTTTAATTTCTGAAAAAGTATCAAACCGATTTGGATAAAATGATCTTCAAAGTAAATAATGTTTCAGCATTATCAGTTTTGCTGTTTTTGATGCGGATTCGCACTTGCACACATTATCAATTAGTTTTCTATTATCTATAATTATTTATTTATGTTATATTCATAATTCCATACTGTTTTTCAAGTACTTTGTCACTTATGCAAAAATATTTGAAAATTAAATGAAAGAAACCTGTGCGCCAATGAACCAAACAGGGGTTGGTTTTTAATGCCACTCATTATTACAAAATATCTGACACTTATAAATCTACGAACGAAAAGAAATTTGTTAAATGACTATATTCTTTAAATAAAAATTAAATTAATTGCTGTTAACATTTCGGAGAAAAATGTCTATTTCCATTTTCAAACTTCGTCTGTCATCATGTTCGTTTCTAAAGGTTGGAAACCAGCCGGTACAAACATCTATGAAATCATTTGACACACATTTATCCTCATCTAACAAAATAATCTTCGCGGATGAGAATTCAAGAAGACAAGAATTTGCGAATACACGTGGGTTAACAATCATAGTATCCAATGAGACTATGTTAGGAGAAAATCGATCCCAATACATAATATAAATGGTGAATGCACATCCATCATGTTAACTGAATTTAAAAACTTGGAAATTATAATAAAGTGTAGTTGTCATATTTTTCTAAAGAGTGTATAATGCGAGCAATGAACTTTAATACACATTAATTTGTCTGTTCAGAACAATTAATAATGTACCAAAAGCAAGGCCAATTTTTGGCAGAAATATTTTAACTAATTAATACCATATGTCTATGAACAGGATGTCCGTTTATGTTTTGTTTTAACAATTGCTAATTAGAATTCCTAGTTAACATAATGTAGTCATGAGGTACACATCCTGAGCATATTATAAAACAAACATAAATGCTACTCTCTCAAATAATGAATTATAGATAATAATTGGATTTTGATGTGTAGCAGAGGTTCATTTCACAAACGATCAAAATTTAAGATAGTTGCGTACTCGGCTACTTACAGAGGTCTACAAAAAAAAAGTCTGCTCCAAGGACTAAACCTATAATGCCTTAAGTATTTTTGTGTGCTGAATCCGAATTTTCAATTTAAAAAATTTTCTACCGCGTAGATTTCGAGAAAACGTCAAAAATTGACAAATAACCGTATTTTGACGATAAAAACCGGGATATACTCGAGATCTAAGCGAAAAAAAAAATTTTGAATAGAAAATTCGGATTCAGCACACTAAAATACTTAAGGAGCAGAACATTTTTTTTTGTAGACCCGAACTACATGGATAACCAATGTAGGAAGCTCCGATAATACTCCATCAATTATCGTGAAAGACAAGACCCTCGCGCCACTTTTTAAAGATGGCGAATGTATTTTTCACTCTCAGGAAGTTCATAACCATCAAGTTTCTGATTCTCAGTCGTAAATTTATGATACTCATCGAATTACAAGGGTAACTAGTACATGCGGTAAGAACAGCTGATACGCCGTCAATTATCGTGAAAGGCAAGACCTTCGCACCAGTTTTCAAAGATAACGAATATGTTTTCGCACTCAGGGGGTTCATACTTACCAAGTTTATGATTGCCATTCTTAAACTTATCATTTTTTTCATCTGACTTTTTTTTCAAATTTTGGCGAGCACAGCGCTTCCTTGTACCGCCCAACATGAATGGGAGTCTAGATTCTTGATTTTTGGGGGTAAATTAAGAAATCCCTTACCCCATGCGTAAACCTATGACTTACTCGTGACCTTTTTTTTTTACAAGTCATATTTCTTACACATTTGGGGGCCTGCCGTACGCCCCTGTCCCCAAAAGAAGGGCTGGCATGGTCATTTCTGTGCTCTACTGCCCCGTATTAACAACAATTCACACGTTTTGTAAATATACGAGATCTGTCAAAATGAAACTGACATGGTTGAAGTGATGCAAAATGTAAGTGATGCGAAATTTCCGTGGCATGTGCATATATTATTGAAACAAGAGTTATACGTGAACCCAACTTATCAACGGGATTTGACCCTATTTCCAAAGTAGCTATTAGTACTATTATAAGTTCATACTGATTAATTGATTTACCAACATGCGGTAGGCATTGCTGCCACTCCCAGCTGGGCCTGCTACGTCCACGCTGGGTTGGACTGAGGTCATGCTTGTTGCCAGCAGCGAGAGCCACATGGTGCATGGTAAAGGGAGATGGGATGTAGGTATATGTGAGGTCGTTACAGCATTGTGTCGTGAGGGAGCGTTTAAGCTCTCTTTTCTGTGTCTTTGGTTCTGGGTGCCTGCCGTCCTCTTGTGAAATATGTGTTATGTCTTGATATGGAGTGTTTATGTTCCTCTTTTTGTGTTTTTGCTTCTTCGAATCTTCTTTTTCTGAGTCTTCTGATCCCTCGGTTTCCGATATTGGGTTTAATTTGGGTCATGCTTGTTTTCAGAAGCAAGAGCCACATGACGCATGATACAGGAGTAGGGATGGGCAGTGTAGGTGTTTCTGCTGTTTGTGCTCTTCCTTATCTATTTCTGCTTCTACAAATTTTCTTCTTTTCTGAGTTTTCTGATTCCTCCGTTTTGATTCTGGTAGTATATCGCTGCTATTTCTTTTTGTGGAATTCATTTTTCCCCTCGCTTTTCCTTCCCAATTCGTTCATGATTCTCTCGATTATTGTTTTCCACGTGCAACATGGTCTCCCTATTTTTAGTTTGCTGCTGTTTAGTGTAAGCGCTTTCTTCAGTAGGAGTTCTGCTGTCCTTTTTGCTTTAACGTTCTTTCTATTATAAGTTCATACTGTATAGAAACTAAAAATCTATAAATAAGACTACTTTACATATTTCAATCAACTCTTTCAAATATTTTTTAGTATTATAAAACCAAATTTTTGTACTATTTGAAGAATAAAATCATTTTTTGATTAAGTACTTATTTGGCAAACTATTATTCTATGTACCAAGTCGCAAAATCTACATAAATAACTACTGTTGATGAATTATTTTTCAAATTAGCATGGAGAGTCGTCTTTAAGGTTACTTCAACAAGGAACTAATCCACGTGTATCCATCTTATGTTAACAAGGACATAATTCATACCAAAGTTATTTCATCTCAAATTCTATTGATTGTTTGCGTTGAGATTCATAACAAATATATAATCAAAAATAAGCGGCTTATATTTATACCAGACTGTCACACATCATCATTATTTATTCATATTGTTCTTAATAAGTTGAAGGATTTGTTTTAAAACCAAAATACTGAATATGTAATTGTAACAAAAACTTGCGTATTGGAAAGTTGAAATATCTTTTTATAATAATATACTTTTACTTGTCGTAAAGAGATGACGCTAAACAACATCATTCAACTCTACTGTGCGTTTAGTTTTACCCATTATCACAATAGTTAGTGTACTAATAAATCTGTGTTTTGTGATTAAAATAAACAACAACACTTTGAAACATGTTATTTAGAAACGCTGTATATTACAAATTATACATCTTAAATAATCAATTTGTTGAATAAAGAAATAAATTATGTGATTGGACTTTATTATTAAACTAAGGAACTTGTTTATATTCCTCATTAGAAGAGTTATAATCTGTTACAAAAATGGGCAAAGTTCATTCATAAATTATTGTAGAATGTCTGATGTTCTAGACGCCGGCCGCTTCGCACGTCATACCTGTTCTAGACTTGCTGTCTCGTCACATAAAATTATAGCTGACATACTTTACGCAGAATCATTTGATTCAAATTAAAGTAGTTAGTATCTGGCACAGAATTCTTACTAATTAAAGTAATGAGAAATATGCTATAAATAATTTTTAAGAGTAATTATATTTTTAGTTTGTTTTCTTAATAATTACTTAGGCCTTGAAAATGGGATTGCCTATGTCACGGATATTCGGGATTTTGGAAAGGAATTCTATGTGTCTACCTACTAATTTTGTCATTTTTGTGCTAATTTGCAAATAAATACAAATTGATATTTCAATTATGCCTATTGCGGCGTGTGAGTATTGTTGGTGTCATTACTCTCCAGTAGCGAAGGTTGTACATATTGTTTTTGAAATTGAAATTTGTGCACTACGCAAAAATTGCAATATGCACGCAATTTACAAGAGTTTCATCAGTTTCTTTTATTTTCATTATGAGCAACTTTAAAATTTGATTAAAAACTCGTTTACATGAAGCCAGTAAGTAAGTCAAGTGAACAGGTTACTTGCTACACGTGGGGTCAGTCAACCTACCACCCAGTCATTTTTTCTTCTTCATTTGGCCAACACACAATGTTTGCATCCAACACACCCTAGTACAATAATTTTCAAAGCTAGCAAACCCTTACGGAATTAATAAACGAGGGTTGTTTCGGGCTAGGCCAGATTGATGCTATATGCAAAATGAACACAGTGCCGGTTTTGCCTATAAGCTGAGTAAGCGCCAGCTTAGGGCCTCAGATATGCACGTTTATTTTATTAGAAGAGAAATCTTCAACGAAAAACATACCTAGAGCTTAGGGCCTCCGGTTACCTAAAATCGGCACTGCGTGAACAACTCCAAAACATAATTCCATATGATGCTCTTAAAACAAAATGTGAATAATAATATGCCTTAACGGTGGATCTACCAGAGATTTGTGTTAACCGATATAATGTAAAACAAACAAGAGCAAGTTCTTTACTAATGAATCAATACGTGGTTACCAACTAAGTACATTATCTATGTACACTTCTGTGCAATAAAATCCCGTACACTTGAAAAATCAAGTAACCTAGTTTTCACTAATATTAAGTGGTGTGAATCAGTCTTTTTGGAATTTAGATTTTTTTATTGTCATACAGGTTATAAAAACTGACATTGATTGTGAAACGTCAAAAGTAATATATTTGAATAATGTTAACCCAGAAGAAAAACATACGTATTTTTGTTTTTTTACTTTTTTACACCATTCGATGGAAATGATTTCGATTTATAACAAATGTAAAAATTGACATTGAAAAATGCACAGATACAACTGCACATAACTGAGATTGTATTTATTGTGTAAATAATGTAACCTAATATTTTGTACATATATCCGTCATTACAAGACTAAAAAACTTTTTCATCGGTAAACACAATTAACATTGTTCCAAAACTCCAACGGCGATAGACACAATTTAAACAATATAATGCGGGCTTGCTTCTGTTCTTCTGTTAATATGGTCTTCTTGGCACTTGTACAGTTTTTTATTTCCAATTTTCCTATCCTTCGGGTAGCTGTTGACCTCGTTGCTGGAAAATTTGTCATGAACACAGCGTCTCCTGCTGTTTTGAAACGGATTTTTCCTCAAATAGCCAAGGAGTGCTTCATCTTGAACGAGATTTGAACTTCTCGATCGGCCTTTTCTCTTTACGCTACCTTTCTTCTCCCACTTTTCTTCACACTCATAACAGTACTTTTATTCAATTGATAATGGTTAGCAACTGCTCTGATAGACCATCTCTCTTCAATTTTAGAGAGAATTAAAATTTTTTCATGTTTAGTTAATTTTGGCATTGCGAAAATATGACACTGACACTGACAAATAAATAAAGACTGATTTAATACAGAGAAAAATGTACGGGATTTTATTGTACAGAAGTGTACACGCCAAGAAATTTAGTTGACGATACTTGTTCCATTGATTTTCCTTCTATTCTAATTAGGTGACGTTATACATGGAGGTTCTACGTGAAAAAATTATAAAAAGAGTTTTATACATATTTAAAAATGATTTATCTGCTTTAAAATAATTTCAAAATTTGGTTATATTAGAATGTGTAATGTTTATGGCCTCTGAAGAAGTATTTTTCAACATAAATACGAATTATCAGCTGCGAACATAATTAGAAAATCCTCAAAGAAATTAGGCAAGTCATTCACATAAAACAGGAAAAGCAATGGTCCACGGACTGATCCTTGTGGAACTCAAAAATTTAATTTAATTTCTCTGATTTGACTCTATTTACCTCAACTATTTGCATCGTACTCGATAGGTAAGACACTAATGCCCCTTAATCCATATTTTGTAAGCTTTTCAATAAGTAATGTGTGATTTATTAAATCAAAGGCTTTACTTAAATCCATGAATATACCGACACATTTGTCATTATTATTCAAATAATCAAAAATAATTTGTTCAAAAGCGTCATTATAGCAGTTTCAGTAAAATGACCTTTTCTAAAACCATGTTGTAACTCCGGAAAGATTTTATATTTTATTGCGATATTGACATTTCTGTTAAAGACAATTCTTTCTATAATTTTAGAAATGATTGATAAGATTGCAACTAGTCTATAGTTTTCAGGTAAATTTGTCACCTTTTTATCTAAAGGAAAAACTTTTGCAGTTTTTAAAATGGAGGGAAAACGATCTTCAGCTGAAGAAAAATTTATTAAAAATGTTGTAGAAGTTACAATAAAATCTATAGATTTTTTAATTAAAATAGAATTTAAATTATCTACACCGGAGTGACAATTTTTTAAGTTGATTATAGCATTGAAAATTTCCGATTTCGTAACAGGTTCTAAAAATAAAGTTGTATGGTATGAAGTTGTTTGTTTCCAGATATTCATTTAATTCGTTGTTTAGTTTGACTGGCAAAACAACGAAAAATTTATTTAAACGTTGGGCAATGATATAAGGATCATTAATAAGATTATTGTCAATTTTAATATATTTGAGGTCATTTTTTTTTCGTTGATATTAAGATTATTATTTAATATTGACCAAACCGTTTTGGACTTATTGGTAGCTTGTGAGTAAATTAAATCGTTATGAAATGAAATAAAATGTTTACACCTAGCACAACCGATTTTAAAACTGGCATGCCTACAGGGGGGGGGGGGGGGTAATATAGATGGATGAAGTTTTTTTCTCAGCTCCTCCGCTTCAGTTACCTTTCCTCTCAAATTTGTTACGCCGCGCACCGCAGAGCTTTACACCTAGCACATCCGAGCACAACCACTTTTAAAGTTATTGCGTCTTTACGTAATTAATAAATAAGGGTTGTTTGAGCAGGACCCGACTAGTAGTCCATGTAAAACGCGGGGTTTGACGCTCGGAATTCCCTCCTCATCGGGACCACTTGGATGTTTTTTGGGTCGCTGATCACGAAAATCCAGGTCCCGCGACTCTAAAAATAGTGCGTCACTCCTAGAAATGCCAAAAACCACCTCTTTTGGGGGGTTTCTCATGGTAATATGAATAATACTGTAAAATAGTGTTATGAATGTGTTAATTGTAATGATATTTTGCCAGTTCAGTATGTTCATCTAAAATATGGACAAATTTTATGGTGAGGGTTAACCAGAGGAAATTGACGTAAAATGGAAAAATAATGGATTTTTTTTTCACATTTTTTTTTGAGTTTAGATGAATCGGGATTGTGCAATGAAGAAAAAATTTTTTCAACCCTTCAAGGGTGAAAACTACCTCCTGTATCCCTTTAAATTGAACTAGCGGTTAGAAAATAAGTAGAGGTGTATACTTTTTAGTTTGCTTGTAATTTCTGATAAACTTCCCTAGAAAAAATACCTAGGGCCCCTGACTCTGGGGTCTTTTGATCTTTCCCGTTCATACGGCTGGGGATTCAATTCGAATATCCTCACACGAGAAAATAATTTTTCCTAATTTTGCAATCTTCATTTATCCAAATTGAGATTCGAAAAGTAAAAAAAAGATTTTGCGTCCATTTATATTTTATATTTTTGTATTAAAAATATTGCAAATAATATGAAATGCTCATTTATCAAGAATATTTCTACCTTCTCTTTCAATTCCCCGCAAGCTTGGGGGTAGTTTTCACCCCTGAAAGAGGTGAAAAAATTTTGTAGTATTTATTTTTTTCGTCGGAAGTTTATCAGAAATTACAAGCAAATGAACAAGTATACATTTCTACATATTTTCTAAGCGTTAGTTCAATTTATAGGCGATATTGGGGTAGTCTTCACCACTGAAGGGTTGTAAACAAATTTTCTTCATTGTACAATCCCCATTTATCTAAACTCAAATCAAAAAGTGAAAAAAAAATCCATCATTTTTCCATTTTACGTCAATTTAGGGGTAGTTTTACCCCCTCTGGTTAACTCTCAGCATAAAATGTGTCTTTATTTTAGATGAACATACTGTACTGGCAAAATATCATTACAATTAGCACATTCATAAGATTATTTTACAGTATTGTTTACATTACCGCGAGAAATCTCCCAAAAGGGGTGGTTTTTGGCATTTTTAGGGGTGACGCATTGTATATAGAGCCGCGGGACCCAGATTTTCGTGATCAGCGATCCAACAACACTTGAGTTTTTTTTGCTAATTGGTATATAGGCCATAGTATTCCTAATTTTCACTTAGAAGAAACATAGCCATTTTTTAGGCTAAATGCCTGAAAAGAAACTACACAACAATATCAAAAAAATACTCCTCTCTGAATCTATAGGTTTGATTAACAGCTCTTTTAATTTCCTTGTTCTCATGGTTACCCGTAAATTTAGCAATCACACTGGGATAATGAATATCTTCTTTAGATAACGAGTCACTCCAACATTGCTGAATAATAGATCAAGAATTACTAAATTATGGTTTAATACTACGTTATACTGAATTGATAAACATGATGAATAAGTGGTTGTGTTACTTTGACGATTCAAAAATAAATGAAATTTCTGCAATAATGTTTTAATTTTACCTCAACCCCATGCTGTTAGAGCATGGTTTATCAAATATAAAAAGCTCATCAATATAACAGTACCAATGACAAATAAAATAAAATATCCAACATAACTCTTAACGGGGTAAGTCCTATAAAGTAGATACAGCTTATTACTAATTACTTATTACTAATTACTAATGTTTTCACTCCTTCCTCCATAAACTCCCTCTCTGCATTTTCTAGGAAGAACTGATAATTCCAGTTCATATTGCCACTAAGGGAGTGTTCATATATTTAATTCATTCAAAATCTGACTATTTAAGTTAAAATAGCAATTTGTATTAAAGTCGAATATTTTTTATAACAATTCAAATAATGAGAATGCATTAACGTGAAGTGAAAAATGAACAGTTACTGGAAACAAATGGAACCTCTCCACTCAGTGTTTGCTAAAGTTCATTAATTTAGGTGCTAACCAGGCAAGGGCCGTGTAGAGCGGGAGTGCGAGGTGTGCGACCGCACACCTTCGTCTATTTTTGGGGCTGCGGCGGGCGGTTACATTAGGATTTTTTTTTTTTATTTTCTATACGTACTTACTTTTATACTCCAGTTTTTATTTATAGAAACATACACTTTTTTTACATAATTGAAGTAACAATCATTATTATTTTATTATATTAATTGACGGCGACGCATTCTATAAACTACTTTTGTCTCGTAGCCATGGAAACGGACGTGGCAGATGCTTATTTGACTTTTGCTACGCGATCGTGATTGTAAATCTGACAGTTTGTGTCAGTTTGATATTAGAAATGCTTTTGTAAAATTGCATAAATACACCGTTGGTACATAGTAATTATAAATAAAATAATAATTCTTGAATTTTTAATATGTTTCATTTTGTTTTAATCCAACTGAGAGTAAATTAAATCAATTATGTGCATTTAAAAGCTAGACATAATTTATCTGCTGGCAAATTAAAAAAAAAGCTAGCTTGCGTATTCAGTATAAAACTGTTGTCATTGGTTGAAATTTAAACATTCGCGAAACGTCATTGGTCTATAATATATGAGGGAATAAATCACAATAAAATTATGTCTGAATCTGTTTTATGTATAAAGAAAAAAGAACACAGACAAAAGAATATCAACAGATAGGAGCTAAAACCAATGAAATAATTTAGTATAAAACGTCACAAGGAAAATAGGTGGGGATGTTAAAAAAAATTACCAAATGTATAAGAAAATTATAGTCTTTTAAATTTCATACTGTTATATTACAAAAAATTATGGTAAATTAATAATTCGAACAAACTAGATATAGAGTGTTGGGATAAATAATTTACTATGCTTGTAATGAACAAAATAGAAATTGATGACATTAAAACAATGAGTACATCACTAAGTAGAAAACATCAACTTAACATCTGTGTAAAAATGTAAAAAGTAAATCGAATTTTCATTAAAAAAAAATCGTGATATTTTTGATTTTTGATCAATGATTTTTTTAATAAAAATTAAAAATTATCGATATTATTTTTTTTAGCAAAATAATTTGAGCAGGTGGTTTAAGGCATAGATGCGACCACAGACTGGTGACAGAGCACAAACAACATGCGACAAAACAAGGACGACATACATCTATTAATTTTTTTAGGTTCAACGGAATGAATAAATGAAAAACTCAAAATCAAATTCTTGCACGGTCTACATATTTTCCCATGTAAATATGGGAAGGTGAAAGTGAAACAACGTATATAACAGTTAGTTGGATTATTTTCTCTGAACTATTCAAACTTTTAGATTCAATTATAATTTTTAGAATTTATGTTTCATTTGAAACGGAATTATTTTTAGTTAATATCATGGTTACGATAATTCTGTTGGCATTTTACAAAATTATTATTATTCAGGATATTGTTGATAATCATGAAATGCATATATTTAATGCTATATTTGTAGTATTTATGAGCCAACTAGTATATTAGTAAGTAGATACTATGGGCTGTCTAAATTATTCAAATTCTGTATTATATGAAATTTATTATGTCTAAATAATATTTAAGTTGGATGCGAATTTATGAAACTACTTATTCAGGAAATCTTCACATTGATCATTCTCCTTACTTAATTGCCCATCTAAATGATTTATAACAATTCCTAACTATTTGTACAAACGCAATGCTTATAAAAGAAAATTAGTGGCTCTTAAGCGACGGCTAAATTCGATTAGTTTATATATACGTTTTATTTATTAAATTAGTCAATATGTCACTTGGTCCGTGAATAGGTCCTGTAAGAAATTTTTCTTTTTAATAATGCAGGGAGGAACATTAATTTTTGTGTTTTTGACATCTTTGGAAGTAGCCACCCGAGAATTGTAGGATTCTTTAGAAGCTTTCGGAAGTGAAAGAAATGACCCCAGGAAGATTCTTTAAAAGTTTAGGATTACATGGATATTCTCAAAAAAAGCTCTTCGATCGAGGTTCTGGCTATTTCTTCCGGGTCACGGTATGAAGTCGAAGTATGAAAACATTCCAGTCACCAAGGCTGGGTATTCACATAGTATATGGTGAGGATTATCCTTCCCATCTATGTTGGTTAGGTGTCTATTCAGTGTGCAGTGTCCTGTTAGGATTCTCACTGCACATCTCAGCTGTTTTCTGCTCAGCTTTAGCAATTCGTTAATCTTTGTCTTGGATGGCCCACCAGTGATGAACATACGTGACTATATCATCTCCGGCGCCCCGGTGCAGTACAAGTTATGTTTCTGACTCAATAGTTCCTTTACCATTCCTCTTGAGGTATTATCTGATATCCCGCAAGGCTGTTTTTGCGCCTTCTTTGGCCAACTTATCTGCTTTCTCGTTACCTCCATTGCCCTGGTGTCCTCTTGTCCACTCCAGATGTATGCTCTTATGTTCCGCCAGTCTCGTCAGGGATTCAAGGCAGTCCTTTACCGTTTTGGAACGTATCTCTACTTCATTCAGAGCTTTGAGAGCTGCTTGACTCTCAGTGATGATGTGGATTCTTTTGTTAGTATATGACCTCCGTATCATTTCTTGTGGACAAATTTCTACAGCTGTGACTTCTGCTTGGAACACCGTTGCGGTGCTGGGTTTAGACCAATATTTGTCGTTGGTCCCCCGTAACACCTGCTCCATTACTTCTTGACGTTTTTGATCCATCAGTATACCATATCATCATTTGAATGTCTTCGCAGTTGCCTCGTTCCTTCCTCTTCCCTATCGGGTATGTATACCACCCTGAAGGTCTTTGTGAAATTGCGGCTTCTGCTGATTCTATCTGACTGCATATTCGGTAGGCGATTTTTTCCTATTTGTTGGAATATTTCAGTATGGTATCCTATTCTTGGAATGGACCCATGTCCGTTTGTTTTCAGTCTGTACGCCGCTAGCAGTACCTCACTTTCTACAACTAAATGTAGTGGAGGTAGTCAAAGTTGTGCTTCCATGGCTGCGATAGGCGTTGTTGACATTGCTCTCATTATGCCTAGACATGCCAGTCTTTGTACTTTTCGTAGTTTTCCCATTGTCTCCCCTTTTCCAGCTTTATGCCACCAGATCAGGCCCATAAAGCCCGCGTAGCTCTATCTAGATGTGCATTGAAGTCGAATTTGGTGTCTAAAATCAGTCCCAAGCATTTGACTTCGTTACTCACCTGCAATTCATTTCCCCGGAGATATAATCTTCCCAGGTTGAAAGACGGAAAGACCTTCCTGGGTACACCATCCATCTACCATCTTTTCCGATGTAGCACCCTCGTGTTTTCCTGTTACCAGGAAGGCGATATGGTCTGCATAACTTTGCTCATATATTCCCCGCTGTTTCAGTCGTAAGAGCTCGTCCGCAACTAGGCACCACAGGGGAGGAGGATGCCCTGCGTTCTGGAATCCTTCTCTGTTGTGGACCCTAGCGTGGACTGAATTATTCTAGTTCTAAGTGATGAGTCGAAATTCGGACAGTCAGTTTGTTTATGCAACAATGTTTTTTTATGTTTTCTTAACCTCCTTTCGAATCACCGAAGCAAGACTCTGAAAGTCTAGCATTTAACAATAATAGTTTAATATTTTAAGAAAGATTGAAATTTTTTGAAAATAAGTCAATAAATTGAGAATAGATAAGATAGCAAAAGCATAACAAGGTTAATAAATCACAAATTTTTACTTAATTATTCATCCATATATATTCAAGGAATTCGATAATGTGTACTAGTCATAAATGAAAGAAGTCTCTATTTAAATTGGATGCATGACTTAACTGTAGTTTTAGCAGGAAATGTAGAACCATAATTTCTTCATATCACATTAGTTTCTGATTTATTGTACACCGCGTTGGGTTGTGCTCTATTCTCCCTCAACGAGCCAGCTCTAAGAGTCTCTGTTAAAAGTAATTTGTTGTCATTCTGAATCCAATATACCGGACGTCCCAAGATGAGCGATCGGCTTTTTAGTCACAACCCCCTTGATATGGGTATCAAATGAAAGGGTTTGACGAATAAAATACGACAAACTATGTGACGTCATTCTAAATTCAATATGGCGGACGTAGGAGAGGTGGGAAGAGGTGGGGAAGGGGTGGAAAAGAGGTGGGCAGGGTGCTTAAGAAGTGGGAAGTAGTGTTAGAGAGGTGAGAAGACGGGAGAGGGAAGGGGTGGATGTCGGTGGCAAATGAACAGGTTTCGTCTGTCTGTCTGTAAAATAAGTAAACTAAAAAGTAAAAAATAAAATTGTATAAAAAAAATATTTTTAAGAAAAAGCTTTTATTTGAAGAAACTACTAAAAAGTAAAAAAATTTTTTTTTTAATTCATACACCTGGAAACCAAAAACTTTGGGGGCGGTCAATTGAGCAAATTAACTATGCAATAGCGCTATATGACCGTCCCCAAAGCTTTTGGTTTTCAGGTGTATGAATTTTAAAAAAAATATTTTTTCTCTTTAGTAGTTTTTTCAAATAAAAGCTTTTTCTTAAAAATATTTTTTTTATATAATTTTGTTACTGAATCTTCTTTGTTCTAAGTACATAGAAAATAATATTTTTCAGCTTTTCTATTTCATCATTTGATAAATATTAATTTTTATAAAGTATAATTTATTTACGCACTGTTTCGACATAATACAGCGGAAAATTTTCGGAAAATCCGTTTGCGTTTCAGAGCCATCCATTATCCAGTATTGCTTGAATGTAATAAAGTCTTACAATAATTTTTTATTCAGAAGAGCTCACTCTGGGATGGAAAATTCAATTTTCCAGACACATGTATCAACTAAAATTTACGGCATGGTAATAAAAATTATTATTATATAAAATAGTATTAAAATAATCAAGCTTTATGTGGTATCAAATCATCACCCTTAATAGAAAAATTGGAAGTGGGTTGATCTCGCGTTTGCCACCCCATGGTCAAACAGATTTGTACGGCATAGTAAAAAAGTTCATCCTTGTTAATATAAAAATCGAATTTCATAAAAGCCGTACGGTATCGTATCACCTTAGTACATAAAGGTCACTTTTCGGAAAACGAAAATTATTCCTGTATGTCTGTCCCATTATTTTTGTACGGCATTCTCTTTTTAAGAGTCACAGATATAAATACAGTCCAAATAAACGTATGCCGTACAGGATCGTTTGAAAAAATGCAACCCCCGTGGGTTACGATATTCACTTTTCCGCGGCTTTCCCATGTCCCTCTTAAAATGTACGGCTCAAAGTGATTTATTTCTGTGGGACTACAAAAATTATACCTTTTCAAGCGGTATCATATGACCCCTAAATATTTAGCATGAGCTTGTGGTCTATTAGTACTTTAAAAAACCTTTAGAAATACTGCCCAATGATCGGAACTACAATTTCATTTTGATTTGTACTGAGAAACAACATTTTTTTAACTCATTTCTTTCTTGAGTTTTAATTTTCAGTAGGTAAGTCTTTTAAACCGAAATACTTTTATCACCTATTTTAAATTATTGACACTCTCCAGTCCCTAATTTGATGTAAATAAAGTAATAATGTTTTTATAGGTAATTACTTGCTTAGTTTAATGAATAAATATGGCATGTGATATATCGTTGGAAATGGAGGAAAATACTCTATTTAATGCCTCCATTTTCCGCTCGTTTCAAAAAAAATTAACACCCTGTAGAGTAAATCTCAAAATACAGCAGTTCTGAAAAAAATTAGATAAACCTTCGTTGAAATACCCTGTCTTGAAAAAAAAATGTCGCCTTAGAATTTTCGTCGTATCGCTTCTATATTTTCCGTCATAACTCTTAAAGTAGGCCATGGATTTCAAATGTCCTTAAACCTTTTGTATCTTATAAAAATCGGCACAATTTTCGTATAAATAATTTTTTTGCACGACCGATATTACGTGAGATATTCTCGAGGGCCCTGATAAAGTGGTAGCCGGTATATATAAAAAAGAATATTATGAAATAAGAAAATCTATAAAAATAAAACTTTGTTTTCGGCATTCTAGAAATTTGTAACGATGTCAATAGATTATATATAATATATTGTATACCCAAGATTAAAATTAAGAATTTGACACTGCCACTTGTTAATATTGTATATCGTTCATTTACAATCTAATCAGTTTTGTAATTCGTAAATTTAACAGAGAATTATTCCTATTGTATAGAAAAAATTGAGTTACTTTTAGAAATTCTAGGAAATTGTTTCCACGCCGAAGTGGTCCGTTATCAATGAATTTAGGGATTTCTTTTATGTTTGTAATTTATCAGAAGGTTTGTATATAGATATAAAATTTAGGTTGTGGTAGAAAACATAATTGTAGAAAGATATTTACTTTCCCTGGCAACAAATCCAATCGTTTCAAAAAGATAAAAATTCCTAATGAGGGTTGCCTGGTATATATGGTTTATAAGTTTTGTGGAGGTTTTCTAATGGTTGTTTTGATAGAATCTCAGTCGAATTTATCTGTTGGAGAATAGTTGAACTCAAAATTAAACGATTTGATGTCACAGAATAAATAATCCAGTCTCCATATAATCATTGTCCTTTCTTAATTGAATTTCAGTCTCGCTACTGCATTGTGTCTCACTACTTAATACTCAAGGCCACTAAATTCCAGTCAGTTGCCTTACGCAAGTGATTCTTAAAATCCAGAACTACAATAATATTTCTGAGAATTTAAAATTAAGTTTATATGGTTATTCGTGTATAATCTATTTGTCAAAAATGATTATGCTATGTAATTATATATATTTCACAGACGTTACGAAATTTGGTATTTATCTTACACGCAGATTGAAAATTATTGATAAAAAAGTACAACTACCAAATTTTGGACGACACAAAATGATCATAATCATGATATTCTATATACAATGAAAGTTTACGTACATCTAGGAATGCCTCTAGGGGCATTCGGCACGAAAAATCAGTCTATTTGGGCTCAAAATTTTCATAATACTGAGCACTTTAATGAAGAACTGCGAAAATTGCAATCCAGCTTATTTTTGATACAAGACAGCTGTCAAAATCCTGTAAAAATGAGAAAAAAGGCAGAAATTTTGAACTTTTTGAACCATTCAATTTAAATATAATAAGATGTAAAATATGGCATATGTATTGAAGCGGAACACCCTTGAGTTACATTATTAAGTTTCTGAGAAAGAAGGTTAAATAAACTTGTTAAGATTCGTTAAACGTTTAAGGTTTTAATTTTTTGAGTTTTCTCTAATAGTCCCCTATAGTATTTATTTATTGTTGGCTCTCTTCAATCTTGAAATTCAGATGCTGCAAGCAAAAAATCATGATAAAATATAATATTGATGGAATTCCAAGGAGTTATATCCCTCTACCGCATACTGTGCCATATATGGCACAAAGCAGTTTTAACCCATTTGTAATTTGTTGGTATTTCTGATAGTACTGTGGAGTGCATATATTATCACATGGAACATATTCTCATCACATTGTAATATCGTAGGGACATCTAGTAGTGAATTTTGAGAGATCCACAATATTTTTACTATGGCCAACAACAGTTAATGACACACACACAAGTTTACATTTGTCTGTTGTGCTTTCTAAATATTTAAACAATCTTTGTCTGAAAAAAATATTATTGATAGAAAGTGTGGTATTGACGATAGATTACTGAGGTAAGTAGGCATTTTTTTATGCATTGGATATTATTTATTGTCAAAAATAGCTTTGTGTCATATATGCGTCTATGACATGGTTTTCTTTTGAATTTTCATAATTAAGAATTTTTTAGTCTTCACACTATTCTTGCTTTCCAGGTGTTATGGATCCAAAAAAAAATTATGAAGGATTTAAACCAACTATTCGAGAAATACCAGAGGATAATGAAGATGAAGTTCTGTCAGATTCTGATCAAGAAAATGTTGTACTGGCTACGGACTTGGAATCAGATAATGATAGTGATGCATATTCCTACAATTCTGATATTGTTATACCTGAAACCGACTATAAAAGTGATAGTGAGGATGACATTCGGCTCAGTGTTTACAAAAAAAATGAGAAAGAAAAAGCCTTTAGAATGGAAAGAAGAGAAAATGAATATTCCGAATGAAGATTCAAAATTTTTAGGATTTCCCAATTCAAGAGGTCAGAACAGATGGTATTCACCATTGGGGACATTGGCAAAGTGAAAGGCAAAGGTGCAAGTATCCTGGGTGTACATAAAATGTGAGAAATGTGAAGCATTTCTTTATTTAAACAAAGACAGAAATTGTTATAATGAATAGTATAACACATGTCTTAGTTGTATGTTGTGTCAACTCCATTTTTCTGTATAAGTTTTTTAAATTTTAAATATAATTTTTTTAAACATTTTTGCTGTTATCTCAACCATATTTCCTGTCCATCATATTTTTTTGAATGAAAATATGGTATGCAATTTTCGCAGTTCTTCATTAAAGTGCACAGTATTACGAAATTTGGAATTTTGAGCCCAAGTAAATTGATCTTGGTTGAATTACAAGGGAGACCTAAAAAACTCGTAAATACCACACTGTGTGATACCCCTAGTAATGTGCGTAAAAACTCGATCAAAAGTTGGTTCAATAGAACAAAATTATGTGTGTTGTGTTGATTGAAAATTATTAGCATTACAACAGTTAAATTATATACCTAATATTTAATTAATACCGGTGAAGTGTTCAGATATAATATTGCTTAAAATCTGCCAGTGCATAAACAAGTTGCAAATAGTAACAAGAGTCATCGAATCCCAACCCCAAACCACCTACTTGAAGTAATAAATCATAGTGAAGTGCAGTGGCATTATATACCTGGAACGAAAATACACGGGGAATACAAAATAAGTCTTTACATTTCAATTATAACATAACAAAACACAAACTTTTTACAGGTCAATAATTTCCTAACAATTTCCAATTTCACCGCCCAATTTTGTTTATACCCTATTTACTTGCTAATTGTTACCCTAGCCTAAAGAATTTCTTAGACAAAACTTTGACGCATTTACCCCCTAAAGGACCAGATAGCAGTTAATGTAAAATAGGATTAGGTAATGAATTAACAACAATAACAAAATAGGGCAATAAATATTTTTCTAGGTTACTAGTACAACTCGCCAAAACCGAATTTCTTGCAGCACACCAACAAAAATACACGCCATACAAATTTTCCCAAGAAATAATATATCCTCAAAGAACACAAAAATAATTGATCTATCAACAAAAGAGAGTCGGACCAGCGGAGAAGAATACAAAATAGGTGACTACTATCGATTAGAAAACGAACAAATTTAAATACCTAGAAACATATATGGCGAACCAATTGAAAAGGAGAGAAACTGTAAATGATAATTAAAAAAGCATACAAGGTCACGAGGGCAATTATACTGTTCATCGAGAAAAACAAACCATCATGGGGTCTTACCAAGCGATCGTACATAGCCATCATCCCGCCAACGATGACATATTACAACAAAAATAGAAATGTACGCAATGAAGTACTGAGGACATGTCCAAAGAAGAAACCCAACACATTTACTGAAGGAAGCGCTAATACTGAACTCAGAAGAAGAAGAAGATTTCTAGAAGCGGAAACACAAAAAAAGGAGCATGAACCCTTGATATCAGGACACAATGTGGCAATGCACTTCACAAACACCTACACTGCCCATCCCACATACCTATACCATGCGTCATGTGGCTCTCGCTGCTGACAACAAGCATGACCCAAATCCAACCCAGCGTAGACGAAGCCGGCCCGAAGATATATCTTGGGAGTGGCAGCAATACCTACTGTACGTTGGTAAATCAATGAATCATTCAATGAAAGTCTATATACATTCGTTTCAACATAAAATGACATATTAACCTAAATTATTATCTTCGATGGTCTTTAGATGTAATGTCTTATCTAGTAGATATTATGTAAAATTGCAATGATACAGAAATAATTAAATATGTTGTTATGCAGATAGAAATGTCTACTTACACAAATAGTATTTGAAGGATGTATTTTTAACTATCTAGAATAATTTTCCTTACTTTACGGTATTGGTAAGAAAAAATTTTAACATATTTCTTGCAATTTACATTTAAATGTAAACATTGAACATCTGTTCATGATTTCAATGGCAATTGTTTGCCTACTTGTGCGATAAGTCAACTATTCCGAGGCCTACTAACATGAATTTATTAGCGTTTGGTAACCAGTAATAATCAACAATTTATTATATTATTTTCGCCACTTTTCGAACAAAATTTTGTTTCTAACACAGAGGTGTTTGCAGACAACTGCCTAAAAATGCAACATTATAATTTTCAATAAAACTGCATGATAATTATACTTATTTGATTTAATCAAATAGGTATATTGTAATCGGGCTTTTTAATTATTGTCATCGTAAAAAAAAATCTGTATAATCATAACTTTAAAATATTACACAGGTCTACAAAAAAGGTCTTGTCTTAAGGTTCTCATCTAACTTTTTAGAAGTATCTCGACGCGCTGAAACTAGTTTTGGGGAAAAAATTTTTTCCACCTTCTCATTTTTTCTCTACTTCCCCTTCAATCCCCCAAAAAGGGCAAAAAAAAGTTCTTGTCCTAAGGTTCTGATCTAACTTTCTGAAGTATTTTGATGCGCTGAAACAAATTTTAGGCAAAAAAAAATTTATATCGTGTCAGTTTCTCTCTACTACCCCCTTTTATCCCCTAAAAAAGCAAAAATGGTCCTGATCTAACTTTTTCAAAATATTTTGACACGCTGAAGCCAATTTTCAACAAAATATTTTTTTCTACCGTGTCAGTTTCCCTCCATTTTGTTCTCTAAAGAAGGGCAAAAAAAAGGTCTTGTCCGAAGGTTCTGAAGTATTTTGACACGCTGAAGATAACTTTAGACAAAAAAAAATTTGTACCGGCTCAGTTTCCCTCTATCACCCCCTTCATCACTTAAATTGTTTTTGTCCAAAATTAGTTTCAGCGCATCAAATTACTTCAGAAAGTTTAGATGAGAACCTTAGGACAAGATTTTTTTGCCCTTTCTAGAGGATGAAGGAGGTGGTAGAGGGAAACTGTGCTGGTAAAATTATTTTTTTTATCCACAATTGGCTTCAGCGCGACAATATACTTCAGAAAAGTTAAATTGGGGGGGTAGTAGAGGGAAACTGAGCTGGTAGAATTTTTTTTATCCACAATTGGCTTCAGCGCGTCAATATACTTCAGAAAAGTTAAATTAGAACCTTAGGACGAGCCATTTTTTTTTTTAGACCTGTGTTATTAAGGTATTTTTGCGCAAGATTATTATGAAACAATTAAAATGAGAAACATATTGGCTGTCCATTTAATCTCAGAGACATCACGTGAAAATGTATTATACCGTATTCTATAAAAAATAGTAATTAAATATATATTCGCAGTCGGCCATGCCCTAATCTAACTTCTACATGTTTTAATTAAATTTGCAATGGTGTATTTTCCTGGTTTTTTTTTAATTGAATAATGTCATAGAATATGTACAAGCAAGCCTTCCAATACAGATTTCCGCGAAAATAATTATCAATTTTTTAACCCCCGACCCCAAAGTTTGACGCGTATGTTTGTATGTTTGTTTGTCTGTCTGTCTGAGGCTTCATATATCTCTTTAACAGGTGATCCGATTTTGATGTAGTTTTTTTATTTGAAAGAGTATTTTGTCGAGAAGGTCATAGGCCATATTAGATTTTGATGTTTGGACGCCTTCTTAAATTCGCCATGATGAACTTCTCTAGAAATTGTCCGATTGAAGTAAAATCGAAAATGTGCAGACAATTATGGTAGCCGAACATGATTTAGGCCTCATTTTGATTCGGTCATATGAAACTGGTACGATTAGATATATTGATCGGGTGTTTTTACAAATTTTCAATTTTACTTGTTGAGAAAACAGAAGTTAAAATAAGTGGAGCAACAGGTGTTTTAAATTGGTGACGTAGCTAGTTTGGCCGATGACGTAGGTAGACTGTAAGGATTTGTTGATAAAATGGTTTTATACAAAACAGTGTGGTGTTGCCAAGTTGAAATTCCTTCTCTAGTTCTAGCAAAGATAATTGAAGAAAACGGGAGTATAAAGCTTATTTATTAAATCAATTTTAATATATTTATCCACAAAATTTAATTTTCTCATGTAAAAAATAATAATAGGCGGGAATTATTAAATATTTTAAATAATTTTTAATGAAGATTAGATTTTTAAAAACATATTTAGCAAAACATGACAACAATGTCAACGGTTAGTCAAATGACAGATGTGTTCTAACGTCGCCGTCGTGTTGATTTGAAGCATTTCACTTTCTTTCATCGAAGTATTTGCTGTAATTTACAAATAGTAGATATTCTCATTTAAAAGGTATTTTATAAAAGTTATGGAAACACAAATATAAGTGCTTCGGAAAAAAATTTTTTACTTAACGGTTCCGAAAAAATTGGTATTCGAAGAACTTGATAGCAAGCTTCCAATATTTTTGATCCCATCCCTTCAAAAATCAAAATTTTGTTATAGAAAGAATCTATCAAGTCATAATCAACTTTGGGCAAATTGGACGAATCTCCTTTCACAAACTTCAACTCCATTTTAATAGTTTATTGATAAAGTAAAAATCAAACGACACATAAACAAACAACAAATAAATCTAACCAATATATCTCTTTCACTTGTATTGTGACAAAATGTGTCAGCTGGCGGCACGCAAGAAATGTTGCCACATAATCCTCGCTGTAAGTTTTGTTTACATTTTTAAGATAACTTCTACATAATAACCAATATAAATAACTTTTAATTCCTTCTAGATACATGTGTACAATATTTATTGATATTCAAAATACTGAGAACAATAGAAGTGTTATAGGTAAAACAATGTAAAGTAAATACACAATTTGACATTCATATAAGATAGTTACAGTCTAAGCGAAAGTTGTCTATGATTGGTTAAATTATTTCCCGCCAAATAATATCATTTGAAATCTGTGTCTAGACGGGCGTATTCTTATTTCTTATTTTTATTTAAGAAATTATTGTTTTGGTTTAATTGATTATGCAGTTATTGTTAAAATAATAACATTACTTGATATATATCACCAAAACTGAATTTAAAAAAAAATGGAAAATGCCCTATTGTATTAAAATTCATTAACAAATAATTTGTGTTATATGTACGAGTTAGTTGTATGTAAATATGTGCGTGCCAAAAAGATGTAAGGCTTTCTCCAGTAAATGCAAGTTAGAATTTATTTCCGTATATGCAGGTATGACATATCGCTGAGCTTTATAGCAGCATAAAATAAATATAAAAGTTAATAGTTTCAGATTTCAATTTATAATTGTAAATGTTAACATTTTTATATATGATTGATAAATTGATAATAATTTTGTTATTGTTATTTTACATAACCATAGTGATACTATATATATGTAAGTGTATACGCTACATATACCTCCCCCCCTGCAAAAGAGAAATCAACTTACCAATGTATCAATATTAAAAATGAGATTTAAAAAGGAAAAGTCAGATCTGACTAATAGATGACAAGATAGCATGTTGTTCAATAAGGAAAAATCATCAATGTGCGATAAAATATTTGCATTGATATTTTCTTTAGCGTGAACGTGTAATATGTCTTTGATAAATTGAAATAAAATAGCATGTATATGATGCGAAGTGAAATGAAAGTTCACCATCGAGCGTTGAGAGCATCGAGATTGAGCGCCTTTCGGAAATGATTGAGTGTATAGAAGAAATTGAGATAGGCGATAAAATAGCATATATTTGACTGACGCTAAGTGAAATGAAAGTTCACAATCGAGCGTTGAGAGGGTCGAGATTGTGCGTCTTTCAGTAATTTAAAATTAATTGTTAAAATAGCAAATAATTGATAAAATAGTAATTAATTGATACCTTGATAAGATGGCTTAATAGTGCAGGGAGTTGTATAAGCAGAGTACCCACCTGTATATGTACAAGATCAATAAGAATGCATCGTCTTCGAGTCATAATCTTGGAGTAATGCAGACTGTCGAGTTTTGAGGGGAATCTAGCGAGTTGTGCAGGGGGGGGGGGGATGAAGCGACGATTCTAGTGGCGGTGAGGAATCTAAGGGGCATCTATGGTTCTGACGTTCTGCCAATTGTAAGTTTTTTCTATCAAATATGAATGTTTGACATAATATTGAAGTTCTGTTTGAGTTTTTCTGGATAAAATATTCTTCCTTTTCGAAGGATGCGTTTCGAAAGTCACTAATTATAGCAGTATAAGCCATAAAATAAATATAAAAGTTAATAGTTTCAGATTTTAATTTATCATTGTAAATGTTAACATTTTTGTATATGATTGATATAATTGATAATAATTTCGTTATTGTTATTTTATATAACCATAGCGACACTATCTATATGTAAGTGAATAAGCTTCTTGAGCGTAGTTCATCATAATTTTTCTAATTTCAAATATGTGTCCGTGGTGGAGTAAAATTATGCTATTTAGCTGCCTCTCCTCCATTTTCAAAAATACATAACCCAGAAATTTTAACAAAATTATAATAATTGAACTAGTTGGGTCTATTAATAACAATTATTAGGCTTGTCAAAAAATGTACTAGATATCACATTTAATATATTATATTTTTTTAACATTCATATACGGTTTTTTTTTAACGAAATCCTCTATACGCGAATAGAGTCTTATACAACCGACATTTCATTTTCTGTAGATGTCTCCCTTATACGTAATTTCATCGTTTTCGAAATGATTAATTAAATTTATAAAAAACATTGGGCCCGGATGTGTCTTTACTATCTTTACTGTTATACAGAACCACTGCGCGCTGTATAGTGGTAGGAAGAGCCAAACGCCCCGTTTTACTTTTTTCATACTCGCTATTCTATACCGAAGTATATTTAGGGACTGTTCAATTCGTATAATTACTCCTTCTAACTATCCTCGAGAACAGTTCGCCAAAATGGTGTGACAGACAGAAATCTAGGCCGTCGTCTGTTTATTAGTCATGTAAGAAATGTTTACGAGAGAAATACAACAGCCATAACATCAATTTTTAGCTAATTCATTTCAGAGTACCTATGTTTTTATCCGAGAGGTAAACCGCTAGGTTATTTTGGTGTATCGCTTCCGGGTATTACTGGATATTATTCGGTATTTTGCACTACATATATTTATTATACTATATTATTTACACTTCTTAGAATGTTATGTAACAGCATGTACCTGGATACTTTACTCCTTACAAAGCAGATTTTTGAAGTAAAATTTAATATAAAGTAATTATCTAATTATGTGTTATATTACACAGCTCCACAAAAGAAAGTTGTCTGTTCCTGGAACTCCTTTGTATTTCGACGTGCTGAACACCGTTTAGCTTCATCGCTCACCATTTTTTGTAAATCGCGAAAATAACTAAAAAAAACCTAAATTATGAAGGTTTTTTCGAGTTTTTTTTTAGGTTATTTTCGCGATTTATAGAAAAATGGTGGCTGATGGAGCTAAACGGACACCTGATTCGTATTCAGCACGTCGAAATACATACATACAATGAAGTTTCAGGAACAGACCAATTTTTTATTTTGTGTGGCTCTGTTATTTGTGTCTTTTCTGATTGCCTATGGGTTAATTAAAATATGAGTTCAATAACAACTAAAACAGCAATGTGAAATTGCAGTATGGAAGAGAATACAGTGCGTTTCGATCTTGCAAATCCTACCGTTTTTCAAAGCCCAGGAGTTTTTTGTAACAGTACGGATAATAAATATGTTACCTGGTAGTACGAAATTAATACAAAAATGAATGTTGTGTATTTCATGTGAAAGAGGAAAAAAACTAGTCAATAATATATTGCTTATTATTTATTCAGATGTGAGTAGAACTGTTTGATAAAATAAAATATGTAAAGCCATTTTAAACATGCCAGAAAAATCCTTTCCACTTAGAATATTACTATTTCCCTCAACCGCAACCCCACGCAGAACAACATGTCAAATCAAAAAGCCCGTTTTTAAATTATGTTTGTTAGAAGCTTAAAGTATTGTGTAAATTAAAATGTGACTAAAATAATTACTGTAGTGAAGAGCGCGAAAGAAATAATTACTTCCTGTCTTCGATGTCTATACGCTAAATATGAGACAATGGAAATAATTAATTTAGCAAACTACTAACAAAGATAATATAATACATATATCAAGAACTAAAAATCTATCCACTCAAATATAAATAATGTTTATTTATTTTCTGCAATCTTTCAAATGAATATTTTGCAATTGAAGGGTAATACCTGTATTAAATATTTAATTTAACTTGTTGTTTGTCGTTTTTGGAATTAGACAAGAATTTTGCCTAGAATTATATTTTGCTCTTATTAGACTAGTGTCCAAAATGGCACTGCCTCTGAGACCGAGATATTGTCTCCATTTACCTCTTGCCTAAAGCATCACATTCAAAGCGCGCACAAATAGAAGAGCCCTATAGAATTTATATTTCTTTCGGCATGTTAATGTTTTCTTATGTTTTGTGAGTATTGGGGCAATAATATTCAGTAAATGATAAGAAAGAACAACTCCTGCTCCTTTTTCTCAAAATAGATGTAACTTTGTGAAACAAAAATGTTGCAAAAAATTACGGTAATTGTTAAGAACAACGACATCTAGAATTTCTCCAAATTTTTTGCATAAATGTGTCCACAGACGTTACAGTAATCGTTTCTGATAGTTGGAATGTTGCGCTTATTTTGGAAAACTACCCTCTACATTCTACAATAGGGGTATAGGGGTATTTTTGAAAAAAATATACTGTCCTTGCCCTAAATAAAATTATTTAGGGCACGGACAATATACTACTTCCGGCATTTCGCATTTTTTTTTTCAAAACTATCCCAATTGTAGAGGGTAGTTTTCCAAAATAAGCACAATATTTCAACTATCAGAAACGGTTACCAAAATTACATTGTTACGCATAATAAGCCTAATAAATAATGATTTTCTTTATTTTTACTATCAACGATAATAATATATTCTTTTTAGGCTTTCCCTTGACAATATTCCTAACATACAGACACAGTATTTGCACTAAACTGTTTAAATAAATAATTAGTAGCCAGAATTATGTTTTTCAAAAACTACAAATTTTTGTATATAAATTTATATGTGTATTCGGTATTCTTCTATTTCATACATTCCAATTTTTTTAATTAACATTAATGAAATTTGGACTTACCTAGAGCTATATCACAATAAACACAATAAAATAAATTAAACGTATTTTTAAAAACTTAAATCACAACTATACTGGTAACATCAGCCATGGTGTATTGTTTTGGAGTACGCAAGGATACTCCGATAGTCCGCTATAAGAACATTTATCGCGTACTAACTACTGATATGGCATTACACTTGTATTAATGAACTTGTTGTGCTCAGCAGTCCTCAAAATGATTGCCACTTAATTAACGGTAGGGGAAAGTAGGGAAATTTTTATTTTGTGTCGAACGTTGAGAATTAATGTTAATGATTAAGAAAAATGTGGGACACATGGGAAAAAGGATCATGGTCTCAAAAGCTACTTTGCAGAAAAAATAAAACAAATTTTACAGAATTATATGTTATGATTAGAGTTGCGCTGCATTATAGATTTTATCGTATGTCACTGTGTGCCACAACCAGATTTAAATCAAAGTTGTTGCTACTCGGATTTTTTTTTAACCATTCTTGGATGTATATGGAACCAATTTCCACGATTTTTAAAATCATTCATCGCAGAATTTTTTTTTATAAGTATTTTACTTTTTTTTTGTTTAATGACACAGCCACACAAAAAAGTGGTCTGGTCTGCGGACCAGACCAATTCAATTCAATTCAAAAATGTTTTATTACAGTTAATAATACAAAAGTGCGCCTGAGTCAAGTCCCGATTCAGAGCCGACCACACCACCACGGCGTGCAACGTCGTGGTAGATGGGTGGTCGGGTGGAACGGGTTTAACTCCGGCTTAAACAATAAATGAAGGATTATAAGGTTAGAACTCCTGTTCTTTGGAACAAAAAACTTAAATCTAACAATTTGGCGAACTATAACTAGAATGAGTTTTAAAAACACTTAAAAATTACATTAATGTTTAAGTTTGCACAGCACACGCGCACAGTTTTAAAAATTGGATTATTGATACGGGAAAAGACTTAATGAAAAAACCCGTTCGAGCCAATGACAGTATTCTTCCGATGGTCTGCCTGCCTTCGGAAAGATAGGGTGGAGAGGAAGTTGTGATTTAAATAAAAAGTTTGATTTACAAGAAGTTATTGGTCGAGAGGGGATTTTGAAAGAGAACAAAAAGGGACAAAAGAACAGAAATTAACAAAATTAACAAAAAGGTGACTAATAGAGGGAACAGAGAAAGGGTTTGAGAATAAAAGGTGGTGAAAGCTAAAAGTTGGTTAAATGGAAATTTTGGTATAGGAAAGATTTTGCTAGGGAGGTTGCCGAAAGATAGGCAACGCCTGGTATGGTAATGGGTGTTTCAGGTTGAAAAGTATGGCATTATGCTGTCTGATTCGTGTAATGTCTCGGGTTAGCGGACTGTCGCCCAGTTTGAATTGATAGAATTTTTGCGATGTTTCTTGGACGAAATCCGCTAGTGGAGTTATGTCGTGGCAACGTGCATAGAGAT
Organism: Rutpela maculata; assembly: GCA_936432065.2. Classification (NCBI taxonomy): domain Eukaryota; kingdom Metazoa; phylum Arthropoda; class Insecta; order Coleoptera; family Cerambycidae; genus Rutpela; species Rutpela maculata. The sequence goes on from OW386288.2 coordinate 121,969,758, forward strand.
CTCTGAGGGAGGTGTACCTATCAGAGGCTGAAATGAGGCGCATAAATTTGTGTTCTAGTACTTTTAGTTTTCGCATTGTCGTGGCCGGGATGCTGCACCACACCGGCGCCGCGTATGTGATAGCCGGCCTGATCACCATCGTATATAGCAATTTCTTATTGGTCCTGTTTAGTCCGCTACCCCGCGCCAGGAGCGGATACAGACTCCTGGACATGGAGTAGACTTTTCGTATCGTCTCGTTTACGTGCGTATTGAATGTAGTGTATCCTTATGTATTTGGACTTGCTGAAACCGAATCCGAAGTCAGAATTGTCAGATTGGCTCGTTTTCACCCACAACCCCCAAAAAATGGTCTGTCCGGCGGACCATACCAGTGTACCCTAATGTACCATACCAGTGGATCCTCAGTCAGAATTGACAAATTCGGTCGTTTCTAACTTCAAAAAACACCCCCAAAACAAAAAAAAAATGGTCTGGCCTGCGGACCAGACCAGTGTATCGATACGTATTTGGATCTTCTGTACGAAAGGTCTACTCCATGTCCAGGTGTCTGTATCCGCTCCTGGCGCGGGGTAATGGACTAAACAGGGCAAATAAAAAATTGTTGTATATGATGGTGATCAGGCCAGCGATCACATACGCGGCACCGGTGTGGTGCAGCATCCCGGCCACGATAATGCGGAAATTTAGGGTTTTAGAACATAAATTTATGCGCCTCATTTCAGACTCCAGTAGGTACACCTCCCTCAGAGACCTATATGCACGTTGCCATGACATAACGCCACTAGCGGACTTCGTCCGGGAAACATCCCAAAAATTCTATCAATTCAAATTGGGCTACAGTTCGCTAACTCGAGACATAACACGAATCACACAGATATAAGACACCCATTACCATACCAGGCGTTGCCTATCTTTCGACAACCTCCCTAGCCAAATCTTTCCTATACCAAAATTTCCATTTCACCACCTTTTACTCTCAAACCCCTTCTCTATTCTTTCTATTAGTCTTATTTTTGTTCTTTTGTTTCTTTTTGTTCTTTTCAAAATCCCCTCTCGACCAATAACTTCTTACAAATCAAAACCTTCTAAATCATAACTTCCCCTTCACCCTACCTTTCCGAAGTCAGGTAGACCATCGGATGAAGGTTGTCATTTGTTCGAACGAGTTTTTTCATTGAGTTTTTCCCGTACTAGTAACCCGACCTCCTAAACCAGTGCGCGTGTGCGCCAGTGAGCGTGTGCGCGCTTAAACAAAAATTTGCCATTTTCTATTTATTTCTAAGTAGTTCTAAGTATTTTAAAATCGTTCATGATTATTTTTCAATAAATTGTTAGGTTTAAGTTTTATTTCTTATTAAAATAGGAGCCCTAACCTCCACCCATTTTACTTATCGTTCTAGCCGAGGCTGGACCCGCCCCACCCGGCCACCCATCTACCAGACCAGTGTATCCTTATCAAATACATAAGGATACACTGGAATGGTCTGCCATAAAGACTATTTTGGGGGGGGGGGGGGGTGTTTTTTGGGGTTGAGGGTGAAGGTGAAAAACGAGCCAATCTGACAATTCTGCTGACTTCGGATTCGGTTTTAACGGGTCCAAATAGATAAGGATACACTGGTCTGGTTCTCAGGCCAGACCACTTTTGTTTTGGGGGTGTTTTTTTGCGGTTGGGGGTGAAAACCGAGCGAATCTGATAATTCTGACTTCGGATTCTGTTTTCAGAGGGTCCAAATACATAAGGATACACTGGTATGATCCGCCGAACAGACCATTTTTTGGGGGATCATTTTTTGGAGTCGGGGATCAAAAACGAGCCAATCTGATAATTCTGAATTCAGATTCGGTTTCAGCAGGTCCAAATAAATAAGGATCCACTGGTCTGGTTCGCAGGCCAGACCAATTTTTTTTTGTGTAGCAGTGTCATTAAACAAAAAAAGTAAAATATTTGTAAAATAAAACTTCTGCGACGAATGATTTTGAATATCGTGGAAATTGATTCTATATACATCCAAAAATGTGTTGAAAAAAATTCCGAGTGGCATCAACTTTGCTTTATATTTGGTTGTAGCACACCGTGATGTACTATCACTAGTTCATAGAATTTTATTGGTAAAATGTTTTCGATAGCGCAATTAAAGGGTGTAAATAGCAGTTTATTAATTGATTCAATCTCGAGCGCTCTAGCGCAAAGGATTCAATCTTTGATAATAAACAATCCAATTTGCGCTAATTGTATTACTTTTGGCAATGCAGCTCGAAAAAAGAATATAGAAGAAATTTAAAAGCACGAGTACTTATTTGCAAATAATATTTCACAAATAAATTAATTAAATGCATAAAACATATTTTTAATGTTTAAAGTTTTAAAAAAATAAATTTCAAAATACCTACCTATACTGTACAGTAAAATTAAAAGTTGACCCGGAACAAACTTGTAATAAGCTAATTTCTTCGGGATTGTATTCTATGGCTATCCAGGAGCCTCCGAATGAAAATCCCAAAAAATCCGCCGTGCAGAAATAAAGAAAAATGTGAAAAAATATTTGCGATTTTGATATATATTTCAAATACGTGTTATATACTATATATTTAATTAGAATATAAGCCCTTTAATCAGAAAATTAATTATTCTTCTTGCGCTTCTTAGTCCGTCTCTTATAAGTTACTTCTGGAGCATCTCTTATACATATCTAACAGTAGTCTGACAACATCGCAGAAGTCCATTTGCCCTGATGTCTTTTTTCCATATTTTGAATATCCTGGTGGAATCTCTCTCCATGCTCATCACTTACTGTACCACAGTTTTCTGGGAAGTAATCTAGGTGTGAATGTAGAAAGTGGACTTTTAATGACATATTGCATCCTAATTCCGGGTAGCAAGAAAGAAGATTCCCAATAAGGTTTCTATAGTTTTCTGCTCTCTTGTTACCGAGAAAGTGTGTTGCTACCATTTTAAAGGAATTCCAAGCAGCTTTTCCATTACCTTCTAGAATGTTGTCAAATTCTGCATCTTTGAAAATGTTCTTGATTTGAGGACCCACAAAAATTCCCTCTTTAATTTTCGCATTACTAAGTCTGGGAAATTTTTGTTTTAAACAACTGAAAGCACGTCCTTCTTTGTCTATAGCTTTTACCAAATTTTTCATAAGCCCCAGTTTTATGTGGAGTGGTGACAGTATTACCTTTTGTGAATCAACTAATGGAATGTTAGCAACATTTTTTTCTTCTGGTTCAAAACCCAGTCTTGGCGGCCAAATTTTTCTTTTGTAATATTCTAATCGCGCTCGAGTGTCCCACTCACAAAGAAAACAGCTGATTTGCTGCGTACCAAGTAAGATAGCTATCACTTTTAAGTCTGCTCAAATCTGTCACTTATACTTGTTATATTCTATAGTTTGTAGCAATACATTCATGTTACTGTAATTTTCCTTCATGTGGACAGCATGGGCGATTGGAATTGATGGAAATTTATTTCCATTGTGGAGTAACACAGCTTTTAGACTAGTCCAGTTACTAGAATCATGGAGAATGTGTAAAGCACTCATTAAACCGTCAATGTCCTTGCAGGCAACCAAGTCATTTTGCATTTTGAAAAAAAGGTATAAGATCTTTTTGACTTCGATACATGGAAACTTTAACATTTTCTTGTATTGTTGTAATCGAGATGCCAAAAGCTCCGCTTTTGCCTTGTACAGATCAAGGTCTCTTATAAGATCACTTAATTCACGTTGATTAATTATGTGTGGTTCACCACCGGACACTTCGGCAGAGAAATCGGGATCTTGCGATGTTGATGGCTGGACTAAGTCGTCATCTACATTATCATCTGATTCTCCGTCAGAATCAAGGCTGTATTCTTGAGGTGGATTAGGAATAGGTAGTTCATCACTATGGAGAACCGGGCGAATGGCAGATGGTAAATTGGGGTATTGTATTACCATCCTTTTTTTCTTGTTAATACCCTGTCTAATAGGAAGTATCACGCAAAAATAACAATCGGTAAATTGCTCTGTAGGTTCTCGCCAGATCATGGGCACAGCAAAAGCCATTGAACGTCCTCTTCCACTTAGCCAACTGCAAAGATTGTTTGCACAATTGCTGCAACATATATGAGGTGCCCATTTTTTGTCTTCATCTCCAATTGTACAACCAAAATACAACTGGTACGCCTTCTTAATTTTGGGAGTAAAATTATGTTCTTGATGCGCAAAAGTCACTTCACCACAAATATAACAAAAGTTGTTAGGTGTATTTACACAATCTCGTGGCATATTTTCAAAATAGCACTATTTACTTTCGAAAATGAACGCTTATCATGCACAAGGTACAAATACGACTACCTAAGAATGAATATTAGTTTTAGTGACAAATAAAGTGGTAGGTGGTTAGTATGTCTATTTTTCGTAGAATTTTAATTCTACCTGTTATTTGTGATATGACCGCCCATAAACTAGGGTTTATAAGGGGTTTACACACGGTCCAGCAGCAGGGAGCCAGCCTTGTCGGCATGCTTTGAACTCATTCGTAAAAGTGAACTGGTCCGCTGGAATTCCAATTATCTTCAAAGCGTACCGACAATGTCGGGTCCCAGCAGCTGGATCGTCTGTAGACCCCTATACCTGCGTTACACTTTATTACCTGTATTGGGAAAACCAGAGCCAACTTGAACTTTTGCTTTTATATTGTTATTTTGCATGACGAAGTTACTAAGAAGCTATTTTTACTTCCAATACATGTAGGCTGTAGAATAGTGAATTAAAGTAATACATTCGTAAAATAAAATTCATTCTAAAAATAAAAAAACGTAACAACAAACACAATAACAGAACGCATGAATACATAAGCATAAAAAACCCTCAAATATGAGATTTAACTAAAAACTAGCCTCATTCTCAGAAAGTAACACCTCTAACGCATTGTCACAGTACTGTCTAATGCAATTTACACAGCTAGTACTGCACGTTAGGTTATGTTTTTTACATGTACAAGACTGTTTGCTATTAGTGGCAACTAGAACTGCTAGATCGAAGAACTGCTAGATTGAAGTATTGGAAAATATTTTGCCTAGCAGAAATCTGATTATAACGAACCTGTAATCATTTAAACTATTACTTTTTTTTTACTGCCATACCATATTATAATAAATTCTGCCCCAATTACTGCAAGCTGATTTGCTTCAGAAAATTTACTTTTGAAAAATAATAGGGTGTTACTTAGTTTAGTATTATTTTTAAACATCAGCTGAGCAATCAATAGCAGCTTTTACAATTAAATAATCAGCATCTGCATCCGCACATTTGACTCTGATGTTATTTTGGGAAAACTGTATGTCTGAAGTTTAACTAACTAATTTTTATTTGATGCTGATGCTAAAAATTCGTTTTGAGATATCTCTACTATTTTTTTGGGGGTCAATATTAATTTCTTTCTGAAATGCATTTTTAGCTCTTCTTTGATGTTCTGTAAATTTAACGGAAGTGCTTTCATTAGAATAGCCATCGAGAATAATAATACAATTTAAACCGTAATGATAACGAACAAACGAAATATACTGATGAACAATATCTTTATATTGAGCCGGGCGTTGCCACACAACTTTTCTTATCACCTTCAGGCAAAGTTGGACTTGATGTAAGTTTTTGATCAAAATAAGAAAAGAGAGATGATTTTGATGTTTTTCGAAACGAAATATCGTCAAATAAACTAACCGGTATATGATTTAATTCACATGTAAAACACTCCTTTAAATCATTTTGACCTCGAGCAACACAAGTTATCCTATTGAAAAGTTGTGTAGGATTAACGACTGCTGATGCTTTTTTTTATATAATAATTTTCCTATTTGTAAATGCGATTGATTTTACTCTATCGTTCTTTTTTAGTTTTAAGTTCCCAAATGAAGTTTTATTTAATAACATTAGTTTCTTATTGCTGGGGATGTGTGGTAAACTGGTTGTAAGGAACGAGATCAATCAGTTTTGTACTATTGTTACATTCTTACGGTGTTAAAATACAAAAAAATACCCTTTTTTATAAGAATCTGTAATTTTGGCAACCATAACTTTGTTAATATTTAACCGATTTATACCATATTGAAGCTTAGCTCTGTCTCTCAAAATTTTGTCTCTTTAGTTGTTTTCCTAAAGTGTCATCCGTATGGGCTATTACCGATTAAAGGAAAAAAGTGCCTAATTTCAACATGGCGGCGCATTTTTTCTTTATTTCTGCATGGCGGATTTTTTTGGATTTTCATTCAGAGACTCCTGTATAGCCATAGAATACAATCCCGAAGAAATTAGCTAGTTACAAATTTGTTCTGGATTTGGTCCAAATTTAATTCTATTTTACTGAAGTATACGTGGAACACACATTATTTGAAATGTAATGTAGTAAGTGACGGCTTTATGATGACTAATGACAACCAAGTAACAAAATAGTGTAGATATTATAATATGGAATCTATACTACAAAGTTACTCCTGCACTCTTCAGCCAATCACATGACGCGACAGAAAGAGCACTAGTATAATTGAGCAAAGTTCCTCCGTAAGCATATTATATATTCATAATCAGTAGTGATGGTCATATCATTAGAAATTAATGAAAATCCAATGCGAGGGCGCAGCTCTATCTATATTCGCTTATTTTCATAAGTATGCACGACAGTGAAAAGAATAAAATAGTATATTACATACTGAGGTGGAAAGTGTTTTATTGTTGTCGAGCAGCATGGTAAAAAAATCAGATTTTACGGATACTGAATTTCCATTTGTGATGTGCTGGATTCTTTATATGATCCTATTGAATTGACCAAGAGGATTAAGTTGCGGAATTTAATTGTTTAATATAAATTTATGAGTTTTCATTCAAGGGGATTAAGTAACGAAAGATTGTTCCCAGTAGTCGTTGTAAAGTGGAAAAATTGATCTATCAAATAGATGTGCAACCAGTTGAAAGCCCTTTCGAATTCTTATCTGTCTAATTTGAGCTTACAGCTTGGAAAATAATCTATTGTTATAGCTTCGGAAGAATCTTTAAACCATTTATAAATAATTTTTATTATATTGTCAAAAACAGCGAAAAGTTATTTGAATATTTAAGAAAAGAAATTATGAAAAGAAATATACAACACTGATTTTGTAGATACATATAAAATAATTTGCTTGAATAATTGAAAACATCACCCAATCTAATAGGAAAATAAAATAAAATGTTGCTGTAATTGCCGAAAATCTAAAACTATACATAATTATTATATACACAATTGTGATTTTATAATTAAAGTCTAGCAATTTAAATACATTGCGTTCTTTACAAGACCCCAGTATTATTTGTGTATGATTACTACAACAAATAGACCAAGCAACGAATGATTATAGAGGGAAATTTTAGGGACAGAAAATTTGACTTCAGAACTTTGTTTGGACTAGTCTGGAGATGAACATATCAAAAGTTCCCACTCCTAGGTGGTGAGCGGTGGGGGAGGGGGGCACTTTAAAGGTTCCATTTTTTGGTTTTTCGCTTAAATCTCGGAAACTATGCGTCGTATGGAAAAAGGTAATCTATGCAAAATTAATCATCATTAAATTTCCTAAGACTGTCTATATTCACTTTCTTCCTGTGTGTTATTAAAAATAAAATTTTGGTGTATTTACGGTTGTGGCGCCGATCCGATGCATTTTTTAGAATTTTTAACATTCAAAATTTTTTTTTTTTAGACAATAACATTGTCTTGAAGGAGGAGGAAAAACGGGCAAAATATCGAGATTTGCTCTTTGACCTCCGCAGGCTTTACCCTGGCCATACTGTTAAGCAAGTGGTCCTGATCATAGGAGCCCTTGGTGGAACGAGACACACACTGCTTTCAGAACTAAAGATCATACCGGCATGCCGAAATTCGGCAGAGATCTTAGCCGGCAGGATGCAGAAGGCCATTGTCCTCGGCTCATTACGTCTACTCGGGGCACATGATTCTCGGACCCAGTAGTCACTCACCCCACGGACGTGGGGAGTGGCTGCCGGTACTACCAGCTCCCCTCTGTGAGTGTCGGAGTCACAGAGTATAAAGGGTGACTGGCTTTTATAAACTAAAAAAAATAATAATAATAATAATAATAATAAATAATAATAATAATAATAGATAATAATAATAATAAATAATAATAATAATAATAGATCAATAAGGTCATACCGGCATGCCGAAATTCGGCAGAGGTCTTAGCCGGCAGAATGCAGAAGGCCGCGGTTCATTACGTCTGCTCAGAGCACACGATTCCCGGACCCAGTAGCCACTTACCCCACTTACCCCTGTGAGGGTCGGAGCCACAGAGAAGGGTGACTGGTTTTTAACAAAAAAACAATAATAATAATAATAATAATAAAGCGTCTTTATTCATCCTTTATAGCACCAATACAATATTTAGTACAATTTATAAATTAATGGATGAAGTGGTGAAGTTTCACCCAAGATGGGCGATTTTCAACTTAACCAGCGAGATACATACAAAGATATTAAAATAAACAAATATCATATTATAACTAATTATATATATAATATATTATAACTCTATAACATATATATGTATACGTATATTTGCACACACATATACATACACATACATAAGAGCAATATGTTTCAGGATACAAAAATTACCTAGTTTTAAAATACGAAAAGTATAAGAAAGAGAAGAAATGTTTGTATACATACACACCATTATAATATAACGTAACAAAAATATTTAGCTTGAATTTAGACTATAGATAAATAAAAACCTTATCCTAGCTCTATATGCATTGCCAAATCAAATCAAATGTTTTATATCTGTCTTTGAGATAACAAATAAGTTTTCAATTTTTTCTTAAACTTTTGTAAAGTGTAATTATAAAATGCTGGAGAGAGACTATTATATAATTTACAAGAATTATAACTAAATGACCGTTTAAATGCTACAGTTTTATGCTTGGGCATTACTAGAAGTTTGGAATATCTGGCAAGGAAGCTACGTACAGATTCGAACCTCACCAATTTTTTATGTAGATATTGAGGCTTCTTATTTATTAGAATTTTATGAGTTAAATTTAGAAGATGGAGTTTACGCAGATTTTCTAATTTTAATTTTATTTGACTTATACGATCATACTTAAGGATACCAAAGGCAAATCTAAAGCAAGAATTTTGTATTTTCTGTAATCTGTTGCTGTCAGTGGCTAACAGAGCAGGCCCATAGACCACAGCAATTTGATGTACATGGTCTATAAATTTTATAGGCGGCATAGGTACCTGGCACCTTCGCCACAAATTGAATTAATCCTTCCTAGCACCGCGTATTTTTTTGTCAAAATTATTTTGAGTACCGACAACTTTAGTAGGTTCTCGTTATTCACATGATTTAATGGAATATTAGCCCGATTGGAACCGTATTTTTCTAGAAAAAAAAAATTGAGCTATGGCTCACCCCGATCGGCCTTTTCTGATTGTTATTTATGAGTTTTGTTTTTGAGCATTTTGTTCGAATATTTAATTTTTGAGAGGGTATATTGAATGAGCGCTCCAGACAAGTGCGCACTAATCTCAGATGTTTGCTGGTGACAGTCACGTAGCAGCTGAGTTGCTAATTGATAAGTTAAGTGCACGGGTGTTCTTGGTTAGTACAAAGTTTGAGGGGGTGATTTGTTGTTTTATGTAATGGCTTCCGTTCGATATTTTGCTTCAAGAAGATGATGACGACACTGAGGAAATATTGGTGTCAGAATATGATGATGATGAGGAATTTGATCACTTGTCCGAAGAGGAAGAAATTGACAATGAAATTAAAAGTCAGGAAGGGAAAAAGGAGCAAGAAGAATAAGGTGATAGTCCAAATGAAAGTGATGGCACTACACTAAAGTATAATAATACTAGGGATGAAGACATCAAATGGTCACAAATTTCCCCAAAGGCAAAGGTGCAACACAACGTTCACGAGTAAATATACTGAAAACATCACAGGGACTTACTGCTCATAGTTCACAGTTTACTACATTTTCAGGGACATTTTTCTTATCTTCCGAAGTTATCAATATAATTGTATCTGAAATCAATCACAAGGCACATGACTACTACAACAGATGAAATAATGACAATCCACAAAAAGTGAAAAAGTTTGTTCCAAAAGCTTACATTGTGCTTCTGATAACAATGGGTGCCCTTCAGGCTTATAGAGAAGCAATTTACATGTTGTGGTCAAGGGACTTTGCATATTGCCGACTAAATGTTCCAACGTGCATTTCAAGAAATAGATACATGCTTTTTGCGGTTCGACAATTTTGAAACAAGACCGGAACGTAGCATTACCTATAAACTTGCCCCTATAGGGAAAATATTTCACATCGTGTTTTCAAATTTGTTAGAAATCATGCAATCCTGACAGCCACGTTCGCACTGATGAGCAAGTGACCCAGTTTATAGAGAAAAACTATTGGAATTCTCCTGATTACACCACTTCATAAGGTAAAAGACCCAATTATCGTCAGTCCTTGTGGAAAAAAAGAAATTAGGAATTCGTTCATGTTCAACGGAAATTAAAGATATTTTTTTATACATTTGGAAATATTTTTAAACAACTCTTTTAACCCTTCGCATCTTAGATTTTTTATTAGAAACAGTGTTTCAGTGGAGTGTTAGACTCTTTATCAATAGCCCCCTTTAAATTCTAAGGTAAGAGGAGGGTACAAGCTACAGATATTTTTTATTGTTGACCTTATTTTTCAATTCTTAGTTTTTGGGAATATATTTTCTAATTCATAAAGGATGTTATTTAACCATATATTATTTTTTTATAATTTTAAAGGCAAAAAAATATAGGTGACGATATTAGGAAAAGCCACAAGAGAATATCGTCATAAGTGACGATAAAAGGGTTTTTACATGAAATTTTCAATTCAATAAAAAATATATTGATATTGTCATTATGAAGCTGTTTTATTTTTTAACAGCTATACAAAGGTACAAAATTTTCGGTACCTAATTATCGTCACCCACTTTTCTGAATAGTTTGGCTACAAAAAAAATATTTCAAAGGGTGACGATATTATGGGCTATCTTTGACAATAATATGATAGATGGAAAAAACACTACTTAATGAAAATATTGAACGAAAAATTAAGCAAGTTTCTTGTATTTTTACTTAAAAATGAGAAAAATAGGATCAAAAACAAGTGAAGAAGATAAATTAAAAATAAATAATAAAGTTAATATTAATAGTTACAATATAAATAACAATCCTCTTTACCGGTGAAAGCCTAAAGTGACTGCTAGAGGGGGCTGCACACTTCGGGACAAGAGACAGCCACTGAGTATCCTAGTATACTGGGACAAATTTATTTTCCATAAAAAATCTCAGTACTGCGGTTGAAATTCGAACCCGGGACCTCGGAATTTAGGGTGAGAGTTAAGCATGCAGTCATACTGTCATATTAAAATTGGGCATTCTGCTGTCAAATATGAAAATATGGATTGCTTGGACTATTAATAAATTTAATATGTAGAGACTACAGTGTTAAGAAAATTACATAAAGTGGAATGAATTGACAATGTCGTCTATAAGAAATTATTGGAGAATGTGAAGAAAGTGATACTGGAAAGAAGGCTATTAATAAGAAATATGTGTACGAAGTGCTTGATATGCCAATGAAAGAGAATATGTATGTTCTGTTTAAAAAAAATTTTACGTACACATTCCATTCGTTTATAGGTATAATTTATTTCTTGTTCATTTTATAACTATTCTAATTTGTTATAAATTTTAAATGCTTTAGTTTTAAAATAATTTAAAAAATATTTTAAATAAAATTTCTGATATCAATTAAGACTGTGACGATATTTGGGACATGTATATGACGATATATAGATCGTCAAGTGAAGATTATTAGGACAATCGGTTTTTATTCCCTATTGTACTAAAAATATAAAACAACGTTCTTTTCCTGTTAAAAATACCTTATTACTCTCATTTAAAAATAACTCAAGTATCAGAATATCAAATAGCTATATTAATTTTGAGTTTTCATTACAGTATTATTAAAGTCAAAAGTTAAACTTTTTCTTAACATGATGATAATTGGTACATTTACTTTATGTAGTGAAAATTTACAAAACAAAAACAAACAAAATCAACTGATCGCAATGCATAACTGTGCCCTTTAAATTGGAATTTTTCAACTATCTTTATCTATTGTTATGTTCTCTTTCTGACTGTCTCCTCTTGCATAATTCTCTAGTCTTTGATCTAAATTTGGTAACAAAACCTCTAATCAGTAACGCGATTTTTTTACATATAGGGACATTCGCACGCACCTTAAGTAGCTATATCTATGTTTATTTTCGAATGTCGTTTACTTGTAGAAAATCGGTCAGAAACATGTACCTACAGCAATAATAACTTCAATTATAATAAAATTCGCTACTTTAGCTTTTCAAGCAAAAAAAGTTTTATAATCGTTTTTATAACACGCAGGCAAGTCAGATAAAGAAATGTTGGAATTAATGATAACTTTTTAAAATTTTAATTATTATCATGTAAGATTGCGATATTACTAATGAAGTTCGTACAAATTCGATTTGTTAATTTTTTATATAAATATCACCACGTGTTTTCAAAATATTTAAGTCAATAAAAATAATTATTAGTTTAAATAAAGCTGGTCTTAAACATGAATGTTGAAAATATCCTTCAAATTATCATACTATCGTACTTCGTACTATCATAAAATATCGAATCACCAGAACATTTGAATATCTTTCAATGCCGATGTCTACATTCCATAAATTTTACATTGCTTATTCGAGGATTGTGATGCCTGCAAAGTCGATTATAGACGACTTTTTATGACATTTCTAAGTTGTGCCTAAAATTCAATATGATTTTTTTGGAGAATTTTATTTTGTTGTAAACGGCTTTAAAAGTAAAAATCCAAAAGTGAAACGAAAATATCCTGTTTTGCTTAAAAAATTAATTTTGTTTATTGCTTGATGGTAGCTAGGGTAATGTCACATGAGGGATTAAATGAAGCTCTTCTGTTCTGTGGTATAGACGATATTTTTTAATCTTCCCATTAATTTGAAAACGAGAGTTTTCGTACAAGTGCGGAACTAGTATCATGGAAATCAAGAGGGTGCATGAAAAAGTTTTTTGAAAAAAAATTGAACCACTTTCAAAAAAGATCGCTAAAAAATGTTAAAATGAAATTTCATCGCCCCCAGTTTTCTTTGCAAAAATTCTTTTTGTTCTTTTTAGTGACCTCTTTATTTAGCTTCTACATATTCAACTAACATATATATCTTTTTGAATGTTTAAGCTTTAACGTCAGACTCGTTATTAGGGAATCCTGAAATATATCACATTTCATGTAAATCTGCAATAACATTGCATTATGGCAACCGTATTGGATTCATCGTTTTGAATTATTAATTTTTGAGATCAGATTCAGTATCAGCCACTCCTAAAGTATCTACTAGTTACCTATCTTAGAAAAAAGCTGGCTTCGGAACCGACTGATTGACCTTGACCAACGGTCTATTGTGGCACTCCTAATCTAATTTTGCTTAGAGCTCGTCATCCAGCTTTGTTCTTTGTATCAGACTCTGTAGCCATTATAATGGCTCCTTTGATCTATTTGTTCAGCTATTTTTTGGGGAGCGTAGCCTGCGCGTTAGCTAACAGGACACGATGCTCTTATGAAAAGGCACACCCACAGGTACCATCCTTCCGAATATTCTTCACGAGCGTGTGCCCGTCGTCATATTGTTTTGGTCATCAAGATTTAAAGGGGGTTTCTCTCCTCATTTAAGATTAAGGGGGTTCGGTTGGATTGCTTGTAAGGCGCGTTCTTCTGTTTCCTTTTTGTTGAGGATTTTCTGAATGGTATTTGTAATGATCAGTAGGTATGCTTTTAGAGGGTAGAATATTTACTAGTGAAATACTTTATCGAACTCCTCTATAAACGTTTCCTTAAATATATAAGAAATAAAAAACCATACTGCAACCAACAGCTATTCTCTGAACTAATACCCCCAACGAGCGCTGAATTACGAATTACATGCTTGGCTGCGTTAAGTGCAATAACTATGTATTGCCACAAAACGCTAAAGTTTCGATTGCAACAGACACCAGCCGAAAGACTTATTCCTACTCAAAAGAGCTCTCGTGTCAGCCACTCCACACCACTTGCAGACTGCAGTTTATACCTACTGGCTCTCGCCAGTGCAAGGTATGTGTATAACGAGGCTCTTGTTCACTTTTGGTGTAAGTAGGATTAAGTCTTTCGGCTGGTATCTGTTGCAATCGAAACTTTAGCGTTTTGTGGCAATATATATATAGTTATTGCACTTAACGCAGTCAGGCATGTAACTCGTAATTCAGCGCTCTGTGGGGCATTAGTTCAGAGAATAGCAGCTGTCAGTTGCAGTCTGATTTTTTATTCCTTATATATTTAAGGAAACGTATATAGAGGAGTTCGACAAAATATTTCACTAGTAAAGGGTCTAGCAGGATAAGATAGGGTCAGTGGCCCCAGAGAGGTATTTTCAAAATAACTTGTGTTATGACAACGGTGAATAATAAAGTTACCATTGACACAAATTCAGCCTCCGATCTGCCTGCGTTCTTGAAGTAATTGACCATATATAGGCTAGAGCGGGTATTTTTGAAAATTATTTTATTCAAAAACTATTTCAGCTAAACTAATAAAACTAAAACTGTTTGTTAGATAATACATTGTTCTATATTATATAATTTTTGTAGGATTTTTCAACTATATTTACTATTTAAAAAAATTAAAAATTTAAATTTTTTATTTTTGTTTTCATAGTTCACACAGAGGTACAATAACTGCAAAAATATAGAATGTAGCTTACTACGTCTAGTATTATCACCAAAAAGTGCATCTAGATAAAATGGGTGCAACATTTAAAAAAAAAAATAAAAACTCGTTATGACCGTCCTGGAATTTTTACTACTTTAAATCTCTCTTTAATATAAACTTGCTCATAAATGTATAAACAAATAGTTATGTGTTTGTAATTAAAATAAATAAAGTAAATGCTCTGAATTACAGTTATTATTTACGTTAAGAATTAGAAAGGTGCAGTGTAGATAAAAATAAAATCCAAGAAAATATTATTTATTATGATACAAATTATTAATTATTACAATATAATTAATCTTCGTCGGTGTCCTCATGAATAACTACGTGAATATTTTTTGGTGTAAATATATTAGATAAAATTTCTGCTGGACGTACTATGCGGGAAAGATATCGGGTATGAGACAAGTAATATACGGCTGTGGCTATATGTGAACAGCATCCTACCGGTCTTATGTCATTGGGACAGTCGCAGCAATATCGGCGTATGCTTTGAATTATCGTTCCATTAGGTATATAATCAACGTAATTGTGGTAAGTTTTACTGTTGATATACCTTGATCTTACTTCCAGTTTTAATATGTTGCATTAGATATACTGCGAGTTACAATTTAACAAAATAATGGATTTTTAGCTTATCTTTTGTGGCAGAAAGCGCAAGTTATATCTTAAAACTTCCATTTTTTACGATTTCTGAAATAAGGGTAAATTCACGGATTAAGGGTTGAAGGCAATCCCCGATTTTTATACCCCTCCGGATTCAGCAGAAAATTTTACATCAAATACGACACTTTCCAGCTTTATGCCTGACAGGTACTTAGGAAGATAAACGTCTCCAGAACCTGGACTATTAGTTTTGTTTGACAGAAATTGTAAGTACACTTGCTTTCAAAAAAAATAGTACTAGTCTTAGAAAAGAAAATGGCCTTTTTTAGTTGTCTTAATTGTTCTTTTGACAGTAAATTATTGAAATTAATTTAACCCGTCAAATTATTTTGGCAATATGACGCCATTGGCAAATACGGGGTTTATTTTAATTAACTCGCGGAAACGTAGCCAAAGCAACCGGAAAACAGACTCTTTAGCAAACGTTTGCCGGATATTTGCCCACGACGCCATGTTAAAAGTTACGTGGTTTGGACTGCTCAATAGACTAAAAATAGAACCAAAATAAGTTCAATGGTATCAAGCGGACATTAGATGAGATTACTTTTATTAAAGTCGCGCCCAACATATTAACTGGAGGTAAGATCAAGACATATTAACAGTAAAACTTACCACATTTACGTTGATTATATACCTATTGGAATGACAATTTGAAGCATACACCAATATTTTTGCGACTGTCCTAATGAAATAAAAACGGTAGGATACTGTTCACATATAGCAGCAGCCGTATATTACTTCTCTCACGCCCGATATTTTTTCTGCATGGTACATCCAGCAGAAGTTTTATCTAATATTCTTATTCTTAACGTAAATAATAACTGTAATTCAGAGCATTTACGTTATTTATTTAACCTACAAACACATAACTACTTGTTTATACATTTATCAACAAGTTTATAATAAAGAGAAATATAAAGTAGTAAGAACTCCAGAACGGTCATAACGAGTTTTTATTTTTTTTTTTAAGTGTTGTACACATTTTATCCGAATGTACTTTTTGATGATAATACTAGATATAGTAAGCTATATTATATATTTTTTCTGTGTGAAGTATGAAAAAAAAATAACAATTTTTTATTTTTAATTTTTTTAAATAGTAGATATAGTTGAAAAATTCTACAAAAAATACATAATATAGAACAATGTATTATCTAATATAGAGTTTTTGTTTTATTAGTCTAGTTTTTGATAGTTTTTGAATAAAATAATGTTCAAAAATACCCGCTCTGGCCTATATATGGTCAATTATCTCAAGAACGCAGGCATATCGGAGGATGAATTTGTGTCAATGGTAACTTTATTACTCACCGATGTCGTAACACAAGTTATTTTAAAAATACCTCTCTGGGGCCACTGCCCTTATCCTATCCTGTTAGACCCTTTGTAATGATGAGCCAGTTTCTGTTGTTGTTGATCATTGTTGATATTATGTTATCTATGGTAATGTCATGGCCCACTCTGGTTACCATTTCAAGCCTGGCGGCCTCCCATTGCTGATATTGTTGCAGACCTCTCCAGAATCGGCCTAAGTCGAAGACAGAATCAAAATTCGACGGGCAAAAATTTCATTTAAGGACATTTTTAAGAGTCTGCAGAGGCACAGACCAGTCCATAAGGACCATTATGAGTTCTATAAGGTGTTAGAAATGACCAGGTGAAAATTCGGAGAAACACCGAATTTTCACTTAGGAAAATATGTTTTGGTTCAGGATATGAGAGCGAGAGTATATAATGGAAGGGATTTATGAATAACATACTTTTTCAGAGGTGCAACAAAGTTGGACTTTGAAAAATAATATTTTTGAAAGGGAGTCGAAATTCGGCTTGAAAATCGATTTATCAAAAGTACGCCACAATTTCACTTCACATTAATTTTTCAAAACTGCGTTGAAATTTGGCTTGAAAAATGTTTTTTCAAAAGTACGCCAAAATTGGAAAGTACCCCGAAGCTAGTTTAAAAGGTACTCCGAGAATGTACTTTAAAAAATACTGAAATATTTTCCATCTTTATTCCTCAACCAAAGACATTGACCATTGTGGTACGGTCATTGAATGCCCTGTTCTAAAGTATGAGCATAATTTTAACGATGCAATGCATCTAAGAGGCGAAACCGACGATTTTGACAAAGACGGCGTAGCGCCGATAAGCAAAAATTTGATAAAAATCAATGCACATGCACAAGGCCGGTTTCTCGCATAGAAAGAGTTTGGATTCACTCAGCGGCTCGCAATTTGGTCGAGCGCGTTGAGTAGTTTATATAAAGAGATGGTAGGAAAGCCATTAGCAGGGCTTTCCAAATAATAAAGTTATAGAGGAAAACGCCTTGTGCATAAAATTCCAAAAATTCAATTTTGCTCAAAAGTCGCTCGAAGGTGGATCGTCGCCATTTCGATAATATTGAACAACTGCATAGGGGCAAGTAAGTTGTGGACTAATTGAACGCCAAACAAACTTATGCAGTCATAAGTCCTCATGAATGTGTTTGAGTACGTGAACCGCCACGATACGAGAACTTTAAAGCTAGGTAATCTCTAGCGAAACTAAATTTTTTTTAGTAAAACTTTTTTAAGTTATAATCAGTCAGCCGTAATTATAAAATTACATGGAGTCTTATTAGACTTCTCTAAAAAGCTCGCATTTTGATTCTGAGAAGGTATGAATGAATCTTTTCTACCTAATCGGTCGTTAGCGTGAGCGCTCTCGCTTCTATGGTCTGAAAGCCGTTTGTCTTAGTTGGGGAAGGCTCGATTCTTACAATAAGAATTTTGCTATAACCCCTTCTTTGTATAACAATATCTGTTAAATAAACGGATTCTTTGAACTATTGCATCTTAATTGATCTTCTCAGAAATCCTCGGATGTAGAGTCCGTTATTAGCAGACAAAAACGTGATCAGCACGACAAAAATTAATCCCATCGGAGAGAAATTCTCCGATCGGCATTTTTTTATGCAAACATTTAGCTTTTCAAAAGGTACAAAAACCTAAATTGAGGAATTCACGGCCAGAGAGAGCGCCGTTAAAGATCTGAGGTGGTGCAGCCTTGATCCATTATTCGGCTATCGAGTGCATCTTATCTCGAACTCGCCTGGGAGGTAGAAGAACGGGGTAGAACGCGACTGGCGCCCCCTGAGAAATAAATTGGTGTCGCGTCATTTCGACGCCCGGTAGTGCGTTCTTCTGCAATATCTCGGGGCAGTATGTTCCGCGGTGTCCTCTTCACCGCAGTGTAAACACCGATCATTTCGCCCTTTCCAATTCGATTGGTAAAGTTTCGGAATGTTCCGTGTCCTGTTAGGAATTGTATCGTAAAGTACGACAACTACCTGTGGTTACAGTCTTGCCAAATATTTACCTTCGGAATCAGGCGTTTCGTCCACTGGGCAACTTCAGTGGTGGAATCCCAGATCTCCTGCCACTTAGTGACAAGGTAGTCTACCTCATGGAGTTCTCTCCTTGTCTCTATTAACAGATCGATTGGTGGAGTGTCGGTGATCACTTGCAGGGCCTTGGCTGAGAATGTGCGGTATGCACTGGCAACCCTTAGCACCACCTTCCTCTGTGTACTAATGAATCTTTGTTTGTGACTCTTGATTCTTAGTACGTTATACCACACAGGAGCTATCTGCCTCTGGTTTATCTTCGTTAAGTAGTTGGGACCTTAGTTTGGCCAGGCCTTCGGAATCGCACAACACATGTACTGAAGTTTCTTCTTCCTGTTAACAGAATTTGCATGTAGCATCCTCTGCCAGGTCCATTAGACTCTATTAAGCCTAGAATGTCCAGTTAGAAGATCCATCATTATCCTAATGGCCTTTCTATTTTGGCCTAGTATGTCTTCTGTGAATTTGGTCGATCGATTTTTAATGAACTTTTTGGCCTGTCCTGTCGTGGAAAACTGTTCCACCGCTCTAGAGATTTCGTTTGTACTCATTCATTAATGGATATTCGTATGCATGCATGGCTTAGTCACACCACAAAAGGTTTCGGGACCTGCTAGGGCCTTAGACGCGTTCCTTCCCAGGCCGGTTCATCAGCCGACTCATTTCCTCTGTGTTTCTCGTGTACTAGTACTCATCCAGAGTAATGATAGTACAAATAATAAAAAACATGCAGACCGAGGTGCGAATCTTCACTTTTGTAAATTTTTTGAAGTCGGTTAAAGAAAGTTCTATGAATTTTTGAAATGGGGTAGCAAACCGAAGAAAAATGTTATAGAAATTGTATTTTTATTATGTTTCCTCAAAGAACAAAGATTAAACAAAGGCGCTATCGTGTGAGCTAAATGTTCTATGCTGAAAATGGTTATTAAATTAAACAATATATTGTAAACCAATGCCTTCATGAAAAGAAAAAATGAGAATTACACAATTAAAAAATGAGAGATTATGACAATCCAACAAATTGAGAAATTCCTGAGGAAGGCTCCTGATGAAAAATTTTGCACAGATTAGGAAGGAAGGATACGACAATTGAAAAGAGAAACGATTTTCAAGAGAGAGATAAAACACATTGCCCCTTTAAATGTCCAGCCCACCGAACTCTAATATAGTTGATCATATCATATATAGTAACCAGCGACTAGAGAGAGTATACAGACGTGTTATAAGTAATTCTAACAAAAGTTGTAGTTTCTCTTTCCTTTGGAAGCCGTGAATAGTGCACCACACTTATATAGCACAAAGAGTGCAGTCAAGAAATTCAACCCTTTTAATATGACCAGAAAAAAGAAGAAACCTCCGGAAACGGAAAACATTGTACATATCACACCTACCACTACACAAAACATCGTAGCAAACACTGATAAAAACAATGAGA
Organism: Rutpela maculata; assembly: GCA_936432065.2. Lineage (NCBI taxonomy): Eukaryota > Metazoa > Arthropoda > Insecta > Coleoptera > Cerambycidae > Rutpela > Rutpela maculata. The sequence continues at coordinate 121,990,151 of OW386288.2, forward strand.
CACATCAAACAAAAACACAGGTACACAAAGATAATTTAAACTGGGCTGATAATTTAATTAATTTAAACATAACTAATACTAACAATATGAATAATTCACTAACATCCATCAACTCATTCAATAACACCCAAACAACACTCCTCCCTCCACCCCTCACCTAACATCTACTGACCAAAGTTTACCACCATCCCCCATAAGTATTACAACCCCAGTGCCAACCCTAACAAATGTTACTTGTACTACCACAACAATATCATTCACCACAACAACATCCACTACTTTCAAACATTCCACCCCTATAGTTTCACCAGTTCAAAAAAGTAGTCCCACCCCCACTTTTTTAAACTTTGATTTGCAAAATAGAAATCACAGTGATAGCGATACTGACAACCCATATATTACGTCAGATAGCAATTCTAATAGATCTCGATCCCCCCACCCCCTTAAAGAGTCAAAAAAAAATAAACCACCTCGTCCCAGAAAAAAAGCGAGAATGCAGGCATATGACAGGGAAACTAAAACCCCTAGCCCCAGTAAGACATTATTAATAACAGAACCCGCCCCCACCACCCCCAACAAAAATCCGGAAAAAACAAAAAACCCCACAAATGATGAGAAACATAAAAAAAACATATTTTCTGAAGCCGCCCCCAAAACCACCCCCCCGCCCCCGGGCAGCAAATAGTTGTAAATGCACTAATTCATGCAGAAAACACTTCATCTCAACCCACCCCCATGCCCGCCCCCACCGCCCCCATTCAAACAACAGAGTTTGACTCTGCTTATACCAAAACCGTTCCTCCAGAGCCAGAACCCAAAAAATCAACGGGAGCTATCCCAAAAAAAATTTCTAAGACACAGGCCAATAAAATAATGCAGAACCTCAATAAAATTACACTTATACAACCCTCAAACTCCAAACATAATACACCTCCTAACCGATGGAAACTAATTATGAATTACCCAAAACCATATCTCATTCGCCACCCCCAACTAATACCCAAAATACTACTGCAACACAGTCTGCCCCCCCACCTATCCATATTTACACTGATAATCACAAAGCCACTATCCAGTTAATTAGTGCAAAAACCACCGCACGTCCAGATTTTAAATATAACAATACATCTTTGATATGCTATACCAAAAGCCCCAGGGATAATAATTCTACAATAAAATTACTAGCAAAGCATGAGATAGAATTTTACTCATACAATGTCAATAACCTAAGGCCACTGAAATTAGTTGCAAAATACTTGCCAATTGACGTCACCTCCGACGACATAGGGCAGGAATTAAACCATGGGGATCTACCCTATTTAAATATCGCAGAGTGATGTTACCAAAAAATGGGCGCAGAACCGCCTCTAACATCGTCCTTTTAACGGTACCCAAACAAGCCGCTGATAAATATTACCAGCTTACTAACTTGTGTCATTATAAAATAACAATCAGCGACTACCTTAGTAATGACATACCCCAATGCCATCGATGCCACAACTTCGGGTATTCTTCGGCAGTGTGTAACCGCATTCCACGGTGTGTGAAATGCGGTAAAACACACAAAGACGAGCCCTGCGCTGCAGTAAAGTGCCAGTGCGCTAACTGTGGTGCGGAGCATCCGTCTAACTACCGGGGGTGTCCGCAATATAAAGCCGCCAAACTTAGATTCGGCCCCAAAAATACTAAAACACAAGACAGACTACCTACCCCAGCACAAAAACAGACGGACAGGCAAAAACAACAACCACAAACTAGACCTAACACACAACCCGACGTTAACTTACCCCCCCTGTCCCAAGAGACAGCAGATATTGTAAACACACAAAATGTTAAAGCTTGGCAAAATTTCAGAGCTCGCCAGCAAGCGGCCTCACAACAAATGGGTGCCGAAAATAACCAACAACCTCAGACTGAAGAAAACCCACTAAGAGAAATTCTTGATTTTTTACGCAATTTTGACCTTAAACATATATGGCAATCTATCAAAGCCGTAATAGTTGCTCTTAGAAATACAAGTGATCCCTTGGAGAAAATTTTTGTTCTCCTGGAACATATAATAAGCATATTCGATGGCTAGTAAACTAAAAAATAGTTTAATTTGCCTGCAATTTAACGCCAATGGCATTCGTAGGCAGTCAACCGAATTCCAACAAATATTACACAATTACAAGGTAGACATCTGCTGTCTCTCTGAGACATTCCTTAAACCTCACATCCCCTTCAACATTCCTGGCTACACGGTGTATCGCAACGACCGACAAGAGCGGCGCGGCGGTACCGCCGTCGTGGTCAGAAATGGAGTCAAGCACTCTGAAATCCTCATTCCTTCCTTAAATTCCCTGGAGACTACTGGTGTTTTACTGCACTTAAATAATCAAAAAGTTATGGTTGTATCAGCCTATAAAAAACAACAGAATATATTTGACCCCACTGACCTGGACAAACTCGCTAGATTGCACTCTGTATACACCCTATTTGGTGATCTAAACTCTAAACACCCGTATTGGAACATACATAATACCAATTCAAATGCTTCTGGGCTAAGATTATACGAATACCTGGGCTTACACCCTAGTATCAGATTAATAGCACCAGACTTGCCCACACACCCTCACCCAAGTCAAACAATAATCGATATTTGCATCTCACGAAATTTCAACTATCCACATGAGGTTGAAACTATCCATGGACTGAACAGTGACCATTACCCGGTCCTAACCAAGTTTCACATTAAAATACACTGCCCGCCACAAAATAGTAAGCCTCGTGAGGAAGACTTTAACTGGGATACTTTCGCAAATAACATTACTGCTAATCTACCACTGATAGAACCATACACTAATACTGAGGACATAGACAGTGCCGTACAGTCGCTCACCACTAACATCCTGGAAGCACTGAACACCAGTAGAAAACCTACCCCTACCCGTCCTTAACTTTTCAAACTCCCTAGTCAACTAGTGGACCTTATTCGAACAAAAAACCACGTCAGGAAGAGGTACCAACAAACCAGAAACCCTGCTCTGCTAATACAAGTCAACGCGCTAAAGCGCCAAATAGACGCCGATATAAAGGCACATAGAGCAGACAACCTAGAGAAACTAGTTGAATCCCATCCTAATGATCCCTGTTTTGCCCCACGACTTTTCACGCGTAAAAACACGCAAATACCCCCACTCCTAACCCAAGCTGGTGTAGCGGTTACCGACGAGGAAAAAGCTGCATCCTTTTCCAATTACCTCTCAACTGTCTTTACCCCAAACTCCATCCCCTCATCCACTCAAAACCTTGTAGAAACCTACATATCATCCCTCAACCTAACAACCCTCCAGACTGACGCAGAACCAATGTTTTTCTCACCCTCCGAGGTGAGAGCCTCATTAATGTCGTTACACCCCAGGAAAGCTCCTGGACTTGATAATATACCTACATTTGCCTTGAGACACCTCCCAGCAAAATGCTATCTGCATTTAACCAGGTTATTCAACGCTTGCACCAGGTTTACATATTACCCACAGCAGTGGAAAATGGCCAAGATTATTAACATCCCGAAAAATTAAACAATTAGACAACCCAGCAAACTACAGGCCAATAAGCCTTATATCATGTCTGGCTAAAATTCTTTACTCACTAATACTAAGTCGAGTCCAGGAGTACCTGGGAGATAACGACATCTTGAATAGGCACCAATTTGGTTTCCGCGCCAGTCACTCCACTACGCAGCAATTATTCCGAGTTGGTGAAATTGTCACCACCAACTTCAATCGAGGTCTACTCACCGAGTTTGTCGCCCTAGACCTTGAAAAAGCCTTTGACAAAGTCTGGCACCCCGGGCTACTATACAAGCTCTCTATCACGGGTTTTTCGACTCGTATCATTAAATTGATACAGTCTTAAGTAGTAAAGAAATGACAGTTCTGTGACAATCCCCCCACCACTTTTCAATCCCCCCACCACTTTTCAATCCCCCCTCCATTTTTCCCCAGGCCCCGCCCAATCTCCCCACCACTTTTCAATCCCCCCTCCATTTTTCCCCAGGCCCCGCCCAATCTCCCCACCACTTTTCAATCCCCCCTCCATTTTTCCCCAGACCCCGCCCAATCTCCCCACCACTTTTCGATCCCCCCTTAATTTTCCCCCAAGCCCCGCCCAATCTCCCCACCACTTTTCGATCCCCCCTCTACTTTTCTCACAATCCCCCCACCAATTTCTCAGAAACCCCCTCCATTTTTTCATAAGCCACACCCATCACCTCCCTACCTCATCGGAAATGTTATAGGTTAGGCAGTACATATTTTACCATTGCTCCAAACATTTAATCATTATGCCCGTCTGTGTATGAATATGTATCAGATAAGAGTGTATTAAAGGAATACATGAAAATCTTTCTCCCACCATAATTCAAACCCCCCACCTCACATCCCTACTATAATCCCCCCCCCCCCCCCCCCATAATTACCATGGAAGAGGGTAATCTGAGATGTCATAGGTTAATCAGTACATATTTTACCACAATTCTAAACACCTTAACATTATTATACTAATCGTGTATGAATGTGTCGGATGTAAAAGTTTACTACATCACACTGTGTTCTTCGTGATTAGTTACCAGATCAATTGTAAGGATTTTTCGGAAAATATGGATTCAGCACTGAGCTGCCCACACTGTCAAAGAAGTGAATTAATAAAAGAGCACCAGCATGGTAAAAATTTGTATGATTTTACTGAGGAAGAGTTACAACATTTCCCATTAATATATCTGATTGAAAAAGTCAAACCCATTGAACTTCTTTATGCATGGTCTAAATTACCAAGAGTATATACACAAGATTTTAAACTAATGGTTCAACTACCTTGCTTTGTACACCATAACCGACCAGAATGGCATAGTCATGTGGATGGCCCACCAGAGTCGCAATCCAGATGTAATGTATGTAAATGGGGGCTTCAAAAATGTGGGTGATTTATGCTGTGTTAAATAATTGTAAATATTTATGATAATACCTTTTTATGTGGTGAAATAATAAAAAAACAAACAATATTGTGTGTCCTTTTATTTAAGAAATAAATTAATTTTTCATTGAACCACCCTGTATAATTAGAGTTGTAATAAGAAAACAAAAATACACATTTAATTTTATACATTTATTTTTGTAAATACAATTTATGAATATGCATATATTAATGAGTATTAACAATAATAATAATAATAATTAAAATAAATTTAAAAAGCAATAAAAAAATACTCTATTTAAATGGAAAATTTACTACAAAGTCTCTCACATATTCCAAACTTCCTTCAATTTCATTTTGCTTCGTTTTTATATGGGAGTGTAAATCGGCTAATTCTCGTTGTTTTTTTTCAATTTTTTTAAGTTCCCTATTTAAAGTATTTTGCTGATTTTGGCAGTGTCGAGTATACCTCCCTGACTCAACAATTAATACCTTCCGTACCTCGTGCAGGAATTTAGTTCTAGCTCCCTTCATTTCATCATCATGAGCATCACATTTCCTCTTAACTTGATGAATATAATTTGTGAAGAGCTCATCTTCCGAGTCATCCTCATTTTCCTCAGAACTACGACGAGCAACCTCACTTCTTTGATGTGATGCAGATGGGGCTGATGGAGCTGATGGGGCTAATGGAGCTGATGGGGCTGATGGGACTGCTTCAAAAATGGGGCGAAGAGTTCCAAGATCACCTTCAGTAATGCAGAACTCAGAATCTACAGATTCAACTGAACGAATTGAGTTCATTCGCTGACACACTTTTTCTTCAAATGATATGTCTTCATATAATTCATCAGGAGTTGCCGAACGTTTGTTACTTGAGAAACTTTTTTGTGCACACATTTTTAATGATTTTTTATAGTAGATAAATAACGCAAGAAAAGTGAGACTGAAACTAAATGTATTTCTGATAAAGTCAAGCTTTAAATATGGAAATAATGTGCTGAAATTGCAAGTGGATATTGTTTGTGAAGAATTGATAAGAATAGATGAGTACGGTAATAATTTACTAAATGAATTCATTGAAATGAAAAAGATATGTAAGCGTCTTTTATCTACATTGTTATTTATCATAATAATGAAAGAAGCATTGTCAAGTCATACAGAAACTATAAACACATACTACAAAGTAAGGAAATAATGTGCTGAACTTGCAAGCGGGTATTGTTTGTAAAGAATTGATATGAATAGATAAAAAAATATGTAGGCTCCTTATTTATCTACATTGTTATTTATCACCTCTTTCGAGGCATTATCAAGTTATATACTTTGATGGGAATGAAACAAACATGTAACGTTCGTATAAATAGAAGTAGTCAGCAAGTATTGAAGTACCATAATTTGTATTATTCATTGATATGACTCACTGTATTTACACTATATACCACAACCCCCCCCCCCCCAAATTACCCCCCCCCAATTCCCCCCCCCCCAAGTCCCCCCTCAAAATCACCCCCCCCCCAAAAAAAATTGCCCCCAAAAATTACCCCCCAAAAAGCCCCCCCCCAAAATTACCCCCCCCCCCCCCAAAATACCCCCAAAATTACCCCCCCAAAAAAGTCCCCCCAAAAATTGCCCCCCCCCCCCAAAATTACCCCCCCCCCCAAAAAAAAATTACCCCCAAAAATTACCCACCCCCCCCCCAAAAAAGTCCCCCAAAAATTACCCCCCCCCCCCCAAAAAAATTCCCCCAAAAATTACCCCCCCCCCAAAAAAAGTTCCCCCCAAAAATTACCCCCCCCCCCGAAAAAAGTCCCCCCAAAAATTACCCCCCCCCCAGAAAAATTACCCCCAAAAATTACCCCCCCCCAAAAAAAGCCCCCCCAAAAATTACCCCCCCCCAAAAGTTCCCCCCAAAATTACCCCCCCCCCCCCAAAAAGTTCCCCCAAAAATCCCCCCCCCCAAAAAATACCCCCAAAAATTACCCCCCCCCCCAAAAGTACTTACCACAAATATGTATACTACCTACAGTCCATATACCATTCTTATTACACAATTTATTATAATAACATTCCTTTATAAAATTATCAAGACAATAAAATATAACACCGTAGATAAAATATCAAAGCACAGTTGTGTAATCATATAACAAACAAAGGCTTCTTCATTCAAGATAATAAATACTTCCTCATTATAAAAACCAGCTATAAATAGAACAATGGGCTATTATTTTCGCAATTTATCAGTTACTGTTCATATATTATTTAAATAACACATAAGTAAATAAAAAGTATTTTATTATGATAAAACTTATTTTATTACAGCATAAATTTATTATTAATTAAATGAAATTTATTTACAATGAAATCTTAAATGATTAATATAACTTTATTCCACTATGCAATGAAGCGTTTAAACAATAGATAACTTCAGATGCACATCTTTTACACGGTGACCTATGTAAATTTAGTATGCTATTGCAGGTACCCCCACCACTTCTTCTGAGAGATATAAAGAGATGTGAACATTTCTGATTTTTAATACTAGAGTTTTTCTTGTATCGGAACGTACATTTCAACAATGCAGTGTCCTCAGTGCCTGAAAATGTTTACTTTAAAAGGTAATTTATTACGTCATCAACGGGAAAGTTGTCGCTATAGAGAGATCAGTGAAAGTCATACAACCAAAAAAATGAAAGTAAAAAATTCACAATGTGTTGAGGATAAATCAGTAAATCAACCTGGCCCTTCTTCCTCATCTAGCATAGAGTTTCCTACAAATTCACAAGAGACTCGTTGTCCAGTATGTGATAAAAAAGTGAAAAAAAATGAATTAACTGGTCATCTAAGAAGTTCTGCACACAATAAAGGGATTGATATGTCTGGAGACGGAATTGAAAAGCTGCAGAATGCGTTTAAGAATCGTATTGCAAGTTTTCGTTTTTCTTCAAAGGAATGCAGTGTTGATATATCCCAGTTTTTGGATGAAATAAAAGAGAAAGTTTTCCGTTTGATTGAGGAATATATTAAAATGTACTCGAGCTTAAAAATTAATGTGGAATTATTTGGGTTATATGTTATTGAAGAGAAAGAATTGTCAGAAATAAAATCATTCAATACAAGAAATAAAGTTGTAACACTTTCAACCGATTTATTAAACTTATATAATGACTTTAAGGAGGAGATACTAGAGAAAGCCTCAACATTTCAGGAGCGAGACTCAGGATGGGCTTTGAAACATGTTAGTTTTCTCGAGGTCAACATTAATAAGTATAATCCACTATTTGCATCATCATACATTAAATTGCCGAGGCAAATAGAAAATAGAAAAGCTGTTTTAAATATCGAGAGTGGGGATGAAAAATGTTTCGCTTGGGCTGTCAACGCCGCCATCTTCCCAGCCAATGGAAATCCAAGGAGAGTTTCATCTTATCCTCATTATTCTACATTATTAAATTTTGAAGGTATAGATTTTCCTGTTAAACTTAAAGACATTCATAAATTTGAAAGTTTAAATAATATATCTATAAATGTATTTGGAATAGATACTCAATTTAAAAATGGTGAAATGGTCAGTGAGATTGTAGGTCCCTTATATTTTACACATAGTCGACAAAATACACATGTGAACTTATTACTAATTACGGATAATAAAGGGAACAGTCACTACACACTTATTAAAGACTTATCGCGATTAGTTTCTTCTCAGAGATCAAAACATGATGGTAGAAATTATATTTGTGATGGTTGCCTATATTTTTTTAACTCTCGTGAGAAATTAATGACCCACCAAAGCAATGATTGTAACCATTTATGTACCATATTACCAAACCCAGAACCTCTAATTAATAAGTGTGGTGAAAGGCTTGCTGGGAATATCCTGAAATTTACAAATTTTGAAAAACAATTACCCCTTCCTTTCGTGATATATGCTGACTTTGAAAGTTTATTAAAACCGATTCATCACAACGAACCATGCGATAGTAAATCATTTACTGTTAAAACATATCAGCATGAACCATATTCATTTTGTTTCTATATAAAGTGTAATTTTGATGATAAATTTTCCACACTTGAATATTATCGAGGTACTGATGTTGCGGAAGTTTTTGTTAAAAAATTGGAAGAACATGTTTTACAATTGTATCAGAATCATTTGAAAAATATAGTCGAAATGAAGCCATTGACAGAAAGTCAACAAACATTTTTCGATAACAGTCAAATTTGTCATATTTGTGATAAACCATTTGAGAATGATGAAGGAAAGGTCCGCGATCACTGCCACGTTTCTGGTAATTTTAGAGGAGCTGCGCATTCTTCTTGTAATCTAAATTTCAAAATTCCTAAATTTATACCAGTATTTTTCCACAACTTAACAAATTATGATTCTCATCTATTTATTAAGAAATTAGCCTTAAAGAAAGAAAAAATACAAGTTATTGCACAAAATAAAGAAAAATATATTACATTTTCCAAACACATTCTTGTTGATAAATCTAATGATGAAAAACCGAAAAATATTTACATTAAATTGAGGTTTGTGGATTCATTTCGCTTTTTACCCGCTTCATTAGATAAATTAAGTCAAACATTGGAACCACATCAATGCCTCGAAGTGAAAAAATATTACAGTGATGAGAAACAATTCAATTTAATAAGACGAAAAGGTGTTTTCCCATATTCATACGTTGAATCCATGGATAAATTGAATGACATTGAATTACCATCACTTGAACAGTTTTTTAATATTTTGAGTGGTGAATCAATTTCTCAGGAGGATTATAATCGTGCTTGTGATGTGTGGCAAACCTTTAATTGTCAATCTCTTGGTGAATATTCAGACATTTACTTGGTATCGGACGTGCTGCTTCTTGCTGATATTTTTGAAAATTTCAGACAAATATGCATGCAAACATATAAATTAGATCCTGCACAATATTTAACGGCTCCGTCATTAAGTTGGGATGCTATGTTACGAAAAACTGGTATTCAACTTGAACTTTTAACTGATATAGATATGCTACATTTTTTTAGGAAGGGAATACGTGGTGGTGTCAGTCAGTGTAGTAATAGAAAGGCTGTGGCAAACAACCCATTTATTTTAAATTATAATCCATTAGAACCAACATCATATATATTATATTTAGACGCCACAAACCTTTACGGTTGTGCGATGAGTCAATGTATGCCCACAGGAAATTTTAGATGGTTAAATGATTGTGAAATTGAAAACTTTGATTGTACTAATCTTGGTGATGATTCACCAAAGGGTTATGTACTTGAAGTAGATTTGGAATACCCACAACATTTACATGATAAACATAATGATTTGCCTTTCTGCCCTGAAAATATTATACCTCCAGACTCTAAAAATTCAAAATTACTATTAAATTTACATGATAAACATAAATATATAATCCATTACAGAAATTTAAAACAATGCATTGAACATGGGTTAATACTTAAAAAAATACATAGAGTCATTGAATTTTCACAATCTGCTTGGTTAAAAACTTATATAGATTTGAATACTAAACTTAGAAATTGTTCAAAAAATGCATTCGAGCGAGATCTTTTTAAATTTTTTAATAATGCAATATTTGGCAAAACTATGGAAAATGTAGACAATAGAACTGATGTGAGGCTAGTATCGCATTGGGCAAATAGTATAGGCAGTGTTGGTGCTGAAGGATTAATTGCAAAACCAAATTTCAAATCCTGTACAGTGTTTTCGGAAAATTTAGTAGCAGTGCAAATGTCTTTGTTAAAAATACTATACGATAAGCCGCTCTATGTAGGTTTTACCATTTTAGATATATCTAAAACTATAGTTTATGATTTTTTTTATAATTTCATAAAAAAGAAATATGATGACAAAGCTTCTCTATGCTACACCGATACAGACTCTTTAATTCTAGAGATTTACACTGATAACGTTTACGATGACATTAAGAAATATATAGATTTATTCGACACATCAAATTTTCCTATTCCAAATATACACAACATTCCAAAAACGGAATCAGTTGTAGGCAAAATGAAAGACGAATATGCAGGTGTACCAATAGATAGCTTCTTTGGCACTGGAGCAAAAGCTTACTGTGTTCAAGCAAATGGTGACGTCACAAAGAAAGCTAAAGGAGTCTCAAAAAGTATTGTAAAAAATCAATTACATTTGATCGATTATAAACAAATTGTTGAGGATGGTGGATTGATATTTCGAAAAATGTATGTATTCTCATCACATCTGCATACTCTATATACCGAACTAAAAAATAAGGTTGCACTCTCAGCACACGACGACAAACGATATGTTGTACCCGGGAGTACAAAAACTTTGGCGTGGGGGCATTACTCTATCAGTAATTTACACAATAACGCTGACCATAATACCGCTGAAGATAACCTCACAATTCTTTTAAGGCTAGCCGATGAAATTATTGAACAGGAAAATTTAGCAATGGACTTTGATTTATTGTAAATAATATGAATAACATCACTAACTTTGTCTAATAAAACACTATTATAAAAATTTTGTGTTTTTTTATCGTTTAATCATCCCATCTTATTACAGTTAAATCATATATGAATTGAAAGTGGATGTGTGTGTACAATATAATGAAACAACTTTAATACTCTGATTATGTTTTTTATTAGATTTTGTGTATACATTCATAAGCTATTAGGTACAGTGTTTTGGGCTGAGTGATAATCGGTTGCAGGAGACGATCTTTATATTTTTCTTGTCGAAAAGGAGTTCCAAATTTCACAGGACCAAAATTACAGTCAACAAATAAAGCACTTTTTAAATGTAGGGCTTTCCTAACCAAGACACAATCAAAACACCACAGCAATTGGAATATTTCATGGCTCAGATGTATCCCTGGTATTACATTTATAAATTCTATAATTTGTATATTATATTTTCGATGGTTGAATACATTAAAAACATTGCGGTAGCTTGAGGATGGATGCCAATCAGCTTTGTCACATTTCTCACTAAATTCGTTGTTGAAATAAAATATGTCCATACCCCCACTGGTGTTAGTTAATTTTAATAGCAAACATATAAAACTGCCAGCTATTACCCAACGTTGACCTGGTAAATTTCTCAAAACTTCATATTCTTCAGGGAAGCGTTCTTTAATTATTTGCACCAATTTATAATTCCACGTGCAATAATTTACTGCAGGACTCCTGAACATATTACATACACACACTGTACTCATTTCAGATATTAAATTTAATTTGGGTTATATAAATTTTATTAAGCAACTGCCATTCACAAGCTTAGGTTTCCTTTTATAGTTGTATATTTTCTTTAGCTGGGTTAAGTGGAGGAATAGTTTTGCTGAACTTGCAATAACATTTATGTCTAGACTGTAAAGTGTCAACTATGCAAATGCTGATTTGGTAATTAAAAATAGAACTGCTGACTGTGTGGATAGATAATACAATAATAACATTATTCTGATTGTAAAGTGTTAACTATGCAAATGCTGATTTGCTAATTGAAAATAGAACTGCTGTCTGTGCAGCTGGGTAGGTAAATCAAGTGATAAAATTGTTTTCTTTGTATAGACATTTAAGAAATAGGTGGGGTATATGGTTAGGTGGGAGTTTCATTATAAAACTGGAGCATTAATTTAACACTTTAGTCACTATCAATTTAATTCGGGGGGGGGGAAATAAACAGTAAATTTCAAAATGTGGATGGCGTATGTGAAAGAAATCGAAATTGTTGATTTACAAAGTGGTGTGAATCATTTAAGACAATTATTTTCAAATTTGAGATTCGATGCGGAACATGAAGCGGTTTATGGAATGGGTAGATTTTATACAGAGGAAGAGTGTAACGAGGTAGCCAAGAAGTACGATGAAGGTCTTCAAAAATGTGACAAGTTTCTGGATGAAGAGATCTGTCAGCACTGCTTTGTACAATCTTTGATAGATTTGAATCTGTGTGTGTATTTGGATCGGATAAAACAATTTTTAAAACCGGATCTTGCCAGCAAGGTGATTGCTTATAATGGGGACTCTGACAGTGACAGTGGTGAAGATGTGTAGCTAAATTGAGTATATGCAACGATAAAATTATATATTTAGGTGGGAATTTCATTATAAAACACGGACACTTTAGTGACTATCAATTTAGTTCGGGAAGAAATAAACAGTAAATTTCAAGATGTTGGCGTATTTGGAAGAAGAAATCAAAATTGTTGATTTAGAAAGTGGTGTGATTTATTTAAGACATATATTTTCAAATATGAAATACAAAATAGTTTATGGAATGGTAATGTACGAAGAGGATGCGTGTAACGATCTAGCCTTGAGATTTGATGAAGCATATAGAAAATGTTGCAACTTTCTGGAGAGGGCGATCTGTCAGCACTGCTTTGTGCAATCTTTGATAGATTTGAATCTATGCGCATATTTGGATCGGATAAAACAATTTTTGGAGCCGGATCTTGCCAGCAAGGTAATAGCTTGTAATGGGGATTCTGACTGATAGTAGTGAAGATGTGTAGCTAAATTGGAATTGTATTTGTTAGTAGTTGTATTGTTATAAAATTTTTTAAATAAAAACAACAGAAATTCATTTATAGTTTTTTTATTGTTTTACTCATGACATTATAAAATTTTCATACAAATAATATACATTAGAAAGTGCACACATACAATTAGTATTTAAATGATAAAAACATTTTGCACTAGATTTTCGTAAAGGTGGCTGCTCCTCAAATTCAATAACGGGTTGTGAAGTGAACTGTCTAATGTAGTTCGCCTTTTCTCCTCCTTTTATGTAAACACAATCATCAGATGTGACCAAATTATCAATAATCTTTCCAAACATGTGTAGTGGTGTAAAGCCATCAGACCACTTAATGCAGTGATAATTTCCTGTTAACCAGCACACTTGTTTTTGTAAGTCTGGTGAAAGCATCTTAAATGGGTAGGGTGGTTTAAATATATAGTGACACGTTTTCATTCCATCATATCCTGCCAGTTCTTTAACAATAAACTTATTGTTTTCGATTCGAAATCCTTGAACATCGATAATAATTTTCATATCTTTAAACGTTGTAGTTCTCTTAGCATCTTCTCTTTTATACAGTATAATTCAATCGCTCTTCTTAAGTCACGTAATTTTTTTCTGTGTTCTTTTAACTTTTGAATATAGTCTGATCTCATATTCATACTAATAATTTACATTATAATTTTTTTATATATAGGTAAAAATATGTCATGCGCATTTTACTGCTGACGAACGATTTTTGTTAGAGGATTATAGGTGAAATGCTTCTCGTGCAGAATGAGACAATATGCATTAGTATCCGTGGTAGTAGGGGTGCCAGTCTCAAACTCTATTCTCATAACCACCGATCCTGTTTGTAAAGCTTCTTTTTGACGAGAACAATCAATATGAGCTATTGGTGCAAAATCTTTGAATTCAGTGGGATTGAAAATGGGTTGATTTATTTGGTGGGGGTAATAGGATTCTTGAAAATCGGCAAACATTTGATAGAGAGTTGCAAATTTGTTATTCTTGAAGTCTAGATATAAATCATTGTATGGATATCTTTCAGAATTCAAGAAAACTCTAATGCTTCTAAGATCACAATCATCAAATTTACTCATATCAGCCCTAATATTTCCTTTCTTATTTTTTTGGAATGCTATTATTACATGCCTAGGAGTTTCAACTTTAGTAGATGTCTTGACAGGCCACGTATGTCTGCTTGAGGCCGGTAGAGATGGATATTCAATCAGTTCCCTACTTCTAAATGTTATAGGAAGATCCACATTCCTACTTATAATTTTATTTAATCGAAGCTGCTCTGAAATACCCACGGTAACATGTGGAACTCTCCAAAATAATTTAGAAATCGTGATTTTCGGCTTTTCATCTATAGCAACACCATCTTTATCTACTTCATCCTTAGTATTTGTAATGCAGTCAAAATCATTACTATTACGTACCAGTACTAATTCTTGTCGCATGTTAATGATTATTTTTTGAAAATCTTCAAAGAAACCAACCAGGAATTTTAATGGAATACAGACGTTGAAATTTCCACTTGTATCTATCAAAATTTTAGGTTTTTTACCTTTTTTCTGTTTTGGGAACCATCCAGCATTTTCCATACAAACACTTTCATTTTGATTCAGTGATAGATAATTAAATAGAGTTGAAACTAAGCCAACATTTCTCACGGAATCTATTACTATTCCATTTAACTCATATCTAATTTCTCGAAATAAAAACGCAACACCATTATTGATAAACTCTAAGTTGGTAGGTGAAGTTCCATCCTCATTTGTTAATTTTCCTTCGATGTATAAATAGCTATAACATGGTGCTGTATAGGTATCTAAATCCTGAATGGTAATTCTCGTTTCATCATTATAATCTAGAGTTCCAGATATATTGGGTTGATATGAATGATACTGATATTCTACTACGGAGTTGTCAATTATGGGTTGCTCGGTTATATTAAGTAATTCCATTATACTAATACTTCGAATCCAAGTGATTTTAAGAACCGTCGATTTGCTGATGTTATTCTGTTGAGAGTGTTTTTAGAACTGTTGACTTTTTTCCTACGTATCCTTTTATAGTGTGGTTTTTGTGTATGAATGGGAGACCTTGAATTAAATATCAACACCATTTTATTATCGAATTGATTTTCTAAGATGTAGTCTAACAGTTATCGTTTCTTTTTGAAAATTGACAAGATGTCCTTCTTGATCAATCACTTTAACTGTGATGTTGTTGATGGTTTTAACGCTCACTGGGAAGTAAATAATATTTAGAGGTGATTCTACTATTTTATACCCAATTGGAACTGTTGGATAGAACTGATGAATGATGTGAACAGGTTTTCCATTAAAAAAAGAACCAACAGCAATGTTACAGTCAATGCAGATAGCATTCACTTTGGAAACCTTTACTGGATCATCGGAAATATTAGTATCATTAGCGTTTAACTCTCTTTTCTTGAAGCCTAATACTGGACCTATCGAATCCTCCACGTTAAAATTAATTATCCTGTTTGTTCTTATAATAATTTTGGATGTGTTAATATCTATATCAATCCTAAGAACTGCTTCATCATCTTCTTGAACTATTTTATTTGTCATGATTTTTAAAATATCATCGATTTCATAACACCCTACAGGTATTTGAACTATATGTTCATTATTTCTTCCCCACGCAAATTTATTATTGTTGTTGTCAATATTTGGGATAATATTATAAGTATCAAAATTAGTTAATCCAATTTCATAATCTGCCTCATCATCTAAATATATCGGTGGATTGAAATTGTAATTTAATACAGAAGATTCTCCACTGAGAGCGAATGTAAAAGACATAGTGATACTTTGAACGTTTATTAGAAAATGAATAAGAAAAACTTATTTACATTGATTATATAAAAATAATAGACATAAATGTCCACAGACATATGAATCATAATTTTGTACAGAATCATAATTATATTTTATTTCATTCAGGCTACCATCACTTAAAAAATATTTTCTCAACTCATCTGGGGGTCTTAAATTTCCATAACTGTCGAAATAAACTATTTCCTTATTTTTCTTTATATATGCAATCCAGTGAGTTCCATCTCCATCATTGATATCCAGATTTACTATACCAGATTCTTTTTTCCTAATTTTTTTGGGGAGTGTATCTCTCATGAAAATACCTCGAAAATTTGGAATTTTTAGAATTTTCGAGTATTTCATTAAATCTATGTTAGTAAGTGGACGGTGAGGTAGCCTAATTAGTTTTTTTTGCTGTTATACGTCTTAAGATATAATCCAGAACCTTTCTTATGAGGGCCTAAATATAAACCCTTCCCCTTAGCGGCCTGTTCCATCGCCAAATTATGCCTCAATTGTTCAGCTATCACCTTACCATTTGACTTGGAATCGTTAACTGCTTTCACAATACCGGCTACACCCCCTCCAACAGCTCCTAATGCTCCCAAAAGAGGTAACAGAAGTGGAAGAACCCCCCCTCTTTTTGGAGTGTTGAGAATTCTTTTCCCTCGCTTCTTTGATTTTAATGTTTTTTTTACAGCAACCTTTACATTTATTTGTCCACCTCTCTTCCTCTTCTTCGTTGAATCACGATTTTTTCGTCGCTTAAGACCCATTCCCAATTTACTCTTTAATTTCATTACCCCACCAACTCCCAATGCAGCGACTTTTTCACCAAAACCAGAGTCGGGTGCTTTTACACGTTTAAATGCAGCTTCAGCTAATTCCCTATCTGCTTGATTCCTTTTTTCAACCTCTTCAAATTTGGAATATGCTATATCGTGTTCTCTACACGCTTCATCTAATGGGTTAATTCCTCTATCACCTCGTTCTAGGCGTTTTGTGAGTTTAGTTCCTGGCCCACAATAATTATAACCAGGTATATGTAGTTCCACGGGAAGTTTATTTATTATACTATTGAGCAGACCACGTCCTCTCTTTTTAGAGTTTCTAGTACAAGTAAGCTGTGAACTTTTGGTTCGACCCATTATATCCCAAATTATGGAATAAACTGATTCTTGGTTTTGTAGAATACCCTTTTATATAGAGTAGAGGGTTATGCTTGATCAGTTTTTAGCAGTTCTCTTTCTAATGCAGTTCGATTTCACACTAGTGTGATGTGATTATTTGAACACAATGCAGATTCAACAGCAAGCAACAATTTTACCAATAGTCAATCACGACAAAATTTCCAAGACAAAGACTTTTCAAAAACATGGTATTTTATTTGGTGGACAGTCGAAACGGGGACTTCTAGTTGGAAGTTCTGGGTCTGGAAAAACAAATGTAATGCTTAGTTTGTTGGAACATCCTAACGGTTTACGTTTTGAAAATATTTATTTATATTCTAAATCTCTATACCAACCGAAATATGAATATCTGAGGATGCTTGTGAAACCTATGAATGAAATTGGATATTTCGAATATAATGACGGGGATGCAGTGATACCTCCAGAAGAAATAAAACCGAATTCAGTCATAATATTCGATGATTTGGTATCATGTGATCAAAGTATTATTAAAAGCTATTTTTCTTTTGGGCGTCATAAAAACACTGATTGTTTTTATTTATGTCAAACCTACGCTGCTATCCCTAAACAATTATGTAGAGACAATGCCAATCTTCTTGTGATATTTCCTCAGGACCTTACCAATCTCAAACATATCTATGATGATCATGTAAACGTTGATATGAGTTTCCAAGATTTCAAAGAACTTTGTGCATTTTGTTGGAATGATAAATATGGATTCGTTGTAATCGATAAAGATTGTCCAATCAACTCTGGGAGATATCGAAAAGGTTTTGATCAATTTTTTCATATATAAAATAGAGACATTAATATTATCAACCATTCACCATGGATAGTAGAGTGGCAGCAGAGCTGTTAAAGACGCGAGATGCCTTAAGGCAAAAGTATAGAAGTTTGAAAACTGATATTGCTAAATCTCAGTTAGCATTGGAGGAAACTTATAAACCGATAACGCGACCTCTTCGTGAATTAGTAACAACTATCGTTAATAATGAAAGTGATCCACGTAAATCTTTTTTGAAAACAGAAATAAAAAATGAGAGTTTAAACAGGCGATCAATTGATCCAGTCCCTCTTGAATTTTATCACACAGCACCCACTAATTTGGAAGATGAAACATTTCATTTTGACTCTACCCAAGAAAGACCTCAATATGTAGGGAGTTTCTTTGATGAAACTTTTCCATCACAGGTAGTAGATCCATCCGTACTATCAGAAAATGAGAGATACTTGCAACAATTTAATGCACCTCTACCGCGAGCATACATACAAGATAAAATTGAGGATTCACAAAACGAGTTTGATGATACCTTTGGTATTTACTTCGACCCATTTAAGAAGAAATTCGCTATTGGCACTGCAACTGTTGATTTTGATGGTGCTAATTTTATTATTGATGATCAGTTTCCATACAAAGGTACGCCAGGATTGTATGAATTAATGTTCAAAAAGCATCCAGCAGGGCATCGAGCATCTGATGTGGATCAGTATATTGATATAATTAGGAGGAGTAATGCTCATTACCTAGGTTATGATCCGGAGAGAGGTCTATCTACATCAAATGCGTCTAAATTTATAGATATTATTAAACCACGTGTTTCTACCTTGCACTCGATGAGTCAAGAAAGGGCTAATAAAAAAAGTGCATCGGCAATACCTGCTGTGGTAAGACCAAGAATAAATACATTTTCTTCAGAAGCTAAGCCACCCGTGACGAGATCGAGAGTGAGTTCACTTTCTTCACCTGAACAAATGAGAAAGACAAGGGAACAAATAAGGAAGGCAAATAATGAAAAAAAAAAAGGTGGTGCATTAACACTGATGGAACTTGATAATAAAAAAATTGAATATAAACATTTTGATGATTATAATGAAATAATAGACCGATTAAGACTACTCATAGCTTCACAGTTGGCAGGAAATACGGGACATAATAACGAGATAATTTCAATAATAGAGGAATTAAAAGAGGCTAAAATAATAAGATAAATAGTGTATGTGGGAAGTTAAGGATTCATTTACCCTATCGATAAGTAAAGATGAGTAACATTAAAAAGGAAATAGTAAATGAACTTCATAAACCAGCTAGAAAATCTTTTAAACGAAGAAGAGTTATTGTTAAAGGTATTAATGATCTTTTTCAAGCAGATCTTGTACAGATGATCCCTTATGCTAAAGTAAACAAAGGTTATAAATATATTTTAGTAGTTATTAACGTATTCTCAAAATTTGTTTGGTGTGAACCTGTGAAAACTAAAGGCGGAAAAAATGTTACGGAAGCAATGAAAAAGATCTTATCAGATATCAAAGCTGTACCGAAAAATTTGCAAACAGATTTGGGTAAAGAATTTTACAATAAAGAATTTAAAAAATTAATGGATGAGATGAAAATTAACCATTATAGCTCTTATACAGATCTCAAAGCAAGTGTTGTGGAACGAGTTAATAGGACTTTAAAAAATAAAATGTGGAAACTTTTTAGTCTAAACGGAAACTATAAGTGGTTAAATTTGTTACCGGATATTGTTGTTGAATACAATAACACTAAACATAGGACAATTGGGATGCAACCTAAAAATGTTAAAAAGAAAGATGAAAAACGCTTATTAAAAACTGTCTATAACCACCCGAAAACAGTCGATCCAAGGAAAAAAAAATTTAAAGTAAATGATTATGTGAGGATTAGTAAATATCGACAAGCTTTTTCAAAGGGATATATGCCTAACTGGTCTAATGAAATTTTCAAAATTAGGAAAGTTCATAAAGGTAATCCTAGAACTTACCTTTTACAAGACCAAATGGGAGAGGAAATTTTAGGGAGTTTTTATGAGGAAGAAATGCAGAAAGTAAAGTATCCCGATGTATATCTCGTGGAAAAAATTTTAAGAAAAAAGAATAACAAGCTCTATGTTAAATGGTTAGGATTAAGCAATAAGCATAATTCATGGATTTCAAATAATAGCATTGTATGAATATAATCTATATTTTATTACTTTTTTCATGTATTATTTAATTTATAATATATTTTTACCTAATAAAACAAATATTCAAGCATAAATATGTTTTATTTCTATATATCTATTTCACATACATAAATACAAAAATACTACCTATGTGGTTATATATGATTAAGTATCATATAAATTACAAAATCTCTCATTATATACATTATATCTATGAGTACTGTCTAAAATGGGGTTTATAATATTTGAAGTTTGTTTTATTCTTCTATTAAACCGAACTCTATCGAGGGCTACAATTTCCCAATATCTCTTTCTTGATAATTTATACGCAAAATTCCACACCACCATAAAATTAATCTTATTGTCTCTTAAATTAAATGTCACTTTCTTCATCTTTAGATCCTACCACAATATTCAGCTTCCAATATATCTGGATAAATATAAATTAACTCCATAAGCATAATGGTATTTTCATTATAGCCATTTTTATTCTTTTCAATAAGATTTACTGCATTTTCAAATACATTTCCTTCTTGATGTTGTAGTTCTCTCACCACATTCCTGAAATAACTTTGGAATTGCAATCTTTTTAAGGTCTCAATGTTAGCCTTAATGAGTGGTAATGCTTCCCACAACTTGCAAATCGATTCATATCCCAAGTAAATGTAAGAGTTATTTTTTATTATTTTTATAACTCTGGAATAGGAAATTTGCTCAAATTTTATAAGAAAGTTATCAGTCTCTACTGGTTCAACTTTATCATTGGAGTATACATAATTAGTTATTACACCTTGATACGTGAGAAAATGAAGCCACTCCTTTTCGTTAAAAATTATTACATCAAGTTTGTTTCCACTTAGCTTCACACATGGGTTATAACAGAAGTCATGTGATAATCCCGTTGTCACATATTTACTTCTAGATTTATTCAGTTGGTACCTTCGCTCACCAAGTACTACTATTTCATTTTTGTCTTGCGGTGCTGGAGGTAAATTATTAATTAAATCATTAATACTCAGTTCAGGTAAACTAAATAAACTACCACTGTAAGCCATTGTGAACACTTGAATTTCTTTAACTAGTTGACACAAAAAACTTTGTTACAATGCCTGTGTACATCTCTTTTTATAATCAGAATAATTTGATATAGTGGGGGTGCTGAATTGCGGTGGGAGGTTTTGAGTTGTGGTGGGAGAGATGGGAGGTCCTCACCATACATATATATGATGATGATCATATATATGATATGAAGGGAGGGAATGATCTTAAATTATGGTGGAGGGGAGGTTGAAAATCCGCCACTACTTTCACTTATTAGTATGAAATGTGAAATCAATTATGCAGCAGGTGCCTTGATAGGTTGTATATCACAATTGTCACACACGGTGAATATTTTTTCATTTTTGAACGTACTGTATTCCTTTAATACACTCTTACATCTGATACATATCCATACACAGACGGGCATAATAATTAAGTGTTTGGAGCAATGGTAAAATATGTACTGCCTAACCTATAACATTTCCGATGAGGTAGGGAGGTGATGGGTGTGGCTTATGAAAAAATGGAGGGGGTTTCTGAGAAATTGGTGGGGGGATTGTGAGAAAAGTAGAGGGGGGATCGAAAAGTGGTGGGGAGATTGGGCGGGGCTTGGGGGAAAATGGAGGGGGGATCGAAAAGTGGTGGGGAGATTGGGCGGGGCCTGGGGAAAAATGGAGGGGGGATTGAAAAGTGGTGGGGAGATTGGGCGGGGCCTGGGGAAAAATGGAGGGGGGATTGAAAAGTGGTGGGGAGATTGGGCGGGGCCTGGGGAAAAATGGAGGGGGGATTGAAAAGTGGTGGGGGGATTGAAAAGTGGTGGGGGGATTGTCACAGAACTGTCATTTCTTTACTACTATTTCTAATCGCCAATTTCGAGCAGTAGTCAACGAGGCGTGCTCCACACCCCTACCTATCCTGTCTGGCATCCCCCAGGGGTCCGCCCTTGGTCCCATCCTTTTCAACCTATACACTAACGATATCCCAACCCCCACAGACTACCGCACGACCATATGCTTATACGCAGATGACACAGCCATACTCACAACATCAAAAAACCCCGACATCATGATAAGACTGCTACAACAACAGACAGACCTGGTAGTCGATTTTTACACTAACTGGGGCCTGCAAGCTAACCAAAAAAAGATACAAGCTATCTGCTTCACGAGAAAAACCACCAAACAAACCAACACACGCCTCAGCGTCGGAGGAGTGGGCGTTGATTGGCTGGATAGCGTTGACTGCCTAGGAGTCACTCTTGATACCAAATTGAAGTTCCACAAACATATCAAAGTTGTATCTAATAAATACAGGAAGCGTATGACCACACTATTCCCCATATTAAAGACCTCACCCCCTCACATCGGCACACTTATCTACAAATCGTACTTACGTCCGATATTGACTTATGCCTCGCCAATGTGGTATCCCTCAATTTCAAACACCCAACAATCAGCACTGCAAAAAACGCAGAACAAAGCTCTCAGACTGGCCAACAATCTACCCATACGCACCCCTATTCCACTTCTGCATCAAGTAACAGGCACCCCCACACTAAACGACTTCATATACAAAAAATTACTCCCCAATTTGGCAAACACCCTGGTTAAGTCCAGTAACCCCACCCTTACCGACCCCCTTACCCCCAAATTCCTAACAGCTCCCAAACACTCCTCCTTGAATTATATCTACACCCCCACTCCCGATTAGGAAAACATTGTAATAAATTACCCAACAAAATGTAAAAACTAACCTGTATTGAGAAAAAAGGAAAAAAAAAACAAAAAAAAAACACAAAACATAAAATACAAAAATACACACTAAACAGCTTAAGAGAAACCAAGTATCACAAAAAAAAAACTGAAAAGAGCCATACCACAACCAATCAAAACAAAAACATGAAACTAAAAAATTAAAAAAAAAAAAATTTAAATAAACAAACATAAAAGAGCCAACAAACACACCATGGTGTGCATTACCAACAATTTCATAAACAAAACATATAACAACTAACAATAAAACTAACCCTAAACTTAAACAAGATAAACCTTATTAGCTCAGCCCAGAGCACCGTTATGTACTATTATTCATCATCAACTCAAGGCAAGCATCAGGAGATGGAAAGCCTTAGCCATAAGAGGCACACACTACGAAGTCTAATATAGTTTAGTGGTCTAGCTAGGCAAGTTAGGTTGTTTTTTTTTGTTCGATTGTGTGTAGCTGTAACAGTGAAATTCTTTGAAGGTTGTTTCTATAATTTCCCTTAAATATACTACTGTTTAGAAGTAAAAGTGGTGGTGTATTTACGTTGTTCCTAGAAAGGGTGTTAAAGTCGTTATTATAGTGATAGAGGCATTAAAAAATTTGTAGTAGTTGCAACATCCGACCATGTTCGAATGTAAGACCTGCCATTGTTTATTCAATTCATTTGCGAAAGTCTTTCTACTTATTATCAATCTTGCTGAAATACCTTAACTAAATTTATTGCTAGTTTTCCCTCTATTATCTGCCTATTCAAATTTCTTATCTTTTGAGACACTTAAAACATACAGCACAAATTTAATTGAGAATAAAATGATTTGCTATCCCTGATTGGTAATAGCATAAAACAATTTTTATTTGGCTCATTTGCACTCGATAATGTCCAAGGGCAACAGTTTTAACTAATTAATTATATAGTTATTAAACAGTAATATCGGTATCAACAGCAATTAGCGTATTTGGCAATATTTATCTTGAGAAGACAAGTTAATTATTTCAATGTTATCTTCGTTCCACTTGAAATATTTGAAGGCTATTATTAATTATACGGATGCAAAACTGCAATAGTAAAATGGACAAAATTCTCAATTCTTGACCTGTGACAAACTCCCGCAAATTTAAGAACTAGGTATTGTAACGGTTATTTTTATTCATAGGCATAAAAGCCCTTAAATTACATTATTTCGTATTTTCCGTACATAAATTACCTATTTTGTTACCTCTTAAAAAATAAATTATCGCCGCTACTGTAAGATTCTAGAAGGTAACGTAACCGTCGCCTAGTTCTCGGCTCTACTGGTAAATATTTGAAAATAATGCCTTTCCTCCAATGAGAAACCATTGTTTAAATTCGCGGGTTTAAGGACTAGAGGTATTTTGACTACTAGTGGGGGAAGAGATAAATACCGAACCAAGCGGGAGACATATTGTTTTTTGACGTGAAATTCGTAAGATGAATAATCGTCCTAGTGTTAGAGGGTTGAGTCTTTATAAACCTTGATTTTATTACCTATATTTATGATTTGTTTAGTACAATTAACCATTTCTCGTCAATGGGAGTTTATTAAATGGTTATGTTTGTTTTTTTAAGAGTGTAATCTAAAAATATTCTTTTGTGTGTACAATTGTACGTAAAAATAGTGTTTTAATGCTGTTCTGAGTCTACTTACACTGTAGTGCTCAATTCTGGAGGTGTGCTGTATTTAGAAGAAAGTGTATTCCATTTGACAGTCAACTTCAATGTAAGTAATCAAACTATTCTATATTTCAAAGGCAATCATCGCAAAAACTAACTCTTAAGTGCTAAGTGCGGCATTTCGAGATCGCGAGTGCCTAGTCCCGTTTAAAAAGACTGATAATGAAATTTCTCATTTAATAGTTATAAAACATTTTCTATGTTTCGTACCTTTTGTTTTTATATGTGCTTGTAACATGAAATGCTACATTTCATTTGTTATGTTATTTAACTTTAGTTACATATAGAGATTTGTTTTGATTCCTATAAAAATTACAATTTGTTTATTAGTATGATGTCATTTTACCTTTCTACTTAAGGACAAATCGTTGGCCAACTATGCATATATATTAATAATTTAGTTATCTATATATTTTGCAATATTATTTTGTGTATTGTGGCCTTTTGCCGACAAAAGAGTTTCTTTTTATGGTACCGTATCTGTGATTTATTGTGAGTACCTATCTTATAAATGTCTGTCTCTCTGTACAATTTTTTGCTCTGTTTGATTTTTGTGATCATACTCCAAGCACAAATTTTATTTGCTCACCCCTGATTTGTCAATTGCTCTACCATGTCTTTTTGCTTCATAATAAATTTGTTATTGTTAATTAGATATGTTTTATTTCAACAGCCATAAAAATATAGTTTTTTTAAAGATAGCCGGGCT
This sequence comes from Rutpela maculata, assembly GCA_936432065.2. NCBI lineage: Eukaryota > Metazoa > Arthropoda > Insecta > Coleoptera > Cerambycidae > Rutpela > Rutpela maculata. The sequence goes on from OW386288.2 coordinate 122,015,855, forward strand.
TTGCTATTTGACATTTTTTTAAAGATTTATAATTTGCTCTCTAGAAAATAACAAACGTTATAAACTGGCTTTGCCAACGTGGGGCTACGTTCTAATTAAAAATTTTAATTGGAGAATAAAATTTGTGCTTTCGAAAAATAATTTTTTATTTAGGTTACCTATTTGTGATTTTTGTGTATATGTATTTAAAGGTTATGTTCTGTTTTTGTGTAAAGGAATTGTATTGCTCAAAGTTAAAAAAGCAAACATAATCGTGTCGTGAAAAATTTTGTCTTTTGGGCTGGAGTATTCGGTTTTAAATTTCGGAATAGATAAATATTGTTTATAGTAAAATATAGAAAATACAAAAATGGAGCCTAATGATTTGCTAACTCCAGAAATAAATTTTGAGTTACTTTCTCGTGGTATTAAACCTGAGGAAACACAGATTTTACGTAGGGCACAATTAAGGGGTGCGCTAGCAAAAGAAAAAGAGGGTTTTAAGTATCCTGTAATAAATAATTTCGAATTTGATAATGAAATTTTGGAAATAAATGATACGTTGACAAAATTAACCACTTTGGTAACGCGTAAAGATCAAATATTGTCCGACTTAGAAATTCGCCGGATTGATTCACGATTAGCTCAGGTGCAGAGGCGTTGCACATTTTTACATCCAATTAGTGAGGCTGAGAAAAGTGAATTAAATAAAATTGAGGATTCGTTATTAATAATAATAGGCCTTTTTCTAGAATTAAAAGAAAATAGTTTACCTACTCCAGTGGCGTCCTCCACAATGGGAGCGTCAAATGTCTTAGACACATCTACCTATACTGTAGTTGCTAAACCTATAGCTATTAATAAATGGGGAGTTAAATTTTCTGGACTTTCATCCAAAGAAAGTGTTATGTCATTTTTAGAGAAAGTACAAGGGCTTTGTGAAGCTAGACATGTTAGTGAAGAGGCTTTGTTTACTTCGGCGATTGACTTATTTACAGGTTCGGCTTTAATTTGGTATAGGAATATAAAGAAAGATGTTCATACGTGGGCTGAGTTAGTAACCTGTCTAAAACGTGATTTTTTACCGGTAGATTATGAGGAAGATTTATTATCCGAAATAAGGGCTAGAACTCAGGGTCCTTCTGAAAATGTTATCTTTTTTATAATTGCCATGGAAGCTTTATTTAATCGGCTTACTATACCTCGTACAGAACAAGAGATTATTAAACAAATACGTAGAAATTTAAATCCATTTTTTTCGGACAAATTAATTCTTACAGAAATTAATTCATTAAGTGATCTTAAGGACAAGTGTCGAACTATACAAGAACTTAAGCTTCGAAATGAGCGTTATCGTCCCCCTCCATCTAAACAGCAAGGTCTTTTAGAACCAGATTTGGCTTGCCTATCTCTTACTGGTTTTCCTTCAACTTCTAAGCCTGTGGTTAGGCCAGTGGTTGCAACTAAACCTATTAGTACTATTTCCCAAGTAATCTGTTGGAATTGTCAAAAGTCTGGTCATGCGCATCGTGAATGTTTGGAACCTAGAGTTCTTTTCTGCTTTAGGTGTGGTGCTAAGGATAACTATAGTACTTCTTGTGTCAATTGCGGTCCAAAAAACGAGTATGTGGGTATCTTGCCAAATCCTCCAAATTTACTAGAAAATTCTGTAACGTCATGTCCATTGGGCACGATACCCGCCACATCAAACCAAAATCGGATGAAACCAAATCTGAAACAGAATCAGGCAGCAAACAGTGCTGTACTTCGACCAATTTCATCTCCAAATACAGCCAAGTTAGTACCTTACAAGCCAAAAGAAAATATTCCCAACGTGTCAAGCCCATCAGGCAACAAAAAGTAAAATTTAATGAGTGTAAAATTATTATTCCTGATCAAGAAGGTTCTCTTTTTCCCTTTATTTTCTATCCGTCATTACCAGAAGGTTCTCCTTTGCAGTTTGCTGAAATTGATGCTGATTTATTCTCATTACCTGATTTCTTTTCATTGGCTCATTGCGTTTCCGCTGATTTTCATATGGGTCAAGGTATAGCAGTACGATTTCGTGATACGTTTCAGTCTAGAGATTTACTTTTAGCACAACAACAAGGCCTTGGTGGTTTGGCATACTTAGTTGACGCTAATCGTTTTATTTATTATCTGGTTACCAAAGATAAATTTTTTGATAAGCCTACTTATGAGACTTTATATTTATCGTGTTGTCAGCTTAAGGAGCACATTATAAATAATGATGTAAAATTTTTAGCCATTCCAGCTTTAGGTTGTGGGTTGGATGGTTTGTCTTGGTCTTACGTTAAATCTTTATTATTTTTGTGTTTTTCTGATTTGGATATTACCTTAGTAGTGTGTCATTTTAAAAAGCAAGTTTTAAGTAATATATCTACTTCTTCTTCCTCGATAAAAGATCGCCCAAAATTAAATGATTCATATATGCCTACTGCTGAGGAATGGAATGATTGGTTGACTACAGTACGTAATTTTTATTTAAAGTCTGTATTATCTCCGATTTGTAATACTATGCCCGGTGATTCCCGTCCTTATCTCGAGGTCTATATAAATTCAGTTCCGGCTACTTGCTTATTGGATAGTGGTGCTTCTGACACAGTCATTGGTTGGGATGGGCTTGAATTTTTAGATAAAAATAAAATTCCTTATAAAATCAATAATTTACCCTTTGCTGTTACTACTGCCGATGGAGTCATCCAAGATGTATTGGGTGAAACCACTTTGTCGTTTAGTTTGGGAAATGTGACTAAAGCTATTAAATGTTTGGTTGTTCCTGCCATTAAGAATGCATTTACTTTGGGAGTTGATTTCGGAGCTGCTTTCAATATTTGTTTAAATTTTTCACAAAATACATGGTCTTTTGTTCCAGAAGGTAATATTCATTCAATAAATGCTATTCAACCTCGTGAATCTTTGTCTCCTGAGCAACAGAGTATATTGAATGAAACCATTCAACAATTTAAAAATTTGTCTTCTGATACTCTAGGTAGGACTACATTAGTGGAGCATTTTATTGATACTAGTGATGCTCGACCATTTAAGCAAAGACAGTATATGTTATCTCCGGCAATGCAAAAGCATTTACATAAAGAAGTAAATGATATGTTACGTTTAGGTGTAATACAACCTTCAAATTCTCCTTGGTCGTCTCCCATTTTATTGGTTAAAAAGAAAAATGGTGAATTACGTGCCTGTTTTGATGGTCGTAAATTAAATTCTGTTACCGTTAAGGATGCGTATCCGCTTCCGCAAATAGATTCTATTTTAAATCGTTTGCGTGATTCTCGTTACTTAACTTCCATAGATCTGCGTAAAGCATTTTGGCAAATTCCCTTAGAGAAATCGTCTCGTGAAAAGACAGCGTTTTGCGTACCTGGTATGGGTCTGTTTGAATTTGTGGTCATGCCTTTTGGCCTTTCTAATAGTCCACAAATGTTGCAACGAACTATGGAACGGGTTTTAGGTCCTGATTTATTAAATGGTTCTGCCTTCGTTTATCTAGACGATGTAATAATTGCTTCTTCGACTTTTGAGAGTCATATCGCTTCGTTAAAACTTCTTAGTGAACGCCTTGCTGCGGCTGGCTTCCGCATCAATCTAGATAAATGTGAGTTTTGTAGATCGTCTCTCTCTTTCCTTGGTTTCATAATTGATGAAAATGGACTTCGAACTGATCCGGATAAGGTTTCCGCCATCCTGAATTTTAAGACTCCTACTAATACAACGGAAATAAAACGTTTGATTGGTTTAGTTTCATATTACCGAAGATTTATTAAAGATTTTTCGACAGTGGCTGCGCCAATTACTTCTCTTTTGAAAGGACGAAAGAAAGGTCAGGCTATTGTTTGGACTGATGAGGCAGAAGTCGCCTTCACTGAAATTAAACATAGGATGACTACGGCTCCCGTTCTTGCGTCTCCAGATTTCACTCAACCTTTCTTCATTCAGACAGATGCATCCGATGTGGGTGTAGGCTCGGTAATTTTTCAGAAAATTAATGGTGCAGAGCATCCTATAGCTTTTGCTAGTCGAGCCTTAACATCTGCCGAACGTAAATATTCAGCCACCGAGCGTGAATTAATTGGAATCATACATGCTATTGAGAAATTTCGTGGATTTGTCGAAGGTACTAAGTTTACTGTAATTACAGATTGTTCTGCCTTGACTTGGCTACATCGCCTCAGAGAGCCAACTGGACGATTATCTCGTTGGTGTTTACGTCTATCTCAATTCGATTTTGATGTCCAACATAGGCCAGGTACTCAAAATGTAATTCCTGATGCTTTGTCCCGCAATGTGAGTTCCCTTGATATGACTTCTTTAAAACCTGATGCTTGGTATTTAACTATGATCGCTAAGGTTAATAATTTTCCTGATAAATATCCCGATTTTAAGGTTGTTAATAACTGCCTGTATAAACACTTACCTTCGATTTTACCTAACAATTCTAATGTGCCTGATTGGAAATTAATTGTCCCTACCGATAATCGTCTACAAATTTTACAGCAAATGCACGATTCTCCTACTGCTGCCCATTTAGGTATATCCAAAACTATGTCCAGAATAGTAGAATTTTACTACTGGCCGAGGCTAAGACAATCCGTAAGTAGATATGTTAAAAACTGTCAAATTTGCGCGTCACAAAAAAGTGAAAATGTTGCTCGTCCTGGTTTAATGGGTTCTGAAAAGAATATTAGTTTTCCTTTCCAGGCTATCTCTATGGATTTAATGGGCCCGTTTCCAAAAAGTAAAAAAGGAAACCAGTATGTCTTTGTCGTTACCGACTATTTTACCAAATTTGTCCTAGTTCAACCTCTGCGTAAAGCCACTACGGCCCCCATAATCAAATTCCTTCGAGAACAAGTTTTTCTTATATTTGGTGTTCCTGAAATTGTTATTTTTGATAATGGATCACAATTTACCTCTAAAGAATTTGAGAAATTTTTGAAGTCTTTTTCTATCCCTAAAATTTGGTTTAATGCTAGGTACCATCCCCAAGTAAACCCAACAGAACGAGTCAATAGAGTCTTAAAAACGGCAATTTCTTCTTACATTACCGACAATCAAAATGTTTGGGACGAAAAACTTCCTGAAATAGCACAAGCATTGCGTTTGGCCAAACATGACACTACCGACATCTCCCCTGCCTATCTTGTCTTTGGCAGACATGTCCCAGTTTCCGGTGATTTCTACTCGTCTTCCGCGACTTCAAATGATTTTGAAGTTCAAAACAATTTATTTTGGGCAAAAGAAATGTCTATGTTGCCTGAACTGTATACGGAGGTTAAAGAACGTTTGCATAAGGCATATGAAAAAAATGCCAAATATTACAATTTGCGTAAACGTCCTTTACGTTTTGAATTAGGTGATACAGTTTGGAAACGTACACATTATTTATCTGATGCCTCTAAAAATTTCACTAAGAAATTGGCACCTAAATATGTCCCTTGTATGGTTACTCAAGTTATTTCCCCCTTGGTCTACGAATTGGTAGATATGTATGGTAAACCCCTTGGTCGTTGGCATATTAAAGACTTGAAACCAAATCAATGTGATTTCGAAGAGGAATCCTCTTAAATTTTTGTCTTAATTAGTCCCTTTCTTTATTCATTTTCTAAGTGAAATTCACTTTCTCTTTTTAGTAGTCCCATTTTAAAGAAATTATGTCTTGAGTCTGTTTCGTTCCCTTCTGGTTGGTATTTCTCCTCAAAATACCTGGCGCCCTTCAAAATTAAAATTGATTTTATGAGTTCATTGTCTTAGTATTATTAAAATGTTCTCTTTCCTTAAGTCTTTAAACATGTTTGTTACTTTACCTTTCCGATTCGCTATGTGCCAGTACGGAGTTCTACTATTCTACATTACATTTTTTGCGTAATTAAGATATTAGTCCAGAATTACCTTTTGTACGAATTTTATGGTGATATGTTTCATTACCTTACCTTTTGCCGTCTAAGTTTTGCTTAGTGCGGGTTACCTTGTTGTGCATTTGTTGTGGACAATTACCATTGTCATACGATTTCTTTTCGTGCATCATATTTACGTTTACCTTTATCTTTTCCTGGCTGAGATAATAAATAGCCTAGGAATGTTTGTTTTACTTTTACCTTTTCCTGGCTCAAAGAGTTGAGTGCAGAGTACCATGTAAGTCTTGGCTGACCTAAAGAGTTAGTTGCAAGCTAGGTATAGCTAGTTTCATACTAGTTTATGTTTCGTTTTCCTTGCTAATAGACGTATTAGTAAGGTTTCTTTTCGTTTTTCCCGTCTAGCTAAGTCTAGTGGGATATTTTTTGTTTAGGTTATTAGCTTAATGCTAATATTTTGCCTCAACTTGACTAGGAATATCTAGTTGAGGATACTTTGTTAATTAGCCAAGGCTAATATTTTTATATGTTTCAAGTTTAGTTTTTTGTGTAGTCTGGCTAGTTTTATACTAGTTTACGTTTCGCTTCCTTGGCTAAAATATATTAGCAGAGGATATTTCCGTTCTTTCTTGTCTAGCTAAGTCTAGTATGGGATTTTTTTTAGTGATGTGATTGGCTAAAGGCTAATATTTTAAATGCGTTTTATCTTGACTAGTCTTGCCTAGTTTGGGATAGTTATGATTTTTAGGTAGTTAAAAGCTAACAAGTTGCTTTCTGCATATAGTGTTATTTTCCTGATGGAAAAATTTCGTTGCTTAGCAGACTGAGTGAATTTGTCTTGGTTTATCTTTGCACCGCTTTGTTTTTGTATATTTGCTTTAATGGTCTTAGTTAAGAAATTTTAAGGCCAAATATTTTTGTTGTTACTCTACCTATGTATTAGTCTCTGGAGGTCTTCAAATGACTTGGTTCTTTTCTATAGATCTACTTCCCTTGTCATTTGGAATCCAACATTGCTTTGCATTATTTTGTTTTCAATTATTTAGGTGTTCCGTTTTTTTATGTTTAGTCCGGACTAGTTTCAACTAGGCCCAGACTAGTATGTGTTAGTGAATAGCTAACACATACATTTTTGATTTTTATTACATGTGACATAATGTCCAGAATAAAAAAAAAATGTATACGTGATGCACTGGTGGTCGGTCCATTCTAACGGCGGTGCCGAGGGAAGTTTGAAAGGTGGGCAGTCTCTGTTTTTTCTCTTTCCTACATACCACCCTCGACCCCGGCGTAGTGTGCGTACCTCCATTCCTTAGTAACAGGGTCAGTATATTCTGGACATCGGGTTCGTTGGGGGCCTTATATAAAAATCCCTTCCCTTCATTTTGTTTCTTTTCCCTTCCCTTTTCTATCTTCCCTTTTCCTTTGAATATCTGTATGATATTAGTTTAGGTATTAGTTAATAAGACATGGTTTATATAGACAGACTTATCTTCTATATATTATGAACATTTGGAGCTTGGCAAGCTGAGGAATTTGTTTAGAGTATTATAAATTTTAACCCTTCTCAGTTATTTAGTAGACCTTATCTATAAATTTTAAAATCAAAAATTTTATATTTACTCGTGGGTTCAACTGTGTCCATTGGTTCGTTTCCATTTTGGTTTGGTTCACTTTTGTTCAGCTTTATTTTTGAATAACGTTAATTGCATTCTCCTTCTTATTACTTTACCTTTTACTATACTTCCCTAACTATTTCCTTATTCCTTTTGTTTGAAGTATGTGTGAAATCCGAACGTTCGGTATTGATTGAGTTAATCCCTCTCTTTAGCTAAGTATGTTTTGATGTATGTGACACGAATGAAGTATGTTTGAAAATGCTAAAGAGATATTCCCTATTATTTTCCTATACCTCAGTTATTCCGGTCTCCATCCTTTTGGGAAGGATCCCGCTAGTAAGGAGAGGGAGAGTGTAACGGTTATTTTTATTCATAGGCATAAAAGCCCTTAAATTACATTATTTCGTATTTTCCGTACATAAATTACCTATTTTGTTACCTCTTAAAAAATAAATTATCGCCGCTACTGTAAGATTCTAGAAGGTAACGTAACCGTCGCCTAGTTCTCGGCTCTACTGGTAAATATTTGAAAATAATGCCTTTCCTCCAATGAGAAACCATTGTTTAAATTCGCGGGTTTAAGGACTAGAGGTATTTTGACTACTAGTGGGGGAAGAGATAAATACCGAACCAAGCGGGAGACATATTGTTTTTTGACGTGAAATTCGTAAGATGAATAATCGTCCTAGTGTTAGAGGGTTGAGTCTTTATAAACCTTGATTTTATTACCTATATTTATGATTTGTTTAGTACAATTAACCATTTCTCGTCAATGGGAGTTTATTAAATGGTTATGTTTGTTTTTTTAAGAGTGTAATCTAAAAATATTCTTTTGTGTGTACAATTGTACGTAAAAATAGTGTTTTAATGCTGTTCTGAGTCTACTTACACTGTAGTGCTCAATTCTGGAGGTGTGCTGTATTTAGAAGAAAGTGTATTCCATTTGACAGTCAACTTCAATGTAAGTAATCAAACTATTCTATATTTCAAAGGCAATCATCGCAAAAACTAACTCTTAAGTGCTAAGTGCGGCATTTCGAGATCGCGAGTGCCTAGTCCCGTTTAAAAAGACTGATAATGAAATTTCTCATTTAATAGTTATAAAACATTTTCTATGTTTCGTACCTTTTGTTTTTATATGTGCTTGTAACATGAAATGCTACATTTCATTTGTTATGTTATTTAACTTTAGTTACATATAGAGATTTGTTTTGATTCCTATAAAAATTACAATTTGTTTATTAGTATGATGTCATTTTACCTTTCTACTTAAGGACAAATCGTTGGCCAACTATGCATATATATTAATAATTTAGTTATCTATATATTTTGCAATATTATTTTGTGTATTGTGGCCTTTTGCCGACAAAAGAGTTTCTTTTTATGGTACCGTATCTGTGATTTATTGTGAGTACCTATCTTATAAATGTCTGTCTCTCTGTACAATTTTTTGCTCTGTTTGATTTTTGTGATCATACTCCAAGCACAAATTTTATTTGCTCACCCCTGATTTGTCAATTGCTCTACCATGTCTTTTTGCTTCATAATAAATTTGTTATTGTTAATTAGATATGTTTTATTTCAACAGCCATAAAAATATAGTTTTTTTAAAGATAGCCGGGCTTTGCTATTTGACATTTTTTTAAAGATTTATAATTTGCTCTCTAGAAAATAACAAACGTTATAGTATTTAGGCAAAGTATATGTTTTATTCACGATACCGATATACAAGATAAGTGTTATACATCTCCAGTGACGGTTTCTATTGGCTGAAGAAAATTTTCATAGTGGTGATACCAAAAATAACATAAAAAATTTATTAGGTCCGACTTAATAAAAAGATATATTTTATTCATCTATTTACTTCCATCGTTGTGCAAGACAATCAAACTTCAATGAGTATTACTACTCCAGTCATTATAAATTTTGAGGTCGACGGTCATAAAACGTCAGAGATCTTTGCGGCTTGGGAGTATATTGGTGTATTGCCGGTACGTTACGCGACCTGAGTTTTCCGCCATCTTTAGAAAATGGTTAGAAATCGTTTTCTCAAATATCTCGGCTTCTGTTAAGGCTACATAAAAAACAAATACGGCGTATTAAAGGGCGTAAAATTTCCCATATTTTATGTGCATTTTTTCGTAAAATTCATGGATTTTTGTTTATTGCGAAATAATGTTTGAAATGTGGGCGCGGCTCGCAGTTTCTAGCATTTTTCTCGATATGTGTAATTCCTGCCAGAAAATTGTACCACATGAAATTTGTAGAGATTCGTTTTTTAATTGTTATTTTCGAGTAATAGTTTGCAATACAGCAAAAGTCAGCGCGTGACTGTACAGTAAAGCAGATATGCTTTACATTAATGGCACAGTTACTGTACAATACAATTGGTATGGAATGAGGCATGCTTTTTTCATATTCTACTTAGGCGATAGCTACTTTTCGGAGTGAACAGTCGAATTTATGTTGCTGTTTTTTCTGCGTTATGGAAATTGATCAAGATTCAAATAAAAAAAATAAACAAAATCTTCGGAACGACGACGAAGGGCGAGAAAACAACGCTGCAGAAATTACTCATTCAATGAAGCCATGTGGTATCGACGACCAATAAAAGTTTTTAACCAACGAAAAAATCTTGAACCAGAACAACATAAGAGGCACGAAAGGAAACATTGCCGAGAAACTATACGCGATATCAAGCCAATGATGTCATAAGCGACAACATCCTGTTTTTAGACGCCTTCAGTGGATGCGACACTGCACGACTTCCTCTGTTTTTGGATTTGGTAAATCGAAACTCATCACCACTTTGAAGAACAATGATCATTTGGAAGCATCTCTGAAAATCTTTAAAGAAAAATAGATTTCCTCCGAAGTTCCTGCAACTGCTGGAGAAACACTATTTCTTGCTTTGTATAAAGAAAACGAAGTACAAAAAAAGATAAATTCGCTACGTTACAAACGATTTGTAAAGGCAACTACAAAATCAAAAGCGAACCTTGCATCACTTCCACCGACATCGAATGCGTCCCGGCAACACACTTTCAAGTGCAAAATTGGCTTGAAAACTTTCACGATCCTGAAATATGGGGATGGACCAGGGCAAATTGTGGGCTAGAATCGAAAACCATCACAGGAAAAGCTGCACCGGACGAAATTCCAAAATTAACAAGCTAAAAACGTATATACTCTTCGCCAATTTACTGAGATTTTTATATATAATTGTTACACATTCTATAGGATACTCTTCGCAGTTTTCGTGTAAATAATGTTAGTTTTTGGACATCATAAATTTTGTGATACAATCTTTATTGTGAAAAAAATTGTATGAAAAAAAAAATTAAAAAAAAATATCCAACCTGTGGGATTCGAACACGGGACCTTTGGATTGCAAAAAGCAAAAGCAAAAACATATATTATTCTTCATTTAAGTACAACTATGTGCCTTACCGGATCCTGTCCCGGAGCCAACCAAACAACCATGGCACGTAGTATCATGGTGAATGTAAGGATGGACGGGGTAGGTTTGGCTCGGCTTAACGATTAACGGGGGGATTAGCTCTCCTGTGTGTTATAAACAAACTTAAAAACTAATAATAATATTAAAAATTGCTGTCTACGCAGAGACCTAACGCTAATTAATTAACACAATACTTGGCAAAGCACTTAAAAAATTTGGGTTGTTGACTGGGGTAAAAAGCTAAACGAAAAAACCCGTACGAGAACTGTCGCCCTGGTGGTCTCCCTGCCTCCAGGAAGATATGATAAAGCAAAAAGTATCGTTTAAAATGTTATAATTTTCAAGAATTTTCTGGGCCTAAAAAGAATTTACGAACAAAGTGACAAAAAGAACAAAAAGAAAAACAACAGAAGCATAAAAATGAACAAACAGAAAAGGGAAGAGGGAATTAAAGATAAAGTTTAGGAAAGATGATAGGATGGGGTTTTATAGAGGTTATGGTAGGGGAAGATTTGGCTAAGGGAGTTGCCGGAAAATAGGCAACGCCTGGTATGGTAGAGGGTATCTCAGATTGAATAATATTGCATTATGCTGTCTGTTTTGGGTTATGTTGCGGGTTAGCAGACTATCGCCCAGTTTGGTGGTGTAAAATTTTCGGGAGATTTCCTGGACGTAGTCCGCTAGTGGGGTTATGTCGTGGCAACGTGCATAGAGATCTCTGAGGGAGGTGTACCTATCAGAGTCTGAAATGAGGCGCATAAATTTGTGTTCTAGAACTTTAAGTTTGCGCATTGTCGTGGCCGGTATGCTGCACCATGCCGGCGCCGCGTATGTGATTGCCGGCCTAATCACCATGCTGTACAACAGTTTTTTATTATTTCTGTTAAGTCCGCTACCTCTGGCCAGGAGCGGGTACAGACTCCTGGTCATGAAGTAGACCTTACGTACTGTCTCGTTGATGTGGGTGTCAAACGTCAGTCGTTTGTCTAAGTTAACCCCCAGATACTTCACGCACCGTTTAAAAGGAATTTCTCTACCTTTTATCGAAATTGGCGTTAAAATCCGATTTTCGGTGAGTCGGCGAGTGAAGAGGATCGCCTCAGACTTCTCGGCGTTGATCCGAATCTTCCACTTGTCGTAATACGCCGTGGCACGGACCATGTGTGCTTTAAGTAGCATGTTCGCTGCCTGCGTGTTATGTGAGTGCGCGTACATGGCTGTGTCGTCGGCGTACTTGGCAAGTTTCGTATTTGGAAACTTCGGGAAGTCGGAGACGTACAAGTTGTACAGCTTTGGTGACAGGCACGACCCCTGGGGGACGCCCGCGCGAATGTCCCGCAGTGTTGATAGTTTGTTATTCACCCTGACCTGCAGCGATTTACCCGTCAGGAAAGAGTGAATAAGTTTGGTTATGTATGTGGGGAAGTCCAGCGTGTTTAGTTTGTAAAGTAGGCCCGGGATCCAGACGGTATCAAACGCCTTCTCAATATCGAGGAGCACCATGGCGGTGCTCTTCCCGAGATTGTACTGTACAGCAACATCATTCACGATCCTGACGACCTGCTGCACAGTGCTCCTGCTCCGCCTGAAGCCAAATTGGCACTCGTCGTCGATGTGAAGTTCATCCTGAACAGTGTCTTGTCTGATCAGGATGACCTCCACCAACTTGGAGATCGTCGACAGCAACGAGATTGGTCGATAACTGCCGACGAGCTTCGCGTTTTTGTTCGGCTTCAAGATTGGCACGACCACGGCGCATTTCCACTGGCTAGGCTAGTGTTGCAGTCGCAGGATCGCATTAACGGTATACGTTAACTGCACGATACATTTTCTCGGGAGATATTTGAGTAGTCTATAATCGATGCCGTCTTTCCCCGGAGCTTTGTTATTCGGTAGCGTCCGGACAATGCTAGCCACTTCCGAGGGCTTGGCCATGACATTTAAGAACTCACGTCTCGTCAATTGGACGTCATGGCCAATTAATTCGTTTATGTCGTTTTCTATGCGGTCATGCTCAATTTTATTTGGTATGTTCACGTTATGTACGTCTCGAAATTGGTCAGCTAAGTCGTTCGCCTTCTGCGAGTCCGTCATAGCGGTCCGTCCGTTTGGTTTTGTCAAGGCGGGTATGACGTCCCGCGTATTTTTCATTGCCCTCGACATTTTCCACAGCGAGTTGTCCTGAGGATTCAGCGCTTCCAGCCTATCTCGCCGTTTCCAGTTTTTTGCGGTGTTTATGGCGGTCCTGATCTGTCGTTGCAGCCTGTTCATCTCAGCCTTGGTGTTGATATCGCGATTTCGCTGCCAAAGCCGTCTCAGTCGGTTTTTCTCCCGAATGTCTTGTATGACCGCTGCGTCGAATCGGTATCTGTACGGATCAATTGCTATCGTTGTGGCAACACTCTGTTTGGCGTCCTGCAGCACCCTTGTGTACTCGCCCACCACATTTTCCAGATCGGCGGCTGTGGTGATATTGTTTGTAAGTGTTAAGTTCGTGTTTACATGTGCCTTGTAGAGACGTCAGTCGGCGTCCCTATAGGAAATGACTTTGCGTGTCTTCCCTCGACATATTTTCCAAATCTAAGAAGATGGGATTGTGGTCAGATGTGAGTTCCTCCAGCGCCACCGGCGGCGTGGAGTTCCTCACACCCTTGTTGACCACTATGTCGAGGGTGGTAGGTGTTGTACCGTTGTCCGGAAAATGCGTGGGATCGTCCGGATACTGCAACAGGACATTACGATTATTGACGTAATCGTACAGAGTGTTGCCGTTTGCGTTGTTGCGATGGCAGTTCCATGCGCGATGTCGTGCGTTAAGGTCGCCTATGAGCAAGCAGCTCGGGCTTGCGTTCAGCAAATTCTCAAGACAACCCGCCGTGAAGCCGTTCAAGGGCGGATTATACGCGGCAACGATGCTCATGCCGCCATCTAGCGTCACACACACGTTCTCCACGGACGTATTCCGCAGAGTACGGTGCGTGTGTGCAATGTTTGACTTTATGAGCACGGCTACACCGCCTCCTCTGTTAATGTTTACCCTATCTTTTCGTATAGACGTATACCCCCGGACGCATAGCTTATCCCGTCGAGTAAGTTTCGTCTCATTCAGAAGCATAATGTCGATTTTGTGCCTCGTTAAATAGTTTATTAAAAAAGGAATTTTATTACCTATACCATTAGCGTTCCATGAAGAAACTTGGAGCCTAAAAGGCATCTACGGGGAGACCTTGAAAAAAGGACAACACCACCTGAAATTTGCCTAAGGACGACGTACATCTCTCGAGTTCGTCGATTAACTCGTTCATCCGAGCCAGCAAGAGATCGAGATTTACAAGAGAGGCCAGCCTCTCCGTCTGTTCGCCGACTTGGCGAAGCTTCGCCATGCTTGAATCCACGTTCAATGATGACTGGCTTCGCTGACTCGTTGGCTGCGATGACGGCGGTAGTGGTCTCTCGTTAGTTCTTTGTTGTTGCCTCGGCTGTTGCTGTGACTGCTGACTCATCTTGGCTCTTTCCGCCCATACATTGGTCCTTGGAGATGGTGCCGCCACGTACCTAGTTTGGGGTGGAGGTGGTACTCTTCCTGCTCGTTGTTCAATCATTTCGATTTTACGCCTGTATACCCTACAGGTCACGCTATTTGCGGGGTGGTCCTCCCCGCAATTCACACACTTCACACACTGGCTGGTTTCGTGCCTTATCACACTCTTTAGTTAAGTGCCCATCGACACCCTTCAGGCAGTTGGGGGTTGCGTGACAGTTCGAGGTAGCGTGCCCCCACTGCTGGCACCGGTGGCACTGTATAATTCCTTTTGTGTTTACTTGTCGCTCCCAGTAAACTGCTGTGTGGTCAAGGCACCTGACCTTGACCTGTAGCTCCTTCATTACTCGTAATTATCATATCTCCTTCATTACTCGTAATTATCATATACGTGGGGTTTCGGGTACCCTTGAGAGTGTACAGGTTTCTGACTCCTGTGTTATGTGTTGTTTTTAATTCTTCCTTAATATCGTCCACCTCCACCTCATGATGGAGCCCCCTAAGGACGAAGGCGTGGCTTTTTTCATCCCTAGGGGTGTACGTGTGGTACTCCACTTGGCCTTCCTCTAGGTACTTGTTTATAGTGTTCCAATCATTCCTATTCTCCATCTGGAGCATGGTCGTGTTATTGGTATGTTTCCATATATATGAACCTCGCAGCTTGCCTTTTAGGAACGTGTTCACTCCTTTATGGTTAGTCATCTTTCCATGTATTATGATCGGAGGTGGTTTTTTAGTGGTAGCGGCAGGTTGCGCGGTGGTCGTTTCTGTGTGCAGGATTGCATCAACAACGAATCCGACGAAGGGAACGAATACATTTTCAGTGCTACGAAAAAAATGTGTAGCACATAAAACATGGGAAATTTTACGTCCTTTAATACACCGTATTTGTTTTTTATGTAGCCTCAAAAGAAACCGAGATATATTAAAAATCGGTTTTTAACCATTTTTTCAAGATTAAGGAAAATCCTAGTCGCGTAACGTGCCGACAATTCACCAATACACTGACCAATGACCCCTCCACTGAGCCCAAAAGGATCTCTGACGTCGCATGGCTGTCGACCTCCACCTTAGTGATTTCATTTATAATGACTGGACTAATTCACAAAAAAAAATTGTCCTTGGATATTAGGATTATATCTGCTGTGGTGTGGCCAAAATTTAAACTTCGCTGGTACATTTCAGTAAAAGACGACACTGACTTGGCCTTGATCATTGACTCCGTTAAACGGTTGGTTGTTCTTGCTGCTGATAATCTCATTCCTTCAGCGTCAAGGCGAAATAATTTAGAAACCGCAAGAAACCAAGAGGAAGATGAAGAGGAAGAGAGTGACGACAATGACAATTTTTATGACTTCAATGAAATCGAAAGAAATATGGAAATGGAATCCAATCAGACCAAATAAAAAATTGAGCTGGCGTTATATTGCGATCCTTGGAAGATGAGCGAAGTAATATAAATATTTTCAAAACGAATTGCCCCATTATAAAAAAGCTATTTGTTAAATATAACACTTGCCTACTTTCATCTGGCGCTGTCGAGATATTATTTCAGATGCTACACATGCATCATAAACAGTCCTCGGTGCCATGCGTTTACAGATTAGAACTTTAAAAAATTAATGGTGATGAAAGCCAAATAAAATAGGCACGCTTTAAACCAGAAATGTCAATGTTCTTGTTTTTTATTACAAACACAAATACAAATAATATTGTATTTATGTTATGGTTATATTTATTTTCAAAAAAGACTGAAAGATAGTTGTATTTATATATTAACATATTTTAGTCCTTGCCAATTGCCAGTTGTACTTTTTTCTATAAAGGTTTAAAGGTAACACGTGTCCTGCTCAATCGTATTATTGCATTCACTACTCGAAAAATTTTACTTGAGTACTTATATTCGAGTACTTTAACATTACTTTAGTACTTATACTCGGTACTCGGAAGCTAAAATCAAATGTATTCAGTACTCTGTACCCGAGTACATTTTAGCTTTACTCTTTCCAGCTCTGGTAATAAATGACGTTTCTATAACGTCAGTTTTAATTTGGATTGGACATTACCACGTAGTTTGTTATGGAATGCGCCACATATAAAACATTAACAATAATCAGTCGCTTTATCTCATGTTGTGACAAATTTACAACCACCACATAATTGCAAACTTCATTCTGCAAACATGAAATAATAATTTGCTTGGAACTTATGCTGATCAAGTTAAAGATCATTAGTCTATAGCCGAGTCAAAATGGTAAAGAAAACAGCGTCGGTTACTTACTAATCTACCCACTTCCTTGGCGTCTTTTCTAGTGCTCTTGGGGATTGTAATGTCTTTTTGCACTAAATTATTTAAAACATATATATATCAATTAATGAGAATCTCTAAATGGAGTCAAATAAGCGGCGTTAAATGTCGTCAATTCAATCACACGAAACGACGTATTTGAGCTGTGGCATTCTGATGTGATTTTTACGTAAAGATGTCACTCCTTAGATCAAAATGACGTAACATCTTAACTTTTTAAAAATGTCCTAAAAAATACTGAGGAGTCAATAGCAATTCTAATACTGGAGAAGGCGGAAAATTAAATTTTCCAACAGAATAATATGCGACCACATAGAGTAGTCATTACCAGCGAGTACTTGAGAAATGTAAATGTTATACGTTAGTGCTCAACCAAATCTCCTAATTTTGCGCCCAACAGAATATTTTCGATATAAGATCTAAGATCTAACTCGCATCATATTCGCGAGGATAAGTTAAGTTCAGTTAACCTCCAATGAATTACATCAATTAATAAAATCAATAGATCATATCATACGGCAGATACCTGTAGAAAAATAGAAGCATGTACTGCAATTGCCAATTATGATCAAGCCGCCGTTCGCAGATAAAAATCCCACCAATTTTTTTACAAAACCGTATGTGATTGGTGTGATAAATTTATTACACTAAGGTAGATCGCTTTTCCATCAATGTGTTGGTTGTCAACGTGCTGTTATAGATACCTATATACTGCAACCGTCTTGCATCCGGCGGCTTCTCATAATTGGCGATTGCAGTATATAGACATCAATAACAGTGCTTTGATAACTAACACATTGATGGAAAAGCGATCTACCCAGCAAACACGCTATAGGTGGTAAAGCAATGGACCATTAGATTTATGACCGGTAAAGTGTTAGCAACTTTTGCCAATACCTGAAAAGCGAATATAAAGTACTGTTTAACATTATATGATCAATCCTGTAATGGTATGTTGGCCCTGCGTGTTTAATACGCCTTTTTGTTATTGCATACTTGGAATTATTTCACCATCGTTGGCACATTAAATATATAAAAGCATTCTTTTGTCCATACCAAAAAAGCTAATACAAAGTATTGTCTAACAATTATAGCTCCCGTATTGTAATAGTAAATTTATAGCGTGATGTGTTTAAGACGCCCTTTTGTTATTGTGTATATGGAAATATTTAACCATCGCTGATATATCAAATATATAAAAGCCAATACCTGAATAGCGAATACAAATTACTTGTCTACAATCATTATAACCTCCTTCATACCTTTAGGATAAGATGAAAAGTACATAGTAAAATTTATATTATTTTCTTAAATGTTTGTCCAAAGTCACATTTCAACTCACTAAATCATGTATTAACTACTAATGATTACCTACTTCTAATTAACCTGCCATGTTGAAATTTTGCAGAAAAATAAATATTCAGATTAAATTATATTACCCGTTCTTAAAATTATGTTGATACAATAGTACATTATTGTATTATGTAGTTTATGTAGTGGATACATTCATCATTCTCTGCATCTATCCCTCTCGAACTAATATGCAACCGGTATGCAACCACCATATATCAAGACAATATTAAAATAATCATACTTTTCATTAACTGCACGTGAAAAATAAGTTAATGCTAAAAATCCAGTATACCGCTATTATTAATGGCAAAGTGTGTGATGGCCAAGAGTTAGCCAGTGTTGCACTTTATCCAATAATTTAGTACTCCTTGCTAGTATTTTTCCAATGATGAAGTGAAGAATTGTAGGTGGTTTATTAATCATGGGAGAATTATGTGTGTTTGCTGGGTAGTAGCTCTATTTAACGGAACTTTAGTTATTAACTTGCTTTAGTCTGCTGTGTAGTATACAAAGAAAGCATATTGAGGGTACGATGAAAAAAGTATGTTGAAATTTCAAGTCAACAAGTCTAAATTTCAATTTACTATGTCGAAATTTCTACATAATACGTCGAAATTTCAACTTATTATGTAAAAGTTTCACTATAAATCGAAATTTCAACATATTAAGTTAAAATTTCAATATAAGTTGAAATTTTAACTTTCTTGTTGTCTGGAATTAAAGGTTCATACTGCTTAAATAATTTATTGTTTAGTGAGTAGGTACATACATACGTTTGGACGTTAAAAATAAATGCCGAAAATATAAAAATCATAAGGCATTTAAAAAGAAGTCGATTAAGAAAAATTGTTCAGAATCACTCCGTGACAAAAACCAAATTCTGTTTGAAGAACAGTACTAAATTTTGTCCTAAAAAAAAAACAGTTTTGAAAAACCAAAATCTATGTGCATTTGATTATGACATCCGCGTAGAATGCGTCCTACTATTATATATTTTCACCTTTAAGTTCCGTAATTTTCAAAACTAGTCACATGTCATTTTTGTAGGATATTTTAGATCCGCTATTAGTCTTTTAATAGATACAACCAACAAATATAGTTGATAAGAAAATTTGTTATTTTTTCAGTCGAGCACCCCATGCATATACACAGATTCGAATTCCTCGTTTTGTTCTGAAAACAAATATTTACACTTGTTGTACGAATTGTTCTTCAGATTCTGCGCTATTAATAGAAAACTAATGAGATGTTCTTATTAAAATATTAACGTTAAGGTAGGCTGTACAGCTACTGCAAAATTATAGTTGCTTTACTTTTAGCAGTTGTGTATTAGAAAAAAAGAAGATTGAGAAGCTGGTCTTCAAACAGCTTTATCTCCCTTAAGAAAAATCAATTAAATTCCATCACAACTTGCATTTCGACTTATTTTTATGTGTAGAATATGAATATGAATTTTGTCCAAATATCCTCTTCGGACTGGTATCATATATGATACCTTGGTTCTAAATTTTTTTTTCGGCTCATAGTTGGGAATCATGAATTGTGTCTGCGAGTATCATATTTGATATGTTCCCAGAATTGCACACAACATTTTGCTTGCGAATGGGACGCGTTCTAACCTCAGTATTGGTTTGTTTATTATGTGAGTGGACGACACTAGGGTTATGGCAACCATTAAGGAAATAAATCGTTTGAAACGTAAGTAGTCTATATTTATTGATTTTAGTTATCAAATTTACTGAAATAATGTTAGATCTGGATAGTAATATGTTATATTTGACTGAATTAGCTGAAATCTATTTTTTTTTAATCCTTGAACTTAAGTTATCAAAACTGATACCTTTGGTCCCTGTCAATTAAAAAATATAAATATTGCAAACTACTTCTAGGTTCGCTCACGCAGGAAGAACTGCAGCTGTTAGCCGATAATATAGACTTGGATGATTCGGAACGGGGTGATAATCTTTTTTGTGATGAGAAGGAAGAAGATGATGATTTTGTTTGGACCGCAGCCATCTCAGATCAAGAGGAAATTGTCTTAGAAAGTGAAAATGAATGACACCGAGGAACTTACCGAGAATCAGAATGTTCTGAAAATTGGATACGAGGGTTCCAATTTTTTCTGATAACATGTCCAGGAATAGGTTTTTTTGCGATTCGAGCACGACTGAAACTAGTAGATGACGATGCTGTATCAAAAGAAACCAGGGAAAATGATCAATTCTGGAAAATCAGATCCATGTTAAATTGTATACAAAAAGGTTATCTACAAAATATAGGAACCCAAGAAGTCTCAGTCGATGAACAAATGATCCCTTTTCACGGAAAAGCTAGGATGACACAATTTGTTTGTGGGAAGCCACATCCAGTAGGGCTGAAAAAGTTTGTCATGGCGACACCCAAAGGAATTTCACTAGATTTCCACATATATGAAGGGGAAGGTCGAATCACCGAATCTAGCCTAGTTCCAACACCAGAAAAACTGGGTGCTGGCGGGAGAGTGGTACTCAAAATCACTGACATTTTGCCGATAGGAGTATCTGCCTTTATCGATAGATATTTCACATCAATAAACCTAATCGAGACACTTATCTCTCGCAAGATTTATGTAAGTGGCACCCTCATGAAAAAAAAAATCATAAAATGAACATGAATTTAATCACCGATAATGACTTAAAAAAATCTGGCAGGGGCTCCCATGACATGCTAGTTACTGAAGACAATAAAATTGCAGTAGTGAAGTGATTCTAGATCAATCCATGTGGCTTCTTCAGAGTTTGGGCTGAAACATTAGGACTGTGTAAGCGCTGGTCTGACAACCAATAAATGGACTATATGTTCTATATACCACTTTGTTGACTTCGCTGCGTCATCGGCATGGCCACAATATAGAGAGGACGCTTTGGTCGCAAATATGTTTCCAAAAAGACATTCTGGACCATCTCGGCTTCAAATTTTCGCTGGCTAAGGCACTTTTGTATTCGGAGAATACAGCGACAGCTAATCCAAATTCAGATACTAGCGAGGATGAAGAAACTGTCCAGCCAAGTGCTAAACAACGAAGAGTTGTGCCCATTTCTGATAAAAGACAGCGTAATTAGAAAGAAAAACATCTTCCTGAATTTATGAATGACAAGCAAAAAATCGAGGTCAAGGTGCAGATATGAGGGCTGCAAAAACCTGACATTTTCAAAATGTAAAGTTTGTAATGTTCTTTTATGCTGTAGTGTTCAGCGAAACTGTTTTTCTAAATTCCATAAATAAATTTGAAACCTAAAATTATTTAATTCTTGTCGTGTTGAAGACCCAACGTATAATATAGTTTTTGGTTCAAAAAAACCAAAAACTTCGGAAATGTGAGTACATTATAGTGTTATTTAGACACCTTTGAATAACTTTGTCACATGGCATTAATATTCTAAGACTAGTTAGTTGTTGGCCCCGAGGAGGATATCACGGATAAACCTTTTGCATGTAGTGCACATGTAGATAGCAGTCTATTAAGTTGTTAAATTTCGATTTATTAACTTGCAATGTCAACATAATAAGTTGAATGTTGGAATTTCAGCTTAATAAGTTGAAATTTTAACTTTTTTTTGCAGCGACCTCAGTACGATTCTGTAGTATACAATAGGCTAAAGCAAGCAGGTTTGTGATGTGCTATTTTACAAACCGCCTTTACTACCCTCATTTTAGCTGACTGCTCTTTATAATCAAATCTTCCTAACCTGAAACCCCTGCAACTTTCTTACTTCAACGAGTATGTTCAGCTGCCTAACTGTAGGCGACTTAATGATTTTTATTTATACCCAGGCCTATGAAGAAAAGGTTAGTTACCTCTACTCTACTGCAACTCATTGTGTTTTATTTCTATTTTACAAATGATGTTTATGAATCTTGTGTTCATGGAAATATGTGATATGTATATTTTTATCTATTAAGTGAATCGATAACATGAAAAGATATAACATATTAGATACAATTCAGTTAAATTTAGATTTGTGTACAATGTAAATACAGCTTGGGTTGACCTCTGTTGACAACGCTTGAGTTACTTTCCTAGCCATGTTTACTTACAAACACATTAACATTGTTTACTACAGTGGCAGTAACGCGATCTAATTTTTTATTAATGTTTCTCACCGTATGGTATCTACCTATCTATTTATTAATCTAGGTACTTGACAAAATATTTTTTCATAAATAGTGTAGGGTACGTAGGTAGTGCCTATTAATCCCAAACATTAAAGACTTGCAGTTATGAGTGTTGTGAAAATAGCTTGTAGGTAGGTACCTAAGTACATGGAACTTGAACGACAGAATAGAACAAGGTACGTTTTATAAACAAACAAAAATAGTAACTTCCGCTATGTATTATTTATAGGGTATGTAGTAAAAAATGTTAACAACATATACTTAAATTAGTTTTATGGGTTAGTTTTGTGATTTTAATAGAAACTATAGTTAGACAGTTGATATTAAACAGAAAATGCAGAATTGTTTTGTCTATATATGTATAGAACCATGATAATAATATATTTCTATTTTTGTGACTAAGTTAAAGTAAGTACCTAGTCGACTTAAATAGGTTAGGTCGAATAATTAGATTATAAAAAACACAATTAGATATTTGCTCAAATGTTAATAATCCTCGCATTTCTCTATTTAATAAAGTACATAGGTAGTTCCAAGAGTTGTTATTGGTAATAAAATATATATCAAATTTACTAAGTGTCTTAAAAATACGAAGTTATAAGTTCAAAGCTATAAGTATAAGGCACTTAAATTCTAGGGCACGATCTACATAATTTTCATTAAAGGTCAGGTTGATTAAAATTTTAAATGATTGACATCAAAGTGAATACCTCGTCTGTTATACCCTATTTGTTTATCTATCAGGCACGGAACTACGGTGGGTCCAGGGTGGGCCATGGTCCACCCAAAATTACGTTGGCCCACCGTTGTGCCCACCCTAATCCCTGACAATTTAAACATTTTATTGTTTTTTACGATCTGAATCTTCTAAAATATAATTCTGCATTTTAGTGGGGCATCGTAATTTTTGCGAAATTTTTTCAAGATACACTAATTTGAGGTCGTAGAACATGAATATGAAATCAGTTTTCGGGGAAAATGCAGTTTTTCAAAAAAAAAAAAAAAATGAAATTTTTCACCATAACACTCATTCTCCGTCACTGTAAACACCAGAAAACCATTAATTTCGACCGACTTCGATCTCGTGTTCACGATGTAATAAGTGTTCCTCAGAAGATGCACCTTTTACGCACCAAAAAATTGCTTGTTCATAAAAAAAAATAGTAAATTATTCAAAACTCTATAAACAAGGAAGTGAAAATTCATCAAACTGACAAACTAATGCGCATGTGTATCTTCACTTTAAACTTGTGTCTAAGGTATCGAGCAAAATCAGTAGGCGATTTTTGCCCCTCTGCTTCTGTTTTTAAAATTTTTTTTACAAAAATTTTTAGTAGGTGAAGATCGTTTGGCGAAAGTTATTGTTTGGGCATTCCTAGGAGGGCAAGGATCATCACAATCGCTCAAAATTAATCATGTACAATGCATTTTTTGCAATATTAAAAAATGATCCTTGAACTCCTAGGAATGCCCAAACAATAAGTTTCACCAAGGACCTTCACCTACTAAAAATTTTTGCAAAAAATTTAAAAAGCATCTCTTAAATGCAACAAAAATGAAACAATACATGTCCCTTCTTACATCCTTTTACTCACTTAGCAACCCTTTTCGCTCCACGTTCCCGTAAGATTGTAGGACTATTTGCTATTTACACGATATTTCATTACTCATAAAATACTTCTAATAGTAGCACTACATGTCACACAAAAAAATGGCAAAATACGATAAGTGGATGTCGTAAACATTTACCCAACTTTTTAAATCTTTTAATATAGGTAACTAGAAATGTCGAATTCTTAAATTATCCCAAAAATGTTACCGTGATATCATCGTCGCCCGCAAAAATGCAAATACCCTTTCAAAATCAGAGAGACAATCACCTGCTGATTTTGTTCGATACCTTCTTAGTACTCCAGTAAAATTAGCATTCAATTTGGAACAAATTTGTAACAAGCTAATTTTAGGGGGGATATGTAGGGGAAGATGTCCTATTTAACAGGGAAAAAGTCCCAAAAAATCCAGGTGGCGGAACCCTCCAAAAATTGGGTCGCCATCTTGAAATTAGGCACTTTTTAGCTTTAAACTTGAATAATTAATATCATACTGATTTTACCAAAAAAACGAATCAGATAAGAAGTAAAGAGTATTAAACAAGCTACAAAACAGTTTAAAATCGGTCAATAAATAACTGAGATAATGGCGACTAAAGTTTGAGTACTATGCATTAAATTAGATAATTTCAACTTTAATACTAGAAAACAATGTATTTTTTAATTATAATTAGCATATTAATTTTATTGTATATTATTATATTTTTGACTATTTCAAAATAGATACATATAGAGGGGTCGTGATAAAACGGTGGTTGAATGCGACATTTCGTAGGCACAGGGGTCTTACATAGGGACGGGGTTTTACTGAAGCTTCACTATCAAGGTGGATTGCATCAATTCCACGTTCTGTCATAGATAATTGTATAGAGACATTTTCGCGTGTTACATCACAGTTTTCAGAACTGCACAAGGAGCTGAGGGAGTCAAGAAAAGAACGTGACATCCTTGATATAAATAAATTAATTGATTGGTTTTCTGATCACTAGATCATTAGACCGAAACCATAAAAAACTTAACTTGTTTGTTTTCTGTCTTGGTGGCTGCTGATAATGTAAACTGTCACCAAGCTTATGAAAAGGGATGTAACATATTAAAAATATCGAGGGAAAATCATTTTTTGAAC
Source organism: Rutpela maculata (assembly GCA_936432065.2). Classification (NCBI taxonomy): domain Eukaryota; kingdom Metazoa; phylum Arthropoda; class Insecta; order Coleoptera; family Cerambycidae; genus Rutpela; species Rutpela maculata. The sequence continues at coordinate 122,040,897 of OW386288.2, forward strand.
TGAAACTGAAAATAAATGATCGAGTCATATCTAATTGCACATACAAATAAAACTGTTAAAATAGGGAATTCAGTATCAGTTATTAATCCAACGCAACTATTTAGTCGTATAATTTGTGGTACTAAAACTCCTGAGGATCTTGAGGAATGTTTTCGATATGAACTTGCGCAGTGGCCTCTTAGTATTTTTTATGATATTTCCTTTAGGAAAACTCCAAAATCGGCCACAATATGCCAGTAATAGTGAAGACTTGGTTATTTTTAATGGTTTAACAAGGAAGTGAAAATTCATCAAACTGTCAAACTAATGCGCATGTATATCCTCACTTTAAACTTGTGTCTAAGGTATCGAGCAAAATCAGTAGGCGATTTTTGCCCCTCTGCTTTTGTTTTTAAATTTTTTTTTGCAAAAATTTTTAGTAGGTGAAGATCGTTTGGCGAAAGTTATTGTTTGGGCATTCCTAGGAGGGCAAGGATCATCACAAACGCTCAAAAGTAATCATGTACAATGCATTTTTGGCAATATATAAGAATGGTCCTTGCCATCCTAGGAATGCTCAAACAGTAACTTTTACCAAGGACCTTCTAAAAATTTTTGCAAAAAATTTAAAAAACATCTCTAAAATGCAACAAAAATGAAACAATACATCTCCCTTCTTACATCCTTTTACTCACTCAGCAACCCTTTTCGCTCCACGTTCCCGTAAGATTGTAGGACTATTTGCTATTTACACGATATTTCATTACTCATAAAATACTTCTAATAGTAGCACTACATGTCACACAAAAAAATGGCAAAATACGATAAGTGGATGTCGTTAACATTTACCCAACTTTTTAAATCTTACATTTTTTTTTCACAAAAAATGTAGTACATTATTTATCGGGAAGAACTGCTATCTCGAAAAATTGGCAAGTTACAAAAAAAAAATCAAAGAGACAAAAAATGTTTAGAAGGCTTCAATGCGTATATCTGAATTTTTTAAAATTTTTAAATTACATATTTTTAAAGCGCTACAATTTCAAAAAAGGAAAAACTTTTCCGGAAAAGCTCTGAGAAGACGCACTTTACAGGTATTTCGATGATACATTCACCTGAATTTTTTCAAATTTTTTTTCAACTTTTACATTTCCCCTCCCCCACTTTTAGGAATTTTCGAGTGGCCATATCACGAAAAATATGAATTTTTCGAAAAAATTCACAAGAGTAAAAACATCTTATTTGGGCCAAAAAATGTAAATATATTGTTTTTTTTTTCATTTTTGACCTAATTCTACAAGTTACGGAACCTGTGATAAAAGGGGTGTTTTCTACTCCTTCTGATCATTTGCTACTCCAACTTTTTTTATTAACGTCATTACAAACACATTGCACAAGGTTTCATCAACATTCATTCATTAGAACTCAAATTAGAGGTGAAACCCCCCGTTGACTGGACTATTCATGATTTTTCATTTTCTGGTTTCAATAGTTTTGGTAAATAATAATTTACTGCTTCTTTTTATGGAAAAGCAATTTTTTTGGTGTGTTTGTTCTAAAGAACACTTTACGTGGTGAACATGACATGAAAATCGACCGAAATGCAGGGTTTTTAATGTTTACAATGACGGAGAGTTAATGTTATGGTGGAAAATTTCAATTTTTTTTTTTTGGAATACTATGCATTTGCACCGAAAACTCATTTCAGATTCGTGTTCTACGACCCTTAATTAGTGTATCTTGAAAAAATTTCGCAAAAATTCCGATTCCCCGCTAAAATGCAGATTTACCAAATATTTAGATAGGTAAGATTGTGTGAAGTTGATTGAACCTCTATCCTCTAGCCCAGCCTCACTCTACTCGGTAGTATAGTATGGCTAATATGAATTGAGAAAGCGACGTTGATCTTTACCGCGGTGGTACTTTGGCAGGCGCAGGCGGCACAGAGCAAACTTCGCCGCTTTGTCGGCCTTTTATAATTTTCCAATTGACTTTAGCCAGAGTATACACAGCTAGTTCCGTGCTTGTGTCCATAAAATGCTGGCCATACATTAGCAATATAAATGGCAGTTTTTGGATGACAGACTGTTATTCTTTTATTGCCAGGGCTAATACGTTCATAGTCCACTAACACAAACTGTAACACAGCAAGGCAAAGCATTTCATTATTTGAACGACAGTACAGAACTGCCCGCTGGTCTCTTCCTTGGAATTTCAGCAATCTAAAAGTATACAGTCGTCAAAGGAGATATATTTGTGAATAAAATGGCTTTGAATTTTTTGTTAGACAAATTTTATTTCTGCATTTGGATACGTTTTTTTTAAACTTTGTCAGCGTCTCATAACTCTCACGTTTCAGATTCTTCTTCACGTATTTTTTACTTTTAATTTTCCATGTATATGAAAAACTTTTATACAGCTGAAGGAACTGTTACAAAATCTTTTGGTAAAAACCGCACATTTTTCTCACCCATATTTAGGGTAAAGACACGCTAGGTGGTTTTCACCGAGTCGGCACCGCCTGTTACAACACACACAAAGCGGTTTAACCAGTTGGCCCAGAAAGCCATGAATAACCGTTGTATCATCACGTCTTCAAAAACATGTAATCATAAACTAATCTACAGGACGAATGTTATTTTGATTAAAATCAATCAGTTTGCAGTGAAGATTCTCGCTTTCACTCCTTGTAGGGGTGGTTTCACCGATTTTTGAGGGTAAGTACCGTTGAATAATCAAGAATAAAATGACACTAGAGATTCCTGCTCAAAAAAATGCTCGAAATTGCAATAAACGGCAATATAAATAACGTTACTACGATTTACATCCAATGGAGTAGTTTTGGGGGAGTTGATTTTAATAAAAATTCTAGCCGATGATAATACAGGGTGTTTCGAAAAGATTGGGACAACGCTTAGCCGTAGATACTTGACATCAAAACAAGTCGATTTAACTCAAAAAGTAGTAGTCTAACTCTTTTCGTTTTCAAGATACAGGGTGGCAAAGTAAAAAAATTGTATTTGTAATTTGTCTCTATCTTGGAGACTATTATACGTATCTACTTCAAAGTTGGTAACGACATGTTTTTCGCTAATTACAATGGTGATATTGCCGATGCCATATTTTATAGATGACGCTAGTTACAGGACTCTTACGTGACACTTTAAGCCATAACTTTTTTGAGGTTAGGTCTTGGACATCGTCTTCTATTATAATCGAAACGCAATTTAGTTTCCTAAAGAAAAGGTGTACTTGTGTAAACGCGATAAAATGCACGCTTTCAGAGAAATATCAGACTTACAACTTTATCACACACCAGTTCGAGGAAATTCAATTGTACTTAAAAGTGGTTCCTTATCTAATAGGTGTACGTCAAGTATGATGTCTTGAAATCTTCAATAGTGCTTGTTGTAGATACGTAAGCAACGTCGAGCGCGGTTAGTACTTGGAAGGATGTAAAGCAGGCGGTCCCTTGTCTATTAATTGGCAAGTAAAAGATCCCTACTCTTCTAAAGGGAAGAGGTTCGGCAAAATTCCCAGGTTGGGGGTAGCTCGTCTCCTGGCGTCGGTGATAGGCCCTGGTAGCGGAAATAGGTCGACGTAAAATAAATAGATAAAAAAAAAATTTACTTGAAAACTAAAAGAGTTAGACCGCTACTTTTTGGTAGAATCGACTTGATTTCAAGAGTCTACGCTAAGCGTTATTCCAATCTTTTCAAAACACCCGGGATGTTGAATTTCTTCGAACTGGTGTGTGACAAAGTTGTAAATCGCGCATTTCTCTGAAAGGGTGCATTTTATCGCTTCTAAACAAGTACACCTTTTCTTTAGAAAACCAAATTGCGTTTCGATTATAATAGAAGACGATGTCCGAGATCTAATCTCAAAAAATTTATGGCTTAAAGCGTCACGTAAAAGTCCTGTAACTAGCGTCATCTATAAAATATGGCATCGGCAATATCACCATTGTAATTAGCGACCTGAAAAACATGTTGATACCAACTTTGAAGTGGATACGTATAATAGTCTTCAAGATAGAGTCAAATTACGAATACAATTTTTTTACTTTGCCACCCTATATCTTTAAAACGAAAAGAGTTAGACTACTACTTTTTTAGTTAAATCGACTTGTTTTGACGTCAAGTGTCTACGGCTAAGCGTTGTCCTAATCTTTTCGAAACACCCTGTATAATGTTTTTAGGGATTTTGGAGTATGTAAAAATTTAGGCGATAGTTTTAAGCTTGAATTCCTTGTTTGGCGACATTTACAGTGTAAACTTGGATTTTATGCTCATAATTGCCCTAATAACTCTTCCTCCCCCTCTTTCAAAATTCCCGCCAATTGTATTTCTTTCATTTTTTGGACAATTGAAAACATTTGCCACAAACTTTGGCCGGTTTGATTACAATGCGATTCGGGTTTTTTTTCTGAGTGCGCGCACTGCAACGCTCAATGAGAAAACTCTCGCCGACTGTATCAATGCAATCCTTTCACCTACAGCTACAGTCAAACCTAAGAACCTAGTGGTTTGATTACGATGAAATACGTTCAATTTTTCACGGGCCCGCAATATAAATTGCCGGCCCTTAAGGCCCATATTCACAAGAGACAAGTTTTCTTGTTTGGACGAATACTATCATCAAACCACTTCGGTTAGTGGTTTGATACAGTTTTCACTTTTCGACACTAGCTCCTAGAATATTAGAAACGTTGGGCGGCTTTTTGTCGCTTGCGTTTTGTAAAACACGACGGCATGTTTTTCATAAAGCGACGGCAAGTGAAACTGACAGCAGTACATAAAATGACCCATTTGTTCCCTGTGATATGCAAAACGCGGCCGCAATTTGCCGTCGCGTTACGCACGACTCAAAACACCTGCATAAAAGGGCTCTAAGATCAAAATGTTTGTGCGTCACGTGTGTGCATTTCTATGAATTGATATAGAACCATGTGCCGAGTCTGCTAAAACCGCCTAATGTGTTTTTACCCTAATGAAAATAAATATAAAAATCTATAGACGCACACGCCCACACGCGTCGCATCAAAACAAACAGGTGAGAACAAGAAGACGTTCACCGCATACCGCACTTTTCAATATTCATCATTAAATTGACCGGTGGAGGGAACCGGTTAGAAACATTTTTTTCCGGTAAATATCCGGTTGCATGAGGTTGATTAAACATTTTTAAACGCTTCGGTGAGGCTTTCCGGTTTGTCAGTAGGTTTGTTTTGGTTCCAACTTTGCGAACAATTCCCTTCATACGCAATAAAGAAACAGCCATGCGCAGTATTCAAATTTTATTCATAAAAAAATAATATTGCACCTTTTTCGACTGCAGTTTTACTTACTATTTGTATTTTGTAGCACTAGATTCTCACTAGTCATTGTGACCATTCCATTTTCATTTAGCACAAGTTTCCAGGATTCCATATTTGTAATTTCTAAGCTTTTTGTTTATATATAACAATATATAAACAAGAAAGTGAGGTTACTAAAACACCGGTATTTCACCGAAATTCCAACTCAAAAACCTGGTGGTGCCTTGCCAGTTGAAACAGCTGAGCACACCGGTAAATTTAGAAATATCTTATTTTTGGTGACTGGTTAATTTTGAAACGGCTCGAGACAGGTGGAGATCGGTGCACTCACCGGTGAATTTAGAAAAGCGCCCATACGCAGCAGGTAAAACCGGGAATGTCCCGGTACATTAACATGCAGTATAAGCAACGGGCAATTTTTACGGCTAGTGTATGGGCGGGTAAATAACCTTGCAATACTTTTACATTAGGTAAGTGATGTGTCTTAAAATTTTAAAATGTAGTAACGCCGAAGCGTCCCCCACCCGCTCACGAAAAAAACCGCCCAATAAAAAAAAAATTTGGACTGGGCCCACCCAGTTTTGCACTTCTAGTTCCGTGCTTGTTATCTATTCTCTTGACTTTTAATGATGTTTGTTTCATATAATCTGAACAAAAGAATGATATTGTATGATATTTTTATAATTCCAAAAGCTTGACTTACATATTAGTAAGATAAAATAAAAGTGTCAGAAATATATAAAGGTTAGGTTAATTTATTGTTATCAAAAATTATTAATTAGATAAATATTTAGTTTGGTGGTAACATTATTTACTTTTACGTACTTATTCCAGATTATATAGATGATTATAAAGTAGATAGGTAACAAGGCTGTTTATTCTTTTTGTTATAAAGAGTCTGGATTGAGATAAGATTTTTAACAAAAAGAAAATTATGGCAATACTCAATATGATCGTTTGTTTATTTTTATTACAGGTTAGATAGCTAATCTTAACTACACTTGAATGTCGCCAAAAGTTTGTAGTTATAATATGTGAATGATGTTAGAATACTGTTAAGGCGCAGGGTGCGTGATTAGGCGAGCCTGGCTCGGCGAGTCACGAAACACGCGCCGTGTGACATAGGCAACTTGGCATGGCTTGCGACTCGGGAGACGTTGCTCGCGTCGGCTCGCGTCGGCTCGCGTCTTCCATCTAGTTGTCGGTAACTGCGCCTGAAGATCAGTCATCAGTCGATCCATGCAGTTTTGACGAGCCTACAATCCACAACCCCACACGAAATCTGCATTGGTCACGCGCCGTATTGACACATCTGGCTCGCTATCCGTTACACGGCGCGTGGTTTGCCGAACCACGCACCAGGTTCGTGGATCGGCGAACCACGCGCCGTGTAACTGCGCCTTTAGTTTACGATTTGATGCACTTAAACAATCGACGATCCAGTTTTCAAAATTGTTATTGTTTTTTCGATGTTGCTATAAACATTTTTATATACGACTAACAAATAATATGAATATTAAATGGATGATTTATGGTATATAATGCCATCGATTAATCCCACAGGTAGGTAATTATGATGAGTGAATTCTGGTCATTATACCCCCTCGTGTACCAGTCAGAAAATAATTCATGAATCAGTCTTAGACCAGGCTAGATAAGATAACAAAATAATTCGTTACAGCAAACTGATTGCAGAATATTTTAGAACAGATCACAAGTAAAGAAAGAGAAATAATCCGAACCACCTGCGGTTATCTGGGGTGACTGGGGTGGGTGAAAAACGGTTTTTTGCGATTTATGGCTTAACTTTGCATCCTATCGAAAAAAGTTAACTATAAAAGTTGTAAGTAATAATGAGATCTACAACTTTTGTGCAGAGCATTTTTATCCTAACCTCAAAATTTTTCGAGATACACGCAAAAAACCCTTTTTTCGATTTTTTATTTTTCTTCCACAAAAATAATTCGATTTAGCTCAAACTTGGTGAAAGTATACCTTTTGGTGTCCCACATAAGCACTGTTCCGAAAAAATGCCCTTTTTCGTTGTATGTTTTTTAATTATTGTCAAAAATTTGTTATTATTTATTACAATTAATATAATTTTGTAATATCAATGTATGCTACAAACAATAAGTAAAATAATTGATAATTAATTACGTTCCTCAACCATGTTTGATATATTAAACAAACAAAAAAGTATGATCTTGATTTCTATGCCTTCTATTGTAACGGTATTGGTACGGCGTATAAATGACCGCATTTTTATTTATTTGATAATCTAAATAAATTTACTTTTAATTGATTGTTAATAACTTTTAAATTGTAAAAATTGATAAAAATTGCTTTGTTAATTTTAATTATTAAACATAATATAAATAACTTTTTGTAAAAGTAATAAATGTACTTTTTAAAACTAAGGACTAAGAAAAGGCAAATATTATGTATATACCCACATACACATACATCCGCCCATATAAAACCAATTGCTATCTCATAAAATTTGGAAAAAGAGGAAATAAGATTTTATCGTATTGCGAAATTTATTTACAGAAGTTGTTTTCAGTTGGTCACCTATATTATTGTATTGAGATTGCGTTATATACAAATGACTGTACTTTTTGAGTTTAAATACAAATCTGCAACAGCTACTTTGCATCTTTTGCAAACGATATTGCGTAATCTTATCAAGACATGGAAAGTATACTATATTGCAATAATTTAAAATGAGTAGCACAAGATTTTCACACAATTGATAATTTAATTTATAATTTATATTAAGTAATTTTTAATTTTGTGTTAAGAAATTCAAATTCCATCGGAATTAGGCACATTAAAATTGGTAGTTAGGTATTTTTTTTTCTCTCGAGAAGGGGAAACCCACACGGGCTGCCCATCCCAACTTGGAATGGGTCTGAGGGTCAGCCTCTAACTGACTAAAACCCCTTCTCCTAGGGGTCGTCTGTAAAGAATACTCCGACGGCACTGCAGCCTCCTGGGATTATTGTGCTCTCCCTGTCTTGCTGTCTTAGTTTGCACTCTCCATTTTAATACTCCTGTATCACTGACAAGGTGATGCAGGTCTGAAAATGGGCGAGTTATGATTGTCTCCGGATCTGGTTGTATTTGCCCGTAGATATTATAACTCACTCTACCCATTTTTCCTGTGCCGTTGGCAGCAAGTCTGAGAAAATTGGCAGAGTGGTAGTTGCCAGGTCCATTATCTTCCCCGTTGATATTATATCCTGCAGTCCAGACCCTGCACTTGTATAATATGCTTTGTCAGCAACGGCTTCGCTACACAGCGTTCCTCGCTGGACACCACCCCAGTCAAGTCCTCGTCGCGCGCGATGTCGCTCTACTTCGGTACTCTGTTCCGCAACAGCCTCGCCACGCGGTGTCCCTTGATGGCCCATAACCCCGTCAAGTCCACACCGCTAGCGACGTTGCTTCACTTCGCACCCCTGCATCACTTTAGTGAGGACCGCTGTAGCCTCCTCATTGTGATGCAGTTTTGTCTGGAATGGGCCTATTTTCCCATTCCTTCAACTTTTTGAAGGTTGCTCCACCAGGCTATGCTCCTTGTCAGCAACGGCCTCGCTACGCGACATTCTTTGATGGTCCGTCACCCCAGTCAAATCCTCGCCGCTTGAGACGTTGCTTCACTTCGCATCCCTGCATCACTTTAGTAAGGACTGCTGTGGCCTCCTTACTATGATGTAGGTTTATCTGCACCTTAAGCTGGAATAGGCCTATTTTTCTCCCCTATCCTTCCTGAAGGTTACCCTCCCCTGGCTCGGGAACCAGACGAGAGGCTCGAGCGCTTTGGAAGGTCCTTGGTGTTGACCGAAGTCACGGACATCCTCTCCCTCAGCTCCTTCACCTCCCGCACTACGCTCATGGACTTTGTTATGGGGGTCTGCACAGAACATGCTGAGGAACCCCCTCCCTCTCCACGAGTAAGGGGAAAGGATGGTCACCACGCACGGAGCCCCTTACATACGTGGAAGGCATTTATACAACGGGGTGCGCCTATGCCCCGAGGTTTGTCGCTAGTGGTCGGGCTCCCCCCCGACCATGCGTCCCATCGGCGCGCACAATACCTTGGGATTGGGGAAGTTTTTATGGTGGTACTTTATCCACGTGGTTAGGGCGGTGAAGCCAAGACCCCCGTACCCCCCGGAGAGACCGCCACTCCAAGCGGTTTACGGTATGTGAGCTGGTCAGCGACGTGGTTTTAGCCGGGGTGGACTGGGTTATTAGCCCTACCCCCCAGCAGTATGACCACGTTAACCCTACTCCTCGCGGAGTCTGGTCGTTCTCCTATCCGCCACCTGGAGACGCGCCTGGCAGGTGCTCAACCCCCCACCCTCGTGAAAGGATGGTACCAGGTAGTTAGGTATTTTAGTAGGACATAAGATATAATAGAGTTCAATTTGCTGTCCTAAAAACTGATGGATACTTTTGCCCACCCACTAGAGAATTAATTTAATTATCACCAAAATACTTTTAAGAATAACAAAGTAAATCGGCGCGGTAGCTCAATCGGTTAAGGCGTATTGAGTGGCGAATATGCTGATCGACTGCCTACCGCGCCCTGGGTTCGACCCCCAGCCCCGGTATTGACAACACCGGTGGATGTGGATGTATGTCTGCGTTTTTCCAAATGTGTAACCCCCTTCCGCACAGCCTTGGCTATGGATTTGGGGGTTGTCTACTATCTGTGATGTGTTTATGTTAAAAAAAAAAAAAATAGGGATGTGTTATTTCTCGCTATAGTTTCATTTACGAATATATTTAAACGCCATGCAAACTCCATAAAGATCAATTGAAATTGAAAGTTAAAAATAATTGAGGAATAATCTAGGTACTTCATGGAAATTTTAAGTAGTACAATTCTATTTACTTGGTCTATTCCGATGTAATATATAGGCTTATTACGGTGAATCATTAGTTATTTCTCAATAACTCTTATTATCCAATATTGGTTATTGACAAAAAATATCAATAATAAAAAAAATGCGTATTATGGTGCACATATTGAAAAGCAGTAACAGATATTGAAAATCTTTTAGATATATGTTTTTGATTACTTAAGAAGATAGATGTATACGAACTACCAACTCACTGAGAATATAGGGATTTTGCGCTGAATTAACTATACAAGAAAAAAATTACGTAGAAAATCAAATTCAGCAACTTGTCCCCACAAAATGCAAAGTTCAGTATGACAATGATTAATGACAAAGTTTGCGACGCGATTTCGGAATCATTCTCAGCACAGGCATATGTAATATTTGTAAGGCAACCCCCAAAGAGATGAACAACATACAAAAAGTTCTTGAGAAAGAAGTAAATGAAGAAACTTTGAAGTTTGGGCTATCGTTTCTTCATGCATGGATACGATTTTTTGAAAGTCTGTTAAGTACATTATCTTTTAGACCAAATCTTAAAAATTGTCAAGTACGTGGTGTAGAAAATAAAATAGTATTTGAGGAACGGAAAAGAAGAATACAAAGAGTTAGGTTGCTGGTGGATATTCCAAAAAGTAGCGGCAGTGGGACAACAAATGATGGTAATACCGCCAGAAAATATTTTCCCTCCGTATTTGCTTCCATAACAGGAATTGATGAGACACCTTAATAAAAAATTTAATGCTGCTGAATATGTCGCCAATTCCAAAGCCTTTAACAAATACGCCATAGAAACTTATATTGAGAAGAACTCATGGTACTATAAGTATACATGCTGGCTTCAGTACACAAGATAGTGGTGCATAATAATCAAGGAAGCAATTTTGCCGATTGGACGAAGCACAGGAGTCACGCAATAAAGATTTGAAGAATTTTAGACAAACGCATACACGTAAATTTTCTAGAATATCTGCCAATCCGGACCTATTGAACCCATTATTATACTCTTCGCAACTACGCAAACGAATAGTATATTGCATTTGCTCGGCACATTTCTAAAACTGGAAATATCGCTCGCAGACAAAACATTTTCATATCATTGTGTTAGTGAACGAATTCTGAACAACTTTTAAAATGTCCGTCTGTCCGTCCGTCCGTCCGTCCGTCCGTCCGTCCGTCCGTCCGTCACGTTTCTTGTAAGCACGATGACTCAAGAAAGAAAAATCCGATTGTACTGAAATTTTGACAGTAAGTTAGAGTTAGCTAGGGGAAGAACCCTATTGTTTTTTAACAAAATCGATCAGTAAATAAAAATGTTATTAATGATTTAAACTTGAAATTTTTTTTTTTGATTTTTATGTCTTTCTAAAAGTTTACATTTTTTTTTAATTTTTTTTTCGTGTTAGGTAGTTCTTACGCTTTTGACTCGGAATCCAAGGGTCCCAGGTTCGAAACCCACATGAGGTATGGTATAGTTTTTTTAATTTTAATTTTATTTTACACTGAGTCTTTCAACAAACATTATTTACAAAAAACTGCGAAGAGTATCCTATAGAATGTGTAACAATTATATAGAAAGTTTAGTAAACCGGAGAAGAGTACGTTTTTAGCTTGTTAATTACATCGGATACTCTTATTTTCTCCTTGCGACAGCTACCCCCAAAAAGAGTACATCTGTATGCCCTGAATAAGTGTTGTTTTCTTTACTAGAAATACCATCAGTCCAGGTATCATCATTTACAGAAGTAGATCCAGTAAGTAATGGAACATCAAAAACCTCTTTCTCGGAAGAGGAAAGCGATAATAACGTTCAGTTCAATCATCGGAATTAGTAGGTGCCTGGTTATAATAAAATTATATTTATTTATATCTTTAATTTTTATTTATATCTATTCACATATAAATGGAAAAAAGTTTATCTGAAAGTTTCTTGCTCTTACTCCAAATCAAGGTGTATTAAATAGGTGATGCGACGACAACCCTCACAGTGGCTTCGTAAGTGCTTACTTTGTACATAATGTAATAGATGTCAGGACCAATAAGATCTCTCATTACTTACTCATAAAAAGATAATTTTACAGGTTCTGGGCATACGTGCATACAGTGTTGCATACATTCCCGGCCTTTTGTTTTTGTTTAGTGAAACAAGAGTCCAGTGACATCTGACATTAAGTAGCTAAATTAAAACATTGAAAGAATATATATGCAACACTACATGCAGCATGGCACGCATCGTCACAGCTAACCTTAAAAATATATATTTCTTAAGATTTATAAGTATTACGTAGCTATTATTAAAATTTCTGCCTGGTTCCTGTACTTTCAACCAAAATAAAGTTCAACGTAATGTGTATGAAGTTTTAAATAGTTTGTCACAATAAAATAAAACACTTTTTGCAGGTTAGGAATCTAACCTATAATTAGCAGTCTATTTTTATTAATCAACAATATTGAAAAATTATTTGCGTGGATTTTTAAATATTTGCTTGGAGCCAGTATGGCTCCAAGCAAAAATGCCTATACAAACATTAAAAATGAGAATAAACGAAAAAACCTTAAAATTTGAGGTTATGTTAGTTATACGATGCACATGCCCAGACAATTATAGGACCTTATTGCTCGCGCCATCTACTAAAGTGAATATAAACCATGCACTTATGAAGCCAATATTATAATAGGAAAGTACCGTATGTCGGACCACCTATTTAATACACCGTGCCCCAAATTATGGCTATTTAAAAACAAATAAACATTTTTGGTGTTGATCAAATTTCTACCCTTCAAAAACCACCCCTGACACTTAGGATTTTTGTCATTATTTTTTATTTTATATGAATGGTGTCTAAGATTAAAGTATAATGTGAATGTGGGTAAATTTTTCCTATTTTCCACCCCTGACACATAAAATTTTGTTTATTATTTTTCCTAATTGTCTAAATGCTTTCGAAGACATTTAAAGCAAAATCCAAATTTTATATTATTTTTTCTTAGTTATCTAGATGAATTTAAAGACATTTAAATTATAAAGCGAATTTACTCCAACTTTCAAACTTTCGCTCCACTGTGCACTTGTTTAGAAGTTTTCTGGTGCAGTTAAAGGATTGGTGCATTTTCGTCCATTTTTGCTGTTTAAAATATACCTAGTTTGTAAAATACATACCTATCGAATTAAGTATTATTTATACATTTCATACCCATTTTGTATTGCACAGATTAAGAATACAAAGTTAAGAGCCATTTTTTTAATTTAAAAAAGATTAACACAATGAATAAATACTAATTCAGACTACTGAAATCTAATCTAAAAACTTTCAATATCCAATTATCTGTTATTGATACTACACACTAAAAAAAAATTGTTTAGAGCAAACAAAAATTTTGTTGCCTATATACAAAGCAATTTCTTGACTGATATTAATAAATTTTTGTTGCTTCAAACAATCTTGTTTGGAGCAACAAAAATTTGTTAACATCAACGAAGAAATTGCTTTGTATATACGCAACAAAATTTTTGTTTGCTCTAAACAATTTTTTTTTAGTGTGTATCACCATAATACCAATTATTACTTATTTTCTAATAGTCTGTTATATTTCAATAATCTAAATAATAATCTGTTATTGAAAATAACTATTATGCACCATAATACTAAAATTGATTTTTAATTATCTGTCATTGCTTATTTTTCAATAAACTGAAAATAACCAATAACTAATGATCACCGTAATAAGCCTGAATAGAATAAATGATTCATATATCATACATTATGATACTAGTTACTAAACAAACATTGATTTCGTTCCTGAAGTAAAATTTGTTTGGATGAATTGTGGAACTTAATTATCTCCTGAATTATTTTGCGATTTGACAGGCACTAACATTGCAAATGCTTTGATGTAAAATACTTCTATGAAAAGAAATCAGTTAGTGTTCAACAAAGATGCTCTCTATCTTTATGTTAAATAATCCTTTTTGATAAGATAACTAAATGACTATTTGAGTATTAATTAGTTTTGTACTTGCCAACTGCACAAGTACCCATATACCGAAAGCTAGTTAAATACTATAAAACAGTTTACAATTAACATAAATTTGTTACAGGTAGACAGTAGACGATGCAAATTATATCGTTTTCAGTATACTAATGTATGCTCGACAATATGGAGAAACGAAAAGAAAAAGAAGAATTTGTTCCTCCTGATGGTGGATATGGTTGGATAATAGTGTTTGCTAATATTTTAATAAATGTAAGTGTTAAATATATTATTTTAATTTTTATCTTAAATTATAAACTATCAAGATATTATCAAATGATAAATACCTAGTTTGTTATATTTTTTTCAATTTATGTCCATCTAAGAGGTCCTTCTTGTCCTTCTTGAATTATTATAATTTATACGAACCAATGTCCTACAGTTCGGCTAGTTTCTGAGTTAAAGGGTGTTGAATTAAAAAAATAATGTTCTATGTTTATTTGTATTTTGAAAACCTTTTGATTTATTTACTGAATATTGGAATGCGGTGGCAATAGTTCTAGTACTGACTTTTGTAATTGTTTAAAAAATTTTGATATTTCTATAGGCTTAAACAAAAGTAATCATATCTGGTTTTAATAAGGACATAATGGTTCGCTACTGTTTTTTTTAAGTTTTTTGGAACAATTTGCTAATCCACAATTAAAAGATCAAAAATATTACCTTTTATGTTATTTTTAAGAGTAATGCATAAATAACAAGGCGTCTCATAGAAATAACGCCGATTTTTACGAAATAGCAATTTCTTAAAAATGTTTAAGAAATTAAACTTTTATTTATAATCTCGTGGGATTCTTATCTTTGATTATAAACGAGAGATTTATTTAGCAATTTTTTTTTTTTTCGATGCAAATGTTTTCATGATAATACGTCGAGTCTAGAGGTGTATTTTACTGAATAATTTACTGAATTCCAGAAAAAAAAAGCATCATGAAAAGTAGTTAAATAATTTATTTTAAGGAAAAAAATTAAGAATTTAGAGTATTCTAAGAGTTCGTCTGTCAATAACCATACTATTGTGACAAAATAACATCGTTTTACATTACTTATTATGGCTTCAATAATAATTGTAATTAATGCTACAATTATTAAAGTATGAGGAATCGAATTATTTCCTTTTAGTTGAATATTTAAGTTTTTCTTCATTTTGTTAATCGCATTTTCATAGCGTTCTTGATTCAATTGAAGACAGGGTCTAATAGACAAGGCACTATCATGTCCAGTTATTTTTATTAGCTCTTAATGCTCAATCTCAACTCTATTAAGATTTATTACATCTGCGGCCCTGATGCTATACAAGATATTTTTAAAATACATCCATATATTCAGATCTGTGAATACTCTCTTCCTGATATACGCAAATGTAAATGAAAATTATTCACGTATACAAATGCTCTTACAAACGTCTAAAAATAATCGAGAAAATAAATTTTGAATATTGCAAAAAATTATCGAATTATCGATTATGTGGTGATCTTTTTATATGTAACTCTGACATGGCGGCATATCTTTCTCCCTGGTAACATTGAATTATTTTGTTTTTACGTGTTTAACAATGGCGAATTTTACAAACATTGTATGAACAAACATTGTGCTTTGCTGTGATGCTGCCGGGGAAAATGCACGTCAGGCTCCTTAATTTACCAGCAACGATTTCCTAACATGCGTTTTCCTGATAAACGAACCTTTGTGTCAGCTGTGCTACATTTAAGAGACTATGTATGTTTTCAAATAAGTGTTATCTATCATTTACTTCAAAAAATAATATATCAACTTTGTGTTTTAGCATAAATGCAACCTTTGTGTGTGTTCATTTTCAATTTTATTTATAAATTCATTATTTTGTGCAGACTTGGCAATGGTGTAATAAAAGTAAACCACTTACGTTGTGACCGTCGATACTGAACGAAATAAAAAAAAATTGTTTTTTAAAACCTTTAAATACAAAAGTGGCATTGGTCTTCACATCACATAAGAACCCACTGATTAAAATATATGGATATATTTTTCGAAAAAATTATTAAAAAAAGATTATTGAGCTTCCTAAACAGGTATAAAATAATTTCAGATAAACAATATGGATTTAGGGAAAATAGGTCTACCCAAGATGCGATATGTGATTTAACCTCTAAAATCTATGAGCCTTTAGATAAGATCGAACCAGCCTTGGCAGTCTTTGTTGTCCTTGCAAAGGCGTTTGACACCGTGTACCATGATAAGCTACTCCAAAAACTTTATGCTGTCGGTATCAGAGGAAAACTCTTCAACTTCTCAAAATCTTGAAGACAGAACTAATTATGTTTCAATACAAGAAGTATATAGTAATTCCAAAATAGTCATGTATGGAGTCCCACAGGGAACCGTACTAGGACCTTTACTATTTACGGTATACATAAATGACCTATTGAGCTTGAACAGTTTAGGGAAAATAACAAGCTTCGCTGGTGACACGGTTATATTATATAAAGGTAAAACATGGAATTCCTTACGGGCTGACGTACAAAAAGACTTTTCCACAATAATAACATGGTTTAACAATAACAAGGTTTAACACTAAACTCGGACAAAACAAAATACGTAGCATTCACTTCATACAAAGCCAGTTTACCACAATATAAATCCATATCGATACAAATAAATCATGATGCTATAAGTCTGAAAGAAAGTGATAACGTCAAATACCTAGGTATCATTATAGATTGTCATTTAAGATGGGATAAACAAATAAACTTCATTGTAAAAAAAATCAGGAGGATTATCTCAAAAATAAAATATCTAACCGACTTTCTAGAATTTCGCGACCTTAGAACAATATATTTTTCCCTAATTCAAAGCCATATAAATTACGCAATTTTAGCTTGGGGGGGGGGGGGGAGTTAATAAGAACTACTTACACTCATTAGATGTAATGCAGAAATGGTGCCTAAAAATAATTTTGAAAAGAAAATATACGTACTCGTCTGATTTATTGTTTTCTTAAAATGTTTGTTTTCTTAACCGCTTCTCAAGTCACCGAAGTAACTCCTTGAAAATCCAGAATGAATTTGTGTTAGGTAAAGAGAAACGAGGCCCTACAGCTTATAGTGGAGTCCGAACCACTTCTTGGGGATAATTTTATAATTAAAATTATTTCGCGATGAGCAGGGATTGAACCTGCTTCGCTAGGTACGCCAGTATGCAAGCTAGACGTGCTAAACCACTGAGCTACCGTCCCCTACAATTTATTGTTGTATAAAGAAGCAAAAGTGCTGGATGTGCGTCAGTTGTTTGGTTTAGCCATGTGTTCTGAAATATTTAAAAACAAAAAACTTCTAAATTTTTCCGAACATCAGTATAACACCAGGTCAAAAACTGCGTCTATTTCTAGAAACATAAAATGCACTAAAACAGTAGGCCAAAGATGTTATATATATACCTTTGCTCCAAAATGTACTCCGCATTACCGCAGGATATTAAAACTCTAAACAGTCTCCATTCATTAAAAAAAAGAATTAAACAATGGTTGTTTGATGCACCTAGAAATGTATTGCATGCGATAATAGACAAAACATATTATTATGCCTAGTCTTAATCATTAACCGTGTTAGCTCTTGCTGTGATATATTCTGGGAAAGTCAAAAATAATTTTATGTTCCGGATTGTACCACCCCAAAAAAAAAAAAATCAGTTTTGTTTGCGTAGTTAAGAAATTAAGTATATTTATATGAGTGAAAAAATGAATTTATTTTACGTTATATAATCGATGTTAAAATAAGAAAAACAAAAATACTTAAGATAATATTAAAAAAAAAATGTAAAGAAATAATATGAAAAAAAATATATGTACATATATTTAAATTTAACTAAATAATGCCATATTATAAATAGATTTTGGTAGGTTTTAGCTCACAAACAAGTACTCGCAGTCCATGACGTGTGAGTGCTTCGTGAGTCGACTACACGTTTGTTTATTTATTATTATTATTATTATTATTAAAATGTCATAGGCTATTGTTGCCTTTATTTATGAATAACCGTTATTATTATTATTATTATTATTATTTGAAAAATACCCTGTAGTTTTTAGTTTCATTACTTTTGTGTCTGAGCCAATCAATCCTGCCCCTATTTTATTCTAGTTAAAAAGCTCGCAATGAACTATTGGCGATTATTTGTACCACTTTGGGCCAGGATTTTTCCAATACTGCACCGGCATTCACTGCATAACTTCTTAAAGATTTACAAGAAACCAAGAATATGTGGTTCCAGCACCATGGTTGTCCAGCACATTATGCAAATATTTTTCATAAAATTTCTTGTTTTCTAGTTATAGAGCTGTGCTACTGTTACATACAATACTTAATTACTCGAAAACAATGATTCTAGACAAAAAAGTAATTGAAATAAAAGTTGTTTTTTTTTCACGTAGAATACAAATCTTTTTTTTTTAAAAGAAACGATGAAACTTTTGTCTGACACATATTTTTCGAAAATGTTTTATTTTCAAGTAATTCGCGTTAGCTATGCCCCACCTGATTTACCTGAATTTTAAAAATTCATATTCGAACATTTATTTCCCGTGCATTTTTGCGCTCTTCCCTAGCATGTCGAGAACATGTGATTGGATTATCTACTAGTAGGTTTATCTGTGTTAATCTTTTCTTAAAAAAAAACAGTAGAAATTTGACAACTTCTCTACCACGTCAACCAAGCCCATGAGACAAATTGAAAAAAAAAACTTTTTGTAAATTTTCTGGATGCTTTCTTAATAAAATATAAAAAATTGAGAAACACCAATTACGGTAACATTCTCCCTCATATGCACGCTGTTAAGCTGATCTGCGATATGTGTATCTAACTAACGTAATTCCTATTAACACGATGCAGATCTAGGCGATGGACGAATAAACAAATCGATTCGTATGCTCATATTTTTTGTACCTTGTAGTTCGGGTAAAGGTCATTTTTAAATTCATCGGCGTCTGCCCCATTTAAGCTGCCAATTAGATCGTCTGTCGTTATGAATCGGTGTAATTTAGTGTTTCCTCTATCAAGTGTGTGATTCGTTTTCGTCTAACTTGTAATTCGGATTTCGGTCATTTATATGAATTTTCCGCGTCACACCCGTCATAACGATGCTACTAAGTTTAGGCACATCGGCGCACAGTAGTATATGTAATTCAGTTTTGCTGCCTAAGTTTCGTTCTTCAAAATGGCCGATTCAAAATTTCGGTCAGAATAAGGAAAAAAGGTGAACAATTCAATGAAATCATCGTCTAAGTTTGGAATTCAGTAAAAATGATGTTTAACTGAAATTATGTGTTTGGATGTATACATTCATTATATAAGTAATTTTAGTACAAATATTTTCAAAATTTAAAATAGGAAATCCAATATGGTGCCCAATGTGGCCAAAGGATCAAAAATCACTTTAGAACTATTTTTTGTGCTATTGCGTTATTTTTTTTAAAATACTTGGAAAGGAGTCCATGTGGCTACAGTTTCGTGGACACAAGCCTGCATCTATGTTATTATTTGACGGATCGTTTTCTAATTTGGGCAGACCACATATACCATGGTAGTGCATATTTAGAACCTAATAGAATACACTTTAATCATAGGCGTGCGTTGCAGGAAATAAATAAAGGGGCAAATTTTTACGATTTTTTATTAGCGAATCGGATAGAAAAAAATCGATGTCATATTCTTATTTATCACCCTCGAAAATATATCTGAAACAAGTTTCATCCAAATCCTATGCAGGGTTGCTCAGAAAATAAAGAAATATGTTTTCTCCCGTATGTAATTTCATGTTAACATTGTGTCCCATTTACTTCTTCTTTATAGCATGCGTACTACAAAAAAAAATAACACACAGAAACATCACATAAATGTATTAACAGAAAAACAATTGACATTAAGAATACATTTGTGGTAATGATAAATCGTTGAAGGAATTATATGAAATAATGGAATTTTTATTCTTTTCATTTGTCATCATAACTTAATTAATTAATTATACTAATGAATTCTTCTAACTTCAGCATAACCGCCATCTAATGTGATGCATGCTTCTACTCTTTTTCTAACATGACGAATCACTTTTATCTGTTCGTGCCTTGTGATACTTTGACATGCCTCTATAATTCGTTGCCGCAATTCTTCCACAGTACGAGGCCGATTAACGTATACTTTATTTTTTATGTTACCCCAAAAATAGAAATCCATCGGGGTGAGATCCGAGGATCTTGGAGGAAACTCATGTAATGGGCTACGGGGACCAATCCACTTCATAGGAAAATTGGTGTCAAGCCAATTTCTAACCATACGAGAACTATGTGCTGGGGCACCGTCTAACAAAAAGTAAAGGTTTTCGCTCACGTTTAACGGTAAATTATCAAGAAAATCCATAATTTCTGTTTCTAGAAAATTCAGAAAATTTTGATCAGCCAAATTCTGAATAAAAAAAAGTCCAATAATTTGTTGATTTAAAATAGCACATCACTTTGAATAAGTATTGATTTTTACTGTTAATTATCCAATGTGGGTTTTCTGACGCCCAGTATCTCATATTTTGGGTGGATCTTACACCATTTGATGAAAAAGTAGATTCGTCACAATAGATTATATTTTCCAAAAAATCTCTGTTGTTCAAAAATTCACCCTGCATCCAAAGTGCATAATCCAATCTTCTTTCAAAATCTCCTTCTAAGAGTGTGTGTAATATTTTAGGCTTAAATGGTTTTATGTTATTTTTTTTTAGACATCTTATTATTTCTTTGTTTAGATTTAAGTTCAGAGAAGCTTGTCTTATACTTAATTTTGGATTATTACGAAATGCTTGCAAAATTCTGTTTTCATTTAATTTATTATGATTATAATTTGTTGGTCTTAATATTGTAACGTTTCCAATTTGATTAAAAATTCGATTAATCTTAGCTATTGTGCTTAAACTTACTGGAGGCCGGTCATTAAAAGTTCTTGCTGCTTCTCTTACTGTTATATTTTCTCCTACAATTCTAATAATCTCAACTTTTTCAGCAAATGATAAACGATTTTCTGGCATTGTATTAGAAATCACAATTATTTGAAGTCTAAATTCAACACTAAAATGTAAACTACTTAGCTTATGTCACAATATGACATTTCGACAAATAAAGCCATTCCATGGCACCATTGGATTTTGCATTATAATTGCAAGCAGTAAAGATTGATAAATTATTGTTTTATTATTTTTAGAATTCCCTTTTAATTTGCTCTTACATTGTGTACTAAGTAAATTAGTTGCTAAAAAATCTCATGACAATTCTTATGATTAGAGTAAAAAAGCAGCGAGAGTTCTTAATCATCGATATGCTTAACCGTCCTTCTAGTTAGTTTTAACAGATTATCTAAAAAGGGAATAACGAAAGAAAATTGAAATATTTCTTTATTTTCTGAGCAACCCTGCATAGGATTTGGATGAAACTTGTTTCAGGTATGTTTTCGAGGGTGATAAATAAGAATATGACATCGATTTTTTTCTGTCCGATTCGCTAATAAAAAATCGTAAAAATTTGCCCCTTTATTTATTTCCTGCATTGCACGCCTATGATTAAAATGTATTCTATTAGGTCCTAAATATGCACTACCATGGTATATGTGGCCTGCCCAAATTAGAAAACGATCCGTCAAGTAATAACATAGATACAGGCTTGTGTCCACGAAATTGTAGCCACACTGTATATGTTTATGAAATCTGTCAATTCTGATCTAATGGTAAATTGACGATTTTGACAGTTGACAGCTGCCAACAAGCTGTCAAGTCAACATTAACAATTCACAAACTTGAAATAAACTATAATAATGATCTTGAAAAATATTTTCTGGTTGCTGTATATTTTGACGTCAGATTAAGAATTTTTACAGTTGAGAGTTGTCAAATCAGTGTTATAATAATTTTATAACTTTATGGTTTTGAGGTCGCTGAATTCATATTTTAAGTAAGATTAACGATTTTGGCAGCTGTCAACTAGCTGTCTGATGAACATTGAGTAATATACATATTTTGCATTAATTTTTTATACTAAAAACCAAGAAAAATTACAATGAGGAACCAAAAAAAAAACTTTTATTACAAATTGAACCTTCTTTCTCAATTTCATAAAAGCCAGTTGACAGCTGCCAAAATCGTTAATCTTGTTTAAAATTTGAATTCAGCGACCTTAAAACCATAAAGTTATAAAACTATTTCAAGTTTTCAATAATTAATGGTAATTTGACAATGTTTTGACAGCTGTCAACGGTAATAATTCTTAATTTGACTTCAAATTTAAATATTATAGCAACTAGAATAATATAACAATATTTTTTAAGATCACTATTATAGATTATTTCAAGTTTTTGAATTTTTATTGTTGACTTGACAGCTGTGAATTGTCAAAATCGTCAATTAACCCTTAGATTAGAATTGAGAAAATTCAAAAACATATATACGGACTCCTTTCCAAGTATTATCTGATCCCACTATGGTTAGTAATGCTTTTAACACACATTTCGATGATAAACTCAATAAGTTGCTCGAAACCATTCCTGAAAGTAACGCAATTCCGGCTAATAATATACTGTAATATGTTGCAACCCCTTAAAAATTTAAGGTTATGTTGGTTACTAAAAAGTAGGCAGACTTCAACAGATCGAATGTCAGAATGAATGTAGTGTATTTGCACCTACTCGAAAAAGAACCTACCAGAAGATTCCAAAGTGACATCTGGAATTATCGAGAGAATGGTGGCGTCATCACAGAACAATCGAGATCTGTCATTTTTAGGTATAAAAGACCGATCGCATTCTCGGCGAGTAGTTCAGAAGTTCAGAAAGTATAGAAAGTGAGGTTAAGAGTTCAAAAAGAAACAAAGTGATAAACATTGTGATTTTTAGTCAGTAAAGTGTATTTAAATTAACAATAGTATTGTGAAGTATCCAGTAAATATTTAATAAAGTGTGTTAGTGGACATCTCTTGTTATAATTTTTGGAACCCACGGAATTTGCGAGGGTGGTTTCCTAAGGGTGGAAACACGTTACAAATTGGTGTCAGAAGCGGAATTTTATGACAAGAGGAGCTCTGAAGTTGTGCTGGAGTGTTCGAGAAGTATTCTCGAGGTTTAGTGCTAACACAGGACTAATTTACTGGACATTGTTCGAGGGTTATTTGCGGACAGAGAAATAGTGTTAAGTGCATTTTTGAGACGTTGTAGAACATTTTATTAGGACACTAGTGTAATAATTAAATCCTTTAAACTGAGTAGTGATAGAGACACTGAAAAAGACTCATTTTTTGTGTTAGTGCGTGGAAATTACTAGAACTTTTCTATTTGGACATTAGTGGAGATTATTAAATTCTCTGAACTGGATAGTGACAAAAGCTCTGGATAAGACTTTTTCGTGCTATTTCGAGATTTGTCTGAAAAGTTCCATTACCGATATTGACGTGACAGTTAAATTTATTTTATTTTAATTTCGTCGTATGCCCGTAACAACAAGAAGTATGGCATCCGATAAACAAATACAGGACTTATTCGAACAATTCCAAAAAATGATGGCGCAGCAACGGCAGGAAGACAAAGTAGAACAGGAGAAAAAACGTCAAGAGGAAGAAAGAAGACGTCAAGAAGAAAGGGACGAATTAAAGAAAATGATGGAAGATCAGGAAATAAGACGTCAGAAAGAAAAAGAGGATGAAGAAATAAGACGTCAGAAAGAAAAAGAGGATGAAGAAAGAAGACGTCAGAAAGAGAAAGAGGATGAAGAAACAAGACGTCAGAAAGAAAAAGAGGATGAAGAAACAAGACGTCAGAAAGAAAAAGAGGATGAAGAAGGAAGACGTCAAGAGGAAGAAAGACGACGTCAAGAGGAGAAGGAAGAACAAGAAAAGCGACGTCAAGAAGAAAAAGAAGAGCAAGAAAGAAGACGTCAAGAAGAGAGAGACGAATTAAAGAAAATGATGGAAAATCTGGAAATAAGACGCCAAGAAGAAAAAGAAGAACAAGAAAAACGCCAGGAAGAATTAAGGAAAATTCTGAGCGATCAAATAAAAACACAACAGGACGCAATCATTTCTGTCAATGAAGAACTAAAGAGTGAAATCAAGGAGGAAGTAAGCGAAGTCAAAGGGGAGGTAAATGAAGTTAAAGAGAAAGTAAACAAGTTCGAAGAAGAAGTCAAAGGAGAAATAGACCGGCTTAAACGACAGTTGAGAGATAGAGGAAGCCAGCAGGTGGTATCATCGGGTCAGCGACTAAAACCTCCTTCTTTTGACGGCCAAAGTTCCTGGACGACGTACAAGAGGCAGTTTGAGGCAGCAGCATGTGCGAACAACTGGGATAACGAGGAAAAGGCCATGGCATTAGTTCTGGCATTAAGGGGCCAGGCCTCAGAGTTGCTTCAGACTATCCCAGTGGATAAACAAAGGGACTTCAAAGTCTTGGAAGCTGCATTGGACTTGAGATATGGCGACCAACATCTCGCCCAAGTATACCAAGCCCAGCTAAAATCACGAACACAAAAGGCTGGAGAGAGTTTACAGGAATTCGAAGCTGCGATAGAGAGACTGGCACACCTGGCGTATCCGAGTGCACCTAGAGAATTTCAGGAACAATTAGCCGTAGGGGCCTTTTTAGATGGCATAAGGGACGAAGAGGTCAGGCGAGTTCTGAGGCTGACAAGACACCAAAGTAGTAGCGAAGCTTTGGTGCGTGCACTTGAAGTAGAAGCCGCCTACAGAGATACTCCAAGGTCGAGAGTTCGAGCTGTGACTCTCGAAGAATCGCAACCAGAAATGAACCAGAACCCCTTGCTGACTGAGATGCAGAAAATATTCACCAAATTATGCGATAAATTGGATGGCCTAGGAAAGCAGGATAAACAGCAAAATAAAGGAAAGCCGAGTGGTGGTATTAAACGTTACAACTGCGGCAAGGTGGGCCATATGAAACGAGACTGTCGACAGCAGAACTCGGAGAGTCGAGTAAATGCTGTGAATGTTGAAGAAAAGCAGGAAAACTAGAGATAGCCAGCACCAAGGGGGCTGTGCTGGCTAGGGAATGCGGTGCCCCCAGAGAAATAAAGATTTCCCAGCTCCAAAGAATACCAAGTAGTCTGTTGTTGCAAGGATATGTGAATGGAAGAAAATGCGTGTTTACGATTGACACCGGTGCTACGTCATCAATAGTGCGGCCAGGGTTTATATCAGGCTTGCAGATTGACAAGAAGCAAAATGGAGTAATCATTCGGACAGCCACGGGGGACAGGGCTGCGGTCCATGGAGAGGTCAACTTGGAACTGCAGTTTGGACGGTTGAGGTTAAATTACAAGGTCATTGTGGCTGACATTATGGATGATTTCATTTTGGGTCTAGACATCATGGGAGAGCAGGGATTTATTGTTGACGTAGGGGAGCGAGTCTTAAAAATTGGAAATGAGGAATTTATTCTGGCAACCGCAGACGACCAATTCCATAAAGCGAGATTGTTAACAACACAGACGATCAAGATTCCTGCTCATTCAGAACAAATGATCGATGCTGCCTTAGAAGGAAATCCTGGAGGGTACCACCGTGTTGGCCTAGTGGAAGATGACGAATCGATTAAGTCCCTATCCAATATTATTGTGGCGAGAACTTTAACCCGGACTAAAGACAAAATCCCAATTAGAGTTGTTAATTTAAATTCCCACTCGGTGACAATTAAGGAAGGCAAACCGATTGGCTCCTATGAACCGGTCACATGGGTAGCGAGGTGCGAGGAACAAACAGAGGGGAGTTCGTCTACGAAAATAGACCAGGACGTTTTGACCTTGCTGAGTACCCAGTTGGAGCATTTATCTGAGGATGAACGAAGGGAGGCAATCAAGTTCCTAGAAAAGGAAAGTTCAGTATTTGCCAAGAATACAGAGGCCCTTACAAAAACAGACATAGTCCAGCATCGGATAAATACTGGCAACTCACCCGCTGTTCGACAACCACCTAGGAGGCTGCCATTAGCAAAACAAGAAGATGCCTCGGCAATGATAGACAAGATGCTACAAGATGGAGTCATTGAGGAGTCGACGAGTCCCTGGTCATCGCCAGTAGTTTTGGTTGCCAAGAAGGATGGAACATTAAGATTTTGTGTCGATTATCGAAAATTAAACGATGTCACGAAGAAAGACAGTTACCCATTACCACGAATTGACGACACGTTAAGCACGTTGGCAGGCTCACGATGGTTTTCTACGTTAGACCTTAGGAGTGGATACTGGCAAGTGGGGCTTCATCCTGATGATAAAGAAAAGACAGCGTTTTCAGCAGGCAGTGGTCTTTATCAATTTACCGTGATGCCTTTTGGACTTTGCAATGCGCCAGCTACCTTTGAAAGACTGATGGAGTTCGTGCTGCGAGGGCTAACCTGGAGGACGTGCCTGGTTTACCTTGACGACGTGCTTGTTATGGGACAGGACTTTACAGAACATTTGAAAAATCTTCAAGAAGTATTTGGGCGAGTCAGGAATGCCCATCTGAAGTTGAACCCGAAGAAGTGCCTGCTATTCCAGAAAGAAGTCAAATTTCTTGGTCACGTGGTGTCTTCGGATGGAATACAAACAGACCCCGACAAAATTTCTGCTGTACGAGATTGGCCAAGACCATCTAACGTTCATGAAGTACGGAGCTTCCTTGGCCTCTGTACTTATTACAGGCGCTTTGTGGAAGGGTTTGCAGAAATTGCGAAACCATTACACCGGCTGACAGAAGAGAAAGTGCAGTACCAATGGACACCGGAATGTGAAACGGCATGGAGAAAATTGAAGGCAGCTCTATGCACTGGTCCTGTGCTAGCGTACCCACAACGGGAAGGACTTTTTATTTTAGACACTGATGCCAGCAATTCTTCGGTCGGATCTGTGCTGTCTCAAATCCAGAATGGGCAGGAAAGAGTGATCGAGTACTTCAGCAAGGTGCTGTCCAAACCAGAAAGAAATTATTGTGTAATCCGGAAAGAGTTACTGGCCATCGTAAAATCAGTGGACCATTTTCATAAATATCTTTATGGAAGACATTTCAAGATTCGGACCGACCATGCTGCATTAAAATGGCTGTTGCAGTTGAAAACCCCTGAAGGTCAACTGGCTCGTTGGATAGAACGGTTGCAACAGTATGATTTCAAAATAGAACATCGACCTGGAAGATCTCATAAGAACGCAGACGCTTTATCTAGAAGACCATGCAAGGAAGATTGCAAGCACTGCCGCCACGTTGAGAAATTTCAGGGTACGGTGGGCGTCAACACTATTAAAATAGAGGTTCCGGATGATTGGACAACTGAAGCCCTGAGACAAGAACAACTGAATGACACAGAGATTGGGGCTATATTGAGAGCAAAGGAGAAAGGAATTCGACCAGCGTGGAAGGATGTTTCGGACAAGGCAGTTGGATTGAAGGCTTTGTGGGCCCAATGGGATTCACTCAAAGTTATGAACGGGCTGCTAAAGAGAGCTTGGGAAAGCCCGGATGGCAAGGAAGTTGTTATGCGTCTAGTGATTCCCAGGTGTCGAGTACCGAAAGTACTTCAGGAAGTGCATAATGGAGCATCCGGTGGGCACTTCGGCGTTAATAAGACCCTGAATAAAGTACGAGAACGATTTTATTGGGTAAATAGTCGTCAAGATGTGGAAGCTTGGTGTCGCAATTGCAAAATTTGTGCAGCCAGTAAAGGACCACAGACTAGAAGTAGGGGTGCAATGAAGCAGTATAACGTCGGAGCTCCTTTCGAGAGGATCGCGATCGATATAGCCGGCCCATTCCCAGTAACCAAGGATGGGAACAAGTACATACTGGTTGCAATGGACTATTTTAGTAAGTGGCCAGAGGCCTATGCAATTCCAAACCAAGAAACAGTCACTGTCGCCAAAGTCTTGGTAGATAATTTGATATGTCGGTTTGGTGTACCCCTGGAGCTGCACTCAGATCAAGGGAGGAACTTTGAGTCAGGGGTGTTTCAGCAAATCTGCAAGTTATTGGGGATACACAAAACACGGACCACAGCCCTTCACCCGCAATCAGATGGAATGGTGGAACGACATAACAAGACCATGAAAGAACATCTCTCTAAAGTGGTTCATAAGAATCAACGCGATTGGGATCTCCACATACCGTTCTTCCTCATGGCATACAGAGCTGCTATCCACGAGTCTACGAAACAAACACCAGCCCGTGTAGTATTTGGACATGAGATCAGACTGCCGTGTGATTTGATTTTTGGAACACCAGGCGGAGAACAGCTTCCTGTGAACAGCTATGTGGATGAAATGAGTGAACGGCTAAGAAATGTTCATGAGCTGGTTAGAGACCAAATCACCATAGCCAGTGACCGAATGAAGGCTCGATACGACCGTAAGGGTAGTTCAGAAGGGTTCAAGGCAGGAGATCTGGTTTGGCTGTACAACCCACAGCGGAAGAAAGGGAAGTCACCGAAACTTCAACCTCCTTGGGAAGGACCTTATACTGTTATTACCCGAATTAATGATGTCGTCTATCGTATTCAACGAAACAAAAAGTCCAAGATGAAGATCGTACACTTGGATAGACTGGCGAAGTATGTGAAAGAGGCTGAATTGCCTGACCGGGACGTTCAGGCTTAAGGAGGGGGGCTTAAGGAGGGGGCAGTGTAATATGTTGCAACCCCTTAAAAATTTAAGGTTATGTTGGTTACTAAAAAGTAGGCAGACTTCAACAGATCGAATGTCAGAATGAATGTAGTGTATTTGCACCTACTCGAAAAAGAACCTACCAGAAGATTCCAAAGTGACATCTGGAATTATCGAGAGAATGGTGGCGTCATCACAGAACAATCGAGATCTGTCATTTTTAGGTATAAAAGACCGATCGCATTCTCGGCGAGTAGTTCAGAAGTTCAGAAAGTATAGAAAGTGAGGTTAAGAGTTCAAAAAGAAACAAAGTGATAAACATTGTGATTTTTAGTCAGTAAAGTGTATTTAAATTAACAATAGTATTGTGAAGTATCCAGTAAATATTTAATAAAGTGTGTTAGTGGACATCTCTTGTTATAATTTTTGGAACCCACGGAATTTGCGAGGGTGGTTTCCTAAGGGTGGAAACACGTTACAATACGTATGAATCACTTCTCGTTTTTCTTTGAACCCGCGATTGAAGATGATATAATTGAAATTGTACGTAATCTTAAAGTTTCAAACTCGGCATGTAAGGACGAAATTAGTTCAAACTTATTAAAAAATGTATGAAGCATATTGTGAAACCGTTTACTCATATTTTAAATTGTTATTTAAATGAGGGCATCTTTCCAGATAAACTTAAAATATCTAAAATAATACCTTTGTTTAAGACTGGAGACGAAACAGATATTGATAATTACAGACCCATTGCGATCCTAAGTACTTTTTCCAAAATTTTTGAAAAATTTGTTTCCAAGAAGATTGTACATTTTTTTGCGACATTTAACTTATTTAATGTCAATCAATTTAGCTTTCGTGAGGGACTATCAACATCGAACTGTCTAAATAAGTTCTTAAATATATTGCACGATAAATTAGACAATCACCATCAAGGCATTGGATATTTCTTGATTTGAGTAAAGCGTTTGACTTAGTAAACCATGATATACTCTTAAATAAAATGAATAGATACGGTGTTAGAGGACAGACATTAAAGTGGTTTCAAAGTTATTTGGAAAATCGATCTCATTATGTCAATATTGGTCATGTAAACTCCGAATCCCTTATCACACAAATGGGCGTACCTCAGGGATCCGTTTTAGGGCCTTTATTATTTATTATTTATATTAACGACCTCAATGCAGATAACATTTTAATGTTCGCAGATGATACGTCGGTTATTATTGGTAACAAGGACTTAAAACCAGTGTAGGTTACTGTAATAAACAATCGCAAGATATTTACACTTGGCTTATTGATAACAAGCTAATACGTTTAGTATAGTAACACTAATAAATCAGTTTTCATCAGATTTAACTATTCTTGTGCAAACTATGATCGAAGTTTATATATAAGCACTTCAAAAGGTACTTTAAAACAAGTACAATCCACGAAATTTTTGGGTATTTACATATCTGAAGACTGTAAATGGACTACACATATCGATATGATTTGTAGAACAATAGCTCCTGTGTGTTATTTTTTAAAACAGTTAAGACTTACAGTGGATACAGATGTTCTAAAAATATATTACTTTGCCCATTTTCATTCAATCATTTCGTACGGCATTACTGCATGGGGTTCTTCTAGTGAATGTACACGGATCTTCAGACTTAAAAAAAGCGATCAGATATATAGTGGGTGCAAATGCCAGAGAAAATTACAAAGAATACTTTAAGAGCCTAAATATTCTAACATTACCTTGTATCTTTATAATGAGTCTAGTAATCTATGCAAAAAATAATAACTTTCAGATGATAAACCACTATCATTCATACTCTACAAGAAATTCTAATTTGTTAGAGGTGCCACTTCATCGAACAGCAACATTTGAGCGTAGTCCAAAGTTTTTAGCTATTAAAGCATTCAATAAACTTCCCGGTGAATACAAAACTTTAAATTTAAATTTATTTAAAAAACGCGTTAAAGAATTTTTAATTACCAAATGTTAAATGAATACCTTGAAGGTAGAATATAAAATTTGCAGTCTACTTATTCATTGACTTGCTCTGTATGTTATTTTTATTTCAGTCATCCATAGCCTGATTTTTGCTTTTTTGCTTTTTGTATTTTGTTTCAATCAATGCTAAATTTCCATATCACTTCTAATTACTATGTATATTAATTACACACACCATGTTTAATGTTCCTTATTTTAACAAATTTTGATTGTATGTATGTATGTGTATATATGTGTGTATTTATGTTTATATGCGTATGTGTGTACATATATGTATGTTACTTATACTCGTATGTTTTTTTTTTATTATTTTACAGTTTTATGACTTATCCTATATTATTTGTAATAGTATACTGGATGAATACACATTATTATTATTATTATTATTATTATTATTATTATTATTTTTTTTTTTTTTTTTTCGCGCACGCGATTCTGGACAGTTCTCCCGTGTCTCCGACATTCTCACGAGAGAAGCGCCAGCGAATTATTCACAGCCACTCCCCGCATCCCGCAGGGTCAGTGACTGTAAATTCCAGACTCATGTGCCCTAAGCAAACGGAGGGACCCCAGGATAACTGCCTTCTGCATTTGGCCTGCCAACCATTCGGCTGACTTTTGGCAGGCTGGTATGGCCTTTAATTCCGAGAGCAGCGTAGGTCTTATTCCACCGAGTACACCGATTATCAGGACGACCATCTTGACCGAGTAGTCTGGGTATAGCGCTCGGAGCTCATACCGGAGATCTCGGTATTTAGCCCGTTTTTCCCCCTCCTTCAAGATGATGTTTGTTTCGGCAGGTGCCGAGAATTCCATGACATACATCACCTTGGTTTGATGGTCGAGGAGGACTATGTCAGGCTTGTTTGCTTGTATCTGCCTGACCGTCGGAAACGAGTAGTTCCAATATATTCGGCACTTCTCGTTCTCGACAACGGACTCGATCTCTCCGGGGACGTAAGGCAGCACTGGTGTTTGGTCTACTTCATACGAGTGCCGAAGATGGTAGTACAGCACTCGTAGAGCCGCGTTATGCCTATGGATGTAGGCCGAAGTCGCATATACCGGACATGCAGATAGTAAGTGCATGAGCGACTCCGGCGCCTGACGGCAGGTCCTACAGGTAATGTCAGGGACCTCCACACCCATAACGCGACTGCGGTAGACCAAGGTGTTAATAACACCATCTTGGCAGGCCACAATGAATCCCTCAGTCTCCGACTTTAGCCCTGCTGACCGTAAGAAAGCGAAGGTCAGCTTTGTCGATAAACCCAGTGTCTCTATGTTGTTATAGAATACACCGTGCATGGGCTTATCGACGTGCTGCCTGAACAGATTTCTCTGTTCGGCAGCTTTAATTTGGGCTGTCAGGCGATTTGGCGCAAGCTCAGTTACTGATTCTAGCTCAGCACCTCGCCGGCCTCCTCGCCTGAAGTCGAATATGAGACCGAGATCATCTGCGGCCTTACGTGCTGCATTAAATAAAAATGTGCCAACTCCTGCAGTTTCATGATCTCTCACAAAACGCAGGAGTGGGTCCGAGCTCCTAAGGACGTTGCATGCCACACCCAGTGCTACTCTGCCATGCGCACACTCCAGACTCAAGAGTCCTCGGCCCCCCCGTTGGCGTGGGAGGTACACTCGAGGAACGGACGACCTAGGATGGATGCTCCTGTGAAGATGCATCATCTTACGGGTATCCCTATCCAATTGGCGCAGCTCATCTAATGTCCACTTAACTACTCCGAAGGAGTAGAGCAGAATCGGAACGGCAAGCATATTAGTTGCAGACACCTTGTTCTTCCCCGAAAGTTCGGAAGACCAAATCTTTCGGAGCCGGTGTCTGTACTTGCCGCGGAGAGTATCCTTAATTTGTTTGACGTCCTGGATGTGATGTTGTTCCACACCCAGGTACGTGTAGGTCTCTCCGGCATCCAGATGTCGTAGGATGCTTCCGTCTGCGAGCTGCGCGTCTTCAAGGAATATCCCGCTTCGTCCTCTCTTGAGGTGGACGACTGCACACTTGTCCAGCCCGAATTCCATGGCCCGTGTATACTCTTGGACCACCCTTAGAGAGTTCTGGAGTTCGCACTCTCCGGAGGCATAAAGTTTTAGGTCATCCATATAAAATAGATGGGTGACCTTATGCCTCCGATTGCTGGGTGGGCCACATTGGTATCCGCGGGTTTGGCGGAGCCTGACAGATAACGGCAGCAGTGAGATGCAAAATAGGAGAGGACTCTGGGTTATTATTATTTTTTTTTTTTTTCTTTTTTGTTAAACTGGTGTCTCGTCTATCCCATACGAGTGCCTTAGGTGATAATAAAGCACTCGTAATGCTCCGTCGTGCCTCTGGATATAGGCCGAGACTGCATATGTCGGACAAGCCGACAACAGGTGCATTAAAGTCTCTGGCGCCCTGCGGCAGGCCCTGCAGCTGACATCAGGGACCTCTATACCCATGACACGACTACGATAGACGAGGGTATTAAATACACCATCCTGGCAAGCCATTATGAATCCCTCGGTCTCAGACTTCAGCCCGGCTGACCTTAAGAAGGCAAAGGTCAGCCTTTCGGATAAGCCAAGGTTCTCTATATTTTTATAGAAAACTCCATGCATTGGCTTATCGGTGTGAAGCTGCAGAAAGATGTTGTGTTCTGCAGCTTTAATTTGGGCTTTTCGTCGAGCAGGTTCCAACTCGGTGACAGAATCGGGATTTACCCGCTCGACGTCGAAGGAGAGACCAAGTTCATCGGCTGCTCTTTGTGCTGCCTTAAACAAAAAGGCTCCTATTCCTGCACTTTCATGGTCCCGGACCATGCATTATTATTTTTTTTTTTTTTTTTTCGGTTTGCCCGCTGCCGGACAGGACTTCCGTGGCCTCCGACACCTCACGATAGCCGCGCCGGCGAATTTCTTGCAGCCACTCTCCACGACCTGTGGAGTTAGTGACTGCAAATACCTAAATCGTGTGCCCTAAGTAGACGAAGGGACCCCAAGATAACCGCCTTCTGCATCTGGCCTGCCAACCATTCTGCCGAATTCTGACAGGCCGGTATGATCTTCAATTCTGAGAGCAGCGAAGGCTTCATCCCTCCGAGTACGCCGATTATTAGGACGACCATCTTGACAGAGTAGCCTGGGTACAGCACTTGGAGCTCATACCGGAGATCACGATATTTGGTCCGTTTTTCCCCCTCCTTCAAAGCGATGTTTGTCTCAGCAGGTGCTGAGAATTCGATGACAAACATCACTTTGTTCTGATGGTCGAGGAGGACTATGTCAGGCTTGTTGGCTTGAATTAGCCTGACGGTCGGGAACGAGTAGTTCCAATAAATTCGGCACCTCTCGTTCTCGACAACGGACTCAATATCTCCGGGGATGTAAGGCAGCACTGGTGTTTGGTCTACCCCATACGAGTGCCGTAGATGGTAGTATAGCACTCGTAAAGCCGCGTTATGGCGGTGGATGTAGGCCGAAATCGCGTATACCGGGCATGCTGAAAGCAAATGCATAAGCGATTCCGGCGCCTGACGGCAGGTCCTGCAGTTAGTATCAGGAACCTCTGCACCCATTACGCGGCTCCGGTAGACCAAGGTGTTTATTACACCATCCTGACAGGCCACAATGAATCCCTCGGTCTCCGACTTAAGCCCAGCTGACCTTAAAAAGGCGAATGTCAGCCTAGTCGATAAACCCAGTGTTTCCATGTTTTTGTAGAATACACCGTGCATGGGTTTATCGACATGTTGCCTAAACAGGCTCTCCTGTTCGGCAGCTTTTATTTGGGCTTTCAGACGAGTTGGCTGAAGCTCAGTGACTGACTCTGGGTCAGCACCGCGCCGGCCGCCTCGTCTGACGTCGAATACGAGACCGAGTTCATCTGCGGCTCTTTTTGCCGCCTTAAACAATCCTGCGCCCACCCCTGCGATTTCGTGATCTCTCACTAATAGCAGGAGCGGATCCGAGCTCCTGAGGATGTTACATGCCATACTCAGTACTACTCTGCCGTGCATACACTCCAGACCCAAGAGTCCTCGGCCCCCCCGATGACGTGGGAGGTAAACACGAGGAACGGACGATCTAGGATGAATACTCCTATGGATGTTCATCATCTTGCGGGTGTCTCTGTCTAGTTGGCGCAGCTCATCTACTGTCCATTTTACTACCCCAAAGGAGTAGAGCAGAACAGGAACGGCAAGCATGTTAGTAGCAGACGCCTTATTCTTCCCCGAAAGTTCGGACGACCAAATCTTTCGGAGTAGGCGTCTGTACTTGCCGCGGAGAGATTCCTTTATTTGTTGCACATCCTGGATGTGATGTTGTTGCACACCCAGGTATGTGTAGGTCTCTCCGGCATCCAGATGTCTTAGGATGCTTCCGTCTGCGAGCTGCGCGTCCTCAGAAAATTCCCCGCATCGCCCTCTCTTGAGGTGGACGACCGCGCACTTGTCCAACCCGAACTCCATACCAATGGCAATATTATTATTATTATTATTATTATTATTATTATTATTATTATTATTATTATTATTATTATTATTATTATTATTATTATTAATAAACATTATCATTATTATTATTGTTATTATTATTAAAAAATAATAATAAGGCAACAGCATCAAATAATTCTCGGAGTGATTTTTGATAGTTTGGCCACATTGGACACCGTATTGTATGTGCTACTTTAAATATAGAAAATTACTTATATATGAATGTATACATCCAAACACAACATTTTAACACAAATTGGACATCAGTTTTACTGAATTCCAAACTTAGACAATGATTTCATTCAATTATTCACATTTCACTTCCACATCCAGTGGAAGTATAGTAACAACAAAATTTTTTAAAATTTTTATTGTTCAAATAGGCTTAGAATGTCATGAAACGTCGAGATTTAAAGTTTGAGCGAAAAAAAAAATTCTGTCTGTCTGTAACTTTTTTTTGTGCGCACGTTTACTCAGGAATCGTTTGAGATATTTACTTGAAATTTGGTACACATATGTACTTTAACGAGATCTAGAACTAGATTATATTTTCATCTGGTTCCGTCGAAGGGTTTGGGGTAAATTGGGGTAAATTTGGGGTAAATCAAGCAGGTAAGAGTCCATAAAATTGGTATTTAGTATATATAAGAGAAGCTAAGGTCTCAGAAAAAATTTTGACATTAGCCACCCCCATTACTACCCATTATTAAACGGGGTGAAAAAAAAAATTGTAATTTAGCGTGTATACAAGAACCTATGGCCTCAAATTTTTTTCTACTTAATCCACCCCCAACCCTCTACACCACCCCAACCCGATCGATGTCACCAGCGTTACCACATTTGGTAGATTTTTATTTCTTTTTAGTAGAATTTTAAGGATTTTTGTAAAGTTTGGTAGGTAAAATTTGCTGGCAGATTTCTGATAATTATTATCAGAAATCTACCAGCAAATTTTACCTACCAAACTTTAAAAAAATCCTTAAAATTCTACTAAAAAGAAATAAAAATCTACCAAATGTGGTAACGCTGGATGTGACATATCGTTTTATAGGTTTTTGGGGTAGGCGATTTCAAATATCATGTTATAAAGTTACTTCGAGTAATATAGATGCGCAGTAGGTTTCCCCGAGTATTATGGATGCGCAGTAGGTTTCTTCGGGTATTTAGGATGCGCAGAGGCTTTTCTAGAGTACTTTAGATGCGCAGTAGGTTACCTCAAGTAGTATGGATGCGCAGTAGGTATCCCAGAGTATTATGGATGCGCAGTGGCCTTCCTTGAATACCATTGATGCGCAGTAGGTTACCTCAAGTGGTATGGATGCGCAGTGGGTTTTCTCGAGTAAAATGGATGCGCAGTGGGTTTCTTCAAGAAGTATGAATGCGTAGTGGCTTTCCTCTAATAAATTGAATAAACAGTGGGTTACCTCGGGAAGTATGGATGCGTAGTAGGTTTTATTGAGAAAAATGCTTGAAGTAGAGGCTCTACTTCTATCGTGTAGTCCACGGCACAGAATGATTTTTTATATCTTTGTCATGCTATTTTTTGCGTATTACTTCTACATCCAGTTGAAGTATACTAACGCAAGAAAAATTTTTGAAAACTTTTATTGTACGAATAGGCTTAGAATATCATGAAACCTCAATATTTTAAGTTTAAATAAAATAAATTTGTCTATCGCGTCGGTCTGTCTGTTAGTCTTGTATCTTTTTGGTGTTCACGATTACTCTGGAACCATTTAAGATATTGACTTAAAAATATGGCACACGTATGTATTTTAACGAGATCTGGAACTAGATTATATATCGATCTTATTCCGTTGCAGAGTTGAAGGTAGATGGGGGTAAATAGGCAAATAGGTAAATCCAGCAATTAGGAGTGCATGAAATTGGTATTTAGTAAATATAAGAGGAGCTAAGGTCTCAAAAACATTTTTGGCAATAGCTCTATTACAACCCCCATCCCATTATTGAAGGGGGTGAAAAAATATTGTGATTTAGTGTGTATACAGGAACCAGTCATCAAGAATCACCACCCCTACTACTGATGGGGCATATCATTTTTATAAGTTTTTGGGGTACACGATTTCAGATATTATACTATTAAAGTTCCATAAACAATTATTTCCACTTGGTGGAGTACAAATATAGTATTTTCGTTGTAAGAGACTTAGATAGGAAGTCTTGATGTGGAAGTAGTGATTCCTTAGGCAGCGGTTTTTCCCTTATTCTGACCAAAATTTTGAATCCGCTATTTTGAAAAACAAAATTTAAGCAGCAAAACTGAATTCAGCGTACCCCAATCCTTCAGTGTGCCAAATTTTGTTAATTTGCATCAAAAATTGATGTGGTGACAGATTTTTGACGCCTAATTTTGCAAAAGGCACTGTGGGGCGGTTCAAGTAGGTATCCTTATACAAAT
Source organism: Rutpela maculata (assembly GCA_936432065.2). Classification (NCBI taxonomy): domain Eukaryota; kingdom Metazoa; phylum Arthropoda; class Insecta; order Coleoptera; family Cerambycidae; genus Rutpela; species Rutpela maculata. Next base: position 122,078,696 of record OW386288.2, read on the forward strand.
AGTTTTTCGTAAATCACGTCAAACCTTTTATACCCGTGAAAGGAGTATTTTCCATAATTTCTATTACATTTTCAGTGAGTTCAGGTGGCCTCTTTTCGTTTCTTACTGCCTGTCTTATGGAAGAGTTTAACAGAACATTGCATAATTAATACCATGATTTTTTTAATAGAGAATCTATCTTAAAAGTGTTGAGGTGTTTAGAATCGAGTTTCGGCTTTAGACATTTTTTTCTCTTTCATGATATAAGGGCATACCGCTTTTAAACAAAGCAGAGTAGTAGCAGGATACACAAAAAAGTAGGGTCTTTGAAAAATAGAATACCCTATATAGGAGGGTCTCGTATCATTATATTCAAATTTTGGGAGCATAAAACAGACTTAATTATAAGACTAAAAAACCGCTGCCCAAGGAATCACTACTTCCACATCCAGATTCTCTGTCCAAGTCACTCACAACGAAAAAACTTTGTATGTGAAAATAATTGTTTATGGAACTTTAATAATATAATATTTGAAATCCTCTACCCCAAAAACCCATAAAACGATACCCCACATCGGTAGTGGGGTGGGGAGTGGTGATAGGGGGGGTGATAGTGGGGGGTGGATGAAGTAAAAACATATTTTGAGGTTTCTGGTTCCTGTACATACACTAAATCACAATTTTTTTTCATCCCCTTTAATAAAGAGGTGGGGGTGGTAATGAGGGTGGCTAATGCCAAAAATTTTTTTGAGACCTTAGCTTCTCTTGTATATACTAAATACCAATTTTATGGACTCTTACCTGCTTGATTGACCTATTTACCCCAAATTTACCCCAATTTACCCCCCAACCCTTTGACGGAACAAGATGAAAATATAATCTAGTTCTAGATCTCGTTAAAATACATATGTGTACCAAATTTCAAGTCAATATCTTAAACGGTTCCAGAGTAAACGTGCGCACAAAAAAAGTTACAGACAGACAGACAGACCGACAGACAGAAAATTTTTTTCGCTCAAACTTAAAATCTCGACGTTTCATGACATTTTAAGCCCATTTGGACAATAAAAATTTTTGAAATTTTTTTTGTCGTTACTATACTTCCACTGGACGTGGAAGTAAAATACGGAAGTGGTAGGTCGATTTTATTTGTTTTGAAGTTACAGGCCTATTAAATTTGTGAAGAGTAAATAAAAAAAATAGAAACTTATCTTAGTCAGCCGTGGGAATAAATAACAAACAAAAATTATTTTGATAATAATTTTTTTTTGTATTGGAATATTTTTTTATTTTGTTATTTATTCCCACGGATGACCAAGTGCAGTTTTTATTTATTTTTTATTTACTATTTACAAATTTATTAGGCCTCTAAACTTTGAAAACAACAAAGATCGATATACCACTTTTGTGTTTTTTAGTCATACAATCTTTACGCTTCCAAAATTTGAATATAATGATGCGGGACACGTCGCATATAACTGGTTTACTAATTCTTGTGTTATTTTTCAATTATTGAAGAGTTGTTTGTCGATACATTTGAGTAAGTGTTGTTTTACAACTCATTTTTATGATAACCTTATCACATACCTAATTATCAGTTAATGGAGTAGATCAACAAACAAACCAAAGTATACTAATTATTAAAAAAATTATGTTTTCAACGTAACCACCGTTAACTTCTAGGTATTTTACACAACGGCTTATAAATTTAACAGTTTATGTTCTATTCAAGTTTAGCCACCAATAAATAAAGGACCAACAATCCTATTTTATAATTTCACACCATGATGTACTGTACTTCCATGCATTTTAATTTAAGCCAAGACATGTAAATTTTAAGTTTTTCAATGGTGTGTATTTTTCTATGAAGTATTCTATGTAGATGTAGAAAGAAATGACTTATCCGTATAAAAATTGTTCTTCAAACATTGTTTCGTCTTCATGAATTCTACTCCGACTTTCCGGGTAATAGTACTGTAACACGAATCTAAGCCAGCAATATCCAAAATGATTTTATCAGAGGTTAAAGTAATCGAATATCGTTGAGGTCCTAGATTCTCTATACTTTCAGTGTCTAACAAACCTTGAAAAAATTAGTAAAAAAGGTTTGCAGTTATATATTTTGTTCTGAACACATTGTCTATAAAGATGACTCGCATAATTCGAATTCCGCAGTGCTTCACTAAAAATAAGTAGTATGTCAAGTAATTCTTGCATTGTAAAAGCTTCTGTTCTGCAGATCTAATAAACACAGTTCTATCCAACTAGATCTAGAATCGCCAACATTTATTATGGCCCAGTTTGATCTTGGTCGGAAATTTATCTTGTGCGATAGGTATATTGAATATAAAGTTTAAAAAAAAATAAATTTGTATATTTCGTTTAGCTGATTACAATCTAAACTTTAAATCTTATTTTAGAATCAAGGCAATAGATATTTACATTCAGATGTAATGTTACTAATCGAGATAATCCATTTAAGTCCTTAAATAGTACGTTTGTATACTTATGTTTTAGTCCTCTATATTGACCTTGGTCCAGTGTTTTGGAATAATTTTCAAAGATGAATTTACCTCGATGGGTATATCGGCGGCTAAGACCTCCTTTCTTCTTCATCTTAACAGCTCAATCTACTGCAGCTTTGGTAATTTGATAATTTAACATTTTGTAGAATAGTGATTATATTATATACTTTTATTTTAGGATTTTTTGGGAGTCCGCTACTGAAAAAATATGGATTTAGGATAGTTGCATTCGTTGGTGCATCACTAATGTGTTTTGGGATATTTTTGAGTAGTTTTGCTAACTCCTATGGGTTTCTCATATTTTCTATTTCTATATTAATGGGTAAGTAAAATTTTTACTAATATCTCTAGCCGAAAAGAGTACAGACGACTATGCACTGAGCAGTTGTAGCTTCCAGTGGATAGCCCAATCTGGGCTTAGAATTCAAATGGCATTAGAATGCGGTTCAACATTATGTTAAATAATGTTTATTAACTTCTTTCCAAGTCACCACATTGATCATTTTAAGCTCGGCCTTAAATTTAAGATTTCTCCAGCTAAAGGAGACAACTCAAGAGGAGAGCAGAAATTGGCAACGCTGTGCTAAATGCAAAAAAGTACTTAAGTACAGTTATAATTTATTTACGAAAAATGTACTTAATTATAACTACAATTACTCCCTGTTTTAAAAGAATTTAAATTCAAATACAATAACTTTCCGAAACACGTATTTAAATACAATTACATTTACATTCCAATCTGCGGTTATTTCTTAGGCGTTTCTCTAAAAAAGAAGGAAATTATATAATGAAAAAATAAAGTCTAGAAATAGACATATATGGGTCGCGTGCGCCGACGTCACAGATTTTGAGACCTTAGGAAAAACAAACAGCTGTCATTGAGAAATCTGCCGATTAAACGTGTTCCTCTTATATTGTGGTGTACTAATAGTCTCATATATTGGTATTTTTATATAGTCACAAAAACGTGACAGTATCCTCCTTTTGTTGCAATGTTTTGTTTAATGACATTAAACTTTGTTTTTTACTAGATGAGTTAGTTGCTTTGGAAGTGTATTTTTATGCGACGAAAATGATGAAATTAAAAATAAGTCACCCTAAAAAATGACAAGAAAACGTCTGAAGGCAATTAATCACAAAACATAATATTAAAGATATACTTAACGAATTATTTATTCGTGAAATATTCTCCCCAAATACCACTTGTGCTTTTAAATTGTATCTTTAAATTTTTGCTCAAGCTAAGTTGCCAAAAGGTAATATAATTCGCGTAAATTGGCAGTTTACTTTCAAAGATTAACAACCGTTTCCATAATCGACAGAAAGCATCCATCTTAAAAGTATGTTGTAACACGTGTTCCATAATCGAATTTTAAAAGCGCTTTTAATAAAAAGCTTCCTTTTTTGGTAAAGTCTCGATTTTGGCCCTTTTGAGATGAAAGAGTCGACTTTATTGTAAATCTAACCTACAAATTTATTATTTACTGTCAATCTGCTTTTAATAAATATAACAGTTTGTGGTCTGGGATACAGTTGGTGTGTTTGAAATACAATGAATCGTTTACTGGAAACAAGTTCAAATTCATCCTCAGAAAGTAAGGAAGACATAATGGTATTGAGAAGAGAAAAAATATATAGGCCATGACAGCTATGTTTTCAACAATACGACATATAATTTTTACAGCGCTTTGAATTAACAAAGCCTAAGGCATTAGCCTTGCTTCAGCAAATACCAAGGTAGGTATAATACTCAATACTACAAACTATATTTATATATTCTAAATGTAGATAATTATAGGGGTGGTTGTATTCAAGCAACAGATCAGTTACCGGTTACTTTAAGGTTTTATATCACTAGTCCATGTAAAACGCGGGGAATAACGATCGGAATGCCCCCCTCATCGGGACTACTTGTATGTTATGTTTTTTGTGTCGCTGATCACGAAAATCGGGATCCGCAGCTCTAAAAATAGTGCGTCACCTCTAAAAATGCCATAAACTACCCCTTTTGGGGAGTTTTTCGCGGTAATATGAATAATACTGTAAAATAATGCTATGAACGTATGAATTGTTCATTTATCAATAATATTTCTACCTTCTCTTTCAATTCCCTGCAAGCCTGGGGGTAGTTTTCACCCTCAAAGGGATGAAAAAATTTTTTAGTATTTTTTTCGACCAAAGTTTATCAGAAATTACAAGCAAACTAAAAAGTGTACATCTCTACTTATTTTCTAAATTTACTTCAATTAAAGGCGATATAGGAGTAGTTTTCACCTCTGAAGGGTTGGAAAAAAAATTGTCTCCATTTAGTCTAAGATACGTACTAAGGTCGACCTTCACCGATCAGGTAACCGAATGAAATCTATTTTTTATAAAAAAAAATATGCTAACAAAAGTAACGTGATTGGTTGCTTATCGAAATATGGTCAAGGCTTTTTTTTGTTTTTTTTTTATTTTTTTTTAATTTTTTTAAATTTTATTTATACTTATCGTTTCGCAATAAAATTATCTTTATTTTGATATATAATTTATTTGGTTACCAGTAGTACCAATCAGTGAAGGTACCACTTTCGATTCACCTATTTAAACCTAGCAACCGTACAGCCTTGAACGGAAAAATGTAAGCAACCCAATGTTTACATATTCTATAGGTTTCTTACTTTCGATTAGTGTTAAATTTTTTTGGTTAGAAGATCGGTGAAGATATGGAAAAAAAAATAATTATTAAATTTTCAATTAAATATAGCCTTGAACATATTTCGTTAGGCAACCCATCACCGTTACTTTTGTTAGCATATTTTTTTTCATAAAAAATAGATTTTATTCGGTTACCTGATCGGTGAAGGGTCGACTTTAGTACGGATCCTGTACTAATTGTACAATCCCTATCATCTATACTCGAATCAAAAAGTGAATGAAAATTCCATCATTTTTCCAATCCACGTCAGTTTTACCCTCTATGGTTAATTCTCAGCATAAAATAAATTTTGTCGTTATTTTAGATGAACATACTGAACTAGCAAAATATCATTACAATTACTACATTCATAGCATTATTTTACAGAATTATTCACGTTACAGAGAAAAAGAGGTGGTTTTTGGCATTTTTAGGGATGACGCACTATTTTTAGAGTCGTGGGACCCCGATTTTCGTGATCAGCGATCCAAAAAACATGGAATAAAAGCAGTCCCGATGAGAGGGGCATTTCGGGCGTCAAACCCCGCGTTTTACATGGACTACACATGCAGCTTTTTGATAACAGCTGGAGATTTCATGGGCATTTCGAAAACTTCAACCTGTCGAATTGTGAGGAGAGTTGCAAGCAATTGCTTCATTATCATTACACAGTATGTCAAAATGTATGCAAGTAATGAAGAAATGCAAAGGGCTGCTGAGAAATTTTATATGATTGCTAGTTTTTAACTTTTCAGCTTCAATAACACGATAAAATGTTAGGTTATCATTAAATAAAATGCTGTCATTTTGCGTACTGGCTAATTTCACACCTAATTTTCAGGCCTGCAAACACAATAAATAATCAGATATTGAAGCATGACCCAACGGGAGATGCGTTCCACTTTATGGAACAATACCGACTTTACAGAGAATTGACGATTTGCACGAAAGAAAGTTTAGCAAAAAGTGTCTAGAATGGTATCACTGTAATCCACTGCACATGTTGACCAACTCGTCTAATTTACAAACTTTTCAACAATTAAATACCTATAATATAATAACCATAACATTGTTTTCATTATCTTTAAAGTTACTTCCATTGAATATAAATCATCTTTATTAGGTTGTTTCGTAGTCTACAATATTTAAAAAATGTCGAATTATGCATTTTGCCAATCACTGCTGCCAACCCTTCTAAAATGAGAGTTGGAAACAGTGTTTGATAAATTGCATAATTCGACATTTTTTAAATATTGTAGACTACGAAACAACCTATATTCAATGGAAGTAGCTTTAACATTAAAGATAATGAAAACGATGTTATGATTATTATATTATAGGTATTTAATTGTTGCAAAGTTTGGAAATTAGACGAGTTGGTCAGCATGTGTAGTGAATTACAGTGATACCAATCTAGACACTTTTTGCCAAACTTTTTTTCGTGCAAATTGTCAATTAAAAGTCTTCTTTTTCAAAAAGTTCACTTTTCTAAAAGCACGCTTTTTTTCATATTTATGGAACTGGCTGTAAATCCCTTAAAGCGCTCAGATAATTAACTGTCAATTTACACTCTTTATATTACCAGGCAACAAAACTTTCCACAGATTTTACCGATTACTTCACTCATTAACGCTATAGCCACTGAGAGCCCGTTTTTCACAACATTGCACCAATCAAACGTCATTATTAGTGGTAATCCAACCTAGATCGGATTTTGACAGTACCAACATGCGAAATTTAACGCTCTAATTTTTTATGTCGCTGTAGCGGCAAAAATTACGATAATTTTTTGCTTCGTGAAATGTTTTCGGCAAATAGGGCAACTCGAGCTTTTAAATTTTATCTACAAATATCTTCTCTAGCTTATTACTAATTGTTAACGTAAATTGTAGTATTGTATTATATACGTAGTAATATAATACAATACTAAGAGCACCACATAAATTGACAAGTTCCAAAACGAAGGCTGAACCTTTATAGGTTCGGGACACAAGTTATACACAGCTTTCAATGGCTTATAATACCTAACGTAATTACAAAACAATTTTCACAACTAAAATTGTTAAATACACAAATGTACTTTCGTATGGTAATTCATCACAAAACAGGTATTCGGAAAATCAAAACTGAACTAAGTAGCACTTATGTTATAATTCGTTGTACTTAAAGTTCACTCTACTTAAACAAGCAAACCTTAACTTAACCATTAAACTTCTTAAGTTAAGCCTACAATGGTACCGGATGTGTATTCTATGATCCACTACTTTAAACTAATAGTACACTGAAATTACCAAATGATTTTAGTATTTACAACGCTGAATTGGTGGCAATATTGGAGTCTCTCAATTATATAAAAAATATAAACACACACGAAAATTTTATAATACTCACAGACAGCAAAAGTGCTGTAGATAAAATTAAAAATATCATGCGAAATCATAAATACTATAAACTCACAACAAGGTAATAAAAACATATCACATTAGCATGGATTAAGGGTCACTGCGGAATAGAGAATAATGAAATTGTGGATAAATTAGCCAAAAATTCGATTAACAATGTAGAATACAGTGGACTTTACCGAATTCCATCTGAAGATATCTTGAGCAAGTTAATTAAACAAATCAGGATAGAATGGAGTACTGAATATAGTATTGAACAAAAAGGAATATATTATAAAAGTATAAATGAAAGCATTAACAAAAAACCGTGGTTTAGTTCATTTCGAACTACAAACAAAAATTTTGTTAAGACAATATGTAGACTTCGAAACAATCATGGAAGATTTCCATATCATTTAAATAAAAGAGGAATTATTGATAATCCTCATTGTTTTTGCAAAGAAGTAGGCACATTACAGCATTTAATATTAGAATGTCACCAAAAGAGGAATTCAATAAATAGTTTACTCGATTTGTTGTACGAAATGAATATAAACAAGCCTTTTAATCTAAAAAAATTATTAACGCTAAACAATGAAAAGGTTTTATTATATATCTACAATTATATTAGAGTTGAAAAAATTGATATATAAGAAAATGAATAAGCACCATGTTTAGAATAGAAGTTAATCAACGAAATTTTGTAACATATTTATAATATGTGAAAAGTTTTAAATTAATTGTAAGTATCCTCTGTTTTTTTCCTATGTGGTTCCCCATTCTTTCCGTGGTCTAGTCAGTAACGTCTTAATTCGTCATGAAGGACTCCTTGAAGCACTCATATCTTTCCTCGTTAACTTCCTGTAAAAAAAAAGAAAAAAAAACAACAAAAAACTAAAATGATAAAAAATTTTACAAAAAAAAGTAGAATAAAATATATAAAAAAAACTATAAATCAATTCAATAATAAGTACATGAAATATACATTAAAAAAATGTATGTGTGTATGTATATCCATGTATCAATATAATAAAATATAAATAAGAAATAGTTAGGTAGACATATTTTTAGAATTAAATTATAATTTTGTATAATGGGTATGGCAAGTAGTCATATTAAATTTAATCCACAGTTTAGTATAAGTTAAAAAAATGATAATAATAATAACTTACATAATTAACCGGCCTGAGGTGTCATAATGATTACCAAATACAACACATCAACTTCCACATGGCGCTGATCTAATGATTTATTAATAAATCAAAGCCAATATTGCGAATACTACTACTGCTAAGTTAAGCTAGCGTTACTAGATGACGGTAACATTTCATGTCCGCAACTTTAGAGCGTAAAAGCGAGAGATTGGTAAAAGGCAGTATTGTTTGGCTTTACTCGTAGTGTGATTGGTCGAAGCGTGCTAGAGAACTCTTTATTGAAAATGCCAGTCTATAAGTTAAAATATCTATGGTTTAACGTATCTTAATTGTCTCTGCCATTACATCATTTATACCTACTTTGTTTTTTATTAGATGAGTCGTTTTGAAATTGCATTTTTATGTGACGAAAATGATGAAATTGAAAATGAAGGTCAGTAAACTCTAAAAAGTGACAAGAAAACGTCTGAAGGCAATTAATTACAAAACATAATATTGATGATAAACTTAATGAATTATTTATTCGTGAAATATTCTCCCCAAATACCACTCGTGCTTTTAAATTTTATCTAAAAATTTTTACTGAAGCTAAGTTGCCAAAAAGGTAATACAACTCGTACAAATTGGCAGTTTATTTTCAAAGATTAAATCCCTCCCGCTAAAGCTGTCGGGATTTAATCAGATAATAAACTGCCAATTTGCACTCTTTATATAATCAGGCAACAACGCTTTCGAAAAAATTTTCGATACAATTTTAAGCACTAGTGATATTACATATGATAAAATTCTAAGCAGTAGTGATAATATATACGATAAAAAAAAACTTTAAAACCACACTTAAAGTTGTTCGCTTTTTGCAAGAACTTTACATGCAAATTTAAGATCACTATAAGCTGATGTAAGCGTATTTTTAAGAAAAAAATACCTGTTTTAATAACAATTCGATTTACGGCAGACAACACAGAGCTAAGACGTATTTCGTATCGAATACCTTTATACCAAAAAACTGTTTCACAGAAAATTAAGATTAAACTCATATTATTGTGCCTGGTACTAGCACAGTTGTAAAACTAGCGCCTTATGGAAAGCTCTCCTTTTTACGATCTATATGCATTAAAAATATTGTCAGTGAACCTTAAAGTACTTATAGCTGACTATTTAATAATAACAGCAAATACAATAATACTCGGTTCAATAAGTCGATAAATAAATTATAATTTTTTATCAAAAACAATACTACTATAATATATATATATATATAACACTTCATTGTTTCTCATACTTAACTTAGGAATATATAACAGGAGTTGACTTAAAATATGTACTTCTGTGATGGGAAAATTTATAAGAAACTTTGAAATCCACAGATTGGACTCATCAAATACCTAACAGTACAGTCAGTCTGGTGTAAGAAAAAGATCATCTGTGCATTTTGGGTAGGCAGCGTTTTTTTTCTCGGTTTCGTAGGTGGGTGGTGACTCTAAATCTCAGTTTACGGGATGACCCCCATTTAGCCACCATCGTGAAGATGTGTCATTAGTTTTTTGACACAAAAAAAATGGTAAAAAGCAATTTTGTAGATAATAATATTCTCTACAAGTTTTTCTAATAACGTTTTTGCGTAGCATTATTAATAAAAAAGTTATATGCCTTAAAAATACAAAATTAACTGATGAAAAATTTTGATGCGAAATGACTATCATTTTTAATTCTAAAAATGCTTTGTAGCTTTTTTATAGAACATTTATAGACGAACAATTTCCCTTATTTACTTTTTTTTATTAAGTTCATTTTTATTGATTTTACCTACGATCACTACTGTAAATAGTAAAAAACACACTACCTGCCAACTATGTAAGTTGAATTTTACATATTGTAAACAAAACGCGCTGTAAACAAATCGCACGGTAAACAAAACGCACGGGACACGTGGCTTATAGGTGGCTTATATTGCTGACGCGGGGTTTAAAAAAACAAATGCGCCTACTTAATTTTCAAACGCTGTCAAAACTGACATAATATTTGTTGAATAATATTGTTGACCAGCAAACTAAATCCAGATTTTACTAAATAACTAAATAAATATGATTGTAGGTAAAGCATAGTACATAATTCGAGTTGTAAGGCAATTACGCACTCATGGAAATGCGCACTCGCCGCTACGCGGCATCGTGTGTAACTTTTCCATTCGTGCGTAATATGCTTCTTACATCATTCATTACGTAATATACTATTACAACGCCTTGAAGAGAGCAAAGTTTGAAACCCAAGCTGACCGTCGGAGCAGAACTTTTTCAACATGAAAAAGTGGATCCGGCCGTACTTACACTCAAAGAAATAGTATGGGTAAATTCAACAAAAAAAAAAAAAAATGGTTAACTAACAATATCGTTAATTTTGTTAAACCAAATTATATTGATGGTATTTTTAAACAAGAGGTGATTGTTATTTTAATTAATAAAAAGTTATCGTACAACAAAACAAACATTAACTTAAAAAATAGATGAATAAGACTATTATTTTTTTCGTCTGACTATTATTTTGTTGAATTCTATCAAATTAAACTACACAATAGTATATTTTATTTTTAACTATTATCGAATTGTAATTCTAACCCAGTATTAGTTCGCTATATTATTGTACTTGGTAGACAAACCAATATTATTGTCGTCTTCTAGAAGTTCTAAAAGAATTACCATAAAATTTACTTGCTTACCACGTAGTCTATTACAGAAATTATTCCCAGATGACGCCACATACAAATTACTGACAATAATCAATCATGCATTATCTTATACCCTTATGGATTTATAGAACATTAATAACATGATTGCAGTGTTCAAATTCTCTCAGGGATCATCGATATATTTGGATGGATCTTATAAACGATCTCTAATCTTTGGTTTGGGTGGTCTGAGATTTTGGCTAACCAAAAAAAACTTCATCATACAATAAAGTGTAGATCAACCTAAAAATTAGTTGGTGAACAAAAAAAAAGTCGTTGTACTATTTAATTGTAGACCAAATTGAAAATGGTTAGTGAACATAAAAAAATGCCATTGTACTATTTAATTTGTTACAAGAAGATATGATTATTAAACTACTATTTGTTTATGAAAACAAATAAAGTTGTATGACTATTCTTTTCTGATTGATTTAACTATGAAACTAGATAGGCGCGATTTCATATAATCTTTTTGGTTGAATTTACCTATCATTTTCTTTGAGTGTAGTATCGTAAGTGAACGCTTTTTCGTCACTTTATACGGTGGTGATAAACATGAACAATCTGTTGACATATTGCGCCATAAACGATTTACTAAATCCGTCATTAAAATCAAGTTTAATCTCGCCTATTCAGAGTTTACCGTCAGATATGTACATGTACAAACATGGCTAGGAAGATACGAAGATCCAGAATCTTGAGACTGGAGAAAAACATCACGCATGTTCATTTTTTGCAAGTACAAAATTAAGTGCGGCGCAGCTTGCGAATACCTCAGACCTGACTTAAAATGCTCTTCTGTTTATCAGTACTGCAGTGGCGAAACGTGCGAAAATGTGGTGGCGTTTTCAAACCGAATAGACGAAGAGGATGTCGTAGACGAATATCCTTCACTACTACCCACTGTATTCAACAAATTCTTCATACATAATACACGGAAATCTCATCGACGAAGATCCTATGATTTTCATCGATGATGACATTTCTACAGTAGATGACCCGCAACTTGACAATTAAAAAAAAAAAAGAAAATATAAAGAGAAACGCGTCAAAAACTCTACCTCGGGGGTCGGGTGGTGTGAAAAAAAATATAATGTTAAATAATAATATAAAATATAATAAAATAATAAATAAAATTAAATTACAAATTTAAAAAAACCCCGGCACAAAAATATCGACTAAATACCTAATATAAAAAAAAATAAATTAAGACAACTTTAAAAATGATGAAATAATTTTGATTTCATATACGAACTCTTATGATTTATTTAAATCCAGCTTATATTTTCTTTAGGTCCTCGAGATTTGCTTTCTTATACGCATGAATATATCGGGAGCTGCTGTGTTGAATATAACTATTTAGTAGTACGTCTTTACAGCAGCCCCCGATATATTCATGCGTACAAGAAAGTAAATCTTGAGGACATAAAGAAAATGTAAGCTGGATTTAAATAAATCATAAGAGTTCGTATATGGAATCAAAATTATTTCATAATTTTTAAAATTGTGTTAATTTTTTTTTTTTTTATATTAGTTATTTAGTCGATATTTTTGTGTCGGGGTTTTTTTTAAATTTGTAATTTAATTTTATTTTATACTTTTTAAACTAAACATATATATACAACATAGCGTATTATTATATCACGAGTCCCACACAGAACTTTTTAACCTTTAAGCCGACCCGGTCCAATTTTGTATTCTACTAGTCGCACACCGTCTACAAGACCGGTTCTATTATAAATATATTTATGTTATATTTAATTTTAATAAAAACTTTGAGATAAAGAGAGATAAAGCCACAGACAGAGAGACAGGCAGGCAGGCGGGCAGGCGGGCAGGCAAACAGATAGACAGACAAACAGACATACAGGCAGACAAACAAACATACAAACATACGAGTCAAACTTATAACACCCCTCTTTTTAGGTTGGGGGTTAAAAAATTGAAAATTTTTAAAAACTCCCGATCGATGTATCTAATCGTACCAGTTTCATATGACCGAATCAAAGTAAGGCCGAAATCATATTCGGCTACCGTAATTGTCTGCACATTTTCAATTTTACTTCAATCGGACAATTTCTAGAGAAGTTCAACATGGCGAATTCAAGATGGCGACCAAACATCAAAATGACCTAAAACCTTCTCGACAAAATACTCTTTCAATTAAAAAAAAGTGCATCAAAATCGGATCACCCGTTGAAGAGATATGAAGCCACAGACAGACAGACAGACATACAAACATACGCGTCAAACTTATAACATCCCTCTTTTTGGGTCGGGGGTTAAAAATTAACTAACTTCAAGCTTTTGGTTATTTTTTAGTGGTGCGTTAATTTCTTGGAGAAATGTGTATTCATTGCGTCGTTCCTATTCGATATAAAATTTATAAACCGAATATTTATATAAACCGAATCCTTCACTATTTCTTAGAATGCAACGTATGAGCGAATACACTATGCGATCAAATTATAGTGTTAAAACTAAAAAATTTTGTCCGCCATCTTGGGACGTCCGCCATATTGAATTTAGTGTGACGTCATTTTATTTCCGTATTCTTCTCAGCAAACCCTTTCATTTGATACCCATATCATGAGTGCATAAAAAATAACTGGTCCGCCATATTGGATTTGGAATGACGTCACTTAGCTAACCATGCATTGTCATCCAAACTAAACGTGTATGCAAAATTTCAGCTCAATCGGTTGAGGATAACTGTTTTAAAATGCAGCTGCGTCAGCCATATTGAATTTAGTGTGACGTCATTTTATTTTCGTATTCTTCTAATGGGGGTAGTTTTGAAAAAAAAAATTATTGTCCTTGCCCTAAATAAAATTATTTAGGGCAAGGACAATATACTATTTCCGGCATTTCGCATTATTTTTCAAAACTACCCCTATTGTAGGGGGTAGTTTTCCAAAATAAGCACAACTTTTCAACTATCAGAAACGATTACTATAATGTTTCTTAACACATATATGCAAAAAATTTCGAAAAATTCCAAAAGGCGTTCTAAAAAATTACCAATCTCCTAAATGAAGTGAGATTTTATCTTCGTGATTGGCACAATTACTTACGAATGGATGAAGAAATTTACTTGAATCTTCTATCACTTGTCACCCCGTTGATTCAAAGAAGAGATACAATAATGAGACCAGCAATACGGCACATGTTCACACAAGTCTGCCGACCTGCCGTACACACGCTCGAGTTTACTTGCACAAACCCAACATGTACAAGTATACAATATAGAATTTCATCAAGTCTCATGTCACTTGTACAATCACAATACTTGTGCAAGTGTTATAAAACACAGGTTCCAGTATACTTGTACAATAAACTTGCGCATGCATACCGTTCAAGTATGCAGTTACGTCTGTAGCCGCCTTAAGAATTTTTTTTTGTAGAATTAAAAATAATAAAGTTATTTCACCTCAAAGTGTTTAATCCCTTAATTTTGCATATTTTGGGGCTTATAACTTTCTTATTATTACTTAATGTACGAAAAAGTTACTAAAAAGCTCTAGAGATTATTATTATCTACAAAATTGCTTTTGACAAATTTTTAGTGATATTCACGATTACGTAGATATATAAAAAAATTTAGGAGCCAAATTGGGGGAGTTTCATCCTGGAAACTGAGTTTTAGACTCACCACCGATCCCCCTTACGAAACAGGAAAAGAAATTACTGCCCACCCAAAATGCACAGATGGATTGGACTAATAACACAGCCCCACAAAAGAAAAGTGATCTGTCCGGTGGACCAGACCAGTGTATCCTTATGTATTTTGACCCGCTGAATCCGAATCCAGAAAGTCATAATTTTCAGATCTGCTCGTTTTTCATCCCTGCCTCAAAAAAAACACCCCAAAAAGCTAGTTTTTCGCCTCTCACACCACGCAAATGAGTAGTTAGAATTTTTTTAAAAATATGTTTATATCATAACCTCATGACGCAATAACCTCATATTATAACCGCATAACTCTACAGCTCCATAACAATGAGGAAGGCGAAAAACCTGTTTTTCCGGGTGTTTCTTGAGGTTAGAGATGAAAACCGAGCCAATCTGAATTCCGATTCGGATTCAGCAGTTCAAAATACATGGGGATACATGGTCTGATCCGCAAGACAGACCACATTTTTTGTTTGTTTTAGAGATGTTTTTTGGGATTAAGGATGAAGAACGAGCCAATGTGAAAATTCTGACTTAGGCTTCGGATTAGGATTAGAATTCGGATACAGCCGGTCAAAATACATAAGGATACATTGGTTGATCCTCCGGACAGACCACCTTTCTTTTATTAGTAGTGTTTTTTGGGGTTAGGGATGAAAAACAAGCCAATATGAAAATTCTTACTTTGGATTCGGATTCAACAGGTCACATAGGTCTCGTCCGCCAGACTGTGGGGCTGTCTAATTAGTGGCGGATTGAACCGGCGAACAGTGGGGCAAATAGCTCACAAACGATAATTCCCAAGCCTGAAATTAATGAAACTTAATTTTTTTTTTTAACTATTCGTTATAAAATTGCCTTTAATTCTATCGAGCCCGAATTTTAAAATTTCAAAATTAAAGATGGCTAATCCAATATCGCGGACATAAATTTTGAAAGTAAATTAAAATTTTATCAAAAGATTGTTTAAAATTATAAAATAATGTTACTTGGGGTTTTTTTTTTTTTTGGTTTCTAATCTCATTTCTGATCCCCGAATTTTGCGATTCAAAAAACCAAGATAGCGGATCCAATATGGCGGCCATAATACTTTTTTAAATGAAATGTACATGCACAAACTGTTAAAAATTGTTACTTAGGACTTTTAAGGGTTTCTGATCGAGAATCTGAAATCTAAATAACGTAATATCGTAATCCAAAATGGCGAATCCAATATGGCGGCAATAATATTTTTTTAATTGACATGTAAATGCGCAAATTGTTAAAAATTGTTACTTAAGGGTTTTAGAGATTGCTGATCATGAATCTGAAATCCAAATTAAGTAATAACGAAATTCAAGATGGCGGATCCAATATGGTGTCCGTAAGTTAAAGAGAATGACAAATCAAGAAGGAAACTGTTAAAATTTGTTTTTCGGGGGATTCGCAGCTTGCTAATCTCGTTTCGGATATTAAAATTTCGATATTTTGCAAACCAGAAAATTAAATTCAATATGGCTGCCATAAATTTTTTAAAAATTATGATGTACATGCGAAAATAGTTAAAAATTGTTACTTGCAGGTTTTTGCGATTGCTGACTACGCATTCGTAATTTCGAATTCTAAGATGGAAGATTCGAATATGCCATCTTATAAAAAAATGAGATAACCAATTTAAAAATGTTAACATCTTTAAACCTAATGTAACCTTATGAGTCAAATCATAAAGGAGCAGGTAGGCTATAAACCTATTATTACTTAATGTAGAAAATAAAACTTGAGTAGAAAGGGGCTCGAAGCCTAACATAACATATACCAAATCCTTTAAAATAACCTAATTAGTCAAGTCACAAACGAGCAGAGATATTAATACTATAAGCTGTAAACAAAATCTAGTTGGCCAAATCTTAAACGGGCATATAGGCGTATTTCACAAATTTTATATCACTGAATAATTCAGTTCTTGATTTATCATTCCATCTTGGATTTCGATATTACGTAATTTAGACTTCAGATTGATGATCGGCAGCCCCTAAAACTCCTAAATAACAATTTTTAATAATTTGCGTATGTAAATTTCATTTAAAAAAATATTATGGCCGCCATATTAAATCCGCCATCTTGGATTACGATATTACATAATTTAGACTTCATATTCATGGTTAGAAACCGTTAAAAGCCCTAAGTAATAATTTTTATCAATTTGCGCATGTACATCTCATTTAAAAAATATTATGGCCGCCATATTGGATCCGACATCTTGGATTTCGATATTACGTAATTTGGACTTCAGATTAATGATCAGCAATCTCTAAGTAACAATTTTTAACAATTTGCGCATTTACATGTCAATTAAAAAATATATTATGGCCGCCATATTGGATTCGCCATTTTGGATTACGATATTACGTAATTTAGATTTCAGATTCTCGATCAGAAACCGTTAAAAGTCCTAAGTAACAATTTTTAACAGTTTGTGCATGTACATTTCATTTAAAAAAATATTATGGCCGCCATAATATTGGATCCGCCATCTTGGTTTTTTGAATCGCAAAATTCGGGGATCAGAAATGAGATTAGAAACCAAAAAAAAAAAACCCCGAGTAACAATTTTTTATAGTTTTAAACAATCTTTTGATAAAATTTTAATTTACTTTCAAAATTTATGTCCGCGATATTGGATTAACCATCTTTAATTTTGAAATTTCAAAATTCGGGCTCGATAGAATTAAAGGCAATTTTATAACGAATAGTTTAAAAAAAAAAAAAATTAAGTTAAGTTAATTCCAGGCTTGGGAATTATCGTTTGTCCAAAAAATGAGCTATTTGCCCCACTGTGCGGCGGGAAACCGGGCCAATGCCAGCATTGCAAGAGAAAAGGCGCTGCTATTTTAATTTTTGTTGAAAAAACCCTTAGATGTGGGCCGCAAACATTTTTTGTCATCTTGTCGCTCCCCCGTTCGTCCTTCCTCCCCGCTCATAAATGTTCATAAAAAAGGGGCGCTTCATAGATTTCGCACACAGGCGCTGCGGGTCGGCATGGCCCTGGGGCCGCTGATGGAAAGATCTCGGGTGAAGCCCCTATGCCAATCCGCCTCTGACTATAATAATAATTGAATGCAAAAAATCCATCAAATTGTATGTTATAATAGTTTTGTGTTTTTGTTTTAGGGTTGGGTCAAGGCATATTGATGCCTGCTACTTATCTTGCCACATACACATATTTCAAGAAAAGACTGACAGTAGCTATAAGCATATCTGCAACTGGTGCGAGCGTTTCTGCGATATTTATGCCAAAGTTATGTGATATTTTATTGACTCAAGTTGGTAGACAATATACAGTGTTAGTATTATTCGCTATTTCGTTGTTGTCTCTAATTGGCTGTTTCTTATTTAAACCAGTCCAAGCAAAAAATGATTCATACAAGTGTACGGAACTTCTTAGCATGGATGATGAAAAACCTACGGCAAATGGAAATGAAAAGGTAAGCTGATATGACTTACTTTTAGTATAATAAGACTCTTGCCTAATAGTACAGTTACTAGAGGTTTTACCTCCGGAATAATATCATATAAATTAGATTTCGTTCATTTTTAGCAGTTTAATAGTAAATGTATCACACAAAAGTTTAGATATTATGCAAGGCCTTGCTAATTTATACAAGGGCGGATCTGGACCTTGAGCTTGGGGGGGGGGGGGGTAACACTGAACCCAAAATTTTTTGATGTGCGGGGGGGGGGAGAAATCCGAAAAAATATTTTTCGCTCTAAAATTTTTTTGAAGAGCGGTGGGGGAGAAATCAAAAAAAAAATTTTTTTCATCCCAAAATTTTTTTGAAAAGCAGGGAGCAAAAATTCGAAAAAATTTTTTCATCCTAAAAAATTTTAAATGAAAATTTCTTGGGGGGGTAATTACCCTGTTAAAAAAATTTTTCTCCCCAAAATTAACAAAAATCATACCATTTTAAAACAAAAGTTGATGATTTACAGAATTTTTTTTTTTTGGGGGGGGGGGTAATTACCCCATAAATCCGCGCCTGTTTATAACCATCTTTAATATATAGGTGGTGGATGCCACCTCTTTTCAGGGAAATATAAGCTTTTAAATGATATTTTGAGTACCTCTCTAGCATAAAAAACAAAGTTGTGTTTTCAAATGCTGATTTTCTTAAACATATAGCATGACGAAGGCACTCATATTTTTTCATCCGTTTACACTTCCTTAAAAAAATTCCTGTTTTTTGAAATCGGAGTGGAAGTTTATTATTTTTAAGTGACATCAATTTATTTTCAAATATGTTCCAATGGGCTAGTAGACAATTACGAAAACGACAATATTAATAATATACCATTATAGTATGACTCTCCCAATATGTTATAAATATAATTTGAAGGTAATTTTACCGACTATTATTGGTTTTATTGCAAAATGAATATGCTCAAAATCAGAGTGGATTTAACACTTTGACACCCGCACCCAAAAATCGAGTTCTTGGTGGAACCCGATAAGGAGTTTTATAGCATGCCAGTATAGTGGTAATCGGTGTATCAAAGGTTTTTTTATATCATGTACCGAATACCAGTTGAGTGGTACTAGGTTCTTTAGCATAAAAAATATATTTAAAATTCAAAGCTAACAAACTAAAAAATATCTTTATTATTAAACAGTACAAATACGTAATATACAGGAATACGAATATATAGGTAGGAAAAATACTAGAAACTATAATTATCCACCAGAATGCAACTACCACTTTACTGGCTCACGAAATTACTCAGAAACGGTATCTAATACCTGTCGTTCATTCGCGGTGCCTTAATCTGGTTCCAGTGTAAATGTATTGTAACGATGAATTATTTCTGTTAGTTGTCAACCGATCGTGTCTCAAATCGGTTAACACATACTAACATCGTTAATTTGGATTCATCGTTACGAAAAAACTCTTCCCCGTATCTATAGTAATTCGATATTTCGTAACTAAGAAAAATGTTCTGGACCTAGCAACCATTTCCTATATGAAGGGCCGCAGAAGCTCATTTTATTCATTCTAGTGATGGTCGATATCGTGATTTTTTCAATCACAACGTAAATCGTTACTGTGATTTTCTTATATCAGTGAATTTAAAACGTGATGTGGTCACGACTTTCCATAATACGACGTACGGGAGAAATTATTAATTATTATATTGGTCTTGGTTGAACCACGGCAAGGGAACGAAATGCGGAAGGAAAGTCGTGATCACGTCACGCTTTTCTGCCAACTTTACTAGAGTGAAATTACTTAGAGAAGATAACATCAAGTCGCACATCGCGTATAAAAGTTGGCATAATATCAGTGCCCCGTGCCATCCATTTTTTATTTAAATATTAACCAATGGTAGTAGGCAGGCTTAACGCCCATGCAGCTGTAAAAATAGCATCGTTACCTAGGTAATAAGCATGTGGTAACGATATCGGTCTCTGCGTATTCTATGACGATGTTATCTTCTCTAATTAATTTCACTCTAACAGTCGTTACCTGTGATTTCCTAATATCAGTGATTAAATCACAGTTCGTGATATATCGCCCATCACTAATTCATTCTCTTCCCAGAGACAATCTGAAAAGGTTCATGACTTCTTAACCCTAAATAATATTGTAACATCGCATAAATAGTACCGGCTAGATAGCAGATAGTCTTTATACTCGGTCTAGAGCCCGACATAGTTCGAGTGAGACTTCCCCTATCATAAGCTTGTATGGTTTCTGCGTTAAGCAACTTATTATTTACTGTAAAGACGCCACGAACTTAATTAATTGTTTTGCATCGCGTCATTTTCAATTCAGAGCGATAAACGTTGCGTCAACTGAAAGTCAGGGTGACACATAAGCATTGATTGTTGAAGCGCCAGTTGGCCAGTTGTCAGATAATTTTCAGAGAGACAGATATTGAACTAACTAAATTGAATGGACCACAATAGTCGTGACGTCATTCACGAGGAGGTTAATTTGAATTCCTTTCCATCCACTCTTTGAAGCATGCCTTATGTACATGTGCTCTAAGGGTCAAAATAAATTACTTAAAAATGTATCTAAGGATTGGTACGTTATTTTTCATATTTAACTATTGAAACCTAACTACTAGTATAAAAATTGAGCTGGATTATAAGTTTTTTACATGTGGTAATCAATTTTCTCTACCGAGAATAAATAAAAAATTGTTTTCTAAATGGTTGTTTATGCGCATGCGTTCTACAAGTGTCTGGAAAATTATTGAGAACGTAGTTCTTTGATTATTTCTTTATGCTCTAATCACAAAGCCTGTTTTATTTATTTTTATTTGAATTGCTTTCCATTATTTTATACTGTTACCATGGATTTTCGTCCTCTAACCAGGCCCCTGTACCAAATTCACTGGCAGGCCCCCGCGCCTAGGAGAAATTTTTAAACGAGCGAGAATTGCATTTACTAGCCTAACCGGGCCCAGGTACCACAGTACCTACTCACCCTCCCTTGTGGGGGCCTTGCCTCTAACCTCGTGTTTAAATGTTTATTTGTAAGTATTTTCACTTAGAAACGCAAATAAATAAAGAAATTACATATTGTATCATTTATTCAGAACTTATTTCTATTAAATATATATATGATTAAAATAGTTTAAAACTGAACTGTCTAGTAAATACGACATATTCCATGAGCACGCTTCATTTGTTACGGTACGAACATGCCGAAGGTGCTACGCAGCTAGAAGTTCAGGCCGCAAATTCAGTAGATGCATCGAAGCCATCAATGTGTAAAACAAATCTATACATTTAAATATAACCGCACATACCGTGGATGCTAGCAGGGTGAACTGCTCCTAGTACAAATTGATGGCTTCTATGCATCGACTGAAACTTCGGCCTGAACTTCTATAGCTGCGTAGCATCTTTGGCATGTTCGTACTCTTACAGAAATATTATAGTGTGCAAAGAGAGCCAGAGCAGCCATATGATGGCATAACCATAATCCCCTTGGACAAGTACATTCCGCATCGGTTATATTTTTATCGTTATTCAAAAATATCTGAAAACAATTAATTACATTTAAAGTAAAATATATTTATTTTTTAAAAAAAGCACACACCTCTACTGTATAGATTCTATCTCTCATGCTAGCATGAACTTCTCCCTTAACAATCTGTACTTCAGGATCATAATCATTCCTTTCATGCGGCCCGCTTCGCGCTTCAACAGAACTTTCTGCCTTGACCATGAGTGTTTCTTTATCCTTAAAAAATTGAGCAATCGCATAAAATTGTAATTTTTGGGCCATTTTTGATATACAAACACTTTAAATACTGTAAAATCCTTGAAAGTTATAAAAGAAATAATCCACTATACATAACCTTAAACTTCAACCAGCAAAACAAATAAAAATAAGAAGATGGAGTTATGCCCGACATACGTATTACGCGTGCGCAATAAACAATTAATTTCTGAAAAAATTTCAAGAGGACTTAAAAATTACAGTATTATTACAAGAAGGCGCAGCTTTTAAAGTTAAAACATTAGGATGATAATTCAATAGTTAAATATCCACAGATTTTCTGAAATTTCAAATTCAATTTTAACCATGGTCTTATGTATGTACAGTGGCGATAAGGTCGATGTGAGAAATAGGATGGAATAGTTAGAGTGGGAGTGAAACGTCACACTATTTTGGTCCATTGTTGAAGTGACAACCGTCGGTTAAAAGTCAAAACGTTGAATGTCAATAGGCCTGGCCAACACACTGTCACTTTGCTTTGTTTGTTCTTCAGTTTTTGTCAGGCCTAAAGGGCACCATGCACGTTCAGCAATAATGACATTCCAGCAGATCATTACAGAAACATCATTACTAAAAATTTACCCGTCATTCCCTGTCATTATTTTTCACACCTTACATGTCCATTATTTAAGAAAATAGTATATTATTCAACGAGCGGTAATATAGGTAATAACTCACGCAGATGAAAGTTTACATGTAATTCATCAAGTGAGTTATTACCATTACCGCAAGTTGAATACTATACTTTATCTACGATTATAACAATAAATATTAAATTGAGAAAATTTTGTTTAAATTACTCAGTTTGTTTATTAATACAATTAACTGTAAAATTTAATTTTTGTCCACCCTTTTATATTTGTTGTCTTCAAAGATTTAGCCACCTTTAAGCGGAGGTAGAATGTGATTTTTAATCGAAATAGTGCATAAACTGCTTGTAGACAAAAAATCAGCTTTGTGGATTAATATTACACGGCGGAAAATGCAAAATGTCTCCGCGAACTGCAATAGCCCGGAGCGCATATTCGGCCAAAAGTCTTGTTTTTATGGTAGAGAAAAAATTTAAAAAAGCGTCGGAAAGCTCAATCAACTCTCTTAACATAAGCTGTCTGCAAATTTTTCGAAAAAACCGATAATTATCGAGATATTCGAGGAAATGTAAGAAATTACGCGTTTTCCTATAGAGTGTATGTAAATCTTAAAAAAAATAATTTTTCTCAGAAACTGTGTTTCGAAGGGCCAAGATTAATGGAGTGTCAAAGTAGTACATGATATTAAGTGAACATCGTATATGAGATCGATTTCAGTTAATTACCGATTAATTACGGTGACAAAATGGAGAAATTTTACCGAAAAAAAAAAAAAGTCCCAAATCCTGCTCCTTCTAATTCCTTCATTTTTGTCGGAATTCAAAAAATAAAAAAAATAGTTTTAGCAAGTTTAATTCTGTTTAAGTTAACTAGAGGAGTCTTTTGGCGTAGGAGCCAAGATTAAAAAGTTGCCAACTGTAGAAGCTCAAAATTTGCGATTTTTTGCCGTACATGGCATACATTTCAGTAGTTATCTCCGAAACGAAAAAAAAAAAATCAAAATTCTGATAGTATCAACAGATTCGTAATAGAAAATACGAAGTCGAGTCGAAGAAATTGCAAAAACATGCAATCTTGACAAGTTCATATTTTTCGAAAAACACCATTGGGACGGCCGTACGATGTCGTGACGTAAAGAGGAAGTCTTCCAGATAAACCTGATCGTAAATTGCATGGTGAAATTCGAAAATTCGGCTCGGCACGAACGAATCAAAAGTAGCATTTTGTGACATTTCAGAAAATCTTTATAGATATTAACGCGAATAATCTGTCACTACCTCCCTGACTTCGCCTTCGTGTGTTGCGCGTTACGTCGATTGGACAGGCTAGGCACGAAGATAAAGGTGATTGGCTCTGTACCTAGTGAGTTATAATAGCTCACGCATTATAACTCACGCTGTTTGTTTATGGATACTATTAATTGATCAAAAGCAGTTCATTAATTAGTATATAACCTAATAAGAGGAGATAAAAGCATATTTAGCTATAATTATTGAATTAAGTATGATTGAAAAAACTCGAAAATTCAGGTAATGAGATTACTGAACGTGTATGGTGCCCTTTACGCCTGTCGAAAATCCTAACTTACCAACAAAAGATGGCTGCTGTAGTACAAACAGAGAGTATAAAGTCACAGGAGGGAGTGTTTAGTACTGAAATCTCAGAGACGGAAGTCGTCATCAGGTACACCGTGGATGACTAATTATTTTGGAATGTGGTGTACTGTATTGTAGGTTATTGGATATCTTTTCACGTGTAAATTTAATATGTGTACTATAAACTAACGTATTACTTTATTTAAGAACGTGGGTCAATCTTATAATTATGTAAACTCGTCGCATTGTAATTTTTTAAAAGAAGTATTTATTGTGTTATTGTTTTGATAGCAGTGGCGGAGATGCCGTAGAAGAAAGTAACGGATATTTAATTCCTATTTATCAGTGATAGTTTCAGATTTGAAACACTGCGTATTGAAATATAAATTCAGGGAATATGGTAGGCGATTCTTTGAAATTTGTTTTTCTGAGAAAGTAGATATGTGTATCTAATATCATTATTACTTTATTACTTTTGCGATGCCACTGGAAGAACGTCATATCCGCCGGCGGCCATCTTGGTACACCATCGCGGTCCCCAAGGTCACGTATATAAGCTCCCTCCTGTGCTTTATACTCTCTGAGTACAAACAAAGCAAAGTGACAATATCCAATACCAACTGTCTGTCAAAGATAGTTTATCGAACTAGACGTTAATCAAATTTCAGTTGACGTATCCATTGTCATATTAATTAATTTATCTTTGGTTGGAACGTTTTCGATTCAAGAACTGTCTGTAGATTCATATTTTATATGGTGAAGGTTGCTGGGTTTACTAAAGGTTAGGTTTTTAGTATTCTCTTTTTGTGTTAATACGATAATAATTATACAATATTTAAATACAGTCATACTCATAATAATTAGAAATAAACATTTGTAATTGCATTTCTCAGGATTGAGAAACTTTAATGTTGGAATAAACTTGTTAATTTGAAACCATCTTCCTTGCTTTTATTGAACCCTGGAATCACTCCACTGTTTGCTATGTGAGCACAATAGTTTTGAACTATTGTAGAACTATAAAATCAACGTTAAAATAGGGACACTTTACATTTGACAGTAACTAGCTACGTTGCCACATTTCTAAAAAGGAATGCGCACTACTGCATTATCTGAAATTAATTTTAATATTAATTTTTAACACTGTTTCAAATGCCCAGCAAGTAAATATTTTATACATATTTAAGGCTGATTAATAACTTGCTAATACAGAATTGTAATTACAGAGAATTTCGTATAGCAGTACAGGATCTTACATTATTTTTCGAAATATGGCAACATAGCTCTCGTTTCTCTGTTCAAACACAAATTAGAATCTGGTGATTATGCTATTACGTCATAGCCAATAGAATAGCCCGAAAATTGGCGGAATATCTAACCGTTTAAACACAGATTAAACTTCATGATTTTTTTTTACTAGAAGGCATTATTAAAAAAATAAAATACAAAATACGGGTCAACTGTTTTTATGTGTAGATGTTATTAAAATTATTAAAAAAAAATGTATACTTGCCCATTGTTTAAACAATCAATTATAGATAGATATGAAAAACATAAAATTGATTAATATACAATAGTATATTGCGTATTTAGGTGTGAAAGCAATACATTCCCGGACGACGATGCAAATTGTTGGCCGAGGTGCTAGCCGTGGACAACAAACATCGAAGTCCGGGAATGTGCTTTCACACCGAAGTACACATACTATTTTTTCTGAAATCACAATCAATATTATTATAAATTGAGGAATTTGTATTAATGCATAACATTTCTTCATTACAATCTGACTGCTTACTAATAAATGCAATTTTAATGTGAGTTGGTTTGTCTGCGTGTATTTTACTGTCTAAAATATACATAAAAAACCGTACGGGAATGTTGAACGTTGCTTGGCAACGGACCTTTTCCGGTCTGTTTTGTGATAGTTTCTTAGCAACGGACTAAAATACTGGAATTGGAAAATGTAGACATTGCCGATCGATTTCAGAAAAATTCGAGGAAAAATTTCATTATGACTCACAAGAAAGCTGACTAGCTTTAGCTTTTTAGCTTTAGCTGAAAAGCTCTAGCATAATTTGATGAAAAATTGAAAATAAATAATAAAAATTTTTTATTTAAACAATGGAAATTATTTCAAAATAAATTGATGTCACTTAAAAATAATAGACTGCCAAGTCCGATCTCAGAAAACAGGATTTTAGAAGAACTATTGCTGCTCCAATATCTAGAATTTTGAATACTAACTGGCCCATTAGTACAAAAGATTGCCTGCCTGACAAAACGTCTATCTCTAAGAATGTTTTCTCCGATCTACAAACAAAAGTTCTAACGTTTTGAATCATCGTTAACTTCTAAGATGCGATTGAATATCGGCTTAAATGAGCGAATTTTATTTTGTTTTTTACAAAAATCTGACTGTCGCAAATAAAATGAGTTATAACAATTTAGTATGTAAAGAAATATCAGATTTTCTTCATTATCAATAACTAACTTGATCGAAAATTATGGAAACTAATTTTACTGAGTCTGTTGCTATGAAACGAATAATAATAGAAAATGATATTATTATTTTTTTCCTAAAATGTAAAAACGTCATTTAAAAATCTTTTCGAAATTATTTTCAAAATATTTGGAGATTATCCAGAATCAAATAAAGTTTTATGACTAAGAGGGTTTCCGGTGAAGCAGACTTTTTCATAAATAAATACTTCTTTTCGTAAAGTCTAGAATTAAAAAGTTTTTTCTCTTCCGGACTCCATCCATTGACACACGCTATATGGTATATGTAATGGAGGTGCTCTAAAATAATATATTAAAATATTCAAATACAACTTTTAATAATCATATTCATGGATGTGTATAGCTTTGATGTTTGAAAAAATGAGTCATTATATTTATTGTTTGTCATATAATTTGATATCTTCTAGTACCTTGATGACTGTAACACATTTTACCTACGATCACTACTGTAAATAGTAAAAAACACACTACCTGCCATCTATGTAAATTGAATTTTACACATTGTAAACAAAACGCACTGTAAACAAATCGCACGGTAAACAAATCGCACGGTAAACAAAACGCACGGGACACGCAATTATAGGTGGCTTATATCGCTGACACGGGGTTCACAAAAACAAATGCGCCTACTTAATTTTCAAATGCTGCCAAAACTGACATAATATTTGTTGAATAATATTTTTGACTAGTAAACTAAATCCAGATTTTACTAAATAACTAAATAAATATGATCGTAAGTAAAGTATAGCACATAATTCGAGTTGTAAGGCAATTACGCAATCATGGAAATACGTACTCGCCGCTACGCGGCATCGTGCGTAACTTTTCCATTCGTGCGTAATATGCTTCTTACATCACTCATTACGTAATATACTATTTCTAAACATCGACACGTTAACAAAATAGTATAAGGTGATGATATGAGTATAATCCTTTAATTATAATCCATTCCTATAAAAAAGCACTGCCATAAACAGTACTTTCAAATAGCAAAGTGCAGAAAGGCCAAAACATGTACTGGCTTATTCAAATCAGGATATTGTAGTTTCATATAGGAATATCAGTGCTTTATTTATAGTACAGTAAGTGAAGGTTTTAAATCTCAGCCCGAAAACGATGTAATGAATTTCCAAATTTTTTTCTTCAACATGCTTTATAAAGTATATACATAAGAATCTCTATTGTCATTTTTCCTGCTTTTTGATTAGCAATGGGGTTGCCGCAAAAAAAAATAAAAAATATACATAATCCGATAGAGAACCAAATTATAAGAAAGAAAGGTCTTATACACTTTTTTGCTAAAATGCATATTTTTCCAGATATTACGAACTGAAAATTGCAATTTTCACCCCCTAAAATCAGTATTCCTAGACGTTTTTTTTAAATTGCTTGAAACACCTGGGATTTAATAAAAAAATGCAAGGGTACAAAATTAAAGGTTTCACGAAAACAAATCGAATGGTTTTTTTCTTTTTTTTTTCTCCAATGTTTAGTTTTGGAAATATGGCATTTTCAAAATGGCACCGAAACGTTCAGAAAAATTATACGAGGTTAAAATCTAAAATAACTCAAAATCTACAGCTATGAGAAAAATTTATTTTATTCTTGTAAAAATTAAAGATATTAGAATTTTCTTTCGATTGAGATGTACTACGAACTTTTATAATGAAAACTAAAGAAGTTACAAACAAAAAAGTGGAGCATTTAAAAATTTAGGCGCCATTTCTTTTTAGTCTTATTGCTCTAATCTCTTATTAATTCAATTTTTTTTTAAATCCTTCTAGATATTTTTTATGCATATTATTACTAACATGCTCATTTTTTTTTAGAATTTCTAAAATAATTATTTTTCATTCTGTACCCATTTTCAATAATGAAAATTTTCATAATTTTTTGAAAAAATCAGATTTTTGGAAATTGCTCAGAAAATATTTTTTATAAAAAATGGCAAGAGTACAAAAATGAGGCTTATAAAAAGCGAATAGTTTGATCTTTTTTTTTATTTTCCTACGACAAACTGTTGAAGAGATATAAAGAAAAACAAAATCCAACTGTAAATCAAATCCAGCATAAACAATATACAAATTACCCAAACTTAAAAAATGATTTAAGAAAAGAAACTTGGCACGAAATTTACAATACTGACAACATCGATGCAGCAACAGACCTATTTATTAATAAAATAAAATATTATATTTCTCGTAACACAAGAACTGTTAAACTAAAAAATAAAGAAAAACCGAAAACAGATTGGGTAACTCCGGGGTTAATTAAATCAATTAGCACAAAAAATAGAATGCATAAAAACGTTTTAAAAAAATCCAACTGGCGCAAATTTGCTAACAGAGTATAAAAGGTATAAAAACAAACTGACACAACTGATACGAACTGCTAGAATAAAACACAATAGACTGCAAATAGACAAAACTATTAACTCTATTAAAAATGTATGGAATGCAATGAATAAACTATGCAATAAAAATAAAAACTCTGGAAAGATAATAAATAAAATAAAAACAGAAAATGGTAATCAAACAACAAATGCAAAAGAAATTGTAAGCACATTTGTAAACTATTATACAGAGCTAGGAAAAAAATATGCAAAAAACATAAAAATACCAAAAAATTTTAAAGAAAACTATAACGCAGTAGAAAATTCAATATATTTATATCACACAAATCTGACAGAAGTTAAAGACGTAATAAATAGTTTAAAAACGAAAAAATCTCCTGGATTAAACAATATACGCGCAGAAACGCTAAAAGAAATTCAAAAAGAAATTGTAGAACCACTAGTATTTTTAATAAACCGAAGTTTCGACATAGGACAATTCCCAAAAATCTTAAAAATAGGTGTAATAAAACCTCTCCATAAAGGCGGCGATATAACTGAACCTATTAATTATAGACCAATATCAGTAATTTCCAATGTCACCAAAATTTTTGAAAAAATCCTGACGAATAGACTAACGTCATTTTTTAATAAATTTTATATTATATCGGAGAGACAGTTTGGTTTTCAGAAAGGTAACTCTACCGAAGATGCCATAGCATGCCTAACAAGTTATGTTTATGATGCCTTAGATGAAAAATCACCATGTTTATGTATATTTGTGGATCTTGCAAAAGCATTTGATACGGTATCACACACCAATCTCTTAAAGGCACTAGAACATTGCGGTTTGAGAGAAAATGCATTTATTTAATTTGATAAAAAGTTATTTGTCTGAAAGAACACAATATGTAAAAATAAATGAAACCATCAGTGACGCAAAAATTGTCAGCTACGGTGTTCCACAGGGAACAGTTCTAGGACCGCTTCTGTTCGCCGTATACATAAACAACCTACTTTCGATGCGAACTGTCACAGCTAAAATATTGAGTTTTGGACGGACGATACGACAATACTTTTTAAAGCCAATTCATGGAAAAATCTAAAACAAACTGCAAAAAAAGAATTCAAAGAAATAAAAAAATGGTTAGACTACAACTTACTCACAGTTAACTTTAAAAAACTAGTTACTTACCATTTACCTCATACATAAATAATCTACCTAATTTTGGACCATTAAATATTGAAAACCAGCTAAACATTCCAGAAGCAGATTCAGTAAAATATCTAGGTATTATCATTGACAAACATTTTAGATGGGACCTGCAAGTAAAACATGTTACACAAAAAATTCGAGGACTATTATACCGATTTAAGTACCTAAAACCATACCTAGATATAAAACATCTAAAAACGCTCTATTATTCCTTAGTAGAATCACACTTAACATATGGTATTATCGGCTGGGGAGGTGTCTGCGATTCTTACATGAAAAACATAAGCAATCTACAAAAATGGATATTAAGGATAATTTATAATAAGAATCGTAGTTACCCCTCGGACGAGTTATACAAAGCTAGTGAAATATTCGATTTGAGGTAATTATTTTCCCTAAAAATTCTATTATTCAACTTTAAAAATAAAGAAATATACAAACCTATTCAGCACAAATACACAACAAGAAACAAAGAAAATCGATATCAAAATTCAAAAGCAACAAAAACTATCGGACAAAAATGTTATACATATCTTGGATCAAGATTATACAACAGATTACCTAAGCAAACAAAAAATACAAATAAATTGCACATATTTATAAAAAATGTTGAAAAGTGGTTAAGAGAAAATTCTAGGTCTCACAACCTTATTAATCAAAATGTAATGTACATTAAACAATCACATTTCATATTCAAATAAAATAATACTCTCTGATTATGACAGAAAACTCAAACTAAGTACAGAAACCTGTCAAATTCGGACATAAAAACCAAACTAAACAAAAATCTACCTAATTACGAGATTTATAAACCAAAAGCGACGAATATATTTAACCCGTCACGAACAAGTAGTGTTTAACTACTCACGTGATTACTGCATTGTTTATTTGCAATATAAACGATACGAAATGAAAATATTTAATACCTATTAGATAAGTATGTAATGTTACTATTGTATTGTCAAAATATTGGAAAATAAACATTATTATTATTATTATTATTATTATTATTATTATTTTTTTTTTTCCGTAAAAGCCAGTCACCCTTTATACTCTGTGGCTCCGACACTCACAGAGGGGAGCTGGTAGTACCGGCAGCCACTCCCCACGTCCGTGGGGTGAGTGACTACTGGGTCCGAGAATCGTGTGCCCTGAGTAGACGTAATGAGCCGAGGATAATGGCCTTCTGCATCCTGCCGGCTAAGATCTCTGCCGAATTTCGGCATGCCGGTATGATCTTTAGTTCTGGAAGCAGCGTGTGTCTCGTTCCACCGAGGGCTCCTATGATCAGGACCACTAGCTTAACAGTATGGCCAGGGTAAAGCCTGCGGAGCTCGAAGAGCAAATCTCGATATTTCGTCCGTTTTTCCTCCTCCTTCAAGACAATGTTATTCTCCGCGGGAGCCGAGAACTCCACGACAAACATTGTCTTGAGTTGGTGGTCGAGGAGGACCATGTCAGGCTTATTAGCTTGTATTTTCCTGACGGTGGGAAACGAGTAGTTCCAATCAATTAGACACTTCTCATTCCCCACAACGGACTCAATATCCCCCGGAGCGTAAGGCAGCACTGGTGTCTCGTCTATCCCATACGAGTGCCTTAAGTGATAATAAAGCACTCGTAATGCTGCGTCGTGCCTCTGGATATAGGCCGAGACTGCATATACTGGACAAGCCGACAGCAAATGCATTAATGTCTCCGGCGCCCTGTGGCAGGTCCTGCAGCTGACATCAGGGACCTCTATACCCATGACACGACTTCGATAGACGAGTGTGTTGAATACACCATCCTGGCACGCCATTATGAATCCCTCGGTCTCAGACTTTAGCCCGGCTGACCTTAAGAAAGCAAAGGTCAGCCTTTCAGATAAGCCGCGGTCTTCTATATTTGTATAGAAGACTCCGTGCAATGGCTTATCCGAGTGTAGCTGCAGAAATAAATCAATTTCAGCAGCTTTGACTTGGGCTTTTTGCCGAGCAGGTTCCAACTCGGTGACAGAGTCGTGATTAACCCGCTCAGCGTCGAAGACCAAACCGAGTTCATCGGCGGCTCTGCGCGCTGCCTTAAACAAAAAGGCTCCTACTCCTGCACTTTCATGGTCTCGGACCATGCAGAGGAGGGGATCCGAACTCCTTATGATCTTACAGGCTCCATCCAGAACCATCCTGTTATGGAGACTCTCCAAACTCAAGAGTCCACGGCCTCCCCGATGTCGTGGGAGATATAACCGTGGAACGGACGATTTAGGGTGCAAACTCCTATAGAGATGCATCTTTTTTCGGGTTCCTACATCGAGTTGTCGCAGCTCCTCTTGATTCCATTTAATTACTCCAAAGGAGTAGAGGAGGATCGGAACGGCAAGCATATTGGTAGCAGACACCTTGTTCTTCCCCGACAGTTCTGAAGACCAGATCTGTCGGAGTCGGTGCTGATACTTGCCGCGGAGAGCGTTTTTTACTACACTCACTTCTTGGGTGGAGCGTTGCTCGACACCCAAGTAAGTGTACGACTCTCCGGCATCTAGGTGATGTAAGATGCTTCCGTCCACAAGCTGCGCATCCTCTCCGTAGTCACCGCATCGTCCTCTCTTGAGGTGGACTAGTGCACACTTGTCCAACCCAAATTCCATGCCGACAGCCTGCGTGTACTCCTGTACCACCCTGAGGGACTGGCGTAAATCCCTCTCTCCGGAGGCATAAAGTTTAAGGTCATCCATGTAAAACAGATGGGTGACCTTATGCCTCCTATCGCCGGGGGTACCGCAGTTGTAGCCACGGGTATTTCGCAGCGAAACGGATAATGGCAGTAGCGAGATGCAAAACAGAAGGGGGCTCAGGGAATTTCCCTGAAATACTCCCCTTCTGAACAATACCGGCTCTGTCTGGACTCTGCTATTACCCGATGTTATGGTAAAGCGAGTCCTCCAGAGCGGCATGAGTTCTTCGATACATCTCACTACGGGACCGGGCACCGCAAGACATCTGAGCAAGTGGACAATGAGCTCATGGGATGTCATATCAAATGCCTTGCGGTAGTCGATCCAGGCCATAGAGAGGTTACGCTTATACTGCACGGAGTCCTGCGTGATACATCTGTCGATCAGCAGGTTCTCCTTGCAGCCAGCGACATCTCTCTTTGACCCTCGTTGATCATATACCCGTTCGTAGACCCGTTCAACTGCTTGGAGCACCCGCATGTACAAGATGCGTGTAAACAACTTGTAGCATGCGTTTATGCAAGTTATCGGCCGGTAATTTTTTGGGTTAGACAAATCTCCGTTCTTCGGGATCAGCACTGTCCGCCCCTCGACAACCCAAGAAGGAATTTGCTGCTCCCCATTTAGCCATGAATTAAAAATTCTGGCCAAATGGTGGTGGGTACTGGAAAACTTTTTCCACCAAAAGTTATTTATCCCATCGGGACCTGGAGCAGCAAAGTTCTTAGAGCCCTCAAGAGCTCTTCGAACCTCTTCTGGGGTTATCGGTTGGCACACCTCGTTTGGTTGTTGAAACCTTTGGCAAAAGGCTTCAAAGTGTGCCAGGGCTGGAGTGTCTCTGTTGAGTGGGAGCTTCTGTCCGTAGAGCGTTTTCCAGAAGTTTTCCACCTGATCTACAGTCGGCGGATTCTCTACAACACGCTGAGGCGGTTCGAAAAGGCGCGAGGGCTTTTTGCGGAATAGATTGTTTTCCGCCAGCCCCCTCGCCCGCCTCACTAGTGACTTTTTACAAGTCACTAGCATCCGTATCCGATCAAGGCAGTGCTGTTTGGTGGTTCGCAGCACTGCCCCATTCAGTGTGTGATGGACGCGTCTTAAATTGGCGGCTATGCGCCTAACTTTAGGCGTGAATGCCTATTGGTCGCCATATAGTCCATCACACATTGGATACGGGATGCGTGTTGCCTCGCCGACCGGATCTTGGCTTCCATCTTTTGTATACGCCACTCCGCTCTCTCCTGTGGGGAGGCAGTATTCCGCCTCTCACCCGGAGTTAAGCGCTGGGCAGCAGCGTATACGGCACAATTGATGTGCCAGATGTCAGCCCCTTCTGGTATCGCTTCACGAAGTTCAGCATCCACTCTGGCTAGGTCTTCTGATCTGGGGGGTTTGATGTAGTGCAACCCCCTTCTGGTGTTGAGGCCCTCTGGTCTTGGTGGAACGTCTAGAACTGCCTCCACAACCGGTTCATTCAGCGGCTCTTCGACCGCCTCATTTACCGGCTGAGGAACAGCTCTCACGTAGCCCCTGCTGCGAAGGTGGGATACATAGTCACGCAGATTTTGTGGCGTGAAGGCGCTGTGCTCTGGGTGTCTTGCACACCACAGAGCGTGCATTCGCGCCATGTATCCCCTTCGCGCGGGCTCACTGCTTTCGTAGCATAGCAGAAGATTATTCCTCAGCTCATCGGTCCACTCGAAGCGTCCATGTAGCTCGCGGTCGTCATTGCCAGGCAATCCGTCCGGTTGGGCCCCACCACCTTGCCTGTGACCCCCATCCGAATGGGGTCGATTGTGGGGGCCCTGTCTTCTGTTGCCTGGAACCAGAAGATTTCGGCCTGTCAGGTGGTTAGCCTAACAAGCCCACAGCCGACACCAGAGGGTAAGTTCTCTTTCCCCTCCCGGGTGCGCTAGCGCTGTCGGTCCGGGTTTTGCACCCGCGGCTGGAGTAAGTGGTGTCGCTACTCACCAAAGGCTAGTGAGATGTAAGAAAGCCCCTCCTGCTTTATTTTTTTTTTTTTTTTTTTTTTTTTTGTAAAAGCCAGTCACCCTTTAAACTCTGTGGCTCCGACACTCACAGAGGGGAGCTGGTAGTACCGGTAGCCACTCCCCACGCCCGTGGGGTGAGTGACTACTGGGTCCGCGAATCGTGTGCCCTGAGCAGACGTAATGAACCGAGGATGACGGCCTTCTGCATTCTGCCGGCTAAGACCTCTGCCGAATTTCGGCATGCCGGTATGATCTTAAGTTCTGAAAGCAGTGTGTGTCTCGTTCCACCGAGGGCTCCTATAATCAGTACCACTATCTTAACAGTATGATCTGGATAGAGTCTGCGGAGTTCGAAGAGCAAATCTCGATATTTTGTCCGTTTTTCCTCCTCCTTCAAGACAATGTTGTTCTCCGCGGGAGCCGAGAACTCCACGACAAACATTGTCTTGAGTTGGTGGTCGAGGAGGACTATGTCAGGCTTGTTGGCTTGTATTTGCCTGACTGTGGGAAAAGAGTAGTTCCAATAAATTAGACACTTCTCATTTCCCACAACGGACTCAATATCCCCCGGAGCATAAGGCAGCACTGGTGTCTCGTCTATTTCATACGAGTGCCTTAAGTGATAATAAAGCACTCGTAATGCTCCGTCGTGCCTCTGGATATAGGCCGAGACTGCATATGTCGGACAGGCCGACAACAAGTGCATTAGAGTCTCTGGCGCCCTGCGGCAGGCCCTGCAGCTGACATCAGGGACCTCTATACCCATGACACGACTTCGATAAACGAGAGTGTTAAATACACCATCCTGGCAAGCCATTATGAATCCCTCGGTCTCAGACTTCAGCCCGGCTGACCTTAAGAAGGCAAAGGTCAGCCTTTCGGATAAGCCAAGATCTTCTATATTTTTATAGAAGACTCCATGCAATCTCCAATTATCGACCGATTTCAATTATTACCAATCTAGCAAAAATTTTCGAGAAAATTATAAAATCAAGAATTGTGAAATATACAAAAATTAATAATTTGATTTCAGAAAATCAATTTGGATTTCAAGAGGGTAAATCAACACAACAGGCCATTACGACATTAACAAATGAAATATATAAATCGCTTGATAGTAATCAGAAGTGTTTGTGTCTATTCCTAGATCTTGCCAAGGCTTTCGATACTGTTGATCATGAACAGTTGTTGGAAGCCTTGCAAGATATGGGCTTTATCGGAAATTCACTTAAATTAATGACAAGCTATTTAACTAACCGCAAGCAATCTGTTGAAATAAATTCAGTAATTGGTCATGAGAGAACAGTAACGTGTGGTGTACCACAGGGCACTGTTCTAGGTCCTATTCTTTTTACCATCTATATTAATAATTTGTTATCAATTGATTGTGAGGGAAAAGTTATTAGTTTTGCAGATGACACCGCCGTTTTCTATACAGATACATCATGGGAGGGCCTTAAGCAAAAAGTGGAAAATAATATGAATATTCTCATCGATTGGTTTAACCACAAGATTCTAACTATTAATTTCGAAAAAACTCTATTTATGCCTTTTGGCTGCTACAAGAACTCTTTACCTACTTACAACAAATTAACCATCAACAACCATGGAAAAAAAATAGAAATTATGTCAGCAGAGAAAGCTAAATATCTTGGAGTAACCTTTGACAAACATCTACGATGGGATTATCATATCGAGCGTGTAACTCAAACTCTAAGAAGTATTTTATATAAGTTTAAATATTTCAAATCATTTTTAGATATACCACATTTAAAAATATTATATTTTGCGTTAGTGGAATCACGCATATCTTATGGAATTCTTGGATGGGGCGGCGCTGCAAATAGTTACTTAAAAAAATTAGAAATTTTACAGAAAAAGTTTTTAAAAATAATTTATCAAAAAAATAATACTTACCCTTCCAATTTACTGTATCATGAGGCAAAAATTTTGGACTTGCGACAAATATTTTTTTTAAAAGCTGTTACTCACCAGTGGAAATACAAACATCAATTAGTTTTAATTGACCATACGTATGAAACTAGGAATAAAATGAAGGGCCAAGCGAAAACGCCTGCTGCTGAAAAATCGGTGGGTCAAAGAAGCTTAGCTTTTTTGGCCCCTAGATTATATAATGAACTGCCAAGTCAGGTAAGGGATGTACGTTTCTTAAATCAATTTAAAACTAGGGCTAAACAATTTGTACTCAATATGAGCAGGGACGAGGTATCTAAATTATTAAATGTAAATAGGGATTAAAATATATATTTATAGTATTGTTAAGATTAGATAGACAAGGTCAGTGTTTACTTAGGTGTTTTTGTGTGCATGTGTGTATGTATGTATATTGTTGATAAGTACATGGAATATATATTGTATGGAGTGCTGATGAACTGAGAAATTATTGCCACTTGCAAGTGTTACTTTTGTGGTACTTTCTTTTGTTTATTTACTTACAACTTTATGTCGTACATGAACTTTTTAATATATGCTATAATGTAGAGAGTTATTATGTAATGTGTATTAGTCTATGTAATTTATGTAAATAAACAAATTATTATTATTATTATTGGCTTATCCGTATGAAGCTGCAGAAAGATGTTGTGTTCTGCAGCTTTAATTTGGGCTTTTCGCCGAGCAGGTTCCAACTCGGTGACAGAGTCGCGATTTACCCGCTCGACGTCGAAGGAGAGACCAAGTTCATCGGCTGCTCTCTGTGCTGCCTTAAACAAAAACGCTCCTACCCCTGCATTTTCATGGTCTCGGACCATGCAGAGGAGGGGATCCGAACTCCTGATAATCTTACAGGCTCCATCCAGAACCATCCTGTTATGGAGACTCTCCAAACTCAAGAGTCCACGGCCTCCCCGATGTCGTGGGAGGTATAACCGTGGAACGGACGATTTAGGATGCAAACTCCTATTGATATGCATCTTCTTGCGGGTTCCTACATCGAGTTGACGCAACTCCTCTCGGTTCCATTTCACCACTCCAAAGGAGTGGAGAAGGATCGGAACGGCAAGCATGTTGGTAGCAGCCACCTTGTTCTTCCCCGACAGTTCTGAAGACCAAATCTGTCGGAGTCGGTGCTGATACTTGCCGCGGAGAGCGTTTTTCACTACACTCACTTCTTGGGTGGAGCGTTGCTCGACACCCAAGTAAGTGTACGACTCTCCGGCATCTAGATGATGTAAGATGCTTCCGTCTACGAGCTGCGCATCCTCTCCGTAGTCCCCGCATCGTCCTCTCTTGAGATGGACCAGTGCACATTTGTCCAACCCGAACTCCATACCGACAGCCTGCGTGTACTCCTGTACCACCCTAAGGGACTGGTGTAGGTCCCTTTCTCCGGAGGCATAAAGTTTAAGGTCATCCATATAAAACAAATGGGTGACCTTATGCCTCCTATCGCCGGGGGTACCGCAGTTGTATCCACGGGTTTTCCGGAGCGAAACGGATAATGGCAGTAGTGAGATGCAAAACAGAAGGGGGCTGAGGGAGTCTCCCTGAAATACACCCCTTCTGAACGATACCGGCTCCGTCTGGACTCTATCGTTACCGGATGTTATAGTAAAGCGAGTCCTCCAGAGCGGCATCAGTTCTTCAATACATCTCACTACGGGACCGGGTACCGCAAGACATTGGAGCAAGTGTAAAATAAGCTCATGAGATGTCATGTCAAATGCCTTGCGGTAGTCGATCCAGGCCATGGAGAGGTTCCGCTTATACTGCACGGAGTCCTGCGTGACACATCTGTCAATCAGCAGGTTCTCCTTGCAGCCAGCGACACCTCTCTTCGACCCTCGTTGCTCATGTATCCGTTCGTAAACCGGTTCAACTGCGTGGAGCACCCGCATGTACAAAATGCGTGTAAACACTTTGTAACATGCGTTTAAACAGGTTATCGGGCGGTAGTTCTTTGGATTAGACAAATCTCCGTTCTTGGGGATCAGCACTGTCCGCCCCTCAACAACCCAAGAGGGAATTTGCTGCTCCCCATTTAGCCAGGCATTAAAAATTCTGGCCAAATGGTGGTGGGTACTCGATAACTTTTTCCACCAAAAGTTATTTATCCCGTCGGGACCTGGAGCAGCAAAGTTCTTAGAGCCCTCAAGAGCTCTTCGAACCTCTTCTGGGGTTATTGGTTGGCACACCTCGTGTGGTTGGCGAAACCTTTGGCTAAAGGTTTCAAAGTGTGCCAGGGCTGGAGAGTCTCTGTTGAGTGGAAGCTTCTGTTCGTACAACGTTTTCCAGAAGTTTTCCACCTGATCTGCAGTCGGCGGATTTTCAGCAACACGCTGAGGCGGTTCGAAAAGGCGCGAGGGCTTTTTGCGGAAAAGTTGATTTTCCGCTAGCCCCCTCGCCCGCCTCACTAGTGACTTCTTACAAGACACTAGCATCCGTATCCTGTCGAGGCAGTGCTGTTTGGTGGTTTGCAGCACTGCCCCATTAAGTGTGTGATGGACGCGTCTTAAGTTGGCAGCTACTCGCCGCACTTTAGGCGTGAAAGGCCTATTGGCTGCCATATAGTCCATCACACATTGGATACGGGATGCGTGTTGCCTCGCCGACCGGATCTTGGCTTCCATCTTCTGTATGCGCCGTCCCGCTCTTTCTTGTGGAGAGGTAGTATTTCGCCTCTCCACTTGAGACAAGCGTTGAGCGGCAGCATACACGGCACAATTTATGTGCCAGATGTCAGCCTCTTCTGGTAGCGCTGCACGAAGTTCTGCATCCACTCTGGCCAGATCTTGTGGCCCGGGGGGTTTTATGTTGTGCAACCCCCGTCTGGTACTGAGACCCTCTGGTGTTGGTGGAACGATGGGAACCGCTTCCTCAACCGGTTCGTTCGGTGGCTGTTCGGCCACCTCATTCACTGGCTGAGGAGCGGCTCTGACATAGCCTCTAGCACGAAGGTGGGATACATAATCACGTAGGTTCTGAGGTGTGAAGGCGTCATGTTCTGGGTGGTTTTCACACCACAGAGCATGCATTCGCGCCATATACCCCCTTCGGCCGGGTTCACTGCTTTCATAACAGTGCATCAGGTCGTCTCTCAGTTCATCTGTCCACTCAAAGCGTCCTTGGTTATAGCGGTCGTCATCAATGGGCATCCTTCCCTGTTGGGCCCCACCACCTTGCCCTTGACCCCTATCCGCACGGGGTCGATCGTGGGGGCCCTGTCTTCGGCCAATTGGAACCGGAGGATCGGGCTTGTGGGTGGTTAGCCCAACAAGCCCACGACCGACACCAGAGGGGAAAGCGCTTTCCCCTCCCGGGTGCGCTAGGGCTGCCGGTTCGGTTTTGCACCCCCAGCTGGAGTAAGTGGTGGCGCTACTCACCAAAGGCTAGATAGATAACGGTTAGCCTCTCCTGCTTATTTATTATTATTATTATTATTATTATTATTATTATTATTATTATTATAGACATAACAGCGGCACACTTTCTCAGCCGTAGCTGGAAACTATTCACCGATCCCTCGCGCACGATTGAAATTCGGCTCTGTCGGAGCCTGTTTCAGGTTTTTGGGCTCTTCAGTTGGTGATGGCCGCTCCAACAGTTCAGAGTCCAAACCCCAACAAGGGATCACAGAGACTCCTAGTCCAGAACTTTCCT
This sequence comes from Rutpela maculata, assembly GCA_936432065.2. Classification (NCBI taxonomy): domain Eukaryota; kingdom Metazoa; phylum Arthropoda; class Insecta; order Coleoptera; family Cerambycidae; genus Rutpela; species Rutpela maculata. The sequence continues at coordinate 122,119,653 of OW386288.2, forward strand.
TAAAATATGCGCTGTTCCCAATAGTGCGATCTTCTGCACTTCTTGTGCGCTCGGTTGACCAGGCAGCTCTTGTAAACTCCAGTCATAGCCCTTCTTGACGGTTCCAAGGACTCCTACAATTACTGGTACGACTGTGGTCTTTGCATTCCACATTCTACTACCTTCTATTTGGAGGTCTTTGTACTTGGCTCAACTTTTCCGTTTCCTTGAGCATCACGTTGGTATCATTTGAAATGGATACATCGATCAGTAAACAGGATTTTTCCTTTTTGTTATGTACGACGATGTCTGGCCTGTTTGCGCGTATTTCTCTGTCAGTTAATATCGGCAAATCCCACATAATTGTGACCTCGTTGGTATTGACAACCTTCTCGGGGGTATACTCATAATATTTTGGCGGTACTGGTATCTCGAAGTGCTTGCACATGACCCAGTGGAGATATCTGGCCACTGTGTTGTGAGTGTACTCTGATGGTGCCAGGGTAGTACATCCCGCCACCACGTGGTTCACATGTTCTTCCGCTAGCCCGCACATCCTACACTTACTGTCAACAGGCTGTTTCAAGATCATCCTCTGGTAGTACCTGGTGTTTAGTGCTTGGTCCTGTGCTGCTATTATCAGACTTTCCGTCTCCCCCTTCAAGCCCCAGCCATTCAACCACTGCATAGACGCCTTTTTATCTACTGCTGGTCGGTCGAGATCCCGGAAGAATTTTCCATGCATCGGCTTTGCGCAGAGTACTTCTATTTTTCTCTTTTCGATGCTGATTTTAATTTTCTTCTTAGCTTCCTCGTCGGTGGTTTCGGCTTCCAAATATTCTTCCTGGATTTTCCGCACTTCGTTCTGGATGGAGTACGTCTTGTCCTTATCATGCTCTTTAACTAGCCGTGTGAATTTGTCCTTCCCCTGTCGAATATACGCGCTCATTCCCACGATGGATGACTCATAGGCAGATTCTAGCTATATTAATCCACGACCGCCGTCCTTTCTCTTAACGTATAGTCTGTGCACATCTGCTTTTGGGTGATGAATTATTATTATTATTTAAAGATGGCGCTTGAGCGGATACGCCAGAAAATTATGTAGGTATCTAAAATTGAAATATCTCAAAAACTATAAGATTGATGATAAAACATGATATTAAAATAAAATGAAGCTTATAAAAAAACGAAGAGTTTGGGTTTTTATTTTTTTTTCTACGACAAACTGTTCCAAAGATATGACAGTTTGAAGTAATGTTGAAACTTTTCAGTTTGTACGCGCATTTTAAATGTCTATAGTAGATAGGGAAATGGGCAACAGCCGTTTATGTTTCGAAGAATACGCAGAAAAAGCATTGCACTTTAGCATGTCTTAGGGTGCAGATTAAAAATGTTATTTAATAAGTTTACTTAATTGTATTAATTTGATTTATTTATAGCAATCTGTATTTTTAATAAAATTAGACATATTACTACACTTTTTCTGACCATTTTTTAATCCACCATTTTTTTTTTATATAAATTTAGACCTCATAATCATATTCAGCGACCTAAATAAGTATATGAATTTTTGTGAATTTATTTGTAATTATTAATTTTTCAATATTTAAAAGTGGTCTCAACCCTTAATATTGTTTTCTTTCATATGTTTTGACCTCATAATCATATTCAGCGACCTCAAAAACATAAGTATATGGATTTTCGTGATTTTATTCGTAAAATTAGAAGACATTAATTTTTCAGTATTTAAGGGTGATTTCAACCCGTATATTTTCGTCTCATAAGTTTTGACCTCACAGTCATATTCAGAGACCTCAAAAACATAAGTATATGGAGTTTCGTTAATTAATTGGTAAAATTAGAAGAGTTATTAATTTTTCAGTTTTAGGGGTGGTTTCTACCCTTAAAAATAAAAAGCAGGTAATGCGACAATATAGATTTTGGTGTACGTATTTTATAAAGCATATTGCAAAAAAATTAAGGAAATTCCTTTCATCGTTTTCGGGCCGGGAATTTTACCATTTTTACTGCTTCGCTTACTATTAATTGCATGTTATAGTTGTTCTAAATATTCTAATTATGCATCTGTGATTGTCACCTTAGCGATGTACTTATATTGTTGCAGGAAGAAGTCCGTAATAACCTAATTACAAGAAATTCAAGTGCTGTATACAAAACTACAACCATTCCTGTTAAAAAAGAGGACACAGTTATTGATAGAGTGTGCAATTTATTTGATTTGCAACTCTTGAAGCAAGTGTCTTACGTCTTGGTAGTTATCGGATTAGGATTATCCTTTGCAGCGGAACTAAATGTGGTTTTGATGATGCAGTTTGTTCTGCCTGAATTATCCGGTTTTTCAAGGACGGACGTAGCTCATGTCACCTCAACACAGTTTATTTTTGACATTATTGGTAGATTGATTGTACCCATTTTGGCCCACCACTTATGTGATGCTCCACCGAAAATAATGTATGGCGGTGCTTTGATTGCTGCAACGATTGCTAGAACTGGTATGAAATGTTTTTTGCTTTATTATTTGACTCACGACATTTATTTATTTATTTATTATTAACTGCATACGAAAATGTGCTCATATAGTTTAAGATATATATTTTCATATAGTATGGCAGCCCGCTACCAAGGTTTTCTAGTATTTCCAGTGTTTCTCATCAGTTCTGGGAGAGCTGAGAAGAAAAGTTCAGGGTGACGGAACATTTTACCTAAAGGGTTGAAATCGATCTTTGAACATGTAAAGAAAAACCGGTCATCTTGGTCTTCACAGTGAGGCAGTTTCTTTTGTCTACTTGTCTAGGGATGTAAATATGATGAGGACAAATTGAGAACTGCCCTTTTAACTAATCCGTCGAGTTACAAATACCGAAATAATGACAAATAGCCACCGGTCACAATTCTGGTCACCGCACAGTGGTCGATTTTCTATCTTTAGGTGGACAAAAATGTAGAAATTTGTAAAAAAAAGCTCCAAATAGTTTTAAGAAAACAGGGAAAAATAGTGAAAAAAATGTAAGCACCAAGGGTTGAAATATAAATTTCGCTTAAAAATTCTAAAATTTTGTAAATTTAATAATATTATACCTGTAAATTCAAACAAAATAGTAAAAAAAATCTATGAATCAAGGGGGTGGTTTTTGAGAGGGTTGAAATATAATTTTCGCTTAAAAATTCTGAAATTTTGTGAATTTAATATTATTATACCTATAAATTCAACAAAAATAGTAAAAAAATCTATGAATCAGTGGGTGGTTTTTGAGTAAGTTGAAAAATAAATTTCGCTTAAGAAATCTGAAATTTTGTGAATATGATGATAGTAAATCTGTAAATACGTCAAAATAGTAAAAAAATCTATAAGCCCAGGATGGTATTTATAAGAGGCTTGAAATTAGTTCTTTGTTGTCAGAACAATAGAAGATATGCAAACAAATACTACGGTCATGATTTTTTTAATTGTATTTTAATATTAACACTTTAAAATTCTACACGTGCATTTTAAAATGAATCTAAATCACTTTCTGAAGAATCCAGAGACTCCTCTTCACTTACTGATGACTCATCTGAGTCTTGACGATCATGCGATAACTTCTTGGTGGGAATTTGAAGCAAGTTAATTACTTGTTGGGGTAGTAAGTTTACTTTCCTTTTCGGTAAAGGTCTTAAACTGGAAATAAGCGGATCTGATGATATCTACAGCGCATGCAATAGGTCTTCAATATTTTTTTTCCTGCTCATTTTTCGGGTATTGTGTTCTTGAAAGTAACGGCATTTTTTGTGCCTTGCTTCTAAAGCTTCTTCACTCAGCTGTCCTATTGGAAGCAGAAGTGTGTCCATAACGTCAGCCCCATGAAATAATATTTTATGGACACTAGCTGGCATTTTATACCATGGATATAATTTGACAAATAATTCTGCTGTGTCGTGAGCATACTTTCGAAATGACTCAGTGTGTAGCTCGTAACCGCAAGATATTGCTTGTCAAATGACTGAGAATCATGATATCAAGGTTTTATCAACCCCGGTAATTTCTGCGGCCCTTTTAGGCTCTTGCAAAAATCGCCGCGCTGTGTTGCCGTCATTAGTAGTTCCACTGCCCTGTTTAGCGACATCCACAAGCAGACCAGTTTTTTGACGAAATTTTGCAATAACCTCTTTTTTCTTTTCTTCAAGTGCAGCTTTGTTATCTAGGCCTCGAGCCTGCCAGGTTTTCATATCTCTTCGGTATGAAATGTGTAATATGCATTCAAAAAATCGGATATGTGCATGTAGTGTAGATAATCCGTATTGAAACGTACTCGTATTGCAAGGCATTTTCATAACGGCTTTTATATCGTTCATTTGGCTTGGTTTTGCTTTACAAATATAGCAGCTCTGTGTTGATGGATTCTCAGCTAGAGCATTGACTATTTTCCCATCCAGCATCGTATTTAGTAAGATATGATGTACATTGATATCCTTCTCATCAATTTTTATGCAGGTTGGTGTAAGTGTTAAGATTTGGCTTTCCATATATTCATTTTCCTGCATTATAATGTCTTGCGTCTCTTTTATAAGTTGAATTTTTATCGGCATACAAAATCGTGTTGACGAGGCACGAGGATACATCCAAATTATTTCTTCAGAATTTTCAGTTTTTGTAATAACTCGTAATGGTACAATTGACGTCAACAATATATCTGAATCTTTAGCATCTGAGCTCTCCAGAAATTTTTGCTTGTATACCGAGTAACCAGAGCTCCCACCAAAGCCCCATTTATATAAAATTTCTAATGCTGAAATATGTTGATCTTTTATAACGCGAGTAATAACCTCATTCTGAACTATTGACAGACGCTGAACGACGTGATCGAGAAGACTTTGTAATTTCACTTCTCCCAAATTCTCAGTAATTTTTATATCCTTGAGGTAGCACTTTTTTTTAGCTAATAATACTTTTTCGTATGCGGGATAGATGTCACAATTTCTCTTTTTTGCTCCTTTTTTCATCTTTATGTACTGTGATTTGGTCATTTTAGTATCAATAATAAATGTCACAGCTTCTTCCTTAGTGTATGCGCGCCAGTTTAATTTATTCTCTTCATTGCTCTTAACGAGCGAGAACTTGTCAATGAGGCTTTCTTCATTACATGAGCAACATTTCTCTGGCCTTTTTTAATGAAGCTTATTTGAGTCGCAAATAGAAGTTCTTCGGAACTATGACTCCCTATCAGATTCTTCGTTCGCTTTCTCTTTGTTCTTGTACTCGCGCTTTCGAATTCTTTTCTGGCTCGACGAACTAAACCTCTAGTGGGTGTAACACTAACTAGATGTTGCTGAGTGCCTGATTTAATTTCTTCTCCCAGCCAACCTTCATTTTTTTTCAAAAAGCTTTTCTTATTTCTTCCACTTGCCTTTCATCGAATTGTAAAATTGCACGAAAATATTTTAATTTTGGCCAAAATCTCTTCTTTTGGAATATTTGGTATTAGCAGTTTGATGAAACCAACCATCTTCTGCTTCGCAGGTATCGTATTTGCCTGAGAAAGAAGGCCTTCCTCAGAAAGAAAATCAAATCATTGATTTCTTTTCACTCCCAGATTGACACCTGGAAACAAATTATTAAAAAAAAATTACTTCCCTGAACCCACGCACATTGCGAGTAGTATCATTTGATAGATAGATAAATGTTTAATAAAGCTATGCTATTTTTGGCCCAAATAAATGTAAATCTTTTTTTTTCTACTCTAATAAAGTTTAAACAACAGTTAAGAAAATGATTTTTCTCATTTAATTTATAAAAATCGAAAATATAAGCAGCCAAACATTACTTAAAAGTTATTTCAAAACTTACTTGAAGGACCAGCAGCCATGGCTGCATATTCTTTCCTGTGCTCGCTTACCTGCTTCAGTACCGCCCTATACTTCCAAGAATTCCCATTTCTGTTGCATGCCCTTCTAGGATAATTGTTTGTCTATAGTTCTACAAAAGATGTTTTTGATTTCAAGCAATTGCATTTTGTGACAAATGTCCCCGTAAATTAGGTATTTCGACCACTGTGCACCGCGGCGAGGCAGTTCTGCTCATCATCGAGTAGTTTCGATGTCTCTTGACCACAAGAAAGCTCGAACGGAACTTTTTGCTAGTTCAGTTAAGAGTGATTACATTTGCATGTCGCTTAATTTTCGATTTCGCGCAGCTACGGCCAACGGAAAACGTCAGTTCGCATTTTTTTATCGTTTTATACACCCGACTCTATAAATAGAAAAAAGTTTTAGCCTCTCTGCTTTGATAATTTTAACCTCCAATTTGATACAACCTTGATTGATATCATTGGAATTTAGGCCAATGAAAAATGGCAGTTTTCGATTAATTCATTTTTAACAAGAATTAATCGAGAACTGTCTCGCCGCGATATAAAAATTAGGACATTTTTTTCGACAGACGGAAAGTCATTTGCCAGCCGCCGGCATCGTTTTTCGAACTTTTGTAGTGTGAAAAAGTGTCTTAGAATTTCATAATCTATAGAGTTTTCCTGCGATAAAGCTCGCTGTTTTAATAGGGGTTTTTGGTAACGGGCTGCCGTACTAATATAAATACAACTTTACTCCGTGTTTGTTAGTTTATTATCATTTCTAATATTATAAAGAAAATCCACACATAGTCCATTGTTATTAGAAAATAAATTGTAATGTTTTGCCTCTTGGAAATTATACGCGCAAGGTGGATAATCTTCAAAAACAAAAGAGTTCCCAAGGCACAAATGGGCGCCTTACCCTGAAAATCCACCTCTTCGTTAATTAACCCTTTCGCGACGGGAACCGGATATCTACGCACGGCAAGAGGGGCACTATTACACATTGTTAGTTTAACCCTTTTCTTACTCCTCCCACCGTTAGTTCATTTTTTTTTTTTTTTTTAGTGTACATATTTATATTTTCTGCGTGGTAAATAAAAGTTTTATTTCTATTATTAGCATTTTTTATTTGACATTTCCCCTGAATTCATAAAAATGTTGAGTTTTTTAAGCCGTACGTATCTGAAAAAGCTACAGTTCGCGGCTGCAAACGGACAAATCCGCAAGCGCAGTCCGCTGCCGTCCCGAAAGGGTTAATTGGTCCCCCAGAAAATTTTACACTCATTGATAATATTTTATATGAAATTTACTACAAATAAGGTTCTACTTTTACTCGTGAATGAAGATTCTATCACCCCAACCCATCCTAACTCCGACACCACTGGTTAGTTTTTGGTGTAACTTTTCATGCACTATGACAACACACCCGGAAGGCACAGAACATTTTTTAACGTGATAAGCCGCAAGGCTGAAGTGTTGCACACTGATAGAGGATTGTATATAGAACAAAACGAGCTTTGCCTGCCGGCCGCGACCCGGCGTGGTTGCAAAGTGTATGGGCAGCGGTTCAGAATTGACAAAAAAGTAATATCTTTACGTAATGAGTTGATTTTTTTTACTGATAATTTAGTTGATAGAAAACATAAAAAAAAATCATGCCAGTCATTGGACGTTGCCTAACACTTTGGCAGGCAAATGTCAATATAACGAAAATCGACATCTTTACGTGATGTGCACAAAGCTGAAACTTTGTGCACTAGTTGTTGACTTCACGAACGATTAAAAAGTCAGTAAAGGTATTTACATAAAACTTCCCTCTCTGTTTTTCACACTTTATTTAATCTCTTTATTCGCAAAGTCTTGCCGAACGTTTTATCATTCATATATTATTCTATATTTTAGTATTGTATATTTTTCATATTTTTCTTCATAGACAGTTGTATTAACTACATGCGAAATATTATTGCTATCGATAATATTTTTCCTTTAATTTTTTTAGGATGACCACCATGTATATTTTTCGTATTTTTTTTCTTTAACAGTTGTGTTAACTACAGGCGAAATATTATTCCTCACATTTTTTCACATTTTTTTAGGGTGACCACCTTATACAATTTTTTATATCTTTCTTTGACAGTTGTGTTAACTACATGCCAAATATTATCGTTCTCCGTTACATTTTTTCATTATTTTTCCTCCGTCAATTTTTTTTTAATTTTGTTAGGGTGACCTTATATTTTTTCATAATTTTCTTCTTTGATAGTTGTATTAACTGCATTCGAAATACTATCGTCCTCCTTCACATTAAAAAAAAATGAGTGGCCACTCTATACATTTTGATTTTCATATTTTTCTTCTTCGACAGTTGTGTTAACCATATGCGAAATATTATCGTCCTCCTTCACATAAAAAAATTGAGTGACCACTCTGTATATTTTGATTTTCATATTTTTCTTCTTCGACAGTTGTGTCAACTGCATGCTAAATATTATCGTGCCCCACATTTTTTTTTTAAATTTATTAAGGTAACCAACTCGTATAATTTTCTTTTTCATGTTTTTTCTTTGACAGTTGTATTAACTGCATGCAAGGTATTATCGTTCTCCGTCGCATTCCTTAAAAAAAATTGTTTTTGACCTCCCTGTATACCTTTTTTTTCATATTTTTCTTCTTCGACAGTTATGTTAACTATATGATAAATATTATTGTCCTCCTTCACTTTGGTGGAGTGATCACCTTGTACATATTTTTTTCATATTTTTCTTTGACAGTTGTGTTAACTACATGCGAGATATTACACTGGCACACAAAAAAAGTCGTGAACCTGAACCAAAACCTGTCAAAATATATGTATTTTCGTGTGCTGAATCCGAATCTGCCATGCCATCAGATTTGGCCTATGTCATCGTAATTTTTTCCAACTGTTATTCCTCAAATAATAGAATATTTGAGGAAAAAATTTTGATGAGCGCACCAAAATACATATAAAATGATATAGTCGGAGAACGAGCAGTGTCTAAGATGCACGCTCTATAACACTCGCGAACAACCACCTAAAAAAATTTGATTTTTATGTAAATCGACCTGGCGGATCCGATTTTGGAGTTCGCCAGACAATCCGGAATTGCGAAACTGGTCAAAATCGGCAATTTCCGAAAAATCTCAAATTTGATGGATATTTTTTAATTTTTACTTATCACCCTATATATCCCTTAGTTTAAGTTCGATTAAATTGAAATTTTTAGGAGAATCAATATAGACCTTTGTTATCATGACGGACATGACAGAAATGCAAAAAAATTTACGTGTCAGCAGTAATATTTTTTTTAATAGTTGGTGACACGAAATTTGTTAAAAAGGCAGCAACAAATACTCGATCGAGAAAACTTTTTTGTTTTTAAAGATAGATGTATATAGTAAGCTACAAAGTTGTAGCCAAAGAACCAAAGAACCAAAGAAACTTTTTTATTTCGGTGATTTTTTTGATAACTGGCTTGGTTTTTAACATAACGGTGCCGCAATATAGAAAAGAACTATGCCGGCCGCGGCCGGTCACGTACTGCACAAGCGATAACGCCATGCATAGCTTGAGAGCGCCAGGATTTGTATTGTACTAATAATAACCTATTTAATAATCGTTTATTCAGTATATTTTTATTTTGAAAAAGGAGCAAAATATAAAAAATAAAGTTTTAAATTTTGATAAAGGCAATTTAGACATACTCATTTTATTTCCACACTTAACTTCTACTCGTATAATTAAGCAGCAATATTTAAGAGATAAACACATTTGTATTTTTTTTATCGCAAATTATACAACGTTTTGGGCTTTCAACGGTCTTCCTTTTTTTAAAACCAGTATTAGCCACAACTGTGCTTTCTGCTTTTTGTTTATAAGCTTTTCGGGTGTAATTTCTTCTTCATCTTGCATGATAGACAGGACATTTTAACAAAAATAAATCCCTTTTTTTGGTGTAATATTTCAACTTAAGAGAGATATCCGACTTTATAGAAACTGCTTTAAATGCTTAGTCCAGTGCTTCTTCTGTAATACCCTGTACAGTTTCTTCACTATTTTGTTGGCAAAATATGCATTTCATAAAGTTTAACCCTGGGTTTAACTATTAAAAAAAAAGTTGAAAACGCGCACAAAACTGCTGACTTTAAAAAAATTGCTTAAAAGTTGTTCTTTGTTCAAATTAAATATTAAAACTAGTTTTAAATGTCTGGAAAAGAAATTCCGTTACTTTAATATGCACTTTACCCTCTATAGCACTTTCCTAACGCAATAATAATTATTATTATAGCTGCAACTCATCAATTTTCAATAAGAATAAGCGTCATAAACCACACAGACGACAACTCCTATTAAAAACAACTAAATAAACGTTTCATAATAGCTGTTTATGTAACCAGTTACAAAAGACGTAACAACACGAGTTACACAAGATTGTCTTTCGTTACATACATGATTTTTCTAATTTTAAAATTCTAAAAACAATTTAAACAATAAATGAAATGGATGTATTTAAAAATCTTAAAAATTAAGTAATCTTTTTCATAGTTACCTTTGCTGCTATCACACATTATAATTTTAATGTCAAAATTGACAGACGTTATTTAGTCAAGTTACAATATTATTTGAAATCCTAATTTGATAACATAATAAAGGTAAATTGTATTAATGCAAAAGTTTTATTAGCGTATTTTGAAGGAAAGAAGAATTTAAAAGCTTCCACTTTATGGACTTAGTATTCTATTTTGTGTTGAATAAACATTGTTTCTTTATCTTTTTGAGAGTTGTTTATCTTTCCTAATTGATGACATAAGGAACTTTTTGTAACGCCATATCCTAAAATGGCATTTATTTGACACTTTCCATGAATCAAAACGATGTCATTATTGACAAGTGTAAAATAAAGAAAAAAGAGTGAAATAATAGTTATTTTTATACCAAGGCCGCGAAATTCCTTTTTACGTACCGAGAGAAAAATTATCGCCGAGGCCGCTTGCGGCCGAGGCAAGATAATCTCGAGGGCGCAAAAAAATTTCGCGGCCATGGTATAAACACTATTTTTTGTGCAACCGTAAATTATAGTTATTATAGATGGTGAAAATAACACCACCGTTTATGCTACATTTTGCTAAATAAACGCGGTGGCCTTAACGTCAGAGCGTTTCTATGGAAACGGTATATTTTGAATGTATACTTGACAGTCTGTTTAATAAAATATAACAATTTTTGTTTGCCATATTTTAGAAATGTTAATTTTGAAGTGACTTAAACGTCAATTATTTTGAAAGTGACTTTTAGTTTTTCGGCCGTTACTAAGGGTAACGGCCGTGAAATTGACTTTCACGGACTGTTTTGAGAACGTGAAATACTCATTTCACGTACGGCTACACAAAAAGACATTTTATTTCACAGTGATATATAACTTATTGGTTTCTATCGAAACAGCAATAGAATTTAGTCTATTTTTATAAAATTATATTGTTTTCTGATTTCGAATGGCGATACAAAAAATATTGTATATAACTCGAGACTAAAATGTGTTTTTTTTACTCGTGTGGTTTATAGCACTCGCCTTCGGCTCGTACTATAAACGCCCCACTCGTAAAAAAAAACACCATTTTAGCCACTTGTTATATAAAATACTATTTCGTCACCAGTTACGTAAAATTTTATTTTTCATAACTGGTTACATAAAGTAGGACATTTTGACACTTACGTCAGTTTTGAAAACTGTCACTTTATACGTCAAAATTAGAAAAACCAATATTCACAACTACGCATTATTTTATTCACATCGGGCGGGGCATCCTGAAAGACGAGAAACAAAGCCGCGGTATAGGCCAACCCAATCTTTTATCTTGCGACGCGACCCGGCGCGGCGGTCAAATACTGCAGCACCGTTTTCTTGAAAACTAAGTAAGTTATCAAAAAAACCACCGAAATAAAAAAGTTTCTTTAGTTCTTTGGCTATAACTTTGTAGATTACTATATACATCCATCTTTAAAAACAAAAAAGTTTTCTCGATCGAGTATTTATTTGTTGCTGTATTTTTAACAAATTTCGTGTCACCAACTTTTTAAAAAAATATTACTGGTAACACCTAATTTTTTTTGCATTTCTGTCATGTCAATCATAATAACAAAGGTCTAAATTGGCTCTCCTAAAAATTTCAATTTAATCGGACTTTAATCGGAAAAGAGATATAGGGTGACAAGTAAAAATTAAAAAATTTCCATAAAATTTGAGATTTTTCGGAAATTGCCGATTTTGACCAGTTTCGCAATTCCGGATTGTCTGGCGAACTCCAAAATCGAATCCGCCAGGTCGATTTACATAAGAATTAATTTTTTTTAGGTGGTTGTTCGCGAGTGTTATAGAGGGTCCTTAAAATGCATCGTAGAGATCCCTCGTTCTCCGACTAATTATATATATATTAATATGTCTCGTCGTCAGTTAACATTCTTCATTCTGAACTGATCCATGTTCCAGCAAAATGTTATTCGCATTCGGCAACGCGCAACTGCAGCTTCTATTCGTCTTAGTCTTAAAATACTGGTATAGTAGAAACAATAATTAATTTCGGTTGACGCACTTGATGTTAATCGATTTATTTATTATACCACGAGAATATGAGTTACGAAAACTAAATTTTCCCTTTTTTTTTCAGTTTTGGCTACATGGGGAAAATCTTACACACTGGTTTACGTATGCTGTTCACTAATTGGTTTAACCAAAGGAATTAGAGCGGTCTTTCAGTCCGTTATCATTCCAAAATATGTGCCTTTAGATAAAATTCCAGCTGCCACTGGTCTTAATATGCTCTTTACTGGTGCTGTTTCTTTAATAATAGGTCCAGTTATAGGTAATTTATTAAAATTTTTTGATGGAAAGATTAATTCTGAACTTTTTCGTTTTATTTTAGGTGCAATTCACGACAACACAAACTCTTATGTGCCTGCCTTACACACAGCCTCAGCAATATCTTGTTTTTGTGTTATGTTGTGGACATTTGAACATGTTTTACTTAATAAAAAGTCGCAGATAACTGAAGATGTTAATTAAACGTGCATATTATCGAAATATCTATCATTGCATGACGAATTAACATATATTTTTTCATAACGGAACTAAATATATTATTTATTGTGGAGGGGGACTGAAACTTTTGATATGTCATTAACATTGAAATAGTTTTCACAAATACTGAAATACCATCTACAGATGATACCAATTTGATTGGTGAAATCTGCGTCAAGGGAAGTGTTCGGTATTATGCTGTTTGTGAAAAATATTTCAATATAATATTATTTGTTATAATAAGAAAATGTTACAGCTGGTTTTATTTTCAGATGGTCTATCTGGGCAGGAGGCCATTAGATGCGAAGCTGAGCTAAGCTAAGCGAAATTATGTTTTATAAATATATTTGGGGAATTTCATACTTAAAAAACTCGAGTAATATAATTTCGCAAATTTTAGAATTAATGTGGTATTTAGGTTTTATATAATCTTATGTCTATACGGCCAACAGGGGTGAACTAATCGATGTTAGAACAAAAGAAAAAAAAATGGTAATTCTGGCTATTATAGTTGAGGAGTTAGAGCATCGTTACAGATGGACCGACGGATAACCGAGCGAGAACAATAGAGTTTCGCTTGGGTATGGAACCCCAGTCTCGTGCCCCTTATCTTGTTTAGCACACGTGAATTTGGAGTGAATTTTGGCCGCCGCCGGTCCTCAAGCCCGAAAAAAATTTACTACTCCAGACCAAAAAGTTCTGCTGCATAATTGACCTTTTAATAAACGAAAACGACAAGAACTACAAAAGAATAAGAAAATTGTTTTCTTGGCCTCTTCAAAGTCGTTAATGACGTCATACGGAAACACATGAAATAAATACTAAAATGAATAAAAAGGTACTATAGTCTGTTTTTAAACCAGGAGGACTGAATATAGAAGTCTCATTCACACCATAGAAGTAACCAGAAAATACACTATAACCTTTTTGGCGTTTTGAGCAACCAATAATACACCACTACAGTATATTTGTCTGCATTTAATTACATTATATAATGCATCGACCTCCATTTCACCTCTATGTATTTGATACATCATCCATAACATTTACACAATATAAAGGCACCAAGTATTAGCTACTTTTACCTTCAGGTTTATACAAAAGGGATTAAAAACTGGTATATAATGTGCAAACGATAAAATAGAATTTAAAACAAAATAATTTATGACATGAAATTAAAATTTATTATATGTCAAAATTTACGATTATTGCCCTGTGTAAAACTGGCGAAGGCAGATCCAATCACAGATGTATGATTTAGCGCGGTAAATTTGAAACAGTCCTCCTGGTTTAAAAACAGACTATAGAAATCTTCGTGAACTATTTCAAATTATTACACAATAGAACTTTTGGTGGAAAAAATACATTTTATTGGCAGGTTTATTTACTCGTGGTACTAAATTTCATTAAACAGTAGATTTTTTTCTCTAAAAATTTGTTGTATATTTGACAGAAATATACGAAAAATGTCACTTGCATCTTAAATGACGTTTAGTTTTTCATTTTCCCGAATCATAAAAAAATATGAGGCGCCTAAAAATTTGATACCCTTCAGAGTTTGACATCCCTAGACCATCTCTGTCAAAAAATCCTTATAAAACTTATAAAAAAAGTTTTTATAATTTTTTATGTGTGTATTTGAAATGTGTTTTAATGGGCCTTTCCCGCATGACTGAATTTTACTATTTCACCACGACCAAACCATATAATAAACTGTAATATAATTTTATATTAATTTAGTTTCTTGCAATTTTGTGAGTTCTAAGGCGCGAGCTTGCAACGTCAGTCTGATTAGACCAATAAAAAGTCGTATTTTTAAAGGGAGTTGTCTATTGCCAGGTGTATGTCTTTTTATGTGAACCTCGTATTTCCGATATCAACTGTCTACTTTGAATACTACATTTTTTTTCATTACAACGTACGCTTCGTTAACCTGATGCTAAATAAAAGCAAAAATTCTGTCAACCTTTCACTGTCCGAGTCTAAAATCCATATATCATGTTTATATTCTCTATTTTTGATCATTTTGGTTCACATATGGTATAATATCAGTATCATCTGGCAACGCTGTACTGAAATGCTCAAGTCATATTCGATAACCTCACTTTCTATTGTTTATGTTTGATACGATATTTACGTAATTTTATTTTATAATTAGAAAATGCCGCTTACAAGGGTTTGTTTTGTACCAGTGTGTCCAATCACTAGTGAAAAAGTTATTTTTGCGCGTCCCAACAAATTTGAAATTTTGAAAATTGTGGTGTAAAGTTGCAAAAGTTCCTGGTGTTGTTTATACTACTCCTGGATTTTTCTGTTGTGAAGATCATTTTAACGTATGTGTATATTGTTACTAACTTCCTTTTAGTGGGCTTGATTTTATACTTTATTTGTCTCTTTAGATTGAAATCACATTTACGTTTACGCAATGTCAATCGGGATTATAAACGGACGTTCTAAATTAAACGTTAGCACTTTACTTTACAAGATTTTATTGGTGGTTCCTCATAAATGTACTTCAGGCACCAATAGAATTGCAAGATATGGAAAACAGAACGCAAGTGAGATTGCTTGGGAACTTGGTTTGGGAATGCACCTTTATAACTAATTCTGGCAGCGGTTTAAGATCATATTTGATTGGTGTGGTTATGATGACGTCACATTGCCGCCCGAATGCTGTTGATTTAGGTAATATTTGAATATTTTCTGTAGTATTTTATACCTTCAGAAAAAAAATTAAAATTCATTTTTAGTAATATTTTGATAGGATCTTTCCAATAACATAATAAAAAAAAATAGCGGGAAAGGCCCATTGTAAATTCTCATATGGTATCTACCAGTATTGATGAGTTTTTATAGTATATGTAATTAAAAGTTTTTATAAGTTTTTATAGGGTTTTGAATGTAAATTCCCATATGATATCTATTAGTATTGATGAGTTTTTATAGTACATGTAATTAAAAGTTTCTATAGGTTTTTATAGGTTTGTATAGTGTTATGAATGTCCCCATAGAAATTCTATTAGTATTGATAGGTTTTTACAGATTTTGGTTGTGTATTTGAAATATATTTTTAATGCCAAATCCCATAAACTTACATAAGTAAGTAAATATTATTTACTTACTATTAATCTTTTAAATATCAATAGTAATATAGTGGTAAACACTAAATACTGCAAAAGTCCTCGTTTCCTCTAGCGTTCTAGCCTAAACGCAGTTAATAAGTTAGCAGTAAAAGAGACTTTTCAATTTAACAAACCCACGCTAGTTTCTTAGGCCACATTAGATTAGATATGAATTAGCGACATGTATAACAGCTCCCTCTACTGAAGACTGGAGTATATAACATTCATAAGTTTTAATTATGTGTGTGTGTGTGTGTGTGTTTTAAATGTACATTCCTCATATAAAACCTATTAGTATACGTAAATTTTTATAGTATTTGAAATACAAAGTTTTTTTATAAGTTCTAAATGCGGTCTGATGTGCGGCTATTTGAAATGTGTTTTTAGTGTAAATTCCTTGCCTGAGGTCTATCAACATTTGCATATGTTAATAGGAAATGCGAAGTTTTTATAATATTTGCTGCGTACAATGGGTTTTTAATGTAAAGTACCTATATGGAGTCTATCAGTAGTTATATGTATTGGTATATTTAAGTTTTTATAGTATTTGAAATACAAAGTTTTTTATAAGTTCTGAATATGGTTTGATGTGGCTATTTGGGATGTGTTTTTAATATAAATTCTTTGCCTGAGGTCTATCAGCATTTGCACATATTAATAGGAAATACGAAGTTTTTATAAGATTTGCTGCGTACAATGGATTTTTAATGTAAATTCCCTATATGAAGTCTATCAGTAGTTATACGTTTTCACGGTAATTGAAATATCAAGTGTTATAGATATTTTATATGTATTTGAAAAGTATTTTTAATGAAAATTCTTCATACGAGGCCTATCAGTATTTGTAAGTTCTTATATGGTGTTTGAAATACGAAGATTTTATAGGTGTAGATGTATTTAAGTTTTGGAAGTATTTGAAATGTGTTTTGAATGTAAATTCCTTGCCTGAAGTCTATCAACACTTGAACGTTTTAATAATAAATACGAGGTTTTTATAAAATTCTATGAGAATATGGATGGGGTTTTAAAGTAAATTCCCTGAATGAAGTCTATCAGTATATTTATAAGTATTTATGGTAATTAAATTGCGAAGTTTTATAGGTTCTTATATGAATTTGAAAGATATTAATGTAAATTCTCAGTACGAGGCCTATAAATGTTTATAAGTTTTTATGGCGTTTGAAACACGAAAATTTTATAGATTCTGTGAGTTTTTAATGTATATTCTTCACTTGAGGTCTATTGTAAGACTTTTATGCTTTTATGGGAACAAGTGCGTTTTCTAAAATACAATGTGTATACACTTACAATGGATTTTAATTTAAATTATATGAAATCTATTGTATTAGTAAGTTTAATTTAGTAAGTATTGTAACTTTTTTAGGTTGACTACTATTGAAATCCCATGAGAACTGTTCAAATTAATAGTTGTAAATAATACTTTTCAATGGGTGCACTGAGAAATCCTTATTAAATTCTTATATAAAACTAAACTAATAATAACCCTTCAAATCTTATATAAACCATATACTAATTATTTCTTATTAAATGTTATAAAATTCATCCCTGGTTTCCTGATGAAACATTATTAGTTTTACCACTATTGGAACCCCATGAACACTTATCAAATTAATAGTTGTAAATCATTATTAATACTTTTTAATAGATGTATCTATAAATCTTTATTAAATTATTATATAAACTAAACCGATATGGACCCATAGTCTTATAAAAATAAGTACAAATATATCCTTATAAAAATGTATAAAATGTCTACTAGGAACTCCTTGGCATATCCTTTCAATTTCATTACTCTTCAGATTCCAAAGAAAACTCACAAAAGTATTCGATAATACCTTATTCATACTTTTTAAAATGCATCCTTACACGTTTCCGTTAAATTCTTATATAAACTAAACTGATATATACTCATGAAGTCTTATAAAAAAAAGTACAAATATATCCTTATAAAAATGTATAAAATGTCTACCATAAACTCCTTGGTATATCTTTTCAATTTCATTACTCTTCAGATCCCAAAAAGTCACAAAATTATTCGATGTAATTCCTTATTAATACTTGTTAATAAGTATCTTTATAAATCGTCATTAAATTATTACATAAACTAAAACTGATAACAACCCCTCAGATCTTACAAAAACCATATACTAATTACATCAAATTAAAAGTTGTAATGCCATATAAAAACTGTTTTTAGTATAAGCACCCAATAACAACATGAGTATTCCAACTCAATTAAAACTCCTTTAGATACTTATTCATCCCAATATAATTTCTATATGGCAAAATTAATGTACTGTATAAAACCTTATAAACCAGATAAGCTCTTATGATTACCCATAAAAAATTTATAATTATCTATAAGTTTGAAATAGGAATTTTTGACAGGGATGGCTAAGTGACTAGTTTTGGTCTGCTGGGGTCCTATTTTCGAATATAATCGAACATATTCGTGCACGATCAACCGTACACGAAATTATTTCGAGTGATAGAGCAAGTTGGTATTTTCGGACACCCTGCGAATCGAACTTTTTGTGCGATGTGATTATTCGCATGATAAATGTGGCAACGTTCTAAAATGGCAATCTAACCACATTAACAACATGAAAATTTAACATATCTGTAATCCACAAAACTAAGGACATGGGGCATCTGCACGTGACGTCACAGCTAACCTCAAAAATATATATTTCTTAAGATTTACAAGTATTACGTGGTATTATTAAAATTTCTGCCTGGTTCCTGGATTTTCAACCTAAATCTAGCTTAACGTAATGTTTATGAAGTTTTAAATAGTTTGTCACAATAAAATAAGACGCATTTTGCAGGTTAGAAATCTAATCTATAATTAGCAGTTTATTTTTATTAATCATCAACACTGAAAAATTATTTGCGTGAATATTTAAATATTTGCTTGAAACCAGTATGGCTCCATGCTAAAAATGAGTATACAACACAGTATACATTAAACATGAAAATAAACTTAAAAAACTTAAAATTTGAGGTTGTTAGTTATATGATGCACATGCCCTATAGGTCATTTTCGGTCAGCTGATTTTGACGCAGCTGTCTGGAGGGCACCTGAAACCTCATCCAATAACAGGCAGTGAAAATGAAAACAATTAATTAGAGATGAGTTGCTATTAAAGAACCTATCATTTTATTAAATAATAACAGTACCCATCTCTAGAAAACAAAATATCAGTTCCACGCCGGAAGCGTGACGTCAACCCAAAATGATCTATTGAACTATAGAGTTAGTACAGTATTCTGTGTTTTCTTAATAAATAAGTAAGATGCCCAAATTAACCGACAAACGCATCGGAAACTTAACTCCTGGACAAAGGAGAGACTTGGTGGAGTTTATCGAAAAGCATCCACAACTTATAAGTGGAAAATTTAGTAATATAAAGATCCTTTTCTTGTGGAGGCCTCCATGAGCGGATCAAGTGATTCAGTAAAGTTTAAAACCACGAGTTTTGATAGTCTACATTTTTAAGAATTGGTTACCACTTAAGTCCTCAAAAAGATCCACAAAATTATATATACTTCGTTGTTTTTCCGCTAAAATTTCTGCTTTCTCTAGAGCACCTAACCCCGCAATATGTATAATCTCGTCTATGGTCATTTTACGATAAACTACTTAAATCAGTCGACCAATAATTATTGTTGTTATTATTTAGTTTGTGTCTCGACATATGACATATGACATATCCCTCATATTTATGTATTTTTCGCAGAATTACGTTTCGTATGGTGTTGGCCCATGCGATGTAATTCGGCCTCAAATATTCGTGTACGTATATATTCACACGTTTCGAAAATACCAAATTGAACTTTTCACTCGAAAGTCCGCAAAATTCGTACACGAAATTAATTCGAGTGAATTTGAAAATAGCACCCCTGATGTTGCCGAGCAAGGTTTAGCCGTTCATCTGACATACGTAGTAAGTATTTCAAAGAAGTTCAGAAAATTGTGCATGGGTCCTTCTAAAACAATGTTTAATTTATTTGCAAATGTTTTACAAAGCAAATTCGCTTGGTTTAGCTCGCATACAGATAGGCCAGTCGGAATAGATTGAAAAAGAATCATTTTACGAAATGTCTTCACCCGCAATTTTTTGTTTTTAAGTATATTTTGGGATGTAGAGAAACATATGCCAACTATCCGCACTCTTGACAGGTGGGGCAATATACTTTAAAATTCGAAAATCGTCAATTTTTTGCCATTTTTCGCTTTATTTGCAATATACCTCGTATATGAAGCATTTTCTGAAAATATATCAAGAGATAGACAAGTTGAGACAATCGATTTTGACCATTTTATTATTCTCGAAATTTTCCCAGAAAATTCTTCGTTTAAAAGCTACAGACGAGAAAACTACTAAACTAAACTAAATCTACTTTTCTATTTTTTTATTTCTTTTTAAGTGATTTTAATAAACATTAATACGAAATATGTCATCGGTATAATGTAAATTATGTTTAAATGTCCAATTTACAGTTTAAATAAAATATATTTACAGAACTATTTATAATTTACATGTTAAACAGAAAAAAAATAATAAAACTTTTCAGGTATTACGGTATTAAAAAGATGGGAAAATAAATAAACAATCGAGATGGCGGTGTGAAGGAAGGTCTGCATTTTTGGAAGACGTCAACCCAGTACTTGTTTTCGGTTATATGTAGAGGTGCTGAATCGCCTTTGATAATTGGTTCCAAATCAATTTTTTTTCAAATTCTGTCATGTGATCGATAAAAGAATCCACTGTCGGTCTTGAAAAAGATGCGGAAGATTCAGGACGATTGCGAAAGCCTGACGAAGTCATTGGACTTGCTGGAGGTGCAGATATTGCAATGGGGTCGTCCGAATTTTGGTTTTGGATGGTTATAATATTTGAAGTAGTTGATGTAGAGGCACCGCTGTTATCTTGAACACGAACTGTCCGCTACAAATCGGAATGGGTAGTGGATCTAGATTTCATTTCAGTTTTCAATTTGGTTTCCACCTGATCTGGACCATCTATCACCATTTTTTACTAAATGCTTTGCCATTCTAATGGCATGCAATACATATTTTTTTTTACCAAATTCACATTCATATGTTCGAATTTTTTGATTGGAGGTTTTGCGGGGATTTTTCGAACAATATTCGTAAACTGTTCCATTCTTTCTCATTGCAGCCGCTAAAAAAATTAAAAATTAATAAATAATAAACATGCGCAAATTATAACCTCCAAACGTGCATTATTTTTGCCAGATCCCCAGATCAAGACACAGAAAATGCTGCTATTTATTATCAATTAGCGAAACGACAATCATGTTACTTACTCTATTGACTTCACATTGATGAAATTGGTGAAATTTTGATGTAGAAACTGTAAACTGCCAATTTACAAATTAAGTATTAAAGACGAAATTTGAGGTTAGAATGGTCATGACGTCATTTTGATTGTGACATGACGGTCATTTTGGTCATGACAAACGGTCATGACCGGGTCATATGACACACTCACATCACTGCAAAAAACCCAAAAGTTCTGCGACCGGACCGCAAGACATTAACAACCCCGTTTTCGAGGGCGGGGAACACGATGGTGACAATATTTTCCGACTTACCGTCCAACCACTACCTCCAAATCGAAAAAACCACCCCTTTTCCCGATTTTTCGGCGCTAGGCTTGCAAGGGCTTATCAGATCAGGTTTTTCTTGGTCAATTTGAATAAAATAAGTAAACATTGACACAGGTGACCTAACTCACGCCCAGGGGTTGAAACTACCCTCACCCCCAATACCAAAATGCCACGAAAATCAGCTGAAAACCGTATTTGAGGGCAAGGAATACGATGGTGATAATATTTCCCCACCTATTCTTCACCCACTACCCCTAAACCTGAAAACTACCCCCTTTTCGTGCTAGGCTCGCAAAGGGCTTGTCGGATCGGTTTTTTTTTTTGGTAAATTCGAATAAAATAGCTAAATATTGACCACATATTGACCCAAATATTGACCCACCCCCAGAGGTTCAAACTACCCCCACCCCTAATAACGAAGTGCCACGGAAACAACGAAAATCTCGTATTCCTCGCCCGTTTTCGAGGGCGAGGAATACGATGGTAATAATATTTCCCGACCTACTCTTCGCCCACTACCCCCAAACCTGAACCGTTTTTCTTTTTTCTGGTGCCAGGCTTGCGAGGGCTTGTCTGATCGGATTTTTTCGTCAATTTGAATAAAATAGATAAATATTGACCACTTGTGACCTACCCCCACCCCAATAACTAAATGCCACGAAAACAACGAAAATCAGCTTGAAAGCGGTATGCTCCCGTTTTCGAGGGCGAAGAACATGATGGTGACAATATTTCCCGACATATCCTTCACCCACTACCTCTATTTTTTTTGTGCACACGATAACTCTGGAACCGTTGAAGATATTAAGTAGAAATAAGAGAAGCTAACGTCTCCAAAAATTGTATTAGACACTCCCTTACCACCCCCACCCCATTGTTAAAGTGGGTGAAAAAAATAAAATTGTGATTTAGTTTGTGTACAAGAAACAAAGGCCTCAACAATTTTTTTTACTTCTCACCCCTCTACCACCCTCTACTCCAACCCCCACTACCGATGTGACATATCGTTTTATGGGTTGTTGGGGTCGACGATATCAAATATTAGATTACTAAAGTTTCCTAAACAATTTTTTCCACATAGTGGAGTGCAAATATAGTACCAAAATTTTTTTCGTTGTGAGAAACATGGATAGAAAATCTGGATGTGGAAGTAGCGATTCCTTGGGCAGCGGTTTTTAATAAAATATAATAGCATATTATCGTTGTTGTCGTGGTATTTCGTTATTGGGGGTGGGGGTAGTTTCAACCCCCAGGGATGGATTAGATCACTTGTGGTCAATCTTTACTTATTTTATTCGAATTGATAAAAAAAGCGATTCGACAAGCCCTTGCAAGCCTAGCACCGGAAAATCGGATTCTGGTTTAAGGGTAGTGAGTGAAGGATATGTCGGGAAATATTGTCACCATCGTATTCTCCGCTCTCGAAAACGGTAGTATACCGCTTTACAGCTGATTTCCGTTGTTTTCGTGGCATTTCGTTGTTGGGGTGGAGACAGTTTTAACCCCCGGGGTGGGTTAGGTCGCCTGTGGTCAATATTTACCTATTTTATTCCAATTGACCAAAAAAATACCGACCCGACAAGATCTCGCAAGCCTAGCACCGGGAAATCGGAAAAGGGGTTGGTTCTCAGGTTTGGGGGTAGTGGGTGAAAGGTAGGTCGGGAAATATTATCACCATAGTATTCCTCGCCCTCGAAAACGGTGGTATACCGCATTTCAACTGATTTTCGTTGTTTCCGTGGCACTTCGTTATTGGGGTTAGGTCACCTGTGATCAATATTTACCTATTTTATTCGAATTGACAAAAAAAAAAAAGAAAATCCAATACGACAAGCCCTCGCAAGCCTAGCACCGGAAAATCGGAAAAGGGGGTAGTTTTCAGGTTTAGGGGTAGTGGGTGAAGGGTAGGTCGTGAAACATTACCACCATCGTATTCCTCGCCTTCAAGAACGGGGGTATACCGGTTTTCAGCTGATTTTCGTTATTTTCGTGGCATTTTGGTATTGGGGATAGGGGTAGTTTCAGCTTCTGGTCAATTTGAATAAAATAAGTAAATATTGACCACAGGTGACCTAACTCACCCTGGTGGTGAGTTAGGTCACCTGTGGTCAATATTTACTTATTTTATTCAAATTGACCAAGAAAAACCTGATCCGATAAGCCCTTGCAAGCCTAGCGTCTAAAAATCGGAAATGGGGGTGGTTTTTTCAATTTGAGGGTAGTGGTTGGACGGTAGGTCGGAAAATATTGTCACCATCGTGTTCCCCGCCCTCGAAAATGAGCGGGGGGGGGGGTAATGTCTTGCGGTCCGGTCGCAGTACTTTTGGGGTAAAAACTTTCTCTCAAGGGACTAAATACTGCTAAATTTCAGGTGATTAAAATGATCATCTACTGTGAATTAATTATTTTTTAAATCTATTAAATCATTAATTTTTTTTCTTTCAGTTCTCAGTACAAATTGTTTGTTGGAAACTATTTTAAATTTATGAACTGCTTTTGTGTTTTTAAATTCAGTGGGTAAAAAATTATAAACTTTCGAAGCAAGGAAGTTGTGGCTTCTGTGGCCGATGGTTTTTGACATTCTTTTATAAAAAACATCATTTTTATATCTGGTTTGGTGTTTGTGATTTACCAAGTTCTTTTCTTCAGAGTAAGTTTTTAGTACTAAGGAGTGAAAGTATAACTGGCGGATGTTCATTATTCTAGTATCTTTGTATAATATATCTGATGGCTAAGTTATTGGTTTTTTTATATTTAGATTTTTTTTTTCTGGACAACTAAGGTTGGTTTTTAAATAAACTTTTCTTGTTTATTATATTCTATTAAGTTATACATGAAACACATGTATACTGTACTACGCATAAAATAAATAGTCTGTCTGAAAATATATATTTGTTTATTTATTTTTCCGTCACTTTAATACGTCAATACCTGAAAAGTTTTATTTTTTTTTTCTGTTTAACATGTAAATTATAAATAGTTCTGTAAATATAATTTATTTAAACTGTAAATTGGACATTTAAATATAATTTACATTATACCGATGATATATTTCGTATTAATATTTATTATAATCACTTAAAAAAAAAAATTAAACAATAGAAAAGTATCATTCTTCTTTCGTCTGTAGCTCTTAAACGTAGAGTTTTCTGGGAAAATGTCAAGAATAATAAAATGTTCGAAATCAATTTTCTCAACTTGATATATTTTCAACTCTCTTGATATATTTTCAAAAAATGCTTCATATAAGAGGTATATTGCAAATAAAGCGAAAAATGGCAAAAAATTGGCGATTTTTGAATTTCAAAGTGTGTTGCCGAACCTGTCACGCGTGCGTGACAGGTTCGGCATATGGCATATGTTTCTCTACATCCCAAACTACACTTTAAGAAAAAAAAATTGCGGGTAAACGACATTTCGCACAAAAAAGCTATTCCAACTGGCCTAAGAGGCAGCCTGCCTAAAAGAATTACTTTATTTTGAAATAACAAAAACAATTGTAAGAAAGGAATATTCATTTTTTTGGTTTTTATTCAGTGTTATATTTTAAATATACTGTTTTCCTTACTGAATTATCTAAAAATGTTAATAAACATATTTCATTTAAGGAGTGAACCGACATCACTTGTATTCATAATAAATATGAAAGGTGTGAAATTCTGATTTGTATAAGTTAAATTAAACATATCACTTTTATCTATATTGAAGTAAGACTGCCTTTGTTTTTGTTCTGATTTTTAGGATATAAGTACATAATTTTTTATATTTAATGTGTTTTATTTACCTATATTTCAAATAAATGAGACATCTGAAGAGAGATTGGGATATTTTCGTATGTAATATCACTGGTGCTTAAAATTTTATCTTTCAAATTTGTTCGAAAGCTTTGTGTTCTCTATGTTCACTGTATTTAGTTTTAATTTAAATAAAATAATGCTTGGCTGTTTTTATTTATATTATATCATGTAAAAAAAAAGATGTTTATGTAGACAACTGACACATACAATTTTAATATATTAAAAGGCTATTATGAATAAAGAAAATGTGTTATCTTTGAATTTCAAGAAATGCAAAATAACATTGGTCCTTCGAACCGGATACGTATACTTTTGACTGACAATAATTTCATAGGCAATTTCACAAATTCCGTCAAAGGAATTGAGTGGTCTCTTTTATGCGGCTAGCACGGCTTTTTCTTTTTGCAGGGGTCCCTCTTCTTTTCTTTTTTACAGGGGTCCTTCTTTTCCTTTTTGCAGGGGTCCTTCTTCTTTTCCTTTTTGCAGGGGTCCTTCTTTTCCTTTTTGCAGTGGTCCTTCTTTTCCTTTTTGCAGTGGTCCTTCTTCCTTTCCTTTTTGCAGGGGTCCTTCTTCTTTTCCTTTTTGCAGTGGTCCTTCTTTTCCTTTTTGCAGGGGTCCTTCTTCCTTTCCTTTTTGCAGGGGTCCTTCTTCTTTTCCTTTTTACAGGGATCTTTCTTCTTTTCCTTTTTGCAGGGATCCTTCCTCTTTTCCTTTTTGCAGGGGTCCTTCTTTTCCTTTTTGCATGGGTCTTTCTTTTTACAAGGGTCCTCCTTTTTCTTACCACAATGGCCATCACCTCCCCCCTTGGCTTCCTTGACCCTGAACGTTTTTCTATCTGGAATGTTTACTTTGTAAAACTCGTTTCCTTCGGATACCCAAACGCTGCCGTTTTCATTTGCTTTTATCATGGTTATTACTCCCCTTCCAACTTCATCTACCTCTTGAGTTGGATATGATTTAAGACCCTTTAGAAGTTCTTCTCCCAAATTTCCAAAGCCTGGTAACCCTCCAGCTTTAGCATTCCATACCATATGTGTTTCCGTCACTCCAGGACAAACAGCCATAGCTTTCACCTTTGTCAGATTATGAAAATAGTCCGTTCCAATAGATCTGGTGAATCCGATAACAAAATGCTTGGTTCCCACGTACACTGGAGATGCGTAAAAAGGTTGCAGACCCAAAATGGAAGCATTATTAATGATGTATCCTCCTTTTCCTCCATTGTTAGTTCCCATATGTTGGAAGCCTAGCCAGCTGCCATGTATCAAACCTAATATGTTAACGTGCACCGTTAGTTCCCATTTGGAATCCATAAGTATGCCGGCATTGTTAACCACTACATCAATTTTACCAAATTTGTCTTTGGTACATTTAAAAACTTTTTCCATTTGATCCTTTTTGGTAACATCTAAAGGATGATAGAAGGATTTGTCCTTGCCAAATCTTTCGTTAAGGCAGCAGCATGCTTTCTCTAAATCTTCTAACAATGTATCGCCTAGGACAATAGCTTGTGCTCCAGCACATAATAGCTGCTCCGCTATTGATAAACCGATTCCACGTGCTCCTCCAGTAATGAGTGCTATTTTACCCTGGGCTACTTTCTCCTGGGAATAATTTCTTTTCTGTAAACAAAAATTTTCATATCTGCTACTTAAACAGATCAAGGACTTGTTTCTGTATATTTCCGCAACGGATCTTCTTAAATTTCCAAATATGAAAGGCACAGCCATTTTATTATAATTTATCCACGAAAAATTTTTACTTTTGTCAATTTTGACAAACTTGCAATATGATTGCTTTGACACAAAAGACAATAACTATACAGAAACGAGAGCTTTCCGCGGTACCTTTGATATCGGGTGTCTGATTTCTGTGACCTCAAAGTGACAGTAATAGTGTAGTGATATTAAACAAAAAAATGGCCGGACATTCAAAACAATAAAGGTAAGATGGTCCTACTATTAGTAGGAGAGCTGGCAAACATTATGGTGAACGATAAGATTCAAAATTTTCACTGATGGCAGTCCATTCTTTGGTCTTTGGGTATGTCAAAACCCATCGTCTGCCGTTTCAAAGTGGCAGCATTAACTTGGGGTGATTTTAGGTTTTAGTGAACCATATTGTTCAAGAAAAATTTTTGCAGGGATGATTAATATAGTTAGTCTAGACGGCATTTCTACCTAGGCAGACGATTTTTCTGGTAGCATTATCATAGCAGACGCAACTCAAAATGGCAAAAAATCACATTTCGGTGAACTATATTGTTCAAAAATAATTTTCGCGTCCTTATATTTGTCTACTTATGGTTCAATAAATAACGAATTGGCAGACGAAAAAATCGGTAGCATCGCCATAGCAGACGCTGTCAAAGTGACAGATCCGGTTTTAATGAACGACATTTATCAAGCAAAATTATGTAAGGAATGATAAATACAACAAGTCAAGATTACATTCTCGTCCGGGCAGACGATTTTTTTCGTAGCTATATGTATGGCAGACGCCTGTCAAAGTAGCAAAAATCACGTTTCGGTGAACTGTAGTGATCAAAAATAATTTTTGCGTCTTTCGATTCGTCAATCTATGGTACAATAAATAACGAATCGGCAGAGGAAAAACTCGGTAGCATTTTCCTAGCAGACGCTGTCAAAGTGAAAAATTTTAATTTTTTTTTTCTTATACAAATAAGTCTGTATATATACAAATAAGTCTGTATATTATACAAATAAGTCTGTAATCTTTTTTGTGCGCACAATTACTCTGGAACTGTTTAAGATATTGATTTATGGTGTATCTATGTACTGTAACGAGATCTGGAACTAGATTATATTTTCGAAGGGTTGGGGACAAATAGGGTTAAATAGGCAAAGCAAACAAGTAAGAATTAATAAAATTGGGATTTAGTGTATGTACGAGAAACCAAGGTCTTAAGAATTTGTTGGCATCAGCCATCCCCACCCTACTATTTAAATGAACCAAAGGTTTCAATTTATTTTTTGACATCAGCCACTGCCGCTACCCCCACCCCATATTAAATGGACTAAAGGAATAAAATTGTGATCAAGTGTGTGTACGAGAAGCAAAACTAAACATTTTGCCATCGACCACCGCCACGGCCACCCCGTTACTTTCGCCCCATCATCAAATTATCCTCTTTGATGGTATGTGGAAATAGTGATTCCTTAGACAGCAGTTTTCAAACAAAGAATTTCTCTGCATACAAAAAATCGGTGACAGTTCGTTCGTTATATTTCCTGCGCGAATAAAATAAAAATCTGACTTTAAACAACAGATTTATTACTTCTATACAAATAAAAAATAACATAACAAAAAGCCTAGAATACATTATTTTCAAAACATAATAATCTAAAAGTAACAAATAATATGTATAGCCATAAGAATATCAATCTATCATATATGGCTATACCGTATGGAACATACAAACGACTTATTGATAACAGTAACTTATATTACCAAAAGGAAGATTAAATACGATATCACAAGCAACTTATAACTTATATATTCATTTAAAAAAAAAAAAATCAACATCCTTACTTAACAAAAAACATAAACTCTGATATATAAAATTGCCTATATACCTACAAGGTAGTATCACAATATGGTAATATCGCAATAAACAAATAAATATTATTTGAAAAGTAACAAAAAGGTGGTCTTTTTTTAACTCGCTACCTACAGATTGCATGGAATATGCTTTTGCTCCTGTACCACAGAAACTAATTATGGGATCCGAGGGGAATACATCTTTAAAGTTTCCCAAAATCGATGGACCCTTCGGGATATTAAATATATTTCCATCCTGATAGTTTGAAGTATCAAAATTCTGGCGGACAACTTGTATGACTTTATAATAGATAACCGACCTACAGGCATATTTTTGTTATTCAAACTTAAAATTTCGTCGCAACATTCTAAACCTATTTATATAGAAAAAAAAATTATAATTTTTCACTTTGACAGCGTCTGCTAGAAAAATGCTACCGATTTTTTCGTCTGTTGATTCGTTATTTATTGTACCATAGATAGACGAATCGAAGGACGCAAAAATTATTTTTGACCACTATAGTTCACCGAAACGTGATTTTTTCCACTTTGACAGGCGTCTGCCATACACATAGCTACGAAAAAAAATGACTGCCTGGGCGAGAATATAATCTTGAGTTGTTGTATTTATCATTCCTTACACAATTTTTCTTGATAAATGTCGTTCATCAAAACCAGATCTGTCACTTTGACAGCGTCTGCTAGGGCGATGCTACCGATTTTGTCGTCTGCCGATTCGTTATTTATTAAACCATAAGTAGACAAATCGAAGGACGCGAAAATTATTTTTGAACAAAATAGTTCACCGAAATGTAATTTTTTGCCATTTTGAGTGCGTCTGCTATGATAATGCTACCAGAAAAATCGTCTGCCTGGGTAGAAATGCCGTCTAGACTAACTAAAATTTTCTTGAACAATATGGTTCACTAAAACCTTTTTGAATACACCCCCCCAAGTTAATGCTGCCACTTTGAAACGGCAGACGATCGGTTTTGACATATCCAAAGACCAAAGAATGGACTGCCATCAGTGAAAATTTTGAATATTATCGTTCACCATAATGTTTGCCAGCTCTCCTACTATATGTTTGTTGCACGCCCTGAAAAGTCCAAGAGGTTAGAGCGTCGGGTTTGGAGTGGGGGGAGGGGGAAAGGTCGGAATGTGTTTTTTTTTCTTCTTTTCTCAAATATCTCAAAAAGTATGAGGCTCAGAGCAAAGATGCTCCCATACAAAATTAAAGTACGTTAAATTTTCTACAAAAAAGGTCCAGTTCATTTTTTTTTGTAACCCTAACCGTTTCTGAGATATGGGGAGCGGAAAATGGGATAAAAGATCAATCGTTTTTAAGTCTTTTTTAAATTATTCTTGGCCTATTGGTCGATTGGTTATTACATAATTACGTGATTGGGCGCACAGTTACATTTTCGGTCAAACTGCAATGTACTTATGTAAAGGGGGATGGGTGGATTTATTTTACAAGCGTTCGATGTAAAGATGTCAGAGGTTCCAGTCACGGTTTGTTTATTAAAACGAAATGTGAATTGAATGAGCAGGTAGTAATGGCTTTTTTCAAGGGAAAGTTTTGCAATTATCTGTCAGATAATGATGTATGTTAGTACTCTATGGCCGAATTGCAAGATATATTCAGCAATACAAACCCTGACATTGAATGTTACAGTGACAAACATCTTAAAAGAAAGCTAACTCAGCACTTTGGTGAAAGTGTACGTATTACAGAAATTCCTGGATAAAGAGCAATAGTGTGCTTAAATGGTGATAAAATTATCTCAGATTGGTGGTAATCACAACGGACATCAAATATTGAAAAGGAAAAGAGAGTTCTCAAAGCAGCTGCTCAGATAATCCGCCGAGACATTAAATCCCAGGTATATGATTGCTCGGTTTTTCCTACCACCCAACAAATCATCTCTTTAGGAAACAGCGAGCAAGTTCCTGAATCCCTAAACATTTTGATCACAGACATTTTACAACGTCCTAACAAAACTCAGGAAAAAATAAATAGACAGAAAGAAAAGTTGCAATGATCGCCCATTAGGCCAGTGGAATTAGCAAATATGCATATTGTAATTCGTTTCAGAATGCCACGTGGATTAAACGATAGTTTTATTGATTACGAACATGACCCTGAATTTGGTCCACTTTTTGACCGCCGGAACATTGTTTATTTAACGATTTATTGTTGAAAAATTAAAAAAAATCGACTTTTTTAAAGATAACTCCAAGACCTTTGACGATACGTTTTTCAATTTGTAGATACTGTTAGAACTTTGAAAAACGGTTAATTTGAGAGGTGTTTCATTTAAAACGCTTGAAAATTTGTTTAAATAATTGCAAAAAACCGCGAAAATTTTCGCAATTTGGAAATATTTTTCATTCTTTAACAAAAGCACTTTAGTGCTTGAAACTTTGACAAAATAAGTCTTTTATCACCCCAAAGTTAACTCTGAAATTTCATCAAAAATTTTAATTAGTTTAAGAGATATTCAATTTGTTTATTAAAAACATGAATAATGTAAAATGCAAATTCACCCAGTTCCCGTTGTAGAGGGTTGATCTGGACATCATTTTTTTTGTTGAGATTTAAACTTTATGTTTTCATTAATGGTAAATCAAATTTGCATTATTTTCAACTTCAAAATGGCGTTGAAAAAGTGTAACATTTTGAGGTTAGGTTTTTGCTAATAACTTTTAAACAAATGAAGATTTTGCAATATTGTTCTGATATCTTTGTTGCTGGGGTTTTTTCACACATTTTCAAAAAAGAAAAATGACTGTAGCCTTACTAGAAGCCGAGATGGTTTTTTATTTATAAATTCGTAATTTGTTTATTAATAAACATTAACAGCTGAAACTTGGCGAACAACTAGTTTAATAGTCTATCTTTGTAACAGAGCTGAGTTTGGGGGAAAAAATTCAATTTGCAACGATAACAATAATTAATTTTAAATCAGCGTCAGAACAAGAGTGAGAAGCATGAGTCATATCTGTAACACGTTCATAAAAGAGACGAGTTCAAATCCGTCAACCAAAAATTTACCGTTTCTTCGATTTTGACTTTTTTTTTAATTTGGGGTAGCCTGATGAAATAATAATATCTGTCATGTCGATTTTTTCCTAATTAAACAATAATTTGTTATAAACAATTATTTTTTGTTAAAAAATTTTTTACGAATTTATTTAAAAAAAAATCATCTCGGCTTCTAATAAGGCTACAGAGTCATTTTTTTTTTGAAAATGTGTGAAAAGACCCCAACAAGAACGATATTGCGAAATCTTCATTTGTTTAAAAATGACGTCACAGTAACGTCATATTGTGACTAAATTATGACGTCATGTTGAGACGTCGATGCGACGTTTGGTGACGTAATTTTTTCATTGCAGAAATTATTTCTAGTTGGCGCCACATGCAAACTATGCATTACCACGTTGCTTGTTGCATAAATTATTTCTAGATGGCGCCACATACAGACCACTGAAAATAGTCAGTCCTTCTTTATACCTTATACTCTAATGAATTTATAGAAAATAAATAATAATATAAATTGCAATGTTCAAATACTTTCAGGAAACGTTGATTGATTTGGATAGATCCTATAATGGTCAGGTTAAAGATCATTATTATGTGGCTGGGCCGAGATGGCATAAAAACCAGTGAGTGCTTCACCTATTATATGTCCATTCATCTACATCATACATGGCAGCTTATCCTGTAATGCATATCATACATCGGAAAATGGAAAAATCCTAGAGCCTTTAAGATTTACATGCCACATTGCACCAAATTGGCTTATTTATTATATTTCTCATATGTACATTTATTAATTAATCAAAAATAGCTTACATATGTAAGCCCATCGACATCATTTAAGCGATGTCTATTGACTTCACTTAAATGACGTCAATGGGCTGTGACATTTTGCCGTCATATTTCACGTCATTTTCACGGCATATTTAACGTCGCATTGGTGATAAAGGTGCCGAAAAAATAACGTCAAAATGACGTGACCGTGTTGCCTGGGTAATGTTACTAGACTATAATATGTCTTACTCAGAGAAATGATGTACACAAAAAATATATCACTATTTCAGTCTAATACACGGTACACTTGGAAAACTGTCTTGTTTTATATTTAGTAGATAGGTACATGAATAAAAATACGTATATATAGTATTAATGAAGTTGGGGGCCCAAGTCATGGTGTATTGCAGAATATTCAAAAAGAGAAGTACACATTTATATTTATATCCCGTATTTCAGGCATCATTAATCATAATAATGTGCTTTTAACCCAATGCATTTCTTTTTCATACTGCTACCAGAATAACAAAATACTATCATGGAAAGTAGTACAATGTATAGATATACAATGAAAGAGACATATATTATGCAGCTTAAAGTTAAACACAAGATTTGATGAAGAATATATTTTCAATATTGTTGAATAGAATATTACAAATCAAATTGTACAGTGAGAAAAATGTTTACGTAAAATAACAATATACGTGAACTATTGATTTTTTTTTAATTGATGCAATGAAAAGTTCTTTAGTGGTATGATTTGAGGGTCATTACTTAATTACCTTATTCATGGTCACAATACAATTCTGTTCATTAGAAACTGATGAACATATTCTGTAACTTATTGAATACCTACCTTCATTTCTTCCACGAATCTTTTTCATCATTTCAATCATTGTTTCATTACATTGACGAATTTTTACATTAACATCATAATTTAATATTTTCAAATGCGAAACGTTATACTAATGTACAATAGTTTTTAAATAATACTTATATTTGTTGAATCAAGAACTCATTTCTCTAATATGTTGTATAAATACATAAATTGTTACTTGAGTCCATTAAAATAACGAATTTGAAAATAAAAAATAAATGTATGTAAATTACGTTAAGGAAATACGTCCATTGTAATATTACTACATACGCATATATAAAAATGAAATTATTAAATGTATGTGCAAAAACATGATATGTTAAATTAAATCAATGTAATCGTTTCTGAATTGTAATTCAGTACACTGTTTCCAAGAAACGAATTTTTTTTAAATACATAATACGTACATCAATCAATGAACGCCTTGTTATCATTATTATTAAAATAAGGATTGGTCATTTTTACAAATACATTAATATTGATCGTATCAAGAAACAACACACACACACACACACACATAGATATCAACTAGTGGAAGTTAATTATCTGAAAAATACTGGAGAAGATACGAGAATGTGTACACACTGTATGTACTAAAGCATCGAAACAATGCCACAAAGTTTACCAATTCTATAAACACATTCATTAATACAATAAGAAAATTTACTGAATCTATGTACTAACACATAATAACGAAATAACTAACGAAACAACTGAATTACTTCCACATCCAGTGGAAGTATAGTAACGACAAGAAAATTTTTAAAAATTTTATTTTTCAAATAGGCTTAGAATATCATGAAACGTCGAGATTTTAAGTTTGAGCGAAAAAAAAATCTGTCGGTCAGTCTGTAACTTTTTTTGTGCGCACTTTTACTCTGGAACCGTTTAAGATATTGACTTGAAATTTGGTACACATATGTACTTTAACGAGATCTGGAAACAGATTATATTTTCATCTTGTTCCGTCGAAGGGTTGGGGGATAAATCGGGGTAAATCAAGCAGGTAAGAGTTCATAAAATTGGTATTTAGTATATACAAGAAAAGCGAAGGTCTCAAAAAAATTTTTGGCATTAGCCATCTCCATTACCACCCCCATTATTAAAGGGGATGAAAAGAAATTGTGATTTAGTGTGTGTACAAGAACCAGAAACCTCAAAATATTTTTTTACTTCATCCACCCATACTACCACCCCCCTATCACCACCCCCACCCCACTACCGATGTGGGTTATCGTTTTATGGGTTTTTTGGGGTAGAGGATTTCAAATATTATATAATTAAAATTCCATAAACAATTATTTCCACATATATATTTTTTTCTTTGTGAGTGACTTGAATAGAAAATCTGGATGTGGAAGTAGTGATTCCTTGGGCAACGGTTTTTTACCACTTGTATGTAATAATTCATTGAACTTATCTAAAAATGTTCATAGAATTAATGTGCACATTTATTTTAGGCTACGTTTGGATGGAAGACACGATATTTTACCCATAAATGAATAAGCTTTTGGACCCAAGAATTACAATGTCAACGGAAATTGTTTGTACTCCATTGAATATCTTCTGGCAATAGGTTTTTTCTCATTCAAGATGGCCTGAACTTTAACAATTTGAATAATTTGTCACAAATCTCATTGAAGTCGTGAATGGTCCATTCTGCTTTTGGCTATGATAATAACCTCAAACATTGCTTCCTCAGTGTCCTGACTGTTTGTCTTAACTTTCTTTTTCGTGGCGAGCCTAAACTCAAAGCTCGACGTGTTTGGGTAGCCGTCGATAGCGAATGCAATACCGAAGACGAATAAGTTAACTCTCCAAAATATTGTATATTGCTCGGACCTAAAATAGAAAAAGAACTATGTTAGTATCTGAAAATACAATTTTTCATGAATTAGTTCTGAAAGCCTTCACATTATCTGATATAATTATATTCTATAAACAGATTATTTAAAAACATGGCTAATACTGCTGTAGTAGGAACATAAATAGCTGTAGGACTTCTTTCATCTAAATGAGGAACAATGCTAATGTCTGAAAATAATTTAAAAAATGTTTAGCATTGCATAGAAACATATAGGTATTGTGTTTTCTTCTATATCTACATACTTCTTTACATTTAAAAACAGAAAGATTCGCCTGATAAAATATTAATTTCTGTGCTTGACTTCACAACGTTACTTTTGTCAGCTGCGTCTTGTTTCAGTTCATGAATAAAAATAGTTGGACCGGCTTCATCAAATAAACGTATATGTGTTCCTACACAAACATATTTTTTTCAAAGTGTTTCTCACATAACTTATAATTTAAATGAAGCTTATTCACGCCTATTTCAAGTAGATCATGCCTTATAGTTATTAAGGTATCAAGGGTGTTATAAGGATAATAACGCACCGAGGTCGGCCAGTGTACATCCCGAGGGCCTCCGGCCCGAGGGAATGTACGTCGACGGAGGGCGTCATTATCCTATAACACCCGTGGTGCCTTCAACGATTAATGTCCTACAAGTCTGTTATTTAATTCGAATTTTTTTTTGACATTTACGATTTATTAATTTGACATATATTATGTTCAGAACGATTTGATTTAAAAGAGAGTAAAAATCAAAATTGTTTGTAAACCCCACCGTTGTATAGCAACGCATTTTGTTTGTCAATAACGCTATCATAATTTATTTGTTTTGGGTTGTGTTATAGTTTTATAATGCCCTAGGGCGTTATAGATATTCATAACGCCCTAGGGCGTTATTTTTCATTTAATGTATCTCAAATAGGGTGGTTATTGTAAAATAACAGACTTGTAGGACATTAAATAATTAAACATGCCTTCAACCAAGTTGCCGCCCTGAAAATAAAAAATTCACGCTAAATAATTATGTTCCTTTACAATATTTAGCTTTAATATTATGCCAAAGACCCCATCCTTTCTATGAAAATATTATTTTCAAATCGTATTTCGAGTTCACCTAGAGTTAGTAGCTGCAACTGATAAGAAAATATTTCCTTTCAAATTACTTCTTTCCAACTGCTAACTGTTTAGTATATCTAACATTACTTTCTAGTTGTTTCAGTAATATAAATTTGTACATACCTTTCAGGATCTTTGGGAAATAGAAAGAAGCTTATTGTTTCACCCGCATTCGAAGGACATGGATGATAAGCACATACCCTATACCCTTTAGAACCCATTATAAACTAAAATCAAATAAATAAATAAACAGAATAAAAAATTGTCGAAAATTGGAAGACAAAGCCACGAAAATAACCAACCACCGTGTAAGAGTTTCAAAGACTGTCAATCGCACAACGTCAACAATTATCATATGGATTTTGACAAATATATACCTTATCGTCATGGCGACTATGAACAAAGGTCCCGCCAGAAAGGCTTGCTTTCGCTTCTGTGTAATTCCTCTCTTCTGTGGTTTTGATATATCTATTTTGATGTGACATCCTTATAAGTTAGCAATTCAAACCTATACCGAGACTAAATCTAATCTCAACTTGAAGGAACATTATGTTCACTATATTCACTATATTTGTTGTAATTTAGTAAAATGATGCTTGGCTGTTTTTATTTTATATTACGTTATTAAAAAAAAATTGTTTATGTTGACAACAGAAAATAAAAATACAACATATTATAAACTTTTATTAATAAAGAAAGAGTGTTACAGTCCACAAATATCTTTAATCCAAGAAGTGTAAACTAGCAAAATAACATTGGTCCGATGAGCAGGATTTTAACAAAATTGAGAACTAATACGGTAAAGAATCCAGGATTTTGCGTGAAACAGTGCAGTTCTTAGAGTGAAACAGCAATTATAATTGTTTTTTTATGTCCATCATAGGCTAAAAATTGGAGCAGATTGGAATATTAGATATTTGCTACTTTGTTTTGCACTTATTTAGGAGAAAATTTTCGAAGCGTTCGTCCAATACTCACCAGTGGCCCTAGAGACTTGGCGCAATACGAGAAAGCAAATAATCAACGAAGTGCAGCACTTGTAAAATTTTTCTATCATTATTTCGAATCTTATTATTTGTATTGATAATAACAATAAAAGGTGATTTGGCTGAGGAGTTAAGGCAATTAGTTGCCCAGATGGGCATAATAAAAGGTCTCTTCGCTGTGGAAATCTGGTGTACACGCAAGTGGAAATCAGCGGAAATCAATGGAAATCACTGGAAATCAATGGAAATCACTGGAAATCAATGGCAATCACTGGAATCATTGGAAATCATTGGAAATCAATGGAAATCAACGAAAATCAACGGAAATCATTGGAATTCAATTGGAAATCAATGGAAATAAATTTGAAAACAATTGCACTGCGCATGCGCTCATAACGAATTGTCAACGACAGGTTTTCTTTTGTTAAAGCAAATGCGAATTGTACCGCGGTAAAGAGCGATAAACTTATTCTTTGTCATGCAAATTACGTGTATAATACAATAAATGTGTGGCTCTTATAATGTCCAGTTTAATGTTTAGTGAAAACTCTGAAATATCGAAATAATTTTACTTTACAATCACTTAAATTCCTTACAAATTAGCCTTTCTTACGTAATGCTAGAGCCGGGTCGTAGATTTTATTCAGTATTCAGGGAATCCCACATTTTATCAGAATTTATTAAAGGGCAAGCATATATAAAACACAACATATTAGTCTTTACAAGGGCCATAATAAAAAATGGAATTGCTTTATGACTCTGTACCAAACTTATTGTGAAGTATGGTGAAGTATGTAGCTCACCGTTTTTTGCCGGATAAAAAATTATTAACGATTAACGCTATAGCCAATGAGAGCCCGTTTTTTCACAACATTGCGCCAATCAAATGTCATTATTAGTGGTAATTCAAGCTAGATCGGCTTTTGACAGTACCAACATGCAAAATTTATCGCTTTAATTTTTTATATCGCTGCAGCGGC
This sequence comes from Rutpela maculata, assembly GCA_936432065.2. Lineage (NCBI taxonomy): Eukaryota > Metazoa > Arthropoda > Insecta > Coleoptera > Cerambycidae > Rutpela > Rutpela maculata. The sequence goes on from OW386288.2 coordinate 122,158,346, forward strand.
AAATACTGCGATAATTTTTTGACGTTTTGTTTCGTGAAATATTTTCGGCAAATAGGGCACGCTTTTAAATTTTATCTATAAATATCTTCTCTAGCTTATTACTAATTGTTAACTTACCTTGTAAATTGTAATATTGTATTATGTACTAGCAAACATAAACACACCACATATATAGTAAACAACCGTCAGTTCCAAAGAGAAGCCTGTCTAAAATAGGTATATAGGCTATAACTCTTGCCTCTCTGTAACTATTTCAATTTGCCTAATTTTCAATCAGGTAACAATAATATACAATTGTACTTAAGCTCATAAAACAGGAACAAGTCAAGCACAGCTTTCAATAGCTCAATAACGTAGTTACAAAGTTAAGCAAATCATTTATTATAAATGTCAAGTAAACACATTCGCTCTGGAAACAAACTAAAACTGTACTTAGGTACCTACTTACATATGGTAATCTATCAAAAAGTAACTAGTTGAATCAAAGCTGTGCAACATTTTAATTTGTTGTATTTAAAATTCACTCTGCCTAACGAAGCAAACCTCAACATAATTTGTAAACTTCGCTCTGGAAACAAACTAAAAATGTACCTAGGTACCTACTTACATACGGTAATCTATCAAAAAGTAACTAGTTGAATCAAAGCTGTGCAATATTTTAATTTGTTGTATTTAAAATTCACTCTGCCTAGCGAAGCAAACCTCAACATAATTTGTAAACTTCGTAAGTTAAAAATAAGGATTAAATATGTAAATATGAATCAATGAACAATTATTATGGAATATAACTCTAGTAGCGGTAGCGCTAGATGGCGCTCTCTATGTCAATCTCGGAATCATGAGTGTATAGTAATAAATAGGCGTGACATCGGGAATAAAGTAGTGCTCGCAGATTAAAGATGTAGTGTGCTCTATATATTATAATATCTATGGTTTAAACTCGTTTTATTTACTAGTTGCCATAGAAAAGTCACTAGATTATTTTAAAATATAGGGAATCTCCATTGTTTCTACTGCGTTTGTTTCAGATTTGCTGTTTTGACAATATGAGTCGGTTTGGAAATATTTCTGTATATCAAATGAATGAGGAAATTGAAAATAAAAGTCAGTAAACTCTAAAAAGTGACAAGAAAACGTCTGAAGGCAATTAATGAGAAAACATAATATTGAAGATGTACTTAATGAATTATTTATTCGTGAAATATTCTCCTCAAATACCACTCGTGCTTTAAATCCCTAATAGCACACGATGTCCGCCGGACGTCCGTTTTATGTCCATTTAATGTACTGACGTCCATGGACATAAACTGGACGCCTACCGGACGTTTATCATCGGATTTACTTTGAAATTGTATGGAATGGACGTCCTCTGTATGTCCATTTTATGTACGGGAAGTATGTACATTTTATGTCCATATAGGGACAGGAGATGGACGTCCTTTTCGTGTCCGTTGATTTAAATATTACATTTTTGCAATAAATGATAATATCTCCATACCGCTTTCTCTCCAACACATTTCCGAAATATGTATACATACCAGCGAATAGCACACTTAACGTCCAACATATGTGCCACAACGGCAAGTACGCACATTTTAGGTCCCTATAGGGACAGCAGCAGGACATCTATTTAATATAAAAACAAAAAAACGTTAACAAAACTGGTTTTTCAATTTTACAATGTTTTTGTTTACATTTGACCGTTATTTCTGTAAAATTTGAAGTTTATTTTTTATAGTAATTTGTAATGTATGATTAATAATTTAATTTTAATCTTTTTTTGTAAATTATTAATGATATTATTTGATACCAAATATTTATTAAACATTCAAATAGGTACCTTCTACATTTTGAAATAAATAGTTATATTAGTCAACTGTACAGTCTTTAAGTAAACACTAATAAGCCAAGTTGGTGGCCGAGTGAGAGAACATCGAGTTACAAATCACGAGATCAACGGTTCGATCCCTGCTCATTCCGGTTTTTTTTTCTAAATAATTAGAATGTACACCCAGTCAGCACAAAGTTATCCACAGAACATCCTCAGGATATGAAGTTAGGTTTGAACAGATATCCTCAGGATATGTCCCCGATTTCCACAGGACATCCCTAGGAAGTCCAAGTGAGACTGTTTCAGATCTCCCGAGAACAGCCTGCGGATGCACTTTCTTATATCCTTGGGATGTATTTAGGCAATATCTAGGCATTACCTAAAGACATCCTATGGAGAGCTAAAAGGCAGATTTTCAGAATCGTAAGATTTGCCTAGGCCATCCTCAGGAGGTACAAATTGAGCTTAGGACAACCTGAGGAAGAACTTTCAGACATCCCAAGGATGTCCTTTAATTCGTCGATATCAGTCACTATACAAGTTGCGCCACTTAAAACTCCCCAGACTTGTAACTTTTTTATTTTTGAAGCGATGACCATGTTGGGCACATCAAATTGTAGACATTTTTAAAGCCTTTAAACATGCATACAGAATGATTTAAAAAAATTTTTTGGAAAAAATTGTTCAGAAAGGAAACTTAACTTCTTTGAATATTTTTTTAACTCATCCTGTACATGAACTGTGTTAATGTTTTCTTATAAAGGTTTTAATTAGCTTCAATTTATGTTATTAAAATAAAAAAAATTTAAAAATAAAAATTTTGCAATTTCCTATTTAGTACATTTTAATATAAGTTTGTTTTTAAAAATATTTATTTCTTTTGTTTCTTGTTACTGTTTTGTTACGTTGAATATTTTTTGTGATATGTCTTTTACAAATAAAACATAAAATTATTATTTACATTCTTTTCAAAGTTATTTTAAAAAAATTTAGTTTGGAATCGGAAAGTGTTTATAATTTTTTTCTCTAAAAGCAAAAAGACGAATATGACGTAATAACATAAATTGAAGCTAATTAAAACCTTTATAAGAAAACATTAACGCAGTTCATGTACAGGGTGAGGTAAAAAAATATTCAAGGAAATTAAGTTTTCTTTCTTAACAATTTTTTTAAATAAAATTTTTAATCAATCTGTACACATGTTTAAATGCCTTAAAAATATCTACAATTTGATATGCCCAACATGGTCGTCGCTTAAAAAATAAGAAAGTTACAAGCCTGGGGAGTTTTAAGTGGCGCACCCTGTATGCTGGCGATGACTCACCTCTGTAAAACTCGTGAAGTATCCCACATCACTTTTTTGATTTTACATTAATTAAACAGATGTTGGTGATATAAATACCCAGAGAACTTAAAAACTTATTGAATAGCTATAGAGGGTAATTACAGTAATATATAAAAAATAGTAGACTGGTTATCATCAATATTTTTATTATTTTAAAATAAATGAAACAAAATAAAACAAAAATATATATCAATGGATATTATCTAGGTATAAAACAATTCACTAAATGTTTTTTTTACATTTCATCCAGTAGTTTTGTAAGTTTAAGAATCTTGCTTTCTGTTTCACAAAAATATACTAGATACAGAGTGACCCATTATTTGTTGGCCGATTTAAACTATTTTTTTCTAAATGATATAGTTTTAATAACTTTGCTCTGATGCCAAGTTTCACAATGAATTTTAAAATTTTAAGGCTTAAGTTTATCTCTCCTAAGTTCGAGTCTCAGCTGCGGCAGATGGCAATGTCGAAGAGAGTGGTTGTTGTGTTGTTGTCTGTGTGCCCTGGTTGGGTAGTGGTAGCTTTACTTCGAAAAATGGCCCAATTATGAGCGAAAGCAGGTAGCAATTTAGTTTTGCGATATGTTGTAAACTTTACTTTCTAACACAATAATAATATAGTAAACAAGTGCCCTTTGCCGTGTATAAAAATCAAAATAAAAAAAAAACATATTGAGAAATGAGCAAAAATCGCAATTATATAAAATATACTCCAGAAAGAGAAGATACCTATTGAGAAAATACATGACATTTTGAAAATACTAACCTGTAATTGAGAAATATTCTAAACAATATCAAGTCCAAATATGTTTACAGGCAGCGGAATAACCATCAGTGCCCGCTGTAGACACGAACAGGATGACTGCATTATTTCAGAAAAAGAAACATTATTCTTAAATATAATTTCCTGACTGACTTTTTTTGTACGGCACAACACTTGCTTGAATATTTTAGTAATTATAATTTTTAAAAGCCACTGTATATCTGATGAACAACTTCCTAACCAATATTCTTCCTTTCTTTTTCCCTTTTTTGCCTCATTTTTATTGCAAAAATCTTCCTTGCAACCAACCATAATGTAGTACTTTTTCACTTTTCAATTTACCTAAAGGCTGAAATAAATTTGCGTCTCCATCAGTGTAATCTTTAACAAAGATTCATTTAATATATTATCTTTCTACAAAATTAAGCTGCACAAATGAAAAGTATAAGGTTAGGTAAAAAATATTTATACTTGCCACCTTTCAAGTTGTTTCTTTTTAGCACCACACAAAGTCAACTCCTTTTTCAATTGTAAAATACCCATATTTGCTGATTTTAACTTTTTTTAGAACAGAAAATCAAATCAATTCACGGTCACTAATAAACTGTAAACAGCTGATTGTGAGAGCAGAGGATGGATACCGAACTTCGATTGAAGCGCCACTAACGGGAAATTTTTAAACTATGATTAAAGAAGTCCGCCGTTTAGTTTTAGTTTTTTTTTTGTTAAATTTGTTTAATAATAGGTATATAAATATAATTTCATGTTTTAACACTTAACACTTTAACACATTTCTTAAGAAAGATGGCAAAAATGATCCTGTGTTTGGATATCCGTGGGCAAACTGGACAAGATAACCCATGGATATCAATTGTATTACATCCGTAGGATATAGATATTTTGTACACGTATAGGATACCGACATCCCGTCGGGATATCCGTAGGAAATCAGTTGCGGATATCCCTAGGGTATCCATAATTTGGATCTCTACAGGATATTAATATCCAGTCAGGTCATCCCTGGGATGACCTAGGGATATGTCTATGGGATAATCCCAAATCTGGGACAGCGGGACTATACTAGGATATCCTGAGGACATTGTGTGCTGTCTGGGCAAATATTGTCCCAAGTTGTGACATTTGCACGTCCTTCAGCTGCCCGTCGGATGTACTTTGGACCAAAAACGAACGTCCATCGGATGTACTGTATGTCCGTCGAGGACGTCCTTCAGATGTCCACAGGACAATGTTGTCCCAAACAGCACGTGCAATTGTAATTACGTCTCTACAAGATATATACATGAGAAACAAAATATGTTAAGGTAGATCTAATTGTTAAACTAGTACTGACGTACACATATGAGATACACTTATGTTTATATTGACAGATTTATGTGATACAACGTTTAATAATTGTATACTGTATGCACTCAAGATTCTAAACATTTTTATATAACGTAAAGAAGGATCATTAGAATGTTGCAATTTGACGTCCGTAGAAGATGCCTACAAGGTTTAAGTCATATGTATGTGTGATGCTTTATATAATACTTGTGCCTACTGCATACACCACATAAAAGTGCGATATATATACATGATACAAATAACTATATATACACTTTTTAGTTGTGTCTTGTCGTGTCTACATTCGACTATTCGAGCATGGAACAGTGTGCGCGCGCAAAGCGTCAGCGTGAGCATACCAGCCATGTGTATCTCATGTGTCCTCTTTCCTCTATAAGAGTGGTCATAGCCACACATACAGCAGGCATTTTTGTTTTTTAACAATATCCAAAACAATTTATATTCGAAAGAGTTTGTAAAGATTCGGCAGTTTTAAAGATATCGAGTTCTTTTAATAATAAAATTAGATTAAAATGCATTAAAAAGCAAAATCTAGTCGTTGCGTGTTCTACTATAAACTCTTTAAGCAGGTATTCAAACAGAAGTCAGTGGTTGAGTGAGTTAAACATTAGGCGGCGAGGCAAGAGGTACGCGGTTCGATCCGTGCTCACTCTGTCTTTTTTTTTTTTTTTGTTAAAATAGTTGCGAAAAAACTTTCAGTTGTTTTTTTCAAGGTAATAATTGCTTATAAAACCGATGTACGAATATACTTCTTTTCAATTTTAGGTCTGTTTTAGACCATTAAATATTCTATTTATGTTGTAAATGATATATTATACCTGACCGTTTTTTCTCCAACACGTTTCCCAGGTTTGTATAAGTACTTCAACTTAAAACTTTAATTCTTAACTCAGGTGACACTGGTGACAGTTTAATTAAATTAAATAAGTTCTTAATAATTATAAATAAATAAAAATACTAGTAACTCGAAAAATTCAGGTTTGGGAACACGTAAAAAATAGAAAAAAAAAGAGAACTTGAAAGATTTTCATATATTTTAAATAAGGCTAGAAATTCAATTTCATACATAATAAAGACTTCATACACATCATAAATACTGCTTTTAGCATCCGAAATAACAATCACCACGATAGCTCAGTTGGTAGAAGCGTCAGTACTGTAATACGGACAACAGAAACGTGTAGGTTCGATCCCTACCCACCGCAATTGGCAAAGGTAAGTAAAAATGAATTTAATAACTTTAATAAACATTATAATTTACAGGCAACCCTTGTGAGAAGAAATTGGAGTGATGGTAAACAATATTAGATAGTTAATGTAAATAAAATATACGGATGGCTAACAAATAAATTCATAGGACAAAACGTATATGCATTAATTACTTTATTTTTATTAAGTAGACTTACTAACTAGTATTTAGTTTTATATGTTCCCATTGCTAAAAACCTGTGGGGGGATTACCAAATATAACCTGAAAAAATTAACGTCTAGCATAAGACGTCATTCGTCTGACACATTAGGAAGTCAATCACTGTGCATCCGATAACACACTGTGGATCAAATTATTTGTGTGTATGTAAATGGTATACTGTGGCTACATTGTGAGGCGGACGTTTAACCTTTGTGCATACGTGTTTGCCTAAAATGTGTAAACGTAGCACATTTACATCGTAGAATTGTGTAACCTTGTGTCTGCATCTAGATACATCGTCACAATGCGAACACTTCGTAATCGTTATTTGGTGTGCTGTATGGGGTGCTATTAGGGATTTTATCTAAAAATTTTTTCTCAAGCTAAGTTGCCCCTAGTTAATATAACTCGTGCAAATTGGCAGTTTATTATCAAAAATTAAATCCCTCCCGCTAAAGTGGTCGGGATTTAATCAGATAATAAACTGCCAATTTGCACTCTTTATATTACCAGGCAACACGCTTTCGAAAAAATTTTCGATAATATTTTAAGCACTGGTGATATTACATACGATAATAGCAACAAAAAAAAGATTTTTATGCTTTTTCGTCAATATTTTGAAAATTAGCTAACTTTTTGGTGAATATAAAATTCTATAAAATAATGTTTATGTATCTATATTTAGATGTAAGTTTGAACCCGCCGTCAAAATCTTGAAAATGATGTACCGAAGCGCTTAACTTTTTGTTATTTTTTGATAGAAACCTTGTGACTTTTCTCGTTCGTTTAAAACTCGTTTCAACCCTTAATAATTTTGACTCATAATTTTTGACTCATATTCAAATTCAGAGACCTCAAAAACAAGTATATGGGTTTTCGTTAATTTATTCGTAAAATTAGAAGAGTTACTAATTTTTCAGTTTTAGGTCGTTTCCACCTTTAAAAATAAAAAGCAGGTAATGCGACAATATAGATTTTGATGTACGTGTTTTATAAAGCAAATTGCAAAAAAAGTTAAGGAAATTCCTTTCCTCGTTTTCGGGCCGGGAATTTTACCATTTTTACTGCTTCGCTTACTATACCATAAATAAGACTAATAAAAAACATTTGAAAAATATAAAAGCTTCAAAACTAGAATGAAAAGTCTGCTTATAGAGGTTGTAAATATATAAAAGTATATTTTTGTTGCGATAAATAAATAAATAATGGTATTTTAGATCATAAGAGTCAATGATCAGTGGATGTTATTTTTATTTAGTGTAAGAATTTTATTGTATATTGGATTTATTCCGTGAAAATTTTGTCATTTTGCTTTTGGCCCATCAAATTTTTGGCCCTGGCGACAACTTCCGCCTAGCCGCCCTATACACTTGTACAATTCGATCCTGCTGCCGTGATATTAACTATATCCTTTAGTTATTTGATTAATACTGATTAAATTTCGCTATTTTGAAAAATATGTTCTTTCTGATTCTTCTTCTTTTGCAACCAGGGGACTTTAATTCCCTAATATTATCTAATTCTGTTGAATTTCCTGAACAAAAGACAAGTACATTTGTTATATGTCTAGATAATATTAGATTCATACCATAAGCGGAATACAAATTAATTTTAAAATGACGTGATACTATTTATTTTTGTAAGAGAAGTAGACTACCTCTAGGAGCAGCCTACCCAACTAATTTCATTGATTTCCTTCGATACGAGATTTCACTTATGAAGTGTAACTCGAACTACACGATTGATAAAGTGGGATCCAATGTTAAGTAAATAGCAACTTTAGCTTCCTTAAAATAGATGTCACTACCAGTTCCAAATTTTTGGAAGCGGTTAAAATGAAACAATAATATATTTCTGTCATTGTTAGGAATAAAAAACAGTTTTTTTGAGTTGAGCTCAAAAATTTTCTGTCGACGCTATATACTCTGGGCAAAACACAAAAAGAGCATTCTACTCCAAGTTTTATGGTAGTGGTAGTGTGCCACGAATTGAGGCTGCATGTGTTCATGTGTTGCTATTTCCGTGATCTCTAGAAGATAGAACGTGAAGACAGAACGGTAGTCAAATGAAGGAAGTTTTGGAGTGTATTCCTTGAGCATTTTAATAGTGCTTTTAGATTTGATGTAACTTATTTAGTTTTTGAAATAATTGAGAAAACCACATTTGCGCATTCTTGGAAACTCGGAGTTTTCTTAATTTAAACTTTTACGTCATATTATTTGAAAAAGTGCATGTAAGTGCGCAGAACAAAAATTGTCTTTTGGTTCTGAGATATTGACTACTACTTTAGTTTTTATAAGGATGCCATTCTGGATTTTTACTTCCCTTGCTTACCAGACCTTTAGTATTGCACGCAATAAAAGAAAACATTGGTTTTGGATTGGGGGTTGCCCAATATGTGTGGTAAAATATACCACATTTTCAGGGCTACGTTGAAATGCACCTAACATCAACTGTAGGACAGTGGAATTAGCAAATATGCATATTGTAATTCGTTTCAGGATGCCACGTGGATTAAACGATAGTTTTATTGATTACGAACATGACCCTGAATTTGGTCCACTTTTTGGACCACCGGAAAAATTTCAAAAAATCGACTTTTTTAAACATAACTCAAAGACCCTTGACGATAGGTTTTTCAATTTGTAGATACTTTTAGAACTTTGAAAAACGGTTAATTTGAGAGGTTTTTCGTTTAAAACGCTTGAAAATTTGTTTAAATAGTTCCAAAAAACCGCGAAAATTTTCCCAATTTTCAAATATTTTTCACTCTTTAACAAAAGCACTTTAGTGCTTAAAACTTTGACAAAATATGTCTTTTATCACCCTAAAGTTACCTCTAAAATTTCATCAAAAACTTTTAATTAGTTTAAGAGATATTCAATTTGTTTATTAAAAACATGAATAATGTAAAATGCAAATTCACCCAGTTCCCGTTATCGTAGAGGGTTAATCTGGACATCATTTTTTTTGTTGAGACCTAAAATTTATGTTTTCATTAATGGTAAATCAAATTTGTATTATTTTCAACTTCAAAATGGCGTTTGAAAAAGTGTCACATTTTGAGGTTAGGTTTTTTGCTAATAACTTTTAAACAAATGAAGATTTTGCAATATCGTTCTGAGATCTTTATTGCTGAGGTTTTTTCACACATTTTCAAAAAAAATGACTCTGTAGCCTTATTAGAATCTGAGATGATTTTTAACCTCCCCAGAATAAAATTGTGGGAGGTTACTACAATTAGTCCAAAATCGAAAATTGAGATAACATCAAATCTTTACGTTTTGAGGTCCCAGGAACCCAAAAAAGTCGTTTTTGAAAAATGTCTGTGTGTGTGTATGTGTGTGTGTGTGTGTGTGTGTGTGTGTGTGTGTGTGTATGTATGTTAGCACGATAGCGGCGAAGCTACTAAACGGATTTGGATGAAACTTTGCATGAGGGTTTCTTTAGTGCTCCAGAAGATCTGAAAAGGTTTTGGTTGAGATCGGATTACGTTTAGTGCCGTCTTGGCACAACAAGTTGTTTATTTTATGATTACTTACAATTTGTAATTGAACCATTGAAAAGCAGTAAAAATTCCGATTTCAACGATATATCACACTTGCATTTTTTCGATTTGGTTTCCGTGAAAAAAATTAAAAAACAAAAATTTCACTTGTCTTGTCCTCAAAGCAGTGCAATGTACAGGATGATATTCTAATAATGACAGAGGTGTTCAGTGATTTCGGCTGATAACTCGGGAACGATTGAAGATATCGAACTGAAATTTGAAACGTAAGTATAAATATTGTAAACGGACGGATTACGAGTGAATTAATAATACACCTACGTCACGTGATGTCACAAATAAGAAAAAGTCTTAGAAACTGGTGCAGATATCGACTTAACTATTGGAAACATCCAATTAAAGTTTGAAACGTAGATGGAAATATTGTAGATGGATGGAATACGAGTGAATTAAAAATACACCTACGTTCTGATGACGTCGTAAAAGCATAAAATTCTTATAACAGGCGAACTGATGATGATATTAAAAAAATATTTCTACAAGACGAGTCACGAATTTTTTTTTTTTAATTTCCAAGAAATATCAAATTTTCGGAGAAATGTCACTTTTCAGAAAAATGTCAGATTTTTAAAAAATGTCAAATTTTCAAGAAAACGTCAAATTTTCAGAGAAATGTCACTTATCAGAAAAATGTTAAATTTTCAGGGAAATGTCACTTTTCAGAAATATGTCAAATTTTCAGAAAAATTTCACTTTTCAGAAAAATGTCAAATTTTCGAAAAATGTCAAATTTTCGGAAAAATATCACTTCAGAAAAATGTCAAATTTTATTAAAAGGACTCAAAGGAAAATTCCCAAAAAATACTACGGGTCCATTTGTGGTATAAGTTCTCTGCTAGTGTGTTAAAGCGTGCAGACTGTATGCTGAGTATTTTTGACGTGACAGGTGCAACGAGAGATTACAAGTTTTTTCGACGTTTATAAAGCCCATGGATGGTGTGAGAGGCCATCCTGAACCGCTTACAAGCCCTACAAGTGTAAGCAACGCCACCGGAACGCTTTCGGTGAGTTTTTTTCAATAAAACTTTAAAAGTGACAGTGACATTATATTTTAAAAACTATTTTCGCTACTTCCGGCATCCCGCCGGAAATTCTTCCGGCAACATAACCTAAAAATAGTACTACATAACCTAAAAACAATTTAAGACATTGGTATCAACCTAAACATTTTTCAAAAACCAAATTACCCAGAGAAACATTGGAACCAAAAATTTGACAGCTATCACTTCCCCGACCGATTTAGTGAAAAATTGGTCGAGGCCAAAAGATAAAACAAAATATACCAACTCAAACTTAAACGATCCACCATGAACACTACCCTGACTACATCTGGCAGGGAAGCTGTCCACCAAGAGTTATATGGTTTTTTCCAAAGATGGCCATCCCTGCCATCCATCCCATTACCAACGAACAGGTTTTTTCGTTTAGTTGTTTCCCGTATCAATAATCAAAATTATTAAGTGCTCTTGCCTACGAACGTTTTTATCTCGGTTTTTATAGAATTGTGTTTATTTTTATATTAATTTTAGGTCCATGTGGACACATTATAATTTTAACCTAGTCTTTAAGCCTGCCTACAGAAGACAGGAGCTACTTTTCTATTTTTCTCCAAGCCAAACCGGACCTACCCCGTCCAGCTTCACACTCGCCACGGCGGTGTTCACCGTGGTTGTCTGGCTGGCCCCGGGCTAGGATCCGATGAAGCATATATTTGTATTAAAAACATTCAATAAAATATTAATGTTGTGCAGACTATAAATTTAACACTCAAGTTCTTAGGTCCAAATCCCACCGAACACATGACTTTTTTTCTGATTTAATACGAAAAAAATATTTCAACTTAATAAATATAATTAAAGGAGGTCGTTCATATTGTTTAGTGCTCTTTTCGGCTTCAAAGATTCACCGGGTGGGGAGGTTCCAGCCGCTTCCAGTAGCTGCCGATTTTTTTTTAATAAATTCGTAAAAAAATTTTTAACAAAAAATAATTGTTTATAACAAATTATTGTTTAATTAGGGAAAAATCGACATCACAGATATTACTTGAAAAGTGCGCTCCTGGCTAAGCTTTTTGCAACCTGTTTCTTGCGTTATGAGACTCTAAAATAAAGCTGCCGGCGATACCGAATATTTTTGAATTCCATTTATGCGTTATGAAGCTATTAATAACGACATGAATCAAAAAAACTTCCTTTCTAAAACTGTAACCTTGAAAGGAATCTCGCAGACAGCTAGAAAAAAGTAGAAAGCATTTCGAGTGTAGTATTCAGAATGTTGGTATTCTTGGAAACTAATTTAGTGTCCGTGAAAAGTTTAGAACTAAAATGAATTATTACGCATATCAGATTGCATCTTAAATATGACCGATACAATTTTGGCAAGTAAAAGGTTTGATTAGGATCTTACATTAAAAATGTTGGTTGTGTCATCGAATACGACAGAAAAATTTCATGTGCTAATTTTGATTCAGAAAAATAAAAGTTTGAATAAAAATTATTAGTTCACTTTCAAAAAGCCTTTCAGATGTTGCTCATTTGCTCAAGAATGAATTGAATACCTCCGGAAAATTACTATCTATCAGATATTTTAATCAATCTGTCACAATTTGTTCTGAATGTTCTACTAGCCATCCTAAGTCATATTAAAAGATTCTACTAATACGAACTGAACGGTCTCCAAAATATGATCACGAGTGGTTTTTAAATTTTACTCCATAACCATTGACGCTACATAATTTTTTTATTCGCGTTCACTTCCATGACACGGCAAGTAAGAATTCTTGATGCTATGATGATTTAAATAAAAAAAATAACCTCTTAAAAAATATTTAAAATTTGTTGGTATAACTTAAATCTATATCATTATAAAAATGTTCCGATGTATACAAAATTTTAAATAACTTCCAATAACACAGCCCCACAAAAAAAAGTTCAATGCAGCGAACCAGACCCATGTATTCCTATGTATTTTCGATCGCTGAATCCGAATCCGGGGTCAAAAAAAATCGTACACCCCCAAAATCATTAGCTAGAGCCAAAAAACACCCCTGAAATAAGGTAGAAAGAATATTAAGCTACGAGAATAGTTGTTACAAATTAAGGTTAGAGAATAGTTGTTACAAATTAAGGTTAAACAGCAGCGTACATACAATGAATGTGAAACACACTCCCAGGGAGGAGCGAAAACTAGCCCCCATATATAAATAAATCGATCCAAATGACTGCTGAAAAAGCTCAAAATGTCTAAGTTTTGTTAAAGTGATAAGAAACTGCATCAGGTCCGACGTAATCTTCATAAACTGCCCCTAGAGAGTTGAGAACAACCACGAGAAAAACAAGAAAAAACGTAAAATGCAACAGTATTTCTATTTTCATGGATGCTATGATTGGCTGAAATTGCGTAATACTCTAAAATAGAACTAGAAACTTACGTACCATCAACATTCTACAGTGTCAACCCTCAGAGGGTGTGAAAACTACCCCCTATGTAAGGTTTGACTATAAAAAGTTACAGTGACTTCCATAAAAATTCGAAACATTTGCGTTGTGTGGAAGACAGAAGAAACTAGACTATGTTCGACGCTGTGCTTGAAAACCACCTGTCTGAAGATATTGATGTGTAAAGTTTTTAAAAAATTTTGAAAATCAAGTAGATTTAATAAAAGCCGTCGAAAGTTTCGCTGAGAATCATCAAAGTCCAGAAATTTTTTTGCATTCCGGCATTACGTGCGTATTGGCTTTGTATGGTGCAAGCAAAAATGTAGCTGACTTAAACTCATTTCAGTATCGCTGATTCGTGAAAGGTACTTCCGGAAAAATAAACAGTGTGAAGCTGTCTTCATTACCACCCACAGAAGATGCCTTGGAGCAGCACTGTAAAAAAGTGTATTTGCAGATGCAAACGTGGATGGGTAAGCATTTACATGCAGAGAGCTGGGGTTGGAAGAAAGTCAATGGTAATATAGTACCTATACCAATGAGTCAACGACCTGCATCAGACGACATACTTAACATGATATTCTATAGCTGCAAGAAAGATTGCGGATCAGCATGTGGGTGTAGAAAATCTGTTTTTTTTGCACTATGGTATGCTCCGCATGTAGTGGCAACAGTTGTACAAATTGTTCTCCCTGCCAAGACATCGACGACTTACACGAAGAAAGCGACGAACTGGAGCAAGTAGAATCAGAAGATTTAGAATGCTAAAAAGTTTTATCTGCCCTTTTCGTTCAACGTGTTTGTATTTAAAAATCAATTATCGGACAATCACTGTATGGTCATAAATAAAGTCTTTTCTTAAATACATTCTTGATTGAAAAACCGTATGTATCATATATTATAGTTAAAATACTTCCTTTCACTGTAGTTTATAATAAAAGTATTTTTATAGTACATTGTATCTATTTATATTAAACATTTTACATTTATCTACACAATTTTTATGAATTTGACATCAGATTCGTTATCAGCATACCCGAAAACCCGTAAAGACCCATTAATGCTCATTTTTAAGGCGAATTTCGCACTCTTAATACGTTTCGGTCGGCCATTTTGTATCCGCCATTTTGAATTTTGCAAATCTGACATCAAATTCGTAATCAGCATATCCAAAAACCTCTAATACCTAATTTTCATGATTTTTCCTCGATTAATTTTCGAGATATTTCATTTAACAACTAATTTTGCAGTTTAGTTTTTTGTTATTAATAAACAAATAAAGATTTAGCGTACAGTACCAACCGATAGACTTTGAACTTAAACTTATTTAGAACACATTTAAAAAGTTTTTATGAATTTTTATGCAGTTACAAATTATTCCGAAACAATGCCTCTTTTTTGACTACGTTTACTCCACTATATGTGAGGCTAACGATTATTAAATTTGTAGATAGGCGCTTTAAACAAGATGAATTAAGACAAAATGATATTTTGGACATAACTAAAAGAGTTTTAATTAGTGAATTAAATGTTCAAAATTGCAAACAAAGACTGTGACGTATACTTTCCGGTGAGGCCGGAAAGTGGTCACTTTTGGCACCTTAGCAACGGTTCGGTTACTCGGGCGCCACCTTTACAATTTTTTACGTGGGGCAAAGGTCCCACACTAGCCTCTTAACACAGCCTGTTACAGTAGGGCTGGGATAGCTACAGTGGAGAAAACAGTAACTTCCAGTGGGTCAATTTGGGAAAATTGGACTGTTACACAAACAGCAGTAAAACACAGAATTCGGTAAAACAGAATATCTATTTATTTCCTATATGTTACAGTGATAACGAAACTATTTACAGCTTAACTAATTTAATATATACAGTACATTCATAACGCACAAAAGAGCAAACCCAGGCTGTGACGTGCTGATGATTACGGTAAGTGCTACCATGCGATACAGTGACGTTACTAAGGTAAGCGGGAGTGAAGCAGCGATATGACGGTAAAAATGGCGGTGACGTACAGTTTGACAGACAATGACAGGTTAAAGGAGTGAATTGCCGAGTTAATCAGGTTACGGGTTGTCATTAAATACCAGGAAGAAACAAGCAGTTATCAAACAAAGCAGCAAAATTAATTATTTTAAGGGTCAAACTTGGCTAATACCAGAAATCTCAAAGCTGGAAGAGAGGTATGATTAGTCAAGCGGCATTCTGCAACTCCTGGCCTGTAACAAGGTATGATTAGAGTGGTATGCACACCAACGGTCTCTGGGAAGAGCGGCTAGACCCTAGAGTGGTTAGTGTGCTAATCCTATGTCCACGACGTACCTTCAGGGAAGCGGCTAGACCCTCGGGTACCCCGAGAACACAGAACTCTACCTAACTAAAAGAATCCTGGAAGCGGCAACCCAGCAGATGCTCTCGTCCTCCTGGCCTGAAATAAATGTATGATTAGAGCGGTACACACACCAACGGTCTCTGAAAAGAACGACTAGACCCCAAAGTCGTTAGTGTGTGGGTTCCATGCCCACGACGTACCTTCAGGGAAACGGCTAGACCCTCGGGCACCCCGAGAACACAGAACTTTACCAGTAACAGTGTTATAGGCAACAAAGGATTATTGAAGCGGCAAACGCACCAACAGCCTCTGAAAAGAACGACTAGACCCCAGAGTCGTTGGTGCGTCCAACCTATGCCCACGACGTACCTTCAGGGAAACGGCTAGACCTTCTGGTACCCCGAGAACACAGATCTTACCAAAACAAAGGACAGAAAGATATCATAATATCAGCCAAGTCGTTACCTGTACCTATTATTTATGAACCTACTCACTTTTCGTCCTGGCCCACGTCCGGTCTGGTAACGGTCTCGAGTCGCACTCCTCGTTCCGGTCTTCTCAGCGGTGACTATAACAGAAGATTCACGGTTAGAGTGGGGAACTCTATATTTGCTGCGTGCAGTAATGACGTAGCCGCGGTAGGAGCAATCTTCAAGGATCGGTACTTGCACAGTTGGCGGGGCTCCTGCTTACTGCGTCTAGAGTCGTGTAGCGGCCGACCACGACTGTTTGATATCACGAGTTTTAATAAAGACTTTCCTCTTTCCACAAGCCGGTAGAGGGGGAAAATGTGCAGTCACGGTGCGTAGCGGTAAATGAATACTTGTATTATTTTCAGGTGAAACGGTTAAATGAAAAATATTTTACAAGTCAGAAATCGCGGACTTTACCATTATTTTCTGTCTCCCGGTCTTAGAAAAATTTCACTTACTTACTTTACTTACTTATTTCCGAAGCTGGCTGCAGTGGGCACGTCTGGTCGCTGTTGGAGCTCGTGAGGAACTGACTGTCTGCTCTCAGTGCCTCGGGTATCTAGTCCACTATCCCCTCTATTCGCGGTAATGACGGGGGAACGGTGCGCGTGGATATTGATTGCCGTAGGCGCAACTTAGTACAGTGTCGCGGAAATATAATTCAAATATGGGAACTTACGTCTGCTGGCGGTTTCCCTGGAGAAGGCACTTCTGCTCGCTGTTGTTCACTGGTAGCAACTGAATGCTTTCTGCGGAGATCACGGTTTAGTATGCATTTTCAGTTTCGGTTGGGCCTGGTGGGGCCTACTAGTTTATGCGGTGATATAATTATTTTTCACGGCCTGGTAACTTTTATTAAATAATTCACAGAAACATATTTATTTTTGGTAAATATAAATGGTTTATTGGGGTTTAAAATATGCTTCATTACACCCCCCTCTTACTTCATAAAAAAAAAATAATGTAATTATTTTTTTTCTTTCTTGCTTTGGTACTGGAAGAAGAAAAATTTACTCAACTTCCCTAACTGATTTTAAGGCGCGTACCCCACACCGGTTGCATAAACTTTATTTGGGGACACGTACACCTTTTACAACTGAAAATCAAAACTAAATTTTTCAAAAATAACAATGCTACTAATAAAAAAAAATAGTAACTAAAACATTTCTGAGATCCTCTTGCTACGTCTGGATACCATACTAGATCCTGGTAGGGAGGGTCCTCCTAAAAAAAAATACCAAAAAAAAATAAGGAAAAATTAAACGGTTACTTCTAGTCTTTGATGCTGGATTTCTTTTTCTATTCTTGCGGCGATCAGGTCCCTATGGGAGTAGGTTACGCTGAACTTCTTAGTGTTGTCTCAATCTGGCAGATCGACGGGTAACGTACTCGGGCGGGACGGGCGGTCGATTTTCTTCGTCAGGAAACGAGGTTGGTGGTCTCCTGGAAGATTTCTTGGTGGCGGTCTGTTCTGTCCTTGGCGGCTCGTTGACAGCTACATGTGGTTTCAAGTCCTTAATATGGATACGGGCCAGTTTCTTTCCAGTATCCGACTTCAGATTGTAAACCACGGGTGATACGACTTGGGTCACGGTATACGGTCCAGAATATTTCGGAGCTAATTTAGACGCAAAGCCTTTAATAGCCGAGGAGAGGGGATGTTCTCGTTTCATAACCCGGTTGCCTACGTGATACTGGATATCTCGGCGTCGTAGGTTATAGTATTTGCTCTGGGAGGTATATGCTTGGGCAAGCTTTATCCTAACCAGTTCGAACACTTCTTGTAGCTTCTTTAGGCGGTCGGTATGAACGGTTGGGATCTGATTATCCTCATCTTCGTTGGGTTCGGTAGCTTCGTTGGTTTCGGCTTGGTATACGGTGGCTGGTAGCGAAAATTCTCTTCCAAAGTTCAGAAATGCGGGTGAAAATCCGGTTGATTCATGTTTGGCACTGTTGATAGCTAGCTGAAAGCTATTCAAATGTTGGTCCCATTTCCGATGATCGTGTTCGCAGTATTGTGCTATCATAGTCTTGATAGTGCGATTGGCTCGTTCAACTGGATTTGCCTGTGGTGTGTACGGTGGTGTGAAACGGTGCTGGATACCAAATTCGTCCAATAATGACTGGAATATACGGCTGTCGTACTGGGTACCATTATCCGTGATCACGGTACGCGGACATCCGAAACGGGTGATAACTTCATCATAGAGAGCTTGGCTGACATTGCGGGCGGTGGCACTTCGTAGGGGACGGCACTGGATCCATTTCGTAAAACGGTCTTGAAACACTACTAGGTAGCTGTTCCCTTTACTAGATCTAGGTAGCGGTCCCACTAGGTCGGTGCTAACAGTTTCCCAGGGTTGGCGGCTGATGGACGGTTGCATGGCTCCTGGTGTTTGCTGCTGGGAGATCTTGTAACGTTGGCACTGCATACAGCTACGTACATATCTGGCGATGTCGCGGAACATCCCTGGCCAGTAGTACTTTTGTGTGATCCGGGCTGTAGTCTTGGCAATTCCCATGTGTCCAGCGGACGGAGCATCGTGGTTTTCTTGCAAAACTGTGGTCCGGAGTGGCGTTGGTACGCATAACTTCCACGGGTCGTATTGGTCGGGTTCGGTTAAGTCACTGGAATCCCAGAAGTGGCGGTACAGCCGGTCATTACGTACACAGTAATCCGGATTAGCTTCTGGGTTCTTTTCAACTTCCGACTTCTTCCGTCTGTACCAAGAACAGTTTGGTGCTTCATTCACAGCACATAATTCTTCGGTACCCGTGGCGGAAGAAGGTCCTTCCAATGGTTGACGTGACAGTGCAGCAGCTACACGGTTTAAGTTTCCTTTACGGTACTTAATCTCAAAGTCATACTGTTGCAAAAATATGCTCCAGCGAGCTAGGCGGCCAGTCGGACTTTTGATAGAGTGTAACCAGCGGAGGGACTGGTGATCGGTCAAGACGGTGAAGTGGTACCCTTCGAGGTACGGTCTCATCTTCTCTATTCCCCACACGATGGCCAAACATTCCCTTTCCGTTACGGAGTAGTTCTTCTCGGCGGGAGTTAAGGTTCGGCTGGCGTAGGCAATAACTCGGTCATGTCCCTCAATTTCCTGTGTCAAGGCTATCCCTAAACCTTGGTCTGAGGCGTCGGTTTGTAGGGTGAACGGCTTCTTGAAGTCGGGACAGGTCAAAACTGGAGCCTTAGTCAGACACTTCTTCAGTTGACCAAAAGCTTCTTCCTGTTCGGTGTCCCATTTGAAACGGTGGTTCTTTTTCAAGAGTCGGGTTAACGGAGTCACAATTTGGGAAAATGCTGGTACGAATCGTCTGTACCAGGAGGCAACACCAAGAAACCGACGGACGTCTCGTACGTTTCGAGGCGTGGGAAATTTCTCGATGGCCTCCACTTTCTCTGGATCGGTGTTGATGCCTTCTGCGGTAACCACATGTCCTAGGTATCGTAGCGACTTTCTACAGAACTGACATTTCTCGGGGTTCAGCTGTAGATTGGCCATTCTCAGTCGGCGGAATACTTCATGTAGGTTCTTCAGGTGATCTTCAAAAGTTTCACCCAGGACTATAATGTCATCCAAATATGCGAAAGCATATGGTTCCATATCAGGTCCAATGATTCGGTCCAAGAGTCGTTGAAAAGTAGCAGGTGCGGAATGAAGTCCAAACGGCATAACTCGGAAATGGAACAGTCCTCGTCCTGGTACGGTGAAAGCTGTGATAGGCTTGCTTTCGGCAGAGAGTGGTATTTGCCAGTATCCTTGTTTTAGATCTATACTAGAAATGTAACGAGCTTTTCGGAGTTTGTCCAGTATTGCATTGATGTACGGTAGTGGATAGGCATCTTTTTCCGTGACCTCGTTTACTTTCCGAAAATCTATGCAGAAACGGGGCTTTCCATCCTTTTTGCGGACTATGACCACAGGTGAACTCCATGGACTGTTGGACGGTTCGATAATTCCATTAGCTAACATTTCGTCGACTTCGGTGTTAATAATTTCCTGCATCCTAGGGTTTTGTGGGCGGTATCTCTGTTTGATTGGTTCCGGTTGCGACAGGCGGATGTGGTGTTGGGCTAGTTTAGTGGTTCCGGTTATGTCTTGAAAACTTGGCAGTTCCATATCCAAAAATTCCTGAAGACGGGTTTCTTCATCCTGGGACAGAGTCAGGGCGATTCCAGTCAGCGGAGCAGTTGGCAGCGGCAGTGAGACAGGGCGGTGATCCAGGTAGACGGTGGCGGTAGTTAGATCCAGTGTAAATTCCCTTGTACTCAGGATGTCCATACCTAGTACGATTTCGGATGTCAGATTCGGGAGGTAGAGTAGTCTTTCGGAAAACGAACTTTCCTCTACCATGAAGTCGAGATCATAGGCACTGGTGACGTTAACGAGGTTGCCATCGGCTAGCTGGGCGGAAGGGGAATATATTGCTACCGAAGGTATTCCTTGTTGCTTGCAGAGTTCCATTACTTGGTTTCCCACGTAGGAACGGACGGCACCGGTGTCTATTAGGGCGGAGAACGTTCTACCATACATGGTTACGGATATGTGCGGTCTGTTATCCTTGTAGTCGGTATCTTGCGAGGCGGAGGTAGGAGGGAACCGTACTGGCCTCGTTACGGTGCGGTTCCGGTTTAGTTTTCCGTCCTTTGGCACTGACAATCCCTTGTCATAATGCCTGGTCGGCCACAGCGTGAGCAGAACAGTTTTGGCGGAAACCGACATTGATTGCGGAAATGTCCAGATCTGCCACATCTCCAGCAGATACTGTTGAGGTCCTGTGTGGATCCATTATTGGCGGGCGGCCTATTCTCTAGCGGTCTTTGGCTCGGTGGTCTGTTTGCCGGTGATCTACTTTCCAGCGGTCTGTTTCCGGCGCGTGTTGACGGTGTTGGTGCTGGTTCAATGGCTCTGCGGTTTCCTGGAGGCGGTTGGGATGTTGTACTGGACATCCGCGCTCCTCCTGACGGTACTGGTAGCGGTGGATCCAAGCGGTAGGTTGGTGCTGGCCGGGGGGTGACGGGGGCAGTCGTGTGCATACCGGGGTGTGATGTAGCGGAGGTGGCACGATACACCTGCTGAATTTCCCGGCGTAGAGTTTCGTATTCCATCACTCTGGCGGTCAGGGTGGATATGTCGGTTACCGTGGTCCTTGGGATGTACTGTCTATAATCGGGGAGCAGGTTTCTGTATACCCATCGAAGTTCCTCCTGTACGGAGAAGTCTCCATGTCTCCGGATCAGAGTCTGCATATCAATCAGATAGGTGCTGGCAGCTTCTTCCGGTTTCTGTAAGCGGCGACTAATCTGCGCCTCTATCTCCTCCTGGTAGTTCACCGGGAAGTAGAAGATGCGGAAATCTTTCGTAAACTCGCTCCAAGTCGTCCAACGAGCCCGGTTATTGCGGTACCATAAGACTGCCGTTCCTTGTAACAGCTCTGGTAGTACGGGTAACAGCTGTTCCGGTCGCATTCCAGTATAGGAGCATACTTCTTCTAGCCTCTCTAGGAAGGCGGCAGGGTCTCCTTTCCCATTAAAGTGGATACCCCATTTACGAATCTTGAGGGGATCCAGCAGCGGATTACCAGTAGTCGTGGGCGGAGGCGGGAGAGATGTTACGGTCTGGGCTTGCGGTGAGATTACTAGTGGCGGCGGCAGAAGTGATGGGAAGGTGAGTCGTGAAGTAGTTGGAAGCGGTGACGTACACCCATCCTTGATAAATTTAACCAGGCGCCGTTTCTTTTCTTCCACGGTGCCAGATAGGTCTAGACGGAATTTTCTTAGTTCGGTATCCAGTTGTTCCTTCTTGAGCTTATAAATCCAGCTCAGACGGACATCAGCTGTTTCCGGTGGGCGGACATCCTCCGGGTTTTCTGACACATGTTTCGGTTCTTCCTCGGTATCGGACATATTTGCCTCTCTGAGATGATTTCAAACACTGCGATTCTGGACGGTAACGGCCAACGATGGACGGTGACGGTGGACGGTCTATGTTGGAACAGTCGGTAACAGATGGTGTCTGGTAGTGCTGCTTCAGAGAGATCCTTCTCGTTTGAGTTCTCAAGTAGAACTCTCGACGGTAACGGACAACGGTGAACGGTGGCGGTGACAGTGACAGTGGTGAGGACGGTGACAGTGAAGAAAGCAGGTATCAGGCGGTATCTGCTAGTGCTTCTTCGGAGACGTCCTCACCGTTCGAGTTCTTAAGCAGAACTCCCTCGACGGTAACGGACAACAGTGAACGGTGGCGGTGACAGTGACAGTGGTGAGGACGGTGACAGTGAAGAAAGCAGGTATCAGGCGGTATCTGGTAGTGCTTCTTCGGAGACGTCCTTACCGTTCGAGTTCTCAAGCAGAACTCTGTTGTACGGTAACGGACAACAGTGAACGGTGGCGGTGACAGTGACAGTGGTGAGGACGGTGACAGTGAAGAAAGCAGGTAACAGGTGGTATCTGCCAGTGCTCTTCGGAGACGTCCTTACCGTTCGAGTTCTCAAGCAGAACTCTCTCGACGGTAACGGACAACAGTGAACGGTGGCGGTGACAGTGACAGTGGTGAGGACGGTGACAGTGAAGAAAGCAGGTATCAGGCGGTATCTGGTAGTGCTTCTTCGGAGACGTCCTTACCCTTCGAGTTCTCAAGCAGAACTCCCCTGTTCTGACTTCTTGGCAGCGGGTATAAGTGGCTGCAGCTATGCAAATGGTTTACGCACTGGAAGGTCACTGGTAGTGGTAGGCACCAAACGGATAGAATTTATCACCGGAACTGGTAGGACTCCGGGGATAATCCAGAAAATCAGTAGAATCGGCGAAATTAAATTAGATGGTGTCTTGAGATGCCAGTTACCCAATCTTGTCGGTCTTACTCAGTTTAGACCTCCCAGGTTGCTGTGGTACACGGTTTTCCGAAACGGTTGGTCGGAGCGGTCTGAAACTAGTGGCAATCGATTCAGCGTCCCAAAGTTACTATTTCACGAGGGGTCACTTGCCTAGTAACTCCGGACTCCGGGGACTCCAAGTATTCCGGGTAAAATCCGGTTGGTCGGTAAAATTCGGTGCAGAAGGTGTATCTGGGTCCGGACTACAACCTAGTATCAGAGTTACTCAATTTCGACCTTCACTTCGGCCGTAGCGCACTTTTTCCCGGAACGGTTGGTCTGATCGGCCGGAAACTGGTGGCAATCGATTCCTTGGGTCCGATTACCCTAAATTTGATACCCCACACGACTTCGTTCCTTTTCGGATCCCTTCGGTACACTTCGGAAACGTTCGGCCGGAGTTCGGGTTTTCGGTTAAAAGTGCAGCCTCTTCGTATGCTAACACCGCCGGAACCTATGTTCAATTCCCAAAATCTAATAGTTTTCTTAAAATGGTCGAGAACGTCTTCGGGAGTGGTCGGAGCGGTTCGGTAATGGTCGCAATCGCTTCCTCCTGGTCGGTTTAGTCGAAAATGACACCTCAGATGTCTCTCTAGGCCGGTCGGTACTTTTTCGGTCGCGTCCGGTGACTGCCGAATGCGAAAGTCCAATTAAATTTTCCCAGAATATAATTTAATTTAATACAGTCCCTGTTCGGGCCGCCAAGTTTGTGACGTATACTTTCCGGTGAGGCCGGAAAGTGGTCACTTTTGGCACCTTAGCAACGGTTCGGTTACTCGGGCGCCACCTTTACAATTTTTTACGTGGGGCAAAGGTCCCACACTAGCCTCTTAACACAGCCTGTTACAGTAGGGCTGGGATAGCTACAGTGGAGAAAACAGTAACTTCCAGTGGGTCAATTTGGGAAAATTGGACTGTTACACAAACAGCAGTAAAACACAGAATTCGGTAAAACAGAATATCTATTTATTTCCTATATGTTACAGTGATAACGAAACTATTTACAGCTTAACTAATTTAATATATACAGTACATTCATAACGCACAAAAGAGCAAACCCAGGCTGTGACGTGCTGATGATTACGGTAAGTGCTACCATGCGATACAGTGACGTTACTAAGGTAAGCGGGAGTGAAGCAGCGATATGACGGTAAAAATGGCGGTGACGTACAGTTTGACAGACAATGACAGGTTAAAGGAGTGAATTGCCGAGTTAATCAGGTTACGGGTTGTCATTAAATACCAGGAAGAAACAAGCAGTTATCAAACAAAGCAGCAAAATTAATTATTTTAAGGGTCAAACTTGGCTAATACCAGAAATCTCAAAGCTGGAAGAGAGGTATGATTAGTCAAGCGGCATTCTGCAACTCCTGGCCTGTAACAAGGTATGATTAGAGTGGTATGCACACCAACGGTCTCTGGGAAGAGCGGCTAGACCCCAGAGTGGTTAGTGTGCTAATCCTATGTCCACGACGTACCTTCAGGGAAGCGGCTAGACCCTCGGGTACCCCGAGAACACAGAACTCTACCTAACTAAAAGAATCCTGGAAGCGGCAACCCAGCAGATGCTCTCGTCCTCCTGGCCTGAAATAAATGTATGATTAGAGCGGTACACACACCAACGGTCTCTGAAAAGAACGACTAGACCCCAAAGTCGTTAGTGTGTGGGTTCCATGCCCACGACGTACCTTCAGGGAAACGGCTAGACCCTCGGGCACCCCGAGAACACAGAACTTTACCAGTAACAGTGTTATAGGCAACAAAGGATTATTGAAGCGGCAAACGCACCAACAGCCTCTGAAAAGAACGACTAGACCCCAGAGTCGTTGGTGCGTCCAACCTATGCCCACGACGTACCTTCAGGGAAACGGCTAGACCTTCTGGTACCCCGAGAACACAGATCTTACCAAAACAAAGGACAGAAAGATATCATAATATCAGCCAAGTCGTTACCTGTACCTATTATTTATGAACCTACTCACTTTTCGTCCTGGCCCACGTCCGGTCTGGTAACGGTCTCGAGTCGCACTCCTCGTTCCGGTCTTCTCAGCGGTGACTATAACAGAAGATTCACGGTTAGAGTGGGGAACTCTATATTTGCTGCGTGCAGTAATGACGTAGCCGCGGTAGGAGCAATCTTCAAGGATCGGTACTTGCACAGTTGGCGGGGCTCCTGCTTACTGCGTCTAGAGTCGTGTAGCGGCCGACCACGACTGTTTGATATCACGAGTTTTAATAAAGACTTTCCTCTTTCCACAAGCCGGTAGAGGGGGAAAATGTGCAGTCACGGTGCGTAGCGGTAAATTAATACTTGTATTATTTTCAGGTGAAACGGTTAAATGAAAAATATTTTACAAGTCAGAAATCGCGGACTTTACCATTATTTTCTGTCTCCCGGTCTTAGAAAAATTTCACTTACTTACTTTACTTACTTATTTCCGAAGCTGGCTGCAGTGGGCACGTCTGGTCGCTGTTGGAGCTCGTGAGGAACTGACTGTCTGCTCTCAGTGCCTCGGGTATCTAGTCCACTATCCCCTCTATTCGCGGTAATGACGGGGGAACGGTGCGCGTGGATATTGATTGCCGTAGGCGCAACTTAGTACAGTGTCGCGGAAATATAATTCAAATATGGGAACTTACGTCTGCTGGCGGTTTCCCTGGAGAAGGCACTTCTGCTCGCTGTTGTTCACTGGTAGCAACTGAATGCTTTCTGCGGAGATCACGGTTTAGTATGCATTTTCAGTTTCGGTTGGGCCTGGTGGGGCCTACTAGTTTATGCGGTGATATAATTATTTTTCACGGCCTGGTAACTTTTATTAAATAATTCACAGAAACATATTTATTTTTGGTAAATATAAATGGTTTATTGGGGTTTAAAATATGCTTCATTACAAGACGTATCTACTCGTCTTCTACATCAGGTCTTTGCACCGTTTCCGGTATAACCGTCACTAATGTTTATTTATTAATATCCATTTTGCCCTCTAGGTTGTCTACGGTATGAATAACCTCCCTACTGTAAACATATTGTTTTAATTTACCTCAAGGAAAATAGTCCAATGGGTTCAAGTCAGGCGATCGGGCAGGCCAGTTTATAGGGCCACCACGTCCTATCTACTGATTTGGATACGTTCTGTTTAATATTCTTCGTACGTGCAATGAATAATGTGGTTGAGCACCATCGAGTTGAAACCACATGTTACGACGTTGTAATAATGGCACATATTCCAACAATTCCGATAGATCTTCGGTTAAAAATGTCCCGTAGGTTGTCCGTTCAAGCTAGCAGGAAGTTCAAAGGATCCAATCGTAAAAACAATTTTAACATTACTTACTTACCTTTTTTAAATCATTTATTTACCAAAGCATTACCCAAAATACCCGCCCATTTTACACTGAACCTATTCTGAAAACTTCTGGGTCTGAAAGCATGTGGTTTTTTATTTGCCAAAATATGGAAGTTGTGTGTATTAAAGATTCCTTCACGCTAGAAATTGGATCCATCCGTGAAAAGTACCTTAAGTAAAAAATTTGGTTACATTCGTCCTGTTCTAAAATCCAAGTCTGGTAATCTTGCGGCATAAGATTTTGTACACGCGTATAATGATAGGCATGATATCTGACGTTCTTCAAAATTCTTTGTGTTGAGCTTCTTGGAATATTCAACGCGCTACGTTTCGTACAGAATGCGTTGGTTCTACTTCAGTTGCATGAATCACAGCATCTCCATTTGCCGGGGTTCGTGCCATTCGTGGGGGACCAGCTACATTTTTAAATAAAGGAACCAAAGTACCATTGTTTCTTGCACGATTTATCGGTCTTAAAGAAACATTTCCATTCGAATGTCTTCTTTCTCGCGCCGCAGCTTCAGAATTACGTTCGCATTACCATCAATTTATGAACATTTCGCAATATTTTTCTGAAGTGTAATTCATTTTGATATTGAGAATAGCAAATGTGCGCAACTGACAGATATTACTAATAAATTCAGTACTAATAAATTCAGTCTTAATCCATTTTGTTTTCAGCGCCTACATATACAGAAACTTCAATAGAATCTAGCTCGAAAACGGTTGGAGGCTCGACATAAATTATACTAAAGTTTTTATCTCAGTTTGTCCTGTTGTAAATAATCTTTCATTACGAGCTCCTCCGATGATTTTGGGACACCCTGTATATACAGTGTGTTTCAGTCAATATTCCCACAGCCGATATTTCAAAAACTAAGAAATATATTTTTATTCAGTAAACGGCAATAGATTTCTATGGTTAATGCCTTCTTCAAGAAGTACAATTTACTATTATAACATTATCACCAGAGATGGCGCTGCAGTTTAAAAATATTTTTCGATCAAGGAAGATTTGAAACATATGCCATTCGATTAAGAAGCAAATTTTAAACAAAATTGTTCTTATTCCAAAAAGTCAGATCTGCAGTAGTTTTTGAGTTATTTTAATTATATTGTCTAACTTTGAAGTGTTTTTTTTTAATTGCTGTAACTTTTTTAATTTTGGTTTTTGGATGTAGGTTCTTAGTAACTTTTTTGCCTGCTATAAGAGAATTATTTACTGGTGGGAATTTTTTTTTAATAGCTCTTCCGAATTTTACCAGAAATTGCTTTAAATTGAGAGATTTATGTGAGAAATTAAAATTAACATAATCGAATAATTTGTAATTGTTTATTCATTAACTGTCAGAAGTTTAATTTTCGTTTGCGTGCGTCATTTTAAGAATACATTTGTAAAATTTGTCCAAAATATGACCCACACCAATGTTGACAAAGTTAATATGTTATTAATTTATGGAAAATGCAATAAAAATGCAAAAGCAGCCAAACGTACGTATTAATTACAATTTCCAAACAGACCACAATCCGATCGCAAGACTTTTTCCAATTTGTGTAACAATTTATTACAATATGGTAGTTTTAAAAAGTTGAAACTTGAAAGAATACGAACAGCCAGTAGAATACGGCTTTTGTTTTACAAACCATAAAAAATGATCCCCACTCAACATTGCGACAAATAAGAGCCTCCACCAATGTATCACTATCGTTGTGCCAAAAAATCTTTAAAGAAAATAGGTACTTTCCATATAAACCACACTTATTACATCATTTACTGCCTACGGACTATGACCGTCGCTTAACCTTCCTTGCTGAGTTTTCTGTTCTTTATGAAGGAAATTGTAATTTCCTTAAAAATGTACTATGGATTGACGATAGTAAGTTTCACAGTAACGGCACAATTACAAAATGCAACTGTAGATATTGGTCGGAAAACAACCCAAGACGAATGATTCGAAGAAGAAACCAATCTGTGTTCAGAGTAAATGTATGGTGTGGTTTTTTAAATGGTTATATTAGAGGTGCGTTTCTACACCATGAAAATTTAACCGGTGTGCGTTATTTAAGATTTTTAGAAAATGAGTTACCAAGACTTTTACAAAATGTTTCCCACAACAAAGCTGAAATTTTATTTCAGCAAGATGGCGCCCCACCCCACAAGTCCAATACTGTTGTAAATTATTTGAATGACACGTTTCCAAGGCGCTGGATTGGCACCTCAGGACCGGTTAGATGGCTCGCGCGTTCTCCGGACTTGACCCTTCTGGACTTTTTCTTCTGGGGATATTTGAAAAGTAAAGTATATCAAGAGCCAATAGAAGATGTGACAGATTTATACAATAAAATCTACGCTTGCGCTGGTGCAATTTATTAAGGACATGTAACGAGGAATTGTTACATCGGTTTGATATGTGTATTCAAGCAGACGGAAGTAACTTCAATCTATTTTAAATATTGTTTTCAAGATGTACTGTTCAAAAATAAAATTAACTTGTTTGTTATTTTTCCATTTTAATTTCTCAATTTAAAGCAATTTCCGGTAAAAGCGGAAGGGCTATTTAAAAAAATTTCCCACCAGTAAATAATGCTCTTATAGCAGGCAAAGAAATTACTAAGAATCTACATTCGAAAATCAAGACTAAAAAAGTTACACCAATTAAAATAAATTATTAATTAGAAAAAAAATTTTTTAAAAACAAGATTTTAATAGCATTATTTAGTCAATGATTAGAGAATATTATTTAGGTATTATGCAGTGTAACCGTCCGCCGTACTGAATTTAGTGTGACGTCATTTTATTTTTCGTACTCTTCTCAGCTTTCATTTGATATCCATATCATGGAGGTGCATAAAAAACAAGCTAAAAACGTACTCTTCGCCAATTTACTGAGCTTTTTATATAATTGTTACACATTCTATAGGATACTCTTCGCAGTTTTCTTGTAAATAATATTAGTTTTTGGACATCCTAAATTTTGTGAAAAAAATGATATGAAAAAAAAAAATGAAAAAAATAATATCCAACCTGTGTGGGATTCGAACACACGATCTTTGGATTGCAAGGCAAAAGTTTATGGCGATAACATTTCGCAAGATTTCTATTTAAGTATAAGCGACAAAAATGAAGAGAATATATTTTTTTAAATTAAATAATTAATAACTTTTTTATTTACTGATCGATTTTCTTCCTCTAGCTAACACTAATATACTTTCCGAATTTCAATACAATCGGACTTTTCTTTCTTAAGTTATCGCGCTTACAAGAAACGTGACTGACGGACGGACAGACGGACATTTTGAAAGTTATTCAGAATTCGTTCACTAACACAATGATATGAAAATTTTTTCTCTACGCGCGATATTTACGATTTTAGAAATGTGCCGATCAAATACAATATACTCTTCGTTTTTGCGAGAGTATAATAACTGGTCCGCCATCTTTGGGAGTCCGTCATATTGGATTTATAATAACGTCACTTAGCTAACCATGCATTGTCATACAAACTAAACGTGTATGCAAAATTTCAGCTCAATCGGTTGGGGATAACTGTTTTAAAATTCAGTTGCAAAATTTGACCCGTACTAATAAGGCAAGTGAAATAAAAGCTTGTAAAAAAATACAACACTTCAAAGTTCGACAATAAAATTAAAAAAACTACTGCAGATCTGACTTTTTGGAATAAAAACAATTTTGTTTAGAATTCAATTCTTAATCGAATGGCATATGTTTCAAAGCTTTCTTGATCGAAAAATATTTTTAAACTGTAGCGCCATCTCTGGTGATAATATTATGGTATTAAATTTTACTTCCTGAAGAAGGCATTAACCACGGAAATCCATTGCCATTTACAGAATATTTCTTAGTTTCCGAAATATCGGCTGTGGGAATGTTAACTGAAACACACTGTATATTAAATTAAAAAATTATCGTATGTAGTGGTTTCGACCTTCATAAAACACCTATACTGCGAGAGCACCAACATTATTCATTTTTAAACTCATAACGTAATCTTTCTTTTACTTACCATTTCTAAGCGAGGAGAAACCAGGGACAGATAGCTGCACTAAGGAGCCCTTATGAATGCTATGGAGTTGGATACAAAAGACAAAGCTGGATACCCAGGCAGTAAACTGACGTCTCATTTTTTGATGATATTGGTCAACGACGGCGAAAAAATGACGTCTCAGTAATGTTATATTTAACACTAAACTATGGCGTCATTTCTGGATGCACGTATTAGTGACGTATTTTTTTTTCATTTTAGTTTTTGCATTACCGAGTAGTTTTTCGCAGAAATTGGTACCACGTACAAACCATTGATTAACAGTAATCAGTCACTCTTTATCTTATACTCTAAGGAATCTGTAGAAAATAAATAATATAAATTGTTACGTTCAAATTCATTCAGGGAACATCGATTGATTTGGATTCATCTTGCAACGGTCAGGTTAAATATCATTATTCTGTGGCTGGGCCGAAATAGCTTAAAAACTGGTGTGAGCTTAACATATTAATTGTCCACATCTACATGGCGACTCATTCTGTGCCCATTATACATTGGAAAATGAAGACCTCTAAGGTACCTTAAGATTCACATGTTATTTTGCACTAAATTGGTTCATTATATTTCTCAAATAGGCTAGTGGCAATACCTTTTTACAGATTACTCATCGTTATACTATTTATTTAGTGGAAAAATAGTAAAATATACGTTAATAAAAATGCACACTGGACCAGGGAGTTTTAACTCTAGCTTACGACTTTCAATACGGTACGGTGCATTGTCATGAAACACTTAAGTTTCAGGACGGTTTGCGCCACTTTCTTCAATTAAATTCATTCATCTTTAGTAATATTACATTGAAGTAAATTCTGCCATTGAAATTGAATCCATTATTTACATAAATAATAAAAAAAATATTGAAAATAATATATATTGAAAAATTCGTGATCCGAAAAGTCATTTTTTTGGTTTTTCTCAATTTTAAGCGGTTTAATGAAAAATAAACCATAGACCATTTTAAAGTAGATATTTCAACGGTTAAAATGAGCCCAGGTAGAATGTTAAAATCGAAAAAAACCCCAATAGTTTTCCGTGGAAGATTTGGTTTTTTTTAAAAAAATGTAAAAATCTCGGAAACTAATTGTTTCTCAGATTCCAAAAAAATCATGCTTATTCAATGCAAAAAAAAGTATATTGTCACAAAGTTTCATGTTAATTGAATTATTTTTACGAGAGAGAAAAATAAAAAACCGAAAAATCGGTTTTCCGCCATTTTCTCGGAAAATTTGAGGTTATGAGGAAAAATGCCTTATATGAAAGTTTTAGATTTTCTTAATATCTACAACTTTTGTGAAGGACATTTTCTGCTAGGAGGTCACGTTTCGCCAAAAATCGCAAAAGACCACATTCAACCCCTAAACAGCATTTCACGATTTCATATTATCTCGTGTTTAACTTTTGTTCTTCCTTTTCTTTATAACCTTAACTAAATCTCCCGACTGGTCCTTGCCTGTAACTAATTTTTTTTTCAGCGTTCAAAATCCGCTTGGGCACTAGCCTAAAATGTGCTTTATTTCAATTAATCAAAAATAGCTTACACGACAAAGGTCGCTAAATGATGTCAATTTAACCCCACAAAGTGACGTCTCCGGGCTGTGATATTTCACAGCCCGGAGACGTCACTTTGTGATTATTATCACGTCATTTTTACGTCATTCCAGAGGTCAAAAATCACATCTCAAGTGACCAAAAAATCTCGCTGCTCGCTATGGTTAAGGTCAATCAGTCAGCTCCTCTTTTCAAATTTGAATTTTAATCTAATATTTTAATTAAAAAATAAGGGAATTTTGAATAAAGCAAAAAAGAAACAGCTTCCAGATAAATATTTTATTTATAATATACTCAATACAACTGCAATATTTTCTAACGGCTATTTTACAAATAAATTTAAATGATTATAACAATATAAAATAGAAATAAATACACAAATTTACACTAATGTACATAAGTTTATATAATCTTAGAAAACAAATAATATTTAAAATATAACCTACTTTTATCACAAATAAAAGGTTTCAATAATAGGCAATATATAAGGTATAAAGAAGCCCTTGTATAAAATTTAGATGTTGAGATCAAAATTGACAAGCAGTCTTAGCTTAATGGGTAGAAAAATTGTTAGCAAGATATAAATTTTGATCCCTTTTATAAAAGTCAACTTGATATGCAGAATGTACAAAAAATGTTAAGAGATGTATAAGATGTTACCGATAAAAATTATCTTATTAATATATTTGACACATTTTAACGTATACAGATCATACTGATTGGTTGATATTTAACACTTTTTTAATCGATATTAACAATAGAATAGAAGCTACAAATGGAGTATTAATGAAACTTATAATTAAATTTGAATAATAGTTGTAAAATATTTATTTTATAATTTTTACAATAGCAGAAATTCACATTATATACTTGCAAAAATACTTTCCAATATGATTTAGCAAAAAGCACTTCGATTTTTATAATAATATAAATATTGAATTCAAACAGATGTGCTCTATTTATTAGGTAATTCGATAAAAGACAGCCATTTTACTCCATATGTGTACGTTCAAATTTTCAGAAAGTGATACAGATTTTTACTACCAAAATTATATACTTTACTTATATATTTTTAGGTACGATTTCAGTGAAAACAGGTAATAATCCAAGATTTTAAGCCACATCCTCACCTACGTCATAATTTACAATGATAGGTGGTACGTATTAATTATTGTAATAACTTAGTCATAGCATTTAAAATTAATTAGTCTAAGATCCGGCATAAGAAATTAATACCCTCATCTGTTACTCAGATAAAAAATAGTTTATATAAAAGATAACATGTAGATTAATAGATCGCGACTAGGTTGCCTAATGCCTAGCCATACCTTGACCCGATGGCATTTAATTTGAGAATTTTTGTCAGGTGAAATCGTAATTTTGTCTTTAAACGCATATAGCAGCGAAACAATTAATCCTACAGGAATTTTTCAAGGAATCAAATTCATCATTATTCTATAATCTTTCTAATATATCCCCACCAGTTCTTTCCCAGAACCAACGTTTATCTAGATATTCGCACATGATGAGAAAATGGAAATTTCCAGTTGTATCGCTCCTAGCGTCCTTATTTTTTGCCGTAGAGCAAAAAATAAAAGATAGTTCGACTGTTGTAACGGGTTTTTGAAGTAAAATTCTACTCTTTGCGAATTTGCATTAACAAAGGCTTTTATTAAACATATATGACGTGATCGGGAAAGGTGCAGGTCGATTTAGAATTAAATTCTAAGTCTATTAGGTTATCTTTCGTTGTTATATTATTTATGGTTGATTAGTTATTAACAGGGGAAGGTCGACTATCTCTTTTTTTACGACGGAAAGAGATGGGCGAAAGACACTCTTCTAACACAAAATCGCGATCGAGAAACGTCAAACGAAAAATTCCAAAAATGTCAATTTTGATTCGTTCGTGTCGGGCCAAATTTTCGAATTTCGGCGTGCGATTTACGATGCGGATAAACTACAAGACTTCCTCTTTCCGTATTGACATGGTACGGGCGTCGCGGTATCGTATTTTTGAAAATATGAGTATATTTAGATGTCGGGTTTTCGACGAAAATTTCCCTTCGGATTTCGCATCTCTGAAAACGGTTTTTCGCCCGTAACTATGAATCCGTGAGAAATAGCTCAAAAATAAAACTCTCAGAGGAAAACATAATTTGAGGAATGTTTTGCTGCGTTCCAAATTTTATTGTGACTCTTGGTTTGGGCCCGGCGGGCCTTTTAAGATGGTGGTGTCTTGCCCTTTGTTGCTTAAAACGTCCATAACTCCTAAACGGTGGCTCCTACGACAAAAACTACGACCTAACGAGTTTGTAGAGAATTTGATAAACCATAAGTCTCTTTTTAATTTACTGCCCTACGACAAAAAATAAGGACGCTAGGAACGATACAACTGGAAATTTACCTTTCCCAAGGAAACGTGTTTTTTTTCTCATCTCTTGCGAATATCTAGATAAATATTGGTTCTAGGAAAAAAACTGGTAGGGATCTATTAGAAAGATTATAAAATGATAATGAATTTGCCTTCTTGAAAAATTCCTGTAGGATTAATGGTTTCGCTGCTATATGCGTTTAAAGACAAAATTTCGATTTCGCCTGACAAAAAAAAATTTTTTTTCAAATTAAATGCCATCGGGTCAAGATATGGCAAGGCAACCTAGTCGTGATCTATTAGCCTACGTGTTATCTTTCATAAAAACTATTTTTTATATGAATAACAGATGAGGGTATTAATTTCTTATGCCGGATCTTGTACTATATGCTAGTTCGATGAAAATAGAAAATATAAAGAAGACTTTAGGGAATTAGTGAAACTTTGCCTTGATGTTTCATTATACTGCTCTTTCAGGACTGAACATATAATATAATATAATATAATATAATATAATATAGTATAATATAATATAATATAATATAATATAATATAATATAATATAATATAATATAATATAATATAATATAATATAATATAATATAATATAATATAATATAATATAACATATAATAAGTCTACCTCAGGATCGAAGATATTTTTTAGAGAGGTGGGGGGCATATATGACCTGTTGCTTTAGCAAATATTTTAGATCTAATTTGAAATTAATGACATTTCCGTTAAATAGAAACTTGCCATATCCATTTATCCATCAAAATTGAGACAGAGCCCTCTGAATTTATGGGCCTTATTTGTCTCAAATTTTTACGTATCATTTTCGCATTTTATTTAAAAACATCAGTGGAGTCATATATTATAAAATTTTCATGGCTTAGGAAAAATCTGGGAGTAGGCCAACTTCTTTTAATATGTTTTAGTCATCAGAGTTTCTATACTTAAAATCTTGGGCATTCTATCTATTGCAATTTTTTAAATAAATTGCGATTCTTTCGTGTTTTCGGTTCAGTTTAGTGTATTTAAAATGAACTATTTTTTAAATTTTCAGAAAAAAACAAATTATTACTTTATTGCAAATATCACGCAATATACCGGTTTTAGAGAAAATATCAAGAGAAATAAACAAAAGCTGATACAATTTTTGTGGTGGAAGTTAGAATTTTGAAGTTCCTCTAGAACCTATACAGATGTTTCAATTTTTACGATAACAACTTTATAGCTCAGATATAATATAATATAATTTCAACCAGATGTAGGTCGGTATCAAAGACCTACACTATGTAGTCTTTTTTGAGTGAAACAAAACTTATTTCGGTCATTGGCGCATTTTTATTAAAAAAAAGAGTCAATTTTTGGAGAAGTCACATTAGACATCTTCTAATTAAAAAACTGATGCAATATCAGCAATCAGCATGCTTTAGAATCTATATATCCAAAATTTAAAATTTTGATTTATGGGTTTCGAATTATGGCCCCTTCAAAATTACATATTTCAAATATTAAATAATTAATTACTTGAAAATAAAGTAATTCTTCATTTTCTATTTAAATTCACTTTTTCTAAAACACAGTGTCATCAAAACTTTCAAATTTAAATTTTCATTGAAAAATTACCAAAAATTTTGAATCAGCAGCCCTATAAATTATTCAGGCATTGAGTACGATTTCAGTGAAAACAGGTAATTGAGGATTGTCGAATTTGAAAATATTTAATATTTTTGGTAATATTTCAATAAAAAATCTTGGCCTACGAAATTTGAAAGTACTAATGGCATTGAGCGGTAGAAAAAATGAGTTTAAATAGAAAATGAAGAATAACTTTTTTTTTCGAAATACAATTCTTTTTGAAGTTATTATATTAATATTAAATATATTATTTAATATTTGAAAATGTAATTTTAAGGGAACCGTAATTCGAAAACCATAAGTCATAATGCCGTTAAGTTTTGGGTATAGAGGTTCAGCATGCTAAAACCCTGGGGCCTACGGCAACTGCCCGAATTACCCGTTCATAGCTACGCTCTGCGCTATATCTACAAAATCACTTGACGGAGAAGGATAATATTTGGTAGGTACCTAGTTGATGCTACTGCCAATGAAGAAGTGGGAACAATTTCGTTGAAAAATATGGGTGGACTCATAAAAAACATAATTAAGAAAAAAAAAATGACGGCACACAGTAATATTTGACATGTAGTTAACACAACTGCCAAGGAAGAAAAATATGAAAAAAATAAAAGGTGGTCAAAAAATAAATAAAAAATGTGACGGAGGACGATAATATTTCGCATGTAGTTGACACAACTGTCGAAGAAGAAAAATATGAAAAAAAAATACAATACAACAAAATATATATTTCGCATGCAGTTAATACAACTGTCAAAGAAGAAAAATATGAACAAGATATATATACAAGGTAGTCACCCAAATAAACATTAAAAAATGTGTCGAAGCACGATAATATTTAGCATGCAGTTAATACAACTGTCAAAGAAGGAAAATAGGAAAAAAATTATGCAGTTAATGCAGTTATGCAATTAACAAAATGTTAAAAAAAATGTAAAGGAGGGCGATAATATTTCGCATGCAGTTAACACAATTGTCAAAAATTAAAAATATAAAAAAAAATAATGAAAACATGTGAAGGAAAAAGATAATATTAGTAGTTAATACAACTGTCAAAGAAAGATATACAAAAATTGCACAGGGTGGTCACTCTAAAAGAAATTGGGAAGAAATGTGAGGAATAATATTTCGCATGTGTAATAGTATATTACGTAATGAGTGGTGTAAGAAGCATATTACGCACGAATGGAAAAGTTACGCACGATGCCGCGTAGCGGCGAGTGCGTATTTCCATGAGTGCGTAATTGCTTTACAACTCGAATTATGTACTATACTTTACCTACGATCATATTTATTTATTTATTTATTTAGTAAAATCTGAATTTAGTTTACTTGTCAACAATGTTATTCAACAAATATTATGTCAGTTTTGACAGCGTTTGAAAATTACGTAGGCGCATTTGTTTTTTTAAACCCCGCGTCAGCGAACTAAGCCACCTATATTTGCGTGTCCCGTGCGTTTTGTTTACCGTGCGATTTGTTTACAGTGCGTTTTGTTTACAATATGTAAAATCCAACTTACATAGATGGCAGGTAGTGTGTTTTTTACTATTTACACTAGTGATCGTAGGTAAATACCTTTACCGACTTTTTCGTAAATCATAAATAAAATACAACATTGAATATTCATACACAACGCTGTGTCTCGGTCAATTTTAATGGAAAATACACATTCTATATTAACGAAAATTTCACAAACTCTAAAAAAATCTCTAGACGTTTTTCGCTAAAAGGATTGCTTTTCTAGATATTAGCAAAAATGAATTTCTCCTCTTTACAACTATCTAAAAAAAATTATCTCCGATCCTGAGACAGACTCATCAGTTCCTGAATGAATAACAAAATGAAAATCTACGTGAAGCTTCATTAATTCAATAATGTTTTCCTTTATATTTCAAGTTTGATGGTATTTTACTGTATTAGACATACCTACCTATATTTGATTTCAACCTTTTAGAACGGTCTACAGTCAATATTAAATGTTCATTAGGTATGTATGTGTTCGTTCAGTTATAGTTAATGCTTTTTCTCTTAATATACTATAGTTTTATCAAGTTCTTAGTGGCAGTTATATCTAGGAACATATGTGTGGAAAATAAGTGGTCCAGTATAAAATATATCAATTTTTCTAATTCTATACACTAATTTCGCATTTCTTCATCAAATCTCTTATGCATGACGTCTAAACACTGATTCATATTTAGTAGAGCTATTTTAATAATAATGACGGTCTTTTCGTACATTTTTATCCATTTACCATTCTCCAAGAATATTATTCAGGTAACCCCAAACATGCCTATTGCTATGACCCAAGAAATTCTATAATCTTATCATCTGGTCTGCTGTCAAGAACGACTGAATTTAATTTCATTACGTTGTGTCGTCAAATTTTGTGCACATTATTATTTAGAGGACATTTTATCATTAGTATCGTTTTCTTCATCTTTTTTTTAACCTCACGAATACCAAAAGGTAATTTTAAAGGTCACCAGAGGCTTTTAAAATTACCTTTTGAGATTCATTATGTAACTTTATGTCGCAAAATGTTTTTACATAAAATAAATCATTCAAAAATTAATCAATATTGGGAATTCTTGTTTAATATATTTTTATGAAGAAATGTCCCATCATTACTGAAAATATTTGTTAAGTTGCCGAGATAACTACCTGATATCTAGGTTTGTCTGGGAGAAGGAAGGGGATCCTACACCGAATCACTTCTTGACGATACAATAAATTGAACATTATTATTTCGTAGAAGTGG
The DNA here is from genome assembly GCA_936432065.2 of Rutpela maculata. NCBI lineage: Eukaryota > Metazoa > Arthropoda > Insecta > Coleoptera > Cerambycidae > Rutpela > Rutpela maculata. The sequence goes on from OW386288.2 coordinate 122,197,496, forward strand.
GGCTCAAAGCCTTGTTTGTTGACTAGTGCGTTATAGCAACTGTACCATTCGTTTCCCTGAAAAAAAGTAAGTATTAAAATTTTGTAGGCAGTTCTCAATTAGTCTATGTTAAATGACTGTAAATATATTCGAATTATTAGTTAAATCAAAAACGGAATTTGTTTTATTTTGTCCACAGTTATTAAATGGCAGCCTTTAGAGCATGGTATTTTTATAATTAATATTAACCCGAAAAATCTGTGTTATTTTGCAAAAAAATATGCAATGTTAGAAGAGGAAAGAAAAATTTATATGTACACGCTTGACATTGCGGAGGCGTATTGAGTTAAGAAGTTGCTATGTGTGTACCTACTACATACAAAATGTATCCGTAATATTTATACAAAATTCGTATGTATATTTTACACACAAACATAAATCGAAATACAAATTTTGATGGAATTTAACTGATCCTTATCAAGGGAGCTAGAATTGTTTGAAGATTAGACTCTCAATCTACTGTTTTTATAATGCACTAGAGTAGATACTATAATTTGGTAGTATACATCAGCCTACCTTAACATAAAAAAGGATAAATATTACAAAGTATTGGGACTTCTTCCGACGACCTTGAATTTTTCTTCGATGCTATCAGTCCTTGAGCAATAAAGGTGGGGCTTACAGAGGCGTAGCTACGGGTAATACGGGCAGTTGCCTGGGGCACCAGGCTTTCACCCCCCCAATATCACGTTGTGTTCGCATTCACAGCGTCAGCGGTGTGATTTCCCCGAAATATTAATAATAATATCGTGTTCATCCGCATTCGCAGCGGTGTGATTTCTACTGTATATGCCAACTCGGAACTTTCCATCTTCCCCGAATGAACATGCTTCTCAAGTGCATCGCGAGACACGATCGATACAGATCAATCAGAAACAATTTTGCTTTATGTCCTGTCACTTCTATCAGTGTGTGTCTATATACGAATAGTGGAGTATAATTTCCATATTCGAAAATTTGGCGGAATCGCCGGTAATTGCAATTAATCACAAACAACAGGGTATTATCTTCCTAGTAACATTCACATGGCGACCAACATAAAGAGAATTTCACAATAGTTTCCTTCACTACATAGAAGTTAAATAAATAATAGAAACCACTAAAAAGGTTGGATTTTTTTTTAATCGAGCCGCCTTCAAAAAACCATAAAAATATCTCTAAAAAGTAAAAATTGAAATTTCACTCAGTTTTACTAATATCTGTCTACCTATTAGTGAAAAGTATTATTTATATCAACGAACTGTACCTTATTACCTAATATCAATTTTAAATTGGTGCAAAACGTATTTTTGAAATAAGATATTTTTTTTAAATTTGTATCTCTGTTTTTCTTGCGTATCACTATCGTCTATAGGAGCCCCAAAATGTATGCCGTCCCAGGGTGCCATGTAGCCTAGCTACGCCTCTGTGTGGCTAGCAAATTTAGACAAGCGGATTCTGTAATGGAATGATTAGCTTTAATTGTACTATTTCTAGGGTCTGTATGTAATGTTAATAGATATAGCAATTCAAAATCTGAGAGTAGCTGTACCAGTAAACGTGTAAACTTATAAAACAAATCTGTGCCCATAAGAAAACAAATATATAAAGAGCATATCTGTGAAGATATTAAAGCTGCATCGATGAAGTACAGACTCGCCGAAAAGCTGTGGAAAACTTATCTCTGTCTGTAATTGTTCCTAAATTCTGACATCGACATGTGCTAACTGAGGTATTAAGACAACTCATTCCCTCTGATTAGAAATTCAAGTAAACTGTTATTTTTTCGGACACATTAATGCTTATTTTAATTTTGAGTTATAATTTCATAGAAAATGCGGCAGATGTTTGGAATTCCATAATATCTAATTTTTTATATTCATCGAATAATTTTCAAACCAATTCATTACTTCATTGTGCATCTTAATCATTTTACATACAAGAACATAAATACCTAGTCTAGAGGATAAGTTACGATCGTCAACTGAGACAACCTCGGAGGCCCATTAACTGCTGTCCTTGTGGTGGGACGAGCTCAGAGGTAGGTTATATTGGTAACCGCGGACCGTGGTTTGAATTTCACACTAAACAGTAGATCCCTAGATTTTAAGGCTAATTGTGGCCTAGCTGCACATTAAAAAAAGTAACGACTACTATCCGATTTTCTCAAGCTCTGGTTGATAGCCCCATCTCTTTAGAATTAAATATATTGGAATGGTCGGAGCAAATTTGAATTGTCTGTATTTTTGCAGATATATTTATTTAGTTGCTAAATTATATCGTTATATGCAAAGTTTTTTTGATATAACCAAGCAGAAATTTTAACAAATTAATTTTAATAATGACTAGTATTCGGGAATTTTGAGGTTAGTTGCGATGACGTCATCAGCCTCCGTTGACGTGACGTAGTGGCTTTGTCGGTAAAATTTTAATTCAAATTTAAAAGTGCTTTTTTGGATATTACTTGACTGGTTGTGGAAATTTAAGTGTTTTTAATTACACACACAAAAAAAGTGGTCTGGTCTGCGGACCAGATCAGTGTATCCTTATGCTGAAACCTACTCCGAAGTCAGAACTGTCAGATTGGTTCGTTTTTCACTCCAAAAAACACCCACATGAAAAATGGTCTGTCCGGAGGACCATACCAGTGGCGGTATGTATTTGGTAAGGATACACTGGTCTGGTTCACTTTTTTGTTTTGGGGGTTTCTTGGGGTTAGAGGTGAAAAACGAGCGAATCTGACAATTCTGACTTCGGATTCGGTTTCAGCGGGTCCAAATACATAAGGATACACTGATCTGGTCCACAGGCCAGACCACTTTTTTTGGTTTTGGGGGTGTTTTTTGGGTATAGGAGTGAAAAATGAGCGAATCTGACGATTCTGTCTTCGGATTCGGTTTCAGAGGGTCCAAATACATTGATATGGTCTGCAGGCCAGACTACTTTTTTTTTGGTTTGAGGGTGTTTTTTGGGGTTAGGAGTGAGAAACAAGCAAATCTGACAATTCTGGCTTCGGATTCGATTTCAGAGGGTCAAAATACATAAGGATAGACTGGTATCATCCGCAGGCCAAACTACTTTTTTTTTTGGGGGGGAGGAGTGTTTTTTTTGGGTTAGGGGTGAAAAAAGTGTTCGGATTCGGTTTCAGCGGGTCCACATATACAAGGATACACAGGCCAGACCACTTTGTGTGGTGTAATTAAGTATTACCTTCACAATCAAAGAGATTTTATTTTGTGAAAACACATTCATTCTGCTGAACATGAAAAGGTAGTTATATGCCAATGACCCAAAAACTAAAATATACAAGTCAAATTCATTTTCTTCAAAATACAGCCATGTATTCAGATCTGTGAATACTCACATCTTGATATATGCAAATATATTTATTTATAAAAATGCTCAAAAATACCCGAGAAAATAAATTTTGAATATTGCAATTAATTAATTATTGAGTACGCTCATAATCTGATGACCCTTCCGCATCTAACCGTAAACTTGAACTATATTCTGATCGTACCGCAGGCCGCACAGTGGGATATTATGGACTATTTTGGACAAAATTTGCCCGACAACTGAATTCGCAACGAAAGCTAACTTTTTTTTTTTAATTACATAAAAAGGTTGTCGCTACAACATGGTGCTGCTACAAAGTGACTAAAATTAAATCTGACTTGCAAAATCTTAAAACAATTCCTATTAAAGCTTTCAGTCCAGCCAATTTATTACGAAATCCAATAAAACTATATTTTTTTTGGGTCGCTCATTACGAATAAAATAATTTTCATCAACATTGGACACATTTCGAGATATTGGCCATTTCTGTGTATTTTTTGAAGTTTTTATAAAATTATTTTAAATATAACGTATCTTTATTTCAAAATTCAACGAATTTATTTATTATATGGGTCGATGATTACTAATACAATAGACATTGTCTCCTAATAATTTCATTGGATTTTGTAATAAAGATATTGTACTAAATAATTTGATAAAAACATCAAAATATACCCAAAATTGACTAGACTGAAGGGTTTAATAGGAATTGTTTTAATATTTTGCAGTCCCATTTAGACACTTTGTAGCAGCTCCATGTTGTAGCGACAACTTTTTTGTGTAATTTAAAAAAAAATGTTAGCTTTAGCGAATTCAGTTGTCGGGCAAATTCTGTGCAAAAAGGCCATAATTTCTCAGTGTGCACCGCTCCAGTATCCAATCGCAAAAATCCAACAGGTAGCACCACAGCAAGTGAAAAGAATAGTGAATGGTGTAGTGTTTACTGCTGTCAAAATACGTATTGGTCGTTACACGTGCATGGGTAGTAATAATTAATAATCGTATTTTGCGTTTTTAATAATTACGGATTTTACAAACAGTGTTCTTTGTTATGGTGCGGCCGGGGAAATGCGAAATGTAAGGGACTATGGATATTTTCAATCGAGAGCGATCACTTACTTTAACTAAATAAAATATCAACTTCGTGTTTATTCGTTTCCAGTTTTCTTTATAATTTGATAAATTTGTGCAGCCTTGGCAACGTTGTAATAAAAGTGAACAATTGACGTTATGGGCGTCGAGTTTGGAGGGATAAGGTGAGTCTAAAATAATTTTTATTGTTTTGAATTTCAAAATTTAAAAAGTGGCATTAAATAAATTTCATTAAGCATGGTAGGACATCACCTGACAAACGTCACAATAGCGATTTAAATCCTAGAACAACTGGACCTTGTGCAATATGCGCAAGTGGTTTCATTCCTTTATTATCTTCATCAAGACCAACAACCATGACTGAATATTTTTTTGCAAAATATAGCAAGATATGCAACATCTTTTAATACTATTCACCGTTTACTATTAACTGTCATAATAAAATTATTGCAAAGATAGCGACAAGGGTGCCGCTATCTTTGTAATGCCACAAATGTTCCTTATATGTTCTGAAAAAGACTTTACGCAAGTATTTATTCCATGCTCATTCTTTTTAAGTGTAAACAGTTCTAATGAGCAAAATAAAGTATACAGCTTCATGCAGATTTCATCGTTTACATAAATTAATTTTGAAAAACTCATACCCATGAAATTATCAAGTCAAGTACCAAATTCCGAGTATTACTATGGACGGAGGTTCTAAAACTGCCTTGGCCTAACATTAATCAGCGCGTAGGTATCAGTGCATGCGATAAGAGCTGTTATTTTGTTAAACTTTTGTAGATATAAAAGTTTTCTATATATCTTTTTATTTTTTCATAGTAAAACAACTTTGTTTTTTTGGTTGTTTCCTGTCTCTAAATTAAGGTACTACCTCCAATTGTTTATATTAGGTGAGAATGTGGTATAAATATCGGTTTCTTTGTAAAATTTGCATGAACTATAGATGTAGAAACAGTTTAAAAATATTAGAATACAGCCTATGATCATCCTGAGATCAAATACAAAAGTAGAAACTCGAAGAAGAGAATAAAAACAAAACATGTTTAAAAATGTGTTTCAGGAGGTTCGTCTATATATTTACAGGTGAAGGGATTTAGAAACCAAGAACAAAACGACTTCTCGTGCTTGTGTTTACATTTACCTCTTCTACTGTGAAAATGGGACATTCTACTTGGTTCTGAATCAATACTTGAACTTTCGCTATCTCTAACAACACTATCGTATCCACTTTCTGCCCTTCTTGATATTGCCGCGGGACTGTGCTTGGACGTTCTTGGCGTTGAATCATGGCCGCTGTCGTACCCTTCAGACTTATGACTTAATTTAATGGCGGTTACTCCAGTTTCCAAACTAAGAATAGCCCGATTCATTCTCTCTACAGACGGAAGACTATTGGGTGGTGGTAAGGGTTGGGAAGTAATAGATTCGGCAGGATTAATTTCGGAGTTTTTTTCAGAAGAACAAGCACCATTTCCGGGCATTCGTTTGCTAGTCTCTTCTCTTAAATTCGGATTGGATGCGCCGTCAGGGTGGCGTAAATAAGCTAAGTTGTTGTCTTTATATTTATGGCAGTACCTTTGAAACCTACTACCCAAAGTAGATTCGTAGGCTTTCTTTTCAGTTAAGTCTTGTGTACTCGCTGACAAATAGGTGTCAGTGTACCAATTCTGTGCAGTCGCAGGTCTGGACATATTGACCTTGCAATTTTCACAGAATTTTTCTTGGACGTATGCAGGTTCACTATATATACTACTATTATCATGCCCCCCTCCACCACCTCCATATAACATATCCGTTAGCGTGAGAGATTCACACCTAGTCAGAACCCTATGATTTTGTTTTTGCTGTCGATATGTTTCCGAATTTGTTACGTTTGCCTTGGCTAGCCTACTAGTGTAAAGCTCATGAAGTCGTGCGAGTTGGTCAAACTTCTTTCTGGTCGTTTCGTCATGATTTCCATTTCTTGGATATGGATTATCGGGATCTTCATAATCGTCATTGCACAGCTCATAGCGGTCGAAACGATGGCGAGGTAATATCCTTTCCAAATCTGTAAAGACAGACATAGAGTCTGTAAATGTGGACACTACTGTGAGATTCTCTTGACTTAGGATTCTTAGGGGGTGGTCTAGAGGATTTTCTTGATCTACTTCTGGCAAGGGATTTTCAGCATATCCCATACATAAGGCTATATCTTCTTCAGTTACTTGCAAACAGCAGTCTTGTGTTGGAACGGGTTCGAGAGGTTCTTCTACTTCTATGATTTCTAATATTTCATCCCCTTCACTTTCTCCATTATCCTCATAAGTGCTATTTTGGTAACTGTTGTATTCAGCATTAGATAACATCCTTTCTTTTAATAAAATATCTAAGCTTTCGAGGGACACTTCCCTGCTGCTTAACGGTTGTATGAGTGGTAAGGCAGGAGGGATTTCGGGCTCCTCGTCATCTTCTTCCATGTCCTCGTCTTCTAATGGTTGTCTCTCTTCTCTCTCTTCTGGAGTTTGGCATTCCGGTATTGTATCGTTTGTAACTGTAGCCATTTTAAGTCCAGTTCTAATAACGCTTTCCTCAACAACTTCCTGTTTCTTTGAGTTTATCGGCTTAATTACTTCCTCTTCATCGCAGTTTTTAAATTGAGTCAGTTCTCTTGAAGGCTTTGTTTCTTGTGATCGAGGATGAACGTACTTAGTCTTTTGTATTTGAATAGTCTGATGTTCTACCCATTTCCTTATCATGTTCTTCTTGTGGCTATCCATATAACCGTAACCTGCAGAAGCATCGCCTTGCATCGGTCCGTCTATCCACGTTTCTCGTTTTTTGACATGACATGCTTCTTTCATCAAATGCCGGGCTTCCGCAACTTTGGACTTAGATATTCGTGGTCCGTCAATCCAATGTTCATCGCTACCTCCATTTACTGAATGTTTTGAGCTATCACCTTTGTTTTTAATGGAGGGTATTCTGCTGGGAGATGATTTCGGTGAATTAGTATGTGCGGGGGATGTTTTATTGCTTTGGCACGTTTTGACAACTGGGCGGTGGGATGAAGGCTTTTCCTCAGACTTCTGTAGTTTAGGAACTTGTGATGGTCTTTGTTCAGCACTGGAACCTGAAAGACATAAATATTATTTATTATTACCCTCGCTGAACTCTAGATATTGAAGTTGTAAAAGTATTATAAATAATTTTAACACGTTTTTTTTAAACTCTGTTCATATTTTGTATGTATTATATGAATAAAAAAACTATTTAGTTTTCATATACCTTTGCAACAATTAGGAACGATATAACATATATGTAAAGACTTAAACCAGTTTTATTGGAGAACTTATTAAAACAACTACTCCACTGTTAAGATAAATTGGATTGAAATTAAAAAAAAATTTAACGGACTTCTAAAAATTACAAAATAAAATTTTTCTGTCGCCCAGTTAATTGAATCTTATTACCGAATATCGATTTTCAAGTCGGTCAAAAATACGTTTATTTCGTTATTTGTTCATTTTTGTTTAATAATTTTTAGTGATTTTTGAAGACGGTCAATTTTTTTTAGTGATTTCTATACAGGGTATTTCGAAAAGATTGGGACAACGGCTAGTTGTAGATTCTTGACATCAAAACAAGTTGATTTAATCCAAAAAGTAGCGGTGTAACTCTTTGTGTTTTCAAGAAACAGAGTGATAAAATAAAAAAAATTGTATTCGTATTTTGTCTCTATCTTGGAGAGTATTGTACGTATCTACTTCAAAGTTGGTGACGACATGTTTTTCGGGTCGCTAATTACAATGATGATATTGCCGATGTCACATTTTGTAGATCGTACTAGTTACAGTACTTTTATGTGATACTTTCAGCCATAATTCTTTTGAGGCTAGTTTTTGGATATTGTCTTCTATTATAATCGAAACGCATTTTAATTTCTTAAAGAAAACGCGATAAATTACACCCTTTCAGAAAAATACGCGATTTTCATCTGTCATTTACCAATTCGAAGAAATACAATTGTACCTAAAAGGGATTTTTTAGCTAGAAGTTTTACGCCAAGTATGATGTCTTGCAATTGTCAATAGTGCTTGTTATAGATATGTATAATAGTCTCCAAGATAGAGACAAAATACCAATACAATTTTTTTATAATAATAATAATAATTTATTAGTCAAAAATACCACGGTGTTTTGACATGTCAAATAAAAAAATATATATAAACAAATATAAATAAAAAAGACTAACATATAACAGGATGGAGTCCTAATATAGTTAAAGACTTAAATAGTACGTAATATATAAACAGAAATATATAGAAATCATAAGTTTATAACAAACATTGGATGTGACCTGAAAATAGTCAGCGCTATATCAAACAACATATTACATATAATAACATAAATTTAAATATAATTATTTGATAGATCATAATAAGCATTGGCCAAAACGTGCAGTTTTAATTTTGTTTTAAATTTTCTGATAGGCAATTCCTTAATACTATTTGGAAGGGAATTAAATAAATCAATTTCAAAGTTGAATCTTTTTGTACCAGCCAATCTCTCGCGCGGTGTTTGTATTTTATCCCGATTACGAGTGTTGTATTCGTGAGTTTTACCATTCTTGCTATATTCGCTTACCTTTATATGAATTAAGTGACAGTAGATTATTCCCGATGGTAAAGTCATTAATGAACTATGGTTTACACTCGCAAGTTGATTCACACCCGCTAAAGTTCTTGCGGATCTCCTTTACACAACGAATACATCTAAAATTTGATTTGATTGATATAACATAGCACTGTGGAATAGTGCATGATATGCAATAAGTTCAGCGTCTAGGTTTACCTTGTTTTTAATCTGTCTAATTGCATATATCTTCTTAGATAATTTTGCAGTTAAATTATTGATATGTGAATGCCAAGTCAACTTACCATCCATGGTCAGGTCTAGAAATTTCACGGTCTTCGAGGTTTTATTCTTCGTAGAAAATAGTAATGTGTCCGTTTCATTTGTATTTAAGCATAACTTGTTCGCATTGAACCAATCAGAGGCTCTAATTATAATATTATTTGTAGTGACAGCAACATGACTGCCAGTGTCTTTTAACTGTCTCGCAAAGTAGTATCGTCCGCAAAAAAGACGGTAAAAATTGACATAAAATCATTTATATATGTAAAAAATAATAGCGGCCCCAAAGCGCTACCTTGCGGAACACCGTGTTGTACTGGCAGCGTGCTGCTGAGTTTGTCCTTACAATACTCACACTGGTATTTATCTATAATTTAATTTTATTTTAATAATTTTAATTGCTAAAACCATAAAACTGTGACTTATTAAGTAAAATCTCTTTGGAAACACAATCAAATGCTTTACTCAAGTCTAGAAAAAGCGCCAGCGTGGAGTTTCCATTTTCAAAGCCCTTACTAATAAAATTGACTAGTTCCAGCACTACCATTGACGTATTTTTACCCTTCCTGAACCCAAATTTCCTGTTTATAAAAATATTGCAAGATTCCTAATAATTGATTATTCTTATAGCTATAATTTTTTCACAAATTTTAGCTAAAATAGGAAGTAGTGCTATTGGCCTATAATTGGATAAATCCTCAACATCTCCTGATTTTAACAAGGGAATGATTTTTTCTATTTTTAACTTGTTTGGAAATATACCTGTGGTCAGTGCACAGTGGTACCAAATTGAGTTTTTTGGTTCAAAAATGGCTAGAGAGCGCAAATCTTGTCGGAAATTTTTTTTTTAATTAAAGCTTACTGAAATTACAAATCTTCGGAGCCCGAATTTTGAAAAAAAAAACCTTTCTTATTGTATTAAGTTAAAGGCCAAGAACATTTTTTTTGGCGTTTAACTCAATATAATAAAAAAGGATTTTTTTTTTCAAAATTCGGGTTCCGAGGATTTTTTGGAATTTCGGTAAACTTTAATTAAAAAAAAAATGTTCATTCCCGACAAGATTTGCTCTCTCTAGCCATTTTTTAATACAAAAAAATTCATTTTGGAACCACTGTGTAGTGGGGCAGATAAAGATAATAAGTTGTCTTTGTACATATCAATTCAGTGTTTGTACAGGTCAGCTTGAAAATTTTTTATGGATCTTAACACATTTTGTATTTCTAAAGGTATTGTATCCATCAGGAGATATTGATATTGCTTCCTTTTTATTATTGTTTTTACCGGTATTTTTGTTGATAATATTCCAAATAGTTTTCTGTCTGTTATCTGGATCTAATATTTCCTTATTCACTTATTATACCGTGTATCTTGAAAATGAAAATAGTTAGACCGGTACTTTTTGGGATAAATCCACTTGTTTTGATGTCAAGAATCTACGACTAGCGTTGTCCTAATACTTTCGAAACACCCTGTATAGTAAAAGAAAATATGGTGAGATAATAACATGCAAGAGGTATAGTTCTAACTATGCCGAGCAAAGGTTGAGTGAGCATCTTTGATATACACAATATGAATATATGAACTATAAAGTGTTTTTTAATTTTTCTGCTGTTAATTTCTGTAGAGTGTTTTGAATATTTGTGAAAAAAACATAGTTTTATTTGTTATGCCTTGTATTTAAAAAAAACTTAATTTTTACTTCAAATCAGCATGGCGTTCTATTCCAGAAAAGTTAACCTACAAAAAATGAATTAGACAAGTAGTTTAGAAAAAAATCAACTTCAAAGTCATGGCTTTTGGATGAGGCGATAATTTTATCCATGAGGGTATTATTTAACTAACGATATACTAACTTCACGATTACATTTTTCACATTTTTCTGATAACTAAGAGATACATTTTTTTAAATTACACTCACCTCTTAAAGCTTTACTCATAGAGCAACGATTGTCACCAGAATTAAGACTGGGGATGTACACGGGCGGGTGTTCTCCATCAGTGGCATCGTCTGCCGGACCGACATAAATCACCGTATCTGCAGACAAATCACTGCTAGAAGGGTCAGGCTCACTGCTCGTCCCCGTCGTCCTTGTGGCTTCCTCTCCCGAACTTCCGCCAGAGCCATTTCCTGCCGCCGAGGACACAAATTTGATTCTTCTCCGTCTCATTCGATGTATCCTCGATGCCAATTGAACGGTGGTTAAGGTATCAGAGTAGTTCTGAGCGAACGGCGAGACGTGTACGATCATGGCGGCGTGACACGTCAAGGAGCTGAGGCAATCCTTCAGTAAGTGAGTTAGCTTGTGCTCCTTATAAGGTAGATGCTTCTGGCCATTAAATATTGCTAGTAAAATGTTGCCAACGCCGGAAAGCGGAATGCCTCCGCTGGCTTTTCCGCGCTCCGAATTTCCCAGGTCGATCAGATGCAGACGACTTCTGCCGCCGGCGACTGTGGAACAATTTTTCAGATTGAGAAAAAATTTGAGATAACAGGTTAAGTTTTTAAAGCGAACAGAGAATACGGTTTCTTGGCGGGATGTGTACGATACTTGCTATAAATGGACGATAAGGAATCCAATTTTCATAAATCCAGGAAAATTTAATGGGGCATTTTATCTATTAACTTTCTAAATAGACATTGGTGTAATATATTTAAGAGGTCTATATCCAGAAGGGAATTGTTAACGATGTCTTTAATTAGATTAGAGCTTCCCCTGCCGAAGTTTTCATAATAGTAATAATAACATTCGGCAAATTCTCGGTTGTTAATTATATTTTATAACATTATGTAATAAGGAGAATTATGATAATATTTTCATGATTTGTTATTCTTCCTATGGTCAAACTCAGAAATAATACTTTTCTATTTGTATATAAATTTAAACAATCATAATAATTTGTCACGCGAGCAATTAAAAAGTAATTTTTAGATAACTGTGACTGTAGACATTTAGCATTTTGATTTAAATGTTTGTATATTATTATCTTGTTACTACATTTTGAAAAAAAATGTAGTAGTAGGTTTTGCATTTCTCCAGTGGACCATCGAAACCCGAAAAAAACGTCGGATCAAAATGAAAGTCATATATATCGACTCGAGAGCGAATTTAGAAAATTTCGTCCGTCGGTCAGTCGGTCTGTCGGTCTGTCGATCTATCGGTCTGTCTGTCACGCTCAGCCCCCCTAATCCGTTTTCGGATTTCGATGAAACTTGGGTGGTTAAAAGTAGGTCTTTAGAAAACCTTAACGCTGGAAGCTCGGCTCCGTTCGGAAACCGGAAGTACCCGATATAGACGTTTCAAGTTTTTCGGAAAAAATTGAATAACTCGGTAACGGGCAGTCGGATCGAGATATTTAAAAAAAGAGGTGGTGCCGCTGGCAACGATCTACAGATAAATACACCGGAGACAATGTCGAAAAGCAAATGGAAATTGAATTTTTTTGCAAAAAACTGGTTTTCTCGAAATCGGTCTAGGAAGCACGATAACTGTCCAGGATATTGATCGATTTCGATGAGACTTGGTGGGATCAAAGGTACACAGTCACAAATGAAGCCTATTGCTGGCGGCCCGAATCCGTTGATCGCAACGGATTCGGGCCGCCATTTTTTCCTAGGCCGAGTATGATTTTACAAAGAAATTGATAACTCCCGAACCGAAGGTCCAATTTTGATTTCCAAAAATGGCGATTAAGTCTATTAGGTGACGTTTGTGAGAAATTTGACAAAAGAAAAGCCAACAGTTTCCTAATAAAAATCGAAAATTAAGTAATCCGTCGATCAATATCTATAACCAGTATAAGGCACAAACCTTTTTGGACAAAAAAATCTGAAATAGAGTTTTTTCGAAAAATTAAAAATAAGCGAGTTATTTACAAAGATGCATGACCACAATATAACCGATGCCTTTTCTATAATTCAAAATGTAGTTAGCCTTTACTTTAGTCAATGCAAAAAGAAAAAAAAAAGAAAAATAAAGCATGTCAAAATGTACTACTCTGAAAAGGTACTGAATCATCCCAACAGGGATAAAAAGCATATCAAAATGTAGTTTTTAGCTTGTTAGATACTAATTTATGCCTTCTAGACTAGTCCTTGTCTCCAGTGAGACAACATTCTTATGTGAAATTTGCTTAGAAGCGGGTTTTGCAAATAGAAAAGTATTTTAAAAGGTTTTTAAAGTTACCGTAGTTCCCATATAAAAAGAAAATAGCGTACACTCCCTAAACCAGTTTTTTTTTTGGAAATAACTCTTAATAGTCCTGCCAATTAATGGTTTCTAGAGGGAAAATCCGAGATCAAAATTTTTGACTTAAGGGCTGGGTTTGGATTATTTAGGAGGTAAACATACCAAAAGTCCCCGAACGTAGGAGGTGGGGGAACAGGGGAGCAGGGGAGCACGATGAAAGTCCCGGTTTTTGGTGTTTCGCTCATATCTCGAAAACGGTTAGCCCTAATCAAAATGTGCTACATGTAAAATTAAAGCTGACTAAATTTTCTACAATAATGTTTCTGTCAATTTTTTTCGTATCTGTTATGGTTCAGTGATCAATTGTATATCTTTTGACTGTGTTCTAACTTTATTATTTTATTATAAATTGAATAAAAATTTTAATAACCTTCGTAGAAAAAAAATTCTTGTACAGATTTTGTTCTACAGCAAACTGAACTCAAATATCGAATAAAAAATGTCTTTGCATCTGTAAATGTGTGTGCGCGTATATATGTATGTGTGCGTGTATACCGTTTCTTGTAAATACGATAACTTCTGTTACACTTAAAATATTTAGTTACACTTTGGAACATGTAAAGCAGCGTTTTACAATAATTCCTATTGAAATTGGGCCATATCTGTAATACATGGTGATAAGCAGAGGCCTACAAATTTAATAATCTTAATAAAAATCCCATACTCCGTATTTTAGGATAACATTGATATATCATCTAATTTAAATAAAGTTCGTTTGCCTAACATACACTCTTATACATCTTCTTATTTTTGCATGCTCAATCAAAAACGTTACTAATATTTTGCTCTGAAATTAAAATAAAATCTATTTTACGTATGAGAGTGTAGGCCTCTGGTTATCACCATGTATTACAGATATGGCCCAATTTCAATAGGGATTATTGCAATATGTTCCAAATTGTAATTAAATATTTTAAGTTTAACAGAAGTTATCGTGTTTACAAGAAACGGTATATAGGCACACATACATATACACGCACACACACACTTACAGACGCAAAGACATTTTTTATTCGATATTTGTGTTTACTCTGCTGTGAAACGAATATCTGTAGAATAAATTTTTTCTACGATGGTTATTAAAATTTTTATTCAATTAATAATAAATTTATAATAAAGTTAGAATACAGTCAAAAGATATACAATTCATTACTGAACCATAAGAGATACGAAAAAAATTAATAGAAACATTATTGTAAAAAAATTAATCAGCTTTAATTTTGCATATAGCGTGTTTTCTTAGGGCTAACCGTTTTCGAGATATGAGCGAAAAACCAAAAACCGGGACCTTCTTCGTGCCCCCTGCACCCGCCCACGTCTTACGTTCGGGGACTTTTGGTATGTTTACCTCTTAAATAGTCCAAACACAGCCTCAAAAATTGTGATCTCGGCATTTCCCTCTAGACTCCCTTATTGAATATTCATTGACAGGGCTATAAAACACACAATACAAAAAAAACCATAGAGACGTAAATTAAAGAGTACAAAAAATACTATCACAAAAAATTTCGTACATGCAACAATATTCGCGTAATATAAGAATTAAAGAGTTGGGCTCGCGAGTAAACACGTAAACGTCAAAATTAGCCTCTTTCTGTGCGTTTCGATGCAAAGAATTTAATAACTTTTGAAGAAACTGTTGCTTGGTAATAAAAGAAATATTTTAGAGGGTAAGAGTGGAACCTTCATTATCATATTAATTTTTAACCGTAACGTTTGTTTTTTGCATTGAGTTTTTTTGCCATTTTTAAACCCTATTCCATTAAATTATCTATATCTTGGAATATACTAGTTAATGTAACAAGCCCATTTGGTTTTAGGATCTTGCATGGTAGCCAAAAATGTGCAAATGTTCTGTACGGATAACGACTTTAAAATTTTTGTAATTTTCATGAAATTTAACATTGACACAAAAAAAGTGAAGTGAATAGAGAAATTTTGTGTAACGATCGAAACAAAATGACAAAATTTCGACTATGTTTTTGAATAATTTTTCAGTTAATATTTAAATTAATTTACTGAATAATAATAGATTGCTGGCCCTCAACTGATGCCTTTCCCTTACTCTTTACATTCCGCTTTCTATTTTAATCTTTTTCTTTATGCAAAAATGGTCGGATAGAAAGGAGGAGGGTCTCTAAGGCCGGTTTTCGGCCTATTTTATTTCTTGAGGAAAAAATTTGAAAGGCATTTTTTTAGTATCTACTAACAATATTTAATCGATTCCACCCCAAACGAAACTTTCCCGCACTCACCTCCCCTATTTATACCTCCCTAAACGATTAAATAATCAGCATTCAGTTGATTTTTTTTGGAGGCCATTGAAACATTTTAACATGATTTTTGCTCAATAAGAATATTTTTGATTTTGTACGTGTATTTTCGTTGTTTCGGAAGTGGTGGGAGAGGGGAGGAGGAGGTGACAGGGGGTAAAAAGGGAGGATGGGGGAAAGTTTCGTTTGGGGTGGAATCGATTAAATATTGTTAGTAGATACTAAACAAATGTTTTTCAAATTTTTTCCTCAATTTGCCGTTTTTGGTATATATTACCCCTGATATATTTAAGACTTATATCTTGAAACCCCTGGAAACTATGGCTTGTCTAATGATTCCGTTGGCACCCGGTATATTCAACACCTCATTTCTCGCAAAAGAAGAATTTTGTGACTTTTTTCATAAGTTGATGAGTATCACACCTAATAGTCTTTGAAATTAAATAGAATATGAGATAATGTTGCAAATGTTTTTGCTAGAAACTCAGTATTTCCGAAGCTTGTGAGAAAAACAAATTATAATACTCTTGAGGTATTTTAACATAGCTAATTAGATTACAATTAAATAATTATTATACTAAAAGATATGGAAAAGTCAGTAAAATGCTTAAACTATTCTTAAAAATTATATTTATATGAAACTGGGTGATATTTTTATTACCATAGTATAATTAATAGTTTTGTTAGAATTTTTACTTACATTAAAAATTAGCAATAACTCTAGGCATTTTATTTCAGATAATCTTTGGCATGCGTATGTGTTTTCCTGACACTTCCTTTCAAATATTTTAATAAACTCTTCCTGGCAGATATATTATTTATAAGGACTAATGGATATTTACAGAGGAACACAATATGCACTTGTCAATTCCTTATCGTCACCATCATCCCTTTTCTATCAAGTTCGTCAAAAGCATTTTACAACCCTAATTTACTCACCGCCTCCTTTGCCGGCGACACTATACTGATAAACGTGCAGAGTAAACAGCAGATGGGAATCTCTCGTGTCTTCTCTCGTGGGCGCCCTGCATTCTACGGCCGCGTCCAAGTAATGGGCAGCTTTTTCTGCAGTGGGCACCCGCAGCTCACAATGAGGGGGTTGGTTGCCAAATAAGGGATCGTCTCTTAAGTACACTCCAGGCGACTGCTCAGAGTCTGAAAGCAAAATAAATAGATGTTTTTAGGTGGACTAAGTTTTAAAAAAAGACAGTGATATACATCGCATTAAATGGGGCTTGCTTAGGAGGCATCTGGCTTGCATGGATTTAAATGCTAGACTGCATGAAATCGATTCTGTTTTACAGAATAATAAATACATCGGACAAGAGTTGATAGTACTAGCGTAGACATCGACGTTGTAGATAATAAAAGAATGGTGAGTAACATATTCGCTAACGATTAGATGATAAGAACTACAAATTATAGTTAGAATCCAGCACCTAGCATATATAATCTATGTATTTAAACACAATGCGTTTTCTTTTTCTAATTCTCCAGCACCAGCGGCTTCCACTTAGCCGATTTTGATGATGTTTATTTAAAATTAAAGACCTGTTTCCACAGATTTGTCACCAATTTTTTTTTTAATTAGTTCTCTTATGTGTAACGCGCAAAATAAAAAATCACTTCAGTAGAACCCTTCCAAGAGGTGGGAAATGTTCTTCTCTTTTAGTTGTAATACTTACTCCGTCGTTTTCGAGGGCGCTGAACTCGAAAAACATAGTCGATTGCGTTTTCAACTATTTCACCTACCTTCGCAAACCGCGAAGGAAATCCGAGGAAATGTCAGGAAATCTATCTCTTTCGAATTCTCCCCCCGCTCATCCACATTTTTTTATCAAAAAGGAAATCGTTGAGAAAATCCGAGGAAATCTGTGTAATTTTCGTCAAAGAGGAAATCTGGTGTACAAAATCTTGGGTGCGGTTGATATCTCGGGGAAAAACCAAGGAAGTTTACAATTCATAAAAAAACAAGAAAAATAAAAGAGGAAGGTAATTTCGAATTCACGTGAGTCTATGGTAACCGAGTGGATGATGCTAATGATGATAATTACTTAAATTTCATCTCTCAAGTTAATATGATATGGAAACGGGTGATAAGGAGAAGTATTAAAACTAAAAGAGAAAAAAAGTAAACTTTCCACCCTTTGGAAGGGTAGTAACAACCCCCAGGGGCTGCTACCGCCCTTCACTCTGCCTCAGACCTTCCCTCGTCAAAAAATCTTCATAAAAACTTCAATGATTTTCTTCCCAAACATACACAATCATCCTACCATCGAAAAACGGCGAAAAGGGGTGGTTTTTGGCCGTTTACAGGGTCGATGTGGTTAAAAACTTCTCCTACTATTTTTTTTTTTTTTGGATTCAGCACCCTCGAAAAGAGGTGGTAAGTACAAATAGTCGACCCCTTTGGCTTCCTAACCTTCAATATTTTAAGTGAATAATATGGAGAAGGAGGACACCCTAAAAAATAACTATTCTGAATTTCTCAACATTTGAAGGAGAGAGTATATTTGAAAATGTGAATAAGTGATGGTACTCCTTTCTTTTACACGAATTTCTTTAGAAAAAGTGAAAATATTCAAAATAATCAGCGCAAATTGTCAAATTTTAAAAAATGTCTATTTTTTCGAGATTTCTTTTTAAATATAAAATTTCTAAAAAATGTAAACTTATTAAAAAATGTAAAATTTTCGGAAAAATGTTAAATTTTCAAGAAATTTCAAATATAGGAAAAAAAGTTAAATTTTCATAACTCTTAAATTGATTGAAAAATTAAATTGATTGATAAGGCAAACTGAGCGCTAAGCGCTCATTTGAGTGCGAAGCTCTCAAGCCCTCCGCTAGGAGCTAGAACGGGCTTTAGCCCATTCTAGTCACTTATTAAACTCTGATAAAAGAACATTATATAATAGGTGGAAGAATTTTATACAATATTATTAAACCAGAACATACAAATTTTTGGTTTATTTCTTAAGGTATCTGCAGCTGTTGTAAAATGGATTTCTGGGGAAATATTTTCTTTCCGCGTCAGTCCATATAAAATATATCTGGTTACTGCTACTCCATGCTAGAGAAAATACTTAATTCGCGAGAATTACAAGAAATTCTTTAGGATATATTTTTTTTTACCGAAAACTCATAGTTTTCTATATATTCAAAAGTTATAAAGATATTAGAGTCTTTATAGTATTGAAATAATTTTCACCATATTGGACACACGTTTCGTCAACAAGATTGACGTCATCTGGAAATAATTAAAATTCAACTTCTCAAGAATTTATACATGCAAAGACTTTATGCTTAAATCTTTCGGTTATAAATCTTATGTTCGCTGTTCACAACAACAGAGAAAACATGGCGTTGTTTAGGAATGCGATAAGCTTACTGATGTAAAATTGAGAAATATTGGCTTATATTTGCGGGACAACGTCCCTTAGGTTCATTTGTGTTATAGGTTATGGGGATAGTTATGTAATTTTGTCTTTAAGTTACCTCTATAATTGAGTCATTACTAGATGGATGATACATTTTTACGATTCCATGTTTGCATACATTTGTAACTCATGTATTTAATTGTCTCTGATACTGCATACATCATCAATAATCATTTCAATTTTTTCGATAATGGCGAAAAAACGTCCTCAACATCTACGGACAAGCTTATAATGATAACGGATCAAGTTAAAACTTAATCGACGTTTAATACAATTTATCTGATGCCGATAAAGCAAGATGGTAAAGATTAGTTAGAAGTATTAGTAGAAGTAAAATCACTGCTTCCACATCCAGATTTTCCACTCAAGTCTCACAGTGAGAAACATTTGTTTATGGAACTATAATAATATAATATTTGAAATCGTCTACCCCAAAAACCCATAAAATGATATGCGATATCGGTAGTGGGGGTGTATGTACTAAACAAATGTTTTGAGGCCTTTGGTTCTTATACACACACTAAATCACAATTTTATTTTTTTCACCCTCTTCAATAATGGCGGAGGTGGTAATGAGGGTGGCTAATGCCTCTTTGAGACCTTAGATTCTCTTATATATATACTAAATACCAATTTTATGAACTCCTACTTGCTTGATTTACCTATTTACCCTCATTTACAGCAATTTAATCCCCAACCTTGATCTTATTCCTTCAATGGAATATAATGTAGTTCCAGATCTCGTTAAAATACATACGTGTACCAAATTTCAAGTCAATATCTCAAACGGTTCTAGAGTAATCGTGCGCACAAAAAAGGTTACAGACAGAATTTTTTTTCTTCAAACTTATAATCTCTACGTTTCATGAAATTCTAAGCCTATTTGAATAATAAAAATTTTCAAAAATGTTTTTTTGCTTTACTATACTTCCACTGGATGTGGAAGTAAATGAAGAGAAGGTAATTGTGCAAAAAATGTAAAATGACATGATATATATTGCATTGTAAAAACCTAAATTCCGTTCATAAGTCATATACAGTTTATAGTAAGAAAAAAATATAATAAAAAATACACTTATAAGAATATCTACGGCAACAAAAATGTGAATACTTGATTTCGTGAGTCTGAAGAAAGGTATATGTCGTAATTTATAAAAGGAAGCGCATAGAAAAAGAAATGCCTTACTAAAAAGTTATCTTTTTAACCCACTTCATAAAATTTTCATACTTTATATTGAGTTAAAATAAAACGTCAGTTGAAATAATGGAATAAAAAATTTACAATGTAATTTTTACGTATCATTTTATGCCCTTTAATAATATTCCAGTTTTAGTTAGCGATTTAGGATGAGTGAGCTGTTAATAAAAAATAAAATGCAGATTAGTTTTATAATAGATTTTATTCCCCTTATACAGATTTTAAATTAAATTTTACACTCCAAACAGTCGAAAATATGAAGTTAATTTTTTAATCACTAAAATTTACAATCTAATTAAACCCTCCCTAATGCGCGGCTTTATAGAATTAGAATATCTGAGGAATTAAAAAATAATTAATTTCCCAACCCCGAAATACCGGAGTTGTGTTTTTAATTTTAACGTAACTTTAAAGAATTTTAATCAGAATGTTCTTTTTATAAACTTTGCTAATAGGAAAGTCGGCGCCGGCGTTTTCCATAACGGCACTTTTCACCAAGTTTTTCATCATCGAATTCAATGTTGCTACAATAAAACACATCTGCTCCCAATGTCAGCCGGTTTCGACAATATGTAAGACACCTTGTAACACTCCCCCAAACGCTATTTTCACTAATAAGAATCTCCTATGAGATTCCGCGC
The DNA here is from genome assembly GCA_936432065.2 of Rutpela maculata. NCBI lineage: Eukaryota > Metazoa > Arthropoda > Insecta > Coleoptera > Cerambycidae > Rutpela > Rutpela maculata. The sequence continues at coordinate 122,218,638 of OW386288.2, forward strand.
ATCTGTCTCACTCTCGCTGACATATTGTTTAGTGTTTGTGTTTTGTACAGGATAAGAAAAATATCAATGCTTGCTAGAGAATACAATATTCTGCGTATGAACCACCAAAATTACAATTTTATACTCATCGATGCTTTTTATGTGTAACGAATTTTAAGATACCTACTTAATATATTTTTCTTTTTATTTTCAGAAAAAAACAATATACATGAAATATGCAAAATATTTATATCTAGACATTCAGGATTGAGCATTCTTATTATAAAAATAAGGATACATCAAATAACTAGTGTTAGTAGAAATATTTATCCTGTGTGACGAATATTATGCCACCTGCATACTGCAGTTTCAGGCTTATTAACAGGGCTCGGGAATTATATCTCGTCGCCAGAGGCGGCTCTCATATACACATTATATTGTATTGAAAACACCTAATATTCTAAACATTCTAAACATTCAGAAAAACGACGAAGTGGTGAAATATTCATCATTGCTAGCTACAATGTATTTTTGGTAAAAAAACATTTGCAATCAAACGCATACTTTCTTGTTCTGTTTAATATGTGTAGCGTGTTTATTAGGTTCATTTTCATAATAATTAAATATAAAAACCCAATAAGCTGGTGGCAACATAAAACATAATTTTCTCAATAAAATAATAGTAGATTGTAATACAAGTGTGGCAAGGGCTTCATTGCAAAACGATGTATGAAAGTAGGAATACGAGCGCAGCGATTGTTCCTATCATACGAGTTTTGCAATGAAGCTTGCCACACGTGTGTTACATACTATTTTTTCTACGGTTGTGAAGTTATTTCCCTTTTCAAAGTCTTTCCAAAATTTTAAATTTGCTGCTTGTCAGATTTTATTTAAAGTGACATTTTCCGCTGTCATTCTGAAGTAACAAAATTTGACTTTGTAATTGCAATTCATGTGTAATTAATGTATATTTATAGAATTTTTTCTACGCCTATTTAATTATACGACAATTATTAGCATTTTTTTGGTGAAAAATCGTGCCTATAATTCACTGTAGTGAATTATCGATTCATAATTCACTGCATCCGGCGAATCACAAATACAAATTCAAAAATCATTCTTCGCTGATTCAATGATATTTTAAATCGGCCGCGATCAACTCTTGCTGCTAGGCTGACAATCAACCCGCGTGACAGTGACAAGTGTATCGTCATACCGCCATATTGTTTGTTTACGTTTTCGACTTATTACGAATAGGTACCGATTAATGCTATCAAATTTCAGTCTAATTTATTTGTTTAATAGGTGTAGAAAAAGCATAGTATTATATTCGCGATTATGGCCATTATTCACTCAGATGATTTGCGCCACTCGCCTACGGCTCGTGGGCTCAAACGTCATCTTCGTGAATAATGGCTATCATAATCGCTCATATAATAATATACTATAATTGTTATTACCAGTAAGTAATATAAAATTATGTGTTTACCTTAGGTAAACACACTATTTTATTCCGGTGCGTGAAGATGTAATCAAGGCGTGTGGCAAAGTGATATTTTCTGCACTCATTTTGAAGTTAGAAAATTTGACTTTCAGCACAATCGTAGAAAAACCATTTTTATATAATATTAAATAATACATAACAAACAAATTTAAGGATTAATGGCATAAAATTGCCATGTACCGTGTGTGTCACAAATATACACAACGTGATGAAGTAAATTTCATTTCATTAATAATACGTAACGTTAATATGTAACCTACTTTTATCAGAAAACTACTACATTTGTGAAATGTACTGACAATCACCTAAAGACGTAGTTGATTCTTTTACAATTGTAGTGTTGAGGGCATTCGATCCTGACCGAGTGTCAACATTAGATTTCAGTGTACAGCGGTACTTTTATATGTTTTTTACTAATGGAGTTTTATTATCTCCTTTAATTAGGCAACGCCGCCGAAATTGTGAAACATTGCTTTGGCAGAATCCCTTTTATTCTACCTACAATGACAATCGGCACATTTACGTCAACATTTAATAAATGGAAAGGGTAGACTATCCGAGATCGCAGTTTCGCAATTCGTAGTATAAATCTAGCCATATGTATGATCTTATTATAAGCCTATAGTGTTAAATTATACAGAGTCAATGGTATTCAAAAATGTCTCGTGCTTCTCAGGCTGCAGTATACTCGTGGAATCGCGTTTTTCCAGAACTGCGATTTGATGGAACAGATCTTTAGTGTAGTAGTTGCCACAAAACAATTTTTTGGACATCTACAACAAATTTTAATACACGTTTCTTCACAAAAGCATATGAGTGCTAGTGGGTTTACTGATAGTGACGGTGAGTTATAATAAACTGACCATATTAACTTTGGATATTACGAAATTCCTTAAAAAAAGTACATGGTAAGATATAAGCCAACCCTGATTTTGACGTCACAAAGATAAAATTCCCGAGCTCTGCTTATTAATCAGTCATTATCATCAGTGCAGACTAGGTAAGTAGCGCCATAAAAGTAAATCTAATGTTGCTCTAACTTGGGAATCCAGACAAGCACGTTTTATATACTGGTATGACTGCGTAGTCGAGAGTCAAGCACACTTGGTCCTCACCCTGGAGTTTCTGGTCCAATTCCCGGTCGTGGCAGCGTGATTTTTCCGGAACAAGAAATTAAAACTAGTATACTAGCATACTGGGTGTGTGTCTCTTGTCGCAAAATCTTCAGTCTAGGGTAGTCCTCATTGTTTGAATTTCGATTTTTATGTGTACCATCCCTTAAATTTTCTCTTTTAAGTAATAAATGGTCTGTGCAAAAGTTGAAGCCAAATGAACAAAGAAAACTAGTGCCCGTCAAGGATCGAATTTTTCATAATCTGCTAAAAATAAAGCATTCTCAAATAATAAATAATGCTAGATGTTATAACTTAATAAAGTCAACAAATTATTAAAACTGATATGTAAATACAAAATGGAAAGGGAGAGATCTCATTTATTTGCGCTACAGACTCCACATTTTAAAATGCGTTTTTCAAGAGTGCGATGCCTTCTACTCCTGATACTACTCTTCGAATGGTTTTAAAAGTCGTAGTTGAACGCAGATTTTGAACATCATGCTTCATTAAGGATTATAGATCAGTTAAGGATTATAGTTGACGAAATTCTCATATTTAAACTGAATCAGTTACTACATCATAGCAACGGAAGCCATAGAGAACTTTAAGAATTAACTGTAATATTTTTGGACGCAACCGGAAGAAATGCCGATCCTGATTTCAGGAGCTTTCTACTAAGCAAGATGAAGATCCCGAAAATGACAACTTATTGAAAGCAATAAAATGAGGATGGTCATAGTAGACAAATTAAAAGTAACTAACGATACTGCAAATTGAGGTGAGATGCTAACGGAGGATTACAAAATTGTTAAATCAGCATGGAATTCGACCTAAAATCAAATTATCAAAATTCTATTTAGTATGTTACTCATGAAGCTTTCTTGTCTTGCAAATTCAAACAATACAATCAAACTCAGTATTAACCCAAGTAGCACAAATATGCTATTCAGCTGCCAAAAACGTTTCAACAGCTTTTGTTTAGTTATATTTTGATCATCTTATTTTAGTCGTAGATTAGCGTAAAATTTAAAAACGAAATAGTCATGATGATCTCTTTTTGCTATATACTGGTCATATATGAGCAAGTAATTAAATAGCAACAATGTTAAGTCCCAATACTGCCATTCTAGCTATAAAAATGGCTAGAATATGTTGACATGGTTGTTATTAATATAGTGTTGATATCCAAACTATTACAAAGAAATTAGCCTAAACATGACTATATTAGTTAGGCTCTATTCTGGCGGTTTTCTTAGCTGTTATTACCGAATCATGACTGAAACAATAATGAAAAAATATCCTTATTAAATGACTATTTTAGAAGTAATTTTGTACACATTAAAATCTAAATTGGGGCCAAACGGCAAGATAAAAATATAACCTAAAACCAAGTATTAATAAATAAAACTTTAAATTTTAACAGGAAAATAAGAGTGAAATGTAAAAGAAAATATAGGCAGAGTTCTACATATTATTGGAAAAGGAATGTCGCCTAAAAGTAAGTTCAAAAAGTAGGTACTTATATAGCGGCATAAACACGTTTGTGTCTATAAAAGCTTATGCATTAATAGGTATAAATATTTAGATTATTAAAGTGAAAGTATCAACCCATCTTCTGCATCAGTGTCTAAAATTTCTCATTAACATTTTACTATTATTCCTTTTTATTGTACACAGTTGCTGGGAGTATTCTTGTCTGGTTTTGATTGCGGATTAGTCAAAAATGTATGTATGTATGCTTTTGTATTTGACCAGTACAATTGGCTACCTACACTACACAACTTGAAAGAACTGCACTAAGGCAAATTTGCTCCTCGATGGTTTCGTCCACGCAATACATTTTCAGAAACTTTAGTAACAAATTTTAATTTGGTTGGAGAAAGGAAATATAAAAACTTTGGAGAAACAAAGGTCAAAATATAAAGTTACCCGTTCCACACAAAGGCAATCTAAAGAAACGTAAAAAAGAGAGGTTATGTCACGTTATGTCTTTCATACGCATTTTGATGCGAAAACTCGCTAACCACCACAACCAATTTTCTGGTAATAGTTTGATCAATATGATCGGTTAAATTTGACAAAAAAAGTTTATTAGATCTTTTACAGTCATATTCTGGCTTATTTGTAGCATCATTAGCGAAACCATAATGCCAAATGATGACAACTTGGCGCCATGTTTTCTCTCAATCAAGAAGAACCCGAACGACGGTCATTACGTTTATTTTCAATACTTTATTAATTTTACCTGTAAAATAACGTTTTGATTTACTAATTCGATATTTTAATAAGTTTTAATAACCTTACCATCGATTGTACTTGTTGAAATTACAAAATGTTTATATGTATATATTTCAAATTAATTGAATTATAACTAAAATTTAGAGATTTCTGGAGGCCGCTTTGTTTTTATGAGTATTTTATATAAGTTTACAGAAAAAATTCATGCGTTGATAAAATTTAACCCTCTTGATTGTCCATATATGCAATTTTGATATTCATAAAATTTTAAAGATGGACAAAGTACACAATCATTTTATCTAACAACATACATCTGCTTAAAACCAAAAGATGACCATAATATAGTGTTCTTGTTTTATTTTATGCCTAAAAGTCATGATTTAATCACGGTGAAGTAGATTTCGCCATAATAGCAATTTCATAACTAGTAGGTAATGCAGCCACAAAAATCAAAAAGACAGCCAAATGAGTTGCGCATGCGTTATGGGTTATGGCCAATTGGCTCCAGTTGCATTTGATGACCAAGATATGATTCCCCATTTTAGCCAAAATAGCCATCATTTTTAGCTACTGTAATATGATGAGGACCAAAATACAACTACTTGTGCTACTTAGGAACTATTCCTAATAGATAAGGGTATACCACTGAATATATTATTATTAGTGTCAATTATGATACTGTCTCTTATTATCAGTTTCATAGTGGTCCTAATTAATTTAATGTATTCATAAATTTGCAAATATTCTTTAAATGACTATACCACAGTATCAAAATTTGAATTTGAAATATTCCAAACTTCAACCTTCGATGGTAATTTTTTGCAGTTTATTCACATTCAAAAATAAAAACAAAATGAAAAAGTGGTGTCGATAATATTCGAATAAAAAAATTACCCTTATTCTTAAGGACCACCGTTCCAGTTTAAACCTTCATTTAAATACATTTTAATAATTTTTGAGGTGTTTTATCACAAGACACTAAAATCTACTTTTAAATGCATTTTTGACCATTTATGAGATGTTCTTGAGATTTTTTTGAGGCTGTGTCAAAAATCCTGACATGATAAGAAAATTCTGACCTCGGATTTAGTTTCAGCACCCCAAAATACGTATAAAAAAATTACCCTTATTCTTGAGGGCCACTGTTTCAATTTAAACCTTCATTTAAATACATTTTTAATCATTTTTGAGGTATTTTATCAAAAGACACTAAAATCTACTTTTAAATGCATTTTTGACCATTTATGAGATGTTTTTGAGATTTTTTTGAGGCTGTGTCAAAAATCCTGACATGATAAGAAAATTCTGACCTCGGATTTAGTTTCAGCACCCCAAAATACGTATACAAAATACGTATACAAACGGGGGTCAACTGATTTAGATCTTTCAATTTCATTTTTACCAGACTTCAGGCTTGTTCTAAGCTGTTTTTTGAGCTTACATGAAAATATTGGCGATATGTGACAATTTTGACCTTGGATTGGGTTTCAGCGCCCCAAAATACGTATAGAAATATGGGTCAACTCGTTTAATCGTACAATTCACTTTTTACCTCATTTCTGGCATGCTCTAAGCTGTTTTTTGAGCTTACATAAAAATATTGATGACATGTTACAATTCTGACCTCGGTTTCGGCTTCAGTGCCCCAAAATACATATAAATATGATAGTCGGTAGAAAAGTACATCACCCTTTTTATTTTTTGTGTGCCTGTGTAATCAGTAATTCATATTTTTACAGAAAATGCAAAATACGAATAAATATCTATTACACTGACATTTACATTAATCCATGGCATTACTTGATGTAACCACATCTGTCTATGAAGAATTTAGAAAAAGATTAGAAAAATGTGTACTAGTAGGAGGTCTACACGTGAAATAGTTTCAATTTAGTCGAATAAGATTTTTTTTTTAATTATTTCCATATTTTGCAACTAAACTCCCTATTTAAGCTTTTATTCATAATTTAAAGAACTTTATTAAATAAAATTTTCAATAAAAATATAAAAAAAGGTAGTTTGCTTAAAGTACACCCTGTATAATTTATCTTAAATTTGACAACTGTTCATCTAACTAAAATCGAAAATAAGACAGTTTGCAACAGTGTGCACGCCATCCGGGGACACACTGTATTGTATTAGATTGGTACATTTATAAAACCGTAAATATCGTTCTAGTGGAGAACATTTCATATCATAGCGTTAGTGATCGAATTCTGAACTCTGAACGACTTTCAAAATGTCCGTCTGTCTGTCTGCTTGTCCGTCCGCCACTTTTCTTGAAAGTATTTTTTTTATCTATTTATTTAACGTCGGCCTATTTCCGCTACCAGGGCCTATCACCGACGCCAGGAGACGAGCTACCCCCAACCTGGAAAATTTTGCCGAACCTCTTCCCTTAAGAAGAGTAGGGATCTTTTACTTGCCTAACATTTAATAGACAAGGGACCGCCTGCTTTACATCCCTCCGAAGGATGGTATATCCACTACGTAATCCTCGTCTGAAATTACGTAGCTTCCGCGTATACACTGATATACAAGCCGCTAGAAGGTGGGACGAGAACGCTCTATTTCCCAAGATGGGTGACCCATCCAAGTACTAACCGCCCTCGACGTTGCTTCAACGGAATATCGACTGACATTCACATTGAAGTCGCCTCTACGCTCGCCCTATTCTTGAAAGTACAATAACTTAAGTCAGAGAAGTCCGACTGAGTTGAAATTTGGACAGTTGCACCTTATTCGGAAATATAAAAATTATGAAACATTTTCAGGATAGAAATGCTCATGAAAAGTATCGTAAACTCTGGTAATATTCTAGAAACACAAAATTACTGTATAGTACAAACCTTTCGCCAATCAAGACAATATGATCAGGTGAAAACTGAAATAATAAGGATACTAATTAGACCCAAAAAATTTACGGGTTTTCAGAAAATTGCGAGGAGTATACAATAATCCGACGAAGAGAGAATTTAAAGAGAATATAAAAGAAAATTAAAACTACACCTTTTGGTCAATGCTTACTATATGACCTATAAAATTTTAATTATATTTAAATCTATGTTATTATATGTAATATGTTGTTTGCTATGGTGTTTTATGGTGTTGACTATATTCAGATCATATCTAATATTAGTTATATAGTTGTGTAGGTATATAATTTAGGGTGGCCCATCTTTTTCGAAATCGAAATTTTTTATTTCTCACCCCTGCAAATGGTTCCATTTGAAGAAAAAACAGTTCCCTCAAAATATTATTGAGGCAAATTGAAGGCAAGGGGTGCCGCAGAATGCATTATTATGCAATAATAAAAGTAAATGGAATTATTTACATTCTTTGGTTGATGCATTGTTTTTTTTTTTTTAATCAGCAACATTTATCTTTAGAATGACTAATCAAGTCATACAAATATCAAAGACATTATCTGTTGTGACTATGACATGTGTCATACTACTGTAAATTCGTAGTCTAAGAAAACTAGACTAGAAGTTTTTGAAATAAAACTCTCGTTTTATCTTTGTGTATTTTATTATGAAACGTTTTTTTCATACATAGTACCAAATATTATCCTAAATCTACAAGACATATAGTAATAAAAACAATATTTTTTGCACTAGGCCAAAGCATGCGACAGGGTTTCTTTTTTTACATTTGGAAACTGTGATTTATAATCATTTACAACTTGGAGTAAAAACTGTTTTTGGTCTTCATTTTTTGTTAAAATGTCATTATAGTCAGTAATAAGTTTGATTCCTCTCTCAGCGGCATCATTTACAACTTTAATTTTGTTTACAATATTGAAACATCGGGTATAACTTTCATTTTCCCTCCATGTTGTTGGATCATTTTCCAAAAATTCCATAGACAAACCTAACTTTTGAAAAAACTGTTTAGTGCTCTCGCATATGAAGTCCTGAATTTCCTTGTTTTCAACGTCAGTAATGTTACTAATCATAAGTTGTTTAATACCCTCTTGATTTGGTGCTTTCCTATTCAAAGCTTTAACCATTTCTCTTTTAGTGGTAACTGAAATATCGTCATCAAAGAAAGATAAGCCAACATTTACTGAATTAAGGTACCACAAATGGTTCACTATTTTCCTACTTGCGGCTTGAGATATTTCTTTGTCAATATTTTGATAATTAATGAGTTCTTTACAAAAGTCTAAGTCATGAAGCGGTGCTTTACTAGCAAATGACGCTGACCAGGTCTTTACATAAACCTTTACAATAAAGAGACATATATCTTCAATACCTATTTTTTCTTTTTTAGTTAGTTGGAACTGATCTTGGAAAAAAAAATATTTTTAGACAGTAAATGGCTTTGGCCATCCAACGTGCATGATGAAATGCCCCTGGTTGATAGAATGTCGTGTGAGTGGGCTCTTCTTCAACAAAAAGTTTAGAAAGCATTTAAAATTCTTTATAATCATCACGAGGCTGTTGCAAAGTTAAAGCTGCATTTAGAAACTTTACAATTTCGGCTTTAACTGGTTGTAAAATGTGTTTAATTTTTGATACCTGAAATCCAGTTTTTAGTTTATTTTGATCTATTTTAGGCCAAAATTCCCTAAAACGTTTAAATAGTGGTACATTTGGACCAGATGAGGAAGGCATTTTTGTGTCAAACACACTTCTCAAAACCACTTCAAAAATATGATGTCTACAAGGAAAATATAGAATATCTCTTTCTAATTTTTGTTGCAATAGTGTGGCTGCCCCATTTATATAACCCATATTTGATGCTGTTGTATCACAACACAAAGCTATTACCTTTTCGTCCAAATTCCATTCACAAAGCACATCATAAACTGCTTCAGTCTGTTCTCTTCCAGTTGAATTGGGCAAAGCTGGTACTCCAATATCTCCACTAGTAACTAAGATAGCAAGTCTATCGATATTTCCCATTCCAGTGAGAGAAGGTAAAAGTTTTCCATCCCAGTGGATGACTGGGGCCGGCAATTCAGAATTACCGAAGGCAGTTTTTAATATTTCAGCTCTTTCTTCGCGGATGCGTTGTCTAGAGCGCTGAAGTGTGGTTCTGCCGATGGACAAAGATGTGGTGTCATGTCCTAGTGCTTCTGCTACTGCCGCCAAAATATGGACTCCATACCTGTCGCTTATTTTACAAGCATCAAATGCAGCGGCTATTTTTGGTGTGATGATGTTACATGTTCCATACAATCTCCTCTTTTTTGGCTGTGACGGGCCAGGCTGGTCTTGTAACAACTCTTCTTGGGCTTCGATTATTTCATCTTCATTTTCGTTGGAGTCGGCTGAATTACTACTTGATGATGGACAGGTGACCGTTTCCTCTAATCTAGCTTTTTCTTGTTGACTTCGTTGCATTCGTTCGGATAATTTCTGTAATTTCTCCTCAGCTGATTTTTCTTGAGAAGCAAGTTGGTAATCAATACCATGCATAAATCCAGGACGTCCCTTTTTTCTTTGGTTAATTAAAAACTGCTTATCTTCATCTATTTTCATCAACTCCAATGCATTTGCATGAGAAATGTCAAAAAGATCGTCCAATTTTTCAACGAAATTTTTTTCTTTACCTCCCGCACTGGCCCTTTTAGCCGATTTTTGTAAGTTCCTCCACTCTGCATAAAGTTTATCTAGTTGTTTAACACAATGAAAATCCTGACGTGTCGGAATGCGAGCTTTATCCCAAAAAACTGACACCTCTTTTATTGTTAATTTAGCACTTTCATGTACACTTAGCTTCACTTCACGAATGTTATAAACGAGCACTTGTAATACTTGTCTATTAGACGGCAATTTATTGCCAATGATTTGTGACGAATAGTGTCCAACTAAGTAAATGAAAGTATCCTTTCGTAAGGATCTAACATCAGCCATCGTTAAATATTTTTTCAAAAAGGAACGTATGCTAGAATTTATAATGTCACAACTGTAAAACACAATTGCAAACTGACATAAAAACCTACCGTAGGTGCATTATATTTCCAAACTTCCAAAACAAATAATTTCTAGGAAATAATTACACCAATAAAACATTATGAGAAAAGAGGTAGATATTTGTATTTTAAGTAAAATTTAAGTGTATTACCGTAATAAAATCTTATCTACAAATTTCTACCTGAATGCGGCACGGGTTACCGTTCACCGAATTATCTGAAACTTTGACATAAATTATTCCTAGTATAATAGTATAATTTCGTGGGGTGAGACTTAAAAAATACGCAAAAAAAATTCACCCCCTATAGAGATGGGCCACCCTAGTATATATTTATATTTATATGATACGTGCCATCTAAGTCTTTGACTAAAATAGGATTTTATCCAAATGTTATATATTAGTCTCGTGTGTTTTTTTATTTATATTTAATAAATTATTATATTATTATTAAATACCCTCCATAAAATTAAATTTGTTCTTGCCAATGTCTTTAAGGTTCAAACGCAAGTTTATCATTACTACCCTAGTTTCCATCATCGACCACGACCAACGTATTTTGGTTATAATAAACAGCTAATTATTCGGCCTATATTTTTGTTAATTTTCCTGAACACGCTTCATATTACAATAAAACGCGCTATAATGGCTGCATATTTTGTAGAAAAGAAGTTAACCGTAATAGCGTGCAGCTGGAATAAAATATTTTAAATGCGATTTTATAGCTTGACATGACACTATCACAATCATAAAAAGTTTTACGACTATGAAATAAATTAATGTTAAAAGTGAAATAAAAGTAGTTTCAAATTGAAATTAAAGGTGACTATTACATGTTACATATTCACTAAATGGACTATAATGTTGCCACCGTAAATTTTATTAACAGATTTTTATTCATAAATTGTCTTAATGCACTAAATAATCTAATTTATAATGTAGGTTTGTGGTACGTAGATAAAAATGCTCAAAGGATATGATTTTACAGAGTGAGAGGGAAATATGCGTTTATTTTCGGTTTATTATAAATATTTAAAACACCAAACATGTATAATCTTTAAAACTGTTTTAAATAATTGCTATTATTCTATCGACTACAATTATATACATTTTTTATTGTAAATTTCTGTTGTACTTGAATGTCGTAGTGTGTCAATGAAAATAGTTCCTAATTTCGTTATTAGAGTATGGCATTTAACTATATACAAAATTTATAATAAAAACTGTATTTGGTTGTATTTCTTAGAGCAATGGGACGTATCTGAAACTGTTTTAAAGATTATACCATTTATTATTTTTTAAATGTTTATAATAAGACGAAAATAAACGAATATTTCCCTCTCGCTCTGCAAAATTCTGCCCTTAAGGGAAAAGATTTCAAAATAATGCATTATTATTTTGCGCCTGCAAATACATACGGATTTCCTGAATAACGGAAATATAGAATAAATTGAAGAACAATTTAGTTTCAATACTGGAAACTTATTGTACCAATCCTCAAACATAGAATCAATACCAGAAGTGGCCTTATGTCAAAGTACCTTTTTATAGCAACTTTAAATCGATTAATTTTATTTTCAAAATTTCGTAAATAATTCATTCTGTCGCTCCATAAATTATATCGTAAAAAAACATTTATTCTATTTTTAAAAGCATTCCAAAATCACATAATTTCGTATCCTTTCGTGAAAAAGGACTCAAACAGTTTGATCCACCGTCCGACTAAAACTTACACTGCATATATAGGTACTCTCGTGCACATTTTTTGATTGGTCACTTTTAAAATTTTAGCCACACCTCTAGTATAAATATAAACTAACTTACAGCCGCGAACATTCCACACTCTCCAAAACCTCCAGAGCTTTCGATTTTTTAAAACTTCGAGAAAAAATTTATTATATAAATCGGGACTCTGCGATGCGAAGTCAGTCTATATCATCCGGTTGACATTCGAAACAACTAAAAACGCAAAACGATCAAGGCAAATCCTTACTCAATGTGCTAATCTTCTTATCAGTGTTACTTAATCATTCCTATTAATTACGTTTATTTTTAAATCAAGTATTGGGGAACGTGAGTAGTGAATACAAACTTTATTTTATTTCTTCAAAACTTAATTTCGTACCATTTCTAGATTAACTCATACACAGGATGTTTGATTTTTACGGGACAAAAAGTGGGTGATAATGCATGAATCTCTATCCACCGTTAATAGGTTCGTGTTCACTGGTCTACTCTTTCGGTTCCCGTGTCCACTGCAATGAACATGCATTTCTATACATACTAAATGGAATGGTAATAAATATTATTAAAGTTCTGCATCTTATAATCCTACTCTTTAAAAGCAGTCACGTGCGTGCTGGATAATTTTGAATAACATAAGCGTACAGAAAAAAGAGTCTTGTACTATCGGCCTGACCATCGTACCCTTATGTATTTTGATAGACTGAATCCGAAGATGACACTAGATTTAATCCAGCTTTCACAACAAGCTAACCGTTCGTACTCCTACCGTTCGTTTTATTTCGAATACTTGTATTCTGGATAAGGAGGTCAGGTGTAACACTACAAAGCCAGTAGAATCATTACCTTTCTGGCTAGTAGTCACTTTCTAACCGAAAAATCTTCCAGAAAAGTCTACTTCTCCATCTTCGATGAAAAAATAATTTCTCCTACCTAGAGACACATTATTGCCCTAGTGTGAGAAAGATTTACTTTACCCCAACTAATGAAGGATGAAATATGTTCTTTATATCGATCGGCTATATTTTATTTTGATTCATGACCATGACTATTCTGAATATTCACAACGAAAAAAAATTGTGTGTGGAAATAATTGTTTATAGAACTTTAATAATATAATATTTGAAATACTCTACCTCAAAAACCCATAAAACGATACCCTACATCGGTAGTGGGAGTGGTGAGAGGGAGTAGTGGGGGGTGGATGAAGTAAATAAATATTTTGAGGTTTTTGGTTCTTGTACAGGGTGATTCACCGTAAATGTCCCCCCCCCCCCCCCCCTCTAACCTGGTTATTTCTGGACCGATCCGAGAATTTCGAAAACCAGATTTAATCATTTTCTAGCAAGTTTTTATACGTCATATTGAGAAAATAATGATGTTTAAATCTAACCATATACAGGGTGTTACTTGATTTTTTTAAATGGAACACTGTATCTAACTCGAGAATCGCAATCCCCGTTTTTCTCTGATTTCAAAAATATAAAATTTCACATGGCTATCTTCTATAGTTTTTCTAATATTTACAAGAACGTCGATAATTTGTAAATTATAAACCGAACAGAAAATTTTAAGCAGGCACTGAAAACGATGAAGCATTTTCCAATCATTTTAATTGCCCCTACTTTTCCGACCAGCTCTCCGATATCCATGGAGCTCAGCACCGCAGATAAATGGCCGAGTCTGGAGTGGAATGCCTGAAAGACACTTTTTGTAATTATTGATGCATAATAAGTTTAATTTCATTTGATGAATCAACAAAAAATAAAACTATTTTGAACAAAAAACAAGAAATTTATTGAAGGAAGGCAACGGAAAAATTACAATAACTGTTCTATGTCTCTCTACCGTCTTTATTTACACACCAGTTCATTCTTTTATTCAAATTTCTGGACACATTTTCCAAAATATTGCTCGTATTGATGAGATGATTTCTTCCTTCAATTCATCGATATTATCGTAAATATTAGAAAAACTATAGAATATAGCCATGTGAAATATTATATTATTGAAATCAGAGAAAAATAAGGATTTCGATTCTCAAGTTAGATAGAGAGTGTTCCATTTAAAAAAATCAAGTAATATCCTCTATATGGTTAGATTTAAACATCATTATTTTCTCAATATGACGTATGAAAACTTGCTAGAAAATGATTTAATCTGGTTTTGATCTGAAATTCTCGAATCGGTCCAGAAATAACCATGTTAAAGGAGGGGACATTTATGGTGAATCACCCTGTACACAGCACACACACTAAATCACAATCTTTTCTCATCCCCTTTAATAATGGGGTGGGGGTGGTAATGGGGGTGACTAGTGCCAAAAATGTTTTTCTTCTCTTGTATATTCTAAATACTAATTTTATGTACTCTTACCTGCTTCATTTACCTATTTACCCCATTTACTCCAATTTACCCCCCTTCGACGGAACAAGATGAAAATATAATCTAGTTCCAGATCTCGTTAAAATACATACGTGTACCGAATTTCAAGTCAATATCTTAAACGGTTCCAGAGTAAACGTGCGCACAAAAAAAATTACAGACAGACCGACAGACAGACAGAATTTTTTTTCACTCAAACTTGAAATCTAGACGTTTCATTACATTCTAAGCCTATTTGAACAATAAAAACTTAAATTTTTTTTTTGTCGTTACTATACTTCCACTGAACTTGGAAGTAAAAAATGACAAAAGAAAAAACTATGATAATCGATATACCACATTTAACTGAAATGTAACAAAGAATGAGTATCCACAACATAAGAAAAATTCTCCTGAACGTGCCAACACTTTGTTACTGATATATATATATATATGATATTAAGAGAATAATGAAATATGAAAATATAGAAGTGTATCAACGTTGCGCTCATATAGTGGATTGTGTGAGTCGAAAAAAAAACCGAAAAATTCGACTGACGCAAAGAAAGTAGTTCTCCCCTCCCGTTTTCGAGGATGCTCAACACCGTGGCAGAATTTCTCGTTAGGGTGATCCACCCCCGCAAACGGCCAAAAACCATTGCCAAACGGGGTCAAACGCATATTGATAATGTTTCACGGAATCTAACTTATTGATCCCCCGTTTTCGAGCATGCCAATTATGGGGAGGACCCTGGGACGCATGTCTGATACACGCCCATCCCCTCAACGGCCAATAATCACCATACAGAGGGGTTAGAGAGCGCTCTCATCATACCACTGCACAAAAAAGTTTCCCTCCCATTTTCGAGCATGCCGAACACAGAGAGGACAACGAATCGAGTGCTTGACGCCCGTCCACCCCCTCAATGGCAAAAAATACCCCTTCAACAAAAATATTTTATATAATATATTATAATTAAATAAATCAGATGTTTCAATTATTATATAAACCTATTTTTCCCAAAAATATGTACAAAAAATGTACATTCATCTTTTTTCAGCTCAACAGTAAATGACTACTTTGTTGACGATATCGAAGTGATATCTTAATGTTTTTTCCTGTGTAGCATCCTCAAAAACGGGGGGGGGGGGGGGCGAGCTTTGCCCGGGGGTATGATTTGGAGGGTTGTTTTTGGCCATTTTTCGGCCGTTTGCGGGGGTAGGTCACCCCAACGAGAAATTCTGCCACCACCACACCACGGTGTTCAGCATCCTCGAAAATGGGGGATCACCAGGTGAGAGTCCCTCAAACAATTATAATAAGCGTTAACCCCCGTTTGTGGCTGGTTTTTGGCCGTTTGTGGAGATGGGTCACCCCCACGAGATATTCTGCCACAACTACGGTATTCAGCATCCTCAAACACGGGGGGAAGAAAGTAATCTGGTTGCATCAGGCAATAGGCGGGTTCTCGTCTGACTCACACAATCTACTAATAGTTAAAACATGAGAATGAAATCGTTGATTTCTCGTTATTCTCTCCATGTTTTAAATATGAGCGCGCAACGCTGATATACTTTTATATTTACATATTTTATTAATCTCATAATAACACATAACATATATCTGTATCAAAGTGTTGGCACGATTGATTGATTTTTATGGGAATTTTTCTTATATTGTGAACACTCATTCTTTAAGTTTTATTCCCAAATGAAAAGTATTTTAGGTTTTAGTAAGAGGTTATAGGTCAAACAACATTTTGCAGATGTAACTTTTATAAAAAATATTTACGATGGCTTCCCGAGGAATCACATTCAAGTGCAAAATAATTAATTACATCCTTACGAAAATATTAATGAGATCCGTCACCCAATTTGCATATTTATTATTTATTTCCTTGCAGAATTCCTTTAAAATGTCCTACATGATGGTTGCTGACAGTGATATTAATTTTCTGCAAAGGTATACTGCAACCGAGCTATAAAAACTATGCAGTCAGTATATCCGGTAGCAATTTAATAACTGGAAGATACTGATCCGAGCAGTAACGTATCTCGCTATTTTAAAAGGGGCTCATTTGTATTTCTGCGATTGGCTGATATAAATAGTCAACTACATTAATTTTACCGCTGAGCAATAAATAAACAAGTTAGTTGCGTGGAATATCCACTGAGAATAACAACGTTTTGTATTCAACTTCCTTTATTGTTTTTCATTGTATGCCATTATTCATAAATATTCGACGTAGTCAAAAATTTATACTAAATATAAAGAGTCGCGTGCGCGTGACGTCACAGGTCTCAGACCTTAGGAAAAACAAACTGAAATAACTGCCAAATGACTCAAATGGCAACTAATTGAACTTTTCGTAATATTATTGATTTTATCTATATTACACATACAAAATTACAAGTTTTTAGTTTATTATTATTTGTGGAAGTGTGACAATCCCAAACAATGCCAGTTTTTATAAAATAATCTCAATTTACAACCAGAAGAAGTTAAAGGTTAAAAGACTGCAACTGATTTCAAACAATTAAAAGGAATGATTTTGCAAGAGTCTTCCAAGGATTTTGTTAGTAGAACGTTGTTGCATATTAATGTAAAAATTTGATTTTTAACGTGGGTTTATGTTGTAGGAAAAATAGCCGTATTATAAGACCATAACGATACCAGTTGGGCATCCTCTCTTAATAAGGGATATAATTTAAAACCCATATATAAAACTGAAAGTGCTTATGATAATAATAACTGGTGCTCAAACAAGCAATAAATAATTCATGGTAAAGAAAATTAACATTTTATATTGGTTTGTCAATATTTTTAATAATTATTTCTTGTTTAAATTTTAGTTGAGCGAAGGTGTGGAGCTGTACCGAGGGACAGAAAAGTGCAATGGCAGAAATCGTTTTAAATAAGGTACTCTCCAAGAGGAAAAGTTGCACGTTTCATAAAGTTATTTGATGAAGTACATAAATTAAGAAAGGAAATTTCAAAGTACTTACCGCTGTCAACAAGTGATGCAACGCGCCCTTGTTAAGTATATCGTGTAGTGTTTAAAAAGTCAATGTTGAATTTTTGAACATTAGAAAAGTACAACATTAAAACTTTGAAGAGATCTAAGATCAGTGAACACTTAAACAAAGTCTGAATGGGCTATGAAAGTATTGAATTGTAGCTATAAAAGCCCTTTGAGTTATATATGAGGGGTCTAGTTTCAAAGTGTGCAATCTCCATGTTTGCTAAATTTTCAGGAAACCGAAAAAACGAATAACTTAATTCAAAAACGTTTTTTCTCCTACTGATTTTTTAAACCCATTTATATATGTTAGATCACTGTTTGCGTGATTGACTTTTTAAAAACTTTTTATTTTGTTACATGAGGAATCAACGTTGATTCCTGAATAAAAGATACAATTTATGTATGATACATTTAATATGAAGTGAGTATGATAAATGCTGGTACAAATGCTCGTTAGTCTTATTTATAAGTTTTCAAATGATGTGTCAGCCAAAGTTGAACAAAGAAAATGCAAGCTAGCTAATCAGCATAATATTGTGAGAAGTTAAAATGAAATTTAATATCTAGATAAGCAATTCAAAGGAAGCTGTTATCTAATACTGTAATATGATACTATCTGTAATGTCGCTTTATATCTTGATGATATAGCGTATAATTTTATATAACAACTTCCCCCTTAATAAAAAAGTTGATGTTACGCAGCAACTTTTGAAAATTGTTAGAAACGTTAAATGAATATAATGCAAAATAAATTGAAACAATGTTGAATGAAAAGTTAAAATTGGTAGATGATAACAGTAATAAGCGAGTAGTAGATTACATAAATGTAATAAGAATAAAATACAGTGGTCTAAATTAATAGACAAGGGTAAAACTCCACATATGAAAGTCTATGTTAACTCGATGTCCTCTTCTTCTTGAGGTTTAATACCGGGTCGCTTTCTTGGAGAGATCAGTCTAGGAAATTTGGTAAAAACTCAGCTTCGCTCTGAAGGAGGTGAAGGAGGGTTGTCCGTTGAGGGTTGGATTCGTAATGCTCCACATCTTCTTCTTCTGCATTTACAGGTTATGTAAAGTAGAACTAATAGAATGATGAGAGTGATTATGAAATATGTGAACCAAGATATGTGTTTGGTCACAAAAAGTTCGTTTATGAGGTCATCCAGGTCTTTGGAATATTGGTCCAATTTGTTTTTAGCAATATCTAGGTCTTCTACGTCGAGATTGTTTAATTTGAGAGGTTTTAATTTTGGAATTTTGATTTTGTCGGGCATGTGATTACAGCATTCAAAAGGAATTTGGATAGGATGTGAATTGTCCTTAATTTCGGAAAAGTCTTTAGCACTGGCTTGTATTCGGGTGATGCCTGCGTAGGCGTAACATCCTGGTTGTAGTTTGATGATGGAATTTTTGTTGATTAGCTCTGCTGTGGATTCTCCCTTTGGACAGTTGATGGTAATGTGAAGTGGTTCGGAATTAATTATTAGCCATGAGTTGTCTTCAAGTTCTTGGACATTGTACCCTTGGCTGATGATGAAGGAGGTCTGGCAGTTTTCTGGGAGTCTAGCTAGTGGTTTGAGGATTCTGGCTTCGCATATGGCATTTTGATCGATGGGATAAGCGTATAGGTTTGAGCATAGTTTGGTTCCAAAATAAAGAGGTTTGCATTCTTTCAAATTTTGTATAGGTATGTACATTAAAGAATCATCGTCTCTCGCGATAAACTTTTGTGAAATAGATAAAATGTGATGTAGACCAGTTCTGTTATCAAGTATCGGGATAGGATACAGGCGATAGGTGTTATAATTTTGGGGTTCAACAAGTGGTATTGTTAAAACAAATACTAAGTTAGAATCCATTTGAAAGGCTTGTAATTCAATAATATCCAAATACTTAGCAACTGCCGATAATTTAATGGGGAGAGGCAAATTGTTCCTTCGTAAGCTCTGTGAAACTTCTTGTAGTGCTGTCACTAAGTGATTAGGGGTTATGATTGACGTGTGAATGATTCCTAGTCTGGCAAATGTTATTGAATTTAGAATGTCGTTTAAATTATCTTCGATATACAAATAGCTCGCCATTAGTTGTTCGGAAATGTAGAAGAATTTTAGTTTTATATGAGCAGCCTCAATAGCTTGAGTCATGGTTTGAATTGTGCGTTCGATTTCATCGAGATCTTTGTTAAACGTTTCCTCGTCAATTTGTAATTTTTGTATAGTCGAGTTGAAGTTTTTAATAACAGAAGTCGTAACTGAAATTTGATTTTTGATTAAGTTTTCCAGTTGATGTTCGTCGTTATTTAGTTTATTTATACAATTAGTATAGTACTGGCCATCTTCAGCATCTAGGTTTCCAGTTATGGATTTGAATATTGTACCGATACCGTTAAGTATTCCTCGTTTATATCTTTTTGTGTCTGAAAAGATTTCGTCAAATTTCGTTTTTATAGAGTTGGATATTTGTGTTAAAAGGTTAAAGTCTGTTTTAATTTCACTCGTAAAAATAATTGACTTGTGATCACCATTATTGAGAGTGTACAAGATTCTGTCTAAGATATTTTGATGTTTGTCAAAAGCTATTTTGAGGGATGAAATGTTTTTATGCACTAGCAGAGTCCATTTGTCATTTGTCACCACGATGTCCGTGTCTTGGTGGTAGTATACACCAACAGTATTATTGATCGGGGTAATTTTGTATTGACAGAGTGCTGATCCGAACAGCAGGAGAAACCTGAAAATAAATTTAATTTTCAGTATATGGTTTCATTCTATCAAAATTTACTTTAGTTTCTTGTTTCGTTTCGAGATTTAATAAGGTAGCAGAATTTTGGAAAATTTCTTTTATTTTAAAGGGATCGTTAAATTTGTTTTGCAATTTGTTTTTGATTTGTGATTCTTTTACGTAAACTAAGTCACCTATTTTGTATTCGGGTCGTTTTTGGGGAACATTTCTATCAAAGCGAACTTCCGCTTTCTCCTTTTGAGCTTGCGTTCAACTACGGGCTATTTTATAGTAGTGGGATATTCTGTTGTTTAAATCCCTAACGTATTTGGTTATTAACTCTTTTTGGTTATACAAAGTTTCAGGTGGTCTGTTGGACGTATGTCCAAATACAAGTTCGTATGGGGTGAAACCGTGTGTTTTACTTACTGAATTGTTATAGCATATTACTGCATATGGTAAGATTGTGAAAGGATGTTCGTTCGGATTTTCAGTTTTATGAATTCTTATCATTTCAGCTAGAGTAGCATGAAATCTTTCTATGGATCCGTTCGATTGGGGATATCCTACGCTTGAATAAGTCAATTTTATGTCGTAGAGGGTGCAGAGATCTTTGAGCAAGCGGTTGTCAAATTCGCCACCGTAATCACAATGGATTCTTAGCGAGGTACCGTAATGTTGAAAGTATAACAACAATTTGTCCGGGACTGCATAGGCTTGTGTGAATTTAGTTAACTCATCGCGAATAGTTAACGCGTAATTTCGAGTTGGGAATTCAAACAAATCGATATTAATTTTTTCGAATGGTGTTCTTGGGGTTTCTGTGACTACTAGAGGGTTATTAAGGTTTTTTCGGCATACTTTAGTCTTTTGGCAAGTTTCGCAATTTTTTATAAAATTTTCAACGTCTTTAGTTAGACCTTGCCAAGTGTATTTTTCTCTAATTCTTCGAATTGTTCCATTTATTCCGCGGTGTAAATTATTTTTACCAAAATGATTTTGCTCCAATATAATTGGAATTTCATCTTCGTCGGCAGTTCTGACGATATCTTGACAAATTACTACTTTTAAGTATTTTTCCGCAAAAATGAATGATAGGATTTCAAGTATGGGGAGGTCTAAATTATTTTCGACAAAGTATGTCTTAGAGAGATCTAGAACATCTTGATTTTTAAATAGTACCAAAAATAAATGCTCGATTACAGATTCAATATCGAAGGGTAGGGGGATGATAAAATATCTCCTATGTCTGACCGTTTTGCTTGATACAATATTGATTTTATCGTTATGAAATTCGGGGTTTTCTTCAAATATGTCCTCGATAATTTTGTGATGTAGGTCTTGTAAGTTATTTTGTTGGAAGAAGGTTATAATATCTTTATGGTCTCGGTATAAGAGTTGTTTGTTTGAGGCTTTGATTTTTGAATAGTCTATTAAAGATGTTGTTTTATATAGGTTGTTGAAAGTTTCAAATTCTCGAGAAATTTGTTCGACAGTGATTTCACCGTTATTGTCAGGGTTTTCGTCATCGTCTGACTCTTCGTCATTCGCGGCTAGAACCTTTGAATAGAATTTGGAACATTCGGAAAAATGATTAATTTTGATTCTGGAAAGTGCGTCCGCGTTCTTATTGATTTTGCCGGGTTTATAAATTATTTCGTAATCGTACTCTTCTAATTTGAGTCGCCAACGGGCAAGTCTACTTCCTGGATCTTTTATAGAGAATAGCCAGGTGAGTGGTCTGTGGTCGGTTACAAGCTTGAACTTTCTACCGTACAGATATGGTCTAAAGTGCTTTACACTCCATACTATCGATAAAAGCTCGCGTTCAATCGTTGAATATTTAGTTCCTGCACTGCACAAGGTTCTAGAAGCATAGGCAATGGGTAAATCTTTGCCAATAGGCCCCTGGCTCAGCACCGAGCCGACGGCAAATGCACTCGCATCAGTGGTTAGAACGAAAGGTTCATCAAAGTTGGGGTAGATTAATATCGGAGTTGTCGTTAATGTTTGTTTCAAATTTTGAAAAGAATTTATACAATCATTGTTGAAGAGAAATGGTACGTCTTTTTGTAGTAGTTTTGTTAAGGGCTTGGTTATCTTGGAGAAATTAGGAATAAAGCGCCTATAATATCCGGCTAAGCCTAGAAATGATTTAATTTCTTTTGGATTTTTCGGTTGAGGAAAATTTAAAATAGCGTCAATTTTCGAAGGGTTTGGTTTTACGCCGTCTTTTGTAATTAGGTGTCCTAAATAAGCGACTTCCTTGCGGGGAAACTCGCATTTGTCTGGTTGAATTTTGAGGTTGGCTTTTTGAAGGCGTTTAAAGACTTCAGTTAGACGGGAAATGTGTTCGTGAATTGTAGGAGTGTAAATAATAATATCGTCCATGTAGACGAGACATCGTTCATTTTGAATACCTAACAGGATGTTATCCATAACTCTTTGAAAAGTTGATGGAGCGTTTTTGAGTCCAAATGGCATTCGCACGAATTTATAATGACCGTTCTCAACTGTGAAAGCAGTCTTTTGAATACCTGCGGGATTAATTTCGATTTGGTGAAAACCAGAAGCCAAGTCTAAGGTTGTGAAATATTGGCATTTGCCAAGTTGGTCTAAAAGATCGGAAATGTTGGGCAGAGGATATTTGTCGCCGATTGTAACCTCGTTGAGTTTGCGGTAGTCGACTACAACGCGCCATTTCTGTTTACCAGAAGCGTCTAGTTTTTTGGGAACTACCCAGACAGGAGAGGACCAAGATGAGATTGAGGGCTGAATAATACCTTGACTTAACATTTTCGATACTTGGGACTTAACTTCTTCTTTATGGACCTGAGGATAGCGAAACGATTTCGTAAATATCGGTCGGGAATTGTCGGTGTCAATAGGGTGTTTGATTTCGTTGGTAAAGGTCAAATTGTCTCCTTCTAAATAGAATATATCTTGAAAGTCTAAACAAAGCTGCGTTACTATTTCGGCCTCTTCTTCGTTTAGATGATCCAAGTGCAATTCGTTCCTGATTTCAAAGGATCTGTCTGTCTGTAAGTGTTGGTCAGAATTTTGAGTATTTAAATTAAAAATTGATTTGAATTTTTGTACTGGTTCCAGGTTAAGATTTGAGAAGTTTATGGTTTTTGGGATGGCGTTTGCGTTTATTATTGAGGTTAAAAATTCTCCATTGTGATCGATTTTGACAATGGCATTTGGTAAGCGTACTTTCTCGTTTTCCTGGGCTAACAGTATAGCCTCGGTATTTCGCAGGCTACATTTTAGTTTACAGATTTTTTCCATGCGAGGTTCGATAGAAATTAAATTTTTGATGTTGCCTAAATTTAGATTTTGGTTTTTGATGTTAGAGTTACTAGTTGGTTGTACAGGTAAATTTACTGTAGTTTCTTCCGTGACTTTAAATAGTGGTACGGTTTTAAAATTTGTGACTAGTTGTTTGTTTTTAAAGTCTACTTGGCATTCGTAATGTTCTAAAAAGTCTGCGCCTAATAATCCATCAAAATCTATATCTAGATTATAGATATAAACTTTGTGTGACTCATCTGAAAAGGGGATGAGAACAGATTCGTTGATATAAATTTTTTGATCGGTAATACCCTGTATAATTACATTTTCAGGAGATCTACGTCTATAATTTTCAGCTGTATTAGGTTTAAAAATTGATATGCCTGCACCTGTGTCAATTAAGATTTTAAATTTACCAGTTGCGTCTTTCATATAATAGAGATTTTTTGAGTTTATGGTTAGTAAGGTATGCGGGGGTGTATTTAAAAGAACTTCTGTTCTGGGAAGTTCAGGGACGGGTCGAAACTGTCGTTGAGATTCATAGTTTGTATTTGAGTTTCTAGTTCCGTAATTGGTTCGAATTGGTCTGTTTGTTGTGTTGGAGTATCCGTGGGGTACTCCGGATCTAATCGAAAATCCTGAGGATTAGCAGTATAATCCTCGTATTGTTCGTATTGAGAATTAGCTGTATATTTCTCTTGGAAATTTTGGTTAGTTTCAAAGTTATAATTTTCGTAAGTATCCTCTGCAGTTTGGTAATCAGAAGAATAGTCACTGTATTGATTAAAATCGCATTGGTTTTCATAAGGTTCGTAATTTAGATGATGCGTTTTTTGTTGATTAAAACGGTTGAAGTTTGGGTTTGGTTGAATAGCAGAGGGTCTTTGCTGATTGAAATTCGGGTTCGGTCTTATGGCTGAGGGCCTGTTTTGTTGTGGTTGACTAGATTGATTAGGTTGAGGGAATGTCTTCTGATTAAATTGATTGGTTTGAGAAAAATTTTGAAAATTTGGGTTTCCTTGATAATTTGGTCTCTGGAAGTTTGATGTCGATGGCATAGACTGTTGCTGTTGCCTTGTACGACATTCGTTTATGAGGTGTCCATTTCTTTTACAAAATGAGCAGAATTTCTGTTGAAAATTAGAGGTTGGTCGTTTGGGTTGTAAATTGGGATTTTTGACCGGACTATTTTTCGGAAATTTTTATTGTTCAAAATAGGAGAGTTGCAGTTCTCTCCGAATTCTGCTAACAGCTTTTAGTATGGTTGGAGGGTTACTGGCACGTATGATGCGGCCTAAGTTTGGTTCTAAGCCCGTTAACAAATTATTAAGCGTCATGGTTTCTATAAGATCTGATTGTGCAGTTCTTTGCGTTCCCGTGAGATTTTGTTTTTGCACTGCGGCGTGCATCTTCGCGTTGTGCGTTTGTAGACGCGATACAAATGTTAATGCGGATTCGCCTGGCAATTGGTGAATGCGCTGCAGGTCCTGAATCAGGGCCGTTAGATCTCTGGAGTCCCCAAAATGAGTTTCCAAGAGTGCTTTGATTTGTGGCCAGGTGCCAGGGTTGCCTGAATTAATTAATTCGGCAGCTTTGCCTTTTAACTTATTTTTGATGTGGATTGTTAATAAAATTTTCTGGTCATGGATTGCCATACTTTGTGCACACTGACATGAGTTTAAAAATATTTGTAAATTAATGGCGTTGCCATCAAATTCCGGTATCAATGAAAATACTTCAGAGAGCTTGTAAGGCTCAATTTGCTCTGGTTGTTGTTGTTGTAGTTGTTGTTGTAGTTGTTGTTGTAGTTGTTGTTGTAGTTGCTGCTGTTGTTGTTGTTGTTGTTGTTGTTGTTCGGCTGGTGCCGGTACTATTGGTTGAGCTGTCTCTGGTTGAGCTCTGTCTGGCATTTTGCTTTTTATTTAGAGATTATTTGGATTGCAAAAAGAAATTGGTTGCGTATCAGCAGTATGATACGAACTTAAATTAAATTAGCTTGTTACGTTGCGTGCGTAAATGGATTGTATATTAGCTGTATAATACACAATGTTTCGTAAATACGAAAATAAATAAACTTAAAATTAATTTAACTTGTTTCGTTGCATTTGTAAAGGAATGGATTTCACTTTGACAATAGAACTGTTCACTTAAATAGGTTATGAATAAAGTAAGCGAGATGATTCTTAAAATGACTTACGTGAATATTTTCTTCATCTGGTTAGTAGGTTCTTCTAATTAAAGGATTGGGATCCACCACCACGGCTAAGAAGTTCTCCTTGTTCTAATGGTTCTTTTCCAATTGTTAGGCACCTTTTGCAGATGGAATCCTTGTTCCGCTGGATACGTTTACCACTAGTTAGGCTCCCGAACACGCGATGTTAGTTAGATCCGTACGACTGCGCCATTTGTTAGATCACTGTTTGCGTGATTGACTTTTTAAAAACTTTTTATTTTGTTACATGAGGAATCAACGTTGATTCCTGAATAAAAGATACAATTTATGTATGATACATTTAATATGAAGTGAGTATGATAACTGCTGGTACAAATGCTCGTTAGTCTTATTTATAAGTTTTCAAATGATGTGTCAGCCAAAGTTGAACAAAGGAAATGCAAGCTAGCTAATCAGCATAATATTGTGAGAAGTTAAAATGAAATTTAATATCTAGATAAGCAATTCAAAGGAAGCTGTTATCTAATACTGTAATATGATACTATCTGTAATGTCGCTTTATATCTTGATGATATAGCGTATAATTTTATATAACATATATGTATGCAAAGATGATTTACATTTAAGATGATTTATTGAGTTATTCGAATTCAGCGCTGAAAATTGCATATGAAGCGACATCTATCTCATTTTTCATGAAGATTGTACACTTTGAAACTAGACCCCTCATATAAACTATAAATGTTACTTATTGCTTAGATAGATATTATAAAGTATATAGCTATGTTATGTTATGTCACAATCATTTATTTTTTTTTGATGCAATATAATAATCTGTATATCTTTTATAACTTTTTTGTCGATTCTTCTTAGTACTAATGGGCCTTGGTTAATAAATAATTTATTTAGTAAAGATATTTTATTTTACTTTCAGTTATATGCATGTACCTTTGTACAACTTTTAAGTAAATGATTATTATATTATAATAAAAAGGAAGTATTTAATAAAATAATAATAAACAAATGACTTGCATAAAATTATAAGACATATTACATAATAAAGAAATTCTTACAGAAATCACAGTGAATTGCATAGTCCAGTCTATAGATACATTATAGACGAGGGGTTAACCGCTGGAAGAAATTATGTACGTCATTACATAGACCGTTCAAATAGTTTATAGCACCTCAATTTTCATTGCTTAATTTATATGGGGTCTTTTTCATAAAATTTACAGCGGTTAATTCCTCGAACATAGCCATGTTTAGTGCTAAAAATTTAAAAGGAAATACCCCTTGTCACTAAGTAGTGAACATGTTTTATCTAGACTAGCAACATATTCATAGTAAGTACTAAGGAACCATCTGAATCTGCATAGCCCAAGGAGTCAATGGCTTTTGTTCATGATGCAACGAGTTCATAACCTCAAAGATAAATTTGTATGTTAGCAATTATTTATAAAGCAACATTTAAATAGGCAAGTGCCTATATATGAAAAGAATGGTTGATCACTGATAACAATTCTTACCTTTGCAACAAGTTTTTATTCTGTAAATTTCTTGCAGAATAAGTACTTCTTTCATCTAACTACAAACAGCTTCAAGACTTTTGAATGCCTTGCACTCATCCTTCTGTCCATACATTTCTCTCAAAAACCAAGTAATTCGCAGTATTCCTTTGTGTAATATTTGGAAGTACATCAATGTTTACATTAAAGCATTTTCTGCTCAAAATATAAGGATTTAATTCGATGGCAGCAGTATACCTACTCTACATCATGAGACAATTCTGCAAAATACGAACTAACCGTCATCCTGACGAACAAAATTCAGTATTGAGAATAGTTGCAGATGTTAAATAATCCTACATTAAGCTTTTAAATAGCACAAACACAGCAAAATTCACTTTAAAGAAAAACATTAAATTGGGAATGATTCAATGACGGTTGTTTGTTTTCCTAACGTCTCAAAATCTGTCGTCAGCGACTCATTGGCAGTAAAATGAATAAATATACCTAAAGTGAGTACAGACATGACGACTTTAATTCCTGTCCTTTGTCCCGTGTATTTTTTATTTTAAATAATCCTCTTTTAATAGTCTTTTGGTTTCCAAAAGATAATATTTTGGTAAATTATACAGGATGTCTCAAAAGTAGACGATGAAAATAACTACATATGTGTTTATCGAATTGTTGATGATTCATTATTTCAATTTTTGTATTACACGCCCCGTTCGGTTGTGCCCTATTATATTTCACTACACAGTCTCCTCCAAATAGAACACTCTGCAGCAGCTTCTTTGCGTCTTACGTGTATTACAAACTTTAAACAATGTTATGCTTGCTCTCATATCGGCCCACGCTGTGTTGAATACTCAGAACACTTCTTTGTGCGATAAACTTAATCCGCAACTAGAACTTCTTCCCATACGAATGAGCTGAGTAGTAGGCTTGTTTCGGGATGATCATAAAAAAATACAGTCGTGTATATCTAGGTAAAGACGTAATGAAAAATGGAGAGAACTATAGTAGGGCGTTGGTAACCTTTATCAGTTTGTCATGACAAGATTTTCTCAAATGACAAGTTGTCCCCGGTGTTATCTTATAGTATGTTGAAGTGCTATAATATTGCACCAGAAATGAGCTACATATTTTAACCTCAACTATACATGTTCCTTCACATGTGCGCATTATTTTGTTAAATACTACGCACTACAAGTGATATTCCTTAAGCCCAATATGTAGATTTATCTATAAATATTAGTATGATGAAAATTTTCTATTGAAACAGTAAAGATTGTTCTTGCCATGAAATATATAAGATAGAAAAATTTATAACACACTTATCGTAATAACACATTTAAGAAAAATAGTATACACCTCGGTATACACCGTAGGGTGTATTGTAACGAAGTGGTTTTTTTTGTATACACTAAAGTACATTCAAATACTACTAGCCTTTGTTACGTGGTCCGCTTAAATTTAAAATTTAATTCATTATTCACACATATTCGTTTTAACGACCTCCACCGTACTATAACAAGAAATTCAAATGTGCTAAGAACCGCGAATGTAGATCTCTATAAATTAGTAACTGTAAATCCTCCAAACCAAAAGAAGGTGTAGACACTATTTGGCGATAATTTTAAAAACAACTACTAGTGGCGCTAATTGTTCAATCCGAAAGAGTATTTTGAAAACTAGAGTCCATTCCGAGCCGTCCGTAGGTAAGCAAGCATTTTTAAATCATATCATTCAAGCCGCAAACAGACATTGAGTTATCAGAGCCGTTTTTTATATTAACAAGATAAGACAAATGTACCGCATTTTTACCGTATAAAATGATAATTTAAACTCATTATATTTAAAGAATTAAAATATGATTTCCGATTTCCGAATTGTTAATGCATTTGCCACCGAAAATATAGTTTACTAAAATAGTTACACTTGAGCAAGAGTATTATATTCTTCAGATTTATCCAAAAGACTATGTTCAAGTAATTTTCTTCAGGCCCGAACTTTAGAAAGGAAGCATAGAAGATATTTCGAAAGAATACCAGTAAGTTTAATTTTTCTGTTTATTTCATTTTAACTTAAACCGTTTATAAAGTTTTAATGAATTAAAATAAAAACTAGTGGAAGCATTATACTCTTCGCAGATTTACTAAGCTTTTCATATAATTATTACATATTCTACAGGATACTCTACGCATTTTTCTTGTAAATAATGTTAGTTTTTGGAAATTCTAAATTTTGTGATACCAATTTTGTTGTGAAAAAAAAAACAAAACAAAACAAAAAACAAACAACAGCCTGTAAGGGATTCGAACCCAAAACCTTTGGGTTGCGAAGCAAGCAACGCTTTAGCCATTGGGCCATCGCATATTACTCTAAAAATCGAATGTCTGTAATACATATCATTCCAGAATTATATTTTAAGGGATTTATATTTAAGTACAAGTGACAAAAAATTCTTTTTTTTTAACTTAAATGATTAATAACTTTTTTTATTTACTGATTGATTTTCTTCAAAAACAATAGGGTTCGTCCTCTAGGTAACATTAACTTACTTTCCAAATTTCAAAACAATCGGACTTTTCTTTCTTAAGTTATCGTGCTTACAAGAAACGTGACGGACGGACAGACGGACATTTTAAAAGTTGTTCAGAATTCGTTCACTAACACAATGATATGAAAATTTTTTGTCTGCGAGCGATATTTACGGATTTAGAAATGTGCCGATCAAATGCAACATACTCTTCGTTTTCGTATTTGCGAAGAGTATAATAAAAAACCGCTGCCCAAGGAATCACTACCTCCACATCCAGATTTTCTATCCAAGTCATTCACAACGAAAAAATTTTGTATGTGGAAATAATTGCTTATGGAATTTTAATAATATTTGAAATCCTCTACCCCAAAAACCTATAAAACGATACCCCACATCGGTAGTCGGGGGTGGTGATAGGGGTGGATGAAGTAAAAAAATATTTTGAGGTTTCTGGTCCTGTTACACACAATAAATCACATTTTTTTTCGTCCCCTTTAATAATGTGGTGGGGGTGGTAATGGGGGTGGCTAATGCCAAAAATTTTTTTGAGACCTTAGGTTCTCTTGTATATACTAAATACCAGTTTGATTTAGCTATTTACCCCAAATTTACCCCCCAACCCTTCCACGGAACAAGATGAACATATAATCTAGTCCAGATCTCGTTAAAGTACATACGTGTACCAAATTTTAAACGGTTCCAGAGTAAACGCGCGCACAGAAAAAGTTACAGACAGACCGACAGACGACAGACCAACAGACAGACAGAAATTTTTTTTCGCTCAAACTTAAAATCTAGGCGTTTCATGACATTCTAAGCCTATTTGAACAGTGAAAAATTTTTAAAAATTTTTTTGTCGTTAGTATACTTCCATTGGATGTGGAAGTATAAATCGTGTTAGTGGGTTGATAAAAACATATTTTAAGTCCATTGTTTTGATTTTGTCGTATTTTACGAAGAAAAGTAAAATCTATAACTTTCAAGAATTTTTGTAAAAGTTTGTTATAGTCGGGGGACTTAGTGCGAAAATCGGAATATTCCAGAAATTAATAATTTTATATTTTTTACACTTGATAACCATTCTGATAAAATACTATCTGACTTTCATGTCCACATAAATGTTTTTTAATTATTCCGAAACAGAATTATCGCATGCATGTTAACTGCTGTAAATAATTGTAAAGCTATTGCCTGGTATTCGAACACTGCCTGCTTTTGCTTCCCGTTTAATTATTTTTCTTTGTTGTTTTTACTGCTTTAATACTGCGCATCCGCCATTTTGTAAACCGCTTGCTTGCCACCGTTGATAATAAATTCATAAAACCGAATTGCCGCTAATTTGTAACTAGTAGTATTTTCCGAAACCAAAGCGTTCCGATTAACATTTCTTTAATGTAGCAAAGTAACTAAAAAATAAACCTTATCTCAGTTTGGTTGTAGTTAGGTCTAATCAGATTTTAATAAAATTTTAATCAGATTTTAATCAAGTCTAGTCATTCTTCTAATTTTGTAAATCGTTAAATGATATATTAAATGACATATTTTAAGTTGCATTTAATTATGATGAACTCCTATGAGAAGATTGAGCATATTTATATTTCTTTTCTGCTGTTGTCAATTTTACCTGTATAATAAATATTGTTATTTTGCCGAATTTGTTGTTTTACTGTTGAATGCGAGTGAAAATCTAATCTGCCGTTTTGACCTCTGGACATTTCCGTTTCTTCACTGAGTATATCCCAGCGCTACTGCAACCGGCTGTGTTAAGAGGCTAGTGTGGGACTTTTGCCCCACGTAAAAATTGTGAAGGTGGCGCCCGAGTGAAACTAAAGTAGAGCTCAACGCCAAAGTGACGCTTCCACTTGTTTATGAGCTAGGCAACTGGAAGAAACCACGTCAGAGTATTTAGACCCCCATTGTCTTTAAAAGGAAAGGAAAAGTCAATTTTTTGAATTTTAATATTTTTCAAATCCGACATTTACATTATTTTTTCATGTCTTTTTTCCTATGTGAAAACATGTGTAATGTGTTTCTAAGGAAATAAAATTGACATTTTCATTCATTTTCAATGTCTTAGGTGTTCGGTCAAATGTTAATTAATTTACCCCAATTTGTTTTAAATACAAATTAGAAACTAGGCGAGTAAATCCATTTTTTTTTACCCAACCTAATACACAACCTTTTCTAAAAGTACTGTTACTAATTAATTAGTGTATGTAGACACCAATGGACCATACACTAAATAATTACATTAAGACTTATTTAGAAGCTGTACATAAGCAGTGTATTTCCTAACAGATTTCTAGAGCTTTAGAGAACATTCTTGGTCTCAGCATTATACGAAGGAGACTATAATATTAGGATAATTACCTAAATTAATTAAAACTAATCTCACATAAATTCAAGCTGTACAACTAGGCACGAAACTCATAAACTTCGGCTTCGGTTATGACACTCAAGATTACTCTGTGATTTGAATTTAGATATCAATGTTTGTATTATACTCACTTCTGCGTATACGTAGTTTGATTAATATTAAAACAAATAAACTTTACAATTATTGCACTGAACAAAATAAATAAACCGCTGTGATATAAATTAAACGTAATGGTTTTATCATTGTATACTTTGTTTGTATTCTACATAAACTAATTTACGACTTCTAATACTTTCACAGTAGCTCCTTGGCGAACATTTATTCTATTGCAGAGAAATTATGTCTCCATAAAAACGGTTCATGTTTAATTTCTACGCATACCTACACTACACTGATCAAACACTACATTTAGTCTAGGAAATAGCGTGCAAATTCGACGACGAGTGGTTACCGTCTGCCAGTGGGTAATCGAAGAGACCATATAAGTACAAAATTTTTTTCACTCTGGAACTTTTTGGTATGGTGGGGGATAGGGAGGGGGGGGGCATTTATTTTTAAATCGAATGATTATCGATATCTGTCCGCATAGGTAGTTAGTATATGTACTTCAATTACACTGGCAGACGAAACTTCCGGTCGGCGCGCGCGCTAACCGAAAATAGAAACTAAAAATTTTTTTTTCTTTTTTCGGTTAACGCGCGCGCCGATCGGAAGTTTCGTCTGCCAGCGTAATTGGAGTATGTGAAGTACATATACTAACTACCTATGCGGACAAATATCGATAATCATTCGATTTAAAAATAAATGCCCCCCATCATACCAAAAAGTTCCAGAGAGAAAAAATTGTACTTATATGGTCTCTTCGATTACCGACTGGCAGACGGTAACCACTCGTCGTCGAATTTGCACGCTATTTCCTAGGCTAATTGAATCAAACCTAATGACAGATTTGAAAAATATTACTGTCTATTCGGGAAGAGTAAGCAAAAAAAATATTTATAGTGTCCGAAAATTATCTCCCGATATCCTAGAGTTGATAGTAACGCCCAAAAAATAAGGGTATATAAGCGAATAACATAGCATTCAGTTTTTTACCACCGTATCTATTCAAAGTTATTACTGCAGTTTCGAGTTGAGTCTATTTTGAATATTTGTATAAAGACGTAACTCATATTGTTTATGAAACAAATGTTCAAAATAGACTGAACTACAAGAAATCTGATACCTACTCAAGTACCTTATTGAATAGACTAATGTAAATGTTAAAAGCAGCTGCCTTAGTAATTATTACTTCCACATCCAGACTTCCTATCTAAGTAACTTACAACGAAAAAAATTGATGCTCTATTTGCACTCCACTATGTGGAAATAGTTGTATATAATATTTGAAATTGTGCACTTCAAAACCCAGAAAATGGTACGCCATATCGGTCTAGGGATGATGCTGGTGGTAATGGTGGGCTGATACCAAAAAAAAGTTGAGCCCTCTGATTCTTATGCACACTAAATCGCATTTTTTTCCCTTTAACAATGAGATCTCAGGGTGATAGTGGGGGTGGCTGATATCACCCCACTTAAAATCTCGACATTTTAAGCCTATTTGAACAAAACAGAAATTAAATTAATTTTGTACCAATATCACAATTTAAAGATAAATCGCAGAAAAAATATCTGTACACTAACACCCACTTAGCGTAGTAATGTCCAATGTCTAAATTAAGAGTGGTGGCGCCGCGCCGTACTTAAGAAAATGATTTCGTAATTCGACAATTTCTCCTACATCCCTGAAACGAGTGAAAAAATTATTTGATAGACTTTTAAAGAAAACTTGATAGAATGATACCAGACTATTGAAATCAGCAAAAACAAATTTTTTTGACTTTCGCAAGATAATTTTTTTTTCTTTGGTTTTCAATAGTCTAGTACCATTCTATAAAGTTGTCTCTAAAAACTCATCAAAAAATGTTTTGAATCGATTCAGGGATGTATGAGAAATTGTCGATTTACGTCCACCTTAAGGATAGGATTTTGCAGGGTGAGAGGGAAATATGCGTTTATTTTCGATTTATTATAAATATTTAAGAAACCAAACATAGTATATTCTTTAAAGCTGATTTAGATACTTGCTATTGTTCTAACGAATACAACTATATATTTTTTTTTATTGTAAATTTCTGTTGTACTTGAATAGTACAATCATTTGGTGGTCGAGATCGATTCTACCTGGAAAGTTTTGGAGAAGTTCTGATTTTTTGTTCTCTTATGTTTTTCGGGGTGCTGATTACTAATTTCCACTTTGCCACCTCGAAAAATTTCGGAAAATGTAAAAAAAACAAAAAAAAAAACAAAAAAATGCATGTTTTTTTTTTGGAAAATTATGTACTTTATTCCTTCCCATATTTTACTCCCCTTCTATACCCCTTCCCGTTTATAACTTCTAAAACCGGTTCAACTGGTGTTCCATCAGGTTCAACAGTGGCTCGGTCATGAAAAAAATCCCGAAGAATGGGGATGGAAAACATCAAAGAACGGCCTCATTCCAGTCGCCACCTTGCAGCTCGCGGCTCCAGAAGCTATATTAATCACATTTCATGAAAATGTAAGAAAGGCTGCCAAGGGAATTGTGGCTGTAGAAAGGCAGGTCTATATTGTTCGCAAATCTGTTTGGACTGTGAAGGAAACTACGACAACTTGGACAAAGCCATTGTGGACGAGGATGAACATGTGTATGGACCCGACATCGAACTTATTGACGAGCAAGATCAAGAACTTGAAGCAGAACAATCAGAAGGTATTTTGAATACTACTTTTATGAACGCAATTGTGCATTCTTCAATACCCTCCTTCCGATTGATTTATACCGTATTCATGCCTTGATAGAATTACATTGAATTAACAAAACTGTTTTACATATTTTCTTCTTATCTAGGAATCACACAGCTATACATACCACTTTAATATTCCAATTTTCATGGTTTTGATGCAGTCAGGTTAACCTAGCATTACAATTGTTTACGTCTTTTCTAGGAGAACGAAAATCTTTGGGTGAAGAGCAAGGACATCAGGACATCGGATAGCTCGGACCTTCTGCGATAAAGCGGCCAAGACGATTATAACAATCTGATCAATTACATAGTACATATTTAAACTTAATTTTTATGGCATTAAAGGCACTCCTTTAAAACTGCTGCAATCATAATATATCTAAGAAGACTAAACATCGGTATATCTAGTAATAATGATATATCTGATTTCAGAACTTTGAAACACGGAATGCCTCAAGGGTCAGTTTTAGGTCCATTATTATTTATTATATTTGTAAATGATTTATTTTTTTATCTTTTTCCAAACAATGTTGTAATGTACGCAGATGACGCAACACTAATAAATTAGAACAAAAATATGGATGATCTTGAACTAATGATAAAGGAAACTCAAAGTCTTGCTGAACATTGGTAAACTTAATAATTTTCTGAAAGTCAACAGGGACAAAACTCTGAAGCTGATTTTTTCCTCAAATAATTCATTAATTGTAGGTGAAATCATAAAGATTCTTGGAGTTATTTTAGATGATTCACTAAATTGGTCCTCCCATATTAATCGGCTGTGCAATAAAACGTCAGGATATATATTTCTTTTATGCCAACTTAAAAAATTGATGAATAGGGAAACACTATTGAATGCATATCATGCCCTTATCCAGTCACATATGAGCTATGTTATTATCCTTTGATAAAATTTTTGTGTTGCAAAAAAGATGTATGAGAGTTATTGCTGGTGTTCATCCTTTAGAGCATTGTAGGCCTTTATTCATTCAATTTAAAATAATGCCAATTCCATCTTTATATGTTTATTATAGTATATTGCAAATTCATCGCAACAAAAATTCATACTCCACTCACGCAGGTTATCACGATTCCAATACGAGGTTGGCAACTATCTGAAAACATCAAAATTTCGTCTCACAAAATCGGCAAGAAATTCGCTAGACCTAAAATTATACAATAAACTCCCAGAAAGTTTCGAAACACTTGAATATAATAATTTTAAAATGAAGGTAAAGTATCACATTCAATAAACGAATATATGAACACCTCAGTAGAACATAGCTAATTTCTTTTATTATAATTTTTAATATGATTCTTGTTCAGTTATTTTAAATCACTTGTAATTTAGAGAATATAAAAATGTACGTACAATTTTTTCTTTGTGACCTATTGTACCAAACTATTTCATTGATTTTAGCTCTTATCTGTTATTTTTTGTTTGTTTGTGTGCTAAATTTTTATTTTCTTTAAGTATATATATTAAGACTGACAATTTTATTGTGATAATTTACGTTTACATTTAGAAAATAGGTATTTTTAAAATGTAACTAAATTTCTTTGCTGCTACTTGCTATAAACATTTTATATGTAATACAGTTAAATAAATATATAGCTATCTATCTATCTATCTTATATATTACATTCCTACACATTTAAGAAAATTATTACTAGTAATTTTCTCTACTTACTTTCTGTATTTTATCTTTTTCAGGTACTAATTTTTCTCGAAAAGTACATAAGTTTCATGTTATAAGGAAAAAAATCAAAGAACTTCTTTGTTTTTCTTTTGCGATTTTTTATATTTTCCGAAAATTATCGAGTTGGCATAGTACAGATTCGTAATCAACACCCCGAAAAACATAAAAGAACCAAAAATCAGAACTTTTAAAAACGTTTTAAAAAAAAAAGAGGTTTTTTTTGTA
Organism: Rutpela maculata; assembly: GCA_936432065.2. Lineage (NCBI taxonomy): Eukaryota > Metazoa > Arthropoda > Insecta > Coleoptera > Cerambycidae > Rutpela > Rutpela maculata. The sequence goes on from OW386288.2 coordinate 122,255,891, forward strand.
ATTTCCCGAAATTTTTCGAGGTGGCAAAGTGGAAATTCGCAGTCATAAAGTCATAAACATAAATGAGCCAAAAATCAGAACTTCTCCAAAACTTTTCAGGTAGAAACTACCAAATGATTGTACTAGAACATTATTAGAGCATGGCATTTAACTGTATACAAAAGGTATGGTAAAAACTGTTTATATTTGTATTTGGAAAAACCTTGAAGCACAGGCGCGTGCTGGCCCACCTGGATACCGGGAGTTTTCCGCTGGGCCCTCACAAAATGACTCGAACGAGTTCTAGAGGTGGGTCCCGAAAAAAATATTTTGTTTTTTCGGATTTTCCTCCCGCTCATCAATGTTCATTTTTGAGGAAACATTTTTTTCGGATTTTCTCCACTCCGCTCATCAATTTTCATTTTTGAGGAAAAATTTTCCCAGCATGCGCCTGTTGGAGCATGGGATGTTCCTGACCCTATTTTAAAGATACCATTCATGGTTTTTTAAATAATTATAATAAATCGAAAGTAAACGCATACTTCCCTCTCACTCGACAATCCTATCCTTAAATGAAATCAGTAACTAAATTTCACCATCATGTAAAGGTAACTATACTCCACATGCATTTTTAATCGACTTACCTGGTCGGCACCAATGTCAATGTTACCATTTTTTATGCCTTATTAAGTTTTAATTATTGTTAAATAAAAATAAAAAAAAACACAAAAAATCGATTTGTACACCCTTCTGCACGCGACGACTGCCTAAAATTTGCGTTTCTGGCATATTCATGATAATTTCATTCATGCATTTTAAAAACGTTGCACCTGACTGGTCATGTACCGCCAGTCTATAGAATGCACTTAACCGTGCGCTTGGCCGCGCAGAATGACCAAGTTACTTTACTATTTTTTCCAGGAATACCGTTGCTTCTGCGATAAATTTTATTATGACATTTTTTGTTCAGAAACACGTAGTCTATCCACCTGTGTTTTGTATTTTTTCCTACCTTGACTTAATTTCAAAATTTTAAAGAAATGAATGAAAAAAAATAAATTTTTTTTTTACTTTTTTTTATGTTCTGTAAACTTTTCAGAATATTATTTTATACACTTTCACAAACTCATTAAAAAAAAATTATTCATTTTGCAAGTTTTTGTAGGATTCACTATAAAATTGTCTCTGTTGTCTGGGCTAACTACATTTAATTATTTAATTTAAAAATGATGTGCAACTTAATTACAATTTAATGCTATCCAAACTCTAAATTTTCTGGTAGAAATTATTAAATCTAAAACAAAGAAAACGCACATTTTGAAAAGTATAGTATACCGACTAAGTAGAAATACGAATCAATTTCTCTATGGAACACAATACAATATTGTTTTATAATTGATTTGAGGGTTACTAACCAATTTTCATTAGGGAAAGGTAAACAAACAGAAAGAATCCTCGGAATATTCGCATGCCAGCCGTCACCTTACACATGAGTTCAAATTTGTAAAGGCATATCTACGAAAAGATTAAACATAAACAAAGGTAAAATGATGTATGAGGTATCAAGCTCGAACCGTTGTTCAATCCATCATAGTCGCAGTGGCCATGAAAGAAACAGACATGGATACGACAGCGGTACTACAATAATCCATAGTGGAAGACAGGGAAACGCTATACGTGGATTTTGTTTTTGTTGTTTCCCATACATACTTGTGCTAAACAATAAAAGACTTCAAAGGCTTCAACTGAAGTTGTAACAGTTATCTTAAGTACCTAGGCACGTACGATACTCGCTTTTAAAGGACCACTTAAAGTTCTTAAAAATTAATTTATACGAAACGCTATGTGAAAAATTCACTCATTTATCTTTTATTAGGTAATATATTGACATTATATGTACAGTGTGTACCCGGATGGAGTTGACAAGAGGAAAACATCTCTATTATTGATTTTACGACGAAAAGTCATTCTTTATAAAAAAATCTTCTTGTCGGAAAAATGAATTTACCATATAAAAATCTTAGATCAGATGTACCGGGTGTTAATAAATTAAGAAACATCAAAATGCCTCAAGAGAGAAGTACCTTTATTTATTATTTTGGACAAAATATTTATAAAACAAAGTTGTTTATAATCCAAAATACAAATTATGAAGTCTAAATTTTGACTTTTACATTTATGTCAACTTACATTTTTTTTTTTCAAACATTAATATAATATAAAAACATTAACTTCAACGATTGTGGAAAAACAATTTATTTTACATAGTCTCCTCCAACCTCAACACATTTCTCCATCCTTTTAATAATAGTAAGGAATCTAGCATCTAAAAAGACGCGTCTAAAATGCCGAACCCTCAACTCGCGGGTATAAAATTTAAAAAATGTGGATATTATCCAGAATTTTATGCCGAATTCGATTCCAGAGGGCGCGATATCGGCCAAGATTGCGAAATTGCAAAAAAAGTAGTAATTTCGAAAAAAAATTTGGAACTTAAATATTGCATTATCTTTCATTTACATTGCATTTACGAGCTTATTTATAAAGATTTTTTAATAATTCTTATATCAGTCGAAAGCTTAATGTTTGTAGTTTCATACAAGTGTAATAGAGAAACATTATTTTCATTATAAACAACACTATAAATTGTTTAAACAATATGTGCTCGGAAAGTGTAGTGTAATTTTCGGCATCGAGGTACTTTTGTTATTATTGCAGACAGATGTGTGGTTATTTGAGACGAAATACGTAGCATAGACCAACGAACATTTTTTATTAAAACAATTTTTTAATTCGCTGAATAATTTAGGAGATACGATTTTTTTAAAATGATGCGCATTTTTTTGGTCTACCGCGCGCGCGGTCTTCTTTCAATTTTGCCACCTATGGCAAGTTTTATTTGATTTATCAGTTATATAAATCCGCCATCCTTTACCACAACACAATTGACATTTTATTCTTATACAGCAGAGGACAATTAACAAAATAAACAAACAAAATCTAATAATATACACCAGGAGGAAATGTAGAGAATTTTGAAAAATGTAGGTTGGCAAGATTATTATGACGGACACTGTACATTATTTTATTAATTTTTTTGTAAGGTATAAGCAGCATTTTTGTAACGTCTTTCATATGAAAGTTCGTACAGATCATAAATAATGCTTACAAACAGAACAAATTATCTGTATTTAATTTAAGAACAACTACAATGAAATTAAAATATTTTTTGTCTTGACAAAATAATGGTTGTATGTATTGTAAATTCTGTGCACATAATACGTATGATATAACTAAAATTGGAGTATTATAGGTAAGTGGTTATACATATGATTGATGTTATAATGCTATAATTAAGTGTATTGATGTAATAATACTATATAGTCCACTCAAATTAGGAAAAAAACGCCGTTTTAAAGAAAGATTTTGAACAGCAGTTTCTTTGCATAGATAGTAAGTACGCAACTTTTAGAACAATTTTTTGCTTATGCGCAGAAAAAAAAGACATGATTTTTGAGATATAAAAAGTACGCATTTTTAAGACTAAATGAACATAGGTAAACGTGTTCAGAATACGATTTATTAGAAAAAATGTTCTATACATTTTCCTGATTATCCCATTGGTTTTTCCGGAAAAGCGACTTAAAAAATATATCTGTTTTTTTCGTGTTTTTTTATTTTGAATGCAAATATCTCGAAAACCACGCGATTTTAGGGCTAAATGAACATAAATAAACTTGTTCAGAATGATTTTTCAAATCGCTTTTCCGGAAAAGCCAATGGGATAACCGGAAAATGTATAGAACCTTTTTTTGTAGGAAGTCGTATTCCGAACACGATTAACCTATTTTGGTTTAGCCTTAAAAACGCGTACTGTTCGAGATATACACATCTAAATGAAAAAAAAAAACACGAAAAAACGTATATATATGTATATATCTCAAAAGTTATTTCTTTTTTTTTTCTGCGCATAAGCAAAACCTTGTTCTAGAAGTTGAATACTTACTTCCTATGCAGAGAAACTGCTGTTCAGAATTTTTCTCCGCTTTTTTCCTAATTTGAATGGACTAATAGTATAAGTTTAGGTTAAACTAACACTTTTGACATCGGCCTTCACAGAAACAACCTATTTATGCACGCCTAACCGGCCTTAGCACAACTGCAATTTCCAATGCAATTTTGGAATTGTTTACGAAATATGTTTCCAGGCGTTGAATTTGGACGGACACTTTTTGTCATAAGTCTTGATACTTGTCCTTCGAAACCCAACCAAAATCTTTAGGGTTGGGAAGCACCTGGATTGACGCAACTTACTATCTTCCAAATAATTATTTGGTAGGCAACTCTAAGAATGTGCTGGTGAAATGAGTCTTCAGTTGGTGGCAATTTTCGAATATCCAATTTACAAGTGTGACATATATGGGCTCACAAATTGTCCAAATTACCAATGAAAAGCGGTCTACCATATAAGACTTTAAAGAAATATCGTGCAGAGTTTTGCCTGCCAACATATTACCACTTTTAGAGGACATGTCAAAACCCTAACTTTGAACAACAGGGAAAATTTACTGGTAGTTTAATTTGTTTGTCCGTTTAATTTTGTTTCTGTTTTTTACTACTAGTGCAAAAATGTACTTTTACTGGTCTTTTTCTTTCTTTTTTCCCCCTATATATATATTCATATTTTTGTATTTTATTCGTGTCATTTATGATTATTTATTACGCACGATAGTATTTCTTGATAATGACTTATGATTATTGATGGTTACGTGGAAGAGCATGTATATGAACGCCGCCATCAAGTTCTACTTACTGCTTTGTTATTTTGTATTTAATTCAAATAAAGACACATTTATTATTATTATTATTATTATTATTATTATTATTATTATTATTATATATTCATTGACTGGACTATATTTAATTTTTCGATAATGAGTTTTGCCCTACAGGTGTTCGTTTCAAACATGCAGAGTGGTAAAGTTTGCCGGAACGAAAAATGTTTCCATAATAACTTTTGAGCAAAAAAAGATAATGCAATGCAATTTTGTGGGTACCTTTAGTTGATGAAGTTATAGAAAAATGTTACCTATTTTGGGTATTTAGTGGACAACATCCATACACTCAATATCTAATATTTAACATGAAAAATAAGAAACCACCTATTTTTGATATTTATATGTTGATTTAATTCTGAACAAGCTAGTATAATACTATTGAAAAATAAAAAATGATATAATTCTGAAAAAATCACTCTGAAGAATAGAGATGGCAAGATCGACAACTTGCCAGTTAAACAAAATTTGGTGTGACAAAAATATTATTTGTTTGGTTAAAAAATATAGCCCCCGCCAGTTTCCAGCATTCAAAAAATCAAAAATGATGTAAAGCATAGAAATTAGACATTTAAAAAGAACGCTGCCCAAGGAATCACTATTTCCGCATTCAGAATTCCAGTGAAGATGGAAGTAGTAGGGTGGTAGTGGAGGTGACTGATGCCACAAAAAATTTGGGGCCTTTAGTTCTTGCACACACACACACTAAAATATATATTCCAATTTTATGGACTCTTACTTTCTTGCTTTACCTGTTTACCCCCCAACCCCTCAATGAAATGAAATCAAAATATAAGCTCTAGATCTCGTTATAATACATGGGTGTACTAAGTTTTTAAGTCAATATCATAAATCGTTCTAGAGTAATCATGCGCTCAAAAAAATTATAGACAGACAGACAGACAGACATACCGACAGACAGAATTTTTTTTTACCCAAATTTATTATCTCAACGATTCATGACATTCTAAGCCTATTTGAACAAAAATAAATTCAAATTTTGTAACAAAATTGTAACAATTTGTAAAATTGTGTAATATAAAAATATAATTATTAATTTCTTAAAATTTTTAAAAATTCGCATAAAACAATTGTTTATTTAAAAAAAATGCAAATTGTAATGAGAAAAAATAAAAAATATGTATATATCCTTTGAATCGTGGCAAAAACAAGCATTTGGCGCATAACTAGTTTTGAGTAAAACCCAAGAAACCTACCAATACCTTACAAGCTGATCAATCAACTTGCAGTTTTGATAAAAATTGTGTTCTTTTTTTATATAAAATTGGTGTATTATCCAGAAATGTCTTATTTACTATTAAAAAATAAATGCCTCTAAAAAGATATTTAGTTTAAAAATAGACACATGTCTTGTTTTGTAGCTGAGACTCGCTTGCAAATGTTTGCTTATGCATCTGGGTGAACTGCATTAAACAGAAAAAAATATACTTTAAACCGCATGATGAGTTCACATGACTGAAGGATCGCAACCTGATTCGTCTAAAGGCAAATGTCTGCTTTTGCATCTAAGGCTAAACTCAAGATGTCAATAATGGCTTGAGATGACTGTCTTTGTTCCTGAGGGTCAGAAAATCATACTCCTGGTAACGTTTACATAAAGAATGCATGTCTAACTCATTTTATTAGAAAATGTCAAATGTCCGCTTGTGCATTTATACGATTTATTTGTTATGTTCTATTCAAATGAGTAAACAGAATTTTACATAAACAAACATTTTTCATGCGAATAATTTATAAAAATGGTTATTTTGCTCATTTATGATTGTTTGAATTTCAGTTTTTATAATAAGATGTCTACGGATAGAATTTGTCAGTAATTAAAAGACTTTTGTAACAGGTTGTTTATATTTAAAATTCAATAATCGTTGAGGGTAATATTGTTTGGGTTATGAACCAGAGGTGGGCGTCTTGGAAGTATAAACATGGACTGTGACTGACTCACGAAAGGATCACACTCAGCATTCGGTGGTGGCCAGTTATACACATAAGTATTATGCATTTTATTAACAAAGTCTTTAACATAGTTTATTCAACGCCCTATATTTATTTTGCTTGGGGGTAGTTCACTCCCTACGGTTACATTTCAGAAGTGTGTTTAGTGAGATTATTCTCCGGAATTGAGTGATACGCAGAGTGCTCCCCCATGTTCGAAAATTTAAGGAACATGGTGAGTACAGGCTCTACCAATACATTTGGTGATGTTTTTGTAAGGTCACATTGGTATTATTTTAAAACGATGGGCTGTTATCTGATTTTCATATATTTCATGATGCCACAGAATGTAAGGCATATCATGGACATAATTTGTGTGTTGTTTTGATAAATTAACAAAATTAAATAAGTTATATTTGCCGCTGAGCAATGAACATATTATTGACTATTAATCAAAGGCGTATTATAGGACAAAAAGGCTCAAATAACCTTGCGAGCTACACAATGCGCATTGTAAGCGATTTGTTGCCTTCTGTTGCATAGAAAGAGCTAAGGGCATGTTTGTATCAAAACAAAACACAGACGAGTTAAAATATTAAATCGTTCTTTTGTAAGAAATTAGGCGATAAGTGCAATTCTTGTCCGAAATTAATGAAAACACTCACGTGCATATTATCATAACGAGGCAAAACAATAAATAAGCTCATAGTTTTGTGCTTCGTTGGTTTAATTAACATAAAATAAAGTTTAAATAACAATATTTAGACCACGTAGTTGAAGCTTATGGTTTTATCAGTGTTAGTACTATATTGCCTAAATTGGAGTCTGGTATAAATAAATATAACTATTTATATTTTCATTATTGAAGTCCAAGTTTATATGGTTGACAATAATATACTATACCATTTATTAGTCAGGCATACTTACTCAACATTCTTCTGTTTTAATTATAAAATATATAAATGTTAGGTTTCAGAAAGCAATGTTTGTTATGTTGTATATCACTTCCACACGGAACCTAGGCCATCAACTTAAAATAAGAAATATTATAAACGTGCAAATGAGTCAATACAATGTTTTTTAAATCAGCATTCAGCCGCTCGGAAGTTGACTCTGGTTAAGGTTGATAAACATATCGAATTACTTAGATTTAGCGACAATTCCTTGGTGCCTGTATAATAGTGTCAAAGTTAGATAACGATTGATGGCATGATTTTAATTGTATTGAATATCGATGTATGTTGACCAAGATCAAAATATGGTTGTTGAAAGTTACTTTTTGGAAACTTCAATTTGAATAAGTAAAGCAAAACAGCAGTTGCTTATTTCCACTTACCAAACGAAATGAATGATGATATAATAAGCAATAAATTTTCAGCAATGAGTTGACCTTCCATTAAAAATAGAAAATATTCTGTGAGCTGACCTGAGTCAATCCCATACACGAACTTTGTTTTAAGCTATTGCAGCATTAAAATCCCGTATATGTTCTAATCTATTGGAACTTGGACGGACAAGCGGTATTGAAATGAAAATTGAATTGGTTACAGATAAATCTGTTGTTTTCATACCTTAATCCTGAATGAGGAAAAGTAAAAATTTGATACAAGAGCTGTTAGAGTGAACAAAAAGGTTGGACTGATGTTTACGCATTAACTAGCAAAATAATATTAATGGTAATGATGATACAAAAAAATAATAATAATAATAATAATAATAAACATTCTATACTGTTAACTGATGAGCAATTGATTAGATGTGTGGATTCCAAATTCCCATAAAGCATTATGTTTTCTAAATTGTAGTTCCGAGTTGTTTTATTTATTTAACAAGTGTAACATGTAAAATATAATATTGCAGAGTTTCTAGATTTTAGAATACTCTATACGGAACAATACAAACGCCTAATTTTACCCTGACATGAGAAATAGCACAAGTAATATTTTAAAAGTCAAAAGGCTGGTTTTTAAAACTTAAATTTGAAAGATATAAAATTATTCATAACAACAATACAGGTTATTTTGGCATAAAAAAAAACATTAATTAAAATTCGGGAAAATTACTGATTTCCCGATCTGGAAAGGTTTGTCATCAAGTACTTGTTTGAAAGCCCTTTTTGGAAAACTCCATTTCACACTGTGCATTTAAACCATTTGGGCCCATTTACAAAATCTAAAAGAGCCAAGACACAGTTATTGGTACCAGTCGATAAATTTACAAAATTTTGTATTAGTGAGCCTGTACGCAATACCAAATTTAAATATGTAATTAGATTTTTTTTTTAAACCTTAAAAGGTAGAGTAATTATAGATCGGAGGAGTGCCTTTACATCACGATCATTCCAATAATGTGGTTTGAATTTTGGTCTAAAGCACAAAAGAAGGCTGCAACGCCCACAAAGGACAGTGAGAACGTTTTAATCTCATCATTCTAAACTCATTGGTACCTAGCACATAATTTACAAAGTCATGGGCCATTTGCCTTCTACAGTACTGTGTGGATTTAAGCCACCCAGTGCAATGGATTCTATTCTTTTGGACGAATTAAAAGGATAGATGGAATCAAGTAGTTTGACTAAAATACATGAGATTGTTAAACAACGAATAAATCGTAACCAGTTGAAACAAAAACGAGGATTGAATAACAAAAGTGTTACATTATCGAAAAATAAAAAGGTAGCTTTAGTTATGGTTCAAGAAATTGACAACCCAGCAATGGGTGAAAGTCGAAATTTATTGGCTAAAATAAAGATCACTGGGGCATTACCTAATGAACGGTATGTAGTCGTGAAGATTGTAAAAAGAAGGTAAGAACGTCGATCAACTATTGTGGCAGTTGACAAATTAAAGCAGTGAGTAACTTTTCATCAAGAGATAAAGTATTTGTCGTGCAAATTCATATGACGAGAATTTTATTCTGTGTTTCTTTCAAAAGGCCGTGCGAAACTCGCGTGATGAGTATGCATACGTATTAGAAGGGCCGTGTGACAGAACTCACATGAAGCGGATATGTATATATGTTTGTGTATGTATTCGAAGGACCGTGCAATTTGCATGATGAGGATATGTATACTTGTTGGTGTACGTATTCGAAAGGCCGTGTGATAGAACCCACATGATGAGGATACTGATAGTTATTTGTAAATGTATCCGAACCCCCGTCGTTATGCTGACGGGATGAGATCATATGGTGCGCCCATGTGATCGAATTGTTGCCTATCTAACAATAATCAGTAAAATGAGATTTCTTGACAAATTGACTATGATACTAAATAGAACTGCATGATGGTGACTTGCTTAGCATTACCTTTGGCTTTGCTTTAAGTTTTGGCTATTCGTATGCCTACTCAAGTTTTCACAATTAATTATTTGACATAACGTTTTATTCTTGTCGTTTATACCAAATGAATTGTTTTTAGGACGATGATAGTTTGATTGTGGACAATCAAGTATTGCAGGATGGCCGAATGTAACAGGTTGTTTATATTTAAAATTCAATAATCGTTGAGGGTAATATTGTTTGGGTTATGAACCAGAGGTGGGCGTCTTGGAAGTATAAACATGGACTGTGACTGACTCACGAAAGGATCAGACTCAGCATTCGGTGGTGGCCAGTTATACACATAAGTATTATGCATTTTATTAACAAAGTCTTTAACATAGTTTATTCAACGCCCTATATTTCTTTTGTTTGGGGGTAGTTCACCCCCTACGGTTACACTTTCATTTTGAGCACTAGTATTTTTAGAGATAAATAATCTTCGATATCCTGGTGAAATTCAGGAAAAAAAAATGTTCTAAGAGTTACCAAAATTAGAACTTTGGTTGAAATGTTTTTTTTTCACACGTAAAATTTCTGTAAAATTTAGATGCATCTTGTAAGGTTCCTTTAACAGTTTAGGTAAAGCACCTCTTAATTTTTTGGTATACTTCCATAGTTGATCGAATCTAAAATTTTGCATTAAGTCTTGTAATACTCAGTTTTCAATTCCAAATATGATCATTTTTTTAATCATATCCTTATTATCGTGACCTCTTTTTCCTGGACTATATCTTTTTCACATATATTTTATTTGATTACCTGCCTCTGTAAATTTGATATCTATTTGACATGGTAAACTACCATTGTTATAGGATTTTTTGAATGAATTTAATAAAATTTCTATTATTTCTAATCGGTACCTGATATCTAATTTATTCGTTTAATTAATAATTAATAAATCCATTGTTTTTACTACTTTGATAACTCGCAGTGTTAAAATTATCATAATGGTAGTGATTATACTCGAAACATAATAAGAGATACCAGCAAATGAATCGTGAAATTAATAGTTATTGATTAATAACATGGGATGTATTTCATTGTGGTTTAATGGAATATGAATAGACTTGATACCGACTGTATTTGTTCAAGGCAACACTAGTTTAATATACGATAAACAAAACAGATTAATTTATATTTGTCAATACAATTTCAATCTTTGGTGGTTACAATGATAATTATAGTGGAATGCATAATTGTATAGATTTTTCGATATTCTGTTTATACAGTTACACAAGTAAAGCCCTAATGCACAAACTGTTGAAGTTCTCATAGAATTAGTTCAAATAATGCTGGTCAAAAAGTATAATTGTAACAATTCGATCTTGTGAACCGTTTTTGTACTATGAAGGAGAAACTAAATACTGAAGTAAATTCAATATGGCGAATTGAAAATGACGACCGAATAACCAAGTAAAATATGTTCTCTAAACCAATCCCAGGGAGTCTACTACCACTAAAAAAAAAAAATTACCCAAATCGTTGTGAGTTGATATGGGAACAAGCAAATTACATGTAAAACAAGGAAAGCATGTGGAAACTGTCTTCGAACATTACTGGATGAAATACCTAAGAACATATTTGACGAACCAAGTGAAAAGGAGATAAACAGTAAAGGAGAGAATAAAAATAACACAGCGTTACAAGGACAGTTATACAGTTCATTAAGAAAAACAAACTATCATGGAGCCTGACCAAACGGGTGTACATAGCCATCATACTGCCAACGATGACATATGGAGTTAAAAACATGGCAACAACAAAAGCCAACAGAGTCTGAGAAGAGCTGAAAGGGACATCATTCAACTACTCACAAAAACAACAGGACGAAAACAGTGACATAAAACATCAACACTACTAGAAGGGAAGACAATCACAAAAAGGATAGAAATGTACGCAATGAAGTTCTGGGGACAAGTCCAAAGAAGGGACCAAACATGTACTGAAGAGAGCACTAACACTGAATAGCAGCAAAATAAAAATAGAGAGACCATGTTACACGCGGAAAACAACAATCGAGGGATCGTGAACAAACTGGGAAAGAACCAAACATACTGGGAAAGAAAAGCGATAGAAAAAATGAAATCACAGCGATATATACTCTAAAAGAATCAGAAACGGAGGAATCAGAGGACTCAGAAGAAGACAATTTGTAGAAGCAGAAATACAAAAAGAGGAGCACAAACAGCAGCGACACAACGGGGCAACATATATCACAAGAAGACCCAGAAGAAGCAGAAGTTCAGAACTAAAAACACAAAAAACGGAGCTTGAATGCTCCCTCACGACACAATGCGGTAATGCATTTCACAAATATCTACACCTCCCATCCCACATTCCTTTACCATCCGCCGTGAAGCTCTCGCTGCTGGCAACAAGAATGACCCTAATCCAACCCAGCGTGGATGTAGTAGATCCAGCTGTATACCTGGGAGAAGCAATGGACACATGAGTCAATATTGACTCACGCACATTCAGGACTTAAGATTTTGCCCACGCACACTCACACACGAAACATACATGTTGAAGGTAGACTCACGCATGGCGAAAATTTTCGACCACAAACACACACACACACACACACACACACACACTCCCTTATTATTTTGAAATATAAAACACTATTTTAACAGAGTGAGTCACTACACACTATACAGCACGCGGTAGAATCAGCGAATAACTGAACATATTATTTGTAGAAATTACTATGCATATGGCTCGTGCGCTTATGATATGTTGACTCGGCGGCTAGGTATCTTGCGCTTGAACCACTACTACACATTACATCTCGTTTGACGCTGCAAATTCAGGAAATCTAAGAGCTGCCAGTAAACTCAACATTTATTGTGATGTCGTGACCAATCGTGACACGATGAAAATCACGTCACGCACGCTCACGCTCTTTCATGAACGAGTCCCGTCGTGTCACGATGATAATCACGTCACGTGCCTATCTCTGATTCACACACGCTCACGCAGGAGTAATTTCTTATCACGCACGTTGACGAAATTTTTTGTGATTTACTATTTCCATTTTACAGGATCACGTCGTGACATGACGTGACACGATGAAAATCACGTCACGTTCCCATCTCTGCTTTGGAGTGGCAGCAATGCCTACCGCACGCTGGTAAATCAATCAATCACTAACTTCACTAGAAATGAAGAAACTTCAAGAACAACTAAACTAAATGTTCAAATTGCGTTTCATTTGCGACCTGACAATTGCCAAGACGGTTAACAAACTCTTATTGAATTTTGTCGATAATTTTCGGTGAATTCTTCCTTTTAAATCTTTCACATTCAGTGGACGATTCACGCATACATTCTTTTTTAGGCATCCCCCTAGAAAATTATCGGGGAACGTCAAATCTGGCGATCTGGCTGGCAACTCAATTACCCCCCTTCTTCCTATCCGGCGATTTGGAAATACCTGATTTAAATAGGTTTGATAATATGAAGGTGCTCCATATTGTTGAAAGAAGAAGTCGTTTCTGGGAAGATCGGGTTCTTCAGGATCTGAATACAAAGTTACTGGTGCGGGTATGACAGATGCCCAAATTCTTTGCATCTTGGCTCTGCTCTGCTTACCATACTTTGGCTAATAAGTTGCCGATTAGGGCGAGTTTCGACTACTTCTGCTTGGGTGCACATAATGTCACCAAAACCAATCATGAATATAATTTCAATTCTTTCACGTTCGGTGGAGTTCATGATTATTGGAAAAATAAATTAATACACACACCAAACACACGGGCTGCGAATGGCGCACAATTCGAACATCCAAATTAGTTTCAAGCTGGTTTTCTGCTGCTGGCTTCCAGGTTTTCTTTCACGTTGAATTTGTTGAGTGCTTGACGTTTCAACCATCTTGTCGTGGTCTTCCTCTGAAGCAAAGTGACGAAGAAGACCACGACAAGATGGTCGAAACGTTAGGCAGTCAACAAAGTCAACGCGGAAGAAGCCCCGAAAACCAGTAGCTAGATCACCAGCTCTGCGAAAGCCTTAACACCAAGATAACTCAATTTAGTTGTTTTTGAAATTTTTTAATTACTTGCACATCCAGTGGAAGTATAGTAACGACAAAATTTTTTTAAAAATTTTTATTATTCAAATAGGCTTAGAATGTCACGAAACGTCGAGATTTTAAATTTGAGCGAAATAAAAATTTCTGTCTGTCGGTCTGTCTGGAACTTTTTTTGTGCGCACGTTTACTATGGAACAGTTTGAGATATTGACTTGAAACTTGGTACACATATGTACATTAACAAGATCTAGAACTAGATTATATTTTAATCTTGTTCCGTCGAAGGGTTGGGGGGTAAATTGGGGTAAATTTGGGGAAAATAGGTAAATCAAGCAGGTAAAAAAAATGGGAGTTGCCATTTAAAAAAAAATATTGACGACGTCATAGTTTTGTGAAAACTTGCCAAAGAAAAAATAAAAAGTACCATTAATATTTAAATAAAAAAAGGATGGCACGACACTGATATTATGCCAAATGCTATACGCGATGCGCGAAGCCATGACGTATGTTATCTTCTCTAAGTAATTTCACTCTACACACAAAGTGATCGTTTACCTGCACAACACTGTCGTTGATCCTAGATAACGCGAAGAGAGAAAATATGACAGGCATATAGAAAATCTGAATGATTTTTGAGTCACCCTCCGTCGAAAAATGTCGAAAACGGCCCATAGGTTAGGGCGGTTAGGGGGTTACCGCAAATTTAAAGAATTGGGGGGGTGGTATAATAAGCTAGCGACTATGTGGTTTGGTAAGGGACAATTGCCTGAAAGGATTTTTATTGTTTCAACGGGGTGAAAGAGGTGGTTTTTAATTTTTTCTATATAACTCAAAAACTAAGCGGAATTCAAAAAAAGTACAAAAGTACTTTTTTGTAGACAATTAAATTTTCCATTGAAATGGCTTTCTTTAATCCCTGAACAAATATTTTTTACATTTTTGCTTATAACTTTTTTCTGAGCAGAGATTGGTATAGGAAATGCTTCAGAGAAAAGAAAGTAGAGATTTCAACCATTAAAATGATCTGTCAGAAGGTTCTACGATGAAAATTGGCTGAGATATTGCCGTTCAAAGTTGACTATTTTTTGTAGCTTTTTTACCGCGTTTGCTTATATACCCTTTTCTTTACAATTATTTATCAATGAAAAACTTTATTTTTATTGGATATAATGCAATTTTAAAGTTATTAAGTTATAATTAACATGTTTTATTTTAATTTGCAAAATTTAATAATCGTTGCAAATAAAAAAAAAGAAAGGAATAATACATGAATTTTTTCAGTTTTTTGTATATAAAAGTTAAGCTGATGTCTCTTCAACAAATTCCAATTGTCGATTTGTAAATCAATTTCTTAATCGATGTCCTCTTCAGATATGTCTGGCATATTTGCGTTTTCGCAGTTGACTTCTGTGCATTCTTTGTAAAAAATGGAGCATTTAATGACCAACTTACTGCAACCACAGTTTCCGCGGCAGCTTTTCGAGCATCCGCTCGAGCAAAGTGTGTGGTGCAGGAAGCTGTGTTGTGGGAATCGGTATCAATCCATTTTTTGTTTCCTTCCAACTCCATTGCAGGGGAATTAAAATCTTTCCTTGCCACTGCTGCACTTGTAAATATCCTCGCATTGTACTCAATAAAAATAAAAAAATTCATTTATAATTGTAAAGAAGAGAGTATATAAGCAAAAGTAAAAAAACGACAAAAATAGCCTAATTTGAACTGCAATATCTCAGTCATTTTTTATATATTTAACGGTTGGGATCTCTACTTTCTTATCTCTGAAACAATTCCTATGCTTATCTCTGCTCAGAAGAAAGTTATAAGAGAAAATGTAAACAAAAATTCGCGATTTTTCGCATTTTTTGCAGATTCGTTTATTTTTACATTTAGTATAAAAAATAGTTTTTGGTTGCAAAAAGCTATTTCGATGGGAATTTCAATTTTCTACAAAAAAGTACTATTTTTTTGAATTATATTGAAAAATCACCCCTTTCACCCTGTTCTCAAAAATGCATCTCTAAATATAAAAATGCACTCCTAAATTTAATAGCATTTTGTGATTTTCATCCGTTTGTTGGTCACCTAAATATGGTGACCAACAAACGGATGAAACAATAAAAATTATTGAACGCAATTGCTCCTTACTTCCTCGTTTTTTTGTACATATTCAATAGCCCATAAAGTGAGTTTCTGAAAATGTATTATGAATTGTAGCCAAAACTCATAAAATGGTGTTTCTCCTTTTAAATGTCGAAATAAACGTGTTTTAAAGCAAAAAATTGTTGCTTCAATAATTGTTATAGACTGATAAAACATATTTTAAAATTTCCCAGAAGCTAGTCTCCGGCAGTATTTTCCCGAATCCTTTTATTTTTTGCCGACATCATCCGGAGAAAGGAGAATATAGAACAGTAGTTAGATGAAAACCAAGTGGTTAGAGATGTCCTCCAAAACATTGTGCTGATGTCACCAAGGAGTTTTGATGAAGTTGTGCACCTAACAATCAACCGCGACAGATGTCGTAATGCCGTCACGAGTGCTATACAGCAAATGGAGGCAAGCTAGGATAATGCATGGAGCATAAATCATCTAGAAATAAGAAGTTGCAGAAATATAGGAAGTTACATTAAATAGCCCAGACGACAGAGAACATTTTATAGTGTAGCCTACAAAAACTTGCAAAATAAATATATATTTTTTAATGAGTTCGTGAAAGTGTATAGAATAATATCCTGAAAAGTTCTGCTCGGATGCAGAACATAAAATAAACTGAAAAAAAAAAAATTTTTTTTCAACCATTTTTTCAAAATTTTGGAATTAAGTCAGGGTAGGAAAAAATAAAAAATACAGGTGGATAGACTACGTGTTTCTGAACAAAAAATGTTGTAATAAAATTAATCGCTAAAGCCACGGTATTCCTGGGAAAAAATAGTGAAACAACTTTGTCACTCTGCGCGCCCAAGCGCACGGTTAAACGCATACTATGGAACCTCTAAAAATTTTTAGCTGTTCTAACGAGTAAAATAAAGCTTTTTTCTCTTTCTTATTACACATTTTTCTTAGTGAATAGGGGGATAAATAGTGAGTATGGAGGGAAAATATATAATTATGAATGCATACACAGACACCACACATAGCCGCTGAATCACTCGCATGAATTTTTACGTGCCGTTACTGAATTGCATTTATTACCTATTTACATTTCAGCTATATCCAATGGAGTCCTTACGCATTTGTTAATGTATTGGAAAAGTTCCAGAATTTATATTCCAAGCAATCAAAGATATTTTCATAGTTGTAAGGATAAGATCGTGAAAATCGCAATTTCTTATCACGATCTGATTGATCATATTTTCGAAAAAATGCATACAAACAAACGACTTTGTGTTTGAACATTCGAAAAGTATACATTTTTTCCGAAATAGTGACATTTTATTTTTTCCAATGGGTCAAGTTTTCGGCGAGTTACAGCCTCCAATATATATATATTTATCAAGGAAATCATCAAGCAATGAAATTAAAATGATTTGAGATGTACTTTTTTGTGAATCCACGTTATTAGAACTTAAAAAACCATACTAATCCTGAAGTGTACATACTTTTTAACAGTCCTAAATGAAGAAAGAATTTTTTTGTAGGGCTTTTATTTCTTTTCTATATTTTTTATTGCGACGATTGAGTTCGGGCGTGAGTCAATATATATAAGTATATTTTTCCCATCCATTCTTTGCTTGTATTGTTTAAAACAGAAAAGCATCAGAAAGCTACAATTTTCATGTTTTAAATGAACCAACACTCATGGATTGAACAAATTCTGATTTAGTAACATGTAATTCAGTGCGTCGGTGTCACAGTCATGCGTATTCAAGCGCGCTCACGCATGGATCTAGCTCCGAATTATAACGTTACACTTGACTATTTTTTTCCGAGAAAACCGTGGCTTTAGCGATACATTTTGTTAGGACATGTTTTGTTCATAAATACGTGATCTATCCATATGCATTTTTTATTTTTTCCTAGCTTGACTTAATTCCAAAATTTTGAAAAAAATGGAGGAAAAAAATTTTTTTTTTCACTTATTTTATGTTCTGCATCCGAGCGAAATGTAAACTTTTCAGAATATTATTCTATACACTTTTGCGAACTCATTAAATCATTCATTTTGCAAGTTTTTTAGATAAATATCTTCATCGACTGGACTATAAACGCACATTTCGTTAATCTAGCTATAATCGGGGTATGATTAAATCTATAAATGAGTGTTTTAACCTATGCTTTGCAAAAGCGTCCGCAAGACTTTTGCGTCTGTGGTAATTTTATTAGTATACCTGCAGACGAACCATAAAATTTATTTTATTATTTTAAAAATATGCGTTGAAGTTGCCTACGATTTATATATCGGTTCTATTTAATGCACATTTTACTTACCATTTGCATATCCTGATAGAAGATCCCGCAACTGATTGGTTGGACCACAAATTTCAACTGCGGATACTCTTACAGAGAATCTAGCACCAGTCTTTTGTTTCTGTTCATTAATCCCCTTGAAAAGCCAAGATATTGCACATGGTATTATTCCTAAAGTATTTGCACTTTCAGGTGTCCCTAGCATCGTATATGATTTTCCTGTAATATAAAAATCATCAATTACATAATAGGATATAAAGAGAAACAAATATTTATTTCTTAACCAAAAGTCATTAAGTTTAGTTATCAGTAAAAGAATAATTAAATCTACGAGTCATGATTTGAGAAGCAATAAGTCATAAACTGTAAAGTTCTGGGACTAATCTGCGAAGTTTCTTGTTGTAAAAACTAACTTCTTCGTAAAAAAATAATTATGGACAGAAATAGAAAATAAGTAAAATATGTCCTGCGACTTCCAGCTTAATATAATATAGTTTATAATAAATTAATTGTAAACTTTAATCTGCTAAATTAAACTACAGATTTTCAAGAATCTGCCTTTAAGTAGATAACAGTTCAGCATTCAAGTCGCAGGGCTCAAAAAGTGATAACTGGCAAGTTTTTTCTAGTAAAGGGTCACATTTTCAGGGGTTCCACAGAGCAGCATACTAGGGCCTATGTTATTTACAGTTTTATCTTTGTTCTTCCCAAGATACTTGCTCATTGTCGTATTCATCTTTATGCTGAAAATATTCAGATATACTTCATATTCTCAATAAATGATTCCAGAAAAGTCTTAGAATTTATAAATATTGACTTACAGGATATATTTTAAACTATTCTGAGCACCATGGCCTGTTTGAAGCCAGATTTCCAATATTTTGGAATGCTTCTTATGAAAGGTCACATTTTCAAGGGTACAACAGAGACAATGTTTTTTTTTTTTGGAGGAGGGGAAACCCACCTGCTCATCGGTGGAATGCGTCTGAGTGTCAGACTCTAACTAACTAAAACAACTCCTCCCGTAGGTCGTCTGTAATAAAAAAAATACTCCGAGGCCATTGCAGTCTCCTGGGCTTATTGTGCTCTCCCTGTCTTAGTTTATACTGTCCATTTTAATATTCCTGTATCACTAACAAGGTGACATACGTCTGAAAATGGGCGAATATTCATGGTTTCCGGGTCTGTTTGTGTTTACCCGTAGATATAACTTCTGCGGTCCAACGCCTCGCAGTCGTGTAAAATATGTTCCACAATTTCTGGTACCTTACCGCACAGTCTACAGTTAAGGTTGCCAGCAAACTTTCTAATTAAATGCGGGAAAGTGTCCCGTCAGAAAACCTGTTATTGTTCTCAACTGAATCCTGTTCTTTGTGAGCAGTTCCTCAGTTTGTTTTGAATGTGGTCCATTGATATGTTTTCCCATATCCATTTCCTGGAATATTTCTCCAGTAGTGGTTGTGTTTAATCTTGACCCAGTCTTTGGTTACCTTTCTGGCTGAACCTTTTGTGATGCCCAGCGCGGGTTCTGGGCCATTAAACATATCGGCTGTTCCTTGTCTAGCAAGTTCGTCTTTGCTCTCTATACTGGTATGTCCCGGCACCCAGAGTAGTTACTCTGTTCAGCTCAACCAGAATTTTGAGCTCTTCGTGGCAGTCCCAAACCAGTCTGGAAGACACCTTGTTAGAGGCTAGTGCCTTAAGTGCCCCCTGACTGTCTAATGCAATTGAGATCTGCTGGTTCACATATCGTCGTTTGACATTCTCGCATATACACTCGAGTCTAGTCAGAATATCTGTCTGGAACATAGTGGAGTGTTGTCCAAGAGAGATACTTATACTCGCTCTTGGCCTTTCACCATGTATTCCTGCTCCAGCTCCTATTTCCATCCTGGATCCGTCGGTATACAAGGCCAGGCTTTTGCGTGAAGCGTCATTCAGTCCTTCCTATTTCCAATAATGATAGTGAAGGGCTTGTTGAATGTAATTTTTAGTACCATGTAGTCCGACCTCATACTCTATAGAAGATCCGCTACAATGTTTATTATCCTCACGTGCCCCGAATTGCCTCCAAGAGAGGGCCAATGTTGCTTTTAGTTTTATCTTTGACCTTTCCAAGATACTTGCTCAATGTCGAATTCATCTTTATGCTGAAGATATTCAGATATACTTTATATTCTCAATAGGTGATTGGAGAATAGTATTAGAATTTATAAATATTGAGTTACAGAATATTTTAAACTATTCTGAGCACCATGGCCTGATTTCCAAAATTCTACAATGTTTCTTATGAGTGTAGACTTTTCTGGGGTTCCACAGGACAGCATACTGTGGCCAATATTGTTTTCAGTTTGATATTCGATCTTCCCAAGATACGTGTTCATTGTCGTGTTCATATTTATGCCGATATTCAGATGTACTTTTCATTAGATGATGATTTATAGCATATTTTAGACTATTATAGTATAGGACTAAAGTGATAGAGATTTTGAAATTCTGAATTGATTCAAAATAACAATGACACTATAGTTTAGTAAATAAAACACTGAAATGTTTTCTTTGTTTGGTAAACTATGGTAATATGAATTTAATTAATGGGAAAAGGCTACCTACGTTTTTAAAAAAATAAATATCTTGTATTTCTGCTTACATCATTGTTATAAAATATTATTTTGGGTATTCAGCAGATAACTTTCAAAGAAATCATTCGTTCCTTTCATATATTATTGATCTAAATCTGATCAAGCTAGAATATCAACGAGTAGTCCTCTTACAAACAAACTTGTCAATTTCTTTATACATTTACTATGTCTAACATTCAATATGAAAAACAAGAAAATAACCATTCTTTCTATATATTGAAGATCTAAGTCTGATCATGCCAATATATTGTCAGAAATCCACCCTTAAGAGGAAATCTTTCAAGCATCTCTAGCCCTACCTAGAGGATACTCCATTCAATCGACTGCGAGGATGTTTCTGTTGAGATTCCACAAACTTTAGATATCAAATATCTAGGTATCGTAATTGATTACAACTTAAAATGGGACAAACACATAAACACCTTGGTACAAAAAGTTAGAAGTCTCCTATCCAAATTTAAACAGTTTAGGCAAATACTAGATTTGAAACAAATGAAAACAATATACTATGCACTTGTCGAATCCCAACTAAGATATGGGATAATCGCCTGGGGAGGAGCTTACAATGTACACATCAAGAACTTAGAAACTATTCAAAAATGGATTCTAAAAATAATATTTTCTAAAAATTTATTATATCCTAGTGATTCACTCTACTCTTTGGCACAAATATTAGATATCAAACAACTTTACTGCTCTTCTTTAATCTTGGAACAGAAAAAATCTAAATCAAAAATTAGTATTACGCACTCTTATTCAACAAGGTATAGACAAGGCTCTTTTGTAATACCAAAAGTAACAAAAACGATAGCCCAGCGATGCTTTAACTTTCTAGGTCCGAAAGTATACAACCAAGTACCACTTAGCTTAAGACTATTAAATTCCAACTCCATGTTTAAATCTAAAATCAAATCATGGTTATTATCAAAAGCTAGAACATTTTCGCACAAGTTAATTGATATGAAAAACAATTATAATGAATAAATTAAAAAAAGTAAATAAAAAAATATATATTAACTGCCTTAAATTACTGTTCCGAAAAAAATAAAATAAAATAAAAATCATATTAATTTAAATAATAAACTACTTAATATATGTCACCTCACCAAAAATTCGTCACCCAGTATCAAACTACCATTAAATATCAGTAATGCATTTTATATGTACTTTAATAAAACTATATTAATATCAAAGATTGTAAATTTATAAGTTAGGTTAATAAACCCACCACAAGATTTTCTTTTGTGGGTTGTTTCTACCTGTTTATTTACGAAGATCACTATATGTAAATCATTACTATTAGGTACCCATATTTTACAATTCCAATTTTAGTTAATTTTGAACAAAACTTTTGATATTATGTTTATACTATATTTTTTATACTATATTTTTTTTCTCTATTTGTAATTACTACTTACTACTTACCTTATGTACAACCCGATTTTGTTTTTTATTGATGGTAAATAAACATTATTATTATTATTATATTATTATTATTATTATTAATACGATAAACAAGAAAATAACCATTCTTTCTATATAATTATGTTTTTGAATTGAACATATATCTCTGCTGATGAGTTCTAAAGAGAATGAAAAAGGTTGCGCAATTTTTACAGAGTTTTGGTCAATCAAACATTGATTGAAATATTTTATTTATTATGACATGTAAGTGAAATTTTATTCATATATTTCATTGTGCTTTTCAGTAGTTCTTGGCTTTGAAATGTAACTAATGTTTGTTTGTGATGTAGTATCCTCTAGGTAGGGCTAGAGATGCTTGAAAGATTTCCTCGCAAGGGTGGATTTCTGATAATATATTGGCATGATCAGACTTAGATCTTCAATATATAGAAAGAATGGTTATTTTCTTGTTTATCGTATTGAATGGAGTATCCTCTAGGTAGGGCTAGAGATGCTTGAAAGATTTCCTCTTAAGGGTGGATTTCTGACAATATATAGAAAGAATGGTTATTTTCTTGTTTTTCATATTGAATGTTAGACATAGTAAATGTATAAAGAAATTGACAAGTTTGTTTGTAAGAGGACTACTCGTTGATATTCTAGCTTGATCAGATTTAGATCAATAATATATGAAAGGAACGAATGATTTCTTTGAAAGTTATCTGCTGAATACCCAAAATAATATTTTATAGCTACCTACGTATTATAGTCGATACATTTTTGTCTTTCAATAATCATGTTGATTATGTGTTCAAAATTCTTTGAAATCACCACAATTTCTTCAATTTTTGAGATATCCTCGTAATTTTTTATATTTTATCATTCGGCCACTTGTCAGCCAAGGAAAACGATTGATTTTTTTATTATCCTGTCATAAAAATTAAATATGACAAAATGCAGTAGTCATGCTTTTAAAAAGGTCGGATAAAATGTCAGCAGTGTTTCTGAACATGGACCACTAATGGCCAGACCTGACACTGATGAAATTATCCAATTCATTGTCATCCCATTTGCAAACAGGAAGGTTCCAAGTTGCACACTGCCAGAAGTGTTCAGGATTTTTTTCGAACAGCAAAATTTTGATGCAGTGGATTGGTCAGCCAACAGTTCTGACCTTAGCTTTATCGGCCTTTAGAGTATTATACGGCAAGGGTTACTAGCTAGAACCAGTAGAAAATATTTAAGGCTCTGCAACTTCAAGAGGAATGTAACAATATTCCACAAGGTTTGATCTGTCAGTTTATATAGTCAATGTCAAGATGTTATGCTAAAATTCAAAGAGCCAGTGGTAGACCACGTTTCGATAAGTTTTTATGGATTATGAGGTCTTATCGTTATTCCCTTTATTTTTTCCGTGAGGGATATTTATAATATACTGTACTTTTTTGAAGCTCGCTGTTTGAACATTAAACAAGGTCAGTTCTAAGTAATATCCCAAAAATTGAAATAATTACATCTATTTTAAACCGAGTTTTTTATATATTTGTTCAATAATTACTCTGGCGTAGTTTAAGCAATTTCCATCAAACCTGCTACACACTGTAGGCTATGGTCCGGGGATGGTCCGCACTAAATGTATCAAGCTACATGTAAGGTGAACAAAAACTGAAAACAATTTTTTATATTACGAGCATATTCAAATTTTTGACGGAGTAGACGGTGATATCAATTTAAAATCTTAGTTCTCGATTTATAATACTGATAATTTTTCACAATCAACAGGGCATTATTATAACTTCCTATCATGTCATGTACTATTTCGCAACGAAAGAGAGACTTGCATGAAGGTGAATCAATAGAAGGATGTTTTTACGGCAACAGTATGAACTGAGACTTTTATTGAGAAATGCGCCCGTTGAAAAATTTGCTTTTACAAACAAATTATACAGCATGCTCTCGCTCATTTCGTTGTTTTCAATGCTGCTAATGATGACGATTTCATCGCATGATGGTTTTTAATTGAGATGCGATAATGCCAGCAAATTTTTTGTAGATTTACGTGAAACCCAGTGCAATGGGGGAAACCGAAAAGTAAACGACTATTTGATATTATGTACTGTGGATTAAAAGTATATTATTATAAGGAACTAAAGTGAGGTTATGATGCATTATTTGTTTATCTTCCAGGTAGGGACCTTGAAATATGTGAAGCTACTAAAAAGCTGAATTTTTTTTTAATCGATCACCTTTAAAAAATATCTCTAAAAAGTAAGAAATTTCACTAAGTTTTACAAATACCTGTCTACCTATTACGGTATTTCTACCGAGAAGGTTGTTAACGTCAGATTGTTTTCAAATTTCGACAGGATGTAGATAATGGTTTGGTGAAACCACTGGCAAATTTTGAGAACGATCTTGTGTCTACTTTTCCAGTTATGATACATAAAAATTCACGTTATTACCAAGGAGACGATAGGGACGGGTAATTTCCCGTGAATTTATCGTCATAATTTATATCTCAAACTTTAGATTCTTTTAAATTTTTGACTGTGAGTTTTAATGGTTGTTACAAAAGTGTACCCTCAGTTTGAGAAACTTCTTGTGTCTGGTTTTTAAGTAATTCGTGATACAATGTCTGAAAACGTTGGGAATTTCACCCATATGTGAAAACTGACAACACCGCATTAGCCAGTTTCGCCCGATCTTCAAACAGGGGGTTAAATTTTTTTATCCTTCGCTAAATAACGATATCTTTAGAATCGTTCGTATCTTGCGCTAGAAACAAAAACCAATTTTTCATCGCACGTTAACAGCCATCATTTCAAAGTAAGCGTGCGCTCATACAGTGCTATAAATCACAAATATCAATACAATGTCAGCAATAACTTTTTATTAATATTAATATAATTTATGCTAATACTATTTATGACAATAAATATATAAAAATATAAACAAATATATATAAAATAAATATCAAACCCAAAAAATATAATATGAATGAACAATATTTTATTAGAATAATGCATGATTTTTTGAGCGATAATCGTCAGTACGTTCATTAGAAACAAGTTTTATTTCGATTAATTTATTAATATCACTTAAGATTTTTAAGATTTTTAATTTTAAGTTTAAAATTGTTGGAATCGCTGGCCGTAATTCATTTCGGGAATATCGAAGTTAGTGTAAAGGCATTTTGGTCATTCCCGTATCAGCTTTTGTTAAGGTAAGATGCACTAATTTTATTAAGTGGGTAGCTCCGTGGCAAATTTGTCAGATCCCGTACATCCAACTATTAAGATTGTCCGACATGATTAAGTGTATTCAACTGTTAATTTCAAGTAATTTCGATTAAAATGTATAAAATGCGATTGTCAATTTCAGATACAGTACT
The DNA here is from genome assembly GCA_936432065.2 of Rutpela maculata. Taxonomy (NCBI): domain Eukaryota; kingdom Metazoa; phylum Arthropoda; class Insecta; order Coleoptera; family Cerambycidae; genus Rutpela; species Rutpela maculata. The sequence goes on from OW386288.2 coordinate 122,281,850, forward strand.
TATAATTTTTGTTAACGTCGGCGTGTTATAGAGACAGACTGATAAATTCTCGAGATTTTGTCCAAAACAGTTATGTTCCAGTAATTTTTCTTAGGACCGAACCAAGAAAAAGAAACATAGTAGACATTTTTGAGAGAAAAAAGGTAAACCGTTTTTTATCAGATTATTTTAACTTGTACCGTATTTTTCTATTCAACGAGATAAAATAATGCTTGATAATTTACCGTATTTAGAATCTGTTTTCTACCTGCTTTAATTTAACCACGTCGTGTTGATATAAATTAAAAATAAAATACTGTATTCTGAAGAAGTTATGAAAATTTGTTATAAAATAATACCTGACAATTTACCGTATTTAGAAACTGTTTTCATGCTAAAGTATTTTAACAATTACTACTCTTTATGAATAAACAATAAAATCCAGTATCCTGAGAAATTTATGGAATTTTGTCATAGTCCGGGAACTTGACGCGAAAATCCGACAATCCCGAAAATTAATTATTTTTCATATGTTGCTACGTAACATAATCTGAAACCGCTCTGACAAATTTGCATTTGGCTAATAAAGGCAGCACATCTCCCGCCAGGCGTTTGCCACCCCGAAAACCGCAGGCAAACCTCCAGATCGGAAGTAAAAGAACAAAGCCGTGTTCTTTGACCAAACTTCCTGATCATTAGAAAGAACAAAGTCGTGTTCTTTAATACTGTTTCCCGAATTCTAGCACTGCCTGTTCTAATTTTTTTATGTTATTTTATATATATGTTTTTGTATATACTGCCTGTTGTTACTTTGCATACTGCTTACCATTTTTTTTTGCTGCTTATCTACTGCTTAGCATCCTGTGGATTGCCCGCTTGCCACTAGTAACAAACCCGTTTGATAGTAACCTTAACATTTGCAACACCCCGATTAATCTATCTTCTCCCAGCTTGATTGGTTAGTCAGCTTGATTAGCTATCCCGCTTGATTAGTCAGTTTTTGTTAGTTATTCGCGATGCTTTACTTATTGTAAAATAAAATATAAGTTTTATCTGTGATAAACTCCTTATGAGTATTTGAGTACCTGAACATTTTTTACTATTGTTCTTGATTTTATCATGTTTTAATAAACGTTGTTATTTACCGATTCTTGAGTTTTACTGTTTGAATGTGCCTGAAAATCTAATCTCAAATTTTGACCCATGGACATTTCCGTTTCTTCACTGAGTTTATCCCAGCCCTACTGCAACAGGCTGCGTGAGGAGGCTATGTGGGACCTTTGCCCCACGTAATAATTGTAAAGGTGGCGCCCGAGTGATACCGAAGTAGATCTCGGCGTCAAAGTGACGCTTCCACTCGTTTATGCGCTAGGCGAGTGGAAGAAACCACGTCACAAAATGGCCCAAAGTCGAAAATTGAGACATCAAATCTTTACGTTTTGAGCTCCCAGGAACCCAAATAATTGTTTTTTGAAAAATACCTATCTGTGTGAGTGTACTAAACGGATTTAGATGAAACTTTGCATTAGTGCTCCAGAAGATCTGAAAAGGTATTGGTTGAGATCGGATTACGTTTAATGCCGCTTTGGCCCAACAAATTGTTTATTTTATAATAACTTACAATTTCTATTCGAACAAAAACAGTAAATTATTTCCCGGATTATGATCTTTACCTGGGAGATTTCTATTTTTTTGCTAGGACTGATACTTTTCGATTTGTTTGACAAAAACCGTGTTGAGGCGTCCGTTTTCGTAATCTGTAAAGAAGGCGAAACACGAAATCGTTGAACGTTCAGATCGTTTTTAATATATGAGTTGAAGGGCCATACTATGTCATTATGGAAAGAGGAAAAATTGCATATGATGCACATCGTAAATCACACCGGCAAAATCGATAATACGCGCCTACAAGAGCGTACGAAAAGTGACATTTTTTGACATTTTCATGTCATTGTTTACGTGCGAGATGAAAGTTGCGATGTTGCCACGTTTCATCGCCACGCGCTATTCCGCTCCCACCGTGTATCACTCTCTCCCTCGCTCTGATAGAAATACCTTAATAGAAAGTAGCAAGAAACTGTACCTTATTACCAAATATCAATTTGAAGTCGGTGCAAAACGTATTTTTGAAATTAGTAATTTTTTTACACCGATTTCAAATTGATATTTGGTAATAAGGTACAGTTCCTTGCTACTTTCCACTAATAGATAGGCAGGTATTTTTAAAAATGACTTACTTTTACTTACTTTTTAGAAATATTTTTTGAAGGCGGTTGGATTCTTTTTTTAAATTTTTTAATGAGCAATACCTATTTCATTGTGACTAATTCATATGCATAAGATGTTAACATACTAAGTTATTTATAATTGTTTATTCCCACTACTAAACTAAGGTCCTGTTGGTGGTTAATAATTTTTTTGGTTGAATCTTTTTGTTTTTAATTTGATACAGTGTTAGAAAGGTAATCTTAATCATCTTCCTTGGTGTATAACATTATTATTAACACAATAAAACTTACTTGATTTAATTATGCATTTAAAAATATAAATCTGCCGAAAAAAATACTTTTATTCCATACATATGTTATTACATGAGAATTCCTGAAGAATGCTACATAACACTAAAATTGAGCAGCAGTTATATAGTGGATATGCGAAAACAGTTGTGTTTCCGAAATATTATTAATAATCTATTTCTGCGTTCATTTTCTCAAAGTGGCGCCTCTACGTGTTATCGATTATCTATTTTGATACTGTAAAAGTAGTTCTCTTTTAAACTCTTTTCGTAAAAAACATTTTGGTTTGATGTATGCATATTTTGTTTTATTATTAATTTGTTAAAAGTTATTTTCTGCATCTTCCCAAATTTGTTGCATTATATTGATTACCAAAACAATGTATACCCAGTCTGTGATAAAAAACATAATCGATGTTAATGTTTACTGAAAGCTTCACAAATAATAGGTACTAACGTTAAATAAATACCACAAACAGACAGATGATAGTCCCCTAGGGTGTGATCATGAAGTCAAATGATGCCATCGACAATGGAACATAAATAGTTCTCAAACAGTTAATTTTAAAACAACACGTACATATTAGCTAATCCTTAAAAAGGAAACTTAAAACAAAGAAACGCATAGTTTACTCAGTGACCCTAGATGGCAGTTTTAATTTGTTACAAAACGTTTTATTATTTTTACATCCTTATACTTAAGTCGCGTTTACATTAGCAACAAAACATGCTATATTGCAGAAGTTATACAATATGTTACAGAACTATACTGTAAAGTGTTATACCGGGTGGCTCAGCCGATAGGGACACTCTTGTAACTCTTGGACGGGCGAATGGATTTTTTCTCAAATTTAGTGTAGTGATATGGAATGAAGTTTCCAATTTTTTTGTTTATTGTTTATTGTTTATTGTTTAGAAAAATACAAATTCTTGTTGACAAACTTTAAAAAATAAAATAACAAATAAGTAAATAGATAATAAGTAATATAAAAATTGTATAAAATATGTAGAATACAATACATAGATAAACATTCATATTACTATAACACTATATAGATGTTGCTGCACATTTATGAAATCACCTAAACTCTCTAAGGAGCTTGTGCGTGATTTTCACAAATAAAGCAGCAACGTAACTGGATTATAGTATATGTGGAAAATTGTATATACATGGTAAGAATTAGATAAATACCTACATTTAAAATTTATTTTAATTTTAATTATTATATAGTGGTGTGAGAAGGAGGATATTATATTCTAAATTTACTAGTTAGTTGTAATTATTATAGATATCGAACATTATACTACTGGAAAATTACTTTTATTTTTCTGTAGTTTTCATTTAGAAATAGTTTGAGATTTTTTTTTAATTCATGCTTGTTATTTATGCTTTTTAATTTTGCGGGTAACATATTATATAGTTTGGGTCCATAATAGAAAATAAATCGCTGGGTATGCATCTTCCGGTATATCGGCACTTGTATGGAAAGATTTGTATTCCAGCGGGTTCCATAGTTATGGTTTACCACATTTGGTGGTGATTTAAACATGTACAGTAGACACTCATAAGCATACAATTTTCTTACAGTAAACATACCTAATTCGTTATATAATAAATCTGTGGGATATCGTTTTTCTTTATTAAATATTATTTTTAATAAGGAATTCTGGACAATTTCTAAATGTTTTAATGAGTTGTTAAAGAGTCCACCCCATACTGTAATACCGTACCTTATAATAGATTCAGCCAAAGCATTGTACGTAATGATTAGATTTTTTCTGTTAAGAATGTCTCTTAGTTGGTAGAATTTGTATATAAGTCTTCTTAGCCTTTTCACAAGATATTCCACATGCACATTCCATCTCAGGTGATGATCCACCATTAGACCAAGATATTTTAAATTATTAACTTTGGTTATGTATGAACAATCACACATTTCCACATTTTTGCATTTGTCATTATGAATTGTTAATGTATCTTTTGTCGGTTGATCATCAGCTGATATAGTAAATGTTAATAACTTTGTTTTACTGGTGTTGAGGCTCAGAAGGCTTACATTTAGCCATGAATGTATCCATTTTAAACTGGTTTCTGCATTAGTATATACCTACTTCAGTTCGAGTTTTGCCTTGAAATACAAGGGCTGTATCATCAGCATATGCTACAATATTATCTTCTGGATTCATAATTTCTGTTATATTGTTAATATATATTAAAAATAATATTGGGCCTAATACTGCGCCCTGGGGAACACCAGTTGTAATTATTAACGGGTCACTCAATGTTTCATTTATTTTTACTTTTTACTGCCTGTTCGTCAGGTAATCTTTAAATATATCCAATGCAGAACCTCTGACACCGACTTTCTCCAATTATATGATGTAAAGAAGTAAAATGGCATACTTCCGCTTTCGATGCAATTGACATGAAAGTCGAATTTTTAAATGGGACAACCTGTATATTTTTACATATTTGGATGCTGCTGGACAAAATACATATGATCTGATCCTCAAATATTATTTTGTTTTCCAAAAAATATAGATTTTTTTTAATTTTTACTTTTAATCATAGAAGGCCGCGATTTTGCCAAAATTATTAAAAATCAGTCTGAAAGTACCACTTTTAAAATATTATCTCTTCAGATACTAACATTAAACACGATTTATTCTTCATTAAGTTCAACGATATTGGTTTTTCAACGAAAACATTTTTTTTTAAATGGAACTCCTATGGGACAACCTGTTATTTAATTAGGTCTTTAAATTACGAAGAAAATGATACGCATAATGTCTACCTTCTCTTTGTAGTAAATTTATAATTAAATAAATAATAACAATAATTTTTTTAAAAATATTTTTTGAAAATCAAAATAATATTTGAGGATTAGATCAGATGTATTTGGTCAGCAGGATTCAAATATGCAAAAATATACAGGTTGTCTCATTTAAAAATTTGATTTTCAAGTAAATTTATTCGAAACCGGAAGTCGACCATTTTGGTTCTTTATATCATATAATTGTAAATTTCATCCCATATCACCACACCAAAATTGAAAAAAATCCATTCGCCCATCCAAAAGTTACAAGAATGTTCCTATCGGCTAAGTCACCCGGTATAGTAGAATTTTATGCTATATAGCAGAAAAAGTGTTATTCATTTTTTGTCGGTAAGGTCAAAGGACGCTATAAAACTTTCATGTCTTTCTTCATTAACTTATGTCCAATGACCAATCATTAATATCAAGTACTCAAAATCAGAATTAGAGTAATTCTTACAAAATTTATAAAGCTTCCATCACACCGAATTTCAGCACTTAAAGGGTCACTGTAAGCAAGTTTTAGATCATTTAAAAGGTCACTTCCACTGTATCTATATCTATCTAATAATGACAGCCGCACCCAGTATCTTCGTTTTCATCTTTGCTTCGCTAAAAACGGCACAAGCTGCTGCCTTTAGAATTATTTCCTCTCTGATCGACGTTTTGTACTGTAAATGCTTTGATTTGCTAAAAGTTTTCAGTAAATGTTTTTTCCTCTCTTATCCGTTTTGTAACAATTGCTTTGATGCAAAGGTATATAACATTTGTTATAGCTTTTGCTACATGTTACTAATATAAACGTATCTTTAGTAGTTATACGAAGTATTTTGATGTCGGATGTCGTAAATAAGTGAAATTTTAACTCTTGTATATGAGCCCACTAGATGCAAAACTCTGAACTTGCAACGTTGTTGATATTTAGGTAGATGATAAACACGTTATTTTAATAACCTGTCGCTTCCCTTTATTGGAAGATAATTTCTAATGAAAGAAACCTACAATCCAAAGTAAATAGTTTCTTATTTTTACCTAAAGATGGCATATTTACTTAAAAAACTGAACACAGAATTTTACTTAGTTTTTCATCTGAGGCAAAATTTTACCAGAACCTTATTCAATTTAATGATTGCTAAAAATGGCTCCACTGTAGCATTTTAAAACTTTTTATTAAACACTGTAATGTACACTTAGTTTCATAAAATGACGGTGTAATTCTGGATATAAACAAAAAATAAATAGTCTTTTTAAATTCTAAGTACTAGTTCATCCGGTTCACTAAAGTATTCTTCCTCTTCATTCTGGTCTACTTCTACCTCACTCTGGCCATTTGCAGTATTTCCGTCAATAATTTTGTAAAATTGTAGTTTTATTCATTGTTAACACAACTGGATTCAAACTGCAAAGAAGCAATACACACCTGATTGAAATTCTGGTTGTGGATGGTCAAAACTAATATACAGAGTTTTGCATCTGACAAGCCTATGTTTTGACAGAGTTTTACATCTGACGTTGATATTTTTACACTTATAACATCTAAACTGGCGAGTTTTGCACCTAAATAATTGTATAAACTTATTTCTAATAATAATATGATTCTAATGCATTATAAATCTCAGTTTTCGACTTTTTGCAAATACAGAGTTTTGCATCTAGCAGGCTCATATGTTTTCAATGAAAAGGTTCTGTGTTATTTTTTAAAAACATTGTTTATGAAATACCAATGATTTCATAAACAATTATAACCGAACAAAAAATATTAGGACGAACCGTAGGTGAATGCGACAATCCCATGAGTGAAAAAAAGACTTTATGTATGTGTTTCATACAATATTTTTTTCTATACTTAGATAAATAAATTTCAAAATTAACTTAACATCATAATACAAATCCATAATTTGATGTTTCTAAAGTAAATATCGTGAAACAACTGCAATTGTTTTCAATGCATTATTTGATGCGGCTACACACAAGTTGAAATAAAGTTACTTCTTACTTTTTTTCAGTATTATCATTTTGCCAAAGAAGTATCAGTCTTCTAATTAATTTATCTTTATAAAATCAACTTCAACTGGCTCGGTGGCGCAGTGCTTAAGGTGTTAGGCTTGCGACGACGGGGTCCCGGGTTCGAATCCTGGCTAGGGTATGTGTAATGGCGTTTTTCACGTGTTGCTGAGATGGTAGCAGTGGGTTAGACTGTAGTTGTGTGAGATACAACACGGTCTAGTCGCTCTCCTCTCCTAAATTCGAGTCTCAGCTGGGGCAGATGGCAATGTCATAGGTAATGGATGTTGTGATGTTGTCTATGTGTGTCCATCCTGATTGAGTGGTAGGATAACCTACGGCTAAACTCCGCCAGGACATAAATATAAATAAGGCGATTAAAAAAAAATAAAAAAAAAATAAAAAAAGAATAAAAGAAATACAGTCCAAACTCTCATTCATTTCAAAAAGAGAAAATAAACGCATGAAAACTTAACACCCTGTATTATATCGAATTTAACACAACAGACCAACACACCAAAGCCAAGGCTGTCCGGAATGGGGTTACACACATTTGGAAAAATGCAGACTTACATCCATATCCACCGGTATTGTCAGTACCGGGGCTGAGACTCGAACCCAAAACGCGATAGACAGTCGGTCAACATATTTCCCACTCAATACGCCTTAACAGACTGGGCCACCGTGCCGTTAAATTGAAATTGAAAAAAAAAACGCTTTATCAAATATTTTCCTTAATTAGTTACGATTTAAGTAGGTATTAAGCAGTTCCCATTATAATTATTTTACATTAAAATCAACTGCGTCGTTTTGAAATATAATCTACCTAATGAAGATAAAGCTTTTAAAAGTTCTCGAAGACTGACTAGTTAGTATACAGATAACTAATTTACTGTGTAAACAGCCTTCAAGTAAGATTGATATTTCCTTCATAATTTCAATGTTTTAATTGGAAAACGACCTAAAGGACGTCGATAATTATTATTCGAATTAAAGAGATTTTGATTAATATTTCCGGAAAGATACATTGATATACACAAAAAGAAAGGTGGAAGGGTAAGTTGAATTACTTCATAACTGAGTTTTGACTAAGAATAATTATTTTTTCTTACTTTCCCTTAGACATTTATTAATAGAGCAGTCATCAGATAAATTAACATCGTTTTAAATCGAACAAAAGATTTTACTGTTGGAACCAGTTCATAATATGCCTCTTTTAGACATACTAATTTTTCCCCTTCGCACACCCCCCGGAAACCCCCAATTTTGGGGGAACGTCGCTTAAAAATCATTTTTTTGCCAATATCTCGATTCTGAACGGTCTTACCAAAAAAAAAAAGATGGTTAAATTTAAAGATAAGTAAATTCTCTATCCAGAGAGACATTTTTCAGTAGTATTTAAAAAGTTATAAAAGGTTACCTCAACAGGAAAGCATTTTATTCCATTGATAACTATTACAGCAACGATTTCTGTGATTTGAAGGTATAACTATTGGCTTGTATTTTTTAACTGGATTGTATTTTAAATATTTCTTTCATATTGATTTTTCATATAGATTTTGATTATGTAATCTTTCTTATGTTACATGTAAAATGACGCATGTTTTAAATAATAGCTAGTTTTATAGAAATTTTAATATCTATTGTTTGTGACATGTACATTGTGTTATGTTAACAGTCATTATTTTGTTCTATAAATCATTTTACCATTGTATTTTGTATTTTAACGTGTGTAAACACTTTGTGTATTTAACACCAATAGAAGAACACTAAGACTACCCGGTATGTCATTCTCAACGTTTTCTAAGAAAGCATCTGATGCAGGGTAACTTTTTATTTCATATCTTCTAATATTATTGCTCCAGTCTCCTTTACAATTCGCAGTCGTCCTTCTTCCACGTTTTTTTCGCGATTCTCGTACCAATTCGCTGTTAAAATTTTAAAATCAGTATCTCGAAAACTAATGATGGGATCGTTACTATGCTTGTTAGAAATTACAATATCAGAGCCATATTTGCTTTCTAGTTTATTGCTGACAGTTCTGTACGGAAGAATGTAACCATTATATTCGAGAAAATGTCTTTCAAGGAAAACTGACCCCCGCCTATAACTCCAAGAATATTAATACTACGTAAAAAAACCGCTGCCCAAGGAATCACTACTACCACATCCAGATTTTCTATCCGCATTCACAACCAAAAAATGTTGTATGTGGAAATAATTGTTTATGGAACTTTAATAATATAATATTTGAAATCCTCTACCCCAAAAACCCGTAAAACGATATCCCACATCGGTAGTGGGGTGGGGGTGGTGATAGGGGGTGGTAGTGGGGTTGGATGAAGTAAAAAAAATATTTTGAAGTTTCTGGTTCTTGTATACACACTAAATCACAATTTTTTTCATCCCATTCAATAATAGGGTGGGGTGTGATAATGGGGGATAATGGGGTGGTTAATGCCAAAATTTTTTTGAGACCTTAGCTTCTCTTGTATATACAATTAATAAAATAATAATAAATAATTTTTCGATACCAATTTTATGGACTCTTACCTGCTTGATTTACCTATTTACCCCAAATTTACCCCAATTTACCCCCCAACCCTTCGACGGAACAAGATGAAAATATAATCTAGTTCTAGATCTCGTTAAAGTACATATGTGTAGAAATATTTTTTGTTGAAACCTGTTAGATACGTGTAAGACGAATTTCGATTTTCACTTTTTGAAGGAGTGAAAACGGGGATGGTAGATGGTTTAAAACGCATTCATATTTTTGAAATTGCGTAAGTCAGAAACGTGATTATTCGAGCGATGGACTGTCCTGAGGAAATAAGAAGACACGTATTCGAAAAAGAAACTCCCGAACGGGTAAACGGGTGGAGGAAGTTGAAGCTTTTCGGAAACGGTTAGATCTAGAAGCATGAAAGGGCATAGCCGGGTAAGCATGGTGTGACTGCCCCCAAGCGTCTGGCGCTTATATTTGTGCAGTAGGAAGCAATCTTGGAAAGTAGCAATTTCACAAAATATTAGCCCGAAAAAGGGACCGGTTTGGGGTGAGTAAGGGACGGTTGATTTTAGCAAAACTATTTTTTTCTAAGAAACGGCGCATTCAATCGTTTTGTAAAAAATATATGTTAAAGACCTACTGAGAAAGTACTAAATATTAAATCATGCTCAAATTCCGAAAACAGATACAGTAATAAAAACATATATATTATTTTCAAATTTTTTTTAGGGTAACTTATCCCTGGGGTACCAGCCTGATTTTTTTTCTGTAGCATGTCTGGGGACTCATTTATGTTATGTTTTTTTCCCAGTCTTGTGCGAAGATTACGCCATACTTAAAAAAAATGCCGAAGTGTGCAGTGTCGTATGCATATTTTGTCAACAATTAACCCCTTGCACGTAAAGAAGGCCAAAATGCAAAGTAAATATGGATACCTGAGTAGTGTATACATACTAGTGATTAGTGATTATGGAAATGGTGAACGTTGTAAGAGAAACCAATATAACGCTGCAACGCTGACAGTTAATTAGGTGATCAATAGAGTTTAACTCTCTTGCGCCGCAAAAATCAGTTTATGGCCGGAATGTTAAATATCATTAAGGGTAAAAACTAAAGTCAGCGGTACTATCGATATTACCGTCGGCGGGGATAGGAGCTTGGTCTTAACAGTCATGTGTTGTTAATAATTTGGCAGCACTAAATCGTAGCATTACTAACCTGTGATGGATATGGATGTTAATCTTCCTCACTGTCATCTGCAATCACTGCACGCATGCTATCCTTCTGAAACAATAGAGAAAGAACTTCCGCCGGTTTAGGTATGCTTGATAGATATCGTCCTTGCGAAAGATAATGCACGACAGCAGCTACATGGGAACAACATCCAACAGTTCGAATCCCACTGGCACATTCAAAGAAATTGCAAAACTGCCTTTTGTAGATATTTCCAGCAAAGATGTACTGGACTTCCCAGAAATGACGGATTTAAAACTGTTTTTTACCGGATCGTATCAATATAAACAAACGATTTCGTACCTCGAAGTCATAAATGAAGACGGAACACTTAATCTTCAGTACGCTAAGGACCAGTCCAATGTACTCAAAATACAAGTTTGTTCACGTCACATCAAAACGAAGGTTTACCGATGTTTCCTCGACTATATTCCCCACAGTGTCGGCGTTAGAAGACATTTCTGTGAATGTGCCAATGGGTATCAAACTGTTGGATGTTGTTCCCATGTAGCTGCTGTCGTGTATTACCTTTCGTACGGATGATATCTAGCAAGCATACCTAAACCGGCAGAAGTTCTCTCCCTATTGTTCCAGAAGGATAGCATGAGTACAGTGATTGCAGATGACAGTGAGGAAGATTAACATCTATATCCTTCTCAGGTTAGTAATGCTACGATTTAGTGCTGCAAATTGTTAACAACCAAGCTCTTATCCCCGCCGACGGTAATATGTGAATAATGACAGTCTTTGACAAGGTACTCCATAGTACCGCTGACTTTAGGTTTTACCCTTAATGATATTTAACATTACGGCTATAAACTGATTTTTGCGGCGCAAGAGTCAACTCTATTGAGCACCTAATTAACTGTCAGCGTTGCAGCTTTATGTTGGTTTCTCTTACAACGTTCACCATCTCCATAATCACTAGTCACTAATATGTATACACTACTCAGATATCCATATTTACTTTGCAGTTTGGCCTTTTTTACTTGCAAGGAGTTAATTGTCCACAAAATATGCATACGGCACTGCACACTTCGGCATTTTTTTTAAGTATGGCGTAATCTTCGGACAAGACTGGGAAAAAAATATAACATAAGTGAGTCCATAGACATGCTACAGAAAAAAATTCAGGCTAGTACCCCAGGGATAAGTTACCCTAAAAAAAATTTGAAAATAATATATATGTTTTCTTTACTGTATCTGTTTTCGGAATTTGAGCATGATTTTTTATTTAGTACTTTCTCAGTAGGTCTTTAACATATATTTTTTACAAAACGATTGAATGCGCCGTTTCTTAGAAAAAAAGTAGTTTTGCTAAAATCAACCCTCCCTTACTCACCCCAAACCGGTCCCTTTTTCGGGCTAATATTTTGTGAAATTGCTACTTTCCAAGATTGCTTCCTACTGCACAAATATAAGCGCCAGACGCTTGGGGGCAGTCACACCATGCTTACCCGGCTATGCCCTTTGGCAGAAATACTCTTTGTTGGAGTCTATTAGACACGAGTAAGCCAAATTTCGATTTTCACTTTTTGAAGGGCTGGGAAAGGTGAAAACCGGGGTGGCATCTACCACCTGGGTCTGGGTCTAAAGGGTACTCGTATCTCTGAAATCGCGTATGTCAGAAACGTGATATTCCAGCAATGGGCTTTTCTGAGGAAATAAGGAGACACGTATTCGACGGTTTTTATTTCACACATAACCGCCCATGTGCTCTATTGTCGATTAAAATAATTATTTTTTCATTTAACTTACCCTATCACAAAAATAGAATAATGAATTGTTATCAAATTGCGATTCGCAGTGAGTTTCTTCGAGTACTATGGATGCGCAGTGGGTTTCCTTGAGTACTGTGGATGCGCAGAAGTTTTCCTTGAGTGCAATGAATATGCATCGGGTTTCCCCGGGTACCATGGATGCGCGGATGGGTTCCCTCGAGCTTACTTCCTGAGTATTATAGGAATACTCAGTGAGTATGTAGTATTTCTTTATAGTCCTAAGTTAGTATGTCAATGTTCTTAATTCCACGCGGACGAATTCTTCCACGCGAACGAAATCACGGGAATCAGCTAGTATTATTATATAAGCAATATAATTTTATAATAAAAAACACACTCAAGAAATAATTTTAAAACAAAAAAAAAACTAAACAAACACATTTGCTTAAGGAATCACTACTTCCACATCCAAATTTCTGGTGGGGGTGGTAGTGGGGTGGCTAACAAATTTTGACGCCCTTGGTTCTTGCACACACTAAATCACAATTTTATTTTTTTCACCCCCTTCAATAATGGGGTAGAGTGGTGGTGGGGTTGATAATACAGGTGGCTGTCGCCAAAAAAATTTTGAGACCTTAGCTCTTACGTTTACCCCACCTCCCAACCCTTCAACAGAATAAGATTAAAGTACAATTTTGTTCCAGATCTCGCTGTAATACATAGATGTACCAAATTTCAAGTCAGTAGGTATCATAAACCGTTCCAGAGTAATGGCGCGCACAAAAAAGTTACAGACTGACGGACAGATTGCTCAAACTTAAAATCGTTTCATGACATTCTAAGCGTATTTAAACAAAAAAAATCATTTTTTTTTTACAATTACAATACTTGCACGATGTAGAAGTAAAACGACCCTTCAGTAACGTTTTGTTTAATTTTATCTCAAATGTATGTATAATTATTCGAAAGTTGACAAACGGTGTGTATAGATGCATCGTAAGACGCTCCCGAAATAAGTGCTAAAAATCAGTTAAAACCCCTGTACACTTAATCAAATTTAAGCCACCGGTGAGCCAAGAAATTTTGCGTAACATGGCATGTCATAATAGGAAAAAAAAGTTCATGTACAATTAATAAACTGAAAATTACTATTAGTGTTTTTTAAATAGTACCAAAAATAAAGTGTAAACTGTGCCTTAGTTGACGGTCGATGAAAATAGACCTATCTATATAGGTACCTTAAGTGCTTCATTGCGTTAAAGAAAGCAATAAATATTCAGTGTCAAAAGTGAACAACACGTGTTTATAAAGCAAAGCAATATAGACCTATTAAACGTAAAAGTGTAAATAAATAAATAATAAATTTGTGTGTGCAGTGGAAAGTTTTTTAAATGTACTAAGCCCAAAAAGAAGAGGGAATAAAAAACAGCAATCACAACGCCAGAAGCCACAGAAAGCTAAGCTATAAACTAATTTATTTTATTTTATTGAATTTAATTACTTTAATAACTTTATCAACTTAATCTCTATTAACCTAATTTATTAACTCAAAACCTAATATTTTAAATAGTATTGAGTAAACCAGAGGCCCAGACCCATTAGGTCAATAACACAAATAATAATTAATAGCCAAAACCGAATTTCTTTCAGCCAATCAAGAGAATTATGCGCGATAAAAATGGTGATAATAATAACCCGAAATAATCAGTAATGCATCGCTATTAAAGTGTGATTATACAGATTTCCTGTGTGAACCTTCAAGTGTGTTTTTCATAATTACTAAAAATATTCAAACAAATTTAATCAAAATTGGACACGTAATGATCAGTGGCGCACTACTCTTAAAGTATACCTATCTTTCAGATGAGGCTCTCATAATTGCTAAAAATATTCAAACGAGTTTAATTTGGATTAGATCAGAAATAATCAATGAGGCACTGTCGGTGTGTAGCATCCAGACTGAATCCTTATGGCACCTCGATGTAGGTATGCGTGATACAGGTTTCTCTCAGGACAATGGTTTCCAAGAAAATACACACAGAAAAGAGCATTCTTGATACCTAGAGCAGCGGAAACTCAACACAATAAATAGATCATATCGTGGTAGGCAGGGAGATGGCTTATAGTGTTCTGTCACCATGGATACCCATAAAAGCTTGTAAAAGTTAAATACAAAGTGACAACGTATAGAAGTTATATTTAAGTTTGTATAAGTGAAAGTGTTTGTAAAATAATTTATACCTTGGAATATTTTCAGTTTGATAAGAAATATTAGTTAGTGTTTAATTAGGTTCACAAACCAAAACTTTCCACAGTGCTTCCCTCTAACGCAGTAAATCATAGTTTATATATATATATATATATATATATATGTTATATTAAATTTAAGTAGATTGTATTGTATTGTATAACGCATTATTATAAGTCCATAATCAAGTCGATTCACACAAGTAATTTAATGCCATTACTGATAAAATTATTATTTCCTTTCATATCTTCATTCTTATCGTCGTAACCCGATACCTTCGTCTACGAAAATCACGTACGGGATTATTTTACTCTGTGAAAAGCAAACTAAAGTAAATATAACTGCAATTCAGCTAAAATAAGTTATAAGTACAACTGGACAGCTATCGCAGTTCAGTTGCCGTCATTCAGTCAAACTCACTAGTTATAAGCAAATGGGCAAAGACCCTCTAAATATTATTTCATATACTATTGTTTGAGCAAGTCTCTTATATTTTAATTATTATTATTCTAAGCTCTTAAGTCGAGCATATTGTAGTGAAATAAGTGTAAACCAGTGTAAATCATAACCTGTAAACATTACCTAATAAAATTGTTTTTAAAAACTCAAAAAGTGAAATCAAGATACAACAATTGGCGCAGTCGGTAGGATCCGCAAAACACAGTCAGAACAAGGAACCTGAACCTAACTGGCAGTGGTGGATCAAATCCTTCAACGGCAGAAACGAACCAAGATCCCTTCAAGAAGAAGCAATCACGCGAACAACGAACGATAGATCTCCACACACTCTCATGAAACCACTAATGTAAGTACATTTAACTTTGAATCTAAGTGCATCGAAAGTGTTAAATTTTTCTCTCGTTAATATTTTTCGCGAACCATCAGTTCTATTATCCAATCTTCCCCTTTTCCCAATTTAATCAAATCCTGTAAAAATGCCAAACGACCAAGACGAACGTCAACTCGAACAAGACGAACGTCAACTCGAACACGACGTACGTCAATTAGAACCCTACAAGCTATCAGAAATTTTTTCAATAGTCCCCGAATTCGATGGTGACCAAATCTTTTTAAATACCTTTCTTAACGCTTGCGATCATTCGCATGGCATGGCCATTGGTGACCAGCAAAAGCTGCTAACTTTGCACATTAAAAATAAGCTCCGCGGACGAGCAGCACAGTTAATTAATTCAAGAAATCCAGCGACTTGGGCTGAAATTAAGCAGCTTCTATCAGTTCATTTCGGAGATTCACGCGACTTAACGTCTCTGATACAGGACCTGCAGCGTATCAAGCAACTTCCAAATGAATCGGCCCTAACCTTCTTCTCCCGTCTGCAAACCCATAATGCTAAAATGCATGCAGCAGTACAGAAATCGCGTCTAACTGTAGAACAAAAAACCGCTCAGTCTCAACTCGTCGAGACGATGACGCTAAACACTCTTCTTACTGGTCTAGAACCCCGTCTAGGACAGATTATAAGGGCAGGAAATCCCCCTGACATGCTCCAAGCATCCATTCGCATCAGACGAGAACTCCAGCTCTCTTATTTTGAAAACCAAAAGTTTAATAAAACAAGCAACTCCCGAGACGTCCAAACCACCCCTATACGAAAACCAAATGTCCCAACCAATTCTCAAAAAACGTGCACATACTGCAAACGAACAGGCCACCTCATCAATGAATGCCGCGCACGCCAGCAATCCTCACAATCATTTAATTATACGAGTTTTACTCCACAAAATTTCAACTCGAATCCTCAGAGGCAATATGCTGCCCCTCAACAACAACAACAAAGGTCATTTCCCCAACAAAACTTTTCTAACCAAAATCAAAGGCCAAATCAATTCCCCAACAGACCAAATCAATTTCAACCTCGACCGTCTGTAATACAACCAAATCCAAATTTTAACCGAAATGATCAGCCCCGAACACATCATATAAATTATCCGATGCAAAACTACCCAAACGAGGAATATCGAGAATACTCTAACACAGAGTTTCAGGAATTCCCATCCGAACCACAAGAATATTATTCAGAAGAGCCGTATCAATACCCTAATACTTCCCAGGATTTTCAATTAGGCCCTCAAACTCTTCACGACCCCCCGAACTATCAAACTCAATGTCCCGAAACTTTTACACAGGAGAACCCTGTTATGTTCCCGGAGATGACTCTGGAGGACTACAACCCAATTTCAGATCTGGCATCCCAAGTCCAGTCAATGAACCTGGACAACTTCAACCCCAATTTGAACTTCCCCGAACAAGACTTCATTTAAATCCCCTTCTAACCGTCAAATCTAAAAATCTGTACTATATCAAAGATGCCACCAATACCTTTAAACTCTTGATTGATACCGGTGCAGGAATCTCGATATTTAAAGAAAAAACCGCCGAAAAATTTTCGAATAAATTTTCCGAAAATGCCGTTATTCAAGGAATAACCAACGAAAAAATCTTAATAAAAGAATCCAAACTTATTCCATTTAAAGTAGGCGATCCTCATAAAGTATACATTTACAATCTAGACATAGAATTTGACGGATTACTCGGATCGGATTTTCTAGAACATTACGGTTGCATAATAGACATAAAAAACAAAAAACTCACTACTAACTATAAAACAATACCCCTCTTCAAGGCAGGTGACGAGGCTAGCGAAACTCCAATCATCATTAAAAACACGCATCTTAACGAAAATTTCACAAAAAACATAATTTCCATCGAACCTAGAACCGAGCAAGTTTTCAAATTAAGATGTAGTCTAACAAATACTGATGCTATACTGCTAGCTCAGGAAGTAGAAAAGGTCAGATTACCTAACGCTATAGTTAAAGTAAATGAAAAAGGTGAATTTCTAACTTCCGTAATTAACGCCAATGCTATACCTAAGATAATTGACTTTTCAGACTTAAAATTAGAACCAGTTACGCATTTCGATTTAGCTTGCAATGTAAATATTTCAAACGCGAATTTGAATGAATTACAAAACGATGCCACGGACAGGCTGTGCGAAATTCAGAACCAATTACGTCTAGAACACCTCAACGACGAAGAAAGAGAATCGATTGTAAATTTATGTCTCAAATTTTCGGACATCTTCTACCTAGAAGGTGACTCCTTAACATTTACAAACGAAATAAAACATTCAATAGACACTAACAATGCCAAACCTGTTTTCACTAAATCATACAGGTACCCTCAAATTCATAAAGAAGAGGTTAAACGTCAAATGACAGAAATGCTCAATCAAGGCATAATTCAGCCGTCCATCTCACCCTGGTCCTCCCCAGTATGGGTCGTACCAAAGAAGCTTGACGCCTCAGGCAAACAAAAATGGAGAGTCGTAATTGACTATCGAAAACTCAATGAGCTAACCGTTAACGACAAATACCCGTTGCCTAATATTTCAGATCTCCTCGATCAATTAGGGAAGTGTGAATATTTCACCACTTTAGATCTTGCGTCTGGTTTTCACCAGATTGAAATTAGTAAAGAAGACATCCAAAAGACAGCATTTTCTGTAGAAAACGGCCACTATGAATTTGTTCGTATGCCGTTTGGGTTGAAAAATGCACCCTCCACCTTCCAACGCGTTATGGACAACATTCTGTTAGGCATTCAAAACGAACGCTGTCTCGTGTACATGGATGACATAATAATATATTCACCCACTATTCATGAGCACATTTCCAGAATTACAGAAGTCTTTAAAAGGTTAAGGAAAGCCAATCTTAAAATCCAGCCAGATAAGTGCGAATTTCTAAGGAAAGAAGTAGCTTATCTAGGTCACCTTATTACCCAAGACGGAGTCAAACCGAATCCCTCAAAAATTGACTGTATCCGAAACTTTCCAGAACCTAAGACACCAAAAGAGATTAAATCCTTTTTAGGATTGGCCGGTTATTACAGGCGCTTTATTTCCAACTTCGCAAAAATCTCTAAACCTCTTACTAAGCTTCTGCAAAAGGACATTCCATTCAATTTTGATTCGAATTGCAAAAATTCCTTTGAAGATCTGAAAATCGCACTAACTTCAACCCCTATTTTGATTTACCCAAACTTCGATGATACCTTTCTCCTAACAACCGATGCTAGCGCATACGCCATTGGAGCCGTGCTATCGCAAGGACCCGTAGGTAAAGACCTCCCAATAGCCTACGCATCGCGAACCTTATGTAGCGCGGAAACAAAATACTCCACGATAGAAAGAGAGCTATTAGCTATCGTATGGGCAGTCAAACATTTCAGGCCGTACCTTTTCGGACGAAGATTTAAACTTATCACCGACCATCGACCCCTGACTTGGCTCTTTTCGATTAAAGATCCCGGTAGTAGGCTCGCACGCTGGCGCCTCAAGCTGGAGGAATATGACTACGAGATCATATACAAGCCAGGCAAAATTAACAAAAACGCGGACGCCTTATCTCGCATTAAAGTTAATCATATACAAAAATGCGTGGCGTTTCATAATAACGCACAAAACTTAGACAACCCACCTGACCCAGAAAACATTCCCGATGACGAAGACGTACCACCTGAACAAGTAGTCCAAGAGTATGAAACGTTCGAAAAACTATATCAGACAACATCCCTAATCGATTACTCTAAAATCCGATTCTCAAATAACCAACTGCTCGACAAAGACCATAAACATATAATTACATTCTTTCAGCAAGACAGTTTGCAAGACTTCCACTATAAAATTATAGAGGATATCCTTGAAGAAAATCCTGACTTTTCTAATAATAAAATTAATACCGTGTCTAGCAAAACAGTAAAAAATAGGTCTTACCATATTGTACCCCTACCTTTCGACCCTATGTCAGCGATATTGCAACTCTTCGTTACAATATATAAAAATCAAAATGACATTGATCAGTCTAAAACATACTACGTCGAAAATAACTTGAACTTGCCCATTCTCGAAATTTTCTCCTTTATATTTAGCGCCAAAGAAATAAAATTAGTAATTTGTCAAGACGTTGTAACAAACCCCGATGAAGACCAAATCCCCATTATTCTCAATCAATTTCATGCCGGAAAGAACAACCTCCATCGCGGTATAAATGAAACCATACGTAGAATAAAGAACAAGTATAATTGGGCTGGATTAACAAAAGACGTAGAAAAATTCGTAAAGGCTTGTGAAACATGTCAAAAAGCAAAAATCTTACGAAAGAACCTCGATAACCCTTTAGTTATTACCGAAACACCGAGAACCCCTTTCGAACGAATTAACATCGACGTCATGGAAATTCCCACAAAAAACTACGCACTAACTATTAGAGATGAACTCACTAAGTTCACACAAGCATACGCCATACCAGATAAAACCGCGAAATCCATCGCGAATACCCTTCTACTTTATTTCCAACACTACGGTACACCCCTCCGTATACACTGCGATTCCGGACGAGAATTCGAAAACCGACTTCTCAAAGACCTTTGCATTCTTTACGATATCAAGTTAACCCATTCTAGTGTACACCACCCGCAATCTAATGGCTCACTCGAACGATTTCACGCGACGCTCATGGAAATGATAAGGGCTAACAAACTAGAAAACCCTAACGAACACCCACTGACTATTTTACCATACGCAGTTATTTGTTACAATAACTCCGTCAATAAGACGCACGGTTTCACCCCGTACGAGCTATTATTCGGGCACACCGCAAGTCGTCCTCCTGAAACACTTTACAATCAGAAGGAACTGATATCGAAGTACATACGAGATTTGAATAACAGAATCTCGCATTACTACAAAATAGCCCGAACAAAAACCCAACTGCAAAAAGAAAAGGCGAAAGCGCGATTCGACAGACACGTAACTGACAATCCATACGAATTTAAAGTAGGCGACAAAGTCTATGTAAAAGAAAGCCAAATAAAAAATAAACTCCAAAATAAGTTCAACGGACCATTCGAAATTAGAGAAATTCTAAATAACTCCGCCATACTTTATAATCCCGAGACTAAACACACCACAAAAACCAACTTTGACAGAATGAAGCCATACTTTGAAAATTAATTTATTTTCAGGTTTCTTCTGCTGCTCAAAGCAGTGTCACCCCAATATTCAATTGACACGATCAACAATACCATCGGAATTTACTATCATGAAGAAGATCGCATTGAAATCTCTAACGATAAATGGACGCTTTTAGTCTATAAAGACATCGAACCTATAAAGTCGATCCTAGACAATAATAACAACATTCTAAACAGCATGATAACGACGTTCGAAACGGACAACCCCCGCATGACATCCTTTCGGTCAGAAGTTAGAACACACATCAGTCTCTTAACCCAAATTTCACAATCGCTACAACAAAAAGTTGAAGAAATATTCGCGGACACTAAACGCTACAAACGAGGTCTTGTAAATGGAATAGGTACATTCTGGAAAGCCATCACAGGTAATCTAGATTCCTCTGATGGAGAATATTATACGAATTGTATTAATAAACTCACAAACGATGAACATCAAATAGAAAATTTGATGAAAAATCAAATTTCGGTAACAACTTCAGTAATAAAAAGTTTTAATTCCACCATTCAAAAATTAAAAATCGATGAGGAAACCTTTAATAAGGACATTAAGGAAATCGAAAATTCAATTTATGATATTTCGGACGATTTGGCGTATATCAAATCAAAATTACGAGTACTTGAGCTATGTGAATCTCTGATGGAAAGTTATATGTTTCTGGAAAATAGTTTAGATAATATTTTAAATTCAATCACGTTTGCTCGATTGAAAATTTTGCACAGTTCAATAATCACTCCAAAAGATCTAGTCACGTCATTACAAGAAGTATCCCAATCTTTACATAAAAATAATTTGCCATTAACTCCACAAATCTCAAAAGTAGCCCAATACTTTGACATTATAGAGCTCCAAGCTTTTCAAGCTGGATCCAAAGTGGTATTTATTTTAAAGATCCCATTAACAGAACCGGAAAGCTACACCCTTTACCACCTTTATCCCATTCCTATATTGGATAATCGAACAGGACTCCATCACATCCTGTCAACAACTCACAAATATATAGCGAAAGACGATGATTCATTGTTATTTGTACCTCTCCCGAACCTTGAAAATTGTAAACGTTTGAACCCTAGTGTAAGACTTTGTTCGAATGTGCTTCCGTACCCGATAGACAGTGACGCGATATGCGAAGCACAAATATTAAAACAATTAAGTGCAGTGCCCCGGACTTGCCAGTCGAACTTATTGTTTGCAAAAGACTACAGTATTCAAAAAATAAGCAACAATAAATGGTTGATATCGGTTTCAGACAATCTACCAGTGACCGTGAAATGTAGCAACCGGGACGTTGTTACCAAACTAATTCATATGAACTCTATCTTGACATTAAAACCGGAGTGTAGTGCTTTCATAGGCAGCACCAGAGTCCATGCATCGACACAACAGCAGGAGAACATCACCTACAGCAATCATCCAGTTCGGATACCGTACGATTGTTGTAACCATCTACCGGAGAAATCCAAACTCCCGACTCTGAAACCCCTGAAACTAAGTAACCTCAACACGGACGATTTAAACATCGCAAAACACAAACTAGATCAGTACTCTGATGATCTAGACAAACTTATTAACGAACCGTTTGTAACCAAAAATATATCCTGGTTCACATATTTTATTATAGCTCTAATTGTAATCCTCATTATTTTATATATAAGTTGTAAATGTAAGAAAAGAAGAAGAGATACTAGAATCGTTTCCCCATCAAATGACCAACCACCGCAACCTCCACAACCACCGAGGTCTAGGATATTCAGCGGATACGGACGTTTAATCCCTAAAAGAAGACCAAGCGTAAACATACGGGAACCACTCGAAGACATCGAACTGAATCCTAGTTTTAGTAAGAACTACGCTTAAAAGTTGATTCACAGCATCAACTTTTTTATAAGAAAGGGAGCTGTTATATTAAATTTAAGTAGATTGTATTGTATTGTATAACGCATTATTATAAGTCCATAATCAAGTCGATTCACACAAGTAATTTAATGCCATTACTGATAAAATTATTATTTCCTTTCATATCTTCATTCTTATCGTCGTAACCCGATACCTTCGTCTACGAAAATCACGTACGGGATTATTTTACTCTGTGAAAAGCAAACTAAAGTAAATATAACTGCAATTCAGCTAAAATAAGTTATAAGTACAACTGGACAGCTATCGCAGTTCAGTTGCCGTCATTCAGTCAAACTCACTAGTTATAAGCAAATGGGCAAAGACCCTCTAAATATTATTTCATATACTATTGTTTGAGCAAGTCTCTTATATTTTAATTATTATTATTCTAAGCTCTTAAGTCGAGCATATTGTAGTGAAATAAGTGTAAACCAGTGTAAATCATAACCTGTAAACATTACCTAATAAAATTGTTTTTAAAAACTCAAAAAGTGAAATCAAGATACAACATATATATATATATATATATATATATATATATATATATATATATATATGTTGTATCTTGATTTCACTTTTTGAGTTTTTAAAAACAATTTTATTAGGTAATGTTTACAGGTTATGATTTACACTGGTTTACACTTATTTCACTACAATATGCTCGACTTAAGAGCTTAGAATAATAATAATTAAAATATAAGAGACTTGCTCAAACAATAGTATATGAAATAATATTTAGAGGGTCTTTGCCCATTTGCTTATAACTAGTGAGTTTGACTGAATGACGGCAACTGAACTGCGATAGCTGTCCAGTTGTACTTATAACTTATTTTAGCTGAATTGCAGTTATATTTACTTTAGTTTGCTTTTCACAGAGTAAAATAATCCCATACGTGATTTTGGTAGACGAAGGTATCGGGTTACGACGATAAGAATGAAGATATGAAAGGAAATAATAATTTTATCAGTAATGGCATTAAATTACTTGTGTGAATCGACTTGATTATGGACTTATAATAATGCGTTATACAATACAATACAATCTACTTAAATTTAATATAACAGCTCCCTTTCTTATAAAAAAGTTGATGCTGTGAATCAACTTTTAAGCGTAGTTCTTACTAAAACTAGGATTCAGTTCGATGTCTTCGAGTGGTTCCCGTATGTTTACGCTTGGTCTTCTTTTAGGGATTAAACGTCCGTATCCGCTGAATATCCTAGACCTCGGTGGTTGTGGAGGTTGCGGTGGTTGGTCATTTGATGGGGAAACGATTCTAGTATCTCTTCTTCTTTTCTTACATTTACAACTTATATATAAAATAATGAGGATTACAATTAGAGCTATAATAAAATATGTGAACCAGGATATATTTTTGGTTACAAACGGTTCGTTAATAAGTTTGTCTAGATCATCAGAGTACTGATCTAGTTTGTGTTTTGCGATGTTTAAATCGTCCGTGTTGAGGTTACTTAGTTTCAGGGGTTTCAGAGTCGGGAGTTTGGATTTCTCCGGTAGATGGTTACAACAATCGTACGGTATCCGAACTGGATGATTGCTGTAGGTGATGTTCTCCTGCTGTTGTGTCGATGCATGGACTCTGGTGCTGCCTATGAAAGCACTACACTCCGGTTTTAATGTCAAGATAGAGTTCATATGAATTAGTTTGGTAACAACGTCCCGGTTGCTACATTTCACGGTCACTGGTAGATTGTCTGAAACCGATATCAACCATTTATTGTTGCTTATTTTTTGAATACTGTAGTCTTTTGCAAACAATAAGTTCGACTGGCAAGTCCGGGGCACTGCACTTAATTGTTTTAATATTTGTGCTTCGCATATCGCGTCACTGTCTATCGGGTACGGAAGCACATTCGAACAAAGTCTTACACTAGGGTTCAAACGTTTACAATTTTCAAGGTTCGGGAGAGGTACAAATAACAATGAATCATCGTCTTTCGCTATATATTTGTGAGTTGTTGACAGGATGTGATGGAGTCCTGTTCGATTATCCAATATAGGAATGGGATAAAGGTGGTAAAGGGTGTAGCTTTCCGGTTCTGTTAATGGGATCTTTAAAATAAATACCACTTTGGATCCAGCTTGAAAAGCTTGGAGCTCTATAATGTCAAAGTATTGGGCTACTTTTGAGATTTGTGGAGTTAATGGCAAATTATTTTTATGTAAAGATTGGGATACTTCTTGTAATGACGTGACTAGATCTTTTGGAGTGATTATTGAACTGTGCAAAATTTTCAATCGAGCAAACGTGATTGAATTTAAAATATTATCTAAACTATTTTCCAGAAACATATAACTTTCCATCAGAGATTCACATAGCTCAAGTACTCGTAATTTTGATTTGATATACGCCAAATCGTCCGAAATATCATAAATTGAATTTTCGATTTCCTTAATGTCCTTATTAAAGGTTTCCTCATCGATTTTTAATTTTTGAATGGTGGAATTAAAACTTTTTATTACTGAAGTTGTTACCGAAATTTGATTTTTCATCAAATTTTCTATTTGATGTTCATCGTTTGTGAGTTTATTAATACAATTCGTATAATATTCTCCATCAGAGGAATCTAGATTACCTGTGATGGCTTTCCAGAATGTACCTATTCCATTTACAAGACCTCGTTTGTAGCGTTTAGTGTCCGCGAATATTTCTTCAACTTTTTGTTGTAGCGATTGTGAAATTTGGGTTAAGAGACTGATGTGTGTTCTAACTTCTGACCGAAAGGATGTCATGCGGGGGTTGTCCGTTTCGAACGTCGTTATCATGCTGTTTAGAATGTTGTTATTATTGTCTAGGATCGACTTTATAGGTTCGATGTCTTTATAGACTAAAAGCGTCCATTTATCGTTAGAGATTTCAATGCGATCTTCTTCATGATAGTAAATTCCGATGGTATTGTTGATCGTGTCAATTGAATATTGGGGTGACACTGCTTTGAGCAGCAGAAGAAACCTGAAAATAAATTAATTTTCAAAGTATGGCTTCATTCTGTCAAAGTTGGTTTTTGTGGTGTGTTTAGTCTCGGGATTATAAAGTATGGCGGAGTTATTTAGAATTTCTCTAATTTCGAATGGTCCGTTGAACTTATTTTGGAGTTTATTTTTTATTTGGCTTTCTTTTACATAGACTTTGTCGCCTACTTTAAATTCGTAT
Organism: Rutpela maculata; assembly: GCA_936432065.2. NCBI lineage: Eukaryota > Metazoa > Arthropoda > Insecta > Coleoptera > Cerambycidae > Rutpela > Rutpela maculata. The sequence goes on from OW386288.2 coordinate 122,308,002, forward strand.
GGATTGTCAGTTACGTGTCTGTCGAATCGCGCTTTCGCCTTTTCTTTTTGCAGTTGGGTTTTTGTTCGGGCTATTTTGTAGTAATGCGAGATTCTGTTATTCAAATCTCGTATGTACTTCGATATCAGTTCCTTCTGATTGTAAAGTGTTTCAGGAGGACGACTTGCGGTGTGCCCGAATAATAGCTCGTACGGGGTGAAACCGTGCGTCTTATTGACGGAGTTATTGTAACAAATAACTGCGTATGGTAAAATAGTCAGTGGGTGTTCGTTAGGGTTTTCTAGTTTGTTAGCCCTTATCATTTCCATGAGCGTCGCGTGAAATCGTTCGAGTGAGCCATTAGATTGCGGGTGGTGTACACTAGAATGGGTTAACTTGATATCGTAAAGAATGCAAAGGTCTTTGAGAAGTCGGTTTTCGAATTCTCGTCCGGAATCGCAGTGTATACGGAGGGGTGTACCGTAGTGTTGGAAATAAAGTAGAAGGGTATTCGCGATGGATTTCGCGGTTTTATCTGGTATGGCGTATGCTTGTGTGAACTTAGTGAGTTCATCTCTAATAGTTAGTGCGTAGTTTTTTGTGGGAATTTCCATGACGTCGATGTTAATTCGTTCGAAAGGGGTTCTCGGTGTTTCGGTAATAACTAAAGGGTTATCGAGGTTCTTTCGTAAGATTTTTGCTTTTTGACATGTTTCACAAGCCTTTACGAATTTTTCTACGTCTTTTGTTAATCCAGCCCAATTATACTTGTTCTTTATTCTACGTATGGTTTCATTTATACCGCGATGGAGGTTGTTCTTTCCGGCATGAAATTGATTGAGAATAATGGGGATTTGGTCTTCATCGGGGTTTGTTACAACGTCTTGACAAATTACTAATTTTATTTCTTTGTCGCTAAATATAAAGGAGAAAATTTCGAGAATGGGCAAGTTCAAGTTATTTTCGACGTAGTATGTTTTAGACTGATCAATGTCATTTTGATTTTTATATATTGTAACGAAGAGTTGCAATATCGCTGACATAGGGTCGAAAGGTAGGGGTACAATATGGTAAGACCTATTTTTTACTGTTTTGCTAGACACGGTATTAATTTTATTATTAGAAAAGTCAGGATTTTCTTCAAGGATATCCTCTATAATTTTATAGTGGAAGTCTTGCAAACTGTCTTGCTGAAAGAATGTAATTATATGTTTATGGTCTTTGTCGAGCAGTTGGTTATTTGAGAATCGGATTTTAGAGTAATCGATTAGGGATGTTGTCTGATATAGTTTTTCGAACGTTTCATACTCTTGGACTACTTGTTCAGGTGGTACGTCTTCGTCATCGGGAATGTTTTCTGGGTCAGGTGGGTTGTCTAAGTTTTGTGCGTTATTATGAAACGCCACGCATTTTTGTATATGATTAACTTTAATGCGAGATAAGGCGTCCGCGTTTTTGTTAATTTTGCCTGGCTTGTATATGATCTCGTAGTCATATTCCTCCAGCTTGAGGCGCCAGCGTGCGAGCCTACTACCGGGATCTTTAATCGAAAAGAGCCAAGTCAGGGGTCGATGGTCGGTGATAAGTTTAAATCTTCGTCCGAAAAGGTACGGCCTGAAATGTTTGACTGCCCATACAATAGCTAATAGCTCTCTTTCTATCGTGGAGTATTTTGTTTCCGCGCTACATAAGGTTCGCGATGCGTAGGCTATTGGGAGGTCTTTACCTACGGGTCCTTGCGATAGCACGGCTCCAATGGCGTATGCGCTAGCATCGGTTGTTAGGAGAAAGGTATCATCGAAGTTTGGGTAAATCAAAATAGGGGTTGAAGTTAGTGCGATTTTCAGATCTTCAAAGGAATTTTTGCAATTCGAATCAAAATTGAATGGAATGTCCTTTTGCAGAAGCTTAGTAAGAGGTTTAGAGATTTTTGCGAAGTTGGAAATAAAGCGCCTGTAATAACCGGCCAATCCTAAAAAGGATTTAATCTCTTTTGGTGTCTTAGGTTCTGGAAAGTTTCGGATACAGTCAATTTTTGAGGGATTCGGTTTGACTCCGTCTTGGGTAATAAGGTGACCTAGATAAGCTACTTCTTTCCTTAGAAATTCGCACTTATCTGGCTGGATTTTAAGATTGGCTTTCCTTAACCTTTTAAAGACTTCTGTAATTCTGGAAATGTGCTCATGAATAGTGGGTGAATATATTATTATGTCATCCATGTACACGAGACAGCGTTCGTTTTGAATGCCTAACAGAATGTTGTCCATAACGCGTTGGAAGGTGGAGGGTGCATTTTTCAACCCAAACGGCATACGAACAAATTCATAGTGGCCGTTTTCTACAGAAAATGCTGTCTTTTGGATGTCTTCTTTACTAATTTCAATCTGGTGAAAACCAGACGCAAGATCTAAAGTGGTGAAATATTCACACTTCCCTAATTGATCGAGGAGATCTGAAATATTAGGCAACGGGTATTTGTCGTTAACGGTTAGCTCATTGAGTTTTCGATAGTCAATTACGACTCTCCATTTTTGTTTGCCTGAGGCGTCAAGCTTCTTTGGTACGACCCATACTGGGGAGGACCAGGGTGAGATGGACGGCTGAATTATGCCTTGATTGAGCATTTCTGTCATTTGACGTTTAACCTCTTCTTTATGAATTTGAGGGTACCTGTATGATTTAGTGAAAACAGGTTTGGCATTGTTAGTGTCTATTGAATGTTTTATTTCGTTTGTAAATGTTAAGGAGTCACCTTCTAGGTAGAAGATGTCCGAAAATTTGAGACATAAATTTACAATCGATTCTCTTTCTTCGTCGTTGAGGTGTTCTAGACGTAATTGGTTCTGAATTTCGCACAGCCTGTCCGTGGCATCGTTTTGTAATTCATTCAAATTCGCGTTTGAAATATTTACATTGCAAGCTAAATCGAAATGCGTAACTGGTTCTAATTTTAAGTCTGAAAAGTCAATTATCTTAGGTATAGCATTGGCGTTAATTACGGAAGTTAGAAATTCACCTTTTTCATTTACTTTAACTATAGCGTTAGGTAATCTGACCTTTTCTACTTCCTGAGCTAGCAGTATAGCATCAGTATTTGTTAGACTACATCTTAATTTGAAAACTTGCTCGGTTCTAGGTTCGATGGAAATTATGTTTTTTGTGAAATTTTCGTTAAGATGCGTGTTTTTAATGATGATTGGAGTTTCGCTAGCCTCGTCACCTGCCTTGAAGAGGGGTATTGTTTTATAGTTAGTAGTGAGTTTTTTGTTTTTTATGTCTATTATGCAACCGTAATGTTCTAGAAAATCCGATCCGAGTAATCCGTCAAATTCTATGTCTAGATTGTAAATGTATACTTTATGAGGATCGCCTACTTTAAATGGAATAAGTTTGGATTCTTTTATTAAGATTTTTTCGTTGGTTATTCCTTGAATAACGGCATTTTCGGAAAATTTATTCGAAAATTTTTCGGCGGTTTTTTCTTTAAATATCGAGATTCCTGCACCGGTATCAATCAAGAGTTTAAAGGTATTGGTGGCATCTTTGATATAGTACAGATTTTTAGATTTGACGGTTAGAAGGGGATTTAAATGAAGTCTTGTTCGGGGAAGTTCAAATTGGGGTTGAAGTTGTCCAGGTTCATTGACTGGACTTGGGATGCCAGATCTGAAATTGGGTTGTAGTCCTCCAGAGTCATCTCCGGGAACATAACAGGGTTCTCCTGTGTAAAAGTTTCGGGACATTGAGTTTGATAGTTCGGGGGGTCGTGAAGAGTTTGAGGGCCTAATTGAAAATCCTGGGAAGTATTAGGGTATTGATACGGCTCTTCTGAATAATATTCTTGTGGTTCGGATGGGAATTCCTGAAACTCTGTGTTAGAGTATTCTCGATATTCCTCGTTTGGGTAGTTTTGCATCGGATAATTTATATGATGTGTTCGGGGCTGATCATTTCGGTTAAAATTTGGATTTGGTTGTATTACAGACGGTCGAGGTTGAAATTGATTTGGTCTGTTGGGGAATTGATTTGGCCTTTGATTTTGGTTAGAAGAGTTTTGTTGGGGAAATGACCTTTGTTGTTGTTGTTGAGGGGCAGCATATTGCCTCTGAGGATTCGAGTTGAAATTTTGTGGAGTAAAACTCGTATAATTAAATGATTGTGAGGATTGCTGGCGTGCGCGGCATTCATTGATGAGGTGGCCTGTTCGTTTGCAGTATGTGCACGTTTTTTGAGAATTGGTTGGGACATTTGGTTTTCGTATAGGGGTGGTTTGGACGTCTCGGGAGTTGCTTGTTTTATTAAACTTTTGGTTTTCAAAATAAGAGAGCTGGAGTTCTCGTCTGATGCGAATGGATGCTTGGAGCATGTCAGGGGGATTTCCTGCCCTTATAATCTGTCCTAGACGGGGTTCTAGACCAGTAAGAAGAGTGTTTAGCGTCATCGTCTCGACGAGTTGAGACTGAGCGGTTTTTTGTTCTACAGTTAGACGCGATTTCTGTACTGCTGCATGCATTTTAGCATTATGGGTTTGCAGACGGGAGAAGAAGGTTAGGGCCGATTCATTTGGAAGTTGCTTGATACGCTGCAGGTCCTGTATCAGAGACGTTAAGTCGCGTGAATCTCCGAAATGAACTGATAGAAGCTGCTTAATTTCAGCCCAAGTCGCTGGATTTCTTGAATTAATTAACTGTGCTGCTCGTCCGCGGAGCTTATTTTTAATGTGCAAAGTTAGCAGCTTTTGCTGGTCACCAATGGCCATGCCATGCGAATGATCGCAAGCGTTAAGAAAGGTATTTAAAAAGATTTGGTCACCATCGAATTCGGGGACTATTGAAAAAATTTCTGATAGCTTGTAGGGTTCTAATTGACGTACGTCGTGTTCGAGTTGACGTTCGTCTTGTTCGAGTTGACGTTCGTCTTGGTCGTTTGGCATTTTTACAGGATTTGATTAAATTGGGAAAAGGGGAAGATTGGATAATAGAACTGATGGTTCGCGAAAAATATTAACGAGAGAAAAATTTAACACTTTCGATGCACTTAGATTCAAAGTTAAATGTACTTACATTAGTGGTTTCATGAGAGTGTGTGGAGATCTATCGTTCGTCGTTCGCGTGATTGCTTCTTCTTGAAGGGATCTTGGTTCGTTTCTGCCGTTGAAGGATTTGATCCACCACTGCCAGTTAGGTTCAGGTTCCTTGTTCTGACTGTGTTTTGCGGATCCTACCGACTGCGCCAATTGTTGTATCTTGATTTCACTTTTTGAGTTTTTAAAAACAATTTTATTAGGTAATGTTTACAGGTTATGATTTACACTGGTTTACACTTATTTCACTACAATATGCTCGACTTAAGAGCTTAGAATAATAATAATTAAAATATAAGAGACTTGCTCAAACAATAGTATATGAAATAATATTTAGAGGGTCTTTGCCCATTTGCTTATAACTAGTGAGTTTGACTGAATGACGGCAACTGAACTGCGATAGCTGTCCAGTTGTACTTATAACTTATTTTAGCTGAATTGCAGTTATATTTACTTTAGTTTGCTTTTCACAGAGTAAAATAATCCCATACGTGATTTTGGTAGACGAAGGTATCGGGTTACGACGATAAGAATGAAGATATGAAAGGAAATAATAATTTTATCAGTAATGGCATTAAATTACTTGTGTGAATCGACTTGATTATGGACTTATAATAATGCGTTATACAATACAATACAATCTACTTAAATTTAATATAACATATATATATATATATATATATATATATTGCAGTGAAATCATGTATCTGGAGACTTCAGTGCACATATACTCCACATACGGCCTAACGAAAATGGAAACGCGCTGAAAAACCTAGCACACATGTTTGACTTAACAATAAGAAATACATGGAGCAAAAGTCAAACATCTGGAGTAATGGAAGCTCAATCACACAAATAGACCATATCCTGGTAAGCAAAGAGATAAGAGAAAGGATCAAGAAGGTTAAAGCAAAAAGGACAGCAGAAAACCTACTGAAGAAAACGCTAACACTGAACAGCAGCCCACTAAAAATAGGGAGACCATGTTACACGTGAAAAACAACAATCGTGAGGATCATAAACAAACTGGGAAAGAAAAGCGAGGGGAAAAATGAAAAAAACCATGCGTCATATGGCTCTCGCTGCTGGCAACAAGCATGACCTAAATCCAACCTACCATCGGAAATCGAGAAATCGAAAGACTCAGAAAAAGAAGATTCGAAGAAGCAGAAACACAAAAAGAGGAGCATAAACAGTAATAAACACTCCATATCAAGACACAACACAAAAAAAGGGCGCTTACGTTTAAACTCCCTCACGACACAATGCGGTAACGCATCTCACAAATACCTACACCTCCCAACTCATATTCCTTTACCATGCGCCATGTTGCACTCGCTGCGGACAACAAGCATGACCTGAGTCCAACCCAGCGTGGAAGTAGCAGACCCAGCTGTATAACCATGGGAGTGGCAGCAATGCCTACCACACGCTGGTACATCAATCAATCAATCAATCAAATTTATGTATAATTGTATAATGGCTCTAATTAATACAGAAATAAAATTTAAATTTAACCAACTGATATCACATGTTTACCATGTACCATCATCACCTTCTAAAGTACAAAGTGCTTGCTATATCCAAGTTCTTACAATAAAATTTACATTTACTGTTTACTCTAATACTTTTATCCGAAACATAACACACAACGGATGAAAAACGTGTTTCAATAAAAACCTTTGCGTGTGTGTATTTTTATTTTGTTAATATTTAAAAGCACAAAAGGCTCGCTAATTTATTTTCCCTGCTCGTGAGATTGATGTATTGAAAAAATCTATGCATACACAACGTAACAATGGGTATAGTTCGCATAGCACGTGGAAAATTTGCAATTTGATGAAAGTTTTTTATACAGAAAAGCAATGTATGCATACAAAACACTGTATTGGATTCAGCCATTTTTCAGGGGCCGATAAGCCATCTAATCCCTCTTGCGAATAAATACTGTGCCTATAAAGAAAGATATCTCTTTTAGAGGATTACGGATATTTCCAAATCGTCCTTAAACTTTGCAGACTTTCTGCTGATGTCGTTAAATTCAGATTATAAAGAAGACAATTCCGTTCATCTGTTAAATGTTATCACAAAATTAAGGCGACTTTCAGTAAAACTGCTTAATGCCGTTTGTAATAAAAGGATTTATATTCCTTATAAAAATGGTTCGTGCAAGGAAAGCGTAAGTCAGTCGAGATCATTTCTACATCGTTTTTTTTTTAAATTTAAATTATATTGATTCCTGAAAGGTGGTGTTATTATACCCTTCGCAAAAACGAAGAGTATATTGTATTTGATCGGCACATTTCTAAAATCGTAAATATCGCTCGTAGAGAAAAAAATTTCATATCATTGTGTTAGTGAACGAATTCTGAACAACTTTCAAAATGTCTGTCTGTCCGTCCGTCTGTCCGTCTGTCACGTTTCTTGTAAGCACGATAACTTAAGAAAGAAAAGTCCGATTGTATTGAAATTTAGAAAATAAGTTAGTGTTAGCTAGAGGAAGAACCCTATTGTTTTTGAAGAAAATCGATCAGTAAATAAAAAAGTTATTAATTATTTAATTTAAAAAAAAAATTTGTTGTTAATTTTTGTGGCTTGTACTAAAATGGAAATCGCGAGATATTATTTCCATAACAAATTTTTTTTTGTGTATGAACTTTACTAATATTTCTTAGAAGTGAAATATGTATGAATGTCGAAAGATATATATCACAGACAATCAATTTTCCTAGCAATAGGTGGTGGCGCAGCGGCTAAAGCTTTTCGTTTTTTGGTTAGTAATTTTCCCGTGAAGACCAGCCATATTTATCTGATATTTTATTTACACCAGCCTCTTTTGTATTGTATATATCAATTATTTTAAGTTTATTTTTTACATGTTTTACCTTATGCACTTCTTAATTCGCCTATCCTGCGAAAGGAGATTGTGTTTATATTTTCATTTTATTTTTATCCAATCCGGCCTCGCTCCGTCCAGTCAATCAATTACCATGGCGATTCGCACCGTGGATGTATGGCTGGCTCCGGATGAGTGCGCGGGGAGGACAATATGTATTCCTAATTTAAAATAAATTTGTTCTTGCTTGCTTGCTTGCTTTTCGTTGCAATCCAAGGGTCCCGTGTTCGAATCCCACAGGTTGGATTTTTTTTAATTTTTTTTTCATACAATTTTTTTCACAACAAAGTTTATATCACAAAATTTAGGATGTCCAAAAACTAACATTATTTACAAGAAAACTGCGAAGAGTATCCTATAGAATGTGTGACAATTATATATAAAAAGCTCAGTAAATTGGCGAAGAGTACGTTTTTAGCTTGTTTTGTTATCTATTAAAAATACTTTGTAACAAAAATAGTGAGATGAAAATAGATAAAATAAAATTCGAATGTACACTCAAAGAAATAGTATGGGTAAATTCAACAAAAAAAAAAAATGGTTAACTAACAATATCGTTAATTTTGTTAAACCAAACTATATTGATGGTATTTTTAAACAAGAGGTGATTGTTATTTTAATTAATAAAAAGTTGTCGTACAACGAAACAAACATTAACTTAAAAAATAGATGAATAAGACTATTATTTTGTTCGTCTGACTATTATTTTGTTGAATTCTGTCAAATTAAACTAGATAATAGTATATTTTATTTTTAACTATTATCGAATTGTAATTCTAACCCAGTATTAGTTCGCTGTATTATTGTACTTGGTAGACAAACCAATATTATTGTCGTCTTCTAGAAGTTCTAAAAGAATTACCATAAAATTTGCTTGCTTACCACGTAGTCTATTACAGAAATTATTCCCAGATGACGCCACATACAAATCACTGACAATAATCAATCATGCATTATTTTATACTCTTATGAATTTATAGAAAATTAATAACATGATTGCAATGTTCAAATTCTCTCAGGGATCATCGATATATTTGGATGGATCTTATAAACAATCTCTAATCTTTGGTTTGGGTGGTCTGATGTCTCAATACTGAGATTTTGGCTAACCAAAAAAACTTCATCATACAATAAAGTGTAGATCAACCTAAAAATTAGTTGGTGAACAAAAAACAAAGTCGTTGTACTATTTAATTGTAGACCAAATTGAAAATGGTTAGTGAACATAAAAAAATGTCATTGTACTATTTAATTTGTTACAAGAAGATATGATTATTAAACTACTACCTATATGTTTACGAAAACAAATAAAGTTGTATGACTATTCTTTTCTGATTGATTTAACTATGAAACTAGATAGGCGCGATTTCATATGCTCTTTTTGGTTGAATTTACCTATCATTTTCCTTGAGTGTAAGAAAAAAGCGAAACGGTCATATTAGTGAGAATAACTCTCATCTGCCAAATGATTAAAATAAGCTAGTGATGCAGTATATCATTGACAGCCATTTGGAGTAATTACAGGGTGTAACTTAAGTAAGTTAAAATATGTCAGGATGTTATTCTTTCGCTAATTTTAAGATAAAAAGTTCACGTAATCGAATGCTCAAAAATTCTTCATTTCGGAAACACAATGTGTTGAAATTTCCAAAAAATAGCGATACCAGTAGTTGTTAAATATTATTCTAGAATTCACAGGCAGTTAAAACTTTTATTTTCTTTTAAATATTGGCAGGCAATTTATTTTGTCTATCCTTGAGGACTGTATTATACAACTGGATAAGAAAGTTGTATGATCTTTAACTGATGGTTTTTGCACTTGAGGAACTAAATAATTATATCTTTGTCGGGTGCTACAATTGTCTGAAGGTATTGTAGTATACCATGATACTATGATACTCTCATGCAGAAATCCCCTTGCCGCTGTCTCTGTCAGCTGGTACAACTAATGGAGCGGTCAGGCCGCATATATTTTTTAGAGGTATAAAATAATGTCACAAACTGAACCGAAGTATTCAAGAGGCCTATTCCTTGATACAATAAAAAAATATGACTCTTTTGATTGGTCGAAACAAAAGATAAAAGCAAAAATGCGAAAAAATTGTAGCACAAAACAAAAAAGTGGTCTGTTCCTGGATCTCCATTAACGTATGTATTTCGACATGCTGAACACGAATCAGATGTCTGTTAAGCACAATCACTTACCCTTTTCTTGTAAATCGCGAAAATAATCTAAAATAAATCTCATAATTTAGGTTCTTTTAGGAATTTACTAAAACTTGATGGGTGATAGAGCTAAACGGACACTTGATTCATATTCAGCATGTCGGAATACATACATACATGGAGTTCCAGAAACAGACATTTCTTCGTGTGTGTGTCTGTGTAATATATGAACTCGTATATGAATATCATCGGATCCTCCGCCATTTTCTAGAAAACCGCGTATGCAAATATATGGGAAAGAACTTTGATCCATATAAACCAACCAAACTTACAGAAAAACAATGAATGAATGGATATTACTGGAATACACAATACACAATGCCTCAGACGAACACCCTGTATGCGGTATATCCTACCATATTATTTTATACATAAACTAAATTTGAAATAAAATTTTGAAACTAATAGGATTTATTGTATTTAGTGTGATATAGTGATATACACACAAGTACATAGAAATATACATACAAGTAAAAAAATAATATTCGATATTTGAAAATGGGCGTGCCGTAAAACATTTAAATTGAAAACAGTGATGAGAATCATCACTGTTTTCAATTTAAATATAATTATGAACGATTGTATGTGAGAGGCTACGGGTATTGATCTGCCTATTTTGATATAATCTTTATTGACAGGTGAATCTATTATAACTGAATTAACTTTATAGGGAGAGGTTCATAATTAGATAACAGATTTATATGCAGGAATTAATATGCTGTGATATTACCTGGAATTCTATGCGAATATATTTATTAATAAAATCAGTTTTCAAAAATGTCTCGAAAGTTAATTTAATTTAATATTGTATCAAACGTTATGTTTCGATCATTTATAATTGGATTAAAATAAGTACATATTTCAAAAAGGTGGTTTCACATTGTTTTTCCATTTAAATGTCAACTGACTTTCTACGATATTTGAAAGGTAGTCATATAACTATTTTTGTTATTTTCATAAAGCAATTAATATGTACATAATTTTAAAACATTATGAAATTGTGGGAACTCCTTAGATATTAGCTAATAAGAATTACATTGCAACTTTTTAAAAAATAAAATATTTTCGTATCTTTTTTCATAATAAATTTGAATAAAATTAAATTAAGGTTATATATCAACTAAAATATTTAATGAAATTGGCGCAGTAGATAGGATACAAAGACCATGATTCTTTAAGGACTTACTATTACAAAGGTTCAATAAAAACTGATTTTCAAAATACATTGTCAAAGAATTACGGTACACAAAGGCAAATAAAGAAAGTTAAGTAGCTAGAAATTAACCACTACTCTATAGAATATAATTCGAATTAGGTGGAAAGTTCAAATTCTATGCTTTATCTCAGTATATTTAGATTTTAAACATTTTCATCGATAAATGTCTATGTGTTTATCTGAGGGCCAAGAGGAACGTTTTTAGCGAGTTTCAAAATACAATTTCAAAGAACATAAGGAGGTTGGGGCGTGAGAGAATATTTATTTTATTTTTTTCTGCCAGAAGGATACAGAACCCATGAAACATGTTTTCCTAAAGTCCGAAATTGAATTTCGAAGATCCTTGTTTCTCAATCCAATCGTTTACTTACATTAAAAAATTAATATTTTACAATAATGTTGTTGTTATGGTAGGAAGTCTTGATGTTTAAAGCTTTTCTATTGTAGATTTAAGTTTAAGTAAAATACCTAGGGAACCAATTATAATAAGTCAGTGTAAAATTGGCGATCATGTTGTAGAACCTTGAAGAATCGAAAAAGTCGACTTAGGAAAATTTTCACTGAAGAAGACGTTATAAAGCACAACTGATCAAACTTCCGGCATCAGCGCCAAAATTCAGCTTAAAGTGAGTTTTTGGCATCCACGAAAATGTGTTGTACCAAAAGTGAAAATTAGAAAGTGCGTCGATTAGCCCATAAATGAGTCCATGTGGAAATCTCCGTAAGGGTAGCTCGGAAACGAAGTCATGGTACAAAACCTTTGCTAGGTTGTGAGGGAACAGAACCACCTCATGTAACTTGTATACTGCTGTAAAATGGATTTTCCAGTTAACAAGTCCTTGTGAATGATATAATAACTATTGAAACTGTAAATCTAGCCACAAGCACATAAAAGTTTTAATAAAATATTTTTGTGTTTTTACCATCAGTATAAGTCAAAGTGCTCTCGTGTACTTCTAAGAAATTGTGAATTATTTTGTAGTAAGAGAGTTGCATATTTATGGCGATCGAAGTACACGTCCTCTAGAGGACGCGTCTGCCATGTTTAGTAGGCAGATTCCTATATATTAATAGGTTCCTGCACATCTACTGTATATCTTGGATTAAACTAATAAATGGTATTATTTGAACTCTTGCATTTCCTTGATTGAATGATTAACTTTAAGTCTCGCTTTAAGTCCAACTTCTTGGGACCTTGTGTGTGTTAGGTCAACAACTATAAGTAGGTGGGTATGTACGAACTCATATAATAATAGCGCCTACCCGCTAATAAGGAACATGAGCTAGCTTTAATTGTTTAAAAAGAAAACAATTGCCGGTAGCCCACGTTCCCTAATAGCGAAATACCCACTAACAGGGAACACGATCTAGCCTCAATTGTTTAAAAGGAAGGCAATCGAGGCTAGCTCACTTTCCCTAATATTACCTACCCGCCCACAGGGAACATGAGCTAGCTTCAATTGTTTAAAAATAAAACAACTAAGGGTAGCTCACGTTAACTAATAGCGAGCTAGCTTTAATTGTTAAAAAAATAACTGAAGGTGGCCCACGTTCTCCAGTAGCGTCTATTAAGGACTCCGGTTCTAGGTCGTTTATCGGAATTTAACCGAATCTCACTGAGAGTAGAAATTAACCACCCAAAGTCAAAGGGGGAAGCGCGGCTGGCGCCCGTAGTAAAATAAATAATGTCACGTCCTTCACACGACGGTGGTGAATTCCTCCCAATCACATTGAGCATCCGTTGCAGAAATGCAAATGCAAATGTTGAGATCAAATCTTTAATGATGTCACTAAGTTGATAAACCGACAGTCTATTTTAGTATTTCCTCCTGAGTTTTTTAACCGCCTGTGTATCATTTCTGATCTCTGGGACTCGCATAAAGAATCTGTAAGTATTTACACAAATCTTGCCTTTCTGTTTGGCACCGTCTATTTTTTTTTTAATTAGATTTAGTAATAGGTATTCACCCTATATATATATATATATATATATATATATATATAGCTAGCAAATACGCATACGTTCTTAACTAGATATTACACCATTTGTTGTCAAAATATTAGCTTCGCTAAAATGACGTAGGTCTGGCGACTCTGGGATCTCACTCTAAAACACTTTAATATAATAATTCTTGAAAAATTCAATGTTTACTAGTTAAGTTAAGCTATCGTTACTAGATGGCGGTACCATTTGATGTCGGATGCAACCTTAGAACGCAAAAGCGAGAGATTGGTGACATGCAATATTGTCTGGCTTTACTCGTAGTGTGATTGGTTGAAGCGTGCTAGAAGACTCTTTGTTGGGAATATCAGTATATAAGTTACAATACCTATGGTTTAACGTATCTTGATTGTCATTGCCATTACATCATTTATACCTATTTTGTTTTTTATTAGATGAGTCGTTTTGGAAATGCATCTTTATGTGAGGTAAATCATGAAATTGAAAATAAAGATCAGTAAACTCTAAAAAGTGACAAGAAAATGTCTGAAGGCAATTAATTATAAAACATAATATTGAAGATATAGGCACTTAATGAACTATTTATTCGTGAAATATTCTCCCCAAATACCACTCGTGCGTTTATATTTTTTCTATAACTTTTTTTCTCAAGCTAAGTTGCCAAAAGTTAATATAACTTGTGCAAATTAGCAGTTTATTATCAAAGATTAAATCCCTCCCGCTAAAGCGGTCGGGAGTTAATCAGATAATAAACTGGTAATTTATACTCTTTATATTGCCAGGCAACAACGCTTTCGAAAAAATTTTCGATAAAATTTTAAGCACTAGTGATAATATATACGACAATTACTCTCCTAGATTGTTTCATATTTTCGTGTTTCAGATTATGTAAATTACGAAAATTAACGTCGATCAATTTCATCAGTTTGTCTACTTATCGTCTGTGCCTCTAATGGTGCTATATTTAGAAAACTATTTGACGGAGAAAAATTATATTTGGTTGACAATTGATGTTACTGTCAGGAAAAAATATAATTTTGGTAAAAGAAATATATATATATATATATTATATTAACTTTTGGCAACTTAGCTTGAGAAAAAAAGTTATAGAAAAAATATAAACGCACGAGTGGTATTTGGGGAGAATATTTCACGAATAAATAATTCATTAAGTACCTATATCTTCAATATTATGTTTTATAATTAATTGCCTTCAGACATTTTCTTGTCACTTTTTAGAGTTTACTGATCTTTATTTTCAATTTCATGATTTACCTCACATAAAGATGCATTTCCAAAACGACTCATCAAAAAACAAAATAGGTATAAATGATGTAATGGCAATGACAATCAAGATACGTTAAACCATAGGTATTGTAACTTATATACTGATATTCCCAACAAAGAGTCTTCTAGCACGCTTCAACCAATCACACTACGAGTAAAGCCAGACAATATTGCATGTCACCAATCTCTCGCTTTTGCGTTCTAAGGTTGCATCCGACATCAAATGGTACCGCCATCTAGTAACGATAGCTTAACTTAACTAGTAAACATTGAATTTTTCAAGAATTATTATATTAAAGTGTTTTAGAGTGAGATCCCAGAGTCGCCAGACCTACGTCATTTTAGCGATGCTAATATTTTGACAACAAATGGTGTAATATCTAGTTAAGAACGTATGCGTATTTAATAGTTTGAAAGAAAAGTTTGCAGAAAACAGGTACAAAAGGTACATAAGAATTTTACTCAGTACGTTAAATTACGATAGCTGGATTATTTTACAAGTGACACGCTAACTACATGGCGTAAGCGTCAACATCCAAATCTTAAGGTCCGAGGTTCGATCCCTGAGCGTTCTCAGTTTTTTTTAAATATACGTACTAAGAAAAAAAGTTATGGCCAAAAATAATAAATATTTCACTTTCGGTTGCCTTTTTCTTGGTAATCGCCACCTTAAGTAAATATTTGTTGAAAAAAAAAGCTGAGAACGCTCAGGATCGAACCTCGGACCTTACGATTCGGAGGTTGACGCTTACACCATGTAGTTAACGTGTCACTTGTAAAATAATCCAGCTATCGTAATTTAACGTACTGAGTAAAATTCTTATGTAACTTTTGTACCTGTTTTCTGCAAAAGGGTCCCGCTTTCAAGCTAGCAAATACGCATACGTTCTTAACTAGATATTACACTATTCGTTGTCAAAATATTAGCTTTGCTAAAATGACGTAGGTCTGGCAGCTCTGGGATCTTGGACTATTTATTAATATATATTTAATTAAGAAGTTTAATAATTAAGTTAAGGTTTGCTTGTTTAAGTAGAGTGAACTTTAAGTACAACGAATTATAACATATAGTGCTACTTAATCCAGCGTTTTGATTTTCCGAATAAGGTTTTGTGATGAATTACCATACGTAAGCACATTTGTATATTTAACATGAAATAATTGATTTGTTTGCTTCGTAGGCATTTGTATTTAATTTTAGTTGTGAAAATTGTTTTGTAATTACGTTAGGTATTATAAGCCACTGAAAGCTGTGTATAACTTGTCCCGAATCTATAAAGGTTCAGCCTTCGATTTGAAATTGGGGGTTGTCAACTTATGTGGTGTTTTTAGGTTATTTTTATATTATTACATTACTACGTATATAGTGGATAATACTACTGTTTACTAGGCAACCAGGCCACAATCGCGGGCCCATTGCGCCTAAGGATCTACAATTTAGCTTCTCCAAACTACAGTCCTCGGCCACTAACTTTAACCTCCCTTTAACCAACTTTAACCTACCCTGGGTCATACCCCCACCACCATTCTGGCGGTTCAACGGTCCGGGGGTTATCACGTGGACAGACACCCCCGCCCTTACGCAGTGGGTTAACGTTCGGGGATTGTCTCAGTTGACAGCATACCGACTGTTATATGAGATCTTGAGTCACCCATCCAAATGCCGGACTCGCTCAGTGCTGCTTTACTTCACTGATCGAGTGTCGGAATTTAAACCGGTGATCGTACCTCATCCCCTACTACGTATATAATACAATACTACAATTTACGTTAACAACTAGTAATAAGCTAGAAAAGATATTTATAGATAGAATTTAAAAGCTCGACCTTTACCAAAAACGTTTCACGAAACAAAACGTCAAAAAATTATCGCAATTTTTGCCGCTGCGGCGACGCAAAAATTTAGAGCGATAATTTTTGCATGTTGGTACTGTCAAAAGCAGATCTAGGTTGGATTATCACTAATAATGACGTTTGATTGGTGCAATGTTTTGAAAAAACGGGCTCTCATTGGCTATAGCATTAATGAGTGAAATAATCACAATTAAAATACCTCCCTTCGGTAAGTGGGAGAAGCAAACATTGGAAAAAACAAAATATTTGTCATAAATTGCCAACAAACTACCTAATCTAAAAATTCTATAAAAGGAAGTTGGAGATAATTATTTTAATTTCAAAATGATATAAGTACCTTAGATATGTCAATAACATACTTTGTTCCTAACAACCGTAACTCTGAAGGATCAACTTAGTTGTTACATTAACCATATGTTATTTTTAAATCACTCTATCCCAGTTACACCGTTGTATACCAGCGCTGAGGAACTCTCACAGAGTAAGAATATATTTCGCTTTCGTCGGATCGAGCGCTGAATATAAATATTTTTAAAAGGGGATCATGTTTGCCCCAATTCTGCTTCATTATATTAATTTAATTCTTTCTTTTTGTGAGTCGTAATTTTATCCTAAATTTCGGATAACCGTTTACTCTAAGGTTCAAAAAAAATCTTGGAAAACGAATTTAATAATTAACAGCCTGTGTTGCAGTAACGATCCATATGAATCCGCTACATTTTTTATGAGAAACGTGAGCGTGTACGACCGTATACAGCGAAATGCGGAATTCGGTTTTAGCTGCCGCCTCGACCATTATAATTATTTTAAGGTTTTAATTTGAATGCGAAAATGTGCACAAAACTAACATTCTATTTGTAGCGTTATTTGTTGCCCGAAAATTTATCAGCATTCTATGAATAAATGATAATTTATATATTGTAGTCATAGTAAAGTAGTATAGTATAGATTATAACAGTAGGTTAAATAAGTCATCGCCTGAGAAACACATCACGTTCTTATGTTAATTGACGTCGAAAATATATTAGAAAATACAATAAATGCCGATCTAAAAGGTATTTTTTAATCGCTTTATTTACATGGCAAAAGTATTTTGGGATATAGTCAATTCTAAACGTGTAAATAAAAAGTGTACCATTAATGACTGTAATTTAAATGCAAATGACTTTAATAATTTTTTTGCAAATATCGCTTCCGAGACTACAAAAACATATCAAGTACTATTGATCCTATCAGCCTAGTCACAACAATTATGGCAAATAAAAATGATTTTAGTTTTTCCGAGATTTATTTTATTGAAATGTGCGATCTTTTAAAAAACATCAAAAATAATCACAGTAAAGATATATATGACGTAAATATTAACATTATAAAATATGTACAGGATGTTATTATTATTCCTGTTACAAAGTTAGTAAATGAATGCATAAATAGTGTCTAAAAATTTCAAAAGTAATTCCACTTTTTAAGAAAGGCGATATAAATGACATGAACAATTATCGACCTATTTCAATCATACCTACGCTGGGAAAAATAATAGAGAACATCCTGTTTCGACAACTTGTTACATTTTTTAATTTAAATAACATTCTGTCAAATTGTCAATTTGGTTTTCGCTCTGGAAAATCTACAACTGATGCACTTAACAAAACGGTGGAAAGCATAATAGTGGCATTTGAAAATAAAAACTTTGCTGGAAGTATCTCCTGCGATTTATCGAAAGCATTCGACTGTGTGCAGCATGATATCCTGGTTAATAAACTTAAAAAATATGGGCTAAACACTTCTGCCGTAAATTTCATAAAATCATATCTTACAGGCAGAGATCAAATAACTATATATAATGGAGTATCATCGTCATCAGAAAAAGTAAAATTCGGAGTTATTCAAGGTTCCGTACTGAGGCTCCTATTATTTATAATATATGTCAATGATCTACCTAATCATATAAATGACACTTCACAAACAATTTATAGCAGAATATGCAGCTCTCACAGTTGAAAGCTTCTGACTGATTCAGATCAAATGAATTATATCTTAATAATTCAAAAACACAAACTATATTTTTTTTAACTCGGTGCTTAGATCATTTCGACAATCCCGAAAATGAAAAATCTTTAGGAGTAATCATGGATTACTATCTACGTTGGTATCAATATGTTGATTACCTCTTAAACTTTCTAAAGTTGTATATCTGATAAGAAATTTAATGACAGAATTGTTTGAAAATGTTATAGAAACACTAATGTACAGAACATTAGTGTGGTAATTTACCGCATTTGAAATTCTAATATTCTTCTTTCTTTAATTTTATTTCAATAAGTTTTTCTTGAAACCTTTATGTTTCTTTCTGCCTTTGGATGATCCATGTCTCAATGAATAGAATCAAGCAACAAAACTATTCAAACATATCCGAAACCTATCTGCAATTACTTAAATTAACCATCTCTCACTGAAATTAGGTTTTCCTCTAGTTGTACATTATTTATTTTAATTAAAAGGAATATTCATTAATATCATTTACTATTCATCAAGTTACTCGCTACTACCGAATGTGTACATATTATCACAAAGCAAACCTCAACGGAAAAACCCGTTGGTATACACTGAAAGTGGAATATAACGGAGAGTTTAAGCTAAGCTACGATCGCATATAATATATAAATTACCTACTCTCCAATGCTTTATTAATTTTTTTTAAACTATTTGCTTAATAATATTTTGATTAAATATATCACCAGAAATTTTTTTAAATATTTATGAGTAGGTATAGTATTTTAAAAATTCTATCGTTTACTATCCACAACAATTATTAATACAATCATATGTAAGGAAATTATCTATTATGTAATTGTGAGAGAAGATGAAAAAATGGGACCTAAAACTAAAAGATATACAACTAATAGTCGGGAGCCCTCCCTAGCTGTACGTCCACCCCCCGCCCGATCCTTGGGGACAACGTTTTTCATAAAGATTAAAGTCTAAGGAACAATTTAAGACATGTCCTAAAAAAACTGGCTGTACTTTCAAATTGGCGACCATATGTTAAAAAAATTGTTTTTGTCATTTAACACAAAAACTAAAACAGATGGAGAAAAACTTTTTTCAAGAAAAACAACGTGCATAAGATTTTCTACAATTTGGTATCTAGACAATAATTTAATAGTATTTACCATTTTCCAGATAAATGAGTCCAAAATTAAGAAAACATGGAATTTCATATATCGGTAAATCACTTAGAGGAAATAACTGTGACAATTATTGTAAGGCGTATATTATAACTTTATATTATTAACAAAAAAATTAAATAAGGTAAATTTAAAAAAATTAATAATAATATTATAATTTGCAGACATTTATCTCGAAAACGGTAACAGTGGTATCTGGAAAATGGTAACTCCTATCCAAATATTGTATAGGAACAAAATTGTAGAAAATGTATGCACTTTGTTTTTTGTACAGAAAGTTTTTGTGTTAAATGACAAAAACAATATTTGCATTTTTTTTAAACGAACGCCATTTTGAAAGTAGAGCCAGTTTTTTTTTAGAACATGTCTTAAATTGTTCCTTAGGCTTTAGTCTTTATGAAAAACATTGTCCCCAACGATTGGGGGGTGCACGGACAGTTAGGGTGGGCTTCCGTAGTGTTACGTTTTATAAAAATCAATTCATAAAAATATTCGAAATTCGCATTCCGGAAGTATGAACTTTACTTGAGTTTTTTGTAAAAAGCCTAGATAAAGGTCAAGTTAACTAAAGCTCATATTTACAGAATGCAACTTTCAATTATTTTTCTGACATAATTTTCGAATAAAATATCTATAACTTTAATATTTCATCTTTTTCACATATACCCTGTATATTTATACATGATATTCCATTATAGAAAACTCAAGTAACGTTGATATCTCCGGAATGTGGCTTTCTATTGTTTTTCTGACCTGATTTTTGGAAAGCGTAATTTACTATAACTTTTAATTTTTAGTTTTTCTAAACTTTAAATGTGCAAAATATTAGTTTTTTTTTCAACTGCTTCTCCCTCAAAATAAATAATGAAAAATAGAGCGCGCGAAAACCCAGTGTGACGTCACGCCACTCCTGACAGTCTACTGCTCGCCTGTTCCCATAAAGTTTCATACGGCACGCAGGGTGGGCGTGCTAATTTCGTTCATATCTTTTAAGTGTTCTGTATTTTGTTATAAACATGGATAAAGGCTTATATAAATATTATATAGTTCCACACTGTAAAAGTACATCAGTGTCTACTCCCAAGAAAATATGTTTTTCATTACCAAGTGATGAAAGTATTACAAATTTGAGGCAGCTAGCTATTCACAGGGAGAAATTTGTTAATAATAAAGGGACGAAATATTGATGTGAGGATAAAGTTCAGTGTAATAGTCCAGTAAACACACACGTGCATTTAACGTATATCTAACGTAATTTGGTTGAATACACGTTAATAGGTTGACTTTTGTTGATTTTTACACGTGTAATAATTGGTTCAATATTCAACTACACGTTTTTTCAACGTTAATTTACGTTTAATTAACGTGAAACGTTGAAGTTACCGTTGAAACCGGCGACATTTTTGCGTTGATTAAACGTTGTTTCTGGTATAATTTCCCACGTGTTATTCACGTTAGTGTGTTTACTGGGAGTTTATTATTAAAAATTGTATGATAATAAAATTTGTAGCTTGAAGAGGATGTGGAAAATTATATGTATTATAAAATACCTTTTATTTGCACATAACCAACAGCGTTATCGCCGTAAGCTGACCTAAAAATCAGATAAATTTGGCAGACTTTATTAAAGTAGATCCAGTTAACCTACTTCTGTAACTAGCACCTTTCATTTCAGCACTTATGTAATTATTATACTCTTCGCAAAAACGAAGAGTATATTGTATTTGATCGGCACATTTCTAAATCAGTAAATATCGCTCGTAGAGAAAAAAAATTTATATCGTTATGTTAGTGAACGAATTCTGAACAACTTTCAAAATGTCCGTCTGTCCGTCCGTCCGTCCGTCAGTCCGTCCGTCACGTTTCTTGTAAGCACGATAACTCAAGAAAGAAAAATCCGATTGTATTGAAATTTGGAGAGTAACTTAGTGTTAGCTAGAGGAAAGAACCCTATTGTTTTTTAACAAAATAGATTGGTAAATAAAAAAGTTATTAGTAATTTAAAATTTAAAAAAATATTTTTTACATTTTTTTATGGTTTGTAATAAATAGAAACCTTGCGAAATGTTATTTCCTATCACTATTTTTTTTTTTAATACATTTTACTAATGTGTGTTTCCTAATAATCACAATAAATTTTCTAATGGTATATATTACACTCATTAACAGTCCAAGGGTCCCGGGTTCGATCCCCCTCACATCGTGATTTTTTTTTTCATATATTTTTTTTTTCACAACAAAGTTGGTATCACAAAATTTAGAATGTCCAAAAACTAGCATTATTTACAAGAAAAATGCGAAGAGTATCCTATAGAATGTGTAACAATTATATAAAAAGCTCAGTAAATCGGCGAAGAGTATAATGCTTCCTCTAGTTGTTATTACTATTAAAATATCCCATAACCATGAAAATGTCTACACGCTGTAAAATGTTGGAATCAGCCTTAACGTATCAATTTTCTAGTGAACACATATTTTTATGTATACGAAATAAAAGAATGTATAAAAAATAAAAGAATGAAATAAGTTAAATAACTAAAAATAACACCACACACGCACAGTGTACAACGAAATCTCTTAAATCGTTGAGTGATAAGCCCCACCACTAAACGCTTAAACTGAATATAACCGCATAACTCATAATCAATGGAATGGTGTGACATCATCCATGCCGTCGACCGTTTCAAATATGTTACGAATTGGAAATCAAATATTAGGGTTAATATCAACGCTAGCGGCCTAATTTTTTCACTATAGAATTAAAGGAAAATGCAAAAATAAATTATAAAGTAAATTTCACTAAATGAGCCCATTCAAAGTGAATGGTGCCATATTCAAGCAAAACACTACTCAAATAGATATTTGCGGTTGCCCACACCCGACTGCTATTTTACTTGTTCATTTCTTTTTTATTGTTTTATTGTAACCATTGACTGTATGTTAATTTGTAGCAGAATTAACACTTTCAGAGCTGCTTCTTGGTGTATTTTCAAATGATTAAAATTAATTGTGTTTATTCGGTGTTTTTTATTTAACCAGAAACTAAGAATAATTAAATTTCGTAACAACCACATTTCCAGCAAAATACATGCCAAGTTTCCAACAAGCACGTCAAATGATACAGGAGCCTCTGTGGCCTCTATGCCCTATGTACATGCATAAAACAAACACAGGTACGAAACTTCAAATTGAAATGAACTGTGTTATGAACAGTAAATTTTAATGAATATGCGTGGCAGTATTAAGATAAATTTCACAGTAGTACCACTGCACAGTTTACAGACACTAACCAGATTTAAATGAACGGGCAAAGTTGCTACTCCTTCAGGATAACACCCCATGTAATATCCCATTTCCATGCAAACGCGTCTCTTGAAAATGCAGAAAGCGCCACGACATGAAATCTGAACAGAAGTGTCTCGTCACATTTAGTATTATTTATGAAATAGGCTTTGTTCGGCCTCATAAAGGCAAAGACATTTCTTCTAGACGGTGCAGCGGTGCATCTTGAATGGGTAATAAGCTTGCCTTTTTCCTTCAGTTTTAGTGTGTGAATAAAGCTACTTATGCACAAACAGAGGACAAATTAAGAAGTTACTTTCAGTTGTGACATTTTTATGTTAACAGAGCCGTACTTAAATATCAAATACGTATATACATTACTGTTTTTTATAAACTTATTGTTAAAACATCGTTCTTGTTACTACATTTTGAAAAAAAAAATGTAGTATAGGTTTTACATTTTTCCGGTGGACCATCGAAATCCGAAAAAAACGTCGGATCGAAATGAAAGTCATATCTATCGACTCGAGAGCGAATTTAGAAAATTCCGTCCGTCGGTCAGTCGGTCTGTCTGTCTGTCACGCTCAGCCCCCCTAATCCGTTTTCGGATTTCGATGAAACTTGGGTGGTTTGTAGGAGGCCTTTAAAAAACCTTAACGCTGGAAGATCGGCTCCGTTCGGAAACCGGAAGTACCCGATAGAGACGTTTCAAGTTTTTCGGGAAAAATTGAATAACTCGGTAACGAGCAGTCGGATCGAGATATTTCAAAAAAGAGATGGTGCCGCTAGCAACGATCTACAGATAAGTATACAGGAGACAATGTCGAAAAACAAATGAAAATTGAATTTTTTTGCAAAAAACTGGTTTTCTCGAAATCGGGCTATGAAGCACGATAACTGTCCAGGATATCGACCGATTGCGATGAGACTTGGTGGGATCGAAGGTACACGGCCACAAATGAAGCCTATTGCTGGCGGCCCGAATCCGTTGACCGCAAGTATTTTTTCCAAGGCCGAGTATGATTTTCCAAAGATATTGATAACTCCCGAACCGAAGGTCCGATTTTGATTTTCAAAAATTGCGATTGTAGGGTTCGATTAAGTCTATTAGGTGACGTTTGTGGGAATTTGAAAAAACAAAAGCGAATCTACAAATTCTGGAAAACTTAATTTTTTTGATAGATTCTACAAATACCCGACAGTTTCCTAATAAAAATCGAAAATTAAGTATTCCGTCGATCAATCTCTATAACCAATATAAAGCACGGACCTTTTTGGATAAAAAATCCAAATTTGAGTTTTTCGAAAAATTAAAAATAAACGAGTTATTGACAAAGATGCATGACCACAATATAACCGATGCCCTTTCTCTATTTCAAAATGTAGTTAGCCTTTACTTCAGTCAATGCAAAAAGAAAAAAAAAGGTACTGAGTCAGTCCAACAGGGATAAAAGGCATATCAAAATGTAGTTTTTAGCTTGTTACTACATTTTGAAAAAGATGTAGTATGGTTTTGCATTTTTCCAGCGGACCATCGAAATCCGAAAAAAACGTCGGATCGAAATGAAAGTCATATCTATCGACTCGAGAGCGAATTTAGAAAATTCCGTCCGTCGGTCAGTCGGTCTGTCTGTCTGTCGGTCTGTCGGTCTGTCTGTCTGTCTATCGGTCTGTCTGTCACGCTCAGCCCCCCTAATCCGTTTTCGGATTTCGATGAAACTTTGGTGGTTAATAGGAGGCCTTTAGAAAATCTTAACGCTGGAGCTCGGCTTCGTTCGGAAACCGGAAGTACCCGACATAGACGTTTCAAGTTTTTCGGGAAAAATTGAATAACTCGATAACGGGCCGTCGGATCGAGATATTTCAAAAAAGAGATGGTGCCACTAGCAACGATCTACAGATAAGTATACCGGAGACAATGTCGAAAAACAAATGGAAATTGACTTTTTTTGCAAAAAACTGGTTTTCTCGAAATCGTGCTAGGAAGCACGAAAACTGTCCAGGATATTGATCGATTTCGATGAGATTTGGTGGAATCGAAGGTACACGGCCACAAATGAAGCCTATTGCTGGCGGCCCGAATCCGTTGACCGCAAGTATTTTTTCCAAGGCCGAGTATGATTTTCCAAAGATATTGATAACTCCCGAACCGAAGGTCCGATTTTGATTTTCAAAAATGGCGATTGGCGATTAAGTCTATTAGGTGACGTTTGTGAGAAATTTGACAAAACAAAAGCGAATCTACAAATCCTGTAAAACTTATTTTTTTTTTTTAGATTCTACAAATACCCGACAGTTTCCTAATGAAAATCGAAAATTAAGTATTCCGTCGATCAATCTCTATAACCGGTATAAGGCACGGACTTTTTCGGATAAAAAATCTGAAATAGAGGTTTTCGAAAAATTAAAAATGAACGAGTTAATTACAAAGATGCATGACCACAATATAACCGATGCCCTTTCTGTATTTCCAAATGTAGTTAGCCTTTACTTTAGTCAATGCAAAAAGGAAAAAAGGTACTGAATCAGCCCAACAGGGATAAAAAGCATATCAAAATGTAGTTTTTAGGTTTTGCATTTTTTAAGCGGACCATCGAAATCCGAAAAAAACGTCAAATCGAAATGAAATTCATATCAATCAACTCGAGGGCGAATTTAGAAAATTCCGTCCGTCGGTCAGTAGGTCTGTCGGTCTGTCTGTCGGTCCGTCACGCTCAGCCCCCCTAATCCGTTTTCGGATTTCGATGAAACTTGGGTGGTTGATAGCAGGCCTTTAGAAAACTTTAACGCTGGAAGCTCCCGTTACCGAGTTATTCAACTTTTCCCGAAAAATTTGAAACGTCTATATCGGGTACTTCCGGTTTCCGAACGGAGCCGAGCTTCCAGCGTTAAAGTTTTCTAAAGGCCTCCCATTAACCACCCATGCTTCATAGAAATCCGAAAACGGATTAAGGGTGCCGGGCGTGACAGACAGACCGACAGACAGACAGACCGACGGTCGGAATTTTCTAAATTCGCTCTCGAGTCGATAGATATGACTTTCATTTCGATCTGACGTTTTTTTCGATGGTCCGCTGGAAAAATGCAAAACCTATACTACATTTTTTTTCAAAATGTATTTATGTATATATATATATATATATATATATATATATATATATACATAAATAAATTAATATTTCTTCAATAAAATTATAGTCCTAAAAAATGATATATTATTATATAACCCAAATTAAAAAAAATTATTTTTTATTGTTTGAAGCAAAATTAATTTTGAAAATTGTACACGATTCTCTCTGATGAATTCACAAACTGACGGACAAAGTAACTCGGCTTTTGACAACTACTTCTTTATTTTTCTAGAAATATTCACAAAAAACATTTTTTTCAGTTAAACATATTTTTTTTTCCAAAAACGACGCTATATGCGTCGCTTTTTAATATACAAACTATATTTCATCTCCTTTAACAAACAGGAATCTACCTTCATCCAAATTTTCATGCATATTGATAGTTTTTTCAAACCGAAACACTTTGCGACTGCATAGAAAGTATAATAACACACAAATTGTAACACAGTATACATTGGATGATAGTTTTTAAAAGACGTGTATGTTATTTAACTGTGTTTGACAAACAATGAAAAACAAACTATTAAATGTTTAGTTAGGATGTTACTACAAAATTAATTTATGACCTAGAAGGATTGAGACAACAATAGATAATATTTCAGTTTACATTGTTGACTTTTAATTAAGAAACGTTTCGTATAAATTAGTAATAATAATGTAGTCATACTAGTGCGGTTTCATAAAAGACTCAGATCTTAATATTTTAATTATGAAATAATGCATTTTGAAACGTACAATGTGCTCACAATATCTGGGATATTAATGGAACTATGCACTGATTTGATTAATAAAGTAATGCTCTAAGGTGGTTAGCTTCTTTATGATATAGTTCACTTACCTTAACCTAATAATCATTTTTTAACTTTAACATATGTTTTGCGAGATGACGTCTATTTTGCTATCTGTATAGCTTTGCAGTTAATGATAAAAAAAAATCTCTTTTCCATTAGTGCGAGGGGATCCTAATGTTGAACCTCAAATTACGACACCATTTTCCCCCCCAATTTTTGGCCTTGGATGGGTCCATCAGCCAGCTACACAGATGTTGGAAAGTGAAGGAAGTAAAAAGGATAGACACATTTCACGCCCAGGGGTCCATCAGGGTGACTTAAAGTTACACATAGACTGGACCGCGGATAGTAGGTTAAACTACAAAGTTCTATAAACAAAGGCATATTAGGAAAAAATATCACAGTCAAGATAAGTAACTGACAAACGACAACGACAATGTTAAACAACTGTACCACATTGAGATAAAAAATTATGGATTAATCGGAATACATTTACATTTTTGAACGACCATAGTTAATATTCATTGGGGGCTGAAAATCCATATATCTGAGTTCACTTCTTCTTCTTTTAGCGGGGCGACGAAGGGTCACCGCACTCAGGCCTTTTGGCCCATTGTGCTACCGCTACGTATTTACTTGATGCCCCCATTCAGGCCGGATTCTAACCCAAAGGCCAAAATCCTTCCTATAGAGGCGTTCCTTATTTCCTCCAGCATCGGAAATCCAATGCCGAAGTGTTTGTGCCTCAAGTTCATGAGACTAGGGCAGGAAGTGAGGACGTGGATGGAAGTTTCCTCCTCGTCCCCGCAGAACCTGCAGTCGGGGTTGTCGACCACCTATGGTATGCAGGTGTTTTCTGAAAGAGCCGTGTCCAGTCAAAGACCTACCACGATTCTGACCTATTTCCTGCTTAGTCGCAGGATTTGTTCTGCTCGCTTCGGCAAGGGCCCTGTGAGCAGGAGCTTCGCTTGCCGGAGTCCTGGATAAGAGGCCCAGAAGTCAAGGAACTGGGACTGTGTCCAGTTCTCTATTAACTTCCTGGCATTTGATCTAGGGTAGCCGAGAGGCGGCTCCGGACCCAGTAGGGGCCTTTGAGAACCCTCTCTGGCTAGAGCGTCTGCCCGCTCGTTGCCCTCGATGTTGCTGTGTCCCAGGCACCCAGAGAAGCTTGACCCAGTTCGATGAGCCAAGTTCGCAGAGAGCCTGTTTACAGTTTTGAACCAGGATTGACTTGGTCCGGACTGATGCAAGGGCCTTGAGGGCCGCTTGACTGTCGCTACATATATATATATATATATATATATATATATATATATATATATATATATATATATATATATATATATATATATATATATATATATATATATATATATATATATATATATATATATATATATATATATATATATATATATATATATATATATATATATATATATATATATATATATATATATATATATATATATATATATATATATATATATATATATATATATATATATATATATATATATATATATATATCCCCGCTCCAGCACTTTCCTCAAACCTCGATCCGTCTGTGAACCAGACGATATCGGCAGGTCTGAGTATGTCCTCGAGTGGGTTCCAGTCTTCCCTTTTGGGGATGACAACCTCAAAGGGTTCTGAGAAGGAGAAGAAAGGCACTATATCATCACTCCTGGCCTTCAGAAGTGAGTGAGTCCCTATCGCTTCGGAAAGGGCCCTCGTGTGCCCTAATTGTTCTCCTCCGGTTTTCCACTGACCACCACACCTCAGTCTGTAGGCTGCTTTCCAAGCCTCGGCCTCAATCACCAAATGAAGAGGCACGAGGTCCAGAAGGACCTCCAGAGCTGCTGTGGGGGTCATGCGTATCGCTCCTGTGACTCCCAAACTGGCGAGTCTTTGGAGTTGAGTTAGCTTCTGCTGAATGTATAGCCTGGTTGTAGCAGGCCACCACACAACAGAAGCATAAGTAATCATTGGTCTTCTGAGTTCACTTACAAGGATCATTGATTCAGGGGTGTGTAGGATCATTGATTCAGAGATGTGTAAAGAGAAATCAAAGAAAATATGATTAATGTCCACATAGATCATTATTTAGGATTCCAATTTTAAATAAGTGATCTGGAAATCTACCGTGATTAAGTTGCAAACGTGTAATAGTAGAAAAAAGGTCTTGAAATAGGAAATCCGTCAAGTCAGGGGGTTTAATTGATAATGATTTCTACCTCACTCCGTGTACTTCTGATCGCATTGATATTGCCATTTCTTAAATATGGGAAGTAAATCAGTCGCAGGTATTTTAACTGAAAGGGGGTGCCATTTATCGTGACTGGCTGCCACTTACCGTGGCTTCCTTAGCCATTTTGTCGACCATTTCATTTTGATACAGATCACAATGTGCTTTAATCCAGACAAGATTAACAGAAACCCCCCGTTGCGTTGTGGCCAGTCTTGCAACAATATTCACGATCACATGTGACGCTTATTTTTGCAGTTATCAATACTACCCAAGACAATCTTAGAATCAGAATAAATAGTTATATTCAAAAAGTTAAGCGAATCGGCAAACCTCAAAAATTTCTGAATAGCTACAGCTTTGGTTGTGAAAATGGAAGCTTATATAGGCAGCTTAAATTTATGTTCAATTTCAAGGTCAGTGATATAAAAGGCACATCCCGTGCCTAAATCGCTTTTAGAGCGATCAGTGAAAACTGAGAGGTTTTCTTTATAAACATCAAGAATATAGTGATAAATGTTCTTATTAAGGGAAGGTAAAGTTGTGAAATTGGGAAATTCTATTTTAGGCGAATATTGATTGACATCAAGAGTGCAACTGAAAAGTTCTGTGGAGCACTGGTTGTATATTAATTCATTCATTTTCCGATAATATAGTTAATATGACTCTTCCATGATAATTTTTGTTCTAAAATCATGCCGAGATTTCTTACTTCTTTTTGAATTACGACACCATAGAATACCGAAACGCTACACTAGATTTTTACCAATAATTTCTGTTCAATCTATAACTAAACATACGAACAATTGCTGTACGATATTAGATAATTAATCATTCATATTTAACTTCTCTAGCAGTATCAAAAAAGAAGTTTTACTTAGCGTCACGTCAAGAAAAGTAATAAACTATATATATGAAGGAATAAAAATTACTTACCAAGACCTGCATGTCCAAAACAAAACAAACATCCATCTGTGCCATTGATTACAGCATGAATGACGTCCGTGAGAGCACTTGAACATACTTCCGTCTGAAATTAAAATACATTAGTTATAAATCTCTTATCACGAGTCTTCTATCAACTCTGCAAACATATTTTTTTTATTGATTTATGTTTGCAGCAATATTTTTTTTGCCCCTATTATGGGCCGGTTTATTAACACTGGGTTAGGTTAGTTTGTTCGGAATTAAACGCTAACTTCAGGATGAAGTATTTATTTTCACCCAACTAACATTAATTAATTTATAATAGCTATAAGAACATCTGTATCACCGTTGTATAAGAATAAACTCTTTATAATTAAGGTCTGAGAACGTTCTCTCAGCATCTATGCAACCACTATATACCCAGAATAGGCGCAGGTTTATAAAGCCTTTTTATCGTTTAAAGGCTCTCATAAAGGCAAACAGCCGAATAGAAGTTCGTTTTCACTCCCTTATATAACAATAACGCGTTTTTTAGTCCATTGATGCATCAGTTATGAAGTCATTTTGTTATGGTCACTATTTTGGTCAATATAGTGAACAAAACTAACATAAATCAGTTTTATATTTGCAGTTTTATGTTTGCTCTAAAAAACTCGAAAAAACTATTTTATAAAGGTTCCCAAATTAAATATTTTGTTGCAGGTTTTCATTGTCTATTCATTATTACTGTGTAACTAACTGTTCTTGGTTGAACAGTTTAGAGCTTTCTCGTTTTATAACAGTTGTATCTACGAACTTATAAAATATGGGAATATTCAATTGTCGTTTCGGCTTATTCGTTTCATGACTAAATACATATGCCCTGAAATTTCAATTTTATGATTGAAAGTTTACTGTCGATATATGATACGATAACGAATTAACAATGCGCCACCGAAATTCTTCAAATTATGTGACTGATCATGATTTATGGAAAAAATTGTTCTTCAAAATATATCTGTTGTGAAGTGTTGGGTTCATTTGATGGTAATTATACATATTACAATTTTTTGTTATATAAGTACTGTGACAAATTGTTTTATATAACTATTCATCTCGTTATGTAACCACTATATAGCGACAAAGTTCTTATGTAGCGTAAAAGCTACTGCGGACTATCATATAGAACGATTCAACTCATTATACAGTTATTATATAACTAAATCTTCGTTTTTATTGTACAAAGATTGCCTCAGGTTTTGCCATAAAACAATTCAGCTCGTTTTGCAGCGACTATACAACCGCAAGCACCTTTAGTTTATAGAGGCTGGCTGCGGTTTAGTTTAGAGAACAATTTAGCTTCTTACGTAGTGGAGCACAG
This sequence comes from Rutpela maculata, assembly GCA_936432065.2. Classification (NCBI taxonomy): domain Eukaryota; kingdom Metazoa; phylum Arthropoda; class Insecta; order Coleoptera; family Cerambycidae; genus Rutpela; species Rutpela maculata. The sequence goes on from OW386288.2 coordinate 122,339,433, forward strand.
GCAAGCAAGCCTTTGTACGCCACTTAATAGCCTTATTGCTCCCAGTGCAGTGTCAGTTCACCATATCACCGGGCCATAGGTTATTATGCATCTTACAACTCTAGTGTATCATCATAGGGTCATCTTGGGGTTTAACTCCCAGTTTTTCCCACATTTTCCTAGGAGAATGGTTGTTTTCTGTGTGACTTTTTGGAAGTGGGAATTCCATGTCAACTCCCATATAACTCCTAGGTATTTAACCTCGCTGGAAAATGGAATTGCCACTGCATTGAACCCCAAGGCTCATTGCAGTGGAAATTCCATTTGCCATTCGCTGGGGATACAGGGAAAATGAGAAGGCTGATGAACTGGCCCAAGGGCGCATCTAAGGCCCTAGTAGAATCCGAAATCTTTTGTGGTGTGTGTGTCATACATACGAAATTTCATTAATGGATGGGTACATAATAAATCTCTACAGTGGTGGAAGAGTTTCTCAGGCCAGAGAGTACATTATAGAACGATCATCCAAATTCACGAAAGGCCTACTACGTCAATTGGGATAATGGTAGGTCACTGTAGACTTAATAGGCATATGAGTCTAATGGGCCTGGCACAGAATACAACCAGACTCTGTCAAAAGAAAGAGGAAACCTTAGTACATGTGCTGTACCATCTCGAAGACCTAGCAAGACTGAGATTCTAAATACTTGGCGAAGAAAAACCAAGAGCAGAGAGCAGCCTTATCAAGGCTGTGGAGTCTGATTCAAAAGGCAAAGCTGAATAAAGAGCTCTAAGTAAAATTAGATTAGGAATGTCACAATAGATCCACAGGGATCGCCATGGTCAATCTAAACAGCTGGCTCCTTTTCTCAAATCTACAATCTACGCAGCTATTATACAACTACGGAGCTCGCGTAGTAGTACAGTGGATTCTTTTATAGAACAACTCAATATATTGTGCAGCCACTATAAAGCCATACAACTCTTTGGATAGTTTGTCGGTAATTATATAGATACGTATCATACAGCTGTCTAAAGTGTCTAGTGAAAGAAGGTGAATCTTTCCACTAACAGTAAAGTGGTCTCAAAATATTTCTTGTATATTTATTTCATTGGACATTATGTGAGCTACAGCACAAATTATCTCTAGATTGTCAGTAATATTTCCCTTATATATCTGCAACGTACCATCAAGTCTGACTTTCGCTTTACGACGAAAGTTTCCACTGTGCTTATTTTTTTTCCAAAAGTTCTTTATGCAATCACTGGGTTCCGTTAAAACACCTTAATAAAGTTTCTCTATAACCGCTTTATAATTACTTGTAAGAATGTGTATATCACTTATAATACGATTAAAGGAGCAACCCACAAATTTTATAATAGCTCTGTAACCAACATTTATGTAATCGTCATAAAAATAAAAAGGTTCGAATAATTACTTGAAGCTCTATAAGAGACATGTGGGGAACATTTATAAAATAGTTTCTTAATTATGTTATAAGAACATTCTCAGAGCATTTATATATTGCCAAATTGTCACAGATAGCTAATTAGTTCAAAATAGTACTTTAATAAAACATAAAAGAATATTCTTCCACCACTATAAAATAATTATACAGCAATTCAGCCGAAAATTAGTGCAATAATGCTAGTTGGCTTAAAGACAACCTTGATTCAGCTAGAGCTCCAAAGTCGATGTTATACTTTTTCCTTTTCCAAATATAGTATTAGTAGTATTACATCCTGTAATTACATGAGCTAATAGGATATAATTTTTTATATAAAAATTTGTTTTTGTAAAATAATCGATATGTTTTATTTAATGTGTAAGTAAAACTCCAAAAAAGCATGATTCCACGTATAATAGAAAAATGTTATATTGCTCTACCTCGATGTATTCTTATCGTACAGCAATCAAAAGAACACTACATTGAAGTAATTTTTTTCTACTTTAAATCTTAATATCTCCTGACGAATCTTCGTAATTCTGCCTATAATTACCTTTCTTTGAATATATTCCGCCCAACATACTTAAAGAGGACAAAGTATTTTTATAGTAATTTCCAGAAAAAAAAAAATTCTAGTCCTCTAATCCGCGTTGAGGCGACTTTTTATTATACTCTTCGCAAATACAAAAATGATCGGCACATTTCTAAATCCGTAAATATCGTTCGCAGACAAAAAAATTTCATATAATTGTGTTAGTGAACGAATTCTGAGAAACTTTCAAAATGTTCGTCTGTCCGTCCATCCGTCCGTCCGTCACGTTTCTTGTAAGCATGATAACTTAAAAAAGAAAAGTCCGATTGTATTGAAATTTGGAAAGTAAGTTAGCGTTAGCTAGAGGAAGAACCCTATTGTTTTTGAAAAACAATCAATCAGTAAATAAAAAAGTTATTAATCATTTGAATTAAAAAAGAATTTTCTTAATTTTTGTCGCTTGTACTTATATAGAAATCTTGCGAAATGTTATTCTCTATAATTTTTTTTATACATTTTAATAATATATATTTCATAATAATATATCTAATCCATTAAAATATAATTCTGAAATGATATATATTACAGACATTCGATTTTTATAGTAATATGTGATGGCCTAATGGCTAAAGCTTTTGCCTCGCAAGGAGTAGCGGACTCAACAGGACTAGTAAAAAGTTGTTGTACACAATGGTAATCACGCCGACCATCATAGAGGGGCCGCGCCGGTGTGGTGCAGCATCCCGGCCACGAAAATGCGGAAATTAAAAGTTTTAGAACACAAATCTATGCGCCTCATTTCAGACTCCATCACTCTCAGAGATCTCTATGCACGTTGCCACGACATAACCCAACTACGTCCAAGAAACGTCTCTAAAATTCTATCAGTTCAAACTGGACGGTAGCCCGCTCACGCGCAACATTACCCGAATCAGACAGCATAATACCATACTTTTTGATATAAGACACCCTCTACCATACCAGGCGTTGCCTATCTTCCGGCAGCTCCCCTAGCCACAGTTCCTTCTACGATAACTTACCCCTACCCTTACTCTTATCTTTCCTCAAACTTTACATCTTTCCAATCCCTCTTTCTCCCCCTTTATGTTTATACAATTTTGTTCTTTTATCCTTCTCGTTAGTTTTGTTTTTTTTTGTCTCTCTAAATCCCCCTACGCCGAAAACTTACCTAAATCCTAATTTTTTAAGCCACAATTTTTTTCCACCCTACCTTCTTGTCGGCGATCAGACCACAAGGTCGTCATTTGTTCGATCGGGTTTTTTCGATTAGTTGTGTTCCCCGTATCAACAATCAAAATTACAAAGTGCGCTCGCCTACGATTTTAGTGTTCTCGGTGTTGTATTTATTTTTAAGTTAGTTTTAGCCCATGTGAGCACATCAAAAATTTTAATCTAGTTTTTAAGTCTGCCTGTGGCAGACAGGAGCTTCTAGCCTCCCCCCTTGAATTTACTTCCAAGCCGAACCGGACCTACCCTGCCCAACCTCACACCCACCTCGGCGATGTTCGCCGTGGTTGTCTGGCTGGCTCCGGGCTCAGATCCGGCGAGGCACATATATTGTACTTAAACTTTAAATAAAATGTTCTCTCTCTCTCTCGCTCTCTCCCCCTCGCAATCTAAAGGTCTTTTGTTCGAATCTCCGATAGGAGGTTGCTTTCATATATCATTTTTCACAACAATTTTGGTATCACAAAATTTAGAATGTACAAAAACTAACATTATTTACAAGAAAAATGCGATGAGTGTCCTATAGAATGTGTAACAATTACACAGTCACACACAAAAGAAAGTTCCGTTCCGGACCAAATTATATGGATATGGTGTATTTTTCGACGCTGAATCCGAATCCGTGGTCCAAAAAAAAAATCTATCGTGTCAGTTTTGTTTTTTAGTCAAAAACATCCCTCAAAATGGTGTAAAATCATAGAAATAATGTAATAACTCTTATTGAAGTGTGAAAAATGGTCGATGTTTTGTGGTCGAGAGTAGAGAAAATAAATTCGAGCCACAGTAAGCTCTTTCTATAAATTAAACCGAAATCCGCCCTTATGGGGTGAGAAAATTACCGCCAAGACTCGAAAGACGCAGGTGAGTGTGAGTAACATGTGCAAAGGCCACATTTTTGAATATCTTAGTACAAAATATTTGACTCTGGTGCGACAACTAGCCATTACTCTCAAAGAGTAGAGAATCAACCCTATGGAGGGTTAAAACTACCCCCACCCCTCGTAGGTCTGAAAACGGGAAAAAAACTGAGGCTTTTGTAGTTTTAAGCAGGGTGAACAAATATGGAGTGAATTCGTTCCAATCACCGACACATGACTAGAGTCTACTCTCAGTAAGAGCTACCCCCATGCTCAAATGGAGCATATAGGTGCTACTGAAATTCGGAAAGGGTCAAATACTTGCAGCTCATAGTGCCAAATATATAAATCTGTACGACAACAACCCAATCTTGATGAAGTTGAAAATTACCCTTATTAGGGTAATTTTTCATTTCATTACTTCTAATATACTGGAGCAAAAATTCAGGCATTTGTAGTTTTAGGCAGGGTAGATAAAAATGAAGTAAATTCATACATTAAGCATTAACCAGTTGTGTTTTATTTATTATACCATAGTTACCTGCCTATTCAACTGTTTATCTTAACATTTATCAACTCATCTATCTTTTAATCTGTGTAAAGCTATTCTTTTTCCTATTTATATCATACTTTCGACCATCAATCCAAATACTTTCTTTTCTTATGATTTTTCTCTCTTATCTTCAAAATATCTTTTTTCTACTCCCTTATCGACTAATCACAGTTGGTGTATTAAGTACATAGACAACTATTCGTTTTAAAATCAAATTAGTGCGTAAGCTGCCAAAGTAACTGTCAGTGTGTACTGTCAATGTGTATTTGTGTAATATATTAACGTTTAATAAATTTTGTAGTTTTTTTAAGCTGGTCGTAGAAAAAGTATACTGTACAACTCGAGTGGATTATCCATATAGCACTCAAACTTCTTTATCGTGCGATATGGATATCATATCCGCTCTTGTTGAGAAATATAACACCTAGTCCACTCTTGTTCTTTGTTTTCTATCTTTGAGGTAATTTTTAAGTATATTTAAAGCAGGACCTCGCACACCCATATTTTCTAGTTTCTTTAGTAACAAAGTATGAGACACTGTGTCGAACGCCTTAGCTAGGTCTAAAAAGACCGTAAGGCATTTTTTATTTTCATCAAGATTTGTACACGATAGATTTTTTTTTGACCACGGATTCGGATTCAGCGTCGAAAAATATACCACATCCATATAATTTGGTCCGCTGCACAAAACTTTTTTTTTGTGTGGCTGTGTTATATAAAAACTCAGTAAATCCGCGAAAAGTATAATGCTTCCACTAGTTTATTTTTACTTTACCATGATGCATTTTACACTGGATTTAGAAACCTTGTAAAATAAACTGACTGCACGTCGAAAGGCTGCCTAAACTATTTTTAATATTTTCAACAATTTTGACGAATTCATTTCAGTTGCTAATGAAATACTTTGTAAAAAACGTATATGTGATATGTAGTCATCCGCTTGCATTCGGACAAAATTGGTTCGAATAGTTGAGGAATTTCCTATCAAATATTTTATGGTCTCGTCCGGGGTATTCCGGCTTTACATATAAGTTAATTAAATCATGACGTTCAGTGAAAATAGCCATAATTAAATTCAGTTACGTCAAGTTTCTTTCTTTATGCGATGTATGCATCATATAGCTATTTGTCACAAATGAATATTGTAATGAAAAAAAGTATATCCAACATTAGTATACAGGGTGTTTGGTGCATCAATAGAGAGTATTAAGGGGAAGTAAACTTTTTAGATATTTTTGCTTATTAATTATTGAAATTTCTGTTAGAGAACAATATCACTACACTATTGAAATATTTTATCTGCGTTAAATATTCTTTTTATAATCCTCAATGGATACTTCCTCAAAACAATACAAAAAAGAGTTCGAAATGGGATTATAAATATTTTGTATTCAAATTAAAATGTTTGGGTACGTTACTGTAGAATTATTTGAAATTTAAAGGACATTTTCTCAAAAATAGCACGTATGAAATACATTCAAATAACTTTAAAAGCATATTTATTTTATCCCTGTGATAAGTCGATGACAGGAGGCTGCGGTAAGTCAGTAGTCGACTGGCGATCGGGGAGAGCAGATCGGAGCATATACGAGTGTTTAGTATGGTTGTTATTTATACAGGGTGTCCCAGAATTGAGTTCCCGGACGGGAACCTGTGATTCCTGAGTTCATATTGGGCCTATTTAACCCAACTTACCTTTGTTCAAAAATGCATCCCTGAGGAAGTACATCCTCTTAAAGTGAGACAGAAAAGAAAAGTTTTTTCCAATAACTTCCGTTGTAGGGAAGATAAAATTTTCAAATTTTGATGAGAGCTGTAGCTCTATAAGTACTCTATGTAAACTTGATAACAACCAAATATCTTTTGTTTCTCAATTTTTTTTCATAATAATTAATATTTGACTGGTTGTAATTTTTTAATTACGTATTACTTGAACATTTTTACCCAGCATTAAAAGGGCTGCAAAAAAGGTACTCTTAAAAATTTTTGTAATATCAATCAAAACACAAGAAATTATTGTTTTTTCCTCTATCTGTATTTAACAATTATTTACAATTCTAGTATAAAATTTTGTAATAATGGAAAAGCAGTTTACTTAAAAAAAAATTACATTCATAAAAAACGCTCCACATGACATGCACCTGTTTCAGTAGGTACACAAATCAATTCTCTTCATCAATGACGAGCGAATTCGTTGGAAAATATGCAAAATTTCTCTAAATTCATTGCACGCGTTCTGTACACGTTGCCAAAGTTGCCCCCTAGTGTCAGTTGGAACAGAGTATACAGTGGTTTTTAAATAACTAAATACAAAAATCGCAAATATTCCGTGTCTTCATCGTTGCTGGTAGATTACCGAAATTAATCTTATACTTGCTATTTTTTGACGTTACGAATTAATTAAGTTTTGTCATGAGACCGCGACAGGTTTTCTGTTTCACGAGCACTTATGACCTACAAAGAAAAAACGATAATTCTTGATTTTTGGTTGATATTACAAAAAATTTTAAAGGTATTGATTTGTGTACTGAAACAGGTGGACGTCACGTGGAGCATTTGTTATGAATGTAGTTTTTAAAATAAACAGTACTTTTCTGCTATTACAAAATTCTGTTCTAGAACTGTAAATAAATGTTAAATACAAATAGAAGAAAAAACGATAATTTCTTGTATTTTGATTGATATTACAAAAATTTTTAAGAGTACCTTTTTTGCAGCCCTTTCAATGCTGTGTAAAAATGTTCAAGTATTCCGTAATTTTACAGGGTGATTAAAAAGTTACAACCAGTCAAATATTAATTATTATGAAAAAAAATTGAGAAACAAAAGATATTTGGTTGTTATCAAGTTTACATAGAGTACTTATAGAGATACAGCTCTCATCCAAATTTGAAAATTTTATCTTCCATACAACGGAAGTTATTGGAAAAAACGTTTTTTTTTTGTCTCACTTTAAGAGAATGTACTTCCTCAGGAATGCATTTTTGGACTAAGGTAAGTTGGGTTAAATAGGCCCAATATGAACTCAGGAATCACAGGTTCCCGTCCGGGAACTCAATTCTGGGACACCCTGTATAGCCGAGTATTTATTATAGTTGGTGTTTACATAGTCATGTGAACAAATACTTGTAGTTATTTGTGAAGTTAAGTGTTTAAAACAATATAAAGTAATTGGAAAATAAATATTTTGACGACAACTAATACAGTGTGTTTTATTGCCCTCGTGGGGCACCACAATCCCTTTCCAATGATGTATGATGAAGTGTTAACATATTTAATAAAAAACATACGCCTGTAGACAGTAACATTTTATTAAGAAGGCAACTAAGTTCGGATCTATGTCGGCCGGGGTCGAGTTGTCTTCCGGTTACAGCAGTTCTATAGAAAGGTAAGTATAAGAATCAGTAGATATGAATACACCAGCCGATTAACGGGTTAAAATAAAAGAATATTCTCAATTATATACTTCATTTTACTAAAATTTAATAAGCAGAATATAATAGTTAAAAGTTTAATAGTAAGTCACTCAAATTGTATATTACTTAAAACTACACACATTAAAATTATATGAAACTGCTTTAACAAAATCAATTATTGAAAAATTAGGATTATTTTATAGTTCATTTATTTTTGATTCAACAAAATCTCTTCTTTTTAAAACCTTTACACGCACTCTCAAAATACTGTCTATACTTCTCATTTTTATATAAGAGTCTATTTGAAAATCTAGTAGTACATTTCAAAATTGGTGTATGTTTGGATGTGGAGAATAAAATGATGCGTTGTACTTCGAGTCTCACATGCGTTTGTAGTCCTCTGTAGCGATGATGAATGTTCAGCCCACATGCGAGGAGGGAACCTAGATTCTTCAGCAATGTAATTTTCTACCAAATAATCTGAAAACTTCATAACATTTTCATTTTCAGGCATGTTCTCAAAAAGTAATCTGTAAAACAATTTTCTACATCTTCAGGTTTCAGAAACGGCAAGCCAAAAATATGAGTAAGGTATTTAGTTATTTGTGTTGCCTCTAAATCTTTCTTCCGATATTCAGTAAACAAACCAAGTTCTTGAATTTTTCTGTACCATGATTGACCTAGGTGGAACCGACATCCTCTGGAAAATTTTACGCTATTCCAATATGAATGGCACTTTCAAAATCTGCTTATATCACACGGCGACATCGCACAAACTATGCTCAAACCTATGCATCAAACAAATTTCGGACAATATTCAAATGTACCATCCACATACATCTGTGATAAACTCGTCAAAAATTTCAGATTAGTATCACATGAAAAAATTACTATATTGTTCTCACTGTCATTTCTCTTTACAAATATTTCACCTTTATTGGTCTTCAACGATAGTTGTCGCAACACTTCATGGAACTCTTCCCGATTTTTTGGTAACTTCGGGAGATCTGATAATCTGGCGTGATACAAGTTCTTTCGAACTCGTTGAATATCCTTGGTTGTTACTGTTTCTGGGTCGGTTTTCTTCAATTCTTTTCTAATAATTTTCACTGGTTTCTCACAAATGTCATCAACAGCCACACGTTTTACACTATTGCTCAGTAGTTGCCTGTTTACCAAAGTAGGATTTTTCTCGTGGTTATGCAGCAGTACGGACTCCGTAATTATGTTATCGGCGCCCTCAGTTTTGATGCAAGCCTTGCCATGTCTTCCGCGATGAACACGACCACCGTTTAATATTACCCGCTAACATTTTTTGAAAATTGAATTTGTAACCGTCCACAAGAAGTAAATCTTTTCCCTTTTCACTCAGAATTTCACTCGTCTTGCAATAATGAAACAGCTCCTCGGGTAGATAATCGAGAATCGAGATAATCGAGAAATTGAAATCTCACATTCAGCCACTTCTTTTATACCGCATATCAGGTATATTAATGTTAATAATTAATTAAACCATTCCTTCTCCAGCGCCTATATATCTCTACCTGGATTCTCCAGAGACAATTCGGCCCTTAGCGGGAGACAATTCGGTTGCGCTACAATTTTACCTGCGGTCAACGGGAGACAACTCAACCCTGCCACTATGTCTATTATTAGAATTAATGAAACCAAGGAATAATTAAAAACAATTTTGATGTTCAAAATGCGAACCATCGTTCCTAATATATCCACTTGCCTCTCATTTCTTCCTTAATTCTTAAACCTGCTTCGTTAATTCTCGTGATAAGAAGGTGGTCATGGTCAGTTATTTCAATCTCGTAAACAAGTTCATTTATTTGTCCCCAGACGTGACAATCTAGAGATGTCAAGACCTTGCTGATCCCAATATTTCAAAAGGGCGATAACGAGAAATCTGTGAAACTTTATATAATCTCCACGGAAGTTTTCCGAAAAGTGCGATATGTGTGTGCTTTATCTGAATTGATGAATATGGCCACCCCCTCACGATCTGTTTTGGTTCTGATGAGAACGGTTCTCCAATAGTTCCCATCACGAGCAATAAAGAAACAGCCATGTGCGGTGGATAAAATGGTTAATTTATTAAATTGCGCAAGACTGAAACGGTTCAAGAATTTAAAAGTTTAGAACTAAAGCAAACCTTCTATCTCCTCTAACAGTTGTGTACCCTTGAATGAGCAGCTTGTCACGTTGAGCCAGTTTAGCCACATTGAGACTAAAATAAATAACACGCACACAAAATTAAAAAAGTGGTCTTTTTCTGGTACTCTATTGGGTAACCCATATGTATTTCGACGTGCTGAACACGAATCAAGTGTCCGTTTAGCTCCATTGGCCACCGTTTCTTTGTAAATCGCGAAAATAACTTAAAAAAGATAACTCATTATGTAGGTTATTTTCGCGATTTACTGAAAATTGGTGGGTAACAAATACCTGATACGTATTCAGAAACAGACCTTTTTGTGTGTGTGTGTCTATAGTGTAATAAATGAATATCACCAGATTGATCCTCCTCCATTTTCTAGAAAATCGTGTATGCAAATATATTACACAGACACAAAAAAAAGTGAAAAGTGATCTGTTTCTGGGACTCCATTGGGTAACCCCCATCTATTTCGACATGCTGAATACAAATCAGGTATCCGTTTAGCTCCAACGGCCAACTGATTCGTGTTCAGCATGTCGAAATACATATGAAGTACCAGAAAAAGACCACTTTTTTATTTTGTGTGCCTGTGGTAATCAGTGTCGCTAAAAACTCAGAAACCGTTCCACAAATCAAATAGTTATTTTTATACCAAGGCCGCGAAATTCCTTTTTACGTATCGAGAGAAAAATTATCGCCGAGGCCGCTTGCGGCCGAGGCAACATAATCTCGAGGGCTCTAAAAAATTTCGCGGCCATGGTATAAACTCTATTTTTGTGCAACCATAAATTATAGTTAGTATAGATAGTGAAAATTACGCCACCGTTTATGCTATATTTTGCTAAATAAACGCGGTGGCTTTGACGTCAGAGCGTTTCTATGGAAACGGTATATTTTGAATGTAAACTTGACAGTTCTCGAATGGGTCGCGTGCGCTGACGTCACAGATTTTGAGACCTTAGGAAAAACAAACAGCTGTCATTGAATTATCCGCCTATTGAATATTTTTCTTTAAAGTGAATTTTGCTATGTTTTTGCCATTTAAAAGCTTAATGTTGGATTATTTAACATCTGCAACTATTCTTAATACTTTTATATCCTCAATTTTGTTTGTCAGGAAGACATATTATGCAGAATTGTCTCATGATGAAGAGGTTAGGTATACTGCTGCCTTCGAATTACATCCTTATATTTTGAGAAAAAAAATGCTTTACTATAACTATTAATGTACTTCCAAAAATTACACATAGGAATACTGCGAATTACTTGGTTTTTGAGAGAAGTACATAGACAGAAGGATGAGTCCAAAGCATTCAAAAGTCTTGAAGCTGTTTGTGGTTAGGTGAAAGAAGCACTATGCAAAAAATTTACAGAATAAAAGCTTGTTGCAAAGGTAAGAATTGTTATCAGTGATAAACCATTCTTTTCATATATACTTGCCTAATTAAATGTTGCTTTATAAATAATTGCTAACGTGCAAATTCATTTTTCACGTTATGAACTCATAGCATCGTGAACAAAAGCAGTTGACTCCTTGGACTGTTGCAGATTCAGACGGTTCCTTAGTACTTACTAATTAACCGCTGTAAATTAAGCTATGAAGATTGAGGTGCTATAAACTATTTGAGGCACCTATAAACTATTTGAGGCACCTATGTAATAAGACGTACACAATTTCTTCTAGCAATTAACCCCTCGTCTATAATGTATCTATAGATTGGACTATATAATCCATTGTAATTTCTATAGAAATTTTTTTTACATACATTGTTATGTAATTTGTCTTATAATTATTTGTTCATTATTATTTTATTAAATATTCCCTTTTTATTATGTTTTATTTATCACTCCTACTACTATATATTTTTACAGTAAACTGAAATAGTCAATTACGTCGAACTTGTACTTAGGTATATGCATGTACCTGAAAGCTAAACAGAATATCTTCACTAATTAAATAATTTATTTTCCAAGGTCTATTAGTACTTCTAAGAATAATCGAGAAGAAAATTATGTTATAAAAGTTTATATTGTAACAAAAAAAATAAATGATTGTAACATAACATATACTTTATAATAATATCTATCTAAGCAATAAAAGTAACATTCATAGTTCATATATATAAATCAAAGGGCTTTTATAGCTACATTTAACACTTTCATAGCCCACTCAGACTTTGCTGATGCGTTCACTGGACTTAGACCACTTCAAAGTTTTAATTTTATACTTCTTCAATATCCAACAGTCCAACATTGAGTTTTTAAAACCTACACGATATACTTTAAAGGGCACATTGCATCACTTGTTGACAGCGGGTAGCTACTTTGGAATTTCCTTTCTTAATTTATGTACTTCATCAAATATCTTTATGAAGCCCGCAAATTTTCCTCTTAGTTAAAACAATTTCTGCCGTTGCACTTTTCTCTCTCTCCGTACAGCTCCACATCTTCGCTCAACTAAATTTTAAACACGAAATAATTATTAAAAATATTGACAAATCAATATAAAATGTTAATTTTCTTTGCCATGAATTGTTTATTGCTTATTTGAGCATCAGTAATTATTATCATAAGCAGTTTTTTAAATTATATCCCTCAGTGAGAGAGGATGTCCAACTGGACGTATCATCATGGTCTTGTAATACGGCTGTTTTTCCTACAACATAAACCCACGTTAGAAATCAAATCCTTACATTAATATGCAACAACGTACTACTAATAAAATCCTTGGAAGTCTCTTGTAAAATCATTTCTTTTAATTGTTTGAAATTGGTTGCAGTCTTTTAACCCCTAACTTCTTTTGGTTGTAAATGGAGGTTATTTTATAAAAATTGGCATTGTTTCGGATTGTCACACTTCCACAATTAATAATAAACCAAAAACTTGTCATTTTGTATGTATAATATACATAGAAACAATAATATTACGAAAAGTTCAATCAGTTGCCATTTGACAGTTAAATAATTTCAGTTTGTTTTTCCTAAGGTCTCAGACTGTGACGTTACGCGCACGCGACCCATAATCGTAAAAATATTTGAGAGCGATCATTTGTCATATTTTAGAAATGTCAATTTTGAAGTGACTTAAACGTCAATTATTATGAAAGTGACTTTTAGTTTTTGAGCCGTTACTAACGGAAACGTGAAATTGAATTTCTCGGACTGTTTTGGGAACGCGAAATACTCATTTCACGTACGGCTGCACAAAAAATATTTTAATGCATCTTTTTAAGGACTGTTATGGTTTAAAATACTAAGATATCTCGAATTTGACTATTCGCAAGATTGTATTGCTTTTATAGTAAAATAATGAAGAATCATAAATAGCAACTTTCAAAAGTACAGCACTGCTTAAAGTTATTTAACTGAATTAATCAGTGAAACTAACGTTGATGAGTCCCAGTCACTAAGCACTTCATGTTATCATCGTAATTTAGGGACAATACGTAATTTTTCCTCGGACCATAACTCAGAAAACGTGGTGATTAAATTTAATTGCGATGATAAAAATTAATTACTTCCATCCTATGTACTGAAATACCTAGCAATTAACGTAAATATTTTTGCTATTTTATTTTATGATCAGAGGAAATTTTAAATTGTTTAAAAACATGAAAAAGGGCACAATTCGTTACACGCATTTCCTAATGTAATTCTATGGGGACGTAATTAAAAGACAACAGAGAAATGAAATTACTCTAATGAAATTTTTTATGTCCACGCAGAACGAAATTTTTCTAACGAAACGTATACGATTAAAATGAGGAGCAAACTTCTAATTTTAATGAAAAATGAACAAAACTTTGAAGTAGGCAAAAGTTTGTTATCCTGGAATATTTTCACAGACATGAACAGGAAAAACTTTTCATATGTAGGAAAGTCATTACGTATAAAATTAATTTTCAAACATGGTTTTATAATAAAGAAAAATCTATGATGAAAAAATTACTTTTGTTGTGTATGATAGTACTAATAATATATAATAGGTAAACCTACTCTCCAGTACATCATTATATAATAATTAAGTAACACCATAACAATATGTTTTTCGCCTCAGTATTCTTTGTAGCACATCAATTCGCAATTTAATGATATTTGCACGAAAAACACTAGTTTGCGTTCTTTAACATGTTTCTTTATTTAAAGTTCTCATTTAAAAAAACTTGATTTAATGTGCTTATATTTAGAAACTAGGGAAGATTCTCAGGAAAAAGTAGACAAAACTATATTTGAAAATAAATATATGTTGACAATTTTGGGTACGGGACTAATGTGCAGGATTAAGGTGCTTTTTAATTAGTAAAATTTAGTATTTAATTTAATTAGTTAAAAAATGGACGGCTACTGAAAACGGCTGGAAATTTCCTACCAAATGTTTGTAAAAATTCGGTAATTTAGTTAATATCCGGGTTCGTTACCATTGAGGTATGCAACGCAGGACTCCATTCGGCGGCTTATAGAACTTTACTTAACGACCCACCGTCGTGGGACTCGGATAATTCTTTTATAAGCATAAATGAACAGGGAAAGAGTGACATATTGAAATCAGAATAATATCTACTTTAGAATGTTACAATAAAAAATCCATAAAATGTTGAAAAATAAGAAAATTTAATATTACTATTTATTACTTTTGAAAGGCGATTACATTATTGCAGAATGGTAGACAAACAACCATAATCGAAAATGGTATAAAAAAATAGACATTTGGCGTCCTCCTAAATAACAATGCAGTCTTGCAAGTGCAAATGCATCAAGCTTGCAAGCGCAAGTCTTTGAAGCTTGCATCAACTTACAAATGCAAGCCTACACACTTGATGCAGGCTTACACAGACTTCCTAGTTACCACTGGGCAACGCTTTTTGCAAGCTTTCGGAGCAAGCTTGCATCAGCCTGTTGTGGCAGACATGCATTAACCTATTTCGTTAGATTGCATAAGGCGAGTATATGTATATACAAGATGTTTCAAAAATAAGGTTCCAATATTCTGCAGCATGTAATACCTACTCATTAAAATAAGTCGAAAAGTTCTTATAAACGTCTGGCTTTAAAAAGCATCCCTAGAAAGTTAGAGGCCCTTATTTAAAGGGGTACAGATGATTTTATTTTATTATTCTTTATTTAAGTTAGATTGCATAAGGCGTGTATATGTATATACAAGATGTTTCAAAAATAAGGTTCCAATATTCTACAGCATGTAAGTTCTACTCATTAAAATAAGTCGAAAAATTCTTATAAACGTCTGGTTTTAAAAAGCATCCCTAGAAAGTTAGAGGCCCTTATATAAAGGGCTACAGATGATTTTATTTTATTATTCTTTATTTAAGTTAGATTGCATAAGGCGTGTATATGTATATACAAGATGTTTCAAAAATAAGGTTCCAATATTCTACAGTATGTATTATCTACTCATTAAAATAAGTCGAAAAATTCTTATAAACGTCTGGCTTTAAAAAGCATCCCTAGAGAGTTAGAGGCCCTTATTTAAAGGGGTACAGATGATTATTTTTATTATTCTTTATTTAGCTTGATATCGACATCAGTTCTTGAGTAAATTGAGTTCGAAAATGTTAATATTTTACAAATTTTGATGATAGCATTGCTATAACGCTTGTGTTTAATCTTGATAAACTGTTAGTTAGGTTTTGAAAAATGTAGTGATAAAAGAAAGATAAATTTATCTGACGCCCTAGGAGTGTATTTAAAGCCAGACGCTCATAAAAACTTTTTGACTTATTTTGATCACTATTACATGCTGTAGAATTTTGGAACCCCATTTTAGAAACAACCTGTATACAGTGTGGTCCATAAGTAACGAATAAATTCATTTTCTACGTTATTAATAGTATTTATGCAAAATACCGAAACAGGTCAATTTTTTATATTAAAATTACACTTTTCACTCCTTCACCCCGTGACACTTATAACCCCCATTTTTTTAAACTGGAAGGGGATGCTTCATTTGATAGATATATTCATTATCTATTCAGCAATATCAAATGTTTTCTATTCCGTTCAATAGATATCGAGAAAATCGAGTTTGAAATTTCACAACACGAGAAATAAGGAAATCCAAATATTATAAAATAACATTATTAGGAAAAAAACGTTATAAAATTGAAATAAATTTAAAGAAAATATTGTTCATTTCTTGACAATATGCAAGGCTAACGTCTTTCCCAAAAACGTCTTTTATCACCCGTGGACTAGTTTGTTCAACTTCTTGCCGCCAATCATTATTTCACAGAATTCAATTCTGCGATCACCATCATCTTCGTTTATTTCATGTAGTAGATGTACTTTTAAAGAAATATATTTCTTTCTTCAAAATTCGCAACATTGATGACTTACATTATTTTCAGCAGCGATTTGTCTGGTCGACGTGTACGCATTTCCTCAAAGCCTAGTAAAATATTTAGAGATATTAAAAAAAAATTGTTTACGTTTCTTCGAAGATACCTTTATAGTTAAACTTCTTTAAACAGTGAAAGAAATTTGGGCATTCATGTAATGCCATGTATTAACAAGAAAAAGTATTTGAGATTTTTACTTACTTAATTACAATAACAAAATAGAGAAAAAAAATGAGAGGACGAACATTGTCTCGATCATAACTTTTTTTTATGTTAAAGAAAGAGAGAACATTTGAAAGCGTAATTAATAATCTTTAATTCTCTATGCATATTTGACGTAAATGCCACTGTTTTCGAGATATTTAAGACTAGAACTGCCCTCGCCGTATTAACATTCGGACACCATCTTTAAACTTCCATATCTCCAAGACTATTAGTCCTACAGTTAAAAAAAGAGAAACAATTTACCCTCATTTTATAAGCTTTCTTTTTGGCATTGTTTCGCTAAATGTGGTACTATTCGAGTTATTCGACGTAAACTGTCTTCAAATAATTATTCTCCCAAGCTAAAATCGTAATTTTCAAGCAGTTATAATTTAAAATCTATTAGTTTATATGAAAAATTGTATAAAACCTTTTTGTCTTAACATTCTATTCTTTCAATTCCACTAGTTTTTTTTTCCGTCTATAATATAGATTCACCATCATATAATGTAGCAAATCCCTGCATAACATAGAAACGTTACATTGATGGATTTACGATTTAATTATCTTCTTTTTTTTTAAATCTATTTATTTAACGTCGACCTATTTCTGCTACCAGGGCCTATCACCAACGATAGGAGACGAGCTACCCTCAACCTGGAAATTTTGCCGAATCTCTTCTCGTAAGAAGAGTAGGGATCTTTTACTTGACTAACATTTAATAGACAAGGGACCGCCTGTTTTACATCCCCTCCGAAGGATGGTACATTCACTACGTAATCCTCGTCTCGAAATTTGCTTCAATCGTACCATATTCGACGTTTCCAACAACTTTTACCCGGTGATTACATACGAAGATTGAAGTTTTGTAGAGAGATGTTAAGAAGACATAGAGAAAATCCAGAATTCCTAAATCATATTCTCTGGACAGACGAGTCTAGCTTTAGAAGAAAAGGCATTTTCAACATCCACAATTTGCATCACTGAGTTGTAGAAAATCTAAGAGTAGTGAGAAGCGACCGTTTCCAACATCAGTTCAGTATAAATTGATGGGCTGGAATTTTAAATGGCACTTTTATTGGCCCCTCTGAATTGCCAGCGAGGTTGAGCGGTGAGCAATACCCTAATTTTCTAAGAAATGATCTTCCAGAACCATTTGACGATATAACTATCGAAATAAGTGGAAGAATGTGACTGCAACATGATGGAGCACCTCCACACTATGCTTTTGCAGTCCACCAGTAGTGCAGTCAAACATATCCTAGAAGATGAATAGGTAAGGGAGGAGCCATACATTGGCCACCTCGTTCACCGGACCTCAACCACATTGATTTATTTCTATGGGGTTATTTAAAAGAAGGAGTTTATCAAACAGAATACATGGATCGGCAAAATCTTCGACATAATATTGATATCATCGCTAATAATATAAGAAATAATAACCGAGCTTTACAACGTATTAAAACAAATTTTATACGTCCATGCCGATTATGTATTAGAATGGGTGGACCACATTTTGAGCATTTGCTAGGAATTATTTTTGTTACTAATCATTCTTTTTGATTATATCCTTAAAATTTACTTTGTCATAAAAACATACCTTATTTGTAAAAAATGGAAATAAAAAGTGTATGAATTACACCTTGTTAGAATCTCATAAATTGCACTAGTTTTTGTTATTACGAGAAATATTTTTGTAGTTATTTTTTTTCTACGAGGATCATTTAAAAATTCGAATAATTTTTGATGAACCGAACAATGATCGTAACATCTTTTATTATAATTGACAGTTGCTAACTAGACTTTATAAAAATGCTTCTATCGGAAAGGTACAACTTCAGTAACCTATTTAAGAAAAAAAAAGAGCAAAAAAACTTACAGTCTTTTGAACCACTTTCTTACTAAACTTACTAGACGATTTCGGACAAAAATACAACAGTTGAAATAACTTTTGAACCATCAAAAATTGCATGACAATATAATATATAGTTATTTTGGTTGGAAATGAACTCATCTATCACTACCCTTCGTTTTATCCATGACTTATGGGACACCCTGTATGTGTCCACTATGAAGCATCTTCAGGATAACGTTTACATAAGAAATCCTAATTATTATACTCTTCACAAAAACGAAGAGTATATTGTATTTGATCGGCACATTTCTAAATCAGTAAATATCGCTCGTAGAGAAAAAAATTTCATATCATTATGTTAGTGAACGAATTCTGAACAACTTTCAAAATGTCCGTCTGTCCGTCCGTCCGTCACGTTTCTTGTAAGCACGATAACTTAAAAAAGAAAAGTTCGATGGTATTGAAATTTGGAAACTAAGTTAGCATTAGCTAGTGGAAGAACCTTATTGTTTTTGTAAAAAATCAATCGGTTAATAAAAAAGTTATTAATCATTTAAATAAAAAAAATTTTTTTTTCATAATTTATGAAATTTGTATTTAAATAGAAATCTTGCGAAATGTTATTCCCTATAATTCTTTTTACAAGAAAAATGCGAAGAGTATCCTATAGAATGTGTAACAATTATATAAAAAGCTCAGTAAATCGGCGAAGAGTATAATGCTTCCACTAGTTTTTTCAAGTTTCGTGTACTGATGAATTGCCCGTGATTTAGAAGTACTCTTTAGAACAGTATAAAAGTACAGTTATACTATATTTTCTAAGCAGGAATAAAATATTGTCTGTTTTATGTGATTCGGCATTCGATTTATATTAAATAATAATTGTGTTAACTTTGTTTACCCCTTTTTTACGCGATTTATTTAAATCCAACGTATACGCCACCGTGCCGAGGACCATTGAGTTAATGAATACAATTGCAGTATAATTTATTATTTCGGAGCCGTAGTGTCGCAATGCACCCCTTGTTTTATATCTCTCTCTCTACAAACGCGAGAACCAATCAACCTGCAGGGGGGACACAAATGTAAAAGTCGTGTTCAATCTTTTTAAGATTTTTAGATTTCTTTGAGTGAAACACTTACTAAGGACTTTGCTATTCTCTTTAGGAGTAGATCTAGATATACGTTTCAGCAGAGAAATTTTCTTATCGATTGAAGTTATTTACTTAGTGGTTTTATTATAAAAATGAATGTACTTTGAAGTCGGATATTCTATTAAATATTTATTAACTAATGTAGTGCTGAAAGGATAAGATCGAAGTTAACTCAATAAATGTACATCTGTTTTTTGTTTTCATACGAATATGATTAGTACTAGAATACTTGTTAAAAATATGCACAAAAATCTCTGCTCAGAGAAAACTATGTAGGTGTTGCTTTTAAATTATCGCCTTTAAATTACGGTGTTGGTTTAGCGAAAAATATCGCAGACGTAAATGTGGAAAACAGTTTAGCTGCCAAACCTCATTTCTTTGGCTTGAAAGTATACAACAGTAAAAATATTAGGAATAAAAGTCTTCGAGCTATCGATGTCAAATTACATCTAAACGCCCGTGCTTTTAAGGTTTTCATAGTCAAAATTTAGCTGTGAAAACTTAATGGTCCCTACCCCCGTCTCATTTGACAGGCAAATTTTTGAAAAGGCGAAGATATTCTAACAAAATAAACTACGAAAACTCAGTTAATTTTAATTAATTTATATATAATTGTATATATACAACGGGGGTGTTCATGATTATATCAGCCAGAAGTTAGTCTCATCAGTGCACTCCAATTTAGTAACTGTCTTGCAAAATTAGGGAGAAGAGTAAAATTAACACAGGAGCAATAGTGTCGCTCTTGATTGGTCCTTAGCATACAAAAGTATTTGGAACTGATTCAATACTGAAAGCCAGAAACAACACATTTAGAAAACCAGCTGGGACTGCATGGGTTGATCCGTCGTGCGTCATCTCTCATACAGATAAATTGTGTTTTGCAAAAAAATATTTATCTCTCATATCACCGAACGCTTTCATTGAGAAAAACAAAAGTAACACAACAGCATGCGAGTTTCCCAAGCGGTCACCCATCCAAGTACTAACCGCGCCTGATGTTTGACGCGATCAATTCAATGGGCTCATTTAATGAATTTCATTCTTGTAGATAAAGTATTATTTAAAATTACACGATATTGAAAATTTTAGATGAATCCGATATATGGTTTTCGAAATATACGACTTTTAAAGAGGGAATTGGAAGCGCGGTGCGACCAACATGCGACGTCAGAGAATAATATAATATAAATGTAATATGTAATGTAAAATGTAATATAAATCGGTGAAAATAGTTGATAAACTGAAATTCTGCACAAACACGTATAAGTTTCAAAACACACTGCTTGAGTTAACGATTTGTAATATTATGAAACTATTATGACGCGCTGTAGCTAGTCGCTTCGGCTAACGGGTTCCTATCAAGTGACGTCGCAGCCGATACTCGGCAAGGCGGATGCGATACATTTTTACGATTTTTTTTAGACGATTTACAGGTCTCACAAAATTCTGGTTTTCTCATAGGGTCTTAAAATGATAAGATCTTTCCGACAATCAAATATAAAAAAAGTGCTAAATGAGCCCATTCAGTTCAACAATATTTTATTTAAGTTTAGATACAATATATGTGCCTCGCCAGAGCCTAGCCCGGAGCCAGCCAGACGGCTAATAGAAGAACGCTCCATAGACACCTCACGTCATGTCACGCTAGACACAAAACAGCTAAAACCTCGGAAAATGATTAACCAAGACCGATTTTGATGAAACCTTTTTTATTGAATTTTTTTTTTTTTCGAGGAGGGTAAACCCACGCGGGCTGCTCATTTCACTGGAATGAATCTGAGTGTCAGCCTCTAACTGACTAAAACCCCTCCTCTTAGAGCTCGTCTGTAAAGAATACTTCGACGGCACTGCAGCCTTTTGGGCTTATTGGATATAATTAAATTATATTAAAAACTTATAAAAAATATTTGCTGAAAGCAAATAGCACTACATTTTATTCTCTTAGGTTTCTAATAAGACAACTTAAAGTTATTGGCACAAGACAATATTATAATATTTTTTTTAAAATGAGAATGGTTTCGTGCTTATTATTATCATATTATGTTATTTAGATAATAATGGTTATATGAAGATTGTTACCATGAAAATGATATAAAAAAAAGTTTGTTAATATTGCTGTCAAATAAAAAACATAAAACTTCGAATTGCAATTTTATATGATAAATATCACGCAGCAAGAGAAAACTCACGTAACATTGGTCCTTCGAGCACCGAATTGGAAATTCCACAAATATTGAAGTCGACATATAACAAGAACATACCTAGTCGGCAGCCTCTATTTCGAAATAATTACACGATACATCCACAACGCGAGACAAGTAAGTCTCCATATCACATAATACTCTTTCATTATCATAGACATTTTATAGCATCTCTTTGTTTGCATATCATATATAATGGCTAATGCCGAAATGAGGCAGTTAGTATTCAAATGAGGACAATTGAAAGGTCAACTGACACGATTCGAAAATTTTGTAACTTCTTTCAATGGAGAAAAATCCATCTTAGAGCTACAAACCCGATTGGAAAAAATAAATTTGATCTGGGAAGAATTTAATTCCATTCAAAGTCAGATAGAAGTTTTGGATACTATTGAAAATCAAATCGGCGATAGGAAATCATTTGAAGATACATTTTTTAAAACAATTCCTCTCGCCAAACAATATATTCAGGACAGTTTACTCAGTGATTCTCAAGGAGATAATCGAAATAATTCTCCTAAACATGAACGAATAAAATCAAATATTAAATTACCTACCTTAAATCTACCTGACTTTGACGGATCATATGAGAAATGGTTACAATTTTCTGAAACATTTCTAGCTTTAATACATAATAATGACAACTTGTCAAATGTTCAAAAATATTATTATTTGCAGTCTTCATTGAAAGGCGAAGCTGCAAAGGTCATCCATTCTCTGCACATTTCAGATGCAAACTATAAAATTGCCTGGGATCTGGTTTGTAAAAGGTTCGAAAATAAGAAGCTAATCATATACACTCACGTAAAATCTCTCTTCGAATTGCCCTCTATAACGCGCGAATCTCATATAATATTACGTACTCTTCTTGATAATTTTCTAAAGCATATAAGAGCACTCGAAAGTTTAGGTCAGCCCACCAAACATTGGGATACTTTATTAATTTATCTTGTAGTATCAAAACTTGATCCTATCACGAAAAGGAAATGGGAAACCTTTAGTATAAAGATAGACTCTTCTAAATTAAACGATTTCACTGATTTTCTCGTACGACGTTGTCGAATCCTAGAAACGTTAGATTCTAATACCAGCGTAAATCACTTCAAATACAACAAACCGACGTATACAAAATTCGAGGAACGTGCATTGACTCACCTGTCAACTTATGACAAGCAATGTACAATGTGTAAAGGTTCTCATAATATTTACAATTGTAAAGATTTCTTAAAATTAACTCCTAAAATGAGATTTTCTGAAATCAAAAAATTGAAATTATGCACAAATTGCCTTCGTGAGGGACATCATTCCACCGATTGCAGATCTAGTTCATGCAAAGTCTGTGACAAGAGGCATAATACACGTTTACATTTTGAAAATACTGAAGAGCTAAATACACAACACGAAATAAAGATTCAATCAAGTTCTGATTCTGATTCATCAGTTACCACACATTGTATTCAACAAAATAAAGAACCTTTGATAGTATTATCAACAGCAATCATCTATGTATATGACAATCTCGGAAATCTCGTAAAATGCAGAGCACTTTTGGATTCAGGTAGCCAGTCAAATTTCATTACAAGCGATTTATTTACGCGTTTGGGACTACGAAGTAACAAAATTAGCTTACCTGTTTTGGGAATCAATCAATCAGTAACAAATATATCAGAAAAGGTACAAATTACACTTAAATCCAGACACAACGCATTTATTAGAGAATTTTCGTGTCTGGTATTAAAAAGCATAACTGGAACTATTCCTACGACAACCTTTAAGATCTCACAACTGAATTTTCCTCGAAATATAACATTAGCTGATCCAGATTTTCATACCTCTAGTGAAATCGATATTCTTCTTGGCGCGGGGGTATTTTGGGAATTGTTATGCATAGGGCAAATTAAATTAAAATCAAATCAACTAATCTTACATAAAACCCACCTCGGGTGGATCGTTTCAGGAACTGTTTTACCTCAGCCAAATAACTGCGATAATACAACATGTAATTTATCAGTAACAGAAAATATTCAAGCTCAATTAGAGAATTTTTGGAAAATTGAGGAATGCGTACCCGAAACTAAATATTCCGAAGAAGAAATATCGTGTGAAAGAAATTTCATGGAAAACGTAAAACGGGATAATTCCGGACGTTTTATAGTGCATCTGCCTATACGAAAAAATATATCCGACCTCGGCAACTCGCGAGAAAACGCAATAGGAAGATTTTATTCTCTCGAACGTAAGTTACAACGAGATCAAGAATTGAAAAGACGTTATATAGAATTCATGGCAGAATATGAATCACTAGGTCACATGACTAAAATAAAAAGGGATGGTGAAAATTGCGAAAATAATATGACATATTATCTGCCACATCACGGTGTTTTAAAGGAGTCAAGCCTTACCACGAAATTAAGAGTCGTATTCGACGCATCTGCTAAAACCTCATCAGGTATTTCGCTTAATGACATTTTATTAGTAGGACCTGTCATTCAAGACGATTTGTTTTCAATCGTACTTCGGTTCAGAAAACACAATTTTGTAATAATTGCCGACATTGAAAAAATGTACCGTCAGATCCAAGTGGCAGAGTATCATCGAGATTTGCAAAGAATTATTTGGCGAACCGATCCTGATGAGGAGTTAAGTCATTTCAAATTAAATACCGTTACATACGGCACATCATCAGCCTCGTTTTTAGCTACACGAAGTTTGCATCAAGCGGCACAAGAAAATAAAGACAAATTTCCCGAAGCAAGCCAAATTATTATTAAAGATTTCTATGTAGATGATTTAATAACAGGATCAGATACTGTTGAAAATACAATAAAGATTAGACGCGAAATAAATACTATTTTAAGTGATGCAGGTTTTCAATTAAGAAAATGGATGTCCAACGAAAAGGTCATCTTAAACGAATCTCGCGACGAGAGCAATAATTTACCTCATTATCATATAACAGATGACACGTGCATAAAAACATTAGGACTCTTATGGAACGCCGAATCGGACGTGTTTCAATTCACTATTAACGAAGAAACGCGAAATACTCGAGTAACAAAGAGATTAATTTTATCGGATATATCGAAAATATTCGACCCGTTAGGTTTAATAGGACCCACTATAGTTAGAGCAAAATTAATAGTTCAACATCTTTGGCAATTAAAACTCGATTGGGATGAGTCTGCACCTGTACACATTCATACATAATGGACAAGTCTACGCAAACAAATTCCCTTATTAACAAATGCACGAATATCGCGATGTATAATTTTGCCTAACGCAACTGAAATACAATTGCACGGTTTCTGTGATGCTAGTGAGGCAGCTTATGGCTGTTGCCTGTATTTGCTTACAGAAAATTTTTATGGACAACGATCTATTAGCTTGTTATGCGCAAAATCAAGAGTCGCTCCTTTAAAGATACTCACTTTGCCCCGGTTAGAATTATGCGCGGCGTTACTCTTGGCAAGATTGGCAAACAAGGCAATTCGAGCCTTGAATATTAACATATCACAAAAATATTATTGGAGTGATTCCACCATAGCTTTGTCTTGGATAGCTGCACCCCCCAATATATGGAAAACCTTTGTGGCTCACCGAGTCGCTGAGATACAAAACTTAACGTCAGATGATCATTGGCGTCATGTCAATTCAGCCGATAATCCAGCTGACATAATTTCTCGAGGCGCAGATCCTGAACATTTATTGAATTCGTCCTTGTGGTGGTCGGGTCCATCTTGGCTCAAGGACAACTCACATTCATGGCCAATAACAAGTAACGTAACATCAGAAATACCAAATGAACGTAAAATGACTATTTCTCTAGTAGCCGCGATACCACCTGCAACTGATATTTTTTCAAAATTCTCCAGCTTAACAAAACTTCAACGCATCATGGCTTATTGTTTGAGGTTTGTAAAAAATTGTACTATAAATAAAACATCAAGGCTTATAGGCCACCTCTCTATGATTGAACTAAACGTGGCTCTATTAAGATTAGTTAAAATCGCTCAAACACAACAGTTTAGTCACGAAATATCAACACTGTCTAAGTCTAATTCAGTTCCTAAAAATAGTACACTTAGTTCACTAAATCCATTTTTGGATCAAAATGGTTTAATACGTGTGGGAGGTAGATTGACTCATTCATCAATCACCAGTGATCAGAAGCATCCCCTAATACTTCCCAGCAAACATATGCTTACGAAACTTATCATTCGCTTTGAACATTATCGTCATTTACATTTAGGTACTCAAGGTACGTTAGCTGCGGTGAGGAACCGATTTTGGCCATTAAAGGGCCGAAGCGTAGTCAAGGGTATTCTGCGTGAATGTGTGATTTGTTTTAAGTGTAAACCAAGCAATATAATTTGTCAAATGGGGAACTTACCTCAACAACGACTTTTACCAAACAGACCATTTCTTACTTGCGGTTTAGATTTTGCCGGACCTTTCTATATTAAAGACGGTAAACTTCGCAACAGGCAAGTTATCAAATCATATCTTTGTTTATTCGTATGTTTCTCAACGAAGGCTGTTCATTTTGAGTTGGTGGGAGATTTAACAACCTCTTCATTTTTGAATGCTTTAAAACGGTTTGTATCTCGAAGAGGGTTATGTAAGACAATCTACTCCGACAATGGAACTAATTTCGTAGGAGCACATAACCAATTAACACAAGATTTTAAATTAATAAATAATCATAGAGAACCTCAAATTTCTCAATTTTTACAAGATAATTTCATTGAATGGAATTTTATACCCGCACGCTCTCCGCATTTCGGAGGCCTGTGGGAAGCGGCAGTCAAGTCCGCAAAATTTCATTTACGTAGAATAGTCGGAAATGCTAACTTAACCTTTGAAGGTTTATATACGGTATGCACTCAAATTGAAGCCATACTCAATTCACGACCTCTAACACCAATATCACACGATCCCAATGACTTACTGGCGCTTACACCCGGCCATTTCCTGATTGGAGACTCTCTCCTTGCTATTCCCCAAGAAGATGTCAGCGAAATACCTGCAAATCGGTTGAGTCATTATCAACATCTGCAACAAATTGTGCATCATTTTTGGTCTCGATGGAAGAGGGAATATTTATCCACATTACAGGAGAGAAACAAGTGGAAGCATAAGACAAAACAAAATTTAGAAGTTGGAATCTTGGTACTTCTCAAGGAGGAGAATACACCTCCAATAAAATGGCCTATGGCGAGGATTGTGGAACTTCACCCAGGGCAAGATGGCATCGTTAGAGTCGTCAGCGTAAGGACCTCTCATGGAATTTATAAACGTGCTGCAGTGAAGCTATGCATACTACCCATGGAGAATGGCTCCTAATTTGTTTATTTGTTTACATTTATAGTATATATTTATGTATGTTGTTTTTGAAAGCTGCTTCTTTCAAGGCCGGCGATATGTTACCATGAAAATGATATAAAAAAAAGTTTGTTAATATTGCTGTCAAATAAAAAACATAAAACTTCGAATTGCAATTTTATATGATAAATATCACGCAGCAAGAGAAAACTCACGTAACAAAGACATTATAATGACTATAGAAATATATGTTCTACTTTACAAATTTTAATTAATTTTCTCCGCTTAATAAACAGCTCTTAAAAAATTTTGATACATTAAGTAATGTCTGAATTCCAGAATCTGAATCTGAATTCCACATCTGTATTTATAATTTTTATGCAATATTGTAATATATGTATATGGGTTTTTATATATAATAACATATTGAGAATATGATTCAAAACTCACCTGAGAATCATCTTGGGAAAATATTGCATCAAATGCAAACATTTTTGGAGCTGCGACGCCGACTCTTCTGTCTTCTGGTGCAGCCGATCCATTACAAACCGAAGGATCGATTAACGTAACTTGCTTCTTCCGCTTGTCTAAACTGAAAAAACTATTTGAACTTCCTGATTCTGCACCTGAGCCCGATGTAGGATTTGGCACTCTCAACATAACTTTCACCTGTAAAAAATAAAATACTGTTAGTATAAATGCCTGTGTATTCTTCAACATCTTATTGAAAATCAAATGCAAGGGGAAAAGTGTTCATTTTTATGGAAACAAACTAATAATACTTTTCAACTAAAAGTGAATTAATAAGTTTTATTTATCGTTGTAAGGGATATTTAACATACGATTAAAATAGTCTTTATGTAAAAAGACGTTATCATTATTCTATGTTCTGTTGATGCGCATTAATTTAGAATCCAGAAGATTCAACTCTAATGATTCAAATTTCATCAGGAGAGAGGCTTCATGAATAGGGTTAAAGATTTTCGTAATTTCCAAATTAATTTAAAAAAATTACAAAAAATTTGAATGCCCCACAAAGACATGCCGATACAATTGCTATTAAGGCTTCAATGTGTAGAGCAGGACAGTATTAAGGTACATTCGCCAATTTCGGATTTTGACTTTTGACTTTTTGTCGAGAAGATAAGAATTCCTATTTGCAACACGTCTGTAAAAAACTGGAGTCACATGCTGACCAAAATAATAGCAAGGATATTTTCCGAACAGTAAGAGTGACTGTCTATAAATTTAAACCTAAAACGTTGTAATGAAGGACTCCACCGGTACTCTCAGAACTAATAAAGACTAAATCATTGAGGTTTGGCGCCAATTCTACGAAAAACTCTCTGAAAGTGACAATCCTGAGGTGGTACATGGTTGACAACAGGGCTACGAACACGAACATCCAATACTTAAATCAGAAGTGGAGGTAGTTATACAAAAACAAACATTTGCAAAGCAGCTTTTTTCTGTCTATCACGGACGGAGACAAGCTACCCCCGACCTGGAAATTTTGCCGAACCTCTTCTCATAAAAAGGAAGATATATCCACTACGTAATCCTCGTCTTGAAATTTCACAGCTTTCGCGTATATACTGATATACAAGCCGCTAGAAGGTAGGACGAGATCTGTGTGTTTCTCAAGATGGATTTTTTCCAAGTAGTAACCGCTCTGCACGTTGCTTCAATGGTGTATACATAGTGAATACGCATCTGCGCTCGCCTCTGGTAAAGCAGCTGGAGTCGATAATATCACGACCGAGACGCTTACATGTCAAAAGTTGGAAAGTATGACATTTCTACTTCATTCGGTAACTGAACTGAAATGTGGCATTTCAGGTTGGAAAGTAGCCACTTTCTTATCAGTTTTCAGTTTGGAAAGTGAGCATTTGGCAACCTTAAAAGAAACATAAAATGCCATTTAAAAATTTAGTAAACGATTTTTTTGGGTTCTTGTTCTTTAAGGGAGATGATTGTGAATAAAATAGTATACAAACCTTGATGGAAAGTTTCATTGCTGTATCGAAAGTTAGCTGACATCATCGTTTCGCTCCTAAGTCAACTATCTCATCTCTCAACAATAATGAAACACTTTCCACCTAGGTATGTAATATACTATTACCTCCGTTGTTAATGTCAACCCATAGCCGTCTAAAAAGTCAAACTTTAATGTCATGAAATAACTTAATAAATGTCATGTTTTTCTGACGTTTTAAGAAAAAAGTATGTTTTTGGACAAGGAAAAAATATATTATACTTTTTAAGAAGTACGCCAAAAGTGTACTTTGAGAGTATTTTTAAATATTTGCAATTTTTTATCGCTTCACGAAACGCAGGGAAATTGGAAGTACAGTCATTGTGGGTAACATTCAAAAGAATGGCAATACAATTTTGATGAGGCGACGTACTCAAAACGCGAGATCGAAAATTGTGGCAAAGGCGCGTATCGTCTATATGCAATCATTAGGCAAAAATTTGTAAAAATCATCAAGGGCGGTTTCTCGAATAAAACAAATTTAGATTCGTCCAGCGACTCGTCACGTGGACGAATGCGTTGGAGAATCGGCAGAAAGCTGTGGTAGCAAAACCAAATGCAGGTCTTTATAGATAGCAAAATTAGAGAGAAAACCGCATTGCGCATAAGATGAAAAGGTCGTTTTCATAAAAGTCACTCGAAAGCGAGGTCAAGTCACATACCTTATATTGAACCTATATAGGGCCGGTACGTTGCTGTTAAGGAGGCAGGAAAGCAAAATAAACTCATAAATAGTTGAACTTCGTTCTTGTGAATGATATAATCACTAAAAAGAACCTCAAAGCTAACCGATAGTGTCCCAAAATTGTTTAAGTAAAGTATCTTTATATTATATGCAGTCATTCCCAAAACCAAAGAGCCTTCATAAACTTCTAAAGAAGTTGTGTGAATCTTTTTTACCTAATCGATTGCTATTGCACGCTATCCATTATATGGTAGCTGCGATGTAAATGTTCTCTTTCGTCCTTGTCCTCCTCGGGGAGGTGATTTATTAAAATATATTTTCTTAGATAGGTATAAACATAATTGTATTCTTTGAATCCAATCAATAAATGATATTATTTGAAGTGTTGCATTTTACTGATTGAATGATTAACTTTAGTATCGAGGGCTTTTGTTTGTTATGTATGAATTGAATATCGGGTGCCTCCTGAAACTGCAAGTCTGTAATTCAATACACCGATCGGATCGGGAAAGCTTTCTATAAAAGAGGTTAAAAGATCTCTAAGCACAAGATCCATTATATTGTTAGATAAATAAGCTAAAGTGCATCGCCAGAGAAGTTAAACTGGGTGAGAAGGCAGTTCGGTAAGTACAACTTTTACCGTTCTCGTCTATCAAACATCATCTCTTAAATATACATATAGAACTCAACTGGAAGTGGAAGTAGCTACACACAATCAAGGGAGAACGCGACTGGCGCCCTTAATAAATAAATTGGTGTCACGTCCATCAAGCGCTATGTGTAAGATTCTTCTACAATACCAACAACAACAATGTATTAAAGGTTTTATATACATTTATGCTTCTCGCCGGAACCTGTCCCAGAGCCAGCCAGACAATCACGGCGTTCAGTGCCGTGGTGATTGCTGTGCTAGGCGAGGCAGGTCCGGTTTGGCTTAACGACGGATGTCTTATGAGTTAGTACTCCTGTCTGTCACAGGCAGACTTAAAGACTGAAATATAATTAAAAATGTATCCACACGGACCTAAAACTAATGAAAAGAAAACTCTGAAAAATTATCACTCACTAGGCAAAGCACTTATTTAATTTTGGCACGGGAAAACAGAACTGAATGAAAAAACCCGTTTGAAGCAATTCCATCCTGGTAGTCTTCCTGCCGCCAGCAAAATGCCGTGGAACTTTAAAAAGATATGGTACGAAATATTTTGGTTTTTAAGAATTTATAGGTCAAGATGGAATTTATAAACAAAAAAGGACAAAAGAATAAAAAGGATAAAACAAATAGAATATATAAAGGGGCTAGAGAGTTGGTTATAGATTTTAGTAAAGGTTAAAGGTAGGAAAATAAGAAGTTGTCGTATAGGAATGTATGGCTAGAGAAGTTTTCGGAAAATAGGCAACGCCTAGTATGGTAGGGATATCGAAAAGGATTCTACAATACCAGATAGAAATTACCTGTGTGTTGTATGTACAACTTTAATTCAAATATAAGAAGAAGCCAGTCCACAGATGGTGTTGCACGTGCTCGCGAAACAGGAGTTCCTTAAATAAAAAATAAACCTTTTATTGGTGGCTTATTGGTGTCAATGAATTATTTCGCATATAAGTTTTATAATTATTACAAATTATTCGGTATGCACGTGACTTTTATTGTGGGCTATATATTTTATTACTACTCTTTTTCAATATTTCTAATATGAGCTATTACTACTAGCATTAACATTAACAGTATTAGGAGACTTAAAAATTATTGTACTACGTAGACACATTGTCGCTAATAAGGTATACGAGTGTATATACAAAGTATTATTGGAATTTCCACAAACAGATATAGAGTAGGTAAGTACTTGGTTTCAGCGATCGAAATTCGATTCTACCAAAGCAAGTCTATCGTAAACAAATGAAGCATTAAACTTTATAGCCCACTTTTTACGACCCAAGGCCTATAGTTTACCCACGCCGGATGATTGCGAGAATGCGAAGCTGTATTATTTTACGACTCATTATGTAACGAACCATAAACTTAAAGGCACACGTGCCCCAAATGACATCTTAGCAGTTTAAAACTTGTGCGACACGCTGCGGTATCAGTCAAATTACTCTGCAGGACGTGTAAACTTGTAAAATAAGCGGATGTACAGATCTAGTAAGATAAATTTTAATATAACTAGAAACTTGTGGCGAATCCTCTTTACAGTAAATAAGCTGAAACTATATTTTATGTTACACAGTCCTTGCAATGAAATATATGATGTACGGCATCAATAACGAAAATGCATTGCAAACATAACGAGAGTAAAATATAATTGGATAGTCACGGATTGTCGAACATTTGCAGTACCGAATATCTAACGTCCATAGTTTCTACAGTTCTGTTTCCATATAGAGAGTGATCTATTAGCTCTATATGTCACGTTGATGAGTGAAAGTTAATGCGAGGAAAATAATGTTAAGTGAAGGCAGGATACGATTTAAGTTAACATGTTTTAAATATTTAACGCAACTTTATTCACAAAAGGAAAAATACAATATAGTGGAGTCGGTTTAGGAAAGGGTTGGGATATTTTTTAAAATGGATGCAGACCCTGCGGAAATCTTGATTTCCAGAAAGGAGTAGGGTAGAACCGTGTTTTTTTGGTCGAAAAGGAATTTTTTGGACAATTTGAGGGTCAAATTTGCAATGTAAAAGTACATAAAATAACCTTCCTTTTGCCACAAAGCCAAGGTCGATCCGACTTTTAGGTTCGGAGATATTTCGATTTGAAAATTTCCGAAAATTTCACTGAAACTGCAATTTCAGGCAAACTATATTTTTGGCTGAAATCTGGTGGAAAATTTTTGTGTGATAAGGACTACTTCTATTCCAAATTTCAGCCAAATCGGTTGAGATCTGATCAAGATAGCCGAAATTTAATTTTTTCAATTATTTTCGTATATATATATATCTATATCAGGAGGGGGGGGGTGGGTCTGATCTTCACCAAATTTAAACTGAAGGTTCCTTTAATATTGAGAATAAAAGGATACCATTTTCGTTCCTTAACTAATTGTTTAAGTGGTCAAAATAAAATTAAAACTGCAAAGCATTTATTTGACCCTTGTCCAAAAAATCCTTTCTCGGCCAAAACAACACGATTCCACCCCTTTCTGGAAATCAAGATTTTACGGTGTTGTTATACTCGTCATGACAAACTATTTCCACAGGGTCTGCATCCATCTTAAAAAATTTCCCGACCTCGCTATTTTCTTGACTAAATCGACTCCACTAATATATAGCTTAAAGGTTGTACATACTTGATGAGTAATGATTGCAGTATTGCAGTATTATATATATATATATATATATATATATATATATATATATATATATATATATATATATATATATATGTTGTTTCTTAGGTTTTCGCGGGTGCTAAATGAAAGGTTGTTGTGCTTCCGGGTGTTTTCCCGCGACAGGCTCCTGCTGGGGCCACGGTTGTCTAAACGACGTTTCAGCAGAATCCCATCTGCCATCTTCAGATTCTCGCTGAAAGCTGCCTACTGCTGCTCCTCGTTGCTCAGTTCGAGCTCAGTTCGAGCAATATAGTAAAGTAAATATGGAAAAATTACAATTATTGCAACAAAATCAGAATCGCAATTTTGAATTTTTAACTTTCGACATCGGCATCGATGTCAGCTACTCCTAAAATACGAAACTACCAATTTTAGTTCAATTATGAGGAAATTTGATTTTTTTATCGCAATATTACTGACCCTAAGAATAGCCGGGGGGTCCGCAAATTTTCAATTGATTTGTGATCCAAATGATACCTTGTGATAAGATATTAATCACACAAAAATGTGAGGTTGAGCGTATTAAAGGTTTCAGAGATATAGAAGTTCAATAGATTAGATCTGGTTGTATTATTACTATTGTAAAACATAATAATATATAATTAAAATAATAATAATACTTCATCGCATTAAGAATAATGTTATTACAAAAATAAGTTTCCTTGTGTTACGTTAATTTGTCATCTATCACTCAAATCTGACTTTTCTTTTTTACTAATGTCATTTATCCATCAAATCACTTTTATTTTAAATATGATTTTTAATATTGATACCTTGGTAAGTTGGTTTCTTCGTTATAGGGGGAGAGTATATGTAGGGTACTAGCCTACATACATATAAGTATAGGAATATCACTATGGATATAATAACAAAAAGCAATTTATTATTATGAAAATGACTTTTGAAATCTAAATTAAAATCTCTATTTATATTTTATTTACATAGTATATAATGCTATATTTGTGTCTGCGATGCATTTATTCTAGTTCTAGCCAACGTACATATAGTTGAGCTTTCTTTTTGTCACTTATTGAATCATTTTGATGAAAAAACAATTGGACCAAAAAGTTTGTCTGGTCTTATTGACATTTTGTTACACACATCTAAAACACTTCCTGTGGTAGAGTTAAATGAAATAGAATCTGAAATATCATCATTTGATGTAAAAGGTCTAAGGTTTGATCACAATTCTTCGCAGAAGACCAATTGAGCAGTTGCTAAAGAATATATTTTCGAGGATTCAGAAAATAGAAAAGCTGAAAAATTGGTTTACTTTGGTTTATACATATCTAAAACACTTCCTGTGGTAGGGCTAAATGAAATAGAATCTGAAATATCATCATTTGATGTAAAAGGTCGAACCTTTGATCAAAATGTTTCCCAGAAGATCAATCAAGTAGTTGCTAATGAATATATTTTTGAGGATTCAGAAAATAGAAAACCTGGAAAATTGGTTTACTTTCGCTGGTTCCTTGCGAGAATAAACTATTGGGCTGTATGTTGCTATCAATGACATTTCAGGAGACTTGGCTTACAGCGAGATAAAAGTATCGACTACCGATTCATTGCAAAAATGAATTATTTATATACCGATGGTGCAAGGAACCTGTGGCGCCTAGTACACGGTACGTAGACGAGGCACGGTAATATAACTCCATATGGAAATCTAAAGAAACGCTTATTTCGTACCCTTAGAAAATATTTTTTTCTGTATGGTTGCAGATCTACGCTGACGTGTCAGGGCAATTTTCGTGCTCCGTATTTTTAAAGCCAAAAGCTCTAAAAAGAAAAGGGTCAAACCCGGAAGGAATTTATTATATAGTATAATACTGAAGCTGTACTTTAAAGGAAAGAATTACATATATAATAATAATGGACTGGTAGAACGGCGAGATAATTGGCTCATTTGCATTATCAAAGGTCTTATAGAAATTGGAGAATTCCTAAAAAAGTTTCAGTGCCAGGCTCAAACAGTAGAAACACATATAAAGCTTGGACGGAAGTTTCTTTATCAGTGTATGTCCAAGTAAGATGGCAATATTAATTCCAACATTCAGTCATAGAATATTGCCTTGATTGGGAAGTTTAACTGGGGTAGAGTAGGGGCTCGATTAGCAGTTACCTCCTTATTACCTTGCGAACTCTCTATTATTATGCTTTTCGCAGATACAACAACGTAGAGTATATTGTATTTGATAGGCACATTTCTAAAACCGTAAATATTGCTCGTAGAGATAAAAATTTCATATCACTTGTTAGCCAGCGAATTCTGAACAACTTTCAAAATGCCCATCAGTTCGTTCGTCGGTCCGCTCTCATGTCTGTCTCTCCATCAGTCACATTTTTGTAAGTACGATAACTTAAGAAAGAAAAGTCCAATTGCATTGAACTTAGGACAGTAAGACAGTCTTAACTAGAGGATGAACCTGTTGCTTTTGAAAAAAAAAATCGATGAATAAATAAGAAAGATATTAATATTTAAAATTATAATTAACATATATCTCATAATATAATTTCCAGCTATTGAAATATGATTTTCAGTTATACACATAATATTGTAGTTAACTGAACTGATGTTGTTAGTGATTATGCCCTTTTAGTTAATAATATCCTGCATAAATCAGCCACATATATCCTATAGATTTTGTCTATTCACGCGCTTTTTGCATTATACAAGGTGTTCTGTCTCGTTATGTTCAAATTTTGGGAACTTAAAGTAGAGTTAAATTGTAAAACTCAATAACACAAAAGTGGTAGGTCGATTTTTATTTAATTCGAGGTTACGGGTCTATTAAAGGCCGTGGCAGATTAAGATAAGTGTCCGCGCCTTTCCGACCTTTTTGCGTGTGGTTCCTTCCAGTGATGTATCTTTGCGTTAGATACTACCTGACCTCAATAGCTTCGTAATATCTGCGAAAGGTTTTTTTTTTCCGAAAATCCGAAATTTTTTTCTTAATCAAGTGAAGCAATTTGCTTCTATTTGACATATTTTGTAAATCTACTCGTGATAATTTATTAATGATATTTTCAGGAACATCTTTTCATGAAGAAAAAAAATTGATGCTTTTTAATTTTTTGAAAAATTAAATACGTACTTACACGTTAGAGACACCCACAATTTTTTTTTTATTAATTATACACCATACAATAAGCTACAACATATATTTTTCACACAACTATCGAAGAAGTAAAGTAGTCAAATTGGAAGAGATAATGTCAGGAACATTCCATGCCATGGACGCATGAAGAACTTTATTAAGCTTTTAGCTTTAATTCAGTCAAAGATATTTTGACGTTTTATTTGTTCAATTTTCCGCCTTGAATTAATTTTTTAATATTGCACAAAAGGAATCATGGAACTGATAATTCGAGGTTTTGGCGGAGGCGAAGCGTGCAACACCATGTCTTTAATTTTCATATTTTGAAGCTCTTGATATATTATGAGGCCATTCAAAAAATATGTTCAATCTCAAGGGGGGGAGGGGGCTGTAAAATGAACGATAGGAGGGTGTATGAAAAGTTCTCACAAAAAAATTATAAATAACTTATATTTAGAATTTCAATTTTGTTCTCTCGTGGCAATCTATTCAACAAAATTTATTTTTAAGTTTAGTGAGAGTGGGAAGGTTTGCAGACGAACGTTCGTTTGATAGGATGTTTCACAAATGTTACAAGCGTAAGTAATATTAACGCGGCGAGGCTTGTGATTCGTAATTCAGCGCTCGGCAAGGCATTAGTCCGGAGAATAGCTGTTGGTTGCAGTCTGGTTTTTTATTCCTTATATATTTAAGGAAACGTATAGAGGAGTTCGACAAAAATATTTCACTAGTAAAAGGTAAGTGATTTGGTTGGGCATTACTATATTACCAACCTATAACTGTATAACATTTATAATAAACTACCAGCCCATGTAAAGAACATATCAAATTATATGATATATAAAAAGGAAGTTAGAACTTTACTTTCTAATGGATGCTATTATAGCGCTGGAGAATTCTTAAGTGGTACTTTTTAAATATAAATGTATCTAATATGTATATTGACTGGATATTTGCAAGAAATGTGTATGTTACTTATGTTATCTGATATTTTATTTTGTTGCTTGTCACTATTTTATTTATTTATTTTATTTTTTTATGTGTGTATACCTTTTATGACTTTTCATATCTGTATTTTATACGGCTTACATGAATAAATATTATTATTATTATTATTATTATTATTTATTTTTTATTAGTGACCTAAATTGTTAATTTTATGGATATTCCAGCAAAAGGGTAAAAAAAAACAAAAAGTTTCTGACTTGATTTATCAGCATCCGGTAGGTATTGCTTCCATTCCCAGGAAACACATCGTCGTTCCGGCTAGGTCTACGCTGGGTTGGAGTTGCCAGCATGACGCATGGTATAGAATGGGAAGTGTAAGTTGTTTGTGAGATGCATTACCACATTGCCGCATTACATCGTGATATGGATTCTTTATGTTCCTCTTTTTGTGTTTCTGCTTCTAGAGTTTTTTTTCTCCGGAGTCTCCTCTTTTCTTCGTTGCTTATTCCTGTCGCATATGTATCTTTGCGATTTCTTCTTGGTCGTTATCAGTTTGCTTATGATTTTCTCAATTATTGTTATCTAGGAGAAGCCCGATTTCCCTACTTTCAGTTTGTTGCTGCTTAGTATTGTTAGCGCTCTTTTCAGTAGATGTAATGGATCTCTTCTTTAGACATGTTCCCAATTCTTCATTTCGTGCGTTCCTATCATATTTTGTTATTGATTTTCCTTCTATTAATGTTGACCTTTTCTAATATTCGCTGTTTATGCTATCGGTTCCATGCATACTATTTCTTCTAGCCTCTCTTTGCGTTCTCTGCTTCTTTTATGTCCCAAATCCAATGTTGCGGTAATATGTATCTTCTCCTGTCCGCGCACTGTTGTTTCTTCTGAAGATGTGGCGTTCATTTTTTTTCACTATTTATAATACTTCATTATTATGTCATTTGATTACATTTTTAACATTTTTTTATCCAGTCTAGTTTTACATCCAGTTATTGATTGTTGACAGTAATTGTGGCGGAGAATTCAATTCCTCTTGAGTAAAGCGCTCAGATAAAAAATTATTGCCTACCAATTTATGACTTGATTGTAGGGTGACACATTTACGATCTGGCACACTCTTTTAGGAATATACTATACCAAAAGTAATATAAACACGTCGGAGTTCATTTACGTAAGAAATTCAGTACGCACTTTTGTGTTGAAATTTAATAATTTAATATTATAAAGCAAAAACAACACCCAATATTAGAATATTGCAAAAGTAACGCAATTATAAGAAATTAAAAACTTATCTGATGCTTGTGTTTTCCTTTCTCCTTTATTTCGACTGATTTCTTTTCAAGTTATATTTGTTTTGCTTATTTCTATTAATTTTAGTACTGTAAAGTAGCTGGGAAAGGATGATAGTGGAGTTGCACTGCCAATAGTGTCAACCGGCATGACATTCAGCGACGCGACGTTGCGGATTTAAAAGCTAATAGGATCTGTTGCATGAACCGATCACTATCCTCCTTTCCCGGCCAAGGACCAGTTAGAAAGTTCTTGATTTAAGACAACCCAGATTTACGCTATTTACGTCAATAAGCACGTTTATATATGTAGCGACAGTTAGGCAGCTTTGAAGGCTCTTGCATCACATAAAGTGCTATGCTGGTGCTGAACTGTCTAGAAATTCTAACTGAGCTGTGTGAATACAATTTGTATGGGTGCCCTGACACAGCGACGTCGAGGACAACGAGAAAGCAGATCGTTTGGTGGGCGAATGAGCAAAAATTCCTTTCCTGGCCCGAAGCCAGCCTTCGGTCTGCCAAAAAGTCTAATTCAAACAGCGCTGTAAGACTGAGCTATGGCACAGTTTAACAACTATTGAGCTCAGGCACCCGAAACGAGGCAATCGACTCCAAATAAAGGAGCCTTCGACTAACTCTACCGTAAAGTGGCGACTAACTCTACCGAAAACGATTGAGATGGATGGTAGGTCTGATAACAGGACACTGTCTTCTTAAGAGGCAACAGCATACAATGCGGTTGAAAGATGATCCTCCTGTCGGATGTGTGGAATGGAGGATGGAACCATCACTCATATTCTATGCCATTGTCCACCAATAGGAGGGTCAACGTGTAGGTATTTTCGAAGACAGTTTCTACACACTACTTTTTCTACGGGATCTACCCTGGAAAGAACTGCTCTCGTTCGTGGAGAGCACTGTTTTTTCTAGGGAATCCTAAATATCTCAAATGTACAATGGGCCGAAAAAGCTGAGTACTGTGGATTTTCAGATCTGCTCACCTTTCTAATAATAATAATAAGCTATATACAGTTGTATTTTCATAAAATTCTGTCGTGAAGGGTCACGGTCACTTTAGCAAAGCTTATCAACGCACTTTAGATATGTAAGTTTATATTTCATTTATTTTACTCAACAGGGAGCTCTAATAATGCGTGGGTTTGCTCGATGCTCTCATCTCTTTTCACAGAAAAAGTTTCAGATTAAAAAAATATTACTTAAAAATATCAAAATTCGAAAGCGGACGATCAAGATACTTTTTATTTTAAAAAGTAATACATATTACAGTTTATAAAATTAAAAATTTTATTTAGCAGTAAATATTAAAGTCCAATCTAAACATAAATCATATCTGAAAGCCGTACGTAGACAATAACGCCCAGGAAGAAAATTAACAGAGACATTCTTGTAGAAAATTTAATTATGTTTAATTTTATATAGATTACCTTTTTCCGGACGACGCATCGTTTTCGAATTATAAGCGAAGAATCGAGAAAAGGAACCTTTCCACCCCCTCCCCCCTGAAGCGGCGGGGTTAGGGGCGGGGGCTTTTAGTATGCTTACTTTCTAACTACCCCCAACACATTCCTGAAGAGGAAAATTCTATCCTCCTCCATGTTCTCTACGATTCTTTCGTTGACTGGTCTATGCCCATCCGCCTCATTTCCCTATAAACCTTATTGAGTTATAAATTTCTAGTTAAATATATTAAATCATTGTTACCTATTAAAATAACCAAACAACTATAATCACGCTGATTGGATGGGATTCAATGGATACAATATTTTAATCCCTATTTAACGAGCGTATTTATAGATCTAATAATTAAATATACATAATATCTAGCAATGAGTATAATCAATACGTATGATGGTTAATTTTCAAGCAATATTACTAGAAGCGATAACGATAACATCTAGAATTGATGAATATATACATAGCAGTAATTAGTAGCCTTAAGCTACACACAGCGAAAACAAATACACCGGATCACCGGTAAGCAGAAACATGAATTATTTACAACAATGTAATATTAATGTTTCTACCGTTCATACCTCAAAGGGGGAACATATAAATTTCGATTAATAGCAGCATTTAACATATTATAGACTAAATTGCTGTTGGAGTAATTAATAAATTGATTTATATAGAGATTGTGTTGACAGTAACCACAAAGTAAACCTAATAAACGTAGCTCAAGTAATATAAACAGCTTTAGAATATTTATGGTAATAATATAACAACAGATATATTTTATTTAGAACAAAAATAATTTCGTCAAACAGTATATTAATTCTATTGTTGAAATATGTATAAATACATACGGTGCTGGGTTTAAATTTAGTAATAGGAAGGTTCGACTTTTTTATTTTGACTGAAATCGACTGCATATGTAATAAAAAGAGCTGTGCTAAAGACAAAAATTTTAAAAAATAATGCCATTTTTAATGACTTGGAAAGTGGCAATCGGCAATGTACAGTGAAGGTCAGGAAGCGAAATCTTA
The DNA here is from genome assembly GCA_936432065.2 of Rutpela maculata. Taxonomy (NCBI): domain Eukaryota; kingdom Metazoa; phylum Arthropoda; class Insecta; order Coleoptera; family Cerambycidae; genus Rutpela; species Rutpela maculata. The sequence goes on from OW386288.2 coordinate 122,380,622, forward strand.
CCGTCTTTGGTCGACTATTTGCTACAACAACGAAAGCTACTTACCTCCCCGTTTTCGATGAATCCAAAAAAATAATGGGAGTAGTTTTTAACCACATCCATCTATTTAAAAGCCAAACACCACCCCTTTCCGCCGTTTTCGATGGAGACATGATGTTGCATGTTTGGGAAGGGAATTATTGTAGTTTTTATGAAGGTTTATTAAGAAGGAAGGTCTGAGGCAAGGTGAAGTGCGGTAGCAGCCCTTGGGGATTGTTACAACCCTTACAAGAGGTGAGATATTCTTTTAGTTTTAATACTTACACCCCCCCCTCCCCGTTTCCGAGGGCGCTGAACTCTAAAAAAAATAGTCGACTACGTTCCAAATCCCCAAACAGGCAAAAACCACCCTTTCCTTGGATTTTACCGTAGTAACGTTGATCATGCGTGTTTTGAAGGAAATAATTTAGTTTTTTACTAGGGTTTGGTGACAAGAGAAGGGTTATGTCAAGATAGGATGATAACAATCATTTTTAATCGGCATATCGGACAATAGGAGAATAAAATCATGAATAATCTATTTTCCAAGCAGTGGAAATTTTCATTCTTTTAATAAATAAAGTAAATAGAATATTTTTACCAAAATAGAATGAAATATTTTTTACATTACAAATTATTATATTAAAAAAATTTCAGGCGAACTCCACCCGACACTATAAACAAAATAACTGCTGCAATGAGGTGATTTTATTAGTGATAGCTAACCAAATCCCATCTATTCAATTATTCGATTACAATCTAACGATTTAAAAAGAAAATGTAGGCACTATAGGAACAATGCCCGCAAATAAACAGCCTCATTATGTGCCTAATAGTCGAGGAAATATAACACAAAAATAGCCCCAACCTTCAATTTTTTTTGCAGTAAGTCGGATAGAGATGGGGTTTTTTACTTCTTTACTTCTTTAACTCATCTAGAAACTTTGTGCCATATTTCGGTTTTGTGCTTTTTTGAAATTGCATTGCTGCATCGAAAAGTGCATCTTTTCAAGTGATGAAGAAAAAATTCATATCTTTCAGAAAAAAACTTCCGAATCATACGAATTTCTTATACCCGGGGGTTTTTTGAGTCGCTGGACCTGAATGTGATATCCAAATGAACCCCCAGTGCACCTGGAGGTCAGGACGGCACCATGAACGTCATCACCTGGAGTTCCCTGTAAACTCATGGAAAATCGATCAAAACTTGTTACCCGGGGGTTTTTCGGGTCGCTAGTACCGAATCTGACATCTGCAACCTCCTCCGGAGGACCTGGTGCGCGCGACCTGGCTAATAACATCATCTCCTGGAGTTTTACTGAAATTACTTATCAAATCGATCGAAACTCGTTACCCGGGGGTTTTTCGGGTCGCTCGTCCCGAATCTTACATCGGCAACCTCTTACCTTATACAAAATGGGCATGTCCTCTCTTTTTCAATGAACTTACTTTATCACCAGAGTTGGAATAGTTGATTCAATTGAAACTATTCGAGGAGTAAATGAAAGGTATGGGTACAAATATATGCAGGCACAATTTCAAAAATATCTGAACTTAATATTTCTTTTTACAAATACTTTAAGTTATCAAAAAAACTTTTCTTAATTTTACAGTTTATTCTAAATATCATCCGCCTCATCAACTGATATGTTAGTACTTTCTTCAACGAGAGTGTCATTTTCGGCGGCAATTAATAGTTCTGTGGAATATTTCTCGAGTTTGGTGCAATTTGAGCCGGCACAATTTTTGCAAGCGATATTGCAAATCAAGCCGTTCTTCTTACACCCACAGGAATAACCGCAGTCGGTTTTACATCCACAGAATATCAACTTCATTATATTCGGTGGGCCAGGTGGTGTGTCATCCTTATGGGGATCAGCTTATCGTTCTCGTTTTTCCAACCCCAAGCTGTTGGATCTAGGTGATGCTCTTCTCCAAACAACCAATTTTGTACTTGTAAATAAACCCGTTTAAGATGTTGAGTGAGGGCATCTACCGTAGGAATGATTTTTCCGATATCTATCTTTTTCTTGCTGGCAACTGTCATTAAGTAAAAAAAACTGATAAATTATATACCGGTATACTTAACGAAAATATCTATGACGCAACAAAGTTAAACCAACGGAATTTTGGAATCTCGTATAAAGAAGGCGCCAATTTGAAATTTTAACTAGTTTTACTTCTATCAAATAATAAATTGTTGTAATAAAAATAATTATATTTATTTTTAATTAATAATTATTTATAATTTGTTGCGTCATAGATATTTACGTCGAAATGATGAAGAAGGTTGCAGTGGAAAACTTGTTCTTCCATTATAATATATTAACTAGCATTCATTAAAGCAATGTTAGAAAGTTTGACGACAAAATTTTAGTAAACCTCCAGGAGATGACCTTATTAGCCAGGTCGCGCGCACCAGATCCCCCGGAGGAGGTTGCCAATGTCAGATTCGGGACGAGCGACCCGAAAAACCCCCGGGTAACGAGTTTCGATCGATTTGATAAGTAATTTCAGTAAAACTCCAGGAGATGACGTTATTAGCCAGGTCGCGCGCACCAGGTCCTCCGGAAGAGGTTGCCGATGTCAGATTCAGGAAGAGCGACCCGAAAAATCCCCGGGTAACGAGTTTCGATCGATTTTCCATGAGTTTACAGGGAACTCCAGGTGATGACGTTCCTGGTGCCGTCCTGACCTCCAGGTACACAGGGGGCTCATTTGGATATCACATTCAGTTCCAGCGACTCAAGAAACCCCCGGATACTGAAATTCGTATGATTTGGGAGTTTTTTCTGGAAGACATGAATTTTTTCTTCATCACTTGAAAAGATGCACTTATAAGAATGTACTTTTCGATGCAGCAATGCAATTTCAAAAAAGTACAAGATCAAAATATGGCTCAAAGTTTCTAGACGAGTTAACGAAGCAAATGCAAAAAACCACATCTCAATCCGACTTACTGCAATAAAAAATTGAAGGTTGACTGCTATATTTTCTCGCCTATAATTAAACTTGATAAACATAACGGCAGATTCACATAGGAAATAGTTAATGTAAAAAAAACAAGAAAATATGAGTTTTTCACTTTTTTTAGAAGTTCGTCCATTCGTTATCCTACAATAAAAAATGTATCTTCATTATAACAAAAAATATCGCCTACTATTAGAGTAAAAAATATATTCTTGTATAATTTTTAGAGATTTCCTTAAAATATTAACCAAGAGAAACTTATTTAAAACGCTACTTTTCCGTCGAGGGCAAATAATACTGAATCTTTTACGATAATTTTGAGCATAGTACTAAAATTCGCGTCTGAAGCAATAAAAGACAGTAATAAAATATATCACCGAAAGTAGGAGTTTAAATTTTATTGAACAGATGCATCGCCCATTAGACACGTATATTAAGATAAAACTGATTCCTAAGTTTCAATTTAAATTGCATCGTATGTAGATATTTGTTTTTAGTACCTACTTTATATACATTTTTATCAGGTTAGTTTTCCTAAAATTATCTCATTCAATTTAATCCATTTAATTTATTGAACATTAGCTAAGTTTACCCTGCATTGTACGGGTGACTTGCATTAAATTGAACACCATATCTAAAAATAAAAACGTAATTTTGAATTTCTCAGATTTTGTTTTAAATTAATGGCTGTTATAAAATAATTAACGAGGTGGTAAATAAATGAAGGATAAAAACTAAAATACCTCTGAATTATTTAATAATAATAATGGCAATGTCAATGATAGGAAATTTTAAATGTTTTGCGTGGATAATAATAATAATAAGTTATTCATCACTCAGCATAATACAAAAAATGCATCAGTTATTGGACTGGTCAAACCTCCGATTAAAGAACTTATATCTAGATACATAACAGGCTATCTTTTCACTATATACCTTGTTTGCTCCTAACATAGTCACATTATATGTCCATTAAAATGGATAGATGAACATCACATCCCATAGGCAACAGTGGCGTTGTATGTGTAGAAAATGTGTAGAATGGTAAATATTTTCATTAAAATGAATTATTGTAATTCCTGCATTACCGGATCTTTATATAACGTGATGTAGGCATACGATATTACAGTAAGATAAAACAGTAAGATAAATATGTATTGAAAGGATATTAAAATTTAATTGCTATTTACTTTTTAACTGTAAACTGAACTTCATCATGTTACGACTATGGAACGATCGATTTTCTTCTTTTCTAAACTGCTTTCTGCAAACGGCAGAGCACTTCACTATTTATTTGCACAAAATATATTGTCACTAAACTGTGTAAATATGAATAGAGAATATTATTTAGGTATTAAGCAAATCACAACTTAAAATAAAATTACTTTTTCACCAGTTTTTGGTCGGAGAACACGAAAAACATTTATTGACATTAATGGCCGAACTGTCAACTGATATTATGATAATCGAACTGAAGCCGATCGTGCACGAGCGGCCGCGAATACGCCGATGGGCCAATCAGCAACTTATGGGAAGAAGTGCCTTAGATTGTGAGTCTTTCAGCGACAAATAAATCAATGCCATTATGTATCTAGATATAAGTTCTTTAATCGGAGGGTCAAACTTAAAACTAATGTAACACCTCGTATACCACACATCATTTCAGAACACATAGAATCATTTAAAATTTAAAAACTCTTCGTATCTATAAAAGGAGTTGGCTAATAGGAAATCGTATAGCGTTGATTTAAAATTATCAAAAGTGTCGCTACTGCTATAACGATTTATAGTTGACTACACACTTATTATGCGTGTAAAATATGTCGGCGTCTTTGGCGGTGAGGTAAAGATCAAATACATATTTTTGGGTGCAGAGTAGATCTGCAAATAACTATACAAATTTATTGTAACGGTTTATGCATCCATAAATGCGACAATGCTGACCAACAGAGAGCCTAGAAAATGGTTGATGTTGATTATCTTTGCTTCGTGTATCGTAAGAATGTATGAAGCTATTTCTTACTAAAGACTTTTTCTTTATATTTACTATTAGCAGAAAAAAGTATAATAATGGGAGGCTCAGGATGCCATACCTCTCAAAAAGATCCCTAGTTGAAGTGAGAGGATTGAGCACCTGCTATTACTCTTAATATGCGCTTCTGTGCAACAAACGCCTTATTATGTGCGTAGAGCTTCCCCCAAATATTAAGCTATAATATATAATGGAGTCTGCTAAGCCAAAATATACTAGTCTAAGTACATCCAAGCTGTCGGATTAAGGAACATATGCTGCTTAGTTTACTAGATATTTTTTTTCTACATGAAATTCCCATGACATCTTAGTATCAAATGTACTTTCATTAGTATTTAAGGATAGTCAGTTATTTGAGCAGTACGGTAGAAATTCATTAGTAGATTTATTAGCTTTTGGTACCACTTCTTTCATATTATTTTCATGCATGCCAGAATTTATGTCATCGGCATATATTACTTGCGTATCAGCTGTAAAAGAGTTTAAGGATATATCGTTTAAAAATACCAAAAATAATAAGGGCCTCAATATGGTACCCTGTGGCACTCCAACTGACACATCACACGGCTTAGATTTATAATTATTTATAGTAACTAATTGACTTCTATTATTATAAGCTGACTTATAGAATTTGCTAGGATATATGTTGAACAAACAGCAAAAAGTTAAAAAAAAAACGGATAAAAAACTATAGTAGATTGTAATACAAGTGTGGCAAGGGCTTCATTGCAAAACGATGTATGAAAGTAGGAACACGAGCGCAGCGAGTGTTCCTATCATACGAGTTTTGCAATAAAGCTTGCCACATGTGTGTTACATACTATTTTTTCTACGGTTGTGAAGTTATTCCCCTTTCTTCAAGTCTTTCCAAAATTTTAAATTTCTTGCCTGTCAGATTTTATTTAAAGTGACATTTTCCGCAGTCAATCTGAAGTTAGAAAATTTGACTTGTAATTGCAATTCATGTGTAATTAATATACATTTATAGAATTTAATTGTTATTACCAGTAAGTAATATAAAATTCCTTAAGGTAAACACAAAATTTTATTCCGGTGTGTGAAGATATAATCAAGGCGTGCGGCAAAGTGATGTTTTCTGCAGTGATTTTGAAGGTAGAAAATTTGACTTTCAGCACAATCGTAGAAAAAGAATATTTTTTATCCGTTTTTCGGAAGAAGACAGAAGACGTATTGGTTCTTTCGACATGCTTGTTGAAGTGTTATGAATTTCCTGGGTAATCGACAAATAATGACACTTACTTCTTACACAGAACAGTTGACGTATCTAGTTGACAGTTTTATTTTAAACAGAGTTTAGTTTGTTAAGTTCTTCTTTTAATATCGTTAACCAGGTTGTGCAAACAGTTCGACACGCATTTATCTTTGTTTAATAACATTATATTATATTAGCTGATTTTTTTATTTCTTTTTTCTTCTCTTCTATGTCCATTCTACCAAGCGTATTCGCAAATATTCGATTTCTGAATCTCATTCTTCCTAATGTAGTAATTTAAATGCGTGCCGAATTATTCCGTAGATATTTGCACAACCTTGTTACCGATGTTAAAAGAAGAACTTAACAAATCGAAGATTGTTTAAAATAAAACTATAAACTAGATACATCAATAGTTCTGTGTAAGCAGCAAGTATCTACGGGTACTGAATATAACAAATTTATTCTTAAAGCTGTGTATTTAATACACAACGCCCACAAACACTTTCGTAATAAGCTTTGAGAACGGAAACAGATTCGGTTTCCGAAACGTCAGCAAAATACGTTATTTTCATATGTTTGTTCTTATTCACTATTTGTCAAAAAACGCTCTTTAACTGCTCCTTTGACGTAAAAGTAGCAGGCGTAGAGGTTATTTTCCAGTAAAATATTGGATAATTATATTATTTTGTAGATTTCACGGACATTGTTTTAGAAGAAAATACACCTGGCAGAAGATCCTAACAAGAAACACAGAAAAATTAAGAACATGCCACAACCATCATATAGACAATATTTATAAATTTTATTTTCATGATTGCAATATCGCAATTTAAAACAGTAAAACAAACCGAGTACTTGTTGATTTATCATTAAATTTATTATATTTGTAAAACCTGATCATTACCAACATAGTTAATTGGTTTATGTTACGTTTTTGTTGTTTTGATGAATGAAAATTTCAATTATCTATAAAATTTAATTCATTTGAAACAAAAATACATGGAGAAATATGAAATACTGATTAATTGTGTATAAATAACAATACCATTATATTACCATATTATTTGTACAATAAAGTATTAATATAAAAAAATGTACTACTTACAATAATTATTATACAAAATGATACTATTTTAGATTGTGACGTTACTAATAATATAATAATAAAACTATCTTATGCTTTGAGACATAAGATTCAAGTAATTTTTTGTGGTTAGATGAGAAGACAGTTTGACTGAAAGATAACAGGGGGTCGTGCCAACGACACCCTATAAAATATGGGGAAGATGCAGAGCGTGACAATGAGATAGTAGGGATTCGTGGAAGCGCTGATTTGAGAGATCGATTCCTAGTAGGAAATTGGGTTTGTAGATCGTAATGATAAGCGAAAAGTTCAGTTAAGATGTAACACGAGAATATATGAGCTAAACATCATTTGCCAAACGTGTCGATTTCAAGTATTACATCTTTCTTTCAGGAGAAGCTCTCAGACGTGCTTTTGCCTGGTTAGCAGAGGTGGATATTATTTTAAATAGAAATCAAATAGGGAACTAGAACTTTGTAGTGGACACTTTGATTAGTACAGAATTAAACATACATATTATGGAAAAAATATTTATTTATTTATCATTTATTGTTTAGGTTAATAATGTTTGGTCCATGTTAAGTTTGTCAGTCACTATCACAGTTGATCAGCGAAAATAATTTTTATAAAGTCCTTCAAAACAAACTATGAACTAATAAATAAGCAAGTCACACTGAGTCCCTAAACGAACAATACATTTTTTATCTTATGTGGTGATTTCTTATTATATACAATTAATCATATAACTTATTATATGTAGTAACATTTGTAACATTTCCGGCTCTATAGTTGGTACTTGTACTATTAGGCCAAGCAGTGGGTACAGGCCAGAAAGAAATGAAATTTGGTGGGATGGTAGACATAGGTCCCCTGATAGTAGTTTGCGACCTCAGGGGGTTGCCGCTCGAAGGGTGGGGGGATGAAAACTCTGCGTCGTGACGCTTTTTGGGAAATAGCGCCGTTGTGGTAAGTGCTATCGAAAAAAAGTTCAAATGAAATATGTAGAGAATAAAATTGTGCACAATTTTGGTCTTGTATTTTTCGTCTACGACCAATAGTTTCCGCTCTATGGCGCGCCAAAGTTGGGGGTTGATTTCCAATTTTCAACAAAATCAGAATTTCATCGCGGATTAAGATGAATATCGCTATCAAACAATTCTGTAATTTTTTTTTTTCTGAAAGAGTAATGTTTTCTGAGTCTGCAGATGCCGCGATGAAATTTTGATTTTGTTGAAAATTGCAAATCAACTTCCAACTTTGGCGCGACGTAGAGCGGAAACTATTGGTCGTAGACGAAAAATATAACGACCAAAATTGTGCACAATTTTGTTCTCTACATATTTCAACTGAACTTTTTTTCGATAGCACTTACCACAACGGCGCTATTTTTCGAAAAGCGTCGCGACGCAGAATTTTCACCCCCCCCCCCCCGAGGTCCGCAAACTCAGGTGTACTATCAGGAGACCTATGTCTACCATCCCACTAAATTTCATTTCTTTCCAACCTTTTGCTAATAGAAACTCCCCATTGCTTGTACTATATAGGGATTGCATTACCGGTTAACCGGTTAACCGGTTATTAGGACAAAAAACACATGACGATAATTACCGGTAATTTTAATTTTTTACCGGTTATTTCGGTAAATTCTGAACTTACGATATGTCACGTATTCAACGTTTCTATTTATGTCACTGACTAGTATTCACTAAATACAGAGTGACTGTCCCAACACCGAGCACTTTTAACAATAAATAAATAATATTATAAAAAGTAAACTCCAAACACCAAGCCCTAAGAAATACAAGAGAGACATTGACAATATCTTATGACAGAAAATTGAATATTTCACTGCCGCAAATATCCGTGGAATACATTTAGAAGTATGTTATTACCAATTCTTATTAACTTATCAACCCACCAATATCGATTGAGGAAGGGCATTTTCAGCTGGTGGTATTCTATACACAAATATCAGACGACTAACATATATAGCTTTGAAAAACTAACCCTTTTAACAGGCTATTTTTAAAAAATATTGTATTTTTAGATTAGGTATTCAATAAATGCCCTATTTGAGTTTATGTTTATAATTTTTGTTATTTAAGTGGATATTTTTGTTATTTACAGAATAATTAGTTATTTCAATTTATTTCATTTATATTTTTTCTTTTTGATAAATTAACTCCTATATAAAAAAGTCACATTTTTGTCACTTTGACAGCGATAAAAAGGTGCATCGTTTTTTATCACCGATAAATTAACTCCTATATAAAAAAGTCTATTTGACAGTCACATTTTGTCACTTTGACAGCGATAAAAAAGGTGCATCGTTTTTTATCACGATAAAAATGCCTGTTCCTCAAAAGGAGAGTATATCTAGTAGTCGCACGTCATTTTAAAATCTGTACTATCGGCTATAATTTTTAAGTCTTGTGGAAACTATACTGTACGATATGAGTCGTTTTGAGAAAATTATAATTATTTTTAATTGTTGTTCGTTCACATATTCTGTCGTTAATTTATCTTGCCAAAAATCACTCGAGCTTTTCTTTTATGGATAAATTTCTTTTTAACTCAAAATTTTGCCAATCAGTAATTTTGCTCGAAAAACTGACATTTGACAAAATCGCTCGACCTCCGGTCTCGCGATTTTTTCATGTCAGTTTTTCTCATAAAATCACTGATTGGCAAAATTGTTTCGTTACAAAGAGAAATTTATCCGATAAAAAAAAAAGTTCTTGTGATTTTACTGTTGATAAAAATACCTGTTCCTCAAAAGCAGAGTACACCTAGTAGTCGCACGTCACTTTGAAATCTGTACTGTCAGCTATAATTTTTAAGTATTGTGGAAACTATACTGTACGATATGAGTCGTTTTGGGAAAATTATAATTATTTTTAATAACATATTGTTGTTCGTTCACATTCATATTCTGTCGTTAATTTATCTTGCCAAAAAATACTCGAGCTTTTCTTTTATGGATAAATTTCTTTTTAACTCAAAATTTTGCCAATCAGTAATTTTGCTCGAAAAACTGACATTTGACAAAATCATTCGACCTCCGGTCTCGCGATTTTTTCATGTCAGTTCTTCTTATAAAATCACTGATTGGCAAAATTATTTCATTATAAAGAGAAATTTATCCAATAAAAAAAAGCTCTTGTGATTTTACTGTTGATAAAAAACCTTTTGTTTGTTCATTATATCACATATAAGTACGTATATAAAAATGTTTTTTGTTAAATTTAGATAATTTTGTATATGGAAAAAGACAATTGCCATTTTCGCCACCCTAATCATCCATTCTAAAAATTACCGGTAAATACCGGTTAACCGGTTATTTACATTTTTATTTACCGATTTACCGGTTATTTACGTCCGGTAAATTGCAATCCCTAGTACTATATTTCTAAAATGAAATAAAAACCTGTAAAGGCATTTACACAAAACTTCCCCCTCAATGTGGCATAATTATTTTTTCTATTCGATGACCACTTTGCACAAAAGCATATTAGTTTTCCTCCTTGGTAACATCGTCAACTAGTTCCAAATGTTATTTTCCACCATCGTTTGTTAATTTGACTTACCAGCATACGGTAGGTATTGTTGCCACTCCCGTGAAGCACTCGGCCGGGCAAGCTACGTCTACACTGGGTAGGATTTGGGTCATGCTTGTTATCAGCTAGAGCTACATGATGCATGGTTCATGGTTCAGGAAATGCGTTGCCGCATTGTCTCGTAATGTGAAGTCTCTTTGTGCGTCTAGGGTTCTTCATCTAAGTCATCAGTTTCCCCCTTTTCCGATTCTGGAGTCCTCTAGTTGGTTGTGGAAGGTTATAGGGTCTCTTGGTATATTATTAGCTTTGCCGTTGTTGCGATCGTCTCCAGTCTACTCCGAAATACGTTTTCCTCAGATCTTCAACATTTTCCTTGTTGGTGCTGTGTTGATTGTAGTGGGGTTCCAGTTAATTGATAGATGCCAAACCGGATAGACTGAATTGATCATTTTGTTTTGGATATAGTCAGCTACTTCTTTTTGTAGGTTTTTCATGGTGTTGGTTTGTGTCTGGATTGTTTTGATTTCCCCTTTTAGCTGGTTTAGTGCTTCATATAGACTTTTCCCATCATCGTCACTTTTTTTCAACAATAGTTCCTATGTCCTCGTTCCTGCGGTATGTAGTAAATCCATTGTTTTTCTGTTTTCCGGGAAGATATTATTTTCCTGAAAGAAATTTGTATCACGTTGATGTGATGTGATAATTTAGTTTTGGCATGATATATTAATTATTCAAACTAATCAATAGGTTTAATGTAAATTCAATATTTGGTTGTTGCGAATAATTGTGGCGTGGACTTTACTTAAAGGTTGACGTAAGAAAAGAAATTTAATGTCTGGCAATGCTTTGAGAACTTATTACCTATGAATTTATGGCCCTTTAGGGAATTAATGTACAGTTAATATAAACACATCATAGTTTATTTATTTATGAGATTTGTTAAATGGTCTTTCTATAGGAATTAAGCAATAAGAAGCAAATAATTATTACATGCTATATTACAATTATGCGTTTGTTATTAGTGCAAATAAAATGGTTAAAAATATTTGATATTTGTGTTTTTCTTTTCGGGTATTTGCACTTTTTTCCTTGCTTTTGGTTCTGTCAGCAAGTTGATGATGTTACTGCAATACACTATATTTTACTGCGTAAGATCAGAAACATTTACCAACGTTTTTTAAGTAATTTTTTTATTATGGTGATTGGTGACCACCTTGCATGTTTCTCTCTAAAAATATTAATGCCAAATATTATAGCCCCAAGTCATATTTCTGTCATTAATTAATTTTTGAGGTTGTCCACCCCGCATTTTTCTCACAAAAGATGTAGCAGGTTTCCTGCTATTATTATTATTTTTGTCCTCACATTTTTTCATTAACTATATTTTTTATGTGTATCCCATTGGCAACAGCGTCACCTAAATGTCGAATTATATTCTTCTCTCTTAAATAGATTTTTCACATAGCGCCAACGGACAGACATAAATGGAATTAATTTTCGTAATCTATTTAATTTCAAACGTGAATTTCGGAGAGATTTTTTAATGATTATAATACTTCTCTTCGGAAAACGAGGTACGTAAAAACATACAGTAGAGTCATTTTAAAATATTGAGTCGATACCAATGTAAGCTGTAGGCTGGAAAATAAGAGAGAAAACCTACGCTGTTGCCACTTTGATCTTTAGCTACTTTTAGTCGTCGACGAAACTCTTAACATTCTGAAGTGCCTGGCATCAATGTTAATGTATCGTTTTCTTTCACGTACATTATTTTGCTATTTATATTTCACTCTATCTTGTTATAGTGATCGACCCAAGATTTCTAGGTGCGACTAGTGTATATCAAAGACGGGATCTTTGATCGAAAATGTCCCTAGTATCTATACTGCATTTCTGCAAAATCTGTTACTGTGATGTTTGAGTTAGTTAGTTTTTCCGGCTATAAGAGTCCGTTTGAATTCTGAATTGTCTGGTACACACACTGAAAAATTATTTAAAAAAATCTGTAACGTCAAACTGGACACGTACCTAAGCTTCCTGAACTTTGGCCATTCTTAGTGTATACGTATTATGTAATGAGTTTAAAAGCATACCCAGCGAGTAAGGACTATCAGACTACGCCAAAATATCTTTAGAAGCAATCTTCAGTGCTGATGCACATATATATAATTTTGCATATATTAAAGTCAAATATGAACATTTCACTGACTGCTTAGTTTGGTTATACAGTTCGTAAATAAAATTTCAGTTTGAGATCAGTTATACAAAAACAAGCTATATCCACCTCTGTATCAACAGATTCACGTTAATTTAAAACCGAATTAAAATCAGTATCAATTTTTGCGATAATACAAGAATTTTTAATTTAAAATCCTTGTGTTAACCAGCAAAAGAGCAATTAAACTTATCTTATCACTTAAAACGTATATTTCACGACTTTTTATTATGAAAACACATTTATGTCATGTAATAAAAATTTAGCTCCGAATTCAGTTTCAACTATCGATTTTCAAACACGTTAGCTTAATTAGTAGACAAACTCCGTGTTCTAAATTATATACCAGGATAATGGTTACTATTACACAATATTCTAATTAAGTACGTAATTTGTGACCACAACGCTGTTTTCTTGCAATTTGTGATAAAATTGGCCATTAGATATATTTTAGAGCCATTACAAGATTTTTTTTTAATAAAATAAGAAGAGAATATACGTTATGAAGGCGTTATACGCTTATAATTTTTTCTAATCTTACAAAATATTTGATGTAAATGGATTTTACTATGAATTATGAGATACAAGAGAAGCTTAAAGATTTACCGTCATTTAGTAATTTTCAGGCTTTCCCAGAAAAATAAAGGTATTCTACTCGCCATCTTCGACTATGTATAACCTGAAAAAACTGAAGACTGTTCTGTTGCTATTGAAAATCAAAACCGATTCGAGAAAACTAGCAGAACCTGATCTCAGTTTTAAGCTACGTATGACCAACTCAAATATCGTGATTCCAATAATGAAGTAAACAAATGTTACATGTATTATCAAGTTAAACTATCATTCTAATTAGACAATCCAGCAGCCTATCAAACGAGATTCAATATGGTTGCTGTCTGCAAAAGAAACAGATGCCGTTGCGGCCATGTTTCGTTTTGCGATTTTCGGTGTATTCCGAGTTGTTTTGAGGATTCTTTTTGAGACTTATTTATTTCATTGGAAATTTAATGTCTGTGACTTGCATTGTAGTTCATCTTGAAAGTTACATAAAGAATATCTTACTAAGTACCTACGGTTTCAAATAACATGTATTTACTATGATGTCGATCGGAATGTTTGCCATCAGAGACAATCTTGAGTCTTGCATTTTCGATTGCCTAAGAGCCAATATTATAATTCACTCGAACTTTCCTTGTCAGAATAAATGTTTATTAACAAATACAATTGAAATTTAGTGGTTATATTGGAAGAAATATTTTTAAAAATGGGTGTGTGAAAAACTTATCGTAAAACTCTTTCCTTGTAATTTTCATTCTTGGTTCTGATTGATTTAATTTATTGATTGATTTACCAGCGTGCGGTAGGCATTGCTGGCACTCCCAGGTATTCAGCTGGGACTGCTACGTCCACGCTGGGTTAGATTCGGGTCATGCTTCTTGCCAGCAGCGAGAGCCACATGGCGCATGGTATAAGAATGTAGGATGGGAGGTGTAGGTATATGAGATATGCGTTACCTCATTGTGTCGTGAGGGAACATTGAAGCTCCCTTTTTTGTGTTTTTGGTTCTGAACTTCTGCCTCTTCTGAGTCTTCTTGTGAACTATGTTGCCGCGTTGTTTCGTGATATGGAGTGTCTATACTCCTCTTTTTATATTTCTGCTTCTTCGAATCTTCTTTTTCTGAATCTTCTGATTCCTCGGTTTCCGATTGTGGTAAGTATATATAGTTGCAATTTCTTTGTGGAGTACGTTTTTTGATCCTGATCCTCTCAATTGTTGTTCTCCACTGTAGCATGGCCCCTTAGTTTTAGTTTGTTGCTGTTCGGTACTAGCGCTTTCTTCAGTAGATATGTTGGATCATAAGGGACAACATCCTGTTTCTAGATCTTTTGGAGTTGGCAGATCGAAATTCATCACCACTTTGAAGAAAAACGATTATTTGGAAGCACTTTTGAAAATATTTAAAGAAAAAGTTTCCCACAAGCTTCTCGTTACCGCAGGATAAACCTTTTCTCTTGTTTTGTACAAGAAAATCAAAGACCAAGAAGAGTTAAATTCGCCACGTCATAAAAGTTTTGTAAAAGCAACAACAAAATAAAAAACGAAACTTGCATCACTTCCACCAACATCGGATGCAGCCTGGCAATTCACTTTCAGGACGTACCTTCAAGTGCAAACGTGGGTTGGAAACTTTCACGATCCGGGGAAATGGGGATGGACTAGGAAAAATTGTGAGCTAGAACCGAAAACCATCTCAGGAAAATCCGCACCCGAACTTCTAAAATTAATAGCCCGTAAATGCAAAGAAAACTGCGGAACAGCCATTTTATGTCAAAACTGTAGCGGTAAAAGTTGCGACAAAGTTACAGAATTCCCGAAAATTTGTGTGCAGGGCGGGATCGGCAACGAATTTGATGAAGAGAACGAATAAATATCTATAGATCGACAATGGCAGTGGAAAATGGCTGGGAAACCACGATAAAAAAAAACGTGTCCAGAACTCCTCCACCAGAGTGGTATGGAAAAGAATTCCGCAGCCACGTGCTGACATGCCGACTTTGCGGCTCGTTGTAGTACAAACTATTGTTCGAAAATAAAAATTAAGAAAGAGAAATTGTAGCTTATTTCCGCTCTATAATTTTCATATGCAACAGTTTTCTCATGGGTATTACCCATATCGAGAAAACTTTTTTGCAATGGACAAAAAAAATTCAGTCCCACGAAAAAAAATAATAGTACATGAAACATAGTAGATTGTACGGTTTTTAATGTAGCCTCAACATAATCCAAGATATTTAAAAAAAAGTTCGCTGACGTTGAGAGACTATCGACCTCTACATGTGGACTGTGGACATATATACTGACTGGACTATTAGTTCTGTATAGAAGAAGACTTGTGCTTTCCTACATGGTGCAATTTTGTTACCTCTACTTCTTCTAATAAAATAAATTATCTTGCTGAGTTGGATATATCCCCATTTCATTGCGTACATTTCTATCCTTTTTTTAATTGTCTCCTAATAGTGTTGATGTTTTATGTCGCTGTTTTCGTCTTGTTGTTTTTGCGAGTAGTTGGACGATGTCCCTTTCTGCTCTTCTCAAAAATTTCTTCTGTTGGCTTCTGTTGTTGCCGCGTTTTTGACTCCATATATCATCGTTGGCCGTATGGCGGCTATATACATAGATTTGGTAAGGTTCCATGATAGTTTATTTTTTTCATTGAATGGTATGATTGCCCTTGTTACTCTGTATGCCGTTTTGATCCCCTCCTTTATCGTTTCTCTCCGTTCCAGTTGGTTCGTCAGGTCTGTTCCTAGGTACTACAACTTATTCGTTGTTCTTCATGTTGTTCGTTAGTATTCATCTATTTTGTGTTCCTCTCCGCTGGTCCCACTCTCTTTTCCTGACGGATCTCGTTCCATTATTAAGTTATTCTTGAAATTTATTTTCAGCCCAGATGTATCCCGATGCGGTTTCATGTTTTCTAAGCAGTCGACTATGTGTTCTTCTGCGACTATTATGAGATCGTAGACGTATGTGTGTGTTTTATTAGAAAATACCACTTTTGAAAGAGACTGCACCACGCATACCTCCGCTGAAGTGCTGTGAGAATTCAGTTTTGACGAAATATACCAACAATACCCCATTTACTAATTTGTTTGAATATTTTTAATAATTATGAAAACGTCACTTGAAATTTTACCTAATAAAATAGAATAATCATTAAAAATTATTTATTTGAAATCAAACCTTAAAAAGATTTTTCGTCTACAGGGCTATTTTTTATTTACTATTTCAAATACAAATATTTACATCATTATTTTTTATCTCGAATGAATATGATACTTTATCTTTTATTATGTGTTTCAAATAGTGGCATTAGTTGTTTCACTCAAATGTTAAGAGAAGCGTTAAAGAATTTATTGGTCTGGCCGTAATTTATATCCATATACCCCGCCAGCTGAGGAAAAAGAAATATAAAAAAGAATTTATCGTTTAAAATCGCAAAAAATGCCTGTGTTCTCATGAAAGAACATTAACTAGAAGTCAAAATAAAGAATTAGAGGTTTTGGAATTTCTTGCCGAAATATAATTTAAGTCTTTACGTAGAAAGCATGTTGTCTTTCTAAAAATACCACAAACTATGGAATATTTTTTTTTATTGATTGACAAACCTGTAGCTATGACATCTATAATAATAATAAGAAATCCGTTAGTACACGTTACTAAGTACAAAGTCCATATAGTAGATCTGATAATTAGTTACCTATCCATTCACCTTTTATGGCACCGATAATTCCAGGATTAAATCATACGACTCACTATATTTTTATAGCTCAGGTTACAAGAATTTAAAGTTTCCACATCCCCAACACTCCTAGATTTTTTTCCATATTTTTCCCGGTATTACCACTAAAAATTAAAGTATACCTATCCAAATTTTCAAAATGTTGACGTCTAAATCTTCTCTTAAACCTCTGGTATCGTATCGACCACCTAAACACCCAAAGTTGGTTAAGCAGAAATAAAATTTGGTCAAAATTTTTTATTATATGCACATTTATATGCGAATAGTATTACAGAAACGATTACAGCTGGATAAAACCAAATAGAGAAATTGAGTAATCAACAGTAATAAAACACCACATTTGGGATTACTGATTACTTATTTGTACTAGTTTGCTTCACTATACTATTTAAAATTAATAACATTATTACAATTATTATTGCCAGTAGTCATTATTTTTTAAATTTATTCATCTTTTAAATATAAACTCAGTTAAATTAATAGAATTAAATAAACGCACAAATGAAAATGTAGTGATCCGATAAATGTCGAAGTCAACCTGATGAAATAAGAGTTCTGGCCTGGGGTAAAATTCGAGTAAACTGTGATTAAACTTAACCTCTATCGTGCACCTACCACCTTCATCAGTGTTTGACAGGCGACAGCCGGGGGCATATCAAAATTGACTTACTGGCGCGTATAATTCCTTCTAAAATATCTACTTAACCACGAACTCTCAAGTAGAAGATTAATTAATTAGTTAAGTTACGCAGCGAGAATTTTGCAAATACCTGTAAGTAAAAGTTTCAGTTTTAGTAAAATAGTAAATTTGATTGCAGAAGGCTAAACTTGTTTTTTTTTATATCTAAACAGTAAAATACAATATATTCACATAATACTACGAAAGAGAGAGACACTGTCACGCAGAAATCCCTTTTGCATCCCTGTCACATCTCCGCCACCACAGTGGATCAGAAATAGAAATCTCGCCATAAATCATAATGGGTACATTTTAATTGAATTATTTTATACCTCCTATTGTATTATAGTACACTACCTAAAGGTAAAAAATATGTAAAATTTCGGAATAACTTCATAATAAATGATAATTTTTCTTTATAGGTTATTATTGTACTAAAAGGTAACGTCAGCAGTTTCTATATGGTCCGAATACTTGCTTTTACCCTCAAGGAGCGAAAACCACCCCCAAATTTTAATATTTAATATTTGAAAGTATTACTAATTTATTTTTGAAACATAGAATAGTTATGTTTTTGGGATCACTGATTACGAATCTGAAGTCAAAATTAAAAAATTCAAAATGGCGGCTCTAATATGGCGGATGGATTTTTTTTAAACAAGTGTTTTAAACGGACAAAAAAATGAGCATCTAGGGGATGCCATTAATCACCGGAAAACAGCATTTCTGAAAAAACAACTTATTACTAAGCACTAAACATTCTGTTAGAAAAAATGTGAAAACGCACATTTTATCGGCCATAACTTCTTTATTTTCTGTAATATAGAAACAAACAAAAAAGTTATTTTAAAGATTGATTAATTATCTTTAATTTTGTTCCTTGGAATTGTTGATGGAAGTGTCATGGTTTCTAAGATAGTCAACATTTTATACTCAATATTTCATCCTATAAAATTAAATATCTCCGAAACTATTAACCCTACACAAGTATTTAAAAGTAAATTCATTGCCAGTTTATAAGCTTCATTTTTGATGCCTACCATATTTTCTCTAAAACTAATATTTATGGAGATATTTCCAGAGAAAAAAAAATATTACGTTTATTCCAAAATCCCCTTATAGATTAAAATGCAATTTCTTTCTAAAGCGAGCGCTATAAGCGGACGAAAGAGCATCTAGATCATACTATATATTAACGAAAAACCGTATATGGGAATACATTTTTTTAATTACTGACTTCTTCCATTAACAAAATGGCGACGTTTTTATTAAAAAAATTTGAAAAAAGGCATTGTTTCTGTCATAACTTTTTTGTTTTCTGTACCATAGGAATAACCAAAAAATAACTTGAAAGCCTATTTAATGGACTTTCATTTTGATTCTTAGCATTTTTAACGTAAGAGCTATAGTCTCTAAGATATTTGACATTTAAACTAAATACTTCGTCTTATGCAGGTTCGGACGCCACCTTCATATTTCCTGATATCCAAAACCATTAACTTTACAGAAATTAGAAAAAATCGAAATTCATCCTCAATTCAATAGCTTTCTGATTTGTCTCTAGAGCGTTTCTGCTCAAAGTAATACCTTTCGAGTTATTTGAAATACCTTTTTTTCAAGCTAAAATCACAATTTTCTAGTCGTTATAACTTAAAGATCAATTTATATGGAAAGTGGCATAGAACCTTTTCTTCTTAAAATTGAATTCTCTTTCAGCTCCAATGGTTTTGTTTGTCTTTTTTTAATTGCCAGAGCTGTTGTGATCATAAGTGTGGTAAAATTTTAAGGAAACTTTTTTGCTGCTATTATTTTGATATAGATGAGTACTTTATTTTTCTTTTTATATGAAATATTTTTTCTTAACATAATGTTTACGATGATCTTATTCTTATTAAAAATATTACTATGATACAAATTAATTCTGATACAGCGACGTTTACGTAAAGTTTTAAAAAATATCACTCGAAATAAATATCTTGTATTTCTGCTTACAATATTATTAAAAAACATTATTTTTTGGGTATTTAGCAGTTAATTTTCAAAGAAATCACTCGTTCTTTTTATATACTATTGATTTAAGTCTGACCATGCCAGTATATCAACAAGAAGATCCCCCTAAGAAACCTCTTGTCAACTTCTTTCATACACTTTCTATATCTAACATTCAGCACGAAAAACAAGAAAATAACTTGGCAGCTGGTTTCTTTCTTCCGCGTAGACTTAGAAAGTCTACGCGGAAGAAGACCCGGGGACTAGAAGCCACCAGCAACGCCAAAGCCTTATAGCACCAAGAAGAAAAAAAACATTCTTTCTCAGGCTTCTTATAATATTCTTCAAAATGAGCTGACTAGTATGACTATTTGATATTGATATTTGATGACTAGCAAATCAGAATTAAGGCAAGTCACAAGACCTTCCACAGGACGTTACCCATTGAGATACCGTCTCAAGAAAATGAGTAAAGTTGGAGAAGAAATGTATGGAAGCAACCGAAACTGCGAAATATGTACTTTGCTTATGCCAGGTACTTGATGCCAAAGGCTACAACATTAGCAACAGATAGGTAGCTTTGACACCTTTCGAAGTAGGAAAAATCCTAGAATGCTAGAGATTGGAAGGTTTACTCCTATGGTGGAGGCCGTCGACACTGGAAAATTGGGAGTCTGAATGTAGTGATTCTGCAAGACTGTTGTGTGCTAACTCCTGGGCAGAGGAGGCCGTTGCTTGATTCTGCGGGAATGGTCAAAGGATACTCCCTAGAGATCTCTTTGGGTCGAGGTTAAGGAATACGTTAAATGTCTCACTCGCAATTTAATTTAATCTACTCTACTAGTAGCATGTGAGGAATTTAAAATATTTTAAAGAAATGCCAAATGAAATGCGATTTAGAAATCGTTGAGTGCAATAAGCCAACAGTGAAGGAAATTCCAGTTGAAGTTCCTCTGAAAATTTCACAATGTTTTGTATGGAGAGGTCCAGTATTACTCCAGTCGAATTAGACATAATAAAAAATTTGGCGTCCTGTGGATTTTTTTTGTGGAAGTTGTTTAAGAGGGCATAATAAACAAGCACAGAAAACTACACCCTGCCACACTATGTGGGTCCCCTATTTTTGAAATTTTACTTATGTGTCCATATCTTTTTCCCTATTGCCCGTAGGACTCTTTACCAAGTTACACTTTTTGAAGATTCATCCCTACTCTACATAATATACATATTACACATTGCCGTAGGACAAAAGGTTTCGGCTGTACGAAGCCGGAAAGGTCGCGCTGTCCGAATTTGGGAGTCTTCTGTACAGGACAAACGGCTATTATTTCCAATCTACAATACTACACATACTAATGCCCTTAAGAAGGGATGATGATTTGTGAAAAAATTTTCATCGAATACCGCGCGGTTTCCATGTTACGGGATGTTGAAATTTTGAAAACCCTTAAAAAAAGTGAACCTACTTTTTCTCGCTCATTTTTTTTTCATGTATATACGACCCTAGTATAAGAAAATTTACGTCGGTTTCATTTTAATATATTCATTGGTTTAGGAGCTAGACAGCAAAATATGCCAAAAACGGCTATTTTGGTATTGTTGCATTAAAAAAACCAAACCCAGTATAATTCCGGTAAATGTTTTTGTTTATCCTAAAAGTCCAATTCATTGCGCATAGAAAATGTGTTTTTGTATTTAAATAGGATCAACAGTTATTGTGTAATAATGATTTATGTCATGTGTTCTCCAGTTTCCCTTTTCACAATTTTTTTTCGCGGCCTTATGGTTCATAGTAAGGCAGAAAGCAATATACACGTGGACAGGGCACATAAGAAGGTGTTAAAATGGATCTCTCGTTAAAATGCGATAGGACGTACCGTTTTCGAGTAAAACGCACTTGTTTGGTTATGTTTGCTTTGAGTTTTCATTATGTTCTGAATTGTGATCTGATAAATAAATTCGACGTTTTGATGTTTTCTTTCTTAGGAGTTTATATTTTTAAATCATTTTTCGATGAAATGGACATATAATAGCTGTTTCTCGGGGAAGGTAAAATTACTGTGGATTTTGTTATTGTGACGTATACTTTCCGGTGAGGCCGGAAAGTGGTCACTTTTGGCACCTTAGCAACGGTTCGGTTACTCGGGCGCCACCTTTACAATTTTTTACGTGGGGCAAAGGTCCCACACTAGCCTCTTAACACAGCCTGTTACAGTAGGGCTGGGATAGCTACAGTGGAGAAAACAGTAACTTCCAGTGGGTCAATTTGGGAAAATTGGACTGTTACACAAACAGCAGTAAAACACAGAATTCGGTAAAACAAAATATCTATTTATTTCCTATAAGTTACAGTGATAACGAAACTATTTACAGCTTAACTAGTTTAATATATACAGTACATTCATGACGCACAAAGAGAGCAAACCCAGGCTGTGACGTGCTGATGATTACGGTAAGTGCTACCATGCGATACGGTGACGTTACTAAGGTAAGCAGGAGTGAAGCAGCGGTATG
Source organism: Rutpela maculata (assembly GCA_936432065.2). NCBI lineage: Eukaryota > Metazoa > Arthropoda > Insecta > Coleoptera > Cerambycidae > Rutpela > Rutpela maculata. The sequence continues at coordinate 122,403,202 of OW386288.2, forward strand.
ACGAAAAAAATGGCGGTGACGTACAGTTTGACAGCAGGCAGTGATAAGCAGCGGTATGACGATAAAAATGGCGGTGACTATAACAGAAGATTCTCGGTTAGAGTGGGGGACTCTATATTTGCTGCGTGCGGTAATGACCTAGTCGCGGTAGGAGCAATCTTCGAGGATCGGTCTTTGCACGGTTGGCGGGGCTCCTGTTTACTTACAGCTGGGTACGTCTAGAGTCGTGGAACGGCCGACCACGACTGTTTGATATCACGAGTTTTAATAAATACTTTCCTCTTTCAACAAGCCGGTAGAGGGGGAAAATGTGCAGACACGGTGCGTAGCGGTAAATGAATACTTGTATTATGTTCAGGTGAAACGGTTAAATGAAAAATATTTTACAAGTCAGAAATCGCGGACTTTACCATTATTTTTCTGTCTCCCGGTCTTAGAAAAATTTCACTTACTCTTATTTCCGGAGCTGGCTGCAGTGGGCACGTCTGGTCGCTGTTGGAGCTCGTGAGGAACTGACTGTCTGCTCTCAGCGCATCGGGTATCTAGTCCACTATCCCCTCTATTCGCGGTAATGACGGGGGAACAGTGCGCGTGGATATTGATTGACGTAGGCGCAACTTAGTACAGTGTCGAGGAAATATAATTCAAATATTAACTTACGTCTGCTGGCGGTTTCCCTGGAGAAGGCACTTCTGCTCGCTGTTGTTCACTGGTAGCAACTGAAGGCTATCTGCGGAGATCACGGTTTAGTATGCATTTTCAGTTTCGGTTGGGCCTGGTGGGGCCTAATAGTTTATGCGGTGATATAATTATTTTTCACAGCCTGGTAATTTTTATTAAATAATCTAACAGAAACATATTTATTTATGGAAAATATAAGTGGTTTATTCGGGTTGAAAATACGCTTCATTACACCCCCCTCTTACTTCATAAAAAAAATAATATAATTATTTTTTTCCTTCTTGGTACTGGAAAAAGATTAAAGAAAATTTACTCAAGTTCCCTTACTGATTTTAAGGCGCGTACCCCACACCGGTTGCATAAACTTTATTTGGGGGCACGTACACCTTTTACAAATAAAAATCAAAACTAGATTCTTCAAAAATAACAATTGTAATAATGAAAAAAAGTAAAATATTACTGAGGTCCTCTTGCTACGGCTGGATATCATACTCCTAGATCCTGGTAGGGAGGGTCCTCCTAAAAGAAATACCTAAAATAAGGAAAAATTAAACGGTTACTTCTAGTCTTTCATGCTGGATTTCTTTTTCTATTCTTGCGGCGATCAGGTCCCTATGGGAATAGGTTACGCTGAACTTCTTAGTGTTGTCTCAATCTGGCAGATCGACGGGTAACGTACTCGGGCGGGACGGGCGGTCGATTTTCTTCGTCAGGAAACGAGGTTGGTGGTCTCCTGGAAGGTTTCTTCTTGGCGGTCTGTTCTGTCCTTGGCGGTTCGTTGACAGCTACATGTGGTTTCAAATCCTTAATATGGATACGGGTCAGTTTCTTTCCAGTATCAGACTTTAGATTGTAAACCACTGGTGATACGACTTGGGTCACGGTATACGGTCCAGAATATTTCGGAGCTAACTTAGACGCAAAACCTTTAATAGCCGAGGAGAGGAGATGTTCTCGTTTCATAACCCGGTTACCCACGTGATATTGGATATCCCGGCGTCGTAGGTTATAGTATTTGCTCTGGGAAGTGTATGCTTGGGCAAGCTTTATCCTAACCAGTTCGAACATTTCCTGTAACTTTTTTAGGCGGTTGGTATGAACGGTTGGGATCTGATTATCCTCATCTTCGTTGGGTTCGGTAGCTTCGTTGGTTTTGGCTTGGTATACGGTGGCTGGTAGCGAAAGTTCTCTTCCAAAGTTCAGAAATGCGGGTGAAAATCCGGTTGATTCATGTTTGGCACTGTTGATAGCTAGCTGAAAGCTATTCAAATGTTGGTCCCATTTCCGATGATCGTGTTCGCAGTATTGTGCTATCATAGTCTTGATAGTGCGATTGGCTCGTTCAACGGGATTTGCCTGTGGTGTGTACGGTGGCGTGAAACGGTGCTGGATACCAAATTCGTCCAATAATGACTGGAACATACGGCTGTCGTACTGGGTACCATTATCCGTGATCACGGTACGCGGACATCCGAAACGGGTGATAATTTCATCATAGAGAGCTTGGCTGACATTGCGGGCGGTGGCACTTCGTAGGGGTCGGCACTGGATCCATTTGGTAAAACGGTCTTGAAACACTACTAGGTAGCTGTTCCCTTTACTAGATCTAGGTAGCGGTCCTACTAGGTCGGTGCTAACAGTTTCCCAGGGTTGGCGGCTGATGGACGGTTGCATGGCTCCTGGTGTTTGCTGCTGGGAGATCTTGTAACGTTGGCACTGCATACAGCTACGTACATATCTGGCGATGTCACGGAACATCCCTGGCCAGTAGTACTTTTGTGTGATCAGGGCTGTAGTCTTGGCAATTCCCATGTGTCCAGCGGACGGAGCATCGTGGTTTTCTTGCAAAACTGTGGTCCGGAGTGGCGTTGGTAAGCATAACTTCCACGGGTCGTATTGGTCGGGTTCGGTTAAGTCACTGGAATCCCAGAAGTGGCGGTACAGCCGGTCATTACGTACACAGTAATCCGGATTAGCTTCTGGGTTCTTTTCAACTTCCGACTTCTTCCGTCTGTACCAAGAACAGTTTGGTGCCTCATTCACAGCACATAATTCTTCGGTACCCGTGGCGGGAGAAGGTCCTTCCAATGGTTGACGTGACAGTGCATCAGCTACACGGTTTAAGCTTCCTTTACGGTACTTAATCTCAAAGTCATACTGTTGCAAAAATATGCTCCAGCGAGCTAGGCGGCCAGTCGGACTTTTGATAGAGTGTAACCAGCGGAGGGACTGGTGATCGGTCAAGACGGTGAAGTGGTACCCTTCGAGGTACGGTCTCATCTTCTCTATTCCCCACACGATGGCCAAACATTCCCTTTCCGTTACGGAGTAGTTCTTCTCGGCGGGAGTTAAGGTTCGGCTGGCGTAGGCAATCACTCGGTCATGTCCCTCAATTTCCTGTGTCAAGGCTATCCCTAAACCTTGGTCTGAGGCGTCGGTTTGTAGGGTGAACGGCTTCTTGAAGTCGGGACAGGTCAAAACTGGAGCCTTAGTCAAACACTTCTTGAGTTGACCAAAAGCTTCTTCCTGTTCGGTGTCCCATTTGAAACGGTGGTTCTTTTTCAAGAGTCGGGTTAACGGAGTCACAATTTGGGAAAATGCTGGTACGAATCGTCTGTACCAGGAGGCAACACCAAGAAACCGACGGACGTCTCGTACGTTTCGAGGCGTGGGAAATTTCTCGATGGCCTCCACTTTCTCTGGATCGGTGTTGATGCCTTCTGCGGTAACCACATGTCCTAGGTATCGTAGCGACTTTCTACAGAACTGACATTTCTCGGGGTTCAGCTGTAGATTGGCCATTCTCAGTCGGCGGAATACTTCATGTAGGTTCTTCAGGTGATCTTCAAAAGTTTCACCCAGGACTATAATGTCATCCAAATATGCGAAAGCATATGGTTCCATATCAGGTCCAATGATTCGGTCCAAGAGCCGTTGAAAAGTAGCAGGTGCGGTCCAAACGGCATAACTCGGAAATGGAACAGTCCTCGTCCTGGTACGGTGAAAGCTGTGATAGGCTTGCTTTCGGCAGAGAGTGGTATTTGCCAGTATCCTTGTTTTAGATCTATACTAGAAATGTAACGAGCTTTTCGGAGTTTGTCCAGTATTGCATTGATGTACGGTAGTGGATAGGCATCTTTTTCCGTGACCTCGTTTACTTTCCGAAAATCTATGCAGAAACGGGGCTTTCCATCCTTTTTGCGGACTATGACCACAGGTGAACTCCATGGACTGTTGGACGGTTCGATAATTCCATTAGCTAACATTTCGTCGACTTCGGTGTTAATAATTTCCTGCATCCTAGGGTTTTGTGGCCGGTACCTCTGTTTGATCGGTTCCGGTCGCGACAGGCGGATGTGATGTTGGGCTAACTTGGTGGTTCCGGTTATATCCTGAAAGCTTGGCAGTTCCATATCCAAAAATTCTTGAAGGCGGGTTTCTTCAACCTGGGATAGCGTCAGGGCGATTCCAGTCAGCGGAGCAGTTGGCAGCGGCAGTGAGACGGGACGGCGATCCAGACAGACGGTGGCGGTAGTTAGATCAAGTGTAAATTCCCTTGTACTCAGGATGTCCATGCCTAGTACAATGTCGGATGTCAGATTCGGGAGGTAGAGTAGTCTTTCGGAAAACGAACTTTCCTCTACCATGAAGTCGAGATCATAGGCACTGGTGACGTTTACAAGGTTTCCATCGGCTAGCTGGGCGGAAGGGGTAGATATTGCTACCGAAGGTATTCCTTGTTGTTTGCAGATTTCCATTACTTGGTTTCCCACGTAGGAACGGACGGCACCGGTGTCTATTAGGGCGGAGAACGTTCTACCATACATGGTTACTGGTATGTGCGGTCTGTTATCCTTGTAGTCGGTATCTTGCGAGGCGGAGGTAGGAGGGAACCGTACTGGCCTCGTTACGGTGCGGTTCCGGTCTAGTTTTCCGTCCTTCGGCACTGACAATCCCGTGTCATGATACCTGGTCGGCCACAGCATGAGCAGAATAGTTGTGGCGGAAATCGACATTGACTGCGGAAGTGTCCAGATCTGCCACATCTCCAGCAGATACTGTTGAGGTCCTGTGTGGGCTCATTGTTGACGGGCGGCCTATTTTCTGACGGTCTTTGGCTCGGTGGTCTGTTTTCCGGTGATCTACTTTCCAGCGGTCTGTTTCCGGCGTGTGTCATGCCACTTGTTGACGGTGTTGGTGCCGGTTCAATGGCTCTGCGGTTTCCTGGAGGCGGTTGGGATGCTGGGGTGGACATTTGCGCTCCTCCTGACGTTACTGGTGGCGGTGGATCCGGGAGGTAGGTTGGTGCTGGCCGGGGGGTGACGGGGGCAGTCGTGTGCATACCTGGGTGTGATGTAGCGGAGGTGGCGCGATACACCTGCTGTATTTCCCGGCGTAGAGTTTCGTATTCCATCACTCTGGCGGTCAGGGTGGATATGTCAGTTACCGTGGTCCTTGGGATGTACTGTCTATAGTCGGGGAGCAGGTTTCTGTACACCCAACGGAGCTCTTCTTGTGGGGAGAAATCGCCATGTCTCCGGATCAGAGTCTGAATGTCAATCAGGTAGGTGCTGGCAGCTTCTTCTGGTTTCTGTAAGCGACGGCTAATTTGTGCCTCTATTTCTTCCTGGTAGTTCACCGAGAAGTAGAAGATGCGGAAATCCTTCGTAAATTCGCTCCAACTTGTCCAACGTGCCCGGTTATTGCGATACCATAATACTGCCGTTCCTTGTAACAGCTGCGGTAATACGGGTAACAGCTGTTCCGGTCGCATCCCCGTATAGGAGCATACTTCTTCTAGCCTCTCTAGGAAGGCGGCAGGGTCTCCTTTCCCATTAAAGTGGATACCCCATTTACGGATCTTGAGAGGGTTCAGCATCGGATTACCAGTAGCCGTGGGCGGAGGTGGGACAGATGTCACGGTCTGGGCTTGCGGTGGAATCACTAGTGGCGGTGGCTGGAGTGGCGGGAAGGTGAGCCGTGAAGTAGTTGGGAGCGGTGACGTACTCCCATCCTTGATGAATTTAATCAGGCGCCGTTTCTTTTCTTCTACGGTGCCAGACAGGTCCAGGCGGAATTTGCTTAGTTCGGTATCCAGTTGTTCCTTCTTGAGCTTATAGATCCAACTAAGACGGACATCAGTTGATTCCGGTGGGCGGACATCCTCCGGCTTTTCTGACTCATGTTTTGGTTCTTCCTCGGTATCGGACATGTTTGCTTCTCTGAGATGACTTCAAAGCACTCCGACTCTGGACGGTAACGGCCAACGATGAACGGTGAACGGTGACAGTGACGGTGACGGTGGACGGTGGACGGACTATGTTGGGACAGTCGGTAATAGATGATGCCTGATAGTGCTGCTTCAGAGAGGTCCTTCTCGTTCGAGTTCTCAAGTAGAACTCTGTTGTACGGTAACGGTAACAGTAGCGGTAACGGTGGAGAAAGCAGGTAACAGGCGGTATCTGGTAGTGCTTCCTCGGAGACGTCCTTACCGTTCGAGTTCTCAAGCAGAACTCCCCGTTCTGACTTCTTGGCAGCGGATATAAGCGGTTGCAGTTATGCGCAAATGGTTTACGCACTGGAAGGCCACTGGTAGTGGTAGGCACCAAACGGATAGAATTTATCACCGGAACTGGTAGGACTCCGGGGATAATCCAGAAAATCGGTAGAATCGGCGAAATCAAATTAGATGGTGTCTTGAGATGCCAGTTACCCAATTTTGTCGGTCTTACTCAGTTTCGACCTCCCAGGTTGCTGTGGTACACGGTTTTCCGAAACGGTTGGTCGGAGCGGTCTGAAACCAGTGGCAATCGATTCAGCGTCCCAAAGTTACTATTTCACGAGGGGTCACTTGCCTAGTAACTCCGGACTCCGGGGACTCCAAGTATTCCGGGTAAAATCCGGTTGGTCGGTAAAATTCGGTGCAGAAAATGTATCTGGGTCCGGACTACAACCTAGTATCAGAGTTACTCAATTTCGACCCTTACTTTGGCCGTAGCGCACTTTTTTCCGGAACGGTTGGTCTGATCGGCCGGACACTGGTGGCAATCGATTCCTTGGGTCCGATTACCCTGAATTTGATACCCCACACGACTTCGTTTCTTTTCGGATCCCTTCGGTACACTTCGGAAACGTTCGGCCGGAGTTCGGGTTTTCGGTTAAAAGTGCAGCCTCTTCGTATGCTAACACCGCCGGAACCTATGTTCAATTCCCAAAATCTAATAGTCTTCTTAAAATGGCCGAGAACGTCTTCGGGAGTGGTCGGAGCGGTTCGGTAATGGTCGCAATCGCTTCCTCGTGGTCGGTTTAGTCGAAAATGACACCTCAGATGTCTCTCTAGGCCGGTCGGTACTTTTTCGGTCGCGTCCGGTGACTGCCGAATGCGAAAGTCCAATTAAATTTTCCCACAATCTAATTTAATTTAATACAGTCCCTGCTCGGGCGCCAAGTTTGTGACGTATACTTTCCGGTGAGGCCGGAAAGTGGTCACTTTTGGCACCTTAGCAACGGTTCGGTTACTCGGGCGCCACCTTTACAATTTTTTACGTGGGGCAAAGGTCCCACACTAGCCTCTTAACACAGCCTGTTACAGTAGGGCTGGGATAGCTACAGTGGAGAAAACAGTAACTTCCAGTGGGTCAATTTGGGAAAATTGGACTGTTACACAAACAGCAGTAAAACACAGAATTCGGTAAAACAAAATATCTATTTATTTCCTATAAGTTACAGTGATAACGAAACTATTTACAGCTTAACTAGTTTAATATATACAGTACATTCATGACGCACAAAGAGAGCAAACCCAGGCTGTGACGTGCTGATGATTACGGTAAGTGCTACCATGCGATACGGTGACGTTACTAAGGTAAGCAGGAGTGAAGCAGCGGTATGACGAAAAAAATGGCGGTGACGTACAGTTTGACAGCAGGCAGTGATAAGCAGCGGTATGACGATAAAAATGGCGGTGACTATAACAGAAGATTCTCGGTTAGAGTGGGGGACTCTATATTTGCTGCGTGCGGTAATGACGTAGTCGCGGTAGGAGCAATCTTCGAGGATCGGTCTTTGCACGGTTGGCGGGGCTCCTGTTTACTTACAGCTGGGTACGTCTAGAGTCGTGGAACGGCCGACCACGACTGTTTGATATCACGAGTTTTAATAAATACTTTCCTCTTTCAACAAGCCGGTAGAGGGGGAAAATGTGCAGACACGGTGCGTAGCGGTAAATGAATACTTGTATTATGTTCAGGTGAAACGGTTAAATGAAAAATATTTTACAAGTCAGAAATCGCGGACTTTACCATTATTTTTCTGTCTCCCGGTCTTAGAAAAATTTCACTTACTCTTATTTCCGGAGCTGGCTGCAGTGGGCACGTCTGGTCGCTGTTGGAGCTCGTGAGGAACTGACTGTCTGCTCTCAGCGCATCGGGTATCTAGTCCACTATCCCCTCTATTCGCGGTAATGACGGGGGAACAGTGCGCGTGGATATTGATTGACGTAGGCGCAACTTAGTACAGTGTCGCGGAAATATAATTCAAATATTAACTTACGTCTGCTGGCGGTTTCCCTGGAGAAGGCACTTCTGCTCGCTGTTGTTCACTGGTAGCAACTGAAGGCTATCTGCGGAGATCACGGTTTAGTATGCATTTTCAGTTTCGGTTGGGCCTGGTGGGGCCTAATAGTTTATGCGGTGATATAATTATTTTTCACAGCCTGGTAATTTTTATTAAATAATCTAACAGAAACATATTTATTTATGGAAAATATAAGTGGTTTATTCGGGTTGAAAATACGCTTCATTACATTATAGACACAAAATAAGTTGCAATGATGATTTCAGACAAGCTCAAATAGGGAGGGGGGGGGGAGGTGAGAACCCCCTATTCCGCCCGAGTCCCTTAATTTTTTCATTGGCAATGTCCCTCATAAACAGAAAAAGCAAGAAACGACACATAGTTGTATTTTTTCGTAGTCGGTGCGTATTTACTAGTCAGTCAATGAAAAATGTGATCTGAAGCAATTTTTTGCAAACAAGTGCGTTTTACTCGAAAACGGTACGTCCTATCGCATTTTAACAAGAGACCCATTTTACCACCTTATTATGTGCCCTGTCCACGTGTATATTGCTTTCTGCCCTACTATGAACCATAAGGCCGCAAAAAAAAATTGTGAAAAAGGAGACTGGAGAACACATGACATAAATCGTTATTACACAATAAGTGTTGATCCTATTTAAATACAAAAACACATTTTCTATGCGCAATGAATTGGACTTTTAGGATAAACAAAAAAAATTACCAGAATTATACTGGTTTTGGTTTTTTTAATGCAACAATACCAAAATAGCCATTTTTGCTGTCTAGCTCCTAAACCAATGAATGTATTAAAATGAAACCAACGCAAATTTTCTATATTAGGGTCGTACATACAGGAAAAAAGAATGAGCGAAAAAAGTAGGTTCACTTTTTTTTAAGGGTTTTCAAAATTTCAACATCCCGTATCATGGAAACCGCGCGGTATTCGATGAAAGTTTTTTCACAAATCATCATCCCTCCTTAAGGGCATTAGTATGTGTAGTATTGTAGATTGGAAATAATAGTCATTTGTCCTGTACAGAAGACCCCCAAATTCGGACAGCGCGACCTCTCCGACCTCGTACAGCCGAAACCTTTTGTCCTACGGCAAATGCGTAATATGTATATTATGAAGAGGAGGGATGAATCTTCAAAAAGTGTAACTTGGTAAAGAGTCCTACGGGCAATAGGGAAAAAGATATGGACACATAAGTAAAATTTAAAATTTCAACCCCTAAAAATAGCGACGCACATGGTGTAGCAGGGTGTAGTTTTCTGTGCTTGCTTATTATGCCCTCTTAAACAACTTCCACAAAAAAAAAGTCCACAGGACGCAAAATTTTATATTATGTCTAATTCGACTGGTCTATATGTGTATTGTTTTATCAAAAGGAAATCTCCCCAGAATGATACAACTTTGAGATTTCACGATGTCGAAGGTAACTATACTTAAGAGGAAACAACGCCAATCATCAAGTTTCATCGGTAAAGCTAAAGCTGAAGCGGGGCGAAGGGTAGGAAGCGTGCTGTAGGTGGCACCATCTATTAAAAAGCACTGTATTAAAAATCTTGACTGGGAAAAAGCAGTTTTTAGCTAAACGGCTGGAGTTATTAAACTGAAAAAAAGATATTCTTGTAAGTAAATGAATACTACTACATTTCTATTGAAGAAAGTTTTAGTTATAATTTGTTTATTACAAGGATTTCTCTTGCCATTGGCTCATTGCCGCCTGCTCCCCTCTGATTTAATCGCCTTGCTCCCTCTTAAGTTCTATATACTTCAGTTCATTACGTCTGTCCTTTTTACAAAATTTATATATTTAGTTCTTCTCCGAGAGAGATTATGTCACTTTTTTAATTAACTGTTCTTAAGGTAGTTACCCTCGTATTTTAATACACAATATGCATTTACTGTTTATTATTAATTACTTTTTATAAAGTTTATGTCATATTTTTAATAATCTATTTCCCTATTTCAGGTTGATATGACTACGAGGGTATTTCGGTTTGGTATCATTTCTGCCAAGACTAGGCATGGCTTTACAATGATGGGGCCTGGATATGGTCTCCCAATAGTTCCACCATCGTTTCCTTTAAGGTTTGTCTACATTTTACTTAACATTTTTTTTACTCGCCTTATTTAGATTAATGTCCTGGCGGAGTTCAGCCGTAGGCTATTCTACCACTCGACCAGGACGGACTGACACACATATACAACATCACAACACCCATTCCCTGCGACATTGCCATCTGCCGCAGCTGAGACTCGAACTCAGGAGAGGAGAGCGATTAAACTGTGTTGTCTCTCACACAACCGCAGTCTAGCCCACTGATACCATCTTGGCAACACGTGAAAAACGCCACTACACATCCATACCCTAGCCAGGATTCGAACCCGGGACCCCGTGGTCGCAAGCCTTAAGCACTGCGCCACCGAGCCGGTAAATAAATAAATTATTATTAAATTTGTTATACTGAGTGAGATCTCTTTACCTAAGCTTATACAAATTTATATTTAAACTAATGTATGTTAACTTTTAAACACAATTAGGCCTTCTTAAGTTGCCCTGCTAAGTTTAAAGTTTCATTTTAGGTCATTGACCTAAACCTGTACCGAAGAAGTTCGTACGTATATTTTTCTCATGCCGAAAGTTGCAAATATCATTCAATGAGTGTTATATATATCTTCTGCCATCCCAATGGCCCATAACATTTGGTTATTTCTATTATATATATCCATGTTTGCCGATGACATGACAATATATTATATTTTAATTTAAGTTGCCTTCAAGAAATGTTTGCGTTATTTGTACATTTTTATATTAACTTCAAATTGATATTAGTGGTAATGTCCAATACCTTTCACTAATGTAGATATATACGAAAACGGAGCGAACATATAGTTCATACTTTTTAGGATATCATTAATATTTTTGGAGACTGATCAAATTTAGAAAACACATGTATCTCGACTTTCTCAGTGATTTCTTATTTGTACATAGTGCAGGAAAATATTCCGGGAAAATCGGTACACTCGTCTTCTTATGAAATGGAAAAGCAACCTATACATTCAATATTTACAAATATTTTGGCAAGTTTTGAAATTTGGTTTTATTGTACTAAATCTCATCTTCCTAACTCATTGACTATATGATTTTTATTCCCATCTTTTACCAGTAGAGAAAAAATTGCCAGTATTTTTCCTTCACCTCACTTTTACGGGTATTCCATATCTTCACTGTTTATTTCTAGCAGCTACATTGGGCACATGGCTGCTTTTACTATTATTAACTTCAGTGCCAAATCCGTAAAATTTTGAATTTTTGCTTTCCTCGTTCAACCCCACGAACATTGATTGGATTACTTTCAGGAAAATGCAAGGGTGCCGATTGACATACATTTTTTCAAATAAAATTGTCGGTGCAATAGACTGAGAGCGTTTTTCAAGGTTTGCACAAATCTATAGGAACTAGAATTAAATAAAAAAAGTGCGATATAAATCAACGAAAGGTATTAGCCAAATAATAGCACACAGGACTAGTTCATGTAATTCATAATGTAGTATCCTAATAACACATTACTGTATAAGTCACTAGAGCTATTAATATAATGACTTTCACATTAATCAGTAATTAAAATATAATCAAAATAATTACGCATTAGATTGAGGGTCCTTAAAATTAACAGGGGGGATTTGGATTGTGAACTGCATTTTCTCCTAACTGCTTGATTATTTTTGCTAAAGATCCTCAAAGTAACTGAACGACTTAAAGTGTAAAGCAGTTGAAGCGAACCCCCATTTATTAATATCCACTGCCGTAGTTGATATAATTATGAAGGCATCAGAGTAATGGGGTAGGCAAAATTCACTTGTTTCCACTCGGCGTCTTATTGTTAATTAAAGTTAATTGTAATAACGCCGCTCAGGAATCAAACTAGTATTCAGAACTGTGTAGATATTATTAAGAAACGTGCTAAAGCGTTTATATTGTTACACATTTTGTTCGTACTTCACAATAGTTACGAAGGAACTACGAAACAATCGCTATGCCTTCGAAGTGATGTTTTTACTAACGTATGAGGAAACATCTATTCCATTATTAATTGTGATTTATATTGGTATAGTGTAAGCATATGCAATTCTGTGGTTAAACTAAGTTTGTAGGATTCCAAGAAGTTCTAAATTGTCTCGATTATGACAACTCGTCGTTTAAGTGATGGCCTGTCAAGTATATTCTCGATTTACTGGACAAGCTTTTATTTAATATTCTCATATGTCATACTAAAATAGATTTTACAAGTACCAACAACACATTATTAAACACTACATGCGGATATACCAAGAATGGTGAAACTCAAGAATACAACACTCGTAATCGAGATAAAATACAGACACCGCGCCGGAGATTGGTTTATACAAAAAGAATCAACTTTGAAATTGATTTATTTAATTCACTTACAAATAGTATTAAGGAATTGCCCATCAAAAAGTTCAAAACAATACTGAAACTGCATCTTTTGGCCAATGCTTACTATTGAGACGCCCCGTATCTAGGTCGTCTATTTGTGAAAGAATTCCCCAAGTTATTAATCAAATTTTACTTAATTTTGGATATTAAATAAAACTAAATTGCCGCCTAATAATTAGAAACCATTTCGCTTTATCATTTTTTGCTATAAAACTTCAGTTCTATTAAATATGCTAATTACAGTTCCATAATATTTAAAATAATTTTATTCCTATATAGAAATCGTTGAATATTTCTTTTAAACGCAGTTTCGTGCCTCGAAATTCACAGATTTTATGGTGTTAAAATAAACATATTAAAGTAATGGACTAGCCACGTTTGCGTCAGGGTAACGAGAACAAAGAACGGGCCATATCAGCATCCGCGGAGATATTACCTAACTCACTTACTCTTTCATATCAAATAGATATGTTCTCTTAAACAACGCTGAGGAAATTTCGTATAAATAGGGACCAAAAATTGGTCTCTTGGTCAGTTAGATCAAACCAAGCAACTATTTAGAATCATCTACTTATGCTTAACCTGGTCCTAACTGTCAAACATTTTGCACCCAACAAGAAACTTAGTCTTTATAGACCTATTTTTCTGTTGCGCGCTAGAAAATAGAAACTTAGTCTTTATAGACCTATTTTTCTATTGAGCACTAGAAACTTAGTCTAGGAGCACGCTTCGGCGTCTTCATGGACCTATTTTTCTTGAATACACCAGGACTTAGTCTGGATACTGGGGGAGAAGAAATACTGGTAGTATAACAATGTATCAAATAATATTTATTTAAATATCAGTAAAGTAAACGACTTTATATCTTCGGCTTCGCGATTGCGACAATACTGTGGTACCTTTTGATTAGCTAATTTATTTGGAATTATTCTATATTGATTTATTTCATCGTAATTATATTCAGAATTAACTTACTATTGTATTTGATTAATAAATGGGAAGTTTTCTTTTGGTTTTTAAAATATGATTCGATTGTTGTTATAGTTCGGGCAATATTCAGCTTAGCTATACAAACGCTATTTGTACATCCGCGATGTTGTAGCTTTAGACTTGGCAATTATTTACTTTTGCAGGATTCTGCTTTACAGAGTTCTTAATTGTCATCTCTGTGATTACAACTGTAACATGTCTGTTATTTACATATGATAAGATCTGAACACAGCTCTTTGTTATCAATTATATTTTCGAATATTTTCGAAAGACAATCACAAGATTTTGTTGGTTGTCATTTCATCTAGAAGTACATCAGGTGTTAAATTTGGGATCCATTGATCTCGGCCAAGTACAATTGTAACTAGCCATACTACGAATCTTCGAAACACCGAAATAAACCTACGTCAGTTGACGTGACAGTTAAACAGGATTTTGTTGATTGTCTTTTTATCACAATATCACTACTGGGAGATTTCCCGAGTTTTGTGTCAGATTTTACGTATGTCCGACTCCAACTATAAATATTTCACGAGTAATGACTATTGTCATTGTAAACAATTTATTTTATTGTTTGCATAGCTGACCTGACTATTCTATGGAAGTAATAGTGATGATTCTTCACAAAGAATACTTTCCATTATTTTTCTATGTGGCTGTTGCCCCAACGAATACTTAATTTAAACTTATAGTAAATTATTGTGACTATTGTCCCAACTTATTTTTGTGTAAAATGTGGCAGTTGCCCAATAAATGTGTAATCTATACCAATGAATAGGACGATTGTCTTAAAATAAATGTATTAAAACACTTTCGGTATTTTCTTTCAATATTATACTTTTTCAGGAATAACCAATTAAATAAAATTATAATTCTTTAGACAAATAAATCAATTATAAATGCAATTTGTAATCAGTATTAACTAAAGTACAATCAAATAAAAGGTACCAAAATAAAGAGAATTATTAAATTAACGTTTCCAAAATTAAGGTAAATAAATTAAATCAGTAAACAGAAACAAGTAATATCAAACTTTAAAAAGAATCTGTTCAATAAAATTACTATCACAACGTAAATTTGGGTCCTAACTAAACAAAAATAGACGATCACGTAAAAGCTAGAATTGTTATGTTTTTCCTTTTTATCGAAAAGGGGAAAAATATACAAGGCCTAGATACAAACCTCTTCACTATAATCTATCAGATTTTAATTATATGTAAATTAATGTCATTATATGTAATATGTTGTATGTTATGATGTTGTCTATATTCAGGTCACATCCAATGTTTGTTATATAATTGTGATCTATGTATGTATTTATATTTATATGATAGATACCATCTAAATTCTCTTCGACAAGCAGGCGTTGTTTTATTTAATGTTAAAGTTCACAATTAGATAGATAGATAGATAGATATTTATTTCTGTGACTTATTTACATAAGTATAGATATTGTCATGGGGTTAATTCTAAAAACAAGATAACAAGATAATATGGACAAATATAATTTAAATTACCTAACTTTAATTAATTGAATTCATTAAAATTTCAAATAAAAACATTACAAAAAACATTACAACACATTTCAAGTAAAACTATATAAGAAACAAGCACTACAGTAATTTAGAGTTCCAAAAACTCTTCCACGGAATAAAAGCAATTATCGACTAGAAACCCTCTTAGTTTTTGTTTGAACTTTTCTATTGGCATGCAATTTTTTATATCTGAGGGCAATTTATTGAATAAATAACTACCTGCACATAATGGGGACTTCTTATATAAAGAAAGGTTATATCTACTTATATATATCTCGTCTTTGTTGCGAGTTTGATAACAGTGATTGTAAGTTTTTAATTTATGTTTATTTATATATATGTAAATTAACAATTTATAAAGATATATAGATGTCACAGTCAATATTTTCTCCCTTTTAAAAGTATCTCTACATGATTCTATATAACCTAAATTAAATATTAATCTTATGACTCTTTTTTGCATTATAAATACTCTTTGCATATCTGTACTGTTTCCATATGAAATTATGTTATAGGAAATTTGAGAGTATACTAAGGCATAATAGACATTTAGGAGCGATTTTTTGTCCAAACTATTTTTTAAATTTGTGATAGCGAAACAGGATTGTCCCAATTTTTTACATAAATGTTTCACTTGACTTGTAAAGCTGAGATTCGCATCAATTATAGTTCCCAGGAACTTTATTTCTGGTTGAAGCGATACAGAATGACTATGTAAACTTATATTAAAATTATACTCCGTTCTTTTTTGTTTTGTAGTAAAATGAATGCAAACTGTTTTACTATAATGTATTATAAGCCTATTTCTAAAACACCAATCACTGAACAAATGTAAAAGATCGTTCACATTTTTCTCTAGTTGTTCAGGAGTTTTTGCGGTAATTATAAAAGATGTGTCGTCTGCATACATGTAAACATTTGCAGAGTTTATATAGTGTGGTAGATCATTTACATATAGCAGGAATATCAGAGGACCCAGCACACTACCCTGAGGTGTTCCAATATTTAGCTCATGTTCATATGAAAGAGAGTTTTCTATTTTAATTTTAATTTTCCTATCAGTGAGATATGATACAATCCACTTATTTAGATTGTCTCTAATACCTAGCATATTTAATTTGTGTGAAACAAAAGACAAATCTAACGTGTCAAAAGCATTTGAGAGATCAAAGAAAACTCCCATTACATAACTTTTGGCATCTATTTCCTCATATACATTTTGAATTAGTTCATTTGTAGCGGTTTCTGTAGAAAATTTACTTCTAAACCCATGTTGAGACGATGTTAATAAATTGTTTTCATTTAGAAATAAAATAATTCTATTTGCGATTACTTTTTCAATAATCTTAGAAAAAACACTTAAAAGTGAGATGGGTCTATAATTGTTAATTTCGTGTTAATTAGCAGGAGATCGAAAAAATTCAGCAAAATTACCGTTATGCATGTGTTAGGGCAAGCAGAAATTGAAGAAAATGAGATAGCCGATTGCCTTATCAAACTCATCAAACAGCGAACCTGAACCGTGCTGCTATATAGCCAAGTCACTCAACGGAGGAGATAAGAAAATGAGAGATTGAATAAAGCTCGTCTAGATGGAATTTAATACCAGAACAAAAGTAAGCGAAGAAATTTCTTACATATTCGCAAACAAGACCTACTCCACTTCAGTGAAGTGAAATTTGGAGCTATTAGCGGACCTGTTTATAGGTTATTGCAAAATAAAATACCATCTGAAAAATAGGAAAACAGAATGATATATGTCAATTTCTACTGAGGCAACTGTCGCAGTTACAATGTGTGGACAGTGTGGACACTGCACATAGACCTGAGGTATTTAACACGTTGACTGCCATACGGATTAAGACAAATTTCTCATAAGGCGCCAACTGGTAGCAACGGTTTAACCAAATAAAATATCCCCCCAGGCCATGAATATCATCGGCTAATACACTATGAATTGACACACAATATTTTGAAAAAAAAAAACTGACAAAAAAAAACGTCAAAAAAAGGTCTCGGTCCTTTACTACGCCATTTCGGTCTATTTATAACGATAGAAGTGTGCTGGACCGAGTCGCTGGGAGATTCCGAGATCCCGAAAAGATCCAGAAGATCGAGGGATCCGAAAAACATGACTCGGTCTTATAGACCGAGTCGGCCCACAGGGCAAATATAAGTATAAGGTCTTATGGACCGAGTTGGCCTCATAGACAATAAAAACCTCGGTCATATAGTCCGAAATGGCAGTCAACGTGTTAACATTTTCAGCAACGAAGGATATGGCTTGCTGAAAGATCTTAAGTTTATTCAAAAGCCCAGAATAATCCAGGGCATTTATATATTATATAAAAGGATCCTCATGAAGTGAGCGGCGCCGTTCTATATCAATTCAATCATCTGAAGTTTTGGCAACTATGTAAATAAACAATGAAATATGGTTGGGTATATTAAGAAGTTGTATGGTTCTGGTGCTTATATTGTGATTTACGTGCCTATGTTTTTTTTAATGTAGAATGGACAATCGGTTTTTGATACTTTTTGTAATCCTGCTTTTTCGAACTGGTTACAACATTTAGGCGCATATCCTATATCAGCCTATTTCGTAACCGATAAAATGAGGAAGTCACACTAGCTTAAGTAGTCATTTGGGTGCGTCTCTTAAAGCCATAAAAGTTCTATCAACAATTGTGGACACATGAAACCGCAATCTGATATCACTTATTTATATTTATATAGATTTTATACTCTTTCAGCTGTTGCTAGTGTTTCATTATCAATTGCGAGCTTCATATTTATCCTAGCCCATGGCCCAAATTTTTTTTAGGATTAATCATACCAAGAACGTTTGAAAACTTTTCTGCGTTGGGCAAGATTCTAACCAATACTTCATCTGCCTCATGTCCAGTGAAACTAGTATAATCGTGAGTGTCATCCGTGGAACTTAGGAGGAGATCAATCCCCAGCAACTCTATGATGTGTGTAAAGAACAACTGACCTAGGATTGTTCCTTTGGAACTCCACTACGCACTCATAGGGCCGGTACTTTCATCTCCCGTTAAATTTATTCAATAGATAGATCCCATGGAAATAATTACACAGGTTAAAAAAATGTTCTGCTCCAAGGACTAAACCTATCATGTCTTAAGTATTTTCGTGTGCTGAATCAGAATTGTCAATTAAAACATTTTCTACCGCGTAGATTTCGAGTAAATTCCGGTTTTTATTGCCAAAAAACCGTGTTTTGACAACAAGAACCGGGATTTACTCGAAATCTACGTGGCAAAAAATTCTTTTAATTAAAAATTCGGATTCAGTACACAAAAATTCTTAAGGTGTGATAGGTTAAGTCCCTGGAGCAGAATTTTTTTTTGTAGACTATGCACGGTGGGCCGAATTTTAACAATTTCGGAATTTCGATTTGGAATAGTGAGGGAAAGTTGCGTTTTGGCAATACAAAGAAAATGTTTATTTTTGATTTTTTTGTCAATTTAGTTTTTTCACCCTCCACCGATTTGAAAATTTTGAAAAACTAAAATTTACAAATTTGACTTGGAATAGGGTGGAAAAGCTTCCTTTTGACAACAGAAAGAAAATATCTATCTTTAATTTTTTCATCAATTTGCGTTTTCCATCTTCTACAGGAGGTTAAAAAATTAAAAACAATGATACAATTCAGATTTCCGAGTTTACCAAAGAATAGCGTGAATTATATTCCGTATTTTTATTCATTTGGCTTTATTATCCGTTAAACTTTTAAAAGAGGCATATAACCAAAATTGCATTCTTCAGCTTTCCGATCACAAACTTCAGCGTTTTCTTTCTAGCATACGGTCATCTAAACATACAAGAGCATCCACTATTGTTCTGCTGAGATCTAGTGCATTGTGAGACTCGCGATTATCGAAACTAACTAAAATTGGCCACTTAGATCGGATGTGTATGGGAATCTACGAGCATGTTCGGTTCGAAGTTAGGATAGAGATACTTTCTTTGGAACTGAGCTTGTTTGACCACATATGAGGTAATTAAAATTTCGCATCAAATAGGAATTTGGCTCAGCGGAACAATGCTTCTGCGTTAAGCTCGCGACCACGGAGTCTCAGATTCGAATCCTGGCAGGGGTACGGATGTTTAGGAACATTTTTAATGTGCAACCGAGGCGGTAGCAGTGGATTACTCCACTGCTGCATGAGACAACACGGCTGGTCGCTGTTATCTCTCCTGAGTTTGAGTCTTAGCTATGGCAGATGGCAATGTCGCAAGGAATGGTTGTTGTATCGTTGATAGTGTATACGTGTCGTGGTTGAATGGTGGAATACATATAATTAAACTCCACCAGGATGGTAATGTAAGTAAGATAATTAAAACCTTCCTAGTACCAGGTTACAAAAAAATATATAGAAAACACACAGTACTGTCGGTCTTAGGATTAATGTTCAGAATTTAATAAAATTCGGCATATTAATAGATTATGGTAAGATAATGATCCAATTAAATTTTTGAAGAGGACCAGTAAAAAAATATTGACATTTGAAATTTTATGCTTTTAACATTGATCCTTATGAGAAATCACAGGTTTTATCATATTTTATTTTATCATATTTTACAAAAAGTACCTTTCAGATGTCAATAAAAAAGGAGAAAGCGAAAGAAAATAATATAAAAAACATTTTAAACTAAATTAGCCTTAGTAGTGTTTTGGAGTAGGAGCCAAGATTAAGAAGTTGTCAAGTTTTGAAGCACAATATTTGCAATTTTTTGCCCTACATCTCCGACATTTTAGTGTTATCTCCGAAACGAAAAAAAAAAAAAATCAAAATTCTGATCCTAGCAAAGGATTCGTAGTGGATAATACTCGTTTGATCTTATTTTTAATTTCGAGCTAGCACTCATGGTTCCAAAGATATCTGCGAAAAATAGCAAAGAACAGCTCGCATTTCGGAACCGGAAAAATTGTAAAAACTTGACACGTTCATATTTTTGGAAAAACACCAGTAGGACGGCCGTACGATGTCGCGATTAAACTGGAAGACTTCCAGTTAAACCTGATCGTAAATCGCACATCGAAATTGGAAAATTCTGCTCGGCACGAACGAATCGAAGGAGGCTTTTTTGACGTTTAGTGATTTCGAAGGAAGTTGAAGAGACAATTCTCTTTCACTCCATCGCGACGTTGCCTAGTAGTTCCTTCAAATTAGGAAAAATTAAAGAAAATTTTCCCACAGTTATGAGACTGTAAAAAGTGAAGTATTTGGGTTGTCTAAACATGATTTTCACCCCCCGCAGTTCTAAAAAAGGGAGGTTGTGGTTTTTGAGAAATATATACATATATATGAATTTTAGCGTTTTTCGTCTTTTACTCTATTTTGAGGAAAAACTATGCATTTTGGTGAAAAATATCAAAAGAATCTAAATACTGTGCAAGTCAAACGAGACAGTGTATACTTTTGACTCTTGCAGTATCGACAGTACTACCTTAAGGACTCCGCCTGGTATTTGACGTTTTATTTTTCACCTGGTATTACGAAGGATGTACAAAAATGTGTTAAAACTTCTTCAATGAACACAATGTCAAGTAAGGATCAAGAAACTTAACAAAAGCTAGTTATTATAACAAAACAGCGCATAATAATAATAATTGTTTATAAGGAAAGTCGTTCAGAATCATTTAAAATTGTATTTTCAAACTTGGGCACATAATGAAATTCTCTTATGAAAATGATTTGATTGTCTTAAAATTTCATAAATGTGCAAAATCAAAACTCTGTCATAATAAAACCCAAATATAGACTCCGAATTTGAATCTCATTCTAATACTTCATAAAATTAAAAGCAGTAAGAAAGGAAAAATGGAGGTTTAATCACTCAACAACCTGACACTATTTTATGTTAATTATTTAAAAATATGACCTACCCATTAGCAAATAGACTTAACGAATAATACGTAATTTGTATGCTGCTTTTAAAGGACTATTAATGATTCAGAGGAAGAAAGTGATAAATGTTGATGGCGAGAATGCAAATTAAGACAAAAATGTAGTTATAAATACACATGTGCAATGAGTGTTCAGCTATAGTTGCTCTGGGTGTAGTGGCTGCGGCATGCCTTGTCTAGTTTATGGTTGTGGTCAATACGGTGGTGTAGACATTTTCAATTTATAACAGGTGGAATTACAAGGAGAAAATGATGTTAATCGTATTAATGGGCTAAATTTAACATAATACCGAATGGAATTTTGATGAATGTACATAAATAATTTGTTGCGTTATCTAAAACTTATAATTATGGGCAACGTAGGGATATAAAAATAAACATATATTCAGAAAGGAGTAACATATTATGGCAGTGTGAAAGATAATATTAATTAATAAACAGTCAGATTTATGGAATGTACATAAAAAGTAGAGTAAACATTACACTTTTCACCGATTTATTGAACTTTTAATATAAATGTTGCACATTTTATAGGATACTCTTTGCAATTTTTTGTAAATAAAGTTTTAAACATTTTTTATTTTATGATACCAATCTAGTTAGTGAAAAAGTCGTCAGTATAGAATTCAGTTAAAAAACCGCTGCCCAAGGAATCACTCCTTCCACATCCAGATTTTCTATCCAAGTCACTCACAACGAAAAAATTTTGTATGTGGAAATAATTGCTTATGGAACTTTAATAATATAATATTTGAAATCCTCTACCCCAAAAACCTATAAAACGATACCCCACATCGGTAGCGGGGTGGGGGTGGTGCTAAGAGGTGGTAGTGGGGGTGGATGAAGTAAAAAAATATTTTGAGGTTTCTGGTTCTTGTACACACACACTAAATCACAATTTTTTTTTCATCCTTTTTAATAATGGGGTGGGGGTGGTAATGGGGGTGGCTAATGCCAAAAATTTTTTTGAGACCTTAGCTTCTCTTTAATATACTAAATACCAATTTTCTGGACTCTTACCTGCTTAATTGACCTATTTACCCCAAATTTACCCCAATTTACCCCCAACCCTTCGATGGATCAAGATGAAAATATAATCTAGTTCCATATCACGTTAAAATACATACGTGTACCAAATTTCAAGTCAATATCTTAAACGGTTCCAGAGTAAACGTACGCACAAAAAAAAGTTACAGACCGACAGACCGACAGACAGACAGAAATTTTTTTTTCGCTCAAGCTTAAAATCTCGACGTTTCATGACATTCTAAGCCTATTTGAACAATAAAAATTTTTAAAAATTTTTTTGTCGTTACTATACTTCCACTGGATATGGAAGTAAAAATAGAACTAGATCCAACTTATATACGATTTGTACCCAGATTCTTGGATTTCTAGTCAATTTATCACTTACACAGCTCCACAAAAACAAGTTATGTGCAATACATGAAAACATGACATTTCCATGTATTTTGAGCCATAGAATACGAATATGAGTTCAGAATTATTCTAGCAAATCAAAATTTTTCTAACCTCAAAAAATGGCCCAAAATCATCAAATATCTCAATTGTAAGAATGGTCTGATAACAAATATTTAAAAAAGATCTGAAATATGGTAACCTTATGCATTTTGAGCCATATTTGAGGTTCATCCAAGATTTCTCCTTAAGAAAAAAAGAAATAGTGATATTAATGATAGAAGAATGATTCGATAACAGCTTATAACCAAAAAGTTAACGTCGTTAAAACTTTAAACTAAACATAATTAAATGGATTTGTAAGACATTAAGGTCATTATAAATTAATCTTTATTTAATTTATTTATTTCATTCTGCTAAATAGCAAAATTCGTAGTTTCCACCTTGAACTAAAGGAACATTTTTTCCAAATATTTACAAAAATATTTTGAAGACTTGGTATATTTAATTCGATACAGAAATATTGATAAATGAGCTACAAACCGAATATTTATAAAAACGTGGACTGGAGATTATTCACTGACTCTTCGAAGTGAAGTCTCAAAGCAGCATCAATTTGTAATACCAGCGTTTATGCGCCAATACCTATTGCTCATTCAACAATTTTAAAAGAGAGGTATACAAAAAAATTCTGAACGTAAATGGCATGTCTGTGGAGACTTGAAAATTCTTTCACTTTCACTTTTGCTACGTCAACAATCAGGCTTTACAAAGTGTCCATGTTTTAGATGTCTCTGGGATAGCAGGGATAGAGAAAATCATTATAAGGAAATGGAATGGACAAGCAGATCTTCTCTTGAACTGGGCTCACATAACGTTATTGCAACACCATTGGTTGATTCATCAAAAGTTCTTTTTCCACCTCTTCACATCAAACTCAGTCTCATGAAATAGTTCGTGAAAGCTTTGGATAATGAAGTTAACGTTTCAAATATATAGAACAGAATTTTCCGAACTTATCATATAGTCGGGGAGCGCACCTTATCTGTACGTGCAAAGATTATGAACCGATTATGGTTAAAAGTGTTGATAGTAACATCTCTTGGATTCTGCTGGTTCATTCCAAAAAAATTAAATGTAAATTACTTTTTGATACCGGATTTGGTAATAAAAGAAGGCTTAATAACATATCCACATTACCAGAAGAGTATGGACCTCAAAAACGATCGGCATTACTGGGCCTTCATTCATTTACTGGATGCGACTTAGGGAAACGGAAAGATAAAATCCCTAAAAATGTTACTTTCTCCCAAATATACCAAATAAATCCGAACATTTCAAGATTTGGGGAGCAACTGGAATATTGATGATAAATTAGTCGCATCATTAGAGCGACCAATACAAGAGCCATATATGGATCAAAGAAATGCGTTAGCGTGGAGGAGCTTCGCCAAATTGCCATTAGACAAAAATGTGATGACAAAGATGTGTCTTTATCAATTGACACTAAAGTTGATTTTTCTCTAATTCCACCATCAAGAGCTTGCCTTATCGAGCATATTAAAAGGAATGTTTACCAAACGTGTATTTGGCGATTAGTCGACGAAGGTATTCACAATATTTCAAAGCCTTGGAATGATTATGGATGGCAAGAAAATGGAGAACCTCTTTGGTGTTCAGGAGATAAAATACTGCCTCAATCGCTTACTGAATTTCTTCAGAAGATGATTCCAAATCAAATCATAATAGACGAAAGTGAGGATGATAACGATATCAGAAATGAAGCAATAGAGGAAGAAGACTTGGATGAAATATTTAATGTATCGGGAGACAGCGATAGTGAATCTGAAAGCGAATGAGGTGTTACTTATATTTTATATTGAATTTTATATTTTATTTTAAGAGCTGAATCATTTATCTGGAAAATGGTAACTCCTAACAAAATATTGTATAGGAACAAAATTGTAGAAAGTTATATTCGCTTTATTTTTTATGCAGAAAGTTTTTCTCAATCTTTTTTAGTTTTTGTGTGAAATGACAAAAACAAGATTTGCAAAAAATTTTTTTATTAACGGCCGCCATTTTGAAAGTACCAGCCAGTTTTTTTTGGGACATGTCTAAAATTGTTCATTGGGCTTTAATCTTTATGAAAAACATTGTCCCCAAGGATCGGAGGGGGGAGGTGGGGGTGTTGCACGTACAGTAGCGTGGGCCGAAAAACATGAAAATTTGAATTTGCAGATGGCCTAGTTTCTAACTTGTTACTATGTATCCAAAACTAAGTAAATTTTTAGCCATATCTAGCCCGGCCCCCAGGGCCTTGAAAATGAAGGAAAAGGCCAATTTTTCGATTATAAGCATTTTTCAAATTGACATTTCAAATTTTTTGATGTCTCTTTATTAATGTCTAAACGCGTGTGGCAAAATTTTTTCAGATAAAATATTTTTTCTGAAATCGATCGGGAATGTCTACATTTTCGGCGCGATTTTAGAGCGA
This sequence comes from Rutpela maculata, assembly GCA_936432065.2. Taxonomy (NCBI): domain Eukaryota; kingdom Metazoa; phylum Arthropoda; class Insecta; order Coleoptera; family Cerambycidae; genus Rutpela; species Rutpela maculata. Next base: position 122,428,303 of record OW386288.2, read on the forward strand.
AAAATGCACAATTCCAGTATTTTAGTCCGTTGCTAAGAAACTATCAGAAAACAGATCGGAAAAGATCCGTTGCCAAGCAACGATCAACAGAGCCGTACGGGAATGTTACTTCCCGGCCTAGGCCGGGAAGTAACATTCCCGTACGGTTTTTTATATATATTTTAATATGTTAATATTTTTGATTTTTATACGTTTAAAATAGTATTGATTGTGATTTCAGAAAAATTTTTTTTTAAATGTTTATATTTTTTATTTTTATACGTTTAAAATAGTATTTATTGTGATTTCAGAAAAAATAGTATGTGTACTTCGGTGTGAAAGCACATTCCCAGACTTCGATGCTTGTTGGCCTCGGCTTGCATCGTCGTCCGGGAATGTATCGCTTTCACACCTAGATACACAATATACTATTTCAGTTCCAGGGAAATTAGAAATTTGTCACTAAAACGTAGAATTTGACGAAAATAAGGTTTTTTCTATAAAATTTTTAATTCCCCTGGAACTGAAAAATGTTTTATTCGGAAAAGTTTTGCTACACTTGTTTAGACATTAATGAATAGTCATAAAAAAAATTCAAATGTCAATTTGAAAAATGTTAAAAATCGAAAAATCGGCCTTAGATATTAACCGATTTGGCTAAAAATTTTCCCGAATTAGTTTTAGATACATAGTAATAAATTGGAAATTAGGCCATTTGCAAATTCAAATTTTCGTGTTTTTCGGCCCACGCTAACATACAATTAGGGTGGGCTCCCGTAGTAATACGCAAAGCTGAAGGAAGGAATCCTTGATGGACATCAAATACGTACCATATTTAGAGATGCAGTGTTTCTTACGAAACTGAACAGTACTGAAAAAGCAGCTTGGATTAGTTTTCAAGAAGTAGCTAAGCATTTTATCGGTAATAAAAATGTGAAAATCACAAAGAAATTGTCGCTAAAATGGTTAAAAACTTTCAAAAGCTGATATATTAACCATTTCCCAGAAAATCTTGGAGATTATAGTGAAGAGCAGGATGAAATTTCCATCAAGATATTATAGTAATGGAGGGTCATTATCAAGACAGATGAGATGTAAATATTATGGCAGATTTTTGTTGGATAAACACATAACAAAAACATAAACACACCACAGATAGTAGACAACCCCCAAATCCAAAGCCAAGGCTGTCCGGAAGGGGGTTACACATTCGGAAAAACGCAGACATACATCCACACCCACCGGTGTTGTCAATACCGGGGCTGGGGGTCGAACCCAGAGCGCGGTAACTAGTCGATCAGCGTATTCGCCACTCAATACGCCTTAACCGATTAAGCTACCGTGCCGGATGCTGGAACAAGAACACAAACAAGGAGGAGTAAAGATAAAGAAGACTCCAGTACGTAGAACATTTGATAGTAAAAGGGTTCGTTATCATAAAAAGGAATAAGAAAATTTTCCATTGCTTACTGTTTTCTCGTATATTCATTCAAAATAATGATGTATATGGAGCCTTACTTCAGCTATTTAAGTTTCAATGAGGGGCGAGCGTAGATGCGTCTTCATTGTGTATGTATCTCGATACTCCAGTGAAGCAACGTGGCGGTTAGTACTTGGATGGGTGAAATCCAACTTGGGAAACACAGAGATCTCGTCCCACCTTCTAGCGGCTTGTATATCAGTGTATACGTAGAAACTATGTAATTTCAAAGCAAGGATTACGTAGTGGATGTACCTACTTCGGAGGGGATGTAAAGCAGGCGGCCCTTTGTCTATTAAATCTTAGGCAAGTAAAAGATCTCTTCTTACGAGAAAAGGTTCGGCCAAATTTCCAGGTTGGGGGTAGCTCGTCTATTGGCGTCGGTGATAGGCCCTGGTAGCGGAAATAGGTCGTCGTTAAATAAATAGATAAAAAAAGTTTAAAAGAAACCAAAAATACAGAAGTATCGTATTTGAGATAAGTTTTATAATATACGTTTTTATAGTTGAGATTTTTGATGATTTTGAACCACTTTTTTGAGGTTAGAAAAAAATGTGATTTGCTAGAACAATTCTGATATCAAATTCTTATTCTATCGCTAAAAGTACACAGGGTTACCCTTTTCAGATATTTCTTAAAAATTCGTTACCTTACCATTCTTACTATTGAGATTTTTGATAATTTTGAGCCATTTTTTGAGGATAGAACAGAAATTGTGATTTGCTAGAAAATTTTTTATAACATATTCGTATTTTACGGCTCAAAATACATGGAAATATATTTCATGTTTTACACGGAAGTATTTTTTTGTGGGGATGTGCTTTATTAACATGTTTTAAATAATTATGAATAAGTCATTTCATTTGCTTCACTTATATTTCATTGCATAATAAATAATAACTGCGAAATTAAAAACGGGGAACCATCGAAACTCCGCAGCGGCCAGGTGTTTTGGCAGACGATTTTCACGAAATGCTTAAATTTTAGTTTTCGCCATCTTCAATAAGCTCAATTGCATTTCATGTTAGTATATTAATATTTTATTATATTTATAATTTATTTATGAGAGTTTGTATAAAAGTGTGATACCAAAGGTTTAGTACTTGCAGAGAAAATAGTAAAGACATTACTTTAGTCAAGCGATTTCGAGTCAGAAATATAACCATTACACCACGTTCACTATTTAAATAAGTGCATATGTTTTCATTATAAGTGATGAACTGAAAATCATATTTCCACGGATATTATATTATTATAAAATGGATAAGTAAAATATATACTTAATTAAGTAATGTTAGGAAGTAACATTTCACAATATTAAATTACAAAATCATGAAAATCAAAGAGACATTTTTTTTAAATTTAAATAGTGAAGTAACTAGCTTTTTCATATATTGATCGATTTTGTTTAAAAAACAACAGAGTTCTCCCTAATACTAACGTACTGTCCACATTTCAACACATTCAGACTTCTCTTTTTAAAATTATTTTGCTTACAAAAAAAACGTGACAGTCAGACAGACAGACATACAAACGGACGACAGGCGGACGGACACTATGAAAATTGTTCAGAATTCATCCATTCGTAACGACATGAACAAATTTTCAAGAGAGCAATATTTACGGATTTAAAAATGTGTCGATCAAATGTGATATACTCTTCGTTTTCTTATTTGCGAAGAGTATAGCAATTGCTTAGATTGTAAGTTAAAAGATTGTACCCAAACTAAGACTATGTTTTCAAATAAATAAAGTGTGAAGAATAACAATTACGTACGGAAGAATGTTATTAAAAAGGCCTCAGAACCTAAATCGTCCATATTGACCGTAATATTATTTCTAGAAAAACGCATAATAAAAGAAAATGTCCTATGTTCTGGCATTTGAGACTGCTCTAATGGAAAAGAAATAAATTATATTTCTTTTAATAATAGAGCCAAAATGATGGCGTATAAAATATTGTCATGAGTAACTTACGCATTTATTAAAAAAATATATTTCCGGAAATATTTCTACAAGAATGGCCTGTGGACTTGATTCTGGACAAATATTGGTGAGGACATGTCTTTCAGATAATTTTATAAACAATTGTTTTTATTTGACATATGTGTTGATACCATTGGTCGTTCATCAGATATTTGGAAAAATCATTTTCTTGGTCGTCATTTTGCAAAATGGTGTACTTTCTCCCAGAAATTGGGCTGTGAACTCTTAAAACATATTGAATTAAAATTTTTCTAGCATTATAAAACTTATGATTCAATTATTTGCTTGTTTGGCTAGTATTATACCTCTTTAATTCAATTAAATAGGTAAATTATAACTCAACAAAAGTTTTTAATATTCATCGGAGAAAACAAAATTTGTACATAACAAGGTGACATCAAATATGGAATAGAAAATGTCTGTGTGTCTGTATGAGCATGTATGTGTACAGGGTGATTTACCATGACATGCGGAAAATTTATCAGTAGATTGTCCCCAGAGAAAGAAGTTAAAAAAATGAAGATTTAAGAAAAATATGACCAAAAAAATTACCTTATTTTTTTGTAGAAATGCGTCGCCAATGACTTTAACCAATCTGATGCAACGAGGTACAAGCATATCGCTTCCTTTCCCCCTTTGTCAGAATTGGGATTGACACTATTGACAGCAAATCTGGAGAGGGTAGAAATGACTTTTTGGTTTTAATCAAATCACACTACAAACATAGCGAAATAAGTCGAAAAAACATTAACACTTTGCTAGTGAACTCTACAACAACAAGTAGATATAAGAAATATTTACTTAAACCCGTCAATAACACGAAAACACCAAACTTCGGCGGCACTTTGTACCTGCCGGTGTCCTGATTTTTCAACCGAAAGCAAAAACTGGCACTTTGACCGCACACGAGAGCTTAACCTTTTATGCCAATTAAGGAAATGTAAAAATCTTCGAAATGTTCCTTCACAAGTAAGTTCATCGCCCTATTACTGGCCACAGACAAGTAACACTAGCGTATCTTTGCAAATTTTAATGCAACCAAAGCATTACTAAATTACCTCGAGACTTTCCCACATAGAAGACTAGTACACCATTTTATTTTCCGCATGTCATGATAAATCACCCTGTATATGCAGATAGTTTCTTGTAAAGACGATAACTTCTGTTAAACTTAAAATGTGTGTTTAGAATTTTTGAACGCATGTAAAATACCATGGTAAACACATCCAAGTGAAACTGGGCCATATCCGTGATTCAGGGCGATCGTCAGAGGCGGTAAAATATTATGTTTTAAATACAGAATATTTTTTACAGGATTTCGCAAATAGCAGAAAGGATAATGTGTGAAAAATAAAAATATAATAACGTCTAAGAAAATATTAATTTCAATTCTTTGCATTCTTTGATAACCTACTTCTGGTTATACTAGAAATTAAGAATCCCTAAAATGAATTTATTTACAAGATTAACTAGCATGATAATTGAGATCGTGTACAGGAAGCAGGGAAACAACAGAAATCACTACGACAGCGTAATCACTACGCAGAAAAGAAACGAACTAGAACGATTAGAAAAAACAAACCCCCCAAGCATAGCTATAATGCCCCGCCCAGAATGGAAGGAAACGACGAATATCAACAGGTACCAAATATCGCAAAAAACGGAAGAGGGACACAGTCAGGAAGCACCAGATGATTGGATAACTCTGGCAACATGGAACGTCAGAGGATACAAAGAGCCAAAAGCAGAAAACATCGACGTTTGCATGTATACAAGAAACACATAGATGGAACAGCAATCACACAAAATTACAAATGGGAACTAAGCGGGGGGGGATTCAAGAAAAGACAAGTAGAGGAGTTGCATGGGTAACCAGACGGGAGAGGCCCATCGAAATAAGGGCGGAAAATATAAACGAAAACATAGTCACGGCAATCATACAAAATGGAAAGGAGAACATCTGCTTGATGGGAGTCCACGTACCTTCAGACAAGAGAGCAGGAAGGGTATTCAGGCAGCTAACTCAAGAAACCAGAAGAAACGAAAAAAGAAAAATGCCCATCATAATATTAGGAGACTTCAACGCGCATATAGGAAAAGACGATCAGACGGAGGAGGATAAAAGCATCATAGGAAAACATTACTCCACACATGGTCAAATGAAAACGGAAACGCGCTGAAAAATCTAGCGCACATGTTTGACCTAACAATAAGAAACACATGGGCCAAAAGCCAAACCTGCATTTACACCTGGAGCAATGGAAGATCAACCTCACAAGTAGATCATATCCTGGTAAGCAGAGAGATAAGAGAAAGGATCAAGAACGTTAAAGCAAAAAGGGCAGCAGAAATAAATACAGACCATAAAATTCCATACGGAAAACTGTAAATAAAAGAAGGAAAAACAAGTCAAGGAAACAACAAGACACTACACAGTGCCTGACAGGAGAAGAATTAGACTGGACATCAATGGGCGCAAAGATAAAAATTGCAGCAAGAAAAACGTTAAAAAGGGACAGATCACCTATGAGCCCGACAAGAAAGAAAAAAAATAACAAGTACGAACAGCTAAAAAAGATCAAAGCCACAGGCGAACAACAGCCGATGGGGAATATAAACGAAAAACTAAAAGAAGCACTGAGGGAAAAAAGGGAGGCGGAGAAAAACCACGACGAGGAAAATACAAATCATTCTTCGAAAACATAGAAGCACTTCCAACAGGACAACGACTAAACCAAACCTTCAGATATCTGAAAGAAGAAACAACAGTACCCACAGGAGAAGATACATACCAATACAACATTGGACCAAGAAGCTGGAGGAAGAAGAGAAAGCAACTAAAAAACGGACAAAACTAATAAAAGAAACAGACCACTGGCCCTTGAACAAGCCATCATTAAAAGACCAATTGCTAGAAATAATAGCCAGAGCTAGAAGAAACACCACACCTGGAGTAGATAAAATAAACAACGAGTTAATACACTACGGCACGGAAAAGCTAAAGGAGCAAACCCTAGAAATCATCACCAGGGTATGGGCAGAAAACACACCTCTGCCTACGAAATGGACCAAGACTATACAAATACCCCTCCTAAAAACCAACTCGCCACAGACCATAGAAGACTACAGAAGAATAACACTCTGCAGCATCGGATACAAATACTACACACAATTCCTGCTCGAGCAACTAGAGAAGTACATTGGAAGACCGCCAGACTACCAGACAGCATTCATCAAAGGCAGATCAACGGACGACCACATGTACACCACCAGAAGAATACTGGAAGAAAAATGGAGAGAAGGGACAAAACTGCATATAGCCGCTATAGATCTCCAAAAGGCATTCGATATCATCAGTCACGAAGCCATAGTCAACACCCTGTATAACAAAGGAGTGCCGCACTATCTAATAAACAAGATAATAAAGGCCTGCCTTCATGAAACAACTGCCATACAATGGTTCGGACAAATGACGGAAACACCAAATTTTAACGAAGACACGGAAACACTGAGAACCCCAATCGTATTAGCTTACGCCGATGACCTCCTAATCGTCGCAGAAGAAGAGCAACAAATTCCCAACTTCCTAGAAAACATGAAACCGCATTTGGACACATCTGGGCTGAAAATAAATTTCAAGAAATGTCTAATAATGGAGCGGGACCCATCAACAAAAGAGAGTCGGATCAGTGGAGAAGAACACAAAATAGGTGACTACTCCCTAAGAACAACGAACAAACTGAAATACCTAGGAACATATCTGACGAACCAACTGAAAAGGAGAGAAACAGTAAAGGAGAGAATAAAAACAGCATACAGAGTCACAAGAGCAATTATACCTTTCATTGAGAAAAACAAACTATCATGGGGCCTGGCCAAACGGCTGTACATAGCCATCATACTGCCAACAATGACATATGGAGTTAAAAACATGGCAACAACAAAAGCCAACAGAAGAAGTTTGAGAAGAGCTGAAAGAGACATCATCCAGTTACTCAGAAAAACAACAGGGCAAAAACAACGACATAAAACATCAAACACTACTAGAAGGGAAGACAATCACAAAAAGGATAGAAATGTACGCAATGAAGTACTGGGGACACGTCCAAAGAAGGGAACCAACACACCTACTGAAGAAAGCCCTAACACTGAACAGCAGAAAACTTAAAACTGGGAGACCATGTTACACGTGGAAAACAACAATCGAGAGGATCATGAACAAACTGGGAAAGGACCAAACATATTGGGAAAGAAAAGCGAGGGGAAAGAATGAATTTCACAAAGAAATCGGAGCAATATATACTCTACCAGAATCAGAAACGGAGGAATCAGAAGACTCAGAAGAAGAAGAAGACTAGTAGAAACAGAAGTAAAAAAATAGGAGCACAGATAGCAGCGACACAACGCGGCAACATATCTCACAAGAAGACTCACAGTAGGCAGAAGCCCAGAACCAAAAATACAAAAAAAAGGGGGCTTAAACGCTCCCTCACGACATAATGCGGTAACGCATCTCACAAATACCTACACCTCTCATCCCACATTCCTTTACCATGCGCCATGTGGCTCTCGCTGCTGGCAACAAGCATGACCTTAGTCCAACCCAGCGTGGACGTAGCAGGCCGAGCTGTATAACTTGGGAATGGCAGCAATGCCTACCGCACGCTGGTAAATCAATCAATCAATCAAGATAACTATCTATTTATCATGCCTTATATCACACACATGTACACATGTACAAAATATTCAAACGGTATAATACACAACTGTATATTTAAACAAATGGAATTTGTTTGTGGCCAAAACGCTGCGCATGTAAGGCCATATATAGAAGGAAAAATTAGAGTTTATTAGATAATATAGGTAAGATATCTAAAACATAAAATGTTATGGGTCTTTTACAAAGAAAGCTGACTTTTCTAGCATAATTTGAAAAAGTTGAAAATAAATAATGGGATTGATTCTTTAAACATTTGGAAAATATTTGAAAATAAATTTCATTTAAAAATAATAGGCTGCCAGTCCCAAAATTTTGTACACCAGATTTCCTCTTCGACGAAGATTTCCTCGGATTTCCTTCGAGGTTTGCCCCTCGGCCAGTTTGATCTCAGAAAAAAGGATTTTAAACTAGCTTTTGGGAAAAAAATTATTTAAAGAAATGGAATTTGTTTAAATAAATGAAAATTGACTAAAAAATTTTGATATATGTTCAACTAGATCAATAGTATTAACTTTTGAAGAAAAGACGAGAATAAAGTGCTCAAAAGGGTCAATTCACTGAAGAATTTACATGTTTTGATTTAAGGGTAGTTTTCGGGGCACCGTGGAGATGTATTAAGGGCGATAAACCCATATGTATTTGTATATATATCACCTTCGTTGGATGGTCCTCTTCAAGTCCTATAAGTTTAATGCAAGATTTTCCCTAACCCTGAACAATTATTCAAAAAATCCCAAAAAATAATTTTTCTCCATGCAATTTAAATGGGAAACTTCAGGTCTCCATATGCGCCATCTAAAATCAAAATTTTGGAAAACCAGAAAATACATACTTACTTTTTTCGGATTTGGAAACAAATTGAGAGGATCAAGACTCTGTATAAAAAGTTAAGTCATTTTTGGACCACCCTAGTGCACACTAAGAAAATTATGAAAAAATGTGACGGAAGATATTAATATTTGGCACGTAGCCAACACAATTGCCAAGGCTGAAACCGGCGATACTTTCAGAAAAAATATACATAGTGGACACCCTAAACAGAAGTCAATTAAGAAAATGACGGAGGAAAATAATATTTAGAGTGTAGTTGACGATATTGCCAGGAAAGAAAGTCTAATATACTTTTAATGAAAAGAAAGATGCGATACAGCGTGGACACCTAAAAAAATACGGTACACGTAGAAGATATTGAAACTACAGAATATACGCTGTGTCTCTCAGATTCAAATGAACTTCATACAGATTAGCTCATATACTAGTATTGCTTTAAAATGTTGTTAGAAGGCATTTTCAATAAGACCATGATGAAACAAGTGAGAGTTGCAGTAGAATGTTGCCGACTGTGGATGCATATTTGAACAATAAAAACGACAATTGTTAGCTGAGCACTTAATCTCAGTGGCACTGCGCAAAAAAATTCAACCATATTCTCGAGCAAAATGTTAATAAAATAAGTATCGCGGTCGGCCACGCCCGAATCCAACTTCTACTCATTCCTACTATATCATTGATTCTACTATTATTATTCTACCGGTATTATAATATTTTATCAATAATAATCGCTTTTGTTAAATTAAGTCAATCATCTTTCTTTTTTCTTCGTGATAAGGCACTGCCTACTCGAAGAAGTTGTAACTGGCAACTACACCCATCGATCTAAAACATATTCATGTTCATGTTCAGATGTCCATTGTAATTGACTTAAATATTTTCATTATTAATATACAAGGTTTCATTTTTTGGATACAACTGACGTTAAATCTCATACGAATATTCTTATTTTTAAATTTGGGTGCAGATTATGCAATTTATCTGAAAGATTGCGAGTACGAGCCACTGACATTAACAGAATATTATACATGTATGAAGGTACCCACATTCTCTACAATATGAGCATGCAGTAGTCACTTTACGGGAAATATGACGCTGCAATTCAAATTCAATTTATTGCTGATAATGCATTTATACACGGCGACCTATTACTGCGAGGATGGCCAATATCAGGCTTATTATAAGCACCGACTCAGTGGCGCATTGCTTATGGTCTCCTTAACCCCCCTTGGCCCCTCGCTGAAAACAAAATACTTACAAATTAAGCACTCTGTGCAACAACATGTTTTTACCAGATGGCGTTCTCAAGCAGGATTTTTATTTTTATTTTCCCTGCAATCTTCTTCGTACATAACAATAATAAGCTAAGTCAAGAAACGATTTCATTTGAGTAGTTTATACATAATTAAAACAAACGGAAATGATCTCTCAGAAGTTTGCCTGTAACTTTCGTTCATTGGTGGCCTGGGATATTTCTCCTAGACATCTGACCACTGCGGAGCATCGCACAGTCCTCGTGCTTGTTGTTCCGTAGCTATATTATTTTATTTTATTGTAAATTGAAATAAAATACCCTCTAATTCCATGTTAAATAAAATAATGATTTTAAATAGCAAAATAGCAAACAGCATTGCTTACGGTATTGCGACGACGGGGTTCCGGGTTCGAATCCTGGCTAGGATATGGATGTGTAGTGACATTTTTCACGTGCTGCCGAGACGGTAACAGTGGCAAGTGAGAGACAACACGACTAGTCGTTCTCGTCTCAACTGCGGCAGATGACAATATGAAAAATAGCTATTTATAGAACCAGCTGTGTAACGAGTGGATGTTTGCGGGACGAGCGAAGCGAGATCCCGCAAAATAACACGAGTTACACTTACGTCAGTTTTAAAAAGTGTTATTTTATATGTCAAAATTAGAAAAAAATATTTTAAATAAAAATTACCATTTTCTAAAATTCTAATACACAGGAATGGGACAACTTAGAGGACAAATTTTTTAAATGATACACTCAGTATATTTTTACACCATTGATTTCAGCGTAAAATTTTACGTCTAGTATTAATTTTTTTTCAAGATAGGCGGCGTTGTCAAGTTATCGCAAAAATAAAAAAATTCACGGAAACTTTGCTGATGACAGTTAAGGGAAAACTTTGGTAAGTATAAAGATAAGAGTTAGCTGAAACGTCTGAAGCGAGGGAAAGTTTATGTTTATGTACAAGAGATTTTATACAGGGTCATCAACTTGCCAATCTTCAAACATCTAAAACATCGTTTTTTCAAATGGAACAACCAGTACATTATTCCTCCATTTTATACAACTATTTTATCCTTTGAAAATAGTTTTCATGATATTAGTCCCTAAAATTAATAGTTTTTGAGATATCTTCAATTTAATTGATAACCTAAAAAATAAGCTATGACTTTAGCATTTAGTAATTTCAGCTTTTATAACTGAAAATAAAAACCAAAGACAGTTAAAATACTTAAAAATAAGAACAACAGCAACTAGGAAAAAACATAAAGCTACTACTTATAAAAAATAATCGAAATGACCACCGGCTAAACAATAATGTACGCAGTTTTCAAAAGCTAGAGTTAGAGGTAGATGGCTTCGTTAGCGTCTGCGGTGCATGGGTTGATCATGTGCTTTAGCTTCTGTGACTCTAACTAAGTCTAAGAGGTGCATGTTTATTAAAAATTTCTATTATAAAATCAATTTGAACTTTATTATCTACTAGCTGTGCTCGCGAGTACGTTCGAGTGGAATTTTGAAATTAACTAAAAAGCTTCTTTGTAAACGACATTTGAGATAGAATCACCATTCTGGAATATTTCAGAAGGCTCACAAATTTTCTGGAATGTTCCAGAATAATCTCGATTTTTTTGGAACATTACAGAAGTTTAATCATAAAAGTTTATGCTGCGCAAAAACGTTTGTTGTAGAGATCAATCTTCTGCTAAACCGATTTTCATGAAGCTTGGCTTAAGCTGACGCCACATAAGCGGTATTCGCCGATTTCCGAATAACGAATATTTGCTATTGGGCGAATATCTCAGAACCACACATATGCTATGTAGGCAAATATTTGCTATTTGATTGTCGATAAATGCGCACACATAAGAGAGACGAATATTCGCCCAATCACAAATCCTACCACCGATCCAGATATGCGTTGAAACTTCATTTTAGTATAGTATATCTTTCATAATAGAGCGACTGTTATTGGTTTAGTGGGATAAATAGAATTAAAATATGGAGTATCACAATACCTACATAGCGAATTTTGCAATTTGAAATGTCATATATTGATCAAAATAAAGAAACACCCGTGTGCAACGAAAAAGCGTGGCCCGTTCTTTTCCACACAGGGTAGGCAAGCCTTCGTTTAAATTTGATCTGTTCCAATTAAGCGAAACCATCCATCATCTTCTTTGTCTAAGCTTTCTTCTCTTTGTTTTCTTTAATAAGTATGCAGCACTCATTAATAAAAATGCTGCTCCACAAATTTCTGAATTGTCCGTTTTAATCACCTCCCTCTAAAGAAAATGTTTGCCGAATGATTCGCCTGTTCCGGTATCCACACTGAGTTTTGACAACTGCACATATCAATGGATCAATGTGCTTGTGACTCGGCAAATATTCCGCGAATAGTTCGCCAAAAGGCGAATGTTAGGAATTCGGCGAATACCGCATGTGTGGCACCAGCTTTAGCATAGGCCGATTTCGATGAAATAAAAACTAAATATTACTCCAAGCTTAGATAAATTTACCTGTGAAAACCCTTCAAATTGGTTCAGTAGTTTCTGCGTAATACGTGTTCAAACAAACAGACAAACAGACAAAAATTCCAAAAACGGTCTTAATGTATTTAATTCTAATACTCATCTTACGCCCCCCCCGATCAGTTTTTTGAAAATATGTTCAATGTACAGACACGCCAACTTCACAGATTTAATATATGTGTATATATTTTTTATAGTACAGTACCTAGAGGCAAAAAATATGCAAAACTTCGAAATAATGTCATATTGAACGGATTTCGTTCATCTTTGGCAGTATAATAGTAAATGCTTCACAGAAAAGTTTCTATATTTTGCAGAGGCTTGCTAATTTACAGAGAGCGGATGCCACCCCTTCTCGGGGGTGGCACTTAAGAAAAATATATATTTATTAGAGCTGAAAAAGAATCAAATTTTAAGAAGAAAAGGTTCTATGCAATTTTTCACATAAATTGATAGTTTTTAAGTTATAACGACTTCAAAATTGCGATTTTAGCATAAAAAAAGGTATTTCCAAACAGCTTTCGTCAAGTATCTCGATAAGTATTACTTTATCGAAAAAATGTTACAGACCAATTATAGAAAGTACAAACTGGGAATTAATTATTTTTTTTGTTTATTGATGTAGGATTAATAATTTCGGAGATATTTAAATTTACATTTGGCAACCAAAAGTTCATAAGATAATTATTTAGAGTGAGAGTTAAATATCTCAGAAACTGTGACACCTACGTCAAGAATGCTAATAGGTAGAATAATAGGTTATTAATTAAGCTTTTTTTTTACTTGTTTCTGTAGCATAAAAACAAAGAAGTTATGACCGAAGCAATGTGCGTCTTCACATTTTTTTAATAACAAATTCGCCATTTTGTTACTGTAATTAGCCAGTAATTAAAAAAAATGAATTTCAACCACAGTTTCTCATTAATATATAGCATGACGTAGATGCTCAATTTTTTTCGTTTGTATACAGCACTTGCTTTAGAAAAAAATACAGTTTAAACTATAAAGGTATTTTCGATAGAATGGAATTTTTTTCCTTTTCCAAATGTCTCAATAAATATTATCTTTATTGAAAAATGGGTAGAGACCAAAAATAAAGCTCATAAACTGATAATGAATTTCACTTGTTTATTTATTTACATAGATTTAATAGTTTCGGAGATATGAAAGTTTACAAATGGCGTCCGAACGTTTATGAGACGAAAAATGCAGTTTAAATGTTAAATATCTCAGAAATTGTGACACCTACGTCACGCATGCTAAGAAATGAAATTAAAGACAATTAATTGCGCTTTCAAGTTATTTTTTACTCGTTTCTGTAGCATAAGAAATAAAGAAGCTATGACGGAAAATGTGCGTATTTATTTTTTTTTATATAAAAAGGTCGCCATTTGGTAATGCTAATTAGTCAGTAATTTAAAAAAAATTATCTCAAGTACAGTTTTTCGTTAAAATGTAGCATTATCTAGATGCTCAAATTTTTTGCTCATTTAAAGCACTTGCTTTAGAAAAATATGCATTTTAAACTTTAAAGGTAATTTCGAAACATTTGGATATCAAATATAAACTTAAATATCTCCGAAATTATTAATCCTACATCAATAAACAAAAAATATAATTAATTCCCAGTTTGTACTTTCTGTAATTGGTCTGTAACATTTTCTCGATAAAGTAATACTTTTCGAGATACTTGACGAAAGTCGTTTGGAAATACCTTTTTTTAAAGCTAAAATCGCAATTTTGTAATCGTTATAACTGAAAACCCATCAATTTATGTGAAAAATTGCATAGAACCTTTTCTTCTTAAAATTTGATTCTTTTTCAGCTCCAATAAATATATATATTTTTTAAGTCCACCTTCTATAAATTAGCAAGCCCTCGCACAATATAGAAACATTTCTGTGAAGCATTTACTATTATACTGCCGAAAATGAAGGAAATTCATTCAATATGACATTATTCCGAAGTTAAAACCTCTGATTACTGTACTTGATTATTATTCTATTGCCCACATCTCTCGTTTGGAAAATTTTATGCTATGATAAGTCGCCTAGATTTTAGAGAAAAATGTTGTAATTAAAATTTTAAAGATCTCTAAAGTTCTTGGGTATTTTTGAGGCAAGCTCACAATAAATAAGATTATGGTCACTAATATGTATTATACGCATTTAAAATCTACGATTTTATTATCACAAGTCCTAGTAACAAAGATAAAGTCAAGTAGGTTCATTGGATTATTAGATTAATTCTTTCGTGGGCAAGGAATCTGGGTTAAAAAGGTCCTAGAGCGGCGAGATTTTTATTTATTTTATGCTACATGCATGTGGTTGAATGGATAAGAACCTGGTTCCTCATATTCTGAGGTACAGCCAGCGAACTCTGCTTTTTGAGAGATATATCATTGGATTTAATTTTGTCAACATATTTAAATATGTATCAAAACAATCAATTATTATTATTAATATTACTTCCTTAAGTTGTACTTATTGTAGTCCACTCTGCCCCCCTGGATGTAATTCCTTCCTGGTACAATTTATGTACCAGGTAGTTAATATATTTGAATTCGTCAGTGAATTGCAAATAACTATGCTTCCAACATACGCATGTAATAGTGTACATATTATGTGGTTTATATGTAGTAAAGGAGGATTCCTATGTAGCGGTCGGGCGCAGATATTTAGACATTTTCTATAATTAGTAATATCCAATAAAACAGCCCTTGTATTTCAGGGAACTCCATTGTTTATTTTCGATTACGAGAGGATAATACTGCCATGAAAGTGTATCAGGCAACAACGAGCTATTCAGGTATTCTATTCTATTATTATGATTAACCGCTGTTAGCATTGCTTAACGCTCAATTCCAGCCCAATTTAATGGAGAGATTCCCACTTTCTCCAGTCTTGAGGAATTTCAAAATAGCCTTTGACTCAAACGGTTCTAGTTATAAGGTTTCATCGATTGTTCGGTCTGTATGTGTTCGAATAGACGAAATTAATGTGTACACAAATGGTTTATGTACTGCTTTGCTTTATGCGATAGTATGTTGCAACAATGAATCTGTATTTCAATTAGCTTTTGTTGGCTATAAACGGAGTGTTTATGTCTTCATGTGCTGTTTGTCCTCATAATAAAACAAATATAGCTGCAAATAATGTCTCACGTTGCCGTGTTTCAACGTGATAGTAGGTTTGTTCCAGCAAATTATCACGTTTACTGATTTTTCAAGTTGTAGGGCCATATTGCCTTTGCTTGTGCGTCTTTCTGTATGTGCATCAGTTACTACCTTCCTGCATTCAAACTAAAATTGATAAATTTAAATATATTTAATTTAAATAAATTATACCAATGTTTAGTTACTAATAAACTTTTAATGTTGGCCAATGAAAAACTATGACATACGCATAAAAAGGAGCAGCTGGGCAATTAGAAGAAGAAAATGCCTTGTAATTTAAATATACAGGGTGAGTTGGGAGGAAAGTTCTAAACTCCACATCTTTTTTAAATCCAATCCTTGTCAGCACTAATTCTAATTTATGTGTTATTTAGCATTTTCATGCGTGAATGCAAAACAATACATCAAAAATCTTTGCCCCTGGCTCTCATTTCAATACTTATAGTGACATCTATTTTAAACTGGGTTTAAAGAGTCGGAACTATCTGCGCAGCGCCAGACGATAGAGAAAATTTTTTACTGAATAATTTTTTTTTAATGAGTTCGTGAAAGTGTATAGAATAATATTCCGAAAAGTTTACATGTCGCTCGGATGCAGAACATAAAAAAAGTGAATATAAAATTGTTTTAATCATTTTTTCAAAATTTTGAAATTAAGTCAGGGTAGGAAAAAACAAAAAACAGATGGATAGACCACGTGTTTTTAAACAAAAAATACCCTAATAAAATTTATCGCTAAAGCCACGGTATTCCTGGAAAAAATGGTGAAATAACTTTGTCACTCTGCGCGGCCAGCGCACGGTTAAATGTATACTATGGAACCTCCAAAAATTCTTAGCTGTTCTATCGAGTAAAATAAAGCTTTTTTCTCTTTCTGATTACACATTTTTAACGTTTTTCTTAGTGAATAGAAGGATAAATAGTGAGTATTGAGGGAAACCATAATAATCATAAAGTGTACATACTTTTCAACAGTTCTCAATGAAGAAATTTTTTTGAAGTGCTTTTATTTTTTCTATATTTTTCATTGCGACGATTGAGTTCGAGCGTGGTAATATATATATATATATATAAGTGTATTTTTCCCATCCATCCTGTGCTTGTATTGTTTAAAAAGCATCAGAAAGCTACAATTTCCATCTTTTAAATGAACCAACACCCATATACGACGTGATCTACCCAGAAATGCGGAAAATAAAATGGTGTGCTAGTCTTCAATGTGGGAAAGCCCCTGCAAAATTTTAGAAGATTTCAGAATCCTCTAATAATTTAATATACTAAATTACCTCAGGGTAATTTAGTATATTAAATTATTAGTCAATTTACGAAGATACACTACTGATGTTAAGTAAGTCCTGACCTACTTCTGAAGAGGTCGACGAACTTACTGGTGAAAGAACGTATTCGAGTTGTTTACATTTCCTTAATTGGCATAAAAAGTGAAGCCGGCCGGCGAGATAAAAAAAAGAGGTCTACACACGATCCAGCGGCAGGTAGCCAATATTGTTGGTACGCTTTGAAGATAATTGGAATTCCAGCGGACCAGTTCACTTTTACGAATGAGATCAAAGCATGCCGACAAGGCTGGCTCCGTGCCGCTGGGTCGGGTGTAGACACCTAGAGAGCCGCGTTTTTTGCTTCCGGTCGAACAATAGTTACACGGCCGTGTCATTGACCGGTTTCATCTCATATATCTGCTTGTTATTTCAGCATGAGATCAATGTCTTCGATTTATTTCGGTATTTTTGTAGTGTGATATGATTAAAACCAAAAAGTCACTTCTATCTTATTATCCAGCTTTGCTGTCAGTAGTGTCAATCCCAAGTCTGATAAAGTGATATGGTTGTACCGCGTTACGTTAGATTAGTTGAAGTCATTGGCGGCGCATTCCTACAAAAAATAAGGTAATTTTTTTTATCGTTTTTTTAAAATTTTTCATTTTTTTTACTCCTTTCGGTGGGGACAACCTACTGTTAAAGTTTCCGCATGTCCTGGTAGATCACGTTATATATATTGAACAAATTCTGATTTAGTGACATGTAATTCAGTGCGTCAGTCATGCGTATTCAAGCGCGCGCACGCATGGATCTCGGAAAAACCGTGTTTTAACGATAAATTTTGTCAGAACATTTTTTGTTCATAAATACTTGATCTATCCATCTGTATTTTTTATCGTTTTCTAGCTTGATTAAATTTCAAAATTTTGAAAAAATGGATGAAAAAAATTTTTGTTTCACTTTTTTTTTGTTCTGCATCCGAGCGAAATGTAAACTTTTCAGGATATTATTCTATGCACTTTCACGAATTCATTAAAAAAATATATATTCAGTTTGCAAATTTTTGTGGGTAAATACCTTCATCGACTGGACTACAGAGTAAGTTTCATATGCTATGGGCAGCATGTGTGGTCAACGTTTATGTCATTCAAATCAATCTTGCAATATAGTGGAAAGTAAATGTCTAAGAGAGCAGGTGGAGCGGCGTAAAGTAGTCATCTGACTTAAAGCACATCAGATACTAAATGAGGAGGAAGAAATTACATTTAATTTTCAACTAAATAGTGGTTCTATATATTATTCGATTGCTGTACGAAGACAGGTGGCATAATGAACATTTTCCAAACAAATGGATTGGATGGAATAGCCTTTTTATTCATTGACCCCCCCCACATTCACCCGATCTAACACCCTTAAATTTTTTCCTGTGGGGAAATTAAAAAGAAAAGTACCACACGAAACCACAAAATGTTTGCGTATTAAGATGTTAAGGAGAAATTAAGAGTTGAACAGAAGTGCAGGGAAATGGCACCACAACAATTATTGAGGACCCGCCAAAATTGGAAATGACGTTATGAAAAATGCATAAAGTGTGAGGTTCTATTGAAAAAACAAAAGTTTTAAATGCTTTGTTAAATTTATATGTTATTCCAACCGTTTGTTAACAGACTTCCATTTTATGAAATTTTTTCCAGTCTTTTGTTTATCTAGTATCTTGTCTAGTATTTATTAATTTTGAAATTAGTGTTGACTGTCGTATTATTTGATGTCCGTGTTATTAGACATAATAATTTTTAAACATTTATATGTTTTATTACTTCATAACAGATTTCTTTAAAAATTTTGTTGGAGATTTATTAATTTTTAGATATTAGGCATTTTGCAATTTTTGAAAATAAATAAAAAAAAAGAAGTTATGTTTAATCTTCTGGTACATCTTTAAATGGTTAAAGCTCAATCAGAGCCAACTGATGTCACACGAAACAGTGACCCATGTTGAATGGCAACTTTCATGGTAACCAAATTTAAATATAATTTAAGAATTATGTGGCTCTAAGGCAGTTCTTATAGTCTGATAGTTTTTAGTTTATGCTAAAATCATGTCAAGCTGATGTTATTATCGTGCAATGTATTTTCACAACTTGAAGGGTAGAGTAGATATATTACCGTTTCATATTTCACTAAGCATTGTATAAGATACATGGAAAAATCTACTTTCAATGAACTCGGTAGAGTATTAAAAAGAAGCCAGGATTCATACCCAATAACACAAAAGGCTAAACCGTTTTTCATTGATTCCGCATAAATTATTTCATGCGACAAAAACCTTGTTACCATATTTATACCATGTATTCATACCCATCAATATACGAAAGCTTCCGTCAAAGGTATTTTCATAAATCCAATATCCCAAACAAAATTACATTTGCATAATCTTCCGATTATGTATCTCTTCCCTATCTTTTTCGCTCGTGACTGTATTTGTCCGGCCTTGTCTCTCTTTTAGAGAGGACCCCATTCGAAATTTACTCGAATGGAAAAACAAACCACGATTGAAAACAAATTTTGTACTGCTCAATTTATGTTTCCATATAAGTTTAGACATCTTTTACGAGATATATGGGGATAATATATTATTTTACGTATCATGCATATTAAAATGTAATGGGATACAAAATATATTACAGGGCATATAAACTATTTTTCATGACATATTTTATTATTACTCAAATATATTTAAATTTAAGTCGTAACACACATTTATAACACAACTCAGTTTAATTGAATTGTAACAATTTCTTAAAATAGTGAGATTAAATATTACAATGCATTTTTTACTAATTAATTAATTTACTAAATGAAATCATGTCGAAGTGCCTGCCTCTAACACAAGCTTACTATTTTCAATGAACACTAACAATACTACTAATCAATTTCATGAGGCATGTAAAATAAATACAAATCCAAAATGTGGCCAATAAAGATTCCATCGTACCGATACTCTAAGGGTCGGAACACACTTGACACTGTACGGTACGGCACGGCACCGTACAGCACAGTCTGTCAACACATGTGTGTATATGAAAAGCACTACGTGAACACATATGGCTCAGAACACACTTATGACACGTGTCGTACCAATAGTGTGGCATAATCAATTTACATTGTTTTATATGGCGCAGAACCACACATATGACACGTCACTTTACAAGGCACCCTCAAACAGACGCGCTTTGAAATTTAATTAAATAATTTAAAATTTCACAATCGGAATGTTAAGGCACGTTCTTTGAAGAGTATGTTGATGCCAGTTTAATCTCAAGTTTCCATTCACACATTTGTATATATTGATATTTTTTTGTGCATACTGTGAAGGTGGCACATGGTACCATGGATTGTCTCTAGGCCCTACGCAATATTGTGTATGAAATATTTACTCTCATTAATTAAGAACTTTTGATTTCACGTGAATTGAGCTGATAGAAAGGTATTTTTTTGCTTGCAACCTAACTTAACCCATTACCTCCCACTGTACTTATTTGAGTACACCGTGAATTTTTGCCTCCCAGTAACATGTATTGAAATATTTCTACAAACTTATGTCTTGGTAGGACTCTACAATATGTAGAAAGCGCGTAGTTTCAAGGTTTTTGTATGGATGGGGCATTTGTAGTAAATGACAACTTAAGAGATTGAGTAAACAAGTTGTTCTAAAACCTGTGCTTACAAGAATTAGTTATTATAACGTTAAAATATTCTATTTGAGGTGGTAAATTAGGTTTTAAGGTATGTATTTTAGTTGTTTATAATATCGGGACATACCATTTTGCATTATTTAAAAAAAAAACTGAAAAATGAGTTGAGTACAATGGGAAGATAGTATTAGTAAATTTGGAATAACTTTTCAGAACTTGATTCAACATGGATTCTGAATTCCAGCGAATCGCTTCCAAAACATTTTTCGGCAAACATTTCGAAACAATGTAAGAAGCAATGGAAGAAGTTTCTTCTGCAAAGCACGACCCAGAAATAGTTATTATCCCGCCTGAGGTAGATATGCAAACAGGTGGGTATTTTCAATTTTCTCGAAGTTCAAATAGTAATAGTAAAAAGGAGGAGCCTAAGTGGACAAAAAAATTATGAAGATATTAATATGAAGGATAAAACTATGGGCTACGAAGAAAGAAATGACAGAAGATATGAAGAATGATAATCCAGTTCAAATGTTTGAAAGATTGTTTGACGATAAGGTTATAAAATTGATCGTTGAGCAATAAAATCTTTATGCATCATAAAAATATAACCACGGTTTTGCGATGGGGGAGGCAGAAATAAAAATATTTTTAGGGATTTTATTACTTTCTGGCTACCATAAATTACCACGTGAACCCATGTATTGGTATGTTGACGAAGATGTTTCTGTACCTTTCGTAGCTTCCAATATATCTAGAAATAAATTCCTGGAAATCAAAATTGCTGGCAATACTAAACTTGATAAATCTGATAAAAAATATAAGCTACGTCCACTGATGAACTTGCTAAATACTAATTTTCTTCAGTGGGGTTGACCTGCTCGACCAAGCAGTAAATACCTATAGAGTATCTACCACGATGCTTTTTTGTCTACTGCGATGTAAAAATAAACTATTTTGCATCGACCTGGACTTCACGGTAGATCTCGATGTAAACAGCTGGGATGAACTGGTGCTAGCATCCCCGGTATATGCGGTCATATTTAAATGTACTGGTTTGTTTTACAAATCAATAGCATTGATGTAGCGACCGCGATCGCGACCTACACCTCTAGCATAGCATCGTAGGTATGTCCCTACCCTAAGAACTGACCCAGACCAGTGAGGAATCAATGCTGAGCGATTTTTTCAAAAGTAACCTTTCAGTGAGGATAATATTTGGTAATCAAAGCGTAACATAATTAGATTTAATACTACATCCACAATGTTGGTCTGTTATAACTGGCTTTAGTTTGAAAATGAAATTAAAAAGCACACAATCCACATACGTATTTTAAAGCTGGAAAATCTCCTGCAGAATAAATAACAACATATATTATTTATGCACTATTTGCTGAATGTTTTCTAGACTCGAAGCAGTTTCTATGATTAGATTACAGTTGTGAAATGCGGAATAAATAATTCAGCCATTTTAGGTGGATATTATGTTAGCTGGAGGAAAAATAAGAACATTTCTCTCTGAGTTCGTAATGTTTCACGTTCAGTTTTGTCAAAATAAACGAAAGAGTGCAAGCCATTCGATTTAGTGTTATATCGGATTTAACTGATCTTGTGGCTGGCTGACTAATTATTACGTTTTTGCTTTAGATATATCAGATCTAAAAAAATATTTTTACGGGAAATATGGTCCAGCAATTTACTGGTAGGTTTCTTCGTTATTGTGTTGATATAATTGCAGTAACATCACATGATTAAAAATCAGTCTAAATGGAAATCAACTGTTTCAGTATGAAGAAACGAATCATGGGTCATGAACCACCTGAAAATATTTCAGTAGAGTTTCGGTGTGAACATCGATAGATTAGACTTTATTTTGAAGATCTACGAAATTACAAATTATAGGCACTATTGTGTGCGATGGAAATTTTAGGGCATATGTGCAGGTTGAAATATCGGCAAAATCCCAGAGCTCTGAGCGACTTTCAACAAAACTTGTTACATCTATTAGTGTGTATTTTGTATTGCCTAATTTAATTTAGTCAAATGATAAATTGTACACAGGTCGAAATCTCGTAGAGACAACAGTAGGTGAAATGAATAGTTTTCGTAACTCCGTTGTCTCAATAGGTGCGTCCCAATTTACTTCTCCATAATTATTGTAAAATGATTATCTATACTGAAAATATATCACAAATTTTACAGAGTGGTTAAAACTTATTACCAGCGTTATTATTTTATTGTGATGGGCAAGAAATCGGAAGATATGGTAAGATCAGTTTTATTTTGCCTCACAAACATGGCATTATTAAATTCTTCCGCTTTTTATAGCGTCTTTACATATCGAATCATAAGCTATATCCATTTCAAGTTCCTTTTCAAACGAGAATGAAACCAGACGACAAAATGATAACAGCGGAAAGATTCCTTAGGTAAATAACCTTAAAATAAATTTAAATTAAGAAATTTGCATCAGCCATTTTAGCGAACCGCCATGACATCCCACTCGTTTCTTTTTTAGAGTGTTAGTGTTAGATGTTATAATTAGAAGTAACTATTAGAGTTATTTTTACCATTAATGTTAAATAATATTAAGATGTGTATAGAGGATAGTCTGGGAGCATTTGGAAATTGTAGGTGATAATATGGAACGATAGCAGAACCGTTTACAAAAGTTTGGAGGAGTTTAGTATGTCACAACGAACTTACTGGGCTCACTAAAATCGTCTAAAATTCAGCGCTCGGATAAGTAGCTGAATTGGATTTTTCCGTATTCATCCCTGACAAGTATGGTTTGGAAATTTGACTTCAGTACCAGCTAAGCTAAGTGTTACTTGCGAATTTCAATCATTAATCAAATTCATATTTCATGTCCTTTGACATTATCTCATTCTGCCAAGTGAGAATATGCGTTACTTTTTATTAACTTATAAATTTCTGAGAATCAGTTCACAATTATTATCACTATCATTAAGGAAACGGCCTAGCCTTATATACATTATTTACACTTAAATTTTTTATATTATACTCATCTCTAGATGTAAAGTTTGTGCACAATTTTTTATCACAATTTCTAGAATATAAGGTTTGTTCATGAAATATTGAAAGATTATTTAAACATTGTGAATAACAAGATACATTTATTTGTTCCTAATTTTCAGCAAATTCATAAATTTTTTTAACAACTTTTTAATCTCGTTATAACTTTGATTAGTTTATTTTTCTAATAATAAATCCTCTACCTAAAGTGTAAATTTAAAATAGGAAGATTGGCGCCCCTATTCTCTCTCTATGTAAATAAATAATAAAAAAGAGATTTCTCGATGTTTACAAACTCATTGTTTCTTTCCTTGCATAGAATTTGTTTAACAGTGAGGGTAACATGTTTCACCTCTTACAATTTTTAAAATCAACTAAAGTTGTTTCAAATAAATTAGTTTTTGTTTGCTTATAGTTACGGTAAAGAATATTTTCTTTAGGATTTGGCAAACAGCAGCAAAACTAATGTATTAAAAATCAAAAGAGAGAATGTATCTAAAAAAATATTAATTTGAAACTTTTGCATTCTTTTGATAAGCTACTTCTAGCATAACCAGAAGTAGATTATCAAGAGAATGCAAATATTTGCAATTAATCATTTATTGGACAGATTATTTCTTAAATTTGTCTTATATTATTCTTTCTGCTGTTTAAGAAATCCTATAAAAAATATTCTTAACTAAGATAGTTATTTTTGAATTCTCATTAAATTAAGCTGTTATTTTTGCTTCATTATCTAAAAATGTAGCTAAACGGCTTACTGCTGAACATTGAATATTTGCATATAAAATCTCGGATGTATAGTAGTACCCTACTGAATATTAAGGAAGTTGGTATACCAGGGATTAGTTAAATCGGTGGACTTTTCCCGAAAGCCCAAGATTACTCTGTGGTCAAATCAATAGACGTTTCAAATAAACAATGGGGAATCACAGATCTGATCGATTTGTTATCGTCAAAGGTAATTTTTCGTCTTATCAAAAAATGTTTCAAAAATGTAATAAGAAAGTAATGGTGAGACTAGTTTTTTATTTTAGCATTAAATATAAATTGTCAACATGTAGAGAAATTACAAATTCTGTGACCATTGTGGACAATTTGAAGAACAATAGTAGCAAATTTATCCGAAGCAGCGGGCAAAGTGTGTATCTGTCGGGCAGTATTAAGTTTTTCTGGAACACAGCGTAGCGCGTGAAATTGAAATTTTATGGATAAATTTGGAATGCTTTTCTCTTTATATTAATCATTATCGAGAAAAATGCTGCTACAAATAATGTTTTCCTAGTTTTCTATTAATAGATCTTTAAAAAAATAAATAAAAATACCGTTCAGCTGTATCCATGGAGATTCGTTTCTTTCTTTTCTGTAATCGGTATTTATTCAGGTTATCCAAAGGTCTCGCATAAAAGCAATATATTTTACTGCGATGTTTTTCAAAAAACACAAACGCGTAATTTGACTTAAGTGTTTAGCCGTTTTTTGCAATGTTCAAACGAAATTTTGGAAGAATAATAAAAGCGGCAATAAATTACTAATAAGCAAAAGTTGGTGTTGATGCTAAAGAGAATGTAGATCATGTAGATTTATTATCAGTTGGAATTTTTTGCACATGAAACTAATTAAGTCTGTTAATTTTTTATTCTTTGTACATACTTTTCATTAGTATTTCAGGTGGCTAAAAATGAAAACAATAGATTAAATGTTTTAAAATATATCATATTGATATTATTGTTAAACAAAAATGGTACAATCAAAAAGTATCATTTGGAACTTTTAATATTGTTATGTAGTACACGTAAATTAGATTAAAAAACAGGGAATAGAAGAAATAAATTATAAAGTAATAATATTTGAGATGCGTACTCTACATACCCGAAAAGGCCACCACGTCTTTTTTTTGCAAAAAACCACCCCTTACTAGGACTTAAAGCTGATTTTTCACTTTTATCTTGTAAACCGTTTGTCGGAAGAGAAAAAAGCATGTGAAATAGAAAATTTGTCGTTAAATTCTGCATAAAAATGTTTTATTAACCTTGTAGCTTATCCTCACCTATTTCGTGCTAACAGCGTCCGAACAGAGTTTGAAGCGCACAGGTAAAAATCGATCCTATTCGAAGTTTCACAGCGAATCTCTTAAAACCGGTTACAAGAAAAATGCTCAGGAATGAATTTATAGAGCGGAATTCACCCAATAAGATGCGAGTTTTGACACAAGCGATTTTTATTTATTTTCTCTTTTTTTTTTCACTCGCATGCGTTTATAATTATACGTAAAATATGTATAGTACCGACGTAGTACCGACGGCCTCAGGCTATACTCAAAAGGATTACGGCAATAAAAACTTTAGACATGAATAATTACCTTAAACGTATATATAGTACACTTAAAATTATATTGCATTTTCTGCATCATTTTATTTACTTCTCTCTCAAATCCTGATACTGTGAAAATTAAATATAAGTAAATAAACAGTCATGTTTCAACTTTGAGCTTGCTTCAATCCCCCTTCCTCTTTTCGATGAGAAAGGGTTAATGAGAGAAACCAAGAATTCGTCTCTGTATATTTTCAATGCTGTACGAGAGAGGCCAATAGATTTTTCTGATTGTCAGTTCATTGTTGATGACGGCAATTTGATTGATCGAGTTGTATGGCCAAAACAGGGTACCTTTGACTACGTTTATACAGCCTACGTTCGCTTTATTCGTAATCGTTACGGCAAAAAAGTGACTGTAGTGTTTGACAGTATGCTGACAATGTCTGCAGTACGAAGAGCATCGAAAGACAGCAGCGACTTTTGAAACGCATTTCACCGGAAATTATTTTCAATAAGAACACTGACCGAAACGCAAAATAAAATGATAAACAATCTCACAAATAAGGACCGGTTTATTTTGCCCTTGGGAACGAGGGAATCAAAACAATTACTGCTGTAGACGACGCTGACGTACTCATAGTTCAAACCGCCTTAAATGAATCTCATGAAAATGATACAGTGGTCTTCGTCAAGATATTCATCTTCTCGCATTGATTATCGCTCGCGCACTTGAAGATAAAGATATCCATTTCTTAGGAGAGGCTCAGGGAAAAATAGAATGTAAAGCGTACAGTTCTCGTGACTTGCAGTACTCGGAAGTTTTAAAAAGCTGTAAGGAGACAGTTTTGTTTGTCCACGCGTTCAGATGCGATACTTCAGCTTTCTTTGGTAAAGGAGAAGTGCAAACGGTGGAATGCGTAAATAAAAGAAAAGATCTCGAAGAGGTTGTCCGTATTACAAGTGCTGGAGAGCAATTCGCGCTTGCATTATACAAAGCCCCAAAAAAGAGACATCTTTGAATCATCAAAGGTGCATTATTTTCAATAAGTTGGTCGGTCAATCAAGTACTGCCGGGATTCTACCAAGACTGCCACCAACATCTGAGGCATTACGTCAACATTCTTACAGAGTATTTCTCCAAATTCAATCTTGGCGAGGAGAAAACTTGGAACCAACGGATTGGGGTTGGAAGAAAGTAGGCAACATCTTTACCACCGAGTTATCTGCACCAATTTCCACCCTACAGCTAATATCCTGCAGCTGCAAAAAGGGTTGAAAACGATGCAGCTGTGTTCAGGTTGGATTGCGCTGCTCAACAATGTGCACTAATTGCCACGGGCAAGGATTTTTAAATTCCGAATTTGAAGAAGTGTTCGTCGATGAAGAACCCCTTAATGAGTAAAATTGGACAGAATTTTAGTGGAATAGGCCTACAGGGGAAACTACTTAATAAAAACGCTACCTCGAGGGTGGTGTGGAAACGAGCTCAAATTAAAAAAATATAGCCTTGTGGAAAGAGAGGGAAAATAAATAACAATCACTTGTGTCAAAACCCGCTATATTGTAGCTCTACCTTATCCGATTATCAATAATTATTATTTTATATGAATGTTAACTATTTACCTGTAAGGTATTAATAAAAAAAGTATTATTAGAGTCGAACTTATTTATAACAGACTAAGAAAAGTACACTGCCGCTAGCTCATTAGCTAGGAAGCTTTGAGATATGAGTTATGCAATTTTATTTATACTTAAGATGTTACAGTAGAGAAGGACTTACTCACAAATATGTATGATGAGCTGAACTGGTGTTATGTTATAGGCGCCAACCATTCTTTATACAAAATGTTGATGAATACCAAGAATAGTAGTAGGTATGCTGTTAGAGGGCAGAATATTTACTAGTGAAATATTTTTGTCGAACTCCTCTATACGTTTCCTTAAATATATAAGGAATAAAAACCAGACTGCAACCAACAGCTATTCTCCGGACTAATGCCCCGCCGAGCGCTGAATTACGAATTACAAGCCTGGCCGCGTTAAGTGCAATAACTGTGTATTGCCACAAAACGCTATAGTTTCGATTTTATTAGACACCAGCCGAAAGACTTATTCCTACTTAAAGGAGGTCTCGTTTTTATCCCTTATATATTTAAGGAAACTTATAGAGGAGTTCGACAAAAATATTTCACTAGTAAATATTCTGCCCTCTAAAAGCATACCTACTAACTATGCCCATGTCAGGGCTACTGCTGTTTCGATTGTAATGGATATTAGCCGCTAGATGGAGCCTGCCATTTTTGTTGCATGTCGTGGTTTTATAAATCTCGTCATGTACCAAGAGTGAACAAATGCCTGGTTCCAGCCATCTCAGACCTACCTTGCACTGACGAGAACCAATAGCTCGAAATTGCAGTCTGCAAGTGGTATGGGGTGGTTGGCACGATACCTCCTTTAAGTAGGAATAAGTCTTTCGGCTGGTGTCTAATAAAATCGAAAGTTTAGCGTTTTGTGGCAATACACAGTTATTGCACTTAACGCGGCCAGGCTTGTAATTCGTAATTCAGCGCTCGGCGGGGCATTAGTCCGGAGAATAGCTGTTGGTTGCAGTCTGGTTTTTATTCCTTATATATTTAAGGAAACGTATAGTAAATATATTCAATTACCAAGATCTAAATATTTGTTTTATGTATTTTTATAGAGTAGAATGGACTTTGTTGAAATAGTCAGAAACAAGTTTATGAATAAAAGTCTTATTAAAATTGTAAAATCAGTTTTATTAGAAGCTGATCAAACTGGGTGATTTCAGGACAAAGTAACATCGATGATTGACAATTACAAGAAATATAGAACAATTTATAAGCTACCCAACCTTAGATATGAATGTTAAAAAAAATTATACAAAGTTATTGTAATTAATTTACCCAAAAATCATATAAAAATATTAAGAATATCTTCGTTTATTAGAAGCTGTTCAAACTAGGGTGTTGTTTACCTAATTGAATATTCATAGTAAAAAGAATAAAATTAAATTTTACAAGTTATGCCATCTAAACTGTATGTTTTAAGAAAATTATATATTATAGCAACAGTTTTTAATAATTTATCCAAATATATATTACAACATTTATATTAAAGCGAAGCGGTAGTAAAATTTGGTGATCACCAAACCTTGTATAGTTGTACCTGAATATTTTAATATTTCACTATAAAACTGAAGAAAATTACTTAATAACATGACCGTGTGAAGTTCGAAAACCTTCATATTTTTAAAAAACAAATTTTATTTAGATATGATATTATGTTGTAATAATTCATAATTCAAAAGATATAAAATTTCAAATGTTTTTCTGTGTAAAAGAAGGATTGTTAAATGGTGAAAATATTACTTAAATTAAACAGCTTGAAAAATCTGTAGTCTTCTTTATAGAACGTAGGTACAATCGATGACGAAAATATTAGGCTTGGCTCTTCTCCAAACAGGAAACCATTACAGCTTGAAGCATCAAGTTCAAAAAAGGTAGGCTGCTAAATAAAATGGCGAACGAACATCTCCATTCCAGAAAAAGATGAAATATCTCTTGTGGGTAGATTAATTAAAAGTAGGACTTCTTCCAAAGTTGAGGGTAAATTATATAATCATCATAGAGTAGATATGATAATTATGCAAAATTTGTCTCCGACAAAATCCAGTAATAAGGTGAAATTTTAACTAAGGTTAAGATGCTTATCATGATCCAAAAATAAGACCCTACAAGGCGAAAAAACAATATAGTAAACTATATTTTACGAATGAAATGTTGAAAGAAAATAGTAGATTGTAATACAAGTGTGGCAAAGGCTCCATTGCAAAACGATGTATGAAGGTATCATACGAGTTTTGCAATGAAGCTTGCCACATGTGTGTTACATACTATTTTTTCTACGGTTGTGAAGTTATTTCCCTTTTTTAAAGTCTTTCCAAAATTTTAAATTTGCTGCCTGTCAGATTTTATTTAAAGTGACATTTTCCGCAGTCATTCTGAAGTTAGAAAATTTGACTTTGTAATTGCAATTCATGTGTAATTAATGTACATTTATAGAATTTAATTGTTATTACCAGTAAGTAATATAAAATTCTTTAAGGTAAACACACAATTTTATTCCGGTGTGTGAAGATATAATTAAGGCGTGTGGCAAAATCTTTGCCGCACGGCGTGCGGCAAAGTGATATTTTCTGCATCATTTTGAAGGTAGAAAATTTGACTTTCAGCACAATCGTAGAAAAAAGTAATTTTTAATCTACTTACGGAAGCAAATCCGGCCATCTTAAAATATATAGCCATCGGGCTAGAAATTAACGAAACATTTCTTTGGCTGGACCATAAATATGTAGATAACAATAGGAATAGTAAACTTTCCTCACAGTTAATAATTATACGAAGTACCGATCTTAAATGGTAAAATAAAGGTACTGGAAAGGCGACCGAGGTCAACACTTCCTACACCTTGGTTAGACTCGAACAAGTGACGAGTTTATCGTATGGAAGAACAAAAGAAAACTCATTCACAGGAAACTAGTCAATAGAACGACAACACGACCCATGTATTTAATTTATTCGAGCAATAAATTGTTACAAACATGAATTATAAATGTTAAATATACCAATACTTTAGTTTATTAAAATGTTAAATTATTTATTCTGATGGTTTTTATTTATTCTAGTATCATTTGTGCCTTTGAATGGATGACTATATCAACAAGTAGACCTGTTAGGTAGGTGACCAGCTATATATGTTAGCTTATGGGTTTTCTGATTTTTATAGGAAATTAAAATGATGGAACAAACTTTCATTTGTATTTTTAGTGTTTTATTCTAACAAAAAATTTTTACTAAGAAATATGGGTCAACACATTCTTAGATGTACTTGAGGAAAAACATGGAGTCTTTTACATGCTACACTATATGCATCTTATAGAGAGAATTCCACTCTATAACTTCATTTCTGAGCATTTTTCTCGTTAAAGTAATCGGTTTTAAGATATTTGCTGCGACACTTCGAATAGAATCAGTTTTTACCTGTGCGATCCTCTTTTTGGAGGCTGTTAGCGCGAAATAGGTGAGAATAGGCTATAAGGTTAATAGAACATTTTTTATGCAGAATTTAACGAAAAACTTTTAATTTTCTACACTTTTTTCTCTTCCGAAGAACGGTTTACAAGATAAAAGTGAAAAACCAGATTTAAGTCCCTGTTAGAGGTGTTTTTGGCAAAGAAAGGACGTTCCACCCCTAAATGGGGAGGCACCTTTTCGGGTATCTATTTCTGACCCTAAATAGAGTACTCATCTCAAATACTATTACTTTATAAATTATTTTCTTCTAAAACGATGAGTAAAAGCGTTAGGAGAGCTGGTTGAAGCTCATTGCATCGCCATTCATTTCTCAAGAAGTCAATCTGAAGTCCATGTGTTATTAATGAAAAATATTCCGAAAAACAAATTTCGTAATCAACGGTAAATAGGTTATTCCCCAATATTGAAAAACACGGTGCAGTAAAGGCTATATGTAGGAGTGGTGGGCCTCACACTCTAAATGCAGTTTAAATATTTTACTATTATCTCTTACCGAAAAACTCCGCATTTCGACTGGTTCTCAGTCCATGGTAATTAAGTTTCCAGTATCTCTGAACAGAGGTTTCTAAAAACTGAAAAATATCATTTCTTTAAAGTTCAGGTTGTGCAAGAATCATTGGAAAATTATCGTGATAAACGTATTCAGTATTGTGAGAGAATGAGGGAAAGTATCACGAATGCCATAAATTTCTAAGCAAGATTAACTTGAAGCCAGATTTCATTTAAATTGAATTGTCAATAGTGTGGTATCAACATAATTCACATTGAACATTTCAGGTACACACTCAGCCTTCTCAAAGAGTTCATGTGCGGATTGACATGATTCATTATCTAGTTTTTGGAACATTTTTTTTAAAGATCAAGGTATTTCTCATGCAAAATCGTGATTTGAACAATTTGATGCTCCTCCATATTTTGGTGTCAATTTTAAAGGGTAAATACCCTTTAACATTGATAAATTTGATATAAATATATCAAATTTTCTCACGTTGCTGCATTGGTCAGAGAGATAATATTGAATGGGCTTCATAATTTTCAAATTTGACGCAGCTGGGATATTTTGGAGTTACTTAAAAGAATTAGTTTATCGTAATAGATCTGACAACATTGAAGCTGCCAAAGACCGCGTCAGAATGGAATTGAATAATAACTCAGTGCCTCCATCCTCTTGACGTGGATTTAGTATCAACTGTTTTATTCGGTTTTATATCAATACAGTATACCAGATGCCAGTGACATGCAAGTAAATAGTAGATAGGTAGCTGATCCAGAAAAATGTTTCATACTAATATCCTGCTGCGAAAATAATTCATCGCAGCCTACATGCAAAGGTACAAACCTTCCTAGAATGCAAAGAAAATTAATAACTACTAAACAGCTTTAGGTTCGAATATATCTACTACCCAGAAAAATATTGTCGATACAAACGAATGCTCTGCTGCTAATATAATCTCTGGCAACCCGAGCACAAGGGTACAAACTACTCTCGAATGTAACGAAAATTAATAACTACTAAACGACATGGGGTTCGAACTTATATACAAATACAACTTTTCTTTTTCAAATTGGGTTTGTTTTCAAAGAATTTTTGAGATCTATGCAGCAGTTTTCTCGAAAACCGTTGGAATTATCAAGTTCTATCAAGTATACATTTTTTACGTAGAGATGACTCCTGCATGAGATTTTCTAGTCAAAAGTGCCATTACGTTTCGTAAAAAAAAGAGAAAAAATATTCATCATCAGGTATAGCTCATGAGGCGCCCTCCACGGGTTAGCGGGATGTAATACATAAATTATTGTTTCTTAGTCTAAAAAATGTTTCCTTACCAAATTGGGAGAAGATCGGTCAAGTTGAGATATTGCAAAAAAAAAATTACAATTTTGATAACGTGTGTCTTCTTCCACGGCAACAATTCACTCATATTTTGATCCAAAGAATCTTCGTTTGAACTATGGCCTATTATTAATGGTCCATCTTGCATATTTAAATAGGTTTGAAAACTTTTTCATTTTCCTTTGCGTGATCGTAACTGTATTGATCCGCTGTACACTTCCTAAATATTTTTCCAATAAATTTTACATCATCCTGTATGATCTATTGTTTTCTAAAAACTTATTGAAACCAAGCCATAACAACGGTTCTTGTATTTGCATTCTTATATGTAACCTACTTTAAAACTTCTGAATTCATTTATGCGTATTCATTAATTATTTTTTTACGGTCAAGTGGATAACATCAAAGCCTACAACTAGAAGACCCGATTAAACAAGGATCCTCCAGTATAGCTTTATCTAATATCGTTCATAGCCCATAAGATTTTAAGACAAAGTTTCGGAGAAGCCTGTAGCAACAACACAATGCCACAAACCCCAGGAGGCGGACTATCTAACGGACTAAGAGTCTAATTAGTTGAGAAACTGTTTCTGTCATCGACACCCCGCTTTGCCAAGAGCCAAGAGATTGATGCAAAATTGGTTGTAGGATTCTAATTTTCTTGTATTTCATAAATTGGAATGAAACTTCTTAATATTGGTTGAGGCGCAATGCCGAATCTTCAAATTGGAGATTATTAGAGATTTATATATTAAATTGGGTATCGTCAGATTTCAATCAAATAAGCGAATTTAAATTTTTTCGCATAAAAGGACGAGATGATGTAAAATTTAATTGATGCCCTCGTCAATTTAATGGAAGTTAACAAAAATTTAGAGTTGAATGACATGTTCACTGCAGTTGATTAATTGTCCATACGATGTTAAAAATTGCCGTAAAATTGATTGAGCATCCATCCATTTGAAGTTCCTGCATTCTTTGACTTTATACAGTGTGAGTTGAAGAAAGGGACAGTGTCATTGGAGATTTTTCCTTAAGTAAATTGTCCTTAGTTCGCCAGTTACAGGGTGTAAAGGAAATATAAGGTGGCAATAAATAAATTGCATAATAACCAAAAACATTACGTATTTACAGGAAATGTTGAAAATGTCTTTCAGTTACTTAGATTTATTTTCCTATGCATTTTCTTGGAGACCTTCTAATATTCAACATCATTTGTTGATCATAATGAAATTGGCAGCTTATTCAATATTTTTATATAACTCGGCGCAGGTATTAATATTATCTTTATGAACTAATGATTTAATGTAACTCCATACTAAAGAGTTTACGGAAATTTACTTCTACGACCAAGGATGTGAAGTGAGGTGTTGCTGCATTTTGAATAAATCACATATTATGTCTAATATGAAGGTTTACATTCTCTAAAAGTATATCGAAATCTTGTTCAAGGATATTTATAGGGGATCGATAATTAATAATAATAATATTTATTGATGTATAGAACAGAAAAATTGTTTTACACAAGTCAAAGAAAAACATACATATAAAACATATATATCATATAAAATTGTAGAAGAAATTGTGACAAGTAAATAAAATACATACACAAAAAAAATCATACATTAAAAAAGAGTCTAAAAAAAAATTTAACATATAGTCAAACTGCAGATGCAGTGAAGTCTATATAATATAATAGTGAGAACACATTTGTAAAAATAGTAGATATTCGAACAAGTACTAATCTAAAAGAAGTCATCAATCTCGTAACAGTTTTTGTTTAGTAGTATTTTTTTTAGTTTTGATTTAAAAACAAATAGATTCTGAGACAATTTAATATCATCATCAAGTGCACTGAAAAATTTGCAGCCATTATAATAAAAAAATTTTTTATACAAAGCTGTTCAGTGCGATTGCGGCTGTAATAATCCCTTAATCCTTGTGTTGTGGTCATGGCTGGCTTGATTAACAAGAAACTTATGCTGATTTTTGTAAACAAATATACAGACTTCCAGAATGTATACACTTGCAACAGTTAGTATTTTTAACCTTTTAAATGTAGTACGACAGCTTTCACGAAAACCTAGGCCCGCAATAATTCGTATAGCATACTTCTGCAGAATAAATACTCTATTTATATGTGTGCTGTTTCCCCAGTTTGTTATGCCATATCTCAAATGTGAATGGAAGTTTGTATAATAGAGGATCATCAGCACATCACGGCTACAATGCAGTGACATAAATCTTAGGCCATAACAGTTGCTGCGTAATTTATTACATAGGTTATCAATATGAATTCCCCAATCCAAGTATCTGTCAAATGTGATGCCTAATATTTTAACTGATTCACAGAATTCAATCTCAGTGCCACTTCCATTAAAAATTGAGACATCTAGGTTTCTATGTAAAGTAAGAAGTAGCATATTAGTTTTATTTTTATTCAAGTTAGGCTTGTTTTCTTCAGACCAATGAACTACCTGTGAATACACTAATTCCGCAGTATTTTTAATAACATTTAAATCACTGTCGATGATTAAAATATTTGTGTCATCTGCGTAACAGACACAATGCGTGTTTGACATTTTGTTTAAATATGATATTAGATCATTTGCAAATATATTAAAAAGGAGTGGGCCCAAAACAGATCCTTGGGGAACTCCATGCGTGATATCGCATAGAGCACTGGTTACATTACCGTTTAATTTAACAATCTGTGTTCTATTGTTTAGGTATGAAGAAAACAGACTTAAAGTAACTCCCCTACACCATACCTCTCTAGTTTGTTCAACAATATTTCATGATTAACAACATCAAAAGCACGAGAGAAATCAATGAATAACCCTAAGGCATATTGCTTGTTATCAAGAGCATTAACAATTAAGTCTTGGAACTCACAGAGGGCTGATTCGGTGGTCTTACTTTTACAAAAACCATGTTGGTAAGTTGATAGTAAATCATTTTTGTACAAGAAAGAAGACAGCTGATCCTTGACAGAGAGCTCAAACAGTTTAGAAAAACTGCAAAGCAAGCTAATAGCCCTGTAATTTCCGTAGTCATTGGGATTACCTTTCTTGTACAAAGGTTGAACAATAGCTAATTTGAAAATATCTGGAAAAGTTCCGGCGTTAGAAGAAAAATTTATTAAATAAACAAGAGGTTGATATATGCTAAGTTTACAATGTTTTATTAAGTTATTGGAAACGCTATCATATCCACATGCGTTAGATGATTTCAACTTATTTATTAAAGACAATACATCAGAGGGTAATATTGGTTTTAAAAAAAGAGATCGTTCAAAAAAAGGTACATTGGAATTTAAAAAATCACGATCAAAAGCATCATTATTAGCTGTTATGGATGTGAAATGTTCATTGAAGTTATTGGCCACTATATCATCTGAAATTTTTGTACCATTTTCTATTATAGTGATAATATTTGACTTGTTTTTTTGCCTTTTATTTTGTTTATTATATTCCACATCGCTTTTGTTCTGTTACTGGATTCTTGGATTTGCCTATCATGATAATTTCTTTTAGCTATTTCAAGGGCTTTACAGTATTGTTTCTGCAAGAGTATGCTAATATCTTTATAAGCTTGATCCATTTTTGCAAGGTCACTAAAAGTTGTTACTCTACGTTTCATTTCCCTTAATTCGTCGGTCATAAGATTATCATTACTTTGTTTTTTATCAGGGGTACTCTTTTTAGAGGAAAACAAATCTGAAAATAATACATTATGGTATCACTAATTAGGTGGTAGTTCAAATAAACCTATGAAAGAGTGATCAATTATGCCACATCACACATTAATTTTTGAATTCATGTTCCAAGATTTCTTTTTAACATGTGGGTTTTGGGAATCCCACATATGTTCAATTGACAACTCCGCATCTAATGAAAGCTTTATTAGTGAATTAAATTTTCCTGAAGAAAGTTCGGTCAGTATTGTGTTTATTATGTAAAAAGCTGCACATGTTATAATCCAGCAGGCAAATCATGAGCCAAATAGTTTCGCAGAAATAAAGTATTTAGGTAATATAGTTTTGGATTTTTACAGCCATGGTTTTGAATATATTTAGAAAAGATGTTAAATGAGTTTAGCTAAAAATAAAATGAAATAGCAATTATTCGCTAATATTTAAGTAACTTTATCTAGTGTTTGATACACAGCGAGACTATGCCTTCCATCTTCTTCAATTTCCTGAAATACCTTCTGGTCCGTATCCATTACGAGACCGAGGGTCGTATGAGAACAGAGTGAAGCAAGAATTTAGGGTGTGTAGTTAAAAATGGAACGAGCCTTTGTCTTTTAGACAGATCTGATCATAAAAAATATAAAGTACACCACATAGAGCAGACAACTCTCAAATCCAAAGCGAAGGCTGCCCGGAAGGAGATTACACATTTGGAAAAGCACAAATGTACATCCGCACCCACCGACATTGTCAGTACCCGAGCTGGGGTTCGAACCCAGTACACGATAAACAGTGCGAAGCATATTCGCCTCACAATTCGCCTTAGCCGATTGAGCTACCTATTCAGACAAAACAATTTACCTTCTAAGTGGTCAAGAACTGATCAGCTGAACGTTGAATTTGCTACTCATCACAAAGATTATGTTATCATGCCAAAGGACCTTTTGAAAATTGTTTATTTTTTTAATAAATAAATAATCAAAATCTGATAAATAATTAATGCGTTCCATTCACAAAATATTAGCCGTCACAAAATTCATTTAATATTTTATTTTCAATTTTAAAGTAAGAAATATTCCCGTTTTCCGTTGATGCTTCCATTTAAACCGATATATTTTCTAGTCTATTCGATTGCTTGTCGTAAAAGTTCCAGAATTACTAAATTTTAATATAAATATCGACAGTGTTCTAAAAGTTAACCCAGAGTTCTCTCTGAATCATCAAACAAACATCGGTAAAAAAAGGCAAATTTACACAGATATGTGTTTAATTAACAAGTGTAATTAACTACTGTAATTAATAAAATATATTAAGATTTCTTATGTTAAGGGACGATTCAACCACCCAACCAACTAACCTTATCGGTACACTTCGAAAATTGCCATGCGAATTCGTAAAAGTCAGCTGGTCTGCTGGAATTCCAGCGTCTTCAAAGCGCACCGACAATGTTAACTCCAGCAGACCAGCTCAATTTTACCAGTTCGCATGGCAATCTTCAAAATTTACCGAAAAGGTCGGTTGGTTGGTTGGATCTTAGAAAATAAACGAAAATAAAGTTATTTCTCTTCAGAAATTCAATGAAACGCAAGTGGTTCAGTCACAAACGCTAGAAAAATAATATAGAAGTTGTTTGAAAATTTAGTGACTCTTCTGTCAAAAAGCTGGAAATGTTGCGCGTTGTTTTTCAAGTGCACAATTGCCATATTAGCGAAGAAGGCATCGTGTTCAACTACAGCGTTCAAAAGTTTAATAGTTGGCAGCAAATGACCAAAGTGGCAAAAACCCCGTTACTGATTGCAAGGAAGATCGCGTTATATAACATTCAATATTCCAGTTTGGCCATAGGCTGACTTCCAATCTATGACTTCTCGCATTCTATATGGAAATAATCGGAGTCTAAACTGAGGAAATATGAAGCTCTATAATAAGGAACAAATGAGAGAGCTAACACGCTGCTTTTCTGAATTCCAGCCTGCTTCTCATACAAGTAGCCAGACTTGTATCAGTAATTAACATTTCTCAACAGACTGGTAATATCCAGTTTGCTGGTTATTCTTTCCCGTCTCGTGCTGAAATAAAGTATTTGGGAGTCGTACTTGATAAAAAACTCAGCTGGGAACCTTTTATAGAGTCTATTAAAAATAAATGCTTGAAGGGCATTAATTTTTTTAAAATTTGTGACAAAAACCTGGTGGAGAGCTGATGTTAAAACCGCTCTATCTTTCTAGAAAGCTTATATCAGATCTATATTGGATTATGGTTGTATTTTATATGGTTCCGCTAGCAAAAGCCTTTTGAGTAATTTAGATATTATACAACGCAAAGCTCTGAGAATATGTCTGGGCGCCTTGAAGTCTACACCAAACGAAGCCCTTCACGTGGAAGCACTTGAACCCCCGCTTTCAAGAAGACGAGACTTTTTAAGCAATAAATTTCTGCTTAAACTTAATCTTTGCAACACTCCTCTACTACAAAAAATTTCTGCTCTAAACAGTTTCGATCTAACTAACAAATATTGGAACAAGAAGCCCTCTCCGCCCATGTGTACTTCATTCCGTAACATCAATGAACTGTCAAATACCGTTGAAAAAATTGCCGTAAGTGAATTCAACTACTGGTCGATGTGTTTTGAACCTAACGTAATCATCTCTGACTACAACGAAAATACCATTTTTAGCAAGAAAATACTTCTCAACGTCCTTGATCAATTTAATGATCCAACTATTATCTACACTGATGCCTCAAAAAGCAAAAATGGCAATGGATGTGCTTTCTTCATTCCATTTGAACGGGAAGAATCTAAATTCTTACAGCTGTTAGAAATACTGACTCCTTTTCATATAAAACAAACCCATATATTTTAAAAATTAAGGACGCTGTGTACTACATTGTACAATCTGGTAAAATTGTCACATTTATCTGGGTCAAAGCTCATATAAGTTTAACACATAACGAACATGTTGATATTTTGGCCAAAGACGCCGTCATTAACGGTTCCCCATTAAACAATAAAATATGCCTAGCTGATTCTTATAATCTGTGTAAATTTGAAGGAAAAAATAAATGGACATATACCTGGGAACAATATGTTTTAAATCATTCAACTAAATATTGCCAAATTCAACCAACTATCCCGCTACAATACTGGCACGACCGTATCAATTTACCACGAAAATACATTGCTACTATTATCAGATTAAGATTTGGTCACGCCTGCTTTCCCGCCCACTTGTATAAAATTGGAGCGGTATCGTCACAACTTTGCGATTCGTGTTATGTTATAGGCGATCTTGACCACATTTTCTTCGCTTGTGATAAACATAAAACTGCCACAGATGAATTAATTAAGAATATTTCTTCATGCTGTAATACGATGGCCCCATTTAACATGGTCAACTTACTCCATATAGGTACTAAGAAAATCTACGAAATGATTATCGGCTTTTTGTTAAACACCAATATTAAATTATAGGTTAGCTTTGTTTTCCTCTTGTTTTAACCCTTTGTTTTTACCCATCTTTCCGTGGTCTTTTTTTTTTGTGATGTCAAAATTTAATGCCCTGATAGACCCCTGGGCGAGAAGCGTGTTTCCCTGTATTTCCCGTTGTTGATCTTCTTTACATTGCTCCATTTTGTTTTAGGTATAGTTTTCTTAGTTCATTAACATATTAACAGATAGCGACTGGCTGTATGGTCTTTGACCCAAAGCAAAAAAAAAAAAAAACATTTCTCAAGGTAGTACCTTAAGACTAGTCATCATCAACGGACTTCGAAAGGCAGGGTTATTTTACCAAAAAGTTTTTTTATAACCTGTCGTTACCATTCTACTTACAGAGCGTTACTGGCAACAAAACCTATTCCTGTCTAGGGATGTAAGAGGACCTAATTTGCAATCATTTTCATTTTTTAATTTATGTTATAATGACGATGATTTATTGCAAAATTTTAACGAAGTCATGTAAATAGCATATTTTTTTATTAGCTTTTCAGGGGGGTAAAAATATTATGAAAAAAACTAGTTTCACGAAAAAGTTCAGTAACACGTGAGCAGGTAAAACGCGTTAATTATTTGATATTTTAGAGAGAGTCTCCCAGGAGTTGTTAAATACTTCGATAAGCTTCTGGATTAGTTCTTTGGCATTATTTTTAAAATCACTAACTAATTAGATTCAGTTTTAGTGCAGCACTACGCTATACACAAGCACAAGTACTTTTGTTATCTGACTACTACGCAGTTCCTCCACTTAATTTTTTTCATTATTATTCAAAATATTGAAGTATTCCAGCACAATGGCTGTCCAGTCCATTTTTGGATCACAATACATCAGGGGCTGGATAAAAAGTATCCAAATAATTGGATCTGTAGGTGAGGACCAATTCCTTGGCCTGCGAGATGCCCTGACTTAACTCCATTGGATGTTCATGTCTGGGAGGCATATGAAAGAGTTGATGAAAACACCTGTGAACTCTAGAACAATTGAGACAGATGATATCGAAACAATTTCACATCAAGAATGACCAGAACACGAGAGGTCAACCGCGCCCAAAATTTTGTACACCAGATTTCCTCTTTGACGAAGATTACACAGACTTCCTCCGGATTTCCTTAAGATTTCCTCGATAATTTCCTTAGATTTCATCGGATTTCCATAAGATTTCCTCGAATTTTTTTCAAAAAATGTTTGAAGAGCGGGGAGGGGGGGAGAAATCTGAAAATCAAAAGATTTCCTAGGATTTCCTTAAGATTTCCTTCTAAGTGTACACCAGCTTTCCTTCGCTGTTTGCCCATCGCCAAAATAAAAGTGTGGAAGAGACTTCGTGACTGAATGCGGAACAGAGGTTCTCATTTTGAACAAGATTTGTACTTTGTTTCATTTAATTCTCAACATTAAGCTTCTTCGAAACACTAAACTCCTGCTCACCTGTTAGTGAACTGAGATGTCGTACAGTAATGGTTTCATTGGCAAGACCTTGATCGGCGAAGTTAAGGCACGCCGCGCAGTGGGATGAAAGCCTACTGTGCCAGCCAAATCACTCTACAGGTCGTCAAGTTCAAGTTATCAGAAACTTCTTCTTTTTCAACTGTTCGTTTTGAAATTTTCTATCAATCTATCAAGCTCATATCATACTTTTAAATCTTTACTTTAAAAATACATAATCGATCTGCCAAAGTAGATTTTTCATTTCCTTTTTTTTATTCTTCCAAAAGCTGCTTCCAAAATCGCTGTCAAATTTCAAAATTTGCAAGTTTGTCTTGTAATTTTGAAAATAGAAGTGTTTTAAAACTTTCTAGTTCCATAAATGATATTAAAATAAAGTTTTCACTTTTGGCAGCTGTCAAAATTTCTGCCAACTCAATGAAAATGCCAATAATAACACAAGTTACAAGTTTACAAAAAAAGGTCTGGTCCTAAGGTCCCATCTCATCTAACTTTTCTGAAGTATTTTGACGCGCTGAAGCCAATTTTGGACAAACAAAATTTTCTATCGCGTCAATTCTTGTCTACCTCGCCTTTTATCCCCTACAAAAAAAGTCTTGTCCTAAGGCTCTGATCAAATATTTCTGAAGTATTTTGACGCACTGAAGATAATTTTGGACAAAAAAAATTTCTATCATGTCAGTTTTCCTGTACCATCCTTTTCATCGCCTAAAAAGGGCAAAGAAAAGGTTTTCTCCTAAGGTTCTCATCTAACTTTTTTGAAGTATTTTCACGCGTTTAAGCCAATTTTGGACATAATTTTTCTTCTGCCGGGTCAGTTTCCTTATACTACTCCCTTTTATCCCCTAATTATTTTATGCAAAATTGGTTTCAGAGCGTCAAAATACTTCAGAAAAGTTGGGTCAGAACCTTTAGACAACATCTGTTTTTTGCTCTTTTTTAGGAGATAAAAGAGGTGGTAGAGGGAAACTGACATGATAGATACAAATTTTGTGTGCAAAATTGGTTTCAGCGTCTCAAAACGCTTCAGAGAAGTTAGATCAGAACCTTGGGACAAACAACATCTTTTTTTGCCTTTTTTTAGGGATTAAAAGGAGGTGGTAGAGTGAAACTGATACTATAGAAATTTTCTTTGTACAAAATTGGCTTCAGCACGTCAAAATACTTTAGAAAGATGAGAACCTCAGGACAAGATCTTTTTTTTGTAGACCTGTGTTATGAAATGGCATTTTCATTAAGTTAATAGAAATTTTGACAGCTACGAAAACTCACATTATTTTCAAAATTATGAAAGACACTTGTAAATTTTGGCAGCTAACAATTTGGGCTGTAGCGCCATTGGAGAGAGAATGTAAAGCAAAACTAAAATTGTGTGATTTTTTTATATTTGTGACCTGTAGATTGAAAAAAAAAACGATATTTTCCAGTAAAAATTCAATTTTAGATCAAAATTATAAAAAATTGTAGATAAAAACGAAAAATCCGGCTCTACATATTGATAGAGAATTTCAAAACCAACATTTTAAAAAAAAGTTTCTGATAACTTTAACTCGACGACCTGTAGAGTGATTTGGGTCCCACTGCGCCGGGAGAGTCCGATGGCGACTGTATCTCATCCCGCCGTCCTTGTTAAGTGGTGGAGTAGCATTAGCTAAACTTCGCCAGGACGTTAAAATAAACAAGGAAATTAAAATAAATAAATAAGGAAAAAAACAACTTTTCGGGGAAATATATTTTTGTTCATAACATTTTACCTCGTTGGAAAGCTAATAAAAAAGATTTGTTATTTAAATGATTTTTACTACTAATGTATTAATGAATTTTTGTAATAAATCGTCGTCATTGTAACAGAAATTTGAAAAATCGAAATTTTGTTTTATGTTTTATTGTATGTTTGTACCATTG
This sequence comes from Rutpela maculata, assembly GCA_936432065.2. NCBI lineage: Eukaryota > Metazoa > Arthropoda > Insecta > Coleoptera > Cerambycidae > Rutpela > Rutpela maculata. Next base: position 122,472,071 of record OW386288.2, read on the forward strand.
GGTACTTTTTGACATTTCACTATTACTATTAGTAATGTATTGTTAAAGAGTTATTTAAGTACAAAATTTACAATCAATGTCATTGAATTTGTGGTAATTTTTAAATTTAATTTTGAATGTGCTTTCGGGTTTTTCAATAAAAATTGAAAAATTGAAATATCTCTAAAACTAAAAACTTTTGCATATAATACATGTGAGTTGAGATGATTGAAAATTAGATCCTCTAACAACCCTTGGCCGGAAAACGTCGAGTTACCAGTAACCCTGTATATGTGTCAACTCTTAGCCCTCGGACTTGGTGGTGTGTGAAAGCTCGATTCTATGACGGTGTTTAAAATATTCATAAGCGTAGTATTATATCTCAAATTAGAGAATCTAAACCTATGATTTTTATTACTACATCGTAATTTCATAGGTTCGGTATTGTTATTGTAAAATTAATTTAGAAAATATATTTTGAATATTTTTTGGCCTGTTGGTATTATTCATATACTCCAGATTATATCTTTGAACAATATTCAACACCACTAAGTAGCAAAGACTTATATAATATTAGAATCGAACATATATTATTAAAATCTAGGAATGAATCCACACAACTTGTACGACATTCAGTACAGTCGAATTGATTTAATTTTATTTTTTTTCGTCGACAACATTCCACCTGAAATTTTATTATTGATTCTTATTATTATGACCTCCTGATTACGAAAAAAATAGTTGTGCCCAAAAATTCCTTGTGCGTCAAAAGTTATATGCACTTTTTGACGGGCTTTCACGCATTTTTGACTAATCTGTTTATCTACCAGTAATCGGATGGGAATTTTAAAAATGCTGGCTTATTTGAAATAAAATTCTTAAAAAATATGATCTGTCCGATATGTATTTGTCAATCCGCCATCTTGGAAAAAAATAGAAAACACCAAAAATGGCCAGAATCAAAATTGAATATTTTTTCTATAAGAAGGAGTAATTTCACCAAAGTTGGCAAAAATTAAACTCATTTATGGTCAAATATAATGCACCAATATCGGACACCGTATGTCAAATAGAACAGTCAAAGATGGCGGACGAAGTAAAATTTTTAATTCTTCGTCATTTATCAAGGAGGCATTGTACGTCACTTTTTTTCTTTTCGATTGTACTTTATTTTATGTACTTTTAGTGGATAGAGTTCATTTTTTTTTATTTTCAAAAAAAGTACATTTTTACAATTTTCAAAAATGTATTTTATTTGACCATCCTTTTTTTCACCCAATTTTCATCGAAACAAATTGAAATATACTATAGAAAGTCTCGTATAACTTCAAAGAGTTAATACAAAATGAAACTTCATTAATTTGAAAAGGAAATTTATTAAGCATACGTATGGTAATAATAATAGTATATGAATATATGATTAAAAATCAGAACCAAGCAGTCAATACTAGAGTAGTATTATTTTTTATGGGTATGCCGATGAACAGAATAGCACTAAGAATACCGAGCGCATTCGTCGTTTAAAAAAATGTTTGCGTAGATATTTCAATCACAAGTGACATTATGAAATCCTCGGTTAGTCAAAAAAAATTATAAATAATAGCAAAAATACGCTTTATAAAGTTATTGCGCAAAGAGTGACTTTAACGTTAAAATAATCAGAGAAGACGCCGATACTACAATCGTTAAAATTGTTATTGATTTGAAAATCGAACACAATCAAGTTATAATAGTTGGTGAAGAACTTTTGATCATAATGACTCAACTAGCATGTCATCATCATACAAAAATCTATTTTTACAAACCTAAGATTAATAAAATAATTGGCAAAAATTATGATGAAAATAGAATTGTCTACAATTCCACCTACTGAAGAGGTAATAGAAAAACACTGTTTAAGAGTATATTTCCAAGTCAAAAAATAGTTAGGTTCTGAGAAAGATCCGTTACAATTCGGGTGGCTTAAAAGAATGGCTTAATGCCTGATGTTATGAGTGAAAGTAATGCTTCTCCTAAAATGTACTAAGTAATATTTCTTGTAAATGTAATAAACGCTGTAAAACTAATCACTGTAGCTGTATAAAACTGAATATATAATGTTCTATTCTGTGTCCATTCTAAAGAAAATATTTGTGCCAATGCTTATTCTACCTTTGATGAATCGGCTATCGATGAGGAATGCGGTGAAATTATGGCATATGACGTGTAATGAAACTAAAATGGTATATTTCATTTTGTATCGATGAAAATTGGGTGAAAAAAAGGAGGGAAAATACTTTTTGAAAATTGTAAAAATGCACTTTTTCGAAAACAAAGAAAAACGCACTTTTTTTTGAAAATTAAAAAAAACTTTATCCCCTAAAAGTACATAAAATAACGTACAGAAATTAAAGTAAAACAAGACACAATTAAACTATTGTCAATATACAGATCACCTACGGCTGATGTAAATAATTTCATCTTCAAGCTAGATACTTTATTAGATAATATTTGTAGAGATAATTGTAAAGTCATTATATGTGGTGATCTGAACATTGATTATTTGTCAGCTTCCAATAGTAAAAAACAACTAGTTGATATCATCCAATCTTACGATATACACATGAGATTAAATGAACCTACCAGATACTCTGTTGATACAAATAGTTGCATCGATCATATTTGTACTAATTTTGGAGATGACTACAATTGTAACTATAAAATTTGCAAAAATGGTATTTCAGATCATACTGGACAAATGTTAACTTGCGATGTCTCCATGAATCTATATAATGACAAATATGAATATAAGCGCATTTTAAATGATACCAACTACCATACATTTCTTTATCATTTAAGTAAAGAGACGTGGACTAGCATATATAATGCAGAAACAGTAGATGTGGGTTTTAATAATTTTATTGATACATTTAATTATTATATGGAAATTAGCTTCCCATTAAAGAAATACAACAAAAAAGAAAAAAATCATAAAAATTGCTGGATTACGAGAGGTATAAGAGTATCTGCTAATAAATTAAAAAACTTGTATGAAATAATGATTCGAACTCAAGATATATTGAATATTAATTATTATAAAACTTATAAGACACTCTATAAAAAAGTAATAAGAGCTGCAAAAAGATACCATAATGATAAAATTTATGAGAAAGCGTCTAATAAAAGCAAAGCAGTATGGTCGATTATTAATAATAATATAAATAAGCCCACAAATAATTCAAAAGTAGAAAAAATAAAGATTGGGGATGACATAATAACAGATAACAAATTTATTGCTCAACATTTTAATACACATTTTATAAATATGCCTAAAAAATTAAATGAGAAGCTAGATGTGCAAACTAATGAAGACAATATTTTTAAGTTAGATATTAACTATCCAACTATATTCTTGGAGCCAGTAAGTGAACATGAAATTGTTAACATAATACATAACTTAAAAAATTCCAGTTCTGCAGGTGTTGATGGTATCAGTTCAAACATATTAAAGAGATCCTATAATTATATTGTCAAACCATTGACATATGTAATAAACGCTTCAATATCTGAAGGTAAGTTTCCCACGATTTTAAAAAGTTCCAAAATAATACCACTCTTCAAAAAAGGAGATACTACGACACCAGATAATTACCGTCCGGTTGCACTACTGTCAACCATCTCAAAAATTCTAGAACGTGTCATATACGACAGAATAATAACTTTTCCAAATAGAAATAATATATTTTCAAAATGTCAACATGGTTTTCTGAAAGGTAAGTCAAGAGAGACGGCAATTATGGACTTTTTAAATAAATTATACGAAAAGTTAAATAATAATAAACGATGTATCGGACTTTTCATGGACCTTAGCAAAGCATTTGACTTAATAAATCACAACTTGCTGCTTAATAAATTAGAAACTTACGGTTTAAGAGGTAAAATTTATGATTGGTTAAAATCATACCTTTCGAATAGAACACAAGTTGTGGAGGTTAATGGAGTAAAATCTGAAACAGAAGAAGTATTGATTGGTGTCCCACAAGGGTCTGTATTGGCCCCCCTGCTGTTTCTATTTTATATTAATGACTTGCCACAATGCACACCTAATGATAATTTAATAATGTTTGCCGATGACACTTCCTTTCTAAGCTGCTACGATTCAGTAGAGGATACAATACATGACGTTCACAACAACTTAAAATACTTACATGGTTCCATGAGAACAGATTATTCTTAAATGTTTCGAAAACTGGATTCATTAACTTTACTCCTAGAATTGCTAATATATCTCAAAGTAGCTTGATAAAAATTAATAAGAAATCTATTGTGCAAATGACTTCTACAAAATTTTTGGGTGTGATTATAGATAATGCTTTGAACTGGGAACCACATACAGACTATCTATCCAAAAAATTGACACCGGTTTGTTATTCCTTATATAGGTTACAACACGTCTCTAATAACGCAACTGCTATATCATATTATTATGCTCACTTTTATTCACGGATGTCATATGGCATCATGTTCTGGGGAATGTCGCGCAATGCAGAGAGAATATTTAAGCTACAAAAAATTGCAGTAAGAAATATAGCGAATGTTTCACGACGGACTTCTTGCAGAGATCTATTTAAAACATTTAATATTTTACCTCTAGCCAGTGTATATATACTCAAAACACTAATCTATATTAAAAGCAATATAAATATGTTTTCCACTAACAACTTCAACCATGAATATGACACTCGAGGTAGTAACAACTTAGTGATACCATGCCACAATTCGACCACATATGAGCACAATCCATTATATATGGGAATTAAATTATACAATAAGTTATCACTAGAAATAAAGAGCAACAATATGAATGAATTTAAAATCAAGCTAATAAATATTGTACATGAGAAATCTTATTACTCTGTTCATGATTTTTTAAATGAATAGCCCCTATAATTAACTTTTTATACTTGACAAAACAGTTATGTTGTTTATTGTGTTTTTTATTATTTTATTATTATATACAAATGTGATTTAACTATGTTTATTTTATCTTGTATTTTCTTATGTCTGTATTTTATATCTATATTTTAAACATTGTATTCTGTACTTTTAGTTTTATCCGCATTTTCACTTTGACTTGTCCCATGCCATTTGTATGGTCTTATGGATAATAAAGGATTATTATTATTATTATTATTATTACAATCGAAATGAAAAGAAAAATGACGTACAATGCTTCCTTGATAATTGAGGAAGAATTAAAAATTTTATTTCGTCCGCCATCTTTGTCCGTTCTATTTGACATACGATGTCCGGGATTAGTGCATTATATTTGACCATAAATGAATATTATTTTTGGCAACTTTGGTGAAATTGATCCTTTTTATAGAAAAAATAATCTTTCGGCCATTACGGCCATTTTTGGTGTTTTCTATTTTTTTTTCAAGATGACTGATTGACCAATACATATCGGACAGGTTTATGTTTTTTAAGAATTTTATTTCAAATAAGCCAGTATTTTTAAAATTCCCATCCGTTTACTAGCACTAGAGATATTAAGCAGATAAGTTGAAGATGCGTGAAAGCGCGTCAAAAAGTGCATATAAATTTTGACGCACAAGGAATTTTTGGGCACAAATATTTTTTTTCCTAATCGGGAGGTCATAGTACATAAGAATCAACAATAAAATTTCAGGTGGAATGTTGTCGCCGAAAGAAATCAACTCAACTGCACTATTTATAAATGTCATGCCTATATGTTTGTTAAAACTAAAATCTCCAGTAAATATAACAAGTCTTCAATCTGATTAACACGAACCAGATTCACTCCGTTAATGCTATAATTACATTTTTTTTTCAAAAATATATATAATTATAGTTTCATTAACAAATAGCTGTCTATACACTACTGCAAAATGGCTGGCCTGTCAACTTTAAACATCAGTTTTAAGAACTCATCCGTCTGTTGTAAAATAAATTTTCCTCGCATAAAAATTGCTGTCAGCTTAGTACATACCAATTCGATGCAGATTTATAAAATATCTTCTATAAAGGGGAAAATCTAATTTTGAAATGCGATAAATGCCCCAGGTGGCAGAAAATAGAAGTTCAGCTAAATAAAATAGGCAATAAATAAAAATGAATTATTGATGATCTATTCTTTTAACCACTTACATGTAAGGGGCGTACCGTAACAGTAAGCAGAGCACATTCGGAAGCAGAATTGCTGCATATGTTTCCCATAGTTTATGCATTGATTCCCTCCCGCTTCAAGGGTTCTTTTATAGCGTTGCAAAACTTGAGAGGCTGTTTTCCATCACTTTTATATGTATGAACCTATTATTTCACGTAGCCGCAGCCGTAAGTATTGTGTCTAAAATTGAAGACTAACAAGGTTATAAATCTTATTTTTCAATTTATTTATTTTATTTATGTGCGTTTAAATACCATTTTAATATGTATAGAATAAGTTATTATTTAATTTGAATATCACAATATCTTAAATAGAATATCAAAATAGAAAATATAATGGCTTACGTATGCTTAGAGGACACGCACAAATTTTAATATAAATAAAATAAGATTCTATCTTTATTAAAACAATAATTTTGATTATTAATTTCATTGAAATGTGTTGAATTTGGCATAAAATTGAATTTGAAAGAGTGAAATTTTACCCACGCGGGAAAATGGGTTCGACGCCCCTTTTTAATTTTGACGATTGACATGCCAGTCAGTGACGTCGTGTCATTTATTTACGTTTGACGGAGCTGTGAACATCATGATAAAGTAAAGCTTTTTAATGTTTATTCGGTCGTAAATGTGATTGATTGTGATTGATTTTTAAGATGGACAATTCTGTAATGAAATACTCGAAATATTGTTTAGTACCAAAATGCGAAATCAACATCTATTAGAACACCAGAAGAAACGAGGGGCAAACCGCGAAGGACATCTGATGTACACTCAGAAGGAAATTCGATAACATCTTAAGGAAATATGAGGAAATCTGAGGACATCAGAGGAAATCATTTTTTTTTCGGATTTCTCCCCCCCCCCCCCTCTCGTCAATTTTTTTTTATCAAATAGGAAATCTCAAGAAATTTTTTTTTCGGATTTCTCCCCGCCGCTCTTCAAGAAATTTTTTTTATCAAAGAGGAAATTTACTCGAAATCCGAGGAAATCTGTGTAATCTTCGTCAAAGAGGAAATCTGGTGTAGAAAATTTTGGGTGCGGTTGACCTCTCGAGAAAAAATATTTATTCATTATTTTCAAATATAAGCTACATGTTAACCCTATTTGGAGACATACCTACTAGACATTTATTTTCATTCATCTTTATTTGAATATTAATTAAGATGTATACAAAATATTCAACATAGTGACAACTGCTTGATAAACTAGGATATACCTACTGCAAATAACATTATTTTTGTTTAGCTCTTTAAACAAAATTTTAACGTAATCTACATGTAGTAAAATTTGCAAGAACTATAGGGGCAGATGTAAAGTAGTAACACTATTAGATTAGATAGATTATGAATAGTGTTACTTACGATTGAGCCTTAACTCCTCGAACTGCGGCATTAAAGCAATCATTTGAGCGAATGAACTTCATCAGCATAAACGAATCAACATTGGGTAAATTGTCACTTTGTGTTTTCACAAAATCGCTTTCTGCCATTATAATGTTTAAAAAACACTTATAATCTAATAATAAATAATTGTTGTTTTATTTAACGTATATATTCATTGAAACACCTTATAATAATCACAAAAGTTCATACTTGCTTAAAACAACTAATAAAAATGGACACCCATACGTCGCCCGTGGGTCAGATAAACTCGTAAAAATTCGCGAGTTCCTAGTAAAGATTCAAATAATTTGAATTTCAGTTATTTTTTATTAATTATTGGATGCCCAAACAATTTATATTATGATATACTTATACATTTTCAAAAATAAACTATCTGATAAAAACACTTTTGGGGGTAAAATTGACATTCGCATGCCCCCTATTACAAAAGCATCTTATTTACATAATAAAATATAAGAAATTTAAAGGAGAGTTATATCAGTTGTCAGTCGGACGTTGCCCAATAAAAATACCTATTAAACGTGACAGCTTTTGCTAGACTAAAATGTTTTCTTCTAATTTGGAACATATGCAAAATAACGTACAGAATACGCTTTATTAAAATCGGAAAATCTTCGTTATACAGGATAATCACCAGGGGCGGCTAAACAGTTATGTTATATGTAAAATATATTTTATTATAATTTTTATAAATGTTACTAAGGTTTTTGATTAAAGGCACAAAAATTCGAATATGTAGAAGGTATCGAAACTGCAATATATAGTGCGTTTCTTTCAAATTTGAACAACCTTTACGCAGATTAGGTCATATATCAATTTGCGTTTAAAATTTTATTGACGTATTTTTAATATGACGGGCGTTTTCGACTGTGAATGCCTATTAAAAAATCCCTTAGACTTAAAATTGTTATTTTTTTGGAACATTATGTAAAATAGAATGGTCAACTACTCTGTATTGAACTTGGATTATATCCGTTATACAAGGTAATCGTCAGAGGCGTGAAAGCAATCAGGTTATTTTTATGTACACCATATATAATTTTAGAGCAAAATTTAACTAGGGTTCTTACTTCCTTAGCTTACCGAATAGAAGTATTGCAATCGTGAAAAGCACACTCCGAGATTTTTTTGCATTTTTACGTTTAATATAATATAGATTACGATAATTCCATCTGTCTGTCTATCTGTCGGTCTATCTGTCGGTCAAGTGTCAGTATGTCTGCTGGCTCTATATCAACAGAACTATTTGAAATAGAAAAATAATATTTGGTAGGTAGTTGACGTTATTGTCACTAAAAAAAAAAAAAAAAAATCGGTAAAGGTATTTGCCCAAAATTTCCCTCTCTACTTATCATACTTTTTTCATTATTTTCGTTAGGGTCATCGCCCTGTATATTTTTCATATTTTTCTTCTTAGTCATAAACATAAAAACACACCACATATAGTAGACAACCCCTAAATCCAAAGCCAAGGCTGTCCGGAAGAGGGCTACATATTTTGAAAAACGAAGATATACATCCATATTCACCGGTATTGTCAGTACCGGGGCTGGGGCTCGAACCCAGAACGTGATAGACACTCGGTCAGCATGTCCACCACTCAATACGCCTTAACCGACTGAGCTACTGTGCCGGTGAATAGTTGTACCAACTCTGTATTAGGCGAACTATCTGGAATAGATTAAGCTATCCCTTCCAGTATCTAAAATAGGTATTTACATAATATATAGAGAGAGATTCATTTCTCTTCTCCACATATGCTGCACCCTGTACATTTTTCATTGTTTTTCCTTGACAGTTGTGTTAGCTGCGTGCGAAATTTTATCGTCCTCCGTTACATATTTCTAATTTTTGCTTTACGTGACCACCCTGAATATTTTGTTTTTCATATTTTCTTCTTTGACAGTTGTTATACTAACTACATGCGAAATATTATTCCTCACATTTTTTCATAAATTTTGTTTTGTACAATTTTGTACAATTTCCTTGTATATTTCTTTGGCAGTTGTGTTATCTACATGCCAGATATTATCGTTCTCCGTCACATTTTTTCATTATCTTCTTAGGATGACCCCCTGTATATTTTCTTCATATTTTTCATTTTTGACAGTTGTGTTAATTGCATGCGAAATATTCCTCCTTCGCATTTTAAAATTTTTTTGGTTGACTTCCCCATATATTTTTTTCATATGTTCCTTCTTCGACTGTTGCGTTAACTTTATGTTAAATATTATGGTGCTCCGCCATATTTTTTAATTTTTCTTTGGATGGCGCCCTGTATATATAATTTTTCTATTTTTCTACTTTTAAGTTGTATTATCTGCATGCGAAATATTATCGTACCCAGGCATATTTTTTAATTTTTTTTTTTTTTTTGGTGACCACCCTGAAATTTTTTCATATTTTTCTTCTTTGACAGTTGCATTAACTGCTCCCCGCTTGTAACCGACATAAACTTTTAAATTATTTAACTTTTGGAATTTTATTTATTTCGGATAAAGAAAAAAAATGTTTCACTTAGCGCGTGATAATTACATGAATTATGGACCATGGAGATTTTTTAAAAAGTACAAAATCGGCATTGTAGAAAAAACCGCAGCATTTTCCATATACATATGTTTGATTATATAGATACCAAATGACCATCCTATATCTTTCCGTTCTACATATTTGATCACGTAATATTATTGTATATAGGACACTTTCCCAGCACTACGGGAGCCCACCCTAAGTGTCCGTGCACCCCCCCCCCCCCCCCCGATTCTTTAGGACAATGTTTTTCATAAAGATTAAAGCCTAAGGAACAATTTAAGACATGTCCTAAAAAAAAAAAAATTGGCTGCACTTTCAAAATGGCGACCGTTAAGAAAAGAAAATTTGCAAATATGGTTTTTGTCATTTATAACACAAAAACTAAAAAAGATGAAGAAAAACTTTCTGTACAAAAAATAAAGTGCATAAAATTTTCTACAATTTTGTTCCTACACAAAATTTGCATTGGAATTACCACTTTCCAGATAAATGATTCAGCTCTTAAGATAAAATATAAGATTCAATATAAAACGTAATACTACAGAAGCCCACCCTAACTGTCCGTGCATCCCCCAATCCTTAGGGACAATGTTTTTCATAAATATTGAAGCCTAAGGAACAATTTAAGACATGTCCTAAAAAAAAAGCTGGCTGTACTTTCAAAATGGCGTCCGTTTAAAAAAAATGCAAATATTGTTTTTGTCATTTAACACAAAAACTAAAAAAGATGATTGATTGATTGATTGATTTACCAGCGTGCGGAAGGCATTACTGCCACTCCCAAGTTATACAGCTGTGCCTGCTACGTCCACGCTGGGTTGGACTAAGGTTCATGCTTATTGCCAGCAGCGAGAGCCACATGGCGCATGGTAAAGGAATGTGGGATAGGAGGTGTAGGTATTTGTGAGATGCGTTACCGCATTATGTCGTGAGGGAGCGTTTAAGCCCCCTTTTTTTGTATTTTTGGTTCTGGGCTTCTGCCTATTCTGGATCTTCTTGTGAGATATGTTGTCGCGTTGTGTCGCTGCTATCTGTGCTCCTATTTTTGTACTTCTGTTTCTACAAGACTTCTTCTTCTTCTTCTTCTGAGGCTTCTGATTTCTCCGTTTCTGATTCTGGTAGAGTATATATCGCTCCGATTTCTTTGTGAAATTCATTCTTACCCCTCGCTTTTCTTTCCCAGTATGTTTGGTCCTTTCCCAGTTTGTTCATGATCCTCTCGATTGTTGTTTTCCACGTGTAACATGGTCTCCCCATTTTAAGTTTACTGCTGTTGAGTGTTAGTGCTTTCTTCAGTAGGTGTGTTGGTTCCCTTCTTTGAACGTGTCCCCAGTACTTCATTGCGTACATTTCTATCCTTTTTGTGATTTCCACGTGTAACCTGGTCTCCCTGTTTTTAGTGTAGAACTTAATGTAGAATTTTTCACTTATCAACGAGCGTAATTTTGACCTGAAAACCTCATTTGATAATTTACTTAAGAAAAATATTATGTAATCAGATTCACAACACTATATTGTAACACCCACAACGTCAAAAAATATGCGATACCACAAAACACACTCCTATTAAACTAGACACCAACAAAAGTCAGGATCAACAACACTTCTCTGTGATACCTCTCCTCCCCTCCATTCCCCTCTCCTTTTGATCCGCTCTACCGCACCACACCAAAAACATTGCACCTAGCTCTGGATCATATACAAAACCAATCACCACTCACAAAATCGTCAATCGCACGTCCCGAGGTATGCATCACCCCTCAAACACTGATCCCTCACCTAACTCAAAACTGTATCCTTCGCACTCTGTATCCAGACCAAGTGATGGCACACATTTTTGGGATGTGTTTTCTATGTTTTCTCCTTCCAACGATGGCCCAGCGCTCCATACAGACAATTCCCGTCGCCGTCGATCCCTCGCACCAGTAGCCAATGTGTCCTCGCTCCCGCGCTCCGCAGTAGATACATCATTCTTGTGCTTTCCGGAGAGCTACTATCTCCCGTTTACCCCCTGCTTGTCACTATTACGGTCCTAACCTTTTTAAACTTTTTAATAAACTTTCTCAGTCCCACCCTAGCCGCACCAGAAACATAAACAATTTGTATGTTTCCATAGCATGGATGAGGCTTTCCAAATTCCAATGGCACCGAAACCAAGCCAATGGCCACCAATTCCATCCAAATTCCCATTATATTCATAAATTTCTTCAATTCCACACGGTGCACTGTCACTCTGATGGGGCACGCCCCTGGCCAGACTCATATGTAAATTTGCTAGAAAGGATTATTTATTGACTTATTTTTAAGTTATTACATTTGACAATGAGCGTAATTTCGAACTGAAAACCCTCACTTGATATTTTACCTAAGAGACAGTGACGTAGCCAGGGGAGGGATCCAGGGGGTCCGGACCCCCCCCGAAATTAATTGACATTTGAATAATTGGCAGGCATGATATTTAAAATTAACAAATTAATTTCATTTTCGGTTTTTATTGAAAATTTTTCTAGCTGATTTCAAATTTCTATTCCAGCCAGCCCCGTTGTAAATCGTGGTTTCTTGCAATTTTATTGCAGCCATATTGATAGGGCGGATGAGCCAACAGCGTGCGGATTTGAAGCCACACAATCTAACGCAATCTGAATCTGATTTAGTCTTAAGTAACCTGCTGCATATAAGTATGACGGATGTGATGTGATTGCATAAACGTAATTCCTTTTCATAATGAAGCGTTCCAGAGATTCCTCAATTATATCTTTTTCAAAATAATAAATAAAATAACAAGGGAAAGTAAAGAAAATTGTTTCTTCCTACATGCTTGGTCGCCTAAGTGTGGAATCAAAATTAGCGCCCCTCTCAATAAAAAAACAACGCATTTCAATATGTGACATTATTATAAATATATCTTTATACAGTTGTACACGGCTCCATGTTGCTAGTTTATTAATTAGAAACTAATCCTTTGCTATAGTTAGTTCTTCTTCTAGTTAGATAACAACTTTTACTATCTAGTATGACATTATTGAGTTAATTCACGTACATGATAGCAATGGATAGGAGTTACCGTTTTCTAGATACCACTGTTACCGTTTTCGAGATAAATATCTGCAAATTATAATATTATTATTATTATTAATTTTTTTCAGTTTATTTTATTTAATTTTTATGTTAATAATATAAAGTTATATTATACGCCTTACAATAATTGTCGCAGTTATTTCCTCTAAGTGATTTACCGATATATGAATTTCCATGTTTTCTTAATTTTGGACTCATTTATCTGGAAAATAGTAACTCCTATCAAAATATTGTATAGGTACAATATTGTAGAAAATTTTATGCACGTTGTTTTTTGTGAAGAAAGTTTTTGTCCATCTTTTTTAGTTTTTGTGTTAAATGACAAAAACAACATTGGCAACAGTTCTTTTTTAACATATGGCCGCCATTTTGAAATTACAGCCAGTTTTTTTAGAATATGTCTTAAATTGTTCCTTAGGCTTCAATCTTTATGAAAAACATTGTCCCCAGGATCGGGCGGGAGGTGCACGTACAGCTAGGGAGGGCTCCCCGACTACAGGGATATATAAGAATACTTTATTTTAGGAACGGGATAGTAGATGACCATAAAGGCACGTGCACACGGGTTTAGTTGCTAGCGCAAGTCACTAAAGCAAGTCACTATCTTTTTAGTACTCGTCTTATGTGAACAGGCATTCCAGTAGTGAGTAGAGTGCTTGACTCTAATAGCGAAGCTAGGCAAGTACTAAAAAGGCTTTGAATATACTAAGAAGTAAGTACACCCCCTCCACCAGAATTTTTACTGTACTGGATACTAAACGATGCACTAGACTCGTTTGAACAAGTTGGCTAGTAGTAAGTTGTATTAGAGTTAGTAAATTGCGTTCAAATTAATTGTCGTTGTTCTGATTTGAGGTTATAAAGTTCATTTAAATTTGAACGACGTAAAAAATGGCGCGGTGGGATGAAACTACTGTGAAATTTGTGCAATATTATGGTGAATATCCCTGCTTATAGAAAACACGTTCTTGCATTAGCACTTTCGAAACATTTTAAATTACTTATCTGACCTGGCGTTTATCAATATTCATAATTATTACAAGAAAAAATATATAACATCAAAATTTCTAGGTACTAATGTAAAATCTAAGGTAAAACTGAAATAACGTATGAACATTTACTGTAACAAAACTGAAGACAGTCAAGTGACTTGCTTTAGTTACTTGCGCCAGCAACTAAACCCGTGTGCACGTGCCTTAAAAGGATATTCTCATATTTAAGTATATCGTCTTTAATTTAACTGGTTCTAAAATCCATAGCCACATCGGGCTTATCAGCTTTTCGAAAAATGGTGAAAAACACGTACATTGACGGCTACGACCATTTTTATCGAAAACACCTGATTCTTTTAGGAGTTGGATTCAGTGCGCAAGAAATTATGGAAAACTAAATTTATTTTCCAGACAGAAAAAAATATATAACTTGGTGAAATGAGTGGGAATTTATAGCATGACACCCTGTATCTTGTGATTTTCGGAAAATAAATACGCTAAAAAAATAAGGGCAAATGTCACATATGAACATTCGAAAGGTTCTGGTATCGCATCTCAATAAATTTGCTTCACAAATCCTAAGCCAAAAACTTCTCTACATATACTGTGAACCCGGCTAGCAAGAAACATTTCCAGAAATGTTAATTGTCAATTTGAAAAAAATTCGCTTCAGTTGAAAATAAATCATCACAAATTTCTTTCCGGCAAGCAGTACGTCCTCTTATTTGCTAAACCAGCTCATTATACATTGCTAATCATATGAACAAGCGGTAGAAAACATTTTCCGATTTAGTGTTAATCTAGTAATCTCCAGATGATGTCTACTTGATTGGTGAAACGCACGTCTAATGTACTATTTAATATCAGCATCACATGTGACGTTGGTAGTCGATGCACAAATATCCGATCACTTCTTAGTTCACTGTACTATAACGTTTAATGTCATGGAAGAACCGGAGAGAATATTTAATTATAGAGCTTTAAAACATATAAATTTTGAACAGTTTCAAATGGATTTAGAAAACATACCTTGGAATAATATTTTCTATATGAATAATATTGACGATAAGATTGAATTTGTTACGGATAATATTTTGCAGTTATTCAATACGCATGCGCCTAACAAATCTATAAAATGTTCCAAAAGAAGCTATGCTCCGTAGATAACGGATAACATTAAATTTATGCAGAAACTACGTAATAAAGCTTTGGCAAAATTCAAACAAACAGGACAAAATGGCCACTGGGTCTACTACAAACAACTCAGAAATTTAACTAATGCAGCTATTAAGGCTGAAAAGAAGGCTTATTTAAGACATAAATTTAATAATTGTAATATTAAAGAGAAATGGGGTGAGTTAAAAAAATTAAATATTGCTAGAAACCGAAAGATTAATATACCTGAACAGTTAAGTAATGTGGATGCTATTAACGATTTTTTTATCAATTCCTCTAATAATAATGATGTACCTAAAGATGAGTTAATAAATTTTTATAATACCAATGTTAAAGAAGGCATAGATGGTTTATTTTCTTTTGAACTGATTTCTGATTTAGACGTAATTAAAATCATTCAAAATATAAAATCCAAAGCTTATGGACATGATAAATTAAATGTAACTTTAATACATTTATGCTGTCCTTATATAATTCCATTCTTAACATACATATATAATGAGTGTATAAATACACACTACTTTCCTAAAGCTTGGAAAATAGCTTTAATATTTCCTCTACCTAAAATCAATCAACCTAGCCCATTGAGCCACCTGAGATCCATTAGTGTTTTACCTGTCTTATCAAAAATGTTTGAAAAAGTCTTAGAATTGCAAATTGGAGAATTTGTGAATCTCAATAATATTCTACCATTAAAACAGTCGGGATTTAGATCTGGTTTCAGTTGTGCTACGGCCCTTGCTGACGTAAGTGATGACATCATTGGAGCTACTGATAATAATAAAATCAGTGTATTAGTATTATTAGATTATACGAAAGCTTTTGATATGATAAATCACCAATTGCTTTGTTCAATATTACACTTCTGTGGCTTTGAACGAAGTTCCTCCAATCTAATTTTGTCATTCTTGTCGGATAGAATTCAACAAACAGTACTTAATAATAATATTTCACAACCACTGACGGTAGTTTCAGGTGTTCCGCAAGGAAGTATACTTGGACCGTTATTGTTTACAATTTTTACATCAAATTTTCACAATTCCTTGCAATACTGCAATTATCATTTATATGCTGATGATAACAGATTTATTGTTCATTTCATGTTGAAGATCTACAGGAATATAGGAATTTAATTAACAACGATATAAAGAATTTGGTGTCAGTCTCTACTGACCATCTACTTAAAATTAACCCTAGTAAATCATCTGCTGTAATATTTTGCAATGACAATGCACGTGAATTTGTGTCGAGAGAAATGAATATACAGATCGGAAATGATACAATCGCCTTTAATAACAGCTCTAAAAGTCTTGGTCTTATTATTGATCATAAATTAAGATTTAAACAGCATATTACGAGTAAACTAAGAACAGCATATGCTGCTCTAAAAATGATATATACTCAGAGACGTTTTTTAAGCATGGAAGTAAAAAAAATGTTATGTGATTCTCTAGTTTTGTCCCATTTTAATCATTGTGATGTGGTTTATGGCCCTTGTATTGACAGCATCGAGACCCGGCATATACAAAAAGTACAAAATTCTTGTCTTCTTTTAATTTTTGGAATTCAACGCCGTCAAAGAATATCTCACAAATTGAAAACTGCAGGATGGCTGAATATATACAATCGCCGCAAACTTCACATGGCTTGTTTTTTTCATAAAATTTTAAAGTTTAGATCACCACCTTACCTCCTCAACAAGCTCTCTTTTAGAAATGATATTCATAACATTAATATTAGACGAAGAGATATTCTCACCATATCACAACATCGTAAGGAAATATTCAAAAGGTCATTCTCTTATAACATTGCTGCCTGTATAAATAAGCTACCCTTTAATGGACCCACCCTTTCATGTATAAGTTTTAAAAAAACATTTAAAAAATATTTAATGCGAAATCAGTAAAGTGAAATCTTACCTTTTCCTGTAACTTCTCTATCTTTTTTTTATTTTTTGTTCCTTCCTTTATTTTAATTTTCTTTTCTCCTCTCATTTCCTAGCCTTCTCTCTCCTTCTGCTCTAGTCTGTTTCTTTTTCGCGCTGCTTTGATGTATTTCTTTTTTTAATTTTCTTATGTATTATGTTTTGTCTAGGTATGAATATAAAGCCACATTACATGTACTTATATTTTTCTATTTCTGACGTTTTTATAGGCGGTAGTGGAAGAACAGTTTACTGGCTTCGACAGTAAACTGAACTACTCGCCTTTTATTTACCACTAGTGTAAATTTAATAATTTATTTTTGTAAATTTTGTGAATTTGGGTAAATAATAAATGCTTTATTATTATTATTGTTATTATTATTATTATTACATCAAAAGTTCCTCTCCCATAAAGTTACACTTCTATAACAATGAATATCTCCTCTCAATCAATTTTTTTTAGTTTTAACGTATATGCCTTTATAATCAAAGCGACTAGGTACTTTCCCAGTATTCCTCCATGGTGGTAGCCTTGTGGTACAACAATCACCCTTTGTGAGGCGTCGTTCATAAAAAAAATTGAAAGAGTGTAAAATCCACTATTTGGAGCAATGCGTATATTGCGCCATTGTTTGCTATACCTTGATCACTTGAACATATGCGAACTTTAAAAGCAAGTTGCAAAATATAATTTAAACTTCCTATTCTATAGAATGCAAGGCACGTTACAATCCTGAAATCTCGTCCTCGACTTTAATACAGTTCGAGTTTTATTGCTAACATATTTCCTCTTTCAATTTTATAGTTATAGATATCGATCCAGGATTTTATTTCTCCATTTTATTATACTGTGTTCTATATATTATCGCGCTGAATTTCAGCACTTGTATTTGGAATTGAGAAAGTATATAAAGAGTAAAGACTTTAATTTCGTTTTTTTTTTTGCTTCTTTGGAGGTTTAGTTTTATCTGAAAATAGAAACAAGCACAACATACACGTATAAAACTGCATGACTTCTGGGAAAACTTTATATGTATCAGATGGGCAGTTCTCAAAATAAAGGCGTACAATAGTTTCTAAATAATTTACTATGTGAACAAAATGTAAATGTTATTGTAAACAATTTTTATTATGAATTAGCCATTAGTTCCATATCAACAATAGTAGTACACGGAAATTAGGAAAATTTATGTGGAATAGAAGAAAAAAAGTTATAATAAGCTGAAATGTCTATAATAGCTTATGTGTGTAAGAATACATATAAAAAAAGTTCCCACCCGTAAGGTGTAAGCTTCATCTCTATCTCACCCCCTTTAGGGACACCGCACTGGTTTTTTTACAATATTTTTTAAACGCTTTATCTTAGGGAAAAAACATAAATATAGGAAAAGCTTTGTCACAAAATTTTATACAAAAAAGGTTGTGTGTTATGTATCGACATTTCTATTTCTTTTTATGTTATTAAATCGTAAACAGTAGGGTTAAACAAAAATGAAAGTCTGATTATATTGAATACGGTACTTAATCGAACATAACGCAGCCTGATAATCCAACACAATCCTAACCGCCTTATTCATAAACACGCTAGGGAGAGAGAGAGAGAGAGAGAGAGAGAGAGAGAGAGAGAGAGAGAGAGAGAGAGGGGGGAGAGAGAGGGAGAGAGAGAGAGAGAGAGAGAGAGAGAGGGGGGGAGGGAGGGAGGGAGGTTGTTTTGACCTGCCTATGAACGGGTGCGTCTAAAAAAACAAACTACATTTTGATATGCTTTTTATCCCTGCTGAGATGATTCAGTACCTTTTCAGCAGAGGGTCGTAGGATGACTCAGTACATTTTGATATATTTTATTTTCATTTTTTTTTCCTTTTTTCATTGACTAAAGTAAAGGCTAACTACATTTTGAAATACAGAAAGGGGATCGGTTTTATTGTGGTCATGCATCTTAGTAAATAACTCGTTTACGAGCTCGTTTATTTTCAATTTTTCGAAAAAACTCTATTTCAGATTTTTTGTCCAAAAAAGGTCCGTGCCTTATACTGGTTATAGATTGATCAACAGAATACTTAATTTTCGATTTTTATTAGGAAACTGTTCGGTATTTGTAGAATTTATCGAAAAAATCAAGTTTTCCAGGATTTGTAGATTCGCTTTTGTTTTGTAAAATTTCTCACAAACGTCACCTAATAAACTTAATCGAGCCCTACAATCGCCATTTTTGGAAATCAAAATCGGACCTTCGGTTCGGATCAATTTCTTTGGAAAATCATACTCGGCCTTGGAAAAAATACTTGCGGCCAACGGATTCGGACCGCCAGCAATAGGCTTTATTTGTGGCCATGTACCTTTGATCCCACCAAGTCTCATCGAAATCGATCAATATCCTGGACAGTTATCGTGTTTCCTAGCCCGATTTTGAGAAAACCAGTTTTTTGCAAAAAAAAATTAATTCTCCATTTGTTTTTCGACATAGTCTCCGATCTGTAGATCGTTGCCAGCGGCACTATCTCTTTTTTGAAATATCTCGATCCGACTGCCGGTTACCGAGTTATTCAATTTTTCCCGAAAAACTTGAAACGTCTATATCGGGTACTTCCGGTTTCCGAACAGAGCCAAGTTTCCAGCGTTAAGGTTTTCTAAAGGCTTCCTATCAACCACCCAAGTTTCATCGAAATCCGAAAGCGGATTAGGGGGGCTGAGCATGACAGACCGACAGACCGACTGACCGACGGACAGAATTTTCTCTCTCGAGTCTATAGATATGACTTTCATTTCGATCCAACGTTTTGTTCGGGTTTCGATGGTTCACTGGAAACATGCAAAACGTATACTACATTTTTTTGTTACCTAACTTTAAGTTTGCCGTCGATTAACGTAAACACCCTTAATAATCTGCAAACGACCTATAAGACATGTTTTATAGAAAATTTAATTTTAAATATTTTTCAATACTTTTAGTTTTGTCGTAGAACATCACATTTCCAAAATATTATTGAAAAACCACCACGGTGTCATTATAAGGGTGAAAAAGGGATGAAGCTCACCAGTTAGAGGTGGGAACTTTTTGATCCTGTATTTCTACCTCTATCAACTGTCGATTCAGAAAATATCAGCTTATTAAAATTTTTTTCTTCTATTTTTGCTAATTTCCGTGTACTATAGATAAATAAACACACTTTGTTTATTAAGACGCCTCAAAAGGATTCCCAAAGTGGAACACTGCAGTAGTAACGCCTTCCCTAGCGTCTGAAGTAACTACGTAATATAACAATTCGATGTTTGACAGACCTCAATGGCATTGTAGTATTTATTTATTATGGCAGTTGATGTGTTAATGAATGACCAAATAATATTCCATCCCTTTTTATGAAAAAGAGAAAGAAGCTAGTTTTTGCAAGGCGTAAATTAAGTGGATCGTTCTGCAAAGTCCTTACAGTGTGAACACAAGAACGGAAGAATATGAAATTCAAAGTGTTTCAGTGTTTACATTGATGAAAATTGCGTGTGAAGGTAGAAAATGTCATTTTTAAAACTATGCATTTGCACTAAAAACTAATTTCAGATTTGTGTTAGGTTCCTAAAAACAATTCGCTAGAATTCCTATTCTGTTAACCGTCAGTATTATTATAACTATATACTACTACTTCCGTGCTTTTCGTGATATTTGCTAGGTATATTCTTATTTATTATAATAGTCCAGTCAACGGAGCGCTAAAATGGCCAAAATCTCTAATTTGAGTGCTAATGAATGGATTTTGATGAAACTTTGTGCAATTTGTTTGTAATGACGTTAATAAAAATTGAAAAATAGATTGGAACCGGAAATGATTGGATCACGGGTTCCGTAACTTGTAGAATTAGGTCAAAAATGAAAAAAAAAAACCAACATATTTACCTTTTTTTTTTTTACCCAAAATAAGAGGTTTTTGCTCTTGTGAATTTTTTCGAAAAATGCATATTTATGTTAAAAAATGTATGTATGTACTTGAGTTAAATTTTGTTTAAGTTTTTTTTTATTTCGTTCATAACTTATTTTAAACAGTAGTTTTATTTCAAATTTGTTAATTTTTTATTTTGTTAATGATAATGATAATGATAATGTTTATTAACCACTAATGATACAAAGTTGTATATATGGTAAGTCAGTTACAAATTGGAAAAAATATAATATAAAACATATCAAAGACAGAAGATACATTTAAAAAAAAAAAAAAAAATGTAGATACTACACTTTATTGTATAAAAATTGGCGAGAATGTCAATACGAGTAAGATATTTAAAAAGATAAATACATAGACAATAATAAATATAAAATTACATATTAAAAAACTGGTTTACACTATAAAAACAATTTTCAATTAAAAATAATTTAACTTTGTCCTTAAATAATTTATAAGAATTAACATCTCTAATATCCTCCGGTAATCTATTATAGAGAGCTACTGCATTATAATATGGTGATTTCATGTACAGAGCTGTTGAGTGATGAGGAGGCCTTAGCATTTTTCGACATCTTGTATTGTGAGAGTGTTGGTCTCCATTTAGTACAAACTTAGTTAAATTTAATTTAACAAATTTCAATACAGACAAAATGTAAATGGATGGAACAGTTAGTAATTTGTTATTAATAAAGTATTGCTATCTCTTGGATTGATTTTAAAAATGGTTCTGAGTATTCTTTTTTGTAAAACAAACACCCTTTGAATGTCAACACTTTGGCCCCATAATATGATGTTATATGACAGATGGCAATAGGCCAAGGAAAAATACACATTTAGTAAATGTTTTATATCCATTGTAGATTGTAGTTGGTTTATTGCAAAACATGCTTTATTCAATTTTTTACATAGTTCATTTATATGGTAGTCCCAACACAACTTGCTATCTAAGTAAATTCCCAAAAATTTAACCTCTTTTGATGGATTTAAATTTAAGTCTGAAATATTGACTGTAAAGCTGTCGGGTAATGTTTTTCTCTTGGAGAAAAATACCCATTCAGTTTTGGCCAAATTTAATATTAACAAATTTTTATTGCACCATTCATAAAACTATCTCACTATAATATTAACCATAATTTGTAGGGTTTCAACATGCTACTGCTACTGCTACTACCATCGACGTGTCATCGGCAAACATTGTTACCGTTGTTTGGGGTATATTTTTGGGCAGGTCGTTTATAAATAGCAAAAAAATAAGGGGGCCCAAGACTGAGCCCTGGGGAACTCCCATATTGACGTCAAACTCTTCGGATATTACATCGTCAACTTTTACTTTAAGTTTTCTGTCCGTTAAAAAGGATTCGATCCACTCAAGTGTTGTGCCTCTGATGCCCAAGGAAAACATTTTTTTAATGACAAACGGTATACTAATTGTATCGAATGCTTTGGTTAGATCGAAAAATAGACCAATTACGTAATTATTTTTATCCAATTCATCATAGATTATTTGAAAAAATTGTATTGAAGCTGTTTCCACTGATCTTCCTTTTCTAAAGCCGTGTTGCCTATCTGATAATAAATTATTTTTTAATAAAAACTTTGTAACTCGATTGAAAACTATTTTTTCCAAAATTTTCGATATAATGCACAATAGAGATATTGGCCTATAATTCTCGTGATTATTTGGATCACCTTTTTTAAATATTGGTAAGACAACGGCTACTTTTAGGATTGACGGAAATTTCCCCTCTTCAAGAGATTTGTTTATTAAGTAAGTTAATGGTTCGATTATAGAATCACAACTATTTTTTATAAACTTAGAAGATATTCCATCCACACCACTCGACTTTTTATTATTTAATTCAAGAATTATGTCCCGTACTTCCCAAGTGGTGACGGGTGCCATGAAAAACGATCTCTCGGACATATTACTAGTAGTACATTCGAGTGGGATGTTGTCCACAAAATAACTTTTAATATTATCCTCAGCTACATGGGAGAAGTAATAAGCTAGATAATCCGCTACCTCTTTTGGGTTGTCTGTGATTTTTCCATTTATATTTATAACAACTTTCTCATTTTTTCATTTTTTTTCTTGTTTCTACCTAAAGTTGAGTTTACTATATGCCAAATCTCTCGAGAGGAGTTTTTGGAATTTGCTATTTGATTTAAATTGTACTGCCTTTTTGCACATTGAATGGATTTATTATGTAACTTTTTTTTAGATTTATAATATTCTAGAATATCCACATTTTGTGATGATTTTACTAATAAGAACAGATCTCGCAGATCAGCTCCCTGTTTAATTATTTCAGGTGTTACCCATTTTTTTGAACTATTAAAATTAATATTTTCCTTACCACACCTATAGATCAGAGGGCAAGACAAATCAAGACATTTTAAAAAAATAGCAATAAAATTTTCAAACGCTTTGTCAGTATTACTCGTGTAAATTTCCGACCAGTCAACAATACTTAATGAATGTTTTAATTGTTCCATATTATTATCTGAGTCACATCTATAAGTAATTAATTGTCTATTTTCGTTTCCTGTGTTCTTTTGCGTGTACTTAAATGAGAGGACTTGGGCCAAATGATCCGCAATACATGGATCACAAATAAACGAATCGTAACTTTCATTTGGTAAATTACATACTAGATAGTCAATATACGATTTTGAAATGCTGCCAGTTGAATTCTTAGCGATTCTCGTTGGTTCATTTAATTTCACTACTAATTCGTATGTCATGAGCAAGTCCGCTAGCATTTTTTTATTTAAGGAATTACTTGAGTAGTCTATGTTAAAATCTCCACATAAATGTTAGTAGAGAATTTGTTTATTTTGCAATAGTTTCTGTGCTCAAACTTTAAATCTCTTTTCTTTACCGTTACTATACTTCCACGATGTGAAAGTAATTATGTGGTTGAATGTTTCCCATATGCTTCCGTATATCGAAAATATATATCTTATCATATTTAAACATTTTTGATGAAAACCTTAATAACATTTCCCTCATTATAAAGCAGTTCAAAGAATTGTGGGAATGAGATTATATTATATGTTTGTCAAAGTCCTCATTGTGATGAACGCCTTAAAAAAATATTTCGTGCAGGCAACATATCACACAGTGTGTTTGGTACATCGATAGAAAGTTTTAAGGGTGCGATTTAGAACCTATATGACATGCAAAGTATTACAGATTTTGAGATATGTCTTTTTAAATAGTGACTAGCAAGGCCCCCAGACTTCACGCCTCTCGATGTTCACATCTGGGGACGAATGAAAGAGCTTGTTTACGAAGTTGAAACAATTGACCGCGAAATGATATTCGGTGTCACCACCACCGACGCAACGTGAGAAGAAGAGCACGTTGATGTATTAAAATCGGTGGTTTTAACAATAAACGTATAAAATTGTTCTTAATTGTTTCTTTGTTTCATTAACTCCGAACATCATAACAGACACAGATCCAAACGCTTTCCTAGTTATTTTCCTACCTAATAAAATTTTGCTGAAATATGAAGACGTTTTTGAAGTTAGTTTTTAAAGATTATTTTTGAAAAAATAACCTTTAAATTTCAGATTTAATTTTACAGAAACACACCTAAGCATTTTAATGTGTATACAAATTTTTGCTATCAGAAATTCCAATAATTGACAAACATACCTAAAAAGGACGATATCTCAGGATTTGTAAAACTTTGTATAATGTTCATATAGGTTCTAAATGACTTCATCTATCACTCCCTTAAAACTTTCTATAGATGTAGCGAACACTGTATATATTAGCTTAACATACTATTTCTTTAACAAAACATCATCTACGCAATAGTCCTTTTTTCAATATTTATATTATAAAAGTACACATTATTATATTAGCTAAAAGCAGCTGTAAATTTTGTTGTTCGTCCATTGACTTTTCTTATAAATAAATCATTAACTGAAAGTAAATTTCTACATATTTTCAAAACAGCCAAAGTCATACCAATCTATTGAAAGGATAGTAAATATGCAATGGAAAATTATAGACCAATTTCCCTTTTAAGTGCAGTGTCAAAAATTTTAGAAAAGATAGTCTTCAACAAAATTGCGCAATTTCTCAGCTTTAATATATTAAATAGTTTTCAGTACAGATTCAGAAAATGGAAGAACGCATGCAGTGCCATTTTAAACTTTATAAATACATTATATGATAACTTAGACATTAACAACAAATGCAGTGGCGCAGCCAGAAAATTCATCTGGGGGGGGCAATAGAAGCGGTCTCCCCAAAAGCCTGAACAAATGTATGGGTCTATTTATGAATTTGAGCAAGGCCTTTGACCTAGTGAACACTAAATTGCTCATTGAAAAGCTTAACAAACATGGTATTAGGGGAAAAGTTAATGACTGAATACCCTCTTATCTTTCAAATAAAAAACAGGTACTTGACATAAACGGTATACAATCGAGTGAAATGGATGTAGGCATTGGAATGCCGCAAGGGTCTATTCTGGGGCCACTGCTGTTTTTGATATTTGTTAACGACTTGCCAAATATTGACCATGAAAATAACATCGCTATTTGGCCGATGATAACACATATTTATGATCTGAAAATCCAAATCAAAAGTCTTAGAAAAGTTACAAAATATGGTAAATCAATATATCAACTGGTTTTACTTCTACAAGCTGCACTTAAATGTATCAAAAACTGTTTTTATTAATTTTACGCCAAGAAAGAGCTTAATGAGCAACAATTTTCTAATCAGGGCACACCACATATCATTAAAACAAGTACAATCTACAAAATTTCTTGGTCTGTATATTGACAACGATTTGAGATGGAAATCGCACGTCGACAATTTGTCATTTAAACTATCATCATTATGTGTCGCACTATACAGACTCAAAGAAGTAACGCAAAGATCCACATGCTTAACTTTTTATCATTCGAACTTTTTGTCCAGATTAAGATATGGAATGATTTTTGGGGTATTTCTTCACATGCATCTAGATTATTTAAACTGCAAAAAGGGCAGTAAAAAACATTGCTGGTGCTACTAGACTTCAATCTTGTAAGCTTATTTTTAAAAATTTGAACATTTTACCCTTACCGTGTATATATATTTATGAAGTATTAGTCTACATAAAAAAAACTTAGAAAAATTTACTAGTAACAGTGATTTTCATACACATGATACTCGTAATAAAATGAGCTACCAGAACACAGCTTAACGTTATATGAAAAAGGGCCAACATTTGTTGGAATTAAGTGCTTCAACAAGCTACCAGATAGTCTCAAATGCATAAACAATATCAGAGTATTTAAGAAAAAACTTTTTGCGTATTTACACGGCGGCATGCTTTATAGTATTGCTGAATTCTTAGATCAGTAAAGAATTATTGTAATTTATACTAAAATGTAGATTATTGTAAATTTATTTGTTATATTATTGTGATGTACACTAGGGTGGATCGGTATATAACTTTTTTAGAAAATTCGAAATGCCTGTAGTGAAAAAAGTTGTAGATTGGTCTTATATTTAAGAAAAAAATTTTTTTTTTTCCAAAAATGTTTTAGGCCGCCCGCTGGGCCTCTAAAAAAAAGAAATAAAAAATTATAACTAAGTCGCCTGTGTTGGGAAAGGCTGTTATGGTTCCTTGTTTACGTATAACAAATATTTTTAAATTTGTAATGTATTTAGACCCCCGTCGGCCCCTCAAAACTCGTCTAAATAAAACTTTTATGTTGCGCTAGTACTAAAACAGCTCCTTGCTTATTTCCACGATAATTATTACACAGAAGGGGTGAGGGTAGAGGCGACTTCAATGTGAATATCAGTCGATATTCCGTTGAAGCAATGTCGAGCGCGGTTAGTACTTGGATGGGTCC
Organism: Rutpela maculata; assembly: GCA_936432065.2. Classification (NCBI taxonomy): domain Eukaryota; kingdom Metazoa; phylum Arthropoda; class Insecta; order Coleoptera; family Cerambycidae; genus Rutpela; species Rutpela maculata. Next base: position 122,499,132 of record OW386288.2, read on the forward strand.
CATCTTGGGAAATACAGCGTTCTCGTCCCACCTTCTAGAGGCTTGTATATCAGTGTATACTCGGAAGCTACGTAATTTCAGACGAGGATTACGTAGTGGATATACCATCCTTCGGAGGGGATGTAAAGCAGGCGGTCCCTTGTCTATTAAATGTTGGGCAAGTAAAAGATCCCTACTCTTCTTAAGGGAAGAGGTTCGGCAAAATTTCCAGGTTGGGGGTAGCTCGTCTCCTGGCGTCGGTGATAGGCCCTGGTAGCGGAAATAGGCCGAAGTTAAATAGTTAAATTTAATAGTAAAAAAATATATTACAGTAAAAAAATATATTACACAGAATAACCCAGAACTCACCACGTGGAGGTGGCTGCCATCGAGTTCCACTCCTGCCCACCCATCCACCCTTCCATTTGGGCATTTAATAATTATTTGTCTATACTACTACGTATGCTGATTTGGTACCAAACTTTTGATTTTTAATTTTTAATTTTTTTTATTTTATGTGCACGGCGGGGGGTCGAATATTAATTTAAAAATAAAAAAATACCTCTTCATTTTAGACTATCACACAACTTTTCACACTACAGGCCTTTTGAAATTAGAAAATCGACCCACCCTAATGTACACATTTCATTTACAAGTTTTTAATATCTGTTAATTAAACATTAATTTGTGTGTTACTATGTATGTCGATTTTATCTATTTATGAATTTATTTTGTTTATTATTGTACTCAGATTTTAACTGGATAACAAGTAAATATTTTTCAATGGGACTTTAAATGCCGATGACTTTTCCTATACCTTTGTACTCTGGTATGTTGGAATAAATAAGTTCTTATTATTATTATTATTGTTATTATAGTTAATAATAAATTGTATACCGTCAACTACGCTACGTTGAATCATAATAATAATTCATATTTCTAACAATTTAATATGCCATAAAGCATATATCCCGTTCAGGAAATAGTTTCATTATGACAGACCATTTCCTAAAAACTGTTGAGCTATAATTTTGTTTATGGTATTAAAATGCCTCTCTGCAAAAAGCTATATAACTTGAAAAGCTTTTATCGTGTTTTATGCTGGTAAATGTGCAATTTTAAACATTTAGAGCACATAGTGGAAGATAACAAAACAGCAAAAGTCATAAAGATGTAAGATCGTGTTATCTGCTTGGTAGCTCAACTGGACCGATGCGTTGGAGCGTACGTTAAATGCTCCAACTTGTTGCGGCTAAATTAATGTTTTTATAATGTTTAGTTAGGTTTTGTGGCTTTCAGCTTTCAAATAGAATGTAGTAGAAGCAATTAAATTGGAAATAAGTACGCGTTACTGACGTATATATGGATGGTGATCATTTATTACTTTTATGAAGGGTGTATTGATAATCTTATTTTACATCTTATTTATTTTTCATTCGCAATTGCAGAAATATAAATTGTGACTTTTTAAAAAAGTGTTAGTGAAAATTTGTTTCAGTTTGTCTACAATTTAAAAAAAAAATTAAAGCTATAATTACTTGCTTTAATATTTACTTTATAAAAAAAATCTGCCCTCAACTTTATTTTAGGCATTCTGGTGGAGTCGAAATTATGTCCAATGGAATTGTTTGACGATATATAAATCTGTGCCTGAGAGGTAAACAGTATTATCTCCATTATTGTAAATTTAGAGAAAACACGGCTTAAAGTTTTAAATAGGCTAATTGCGTATTTTACTTCCACTTCCAGTGGAAGTATAGTAACGACAAAAAATTTTTAAACATTTTTATTGTTCAAATAGGCGTAAAATGTCATAAAGCGTCGAGATTTTAAGTTTGAGCAAAGAAAAAATTTCTGTCTGTTTGTCGGTCTGTAACTTTTTTGTGCGCACTACTCTGGAACGGTTTAAGATATTGACTTGAAATTTGATATACGTATGTATTTTAACGAGATCTGGAACTACATTATATTTTCATGTTATTCTGTTGAAGGGTTGGAGGGTAAATTGGGGTAAATGGGGGTAAACAGGTAAATCAAGCAGGTAAGAGTCCATAAAATTGGTATTTAGTATATACAAGAGAAACTAACGTCTCAAAAAAAAATTTGGCATTAGCCACCTCCATTACTACCCTCATCCCATTATAAAAGGGGGTGAAAAAAAAATGTGATTTAGTGTGGGCACAAGAACCAAAGGCCTCAACATTTTTTTTTACTTCATCCATCCCCACTACCATCTCCCTATCACTACCCCCGCTCCACTACCGATGTGGGATATCGTTTTATGGGTAGACGATTTCAAATATTATATTATTAAGTTCCATAAACAATTAAGACACTTGAGATTGTTTTTCATTAAATGAAAAATCGGGTAATTAAAAAAAACATTAATCGTCACTCCAAAACATACTCAAAAGGCTACACGCAGGAAAGATTATGATCCACAGATTTCATTCTGAATCAGATCCTTCTTGCTGATTTTGCGTTGCTATATTTGGAGACAAGATATATTAATTTTAGATATTATTTGAAGGCTTAGTGGTAAACAGTAGTATCTCCAATGGGATTTAATAGAAGAAAATTGAAGAATTAAATGATGAGTTTTAAGCAGATCACTCTCAATATAAGCTGCTAAAAGTTAAACTGTATTATTTTATAAACAGTCTGAGATTTTTCATTTAGAAACACTTTAATTTCTAACATAATCTAACTCTGATGCCATTGTTTACAAAAAATTTATTAGGCATTAAAAGTAATTTCTACTGATTTCTATCTGTAGGATAACCAGTAGCATTTAATTTACTAATTTTTTACCTCTTGATGTCATTGTTAGCACTAACACATAAAAAAGCATGAAGTGGAGTCACAATTGTTTACCAAATTGGTTTTGGTGAAAATCCTACTGCACAGAATCATTCTTAGTATAGATACAACTTTTTACCTCAAAGAGAAGTGCCAAGACTATTTCTTCTAAACATTGCATGTTAGGAACTAGTAATAACGGAGATAAGATCATTTAACATAATACAATTTATGCTCCTGGTATATGAGAAAAAGTATTAATTCGATTTTAACAAAAACTGGAGTTACTTACTATCATTTATCTCTCAGGTATAGAAATATTATAAACTTATTAAAATATGAAGACATTTCAAAACATTCATTTCAAAACTACATTTTTACATCTATCCTGATATCCCTGACTTTTGAAGATAATATTTGAGGATTATAAAACCCATATTATGATGATCGAAAAAAACATCCTGTTACAAAGAATTTAAGTTTATTTTCTACAAAGAAATACACCACAATTTTCATTTTTTCTAAATCCTCCGTTTTATATACAGTTTTATTTTCAAATACATTATTTATGTATAATAAAAGATAAAAGGCAAAGGTTATATAGGTACTTAGGCTAAAAGTTTACCAATAAAAAATGAAAACCAACACAAAATTGTTATTTTCGGCCAGATATCCAATAAAAAATATAAAACATCATGGGCTTCCAATTTATTTGGTAATAGGATTTCCTTGTATAGCTATATATGACATATCAGTGGTCATTTGAAATCTGATCACGCCCCAAGATGGAAATCCGAGGCATGATACGATTCTGATGACCATTTCAATGTCTTTTGTACTGAGATTGGTGAGCATTGTTCACTCAGCGATACCATTTTTACAGAGTATTGTGTTTTGGACATTTTCTTTCTATCACCGTAGTTTTCCATTTAAACTGGAAAGACCATTTATCTACTTAACTGGATTTCAATCATAGTCAAAATTGCTAGCTTGCCAGAGTGATTTATACACACAATATTTTTCCTTCAAATAATATCGGTTAACTTTTCCCCCAACTAATTTATGAACTGTTCAGTAAAAGAAATATTGATACACACTTATTGCGAAAGTTTGGTGGCTGTTCAACATTAATCATTAATTTTTGTTTACATAGTTATTACAAAGATGCTGTAATGGTAGCAAAAGTGGCGTTTGGTTTTTAAGTATTGGAAAAGAAGCAGGGGTACAGAGAGGCAAATAAAATTCTCGGTCGACTGTAAAGTAGTTTAAAATACATTTAAGTCATTGTCTACACCGAATATGATTTGCTGTGATGACGATTGCAAAAATTACACAACAATTGTCTAAAATAAAAAAATTAAAATTAAATTTCAGCTTCACATTATCGTTTCAATTTGAACATACATTTTGTTGTGAAACACAAAACTAAAATATGGAGAATATATTTAAATTATCATTTCTCTTTTTTTCTACCAGCAAATAACTCCAAACATATCCGGACCCGAATTAACTTTAAGGTTGACCCTGTTCTAAACTAACTTTTCTTTAGGGCAGATACTGAATTCTGATATAGTTATCACTGGTAGTACAGTACCTAGAGGTAAAAAATATGTAACATTTCGGAATAATTTCATATGTAATGATTTTTTTTGGGTTATTATTGTAGTAAAAGGTATCGTCTTCAGTTTCTTTATGGTACGGGCTCTCAAGGGGTGAAAACCTGAATTTAAATATTCAATATTTAAAAAAGTATTACTGATTTTCTTTTGAAACGCAGAATAGTTATGTTTTTGGGATCGCTGATTACGAATATGAAGCCAAAATTAAAGAATTCGAAATGGCGGCTCTAATATGACGGATGGATTTTTTTTCTAAAGCAAGTGTTTTACATGGCCAAAAAAAATGGGCATCTAGGTGATGCTAAATATTAGCGAAAAACAGAATTTTTGAAAAAAAAATAATTACAATAACAAAATGGCGATATCTTGGGTAAAAAAAAATGTGAAAGCACATTTTATCGGCCATAATTTATTTGTTTCTTGTGGCGTAGAAACTCCGATTAAAGAACTTATATACAGATACATAACAGGCTATCTTTTCACTATATACCTTGTTTGCTCCTAACATAGTCACATTATATGTCCATTAAAATGGATAGATGAACATCACATCCCATAGGCAACAGTGGCGTTGTGTGTGTAGAAAATATGTAGAATGGTAAATATTTTCATTAAAATGAATTATTGCAATTCCTGCATTACCGGCTCTTTATATAACGTGATGTAGGCATACGATATTACAGTAAGATAAAACAGTAAGATAAATATCTATTGAAAGGATATTAAAATTTAATTGCTATTTACTTTATAACTGTAAACTGAACTTCAACATGTTACGACTATGGAACGATCGATTTTCTTCTTTTCTAAACTGCTTTCTGCAAACGGCACAGCACTTCACTATTTATTTGTACAAAATATATTGTCACTAAACTGTGTAAATATGAATAGAGAATATTATTTAGGTATTAAGCAAATAACAACTTAAAATAAAATTACTTTTTCACCAGTTTTTGATCGGAGAACACGAAAAACATTTATTGACATTAATGGCCGAACTGTCAAACTGATATTATGATAATCGAACTGAAGCCGATCGTGTACGAGCGGTCGCGAATACGCCGATGGGGCAATCAGCAACTTATGGGAAGAAGTGCCTTAGAATGGGAGTCTTTCGGGATCATAAAATTCATGCCATTATGTATCTAGATATAAGTTCTTTAATCGGAGCGTAGAAACAACAAAAAAAATGGTTTTAAAGACTGATTAATTACACAGCCACGCAAAAAATTTTCTTTCTGATCTGGGGATCAGACTTTCATATCCTATGGTATTTTGAACCGCGGAACCCAAGTCATCAGCAGTTGTGCAAAAAATGCAAAAACCGTTAAAGTAAGCGCTACAAGCCAAGGTTTTTTGCATTTTCTGCAAAACTGAGACGTGCTGGCTCAAATTTAATGGTAGATTTGGATTCGGCGGGTCAAAGTACTATAGGATATCAAAGTCTGATCCCCATATAAAAAAAAAATTTTTGGCCGTGCACAGCCACATAATTTTTTTTCTGATATGAAAGACTTTCATATCTGTTAGTATTTTGACCGCCTGAATCCAAATCCGCCACGAGATTTGAGCCAGCACGTCTCAGTGAAAATAAGTGCTACAACCCCAAGATTTTTTGCATTTTATGCAAGACTGAGACGTGCTAGCTCAAACCTGATGGCAGATTTTTAGATTGAGCGGGTCAAAATACTATAGGATATGAAAGTCTCATCCCCAGATCAGAAAGACAAATTTCTTTTTTCTTCAAGCGTATTAAAATGTTTAAATTATGTCACCAAAAACAGAAGTAGAAGTAGGACATTGTTTTACTAGTAACAAAATGTTAGTACCGAACGCCACCGTAGTGGACATTGTTTTACTAGTAACATAATGTTAGTTCCGAAAGCGCCGCCGTAGTGGGTATTGTTTTACTAGTAACATAATGTTAATACCGAAAGCCACCGGTGGCGCGCTATCCACTAGCCACTTGTCATATTGTGTCAACATGTAAGACTGTAGTTTGAATATTTGTACATTTATGATAAATAAATGAATTTTTGCATTTTAATACGCTTGAAGAAAAAATAGTATATATTACACGGAGTAGAACGCCTTTTTTGTGTTTCGCCCAGTTTGCGGCTTCGACTTCGCCTCAGCCGCAAATCTTGGGCTCAACACAAAAAAAGAGTGCGTTCTACTCCTAGTAATATAATATACTATTGTGTGGCTGTGTTATCTTCAATTCTGTTCCTTAGAATTTTTGATGGAAGTGTCACAGCTTCTAAGATATTCAACATTTAAACTAAATACTTCAACCTAAAAAAGGTCAGATGCCATTTATAAAACTAAATATCTCCGAAACTATCACTCCTACACAAACATATAAATTTATTCACAGTTTATAAGCTTAATTTTTTCGCTGCACTTACTGAGATATTTGTAAAGAAAAAAAAGTCCATGTTTTTTAGAAAATACCTTTATAGTTAAGTTTTTCTAAAACGTGCAGGCAAAATAATTTGAGCATCTAGATTATGCTATATGTTAACAAAAAATAGTTTTTAAGTTTTCTTTTTTCTACAGACCAATTACAGTAACAAAATAGCGACTAGGGATTGCAATACCGGTTAACCGGTTAACCGGTTAACCGGTTAACCGGTTATCAAGACAAAAAACACATGATGATAATTACCGGTTATTTTAATTTTTTACCGGTTATTTCGATAAATTCTGAACTTACGATATGTCACGTATTCAACGTTTCTATTTATGTCATTGACTAGTATTCACTAAATACAGAGTGACTGTCCCAACACTGAGCACTTTTAACAATAAATACATAATATTATAAAAAGTAAAATCCAAAAACCAAGCCCTAAGAAATACAAGAGAGACATTGACAATATCTTGCGACAGGAAATTGAATATTTCACTGCCGCAAATATCCGTGAAATACATTTAGAAGTATGTTATTACCAATTCTTATTTACTTATCGACCCACCAATATCGATTGAGGAAGGGCATCTTCAGCTGGTGGTATTCTATGCACAAATATCAGACGACTAATATCGATATCGCTTTGAAAAACTAACCTTTTAACGGGCTATTTTTAAAAAATATTGTATTTTTAGATTAGGTATTCAGTAAATGCCCTATTTGAGTTTATGTTTATAAATGTTTGTTATTTAAGTTGATATTTTTGTTATTTAACGAATAATTATTTATTTAAATTTATTTCATTTATATTTTTTTTTTGATAAAAAACCTTTTAAGTTTGTTCATTACATTAAATATACATATATAAAAATGTTTTTTGTTAAATTTAGATAATTTTGTACATGGAAAAAGACAATTGCCATTTTCGCCACCCTAATCATTCATTTTAAAAATTACCGGTAATTACCGGTTAACCGGTTATTTACATTTTTATTTACCGATTTACCGGTTATTAAAACTTTCGGTAACTTGCAATCCCTAATAGCGACGTTTTTATTAAGAAAATGTTGAGACGCACATTGTTTCTGCCACAAGTTCCTTGTTTTTGTACTACAGAAACAGACACAACTTCACTTGTAAGTCTAAAATTATTTTTTCTTTTATTTTGGTCGTTAATATTTGTACCGTAAGTGTCATTGCTTCTATGATATTTAACATGTAAACTAAATACATTGTCTCATGTAGGTCCGAATGTCATCTTTAGAATTTATAAGAATTCTTATTGGTTTTTAGTATGTTTTCGCAAAGTGTGATACTTTTCGAGTTATTTGGCAGAAATTGTTTCGAGATGAACATCTGATTTTTCAAGTTGAGATTGTAATTTCAAGTTATAACTTAAGGCACGGTGTACTGCAACCAAATTTAAATCAAAGTTGATGTCACCCGGAATTTTGCACATGCTTGGATGTACATAGAACCAATTCCCACGATATTGAATATCATTTATCGCAATATTTTACTTTTTTTGTTTAACTTGGACTCGGTGAAACCAAGTCCAAAGTGAGAATTGTCAGATTGGCTCGTTCTTCACCCCCGACCCCAAAAAACACCCCCGAATAAAAAAAAAGTGATCTGGCCTGCGGACCAGACCAGTGTATCCTTATATATTTGGATCCGTTTTTTGGGGGTTTCTATTGTCTTGGGGTTAGGTGTGAAAAACAAGCCAATCTGACAATTCTCGGTTTCAGCGGGTCCAAATACATGTAGGTATACTAGTCTGGTCCGCAGGCCAGACCACTTTTTTGTGTGGCTGTGTCATAAACAAAAAAAAGTAAAATACTTTTAAAAAAAATTCTGCGGTGAATGATTTTGAGTATCGTAGAAATTGGTTCTATACAACGCGATCTACGATAACATGCGGAAAATTTAACAGTAGATTGTCCCCACCGAAAGGAGTTAAAAAAATTAAAAATTAAGAAAAAATGACCAAATTACCTTTTTTTTTTTTGTAAAAACGTACCGCCAGTGACTTTAACCAATCTGACGTAACGCGGTACAACCATATCACTTTATCAAACTATTGGCAGCAAAGCTGGAGCGGGTAGAAGTGACTTTTTGGTTTTAATCAACTCACACTACAAAAATAGCGAAATAAATCGAGTGAACTCTGCAACAACAAGTAGATATAAGAGATATTTACTTAAACCCGTCAATAACACGCCGGTGTCCTGATTGTTCGACCGAAAGTAAAAAACGCGGCACTTTACCACACTCGCCGGCTTCACTTTTATGCCAGTTAAGGAAATGTAAACATCTCCAATATGTTCTTTCCCAAGTAAGTTCGTTGCCCTACTACTGACCTAGTCAATGACAGTAGTAAATTTTAACCATTTTTAATATACTAAATTACCTCGGGGTACTCTAAAATTTTGCAGGGGCTTTCCCACCATTTTATTTTCCCCATATCATGGTAAATCACGTTATATACATCCAAGAATGTGTAAAAAAAATCCGAGTGGCATTTGATTTAAATTTGGTTGTAGCACACCGTGAAGGACTAACAATTTGTATGAAAAATTAAGTAGATTTTCTTTTTTCAAAATTTGATTTTATTTCATTTCTAGTAATTGTTATGGTTATTATTATTTTTGAAAGTAGGTGGCCCATGAAAACAACGGGCGCGAGAATATTACCATGGGACCCTTACGTGATTATTGTCTTATAAACATTCGGACCAACTAAAACAAACATTGTGAGATCACTGTCTTGACAAAATCCTACTCGCTGACATACACATTCATTCACTCTCGTTTGATCTAACATAGTGAATGTTCTTTTCAATTTTCATAAAGTGTAGTTTTCTTTTAAATAATCAATTAACAATAGATTCTCCTGTTTCTTTATTGAAACAATTTATAAATTGAGCCTGACGTCTGTAATAAGCGGCACGATTACTTATTTTGTACAAGTCTTCAGATCGGCTTGTTTTCTCGTTAACCTCCGGACATATCAATGCAATTTGTTAGCAAGAACTCCGCAACGTTTGAGATATCGCTCTGGCACCCAGTTAGATTCTGATGGATTTATTAGTCGTATCTTGGTGGGGGGTTCAAGTTAACATGTGCGACTTGCGATATCATCGACAGTTTACACAACTAATTAGAATTATTACTATATTTCATGTTGTACTGTCAGATAAATAGGATTTGTTTCTTTAATAAAATCTTTCACACATTTTTTTAATTTACATAAATAGAGAATTTGATACAGTAAATTTATTTGTATAATATTTAACAGAAGCTTTTATTTGTCCTAGAAAAAAAAAGATAACGGTATTCAGATATGGTCAGATAGGCTGTATCTAATAAATTCTTCTATGATGAAAAAATTAATGTTCCTCACATAACTTTGCTCACAAATAGTTTCTACAAACGCCTAGATAAAATTATTTTACTCAAAATTGTTAATTGTACAATTAAAAACAAAATAAGTGAAAATATCTTGAAATATCATCGTACCTGATGACGACATGTAAAAATGGTTCAGTTGTGAGTTAAAGTACGTTCAATTTCATATAAATCCAAAAAAAATCTCTAACAGGAATAGGTCGCAAGCTCAAGTTATAACTTCTCAATGTGGACCATTTTCGACCATTTTTCAAGTTACTTCTCAGGATTGCAAATTATTGAAAGTAGTTCGTTTTAAGTACAAAATTGTATTAAATTAAAATAAGTAGACGACGAGAGTAGACGTCTCTCCGCAGACCCTTTTTTATGTGTCATCACTTAAGCTAAATACAAAATGTACAAGATATGATTTTAAGTTGCCAAGTGGGTGGCAGGTGTTTGAAAAGTAATACATATCTCGGTGTGTGTGATTTGCGGTTCTGTAAGAAATATAATTCGTGATTAATTACATCCAAAAAGGGAAAGGGGAAGAAGGGAAGAAATAATATATCACAGACAAATGTTGTTAATTTTTAACATATTATTTGTAAATAACTTCCTTAGAAATATAAAAAAAGTACTTGCTTAGGTCCATCAAACCTTTAAGTCGACATGTGTCGAGAAATTTATGGCAGACAATAAATGATTAAAGTATGGCCATAATATTCCTACGTAAACCTTCAAGTAAATTATTTTTCATGATTATTTTAAAAATAATCAAACCAATTTAATTTAAATTATACCCGAAATAATCAATAAATCATTGTTCTTAAAGGATGGTTTTATAAATTTCTTAGTAAACCTTCAAGGAATTCTTTTTTCATAATTATTAAAAATAATCAAATGAATTTATTATTAATTAAACCCGTAATAATTAATAATGCATTGCTCTTAAAGTATGGTCATAATATAAATTTCTTAAATAAATCTTCAAGTGAGGTTTTTATCATTAACCACAAAAATTATAGAAATGTACGCAATGAAATACTGGACACATGTCCAAAGAAGGGACCCAACACATCCACGGTCAGTAAACTATACGGTTACCTCGATCAGCAGCTTTTGGAGGAGGGAGACGCACGGAGCGGGGAATCGAATCAAACAAAGACAAATATATCTGATTTCCGTGCAAAAGACAGAGATAAAGATGCCGGCAGTGTCTACGCTGACGTAGCCGGCATCCTTGTCTCTGTATTTTGCACGGAAATCAGATATATCTGTCTCTTTCAGTCGATTCTCCACTCCGCGCGTCTCTCTCGTCCAAAAGATGCTGATCGAGGTAACCGTATAGTTTATTGACCGAGCAACACATCTACTAAAGAAAGCGCTAACACTGAACAGCAGCAAACTAAAAATAGGGGACCATGTTACATATGGGAATCAACAATCGGGAGGATCATGAACAAACTGGGAAAGTACCAAATTTACTGAGAAAGAAAAACGAGGAGAAAAATGAATTCCACAAAGAAATCGCAACGATATATACTCTACCAGAAATACAAAAAGAGGAGCATAAACATTAAATATCATGAACACAATGCGGCAACGTATTCCACAAACACCTATACTGCGCATTCCCCGATCCTGTACCATGCGTCATATGGCTCTAGCTCCTGACGACAAGCATGTTCCAAATCCAACGCAGCATCGGAAACCGAGTCATCAGCAGACTCAGAAAAAGAAGATTCGAAGAAGCAGAAATATAAAAAGAGGAGTATAAACACTCCATATTATGACACAACGCGGCAACATATTTCACAAGAAGACCCAGAAGAAGCAGAAGTTCAGAACCAAAAACACAAAAAGGGGGCTTAAACGCTCCCTCACGACACAATTCGGTAACACATCTCCCAAATACCTACACCTCCCATCACATATTCCTTTACCATGCGCCATGTGGCTCTCGCTGATGGCAACAGGCATTACCCTACTCCAACGCAGCTGTATAACCCTAGTAGTGGCAGCAATGCCTACCACACGTTGGTAAATCAATCAATCAAATTGTACTAAATTAAAATGATAAACGTAAAACCGTAAGAAATAATGTTCCAATCGCAATCATTTCCAAACTACGCAATTTCAAAAAATTATTTTGCTACTTTGATTTGCTTTATTTACAAAAAAAATGGTGTTCTTTTACTCATTTTGATTAGAGGAACAAGAATAGGATAAGAACAGAGAATAATTAGGGTTTTTTGAGAGGGCGTATTATAAAAACTAGATATTAAGACTAAACATAATTTTGTTTCTGAATACCACTCTAGACGTATACCATAACAGTAAAACCCTTAATAACATACGTAGTGTTCTCAGGAGTGCTTCACAATTAGCGCTCGCCCATGTTTAAAGGAATAACACGAGCAATCAGTATCACTCCAAGAGGACCATTTGAAACTCACTCCCTTGTACGTATAAGAGAAACTGGAAATTTGGAAAGCAGAAAACAGACTTTTCAAGAATGAAATGCGGAATGCAACGCAGTAAGGGCTGGAGCACACCAAAGTTATAACTGTACCTGTAAGAGATCATTTCATCATTGTTAGAGGATCTTCCAATCTATAAGTTCTTAATTCTAGTCGAGATGGCTGTGAATGTTGTAGAACTTTCCAAAATCGTCCTAAGTTGAAGACAGAATCAAAATTCGACTTAGGCAAAAATTTCATTTAAGGACATTTTTAAGAGTCTGCAGAGGCATAGATCAGTCCATAAGGACTGTTTTGGGTTCTATAAGGCGTTAGAAATGACCAGGTGAAAATTCGAAGAAACACCGAATTTTCACTTAGGAAAATATGTTTTTGGTTCAGGATATAATGACAAAAATTTATGAATAATATACCTTTTCAAAGGTACCACAAATTGGACTTTGAAAAATAATATTTTTGACAGGGCGTCGAAATTTGGCTCAAGAATCGATTTATCGAAAGTACGCCAAAATTTCACTTGCAGACTAATTTTTCAAAACTGCGTCGAAATTTGGCTTGAGAATCGATTTATCAAAAGTACGCCAAAATTTCAGTCGCAGATTAATTTTTCAAAACTGCGTTGAAATTTGGCTTGAAAATCGATTTATCAAAAGTACGCCAAAATTTCACTCGCAGATTAATTTTTCAAAACTGCGTTGAAATTTGGTTTGAAAATTGATTTTTCAAAAATACGCCAAAATTGGGCTTAAAATAGATTTTTCAAAAGTACCACAAAGTCAGTTTAAAAAATACCACGAAAATATACTTTGAAATATTTTTTATTTTTTATTCCTCCACCAAAGACATTGACCTTTGAGGTACGGTCATTGAATGCCCCGTTCTAAAGCATGAACTTAAAATTTTAGCGATGCATTGCATCCAAAAGGCAAATGCAGTGCCGATAAGCAAAAAAATTGATAAAAATCAATGCACATGCACAAGGCCGGTTTCTCGCATAGAATGAGTTTGGATTAACTCAGTGGCTCGCAATGTGGTCGAGCGCGTTGAGTGGTCTCGACAAAGCGATGGTAGGAAAGCCAATAGCGGGGCTTTCCAAATGACAAAGTTATAGAGGAAAACGCCTTGTGCATAAAAAACCAAATTCAATTTTGCCTAAAAGTCGCTCGAAGGTGGGTTGCTGCCATATCGATAATATTGAACAACTGCATAGGAGCAAGTAAATCGCGGGCTAATTGAACGCCATTAAACTTATGCAGTTGTAAGTCCTCACGAATGTGTTTGAGTACGTGAACCGCCACGATACAAGAACTTTAAAGCTAAGTAGTCTCTAGCGAAACTAAATTCAAATTAGTAAAACTTTTTTAAGTTAAAATCGGTCAGCCGTAATTACGAATTACAAATAGTCTCAGACTTCTCTAAGAAGCTCGCATTTTGATTCTGAGAAGGTATGCTTGAATTTTTTCTACCTAATCGATCGTTAGCGTAAGCGCTCTCGCTTGTATGGTCTGAAATCCATTACCTTGATTGGGGAAGGCACGATTCTTATCTTGAGAATTTTGTGTAACCATTTCTGTTAAATAAACGGATTCTTTGAACTATTGTTTCTTAATTGATCTTGAGGCCTGTTGACGGTCTGTAATCCCTGGAACTTTCGTATCGAAAACCAGATGTGTCGAGTTAACTCACTTGACCTTGTGGTTGCCTTACGGAGGTTCGATAGAGATTTTTTTATGCGTTTTTTAAAAAATCCCTAAGGTGTAGAGTCCGTTATTAACAGATAAAAACGTGGATACCACGTACAAAAATTAATCCCTCCGCAGAGAAATTCTTCGGTTGGGATTTTTTTATGCAAAAATCCAGAAAATTAAAAGGTACCTAAACCCCTAACGAGGGAATTCATGTCCAGAGAGAGCATCATTACCGATCTGTGGTAGTGCAGCCTTGATCCATTATCCGGCTATCGAAGTGCATCTTATCTCGAACCCGCCTGGGAGGTAGAAGAACGGGGTAACACGCGACTGGCGCCCCCTGAGAAATAAATTGGTGTAGCGTCATTTTGACACCCGGTAGTCCGTTCTTCTACATGAACACGATAAAGGGCATCCTCTAAATCCCGATATCTTGAATGTTGCACAGATGGATCAAAGGATCAGGAACAAACCAATGCTGGCGTAAATGGATGCAAACTAAGATCTGAAATTCCAAAAGAGGTTTCATTGATAAGCATATTTAAGTATGCGGAGACAACAAGACGTCTTTAGGGGCTCTTGCACCAAACATAGTGACCTATAAACTGGTGCTAAACTGACTGAATATTTTGACTGAGCTGTGTGTCAAACTCAATTAGAATTAAAAATTATTGGGCTCAAGGCATAGGAATGATACAGCCAAAGCTCCATGTAAAAGGGCCTTCAACTACTGATTCCACCGTCAATTGGTTGCTTGGATGATAGGCCTGATAACAAGATGCAGATGTACCTATATACATAGAGATTGAAGAATGAACCTATTTATCAGATGTGCGGGGATAACGATTTTATTTAAGTTTCTACGCATAAATTAATCTTCTGTCATTTTAATTTAACTCATTTTTATGGTGGATGTACTGCAGAAGCATTACTTTCGAAAACATTAATCTGCGGGACAGGCACAAAAAACGTCGAAAATGCTTTACTTTGAAATTGTTGCAGTTAGGGCAGGTTAACTGATATGAAATTGAGAGCACTTTAATTTTACATTTAACCATTTTTACGTATGATCATCAGGGATACCGATAATTCAATAAATATGAGAATTACGATTTTTAGGCAAAAAAAATGGGGTATTTTGGAAGGGTATATTTTATAACCTAGTAGAATTATAATTTTTCTTTCCATTTACGAAGAATTTTATCAGCCTTTTTTCTCTTAAACTTTTTACTGAAAAGGAAGTAGAACTGAACAATCAACGGTTTATTGATTTTTGCAACCGTATCAGAAAAATTTCAAAAAGCTATGATCTAGTTATAATTCAGTCTTAGCATTTTTCTTACACCCAAATAGAGAATAAAAGCGAAACAAATTCCAGTAATTAGAACGATGTTATTCAATAAATCTGCTTATATCATGTGCTTTTGTTTCATTAATCTAATTTTCTTGTCACTGAAAGTAAACTATTTTCTTTGTCCACAGACGAAAAGTGACGAGACGTCTCCAGTCACTCGTGGTCGCATTATTCACGGATGTTTTGCTTTGTCGACTGGTATTGCAAGAGCCTCCACCGTATGTAATGTGTGAAATATGAATGGGTTGAGCAGGGGATGTCCAGTATTATCAGAAAATAAATCATTTTCTTATGACGCAAAATATGTAATAAATTAATAAAATAACTATATGCTACTGTGAATGAAAACACACTTAATCTAATATCACTTCGTACCTCTCATCTTTTTGAAAAAATTCGGTTTGGTTTTAGGTATTGAAGTAATACAATATCTCAAGTAATACAGATATCTCAAATCGATAAAAACCAGTAAAAGTTGGTGTAGGGTGTAGGCGACTACGACCACGTAAACCTAACCAAAAATACCACCTAACTAAAACTAATGTTTATCTGTAAAATGGATTCTGAAATGAAAAAAATGTATTTTTCATTTTTTGTTCAGAATGATGTATTGTACTAGTATGAATTGATTTTGCAACAAAAGTTGTAAGTAGTTATTTATTTAATAAGGCAAAAATTCCAACTCGTACATACTTACCATTTTTCTAACAAATAATCTTCAATAAAGACCCAAGTAAGCCATGAAAACAAAAGTTATTGCAAGTGTCAATTTATTGTTGAACGTAAATAAGTTAATCACTTAAAATTCATGTGAATGCTGGCTTCATGTTAGGTAATAAGTAAAGTATAAATTTTTGTGCAATAAATATGGTTCGGCGTTTAACACTGCCAGAAAGGAGTTGATTCGTTTAGTTGGAGATAATGCCAGATCATTCAGACAAGCTGCTGTTGAATTTAGTTTACTACATCCAGACCGTCAGCCTTCCATTCGCCATAAATTGGTAGCAACCATCAATAAGAGTTTTAACAATACAGGAAATGTATGTAAGTTAAGACCAAAGAATTACAATTTACAAAATCGGCAAATTAAAAACAAAGAACACATATTCAACATTTTAGAGAAAATCCAAGATATAGCATAAGGCAAGTAGCATTACATCTAAATATTAGTAAGAACAAGGTTTGGTGTTGCTTGAAAAAACAGAAAAAGAGCATTCAAGACCAAATTTTTACATATCCTAGAATACGGTAATACAGACAGAAGATTGGACTACTGTTTTTGGGCCCAGGGAGGATTTTTTAACATAAATTTTCTAAAAAAATATCATATTTACTAATGAGGCAACATTTACCACCAATGGAATAGTATCCTCCCAGAATTGCCGTTTTTGGACTGACAAAAATCCCCACTGGTTTATCAGTACTAAAAGGCAATATCCGTCAAAAAGTGGTATATGGAATGACCAGATTATTGTGCCTTTTTTCATTCCTGGATTGAATAGGGGGGGGGGGGGGTGTCTAAAGCACAGGAAAAATCATTTCGGTGGAATTTTCTTCAAACCTTGGGAATAGATAGTTCAAGGGCTTTCGAACAAAAAATGTCATATGAAAAAATTGATTTAATGCATAAATGATTTTTCAAAGATTTTTAACTTCTAGTCACTGTAATTCTGCAGCGAAGGCATTAAATCAATTTTTTCATATGACATTTTTAGTTTTGAAGCCCTTGAGCTACCTATTCCCAAAGTTTGAAGAAAATTTCGCCGAAATGATTTTTAATTTGTTCAAAAATTTTTAACTTTCAGTCACTGTAATTCTGCAGGGAAGGCATTAAATCAATTTTCCCATGACATTTTTTATTCGGAAGCCCTTGAAATATCTATTCCCAAAGTTTGAAGAAAATTCCACCGAAATAATTTTTCCAATGCTAATGGTGCGGGGTTATTTATTGCAAAATGAAATTCAACTCTTTCTCTATACTTAATCTGCTGCAAGATGAGAGAAGAGACTTGTATTATCAACTTTATGGTACCCCGACTCATAATGTTGCAAGGGATTGGCAAGAACATAATTTTCTAGATAGATGGGTGGGTATAAGAAGTCAAGTGCAGGAGTTTCCCCCTGGGACTCTGGACCTGACACCACTTGATCTCTATTTGTGGGATCGTTTAAAGAATATAGTGTATAAGAGCAAACCACGTAGCCAAGAAGAGTTAGTGATTAGAATTAGACAGGCGTGTGTTGAAATCACTCCGGCTGAGATTAGAAGTTAGTTATACCCCATATAAGAAAAAGGATTGAGCAATGTATTCGGAATGATCGTGGTTACATAGAAACGCAAAGAATTATATAATTAAATTGACACTTGCAATGACTTTTGTTTTAGGTCTTTATTGAAGATTATTTTTTTAAACAAAGAATTATTTCGTTGCAAAATCGATTCAAACTAGTACAACCATTCTGGTTAACAAATGTAGAATACATTTTTTCTCATTAGAGAATCCTTTTTAGAATTAAATTTTTAGTGGAAAAATAGTTTTTTTGATGGCCCCTATCTCAAACACCTTTGAACCTTTGAACCCACTACGATGTAATTTTGCACAAAGGGGTTTCTAAAAGTGCTGATTAAGAATATCTTACTAGTTATTTTCTAAAAAAAAATCGCTAATAAATATTTTTTGAAAATCGGCCCACTTTTTTCATCCTATAATCGGACGCCCCTGACTAAAATCAAATGTGGTTACGCCTAAAGACTCATCCTATATATTCACCACAAAAATTTCAAAATATTCGGATATCAGATGAGCGAGATATTGAGAGTGACTGTATGAAAAGTGGGACACACTGTATAATATACTGAAACCATTATGCCAGAGAATAATTATTTTCCAAGACATAAGACGTGACCAAATAACTTTTTTAATATTGTAACGTATAGCACCAAAAATGTGCGGAACATTTAGGTAATAAGTTTATACTTCTAATGAATATCTTATCCAAAAGTTTAAATGGGTTTTACAGTGAATATAGTGAGTTTGATTAAACTTGGTCGTTTTTCTTTATAAACTTATTCAGTCAGTTAATTTAGGTAGCATGTAGCAAGTTGCCAATTGGAAAACTTGCAGTGTAACAAGTTATGAAAGAGTAGACGAAACTTAAACCACATAAGTTCTGCAGTCTAGCAAAATATTCACTTGCAGATTTTCTAATCTGCTTTAGGCGTTTCCTCGGTGCTTTATTTTATTCACGCTCTTTTACTGCAGCTCCGAATCTAATCCAATTCACATTCAAACTACAGCTAAAATTGTCCTACGCCGCAATTCCTCACTTAAACAGCCAACTTGGCTATACTCATTGAAGTACAAGGAGTCCCAAACTCGGGCCAAATCCGGTCTTTTAAAACCTCACTTGAGATTTAGAGTATATATTACAACGTCATCTGCTACCACTAATGTATATTAAACGAACGTCGAAAGATATTACACTAGTTTGAGATTGTATAATGTGTCTCACATCACATAAAACTATCTCCTTTACTTCTATATCAACTAATAACATTTTGTACCAGTTGTATGAGTAAGTACATATTTTCAACTTACCAAAATTATTTTGAAATAAAATGCCGATACTATAAATATATCTATCTATTCTCTAGACAAATGATCTTATTAACAGATTTATAGATTATAGACACTATTTGTTTGTGCCAATGTATTTCTACTCACATATGAGTCCGTTAGGTGCAAAACTCGCTTTTCGACAAAAAATCCAGAAATGAGTTAAATACACCATTGCATTGGTCTGTTTATAATCTATCGTTTAAATAATTGTGGATGGTTCAAATATCTCTTTATAACGTTGAAAATCCCACCTAAAATATACATTTTGTTGCAAAACTCGCTTTACGAAGAACAAATTTAGATGCAAAACTCTTTTCCTACATGCTGGCCAATGGCGACGTTTTATGCAGGTCACGTGTATTAGTCATGTGTTCAATACTAACAAAACCGTATTCTTTTTGTCATAACTGTTTGTTCCAATATAATTATTATTTTAATGTTTCTATTATTATTATTATTATTATTATTATTATTATTATTATTATTATTTTTTTTTTTTTTCGGTTTGCCCGCTGCCGGACAGGACTTCCGTGGCCTCCGACACCTCACGGTAGCCGCGCCGGCGAATTCCTTGCAGCCACTCTCCACGACCTGTGGAGTTAGTGACTGCAAATACCTAAATCGTGTGCCCTAAGTAGACGAAGGGACCCCAAGATAACCGCCTTCTGCATCTGGCCTGCCAACCATTCTGCCGAATTCTGACAGGCCGGTATGATCTTCAATTCTGAGAGCAGCGAAGGCTTCATCCCTCCGAGTACGCCGATTATTAGGACGACCATCTTGACAGAGTAGCCTGGGTACATTATTATTATTATTATTATTATTATTATTATTATTATTATTTTATATATATATAAAAGCCAGTCACCCTTTATACTCTGTGGCTCCGACCCTCACAGAGGGGAGCTGGTAGTACCGGCAGCCACTCCCCACGTCCGTGGGGTGAGTGACTACTGGGTCCGAGAATCGTGTGCCCTGAGTAGACGTAATGAGCCGAGGATAATGGCCTTCTGCATCCTGCCGGCTAAGATCTCTGCCGAATTTCGGCATGCCGGTATGATCTTTAGTTCTGAAAGCAGTGTGTGTCTCGTTCCACCGAGGGCTCCTATGATCAGGACCACTAGCTTAACAGTATGGCCAGGGTAAAGCCTGGGGAGCTCGAAGAGCAAATCTCGATATTTCGTCCGTTTTTCCTCCTCCTTCAAGACAATGTTATTCTCCGCGGGAGCCGAGAACTCCACGACAAACATTGTCTTGAGTTGGTGGTCGAGGAGGACCATGTCAGGCTTATTAGCTTGTATTTGCCTGACGGTGGGAAACGAGTAGTTCCAATAAATTAGACACTTCTCATTTCCCACAACGGACTCAATATCCCCCGGAGCGTAAGGCAGCACTGGTGTCTCGTCTATCCCATACGAGTGCCTTAAGTGATAATAAAGCACTTGTAATGCTGCATCGTGCCTCTGGATATAGGCCGAGACTGCATATACTGGACAAGCCGACAGCAAATGCATTAATGTCTCCGGCGCCCTGTGGCAGGTTCTGCAGCTGACATCAGGGACCTCTATACCCATGACACGACTTCGATAGACGAGTGTGTTGAATACACCATCCTGGCACGCCATTATGAATCCCTCGGTCTCAGACTTCAGCCCGGCTGACCTCAAGAAAGCGAAGGTCAGCCTTTCGGATAAGCCGCGGTCTTCTATATTTTTTATAGAAGACTCCGTGCAATGGCTTATCCGAGTGTAGCTGCAGAAATAAATCAATTTCAGCAGCTTTGACTTGGGCTTTTTGCCGAGCAGGTTCCAACTCGGTGACAGAGTCGTGATTAACCCGCTCAGCATCGAAGACCAGACCGAGTTCATCGGCGGCTCTGCGTGCTGCCTTAAACAAAAAGGCTCCAACTCCTGCACTTTCATGGTCTCGGACCATGCAGAGGAGGGGATCCGAACTCCTTATGGCCTTACAGGCTCCATCCAGAACCATCCTGTTATGGAGACTCTCCAAACTCAAGAGTCCACGGCCTCCCCGATGTCGTGGGAGATATAACCGTGGAACGGACGATTTAGGGTGCAAACTCCTATAGAGATGCATCTTTTTTCGGGTTCCTACATCGAGATGTCGCAGCTCCTCTTGATTCCATTTAATTACTCCAAAGGAGTAGAGGAGGATCGGAACGGCAAGCATATTGGTAGCAGACACCTTGTTCTTCCCCGACAGTTCTGAAGACCAGATCTGTCGGAGTCGGTGCTGATACTTGCCGCGGAGAGCGTTTTTTACTACACACACTTCTTGGGTGGAGCGTTGCTCGACACCCAAGTAAGTGTACGACTCTCCGGCATCTAGATGATGTAAGATGCTTCCGTCCACAAGCTGCGCATCCTCTCCGTAGTCACCGCATCGTCCTCTCTTGAGGTGAACTAGTGCACACTTGTCCAGCCCAAATTCCATGCCGACAGCCTGCGTGTACTCCTGTACCACCCTGAGGGACTGGCGTAAATCCCTCTCTCCGGAGGCATAAAGTTTAAGGTCATCCATGTAAAACAGATGGGTGACCTTATGCCTCCTGTCGCCGGGGGTACCGCAGTTGTATCCACGGGTATTTCGAAGCGAAACGGATAATGGTAGTAGTGAGATGCAAAACAGAAGGGGGCTTAGGGAATCTCCCTGAAATACTCCCCTTCTGAACAATACCGGCTCTGTCTGGACTCTGCTATTACCCGATGTTATGGTAAAGCGAGTCCTCCAGAGCGGCATGAGTTCTTCGATACATCTCACTACGGGACCGGGCACCGCAAGACATCTGAGCAAGTGGACAATAAGCTCATGGGATGTCATATCAAATGCCTTGCGGTAGTCGATCCAGGCCATAGAGAGGTTACGCTTATACTGCACGGAGTCCTGCGTGATACATCTGTCGATCAGCAGGTTCTCCTTGCAGCCAGCGACACCTCTCTTTGACCCTCGTTGCTCATATACCCGTTCGTAAACCCGTTTAACTACTTGGAGCACCCGCATGTACAAGATGCGTGTAAACAACTTGTAGCATGCGTTTAGTTATCGGCCGGTAATTTTTTGGGTTAGACAAATCTCCGTTCTTCGGGATCAGCATTGTCCGCCCCTCGACAACCCAAGAAGGAATTTGCTGCTCCCCATTTAGCCATGAATTAAAAATTCTGGCCAAATGGTGGTGGGTACTGGAAAACTTTTTCCACCAAAAGTTATTTATCCCATCGGGACCTGGAGCAGCAAAGTTCTTAGAGCCCTCAAGAGCTCTTCGAACCTCTTCTGGGGTTATCGGTTGGCACACCTCGTTTGGTTGTTGAAACCTTTGGCAAAAGGCTTCAAAGTGTGCCAGGGCTGGAGTGTCTCTGTTGAGTGGGAGCTTCTGTCCGTAAAGCGTTTTCCAGAAGTTTTCCACCTGATCTACAGTTGGCGGATTCTCTACAACACGCTGAGGCGGTTCGAAAAGGCGCGAGGGCTTTTTGCGGAAGAGATTGTTTTCCGCCAGCCCCCTCGCCCGCCTCACTAGTGACTTTTTACAAGTCACTAGCATCCGTATCCGGTCAAGGCAGTGCTGTTTGGTGGTTCGCAGCACTGCCCCATTCAGTGTGTGATGGACGCGTCTGGCTAGGTCTTCTAGGCTAGGTCTTCTGATCTGGGGGGTTTGATGTAGCGCAACCCCCTTCTGGTGTTGAGGCCCTCTGGTCTTGGTGGAACGTCTAGAACTACCTCCACAACCGGTTCATTCAAAGGCTCTTCGACCGCCTCATTTACCGGCTGAGGAACAGCTCTCACGTAGCCCCTGCTGCGAAGGTGGGATACATAGTCACGCAGATTTTGCGGCGTGAAGGCGCTGTGCTCTGGGTGTCTTGCACACCACAGAGCGTGCATTCGCGCCATGTACCCCCTTCGTGCGGGCTCACTGCTTTCGTAGCATAGCAGAAGATTATTCCTCAGCTCATCGGTCCACTCGAAGCGTCCATGTAGCTCGCGGTCGTCATTGCCAGGCAATCCGTCCGGTTGGGCCCCACCACCTTGCCTGTGACCCCCATCCGAATG